>CM060939.1:60993210-63393210 GCA_030765085.1 Allium cepa
TAAACACACTTATCAATTATGAACACAATAAATCTATTTAGAATTTATTTTACACAAATAAAAAATATTCTTAATTTAAAACCAATTTATAACCATAATTAAAACATTATATTATTATTACTTGGTTATTTATTTTTGAAATAACAATTTTATTGGTTTCAAATAATTTAAATTAAGAGATTATCAACATTTTAAATTCCTGGAAATTCCGGGATATTACATGAAGTATACTTGACTAATTTTTGATATTCAACTTATACTATTCCTTGCCCAAGAGTGAAGCCAGGTATGTTAAGCACTAGCCGCATCAAAACTTTGCCTAGACACTTCATTCTTGAATCTCACAATTAGACTAGTCTACTCGTTGGCTTTTAGCGTTAAGCAAAGTTAATTACCTTTTCAAAACATATATAATTACTAAAAATATATTTAAACATTAAAACACTCTAATCTAAATAGAAAAGGTAGCATTTCCAGAAATGCTGTCTAAAGTTCTGTTACACGTTTGAACACATTTTTTCTATAATTTGTATCTACTTTTCAATGCCTTAACAAATGATTTTAGATCCATCTCTTTTACAATAGTTAGGGTACTTTGGATACTTGAAAAACACGAAGGAAAATCCCAAATAATATCCTTTAATTATTTTATAGAAATTTGTGAAAACAAGGTATTTTTACCGAATTGCTCATACAGTGACTATGTCGCTATAACTTTTGCCTCTCCGCTTAACTATTTATCAAATCATTCAAGTTTCAAAACTTCTACAATAATAATAATATATTATTAAATTGTTAAAAGGTAAAGAAAGACATAATAAAGTTTATGCAAAAATAAACATTATATTTTAAAATAAGTTATTTAAAAGTGTCGATATAACGACCTTTTTAGTATTAACTTTTACAACTTTGGTTTACGTTTTCTATAAATTTTCAAAACGTATACTTTGCTTTTCAAAACACATATAAGTGTATAAATCAAAAAAAACAATTTATATTAAAATATGTTCTTAAATCTTCATTATTCACAAATTCAAGTTAAGACATTTCAAAGTGCGTTTATAGCGACTATCGCTATACGGACAATTCTGTATGTAATTCCATATTTAGTGTTATTACATTTTATACATATATACGACTTCCAATTTCATACCATATCATTAATAACACGTTTCAACGCATGTATTTACATTACTTCCCCATTTTAAATGTTCAAATTAACTTATCACAATTCAATGGTTTATAAACCAACTACTTTAACAATTTACATACTTTTAAAGCAAATAATCAGGACTTTAACTTTAAGTAGCTAATTATGTTATTACTAAGCAATTTAAAAAGTGAATTAGAAAGCAATTATCAAGTGGTATTATCAAGTTATTTAATCGATTCAAAGTGAGAATAACTCACATTTAATCAATCCAAACTTTCCAACCAACATTTAATCATCCAAACACTTCCTACTTCCCTAAAAACTCACGTCCATGGCCTCCTCCTCCTAACTTATGCACAAGGCCACCATCTTCCTCCCTCCTCATCTTGCTCATGGCCATGGGCCTTAACCCCCTTACTCCATCATTTTTCAAATTTTTAGAGGCTAAATCATGTTCGGATGATGATATAATAACTATGGAAAAGTTTGGTGGTGATTGGATATGATTTCCATAGTTTTCTAGAAGGTTAGAGAGGAGATAAGAGAGTGAAGACATTAGTTTGGATATGAATTTGTGTAGATATGAAGTGAATGTGTGTGTATTTATAGACCTAGGAAGTGAGTGGAAAAGATGTTAAAACCCCGTCTTGTTCCAAGCTAAATAATATGCATACAATACCCTTACACATCCATACTCTTACACATCATACTCCCTTAATTAATGCCTTAATATAGGAGTCCTTTAATACTTTTTTCTATAGTTACTTTTACTAATATAACACTTAGTTTAATTGATTATTTGCTTAGGAAGATGGAAGATTTAAATCTTGTTTATATATTCATATCATAACTTAGCAGTGTACAACTATCCAAACAACTTTTACTTAATGCAAGGTTATTTTTAACAAAATATTTTCCCATCACATTTTCCATATTTATCCAAAGTGTATATTTTTGTAAAAATGTTTCAAAAATAAGTTTTTTGACATTAGTTTTTAATTAAAAAGTGTTTAAAAAGGTTATAAACTTATATTTAATCACATTAAATCTTTGGTACAAATATTTAAATAATTCAGGTATTTAAATACGAAGTGTTCAAAATTCTAGGTTTTACATTCTTCCTCCTCAAAAGAATTTCATCTTCAAAATTCCAAGGATGGAAAAATATAACAAAAGACAAACCATCAACAAAACAAAGCACACCAACAATAATATCACCTATAACTCCTATCTGAGGTATGGTGCCTTATTCTATCCATTTTTATATATACGATTAAGGTAGTTTCATTAAAAATTTGTTATGTTGATTTACTAACCTAGACAAAATTTATTTAGGTAACTAACCTAAGCTATGATACCAGCTGTGATGACCTGGATTTTTGGACTAGTTAAAATCACCGAAAAATCTATCCGAACTGAAACTACGGATGAAAACTACCAATTTACTAAATGTATAGGATACAATTTTTATATAATACAACTTATCAGAGTACTAATCATATTCTACTAGGTGTGCTTTAATGCAAAGAAAACTCAAATACTACAAACCTACCGCTGCACAACTCTGATGATAGAGATAGCAATATCCTTACCTACGAACTCAATAAATATGTCAATAGCCGAATAAAATGATAAGTAGAAAATATACAACAATACAAGATAAATAGCAAATATTAAACAGGTAAAAGATGTATTATTATTGGGGCTTCGTCGCTACCACTTGTGATTGCCTATGTAACCCTATATAACTGGGTATCTAATTAGATACAGGATCAAACAAACGTTATCTCCTATTGACAAATAGGACTCAAGGAGCTTACGATGCAATAAACAAATATGCAATTCCCAAACTACCCATTTAGGCTTAATCTTCACATTTAGATTTATGAAATCTAATTAACTTTAATATTTTCAAAATATAAACCTTTTAAAAAGTAATCCTTTCGAACCAAATTCCCAGTTCCATTTCAAATCCTTTTGAAATAATATATATATATATATATCTTTTATATCAAATCAAACTTTTCTTCGAGATTTAAGTCAAAACCTTTTCTAAAATAGTATCAATTCATCTGTATAATAATACAGTGGTGTATTTGACATATTTATTTGGAAATTTAAAACTATACTATAAAAGCATATTAAACTATATGCAATCAGATCGAGAGGTTTCTCCCAATAACAAGGCAATTGGGTCTCGGTCTTTATAAGATAAATAAACAAAGTATATCCCTTTATACAAAGAGTAGACTATACTAAGGGTTAAACCACCCTTTTGCCTATTTTTTAGTTACGGGTTACCTAAATCATTGGTTACACAACTAATCATTTTGTTCCTCGAAGTGACAAATCATTTTGCACTAATATTCACAAATACTTTTAAACACAGTATTGGTTACTTCCTCAAAATCCTTTTGAAATCAATTTCAAACCACAGATATTTAAACTCTCCAGTTAACACTTTATATCCACTTTTGTTTATAAGAAAACGTATTTTATGAACCGTTTTTATATAAATCAGTTTTATATAAAATCATTTCACAAATATTTCCATTTCTTTAATGGAAAACAATTCATTTAATAGATAAACATTTTTTTAAAATTATAATAAACATCTTTTATTATAATAATTTCTTAATCAAATATTTTCGTCGAACACCTTGTAGTCAAGCTGTGAAATTATAATCATAAGGTGTTTGTATCTACCCAACCCATGCATATGGAAATTAATTGCTCATAATCTGCCCGAGTACAATTCAAACAGTCAAATAATAATAACAGCGCATTATTATCATATTTCAACCAATTGAATAATAACATGTAAATCAGAATTAATTGGTATATATAAATAAACGTTAAAATTTATATAATAGTAGAAGTAGAACAGGGATATATTCTGCGAAATATATGTCATTAATGAAGTATACTTAACTCATTTTAGATATTTCAATTTACACTATTCCTCGCCCAAGAGTGAAGCCGTATATTTTAGAGCAAAGGTTGCATCAAAGCCTTACATAGTCACTTCATTCTTGAATCTCATAAATAGATATGCCCACTCGTTAGCTTTTAGCTTTAAGCAAAGTTAATTACTTTTTTCAAAACTTATATAATTACTAAAAATATATTTAGACATTAAAACACTCTAATATATGTTAAAAAAACATCAATGAAAAGACTAGATAAAAATACTTCATTCAAATATCATTTTTATACAATTTATAGTTTTAAATATAAAATGTAGCATTTTAGGAAATGTTGTTTAAAGTTTTGTTACATGTTTTAACACATTTTTTCTACAATTTGCATCTAGTTTTCATTGCCTTAACAAATGAATTTAGGTCCGTCCATTTTACAATAGCTAGTATACTTTGGGGACTTGAAAATCATGAAGAAAAATCCAAAATAATATCTTTTAATCAATTTATAGAAATTTGCAAAAACAAGCTATTTTTTCTGAACTCCTCATATAGCGATTATTTCGCTATAACTTTTGCCTCTTCGTTTAACTAGTAATCAAATGATTTACGTTTCAAAACTTTTACAATAAGAATAATATGTTATTAACTTGTTCAAAAAGTAAAGTAAACCCTAAGAAGTTTATACAAAAATAAACATTATTTTTCAAAAGCAAGTTATTTGAAGTGTCAATATGGTGACCATTTTAGTATTAACTTTTGCAACTTTGGTTTGCATTTTCTATGACTTTTCAAAACATATACTTTGCTTTTCAAAACACTTACATAAGTGTATAAATCAACCAAAACAAGTCGCATTAAAATATGTTCTTAAAATTTCATTTTTCACAAATTCAAGTTAAGGGATTTTAAAGTGTGTTTATAGCAACTATCGTTATACGAACAATTCTATATTCAATTCCATATTTAGTGTAATTTCATTTTATACATATATATGACTTCCAATTTCAAACTACGTCATTTATAACATATTTCAACACATGTATTTACATCAGTTGTCCGATTTGAATGTTCAAATGACTTATCACAATTCAATGGTTTATAAGCCAACTACTTTAACAATTTACATACTTTTAAAGCGTATAATCAAGGATTTAACTTTTAAGTAGTCAATGTTTGTTATTACTAATATATAGCAAGAAATTTAACAAATGAATTAGCAAGCAATTATCAAGTGATATTATCAAGTTATTAACTTGATTCAAAGTGAGAATAACTCACATTTAATCAATCCAAACTTTCATACCAACATTTAATCAACCAAACACTTCCTACTTCCACCAAAACTCACATCCATGGCCTCCTCCTCCTACCTTATGCACACGACAACCATCTTCCTCTCTCATCATCATTCTTATGGCCATGGGCCTTGCTCCTCCTTGCTCCATCTTTCTTTGACTTTTTAGAGACTAAACCATGTTTTGATAATGATATAATAACAATAGCAAAGTTTGGTGGTGATTGGATATGATTTGCATAGTTTTCTAGAAGGTTAGAGAGGAGATAAGAAAGTGGAGCCATTAGTTTAAACAAGAATTTGTGAAGATATGAAGTGAACGTGTGTTTAAAGACATAGGAAATGAATGGTAAAGATATTAAAACCCCTCTTCTTCCAAGCTAAAGAATTTGCACACCATACCCATACACATCCATACTCTTTCACAACATACTTTCTTAAATCATTGCCTTAATTTTGGGGTCCTTTAGTACTTTTTGTCTATACTTACTTTTACTAATATAACACTTAGTTTAATTCATTATTTGCTTAGGAATATGGAAGATTTAATTCTTATTTGTATGTGCATATGATAAATTAGTAGTGTATAACAATCCAAACAACTTTTACTTAACTTAAAGTTGATTCTTAACAATATATTTTCCCATCACATTTTCAATATTTATCCAAACCGTATATTTTTGTAAAAAAATTCAAAATAAGGTTTCTAACATTAGTTATTAATTAAAAAGTGTTTAACAAGGTTATAAAATCATATTTAATCACATTAAAAATCTTAGATACAAATATTTAAATAATTCAGCTATTCAAATATGAAGTGTTCGAAATTCCAAGTCATTACATCCGTACTTGTGGTTTTGTTGAATTTGTCGATAGATGGGGCTTTGAAGTTGTCGAGAAAGTCTGCTTCTATGATGGTTTCACTAAATGGGTAAGATCCTTCTTCCCTTACTTCTTCTTTGGTCATCTACGGAAAAAGTTTTTCCAACTGCTCTATACGAGCTTTCAACCGTCGAATCTCGTCTTCCCTAGGATCCATTTGAGATGAACCGTCTCTGTAGAGTAAAGTAACTTCATCATCATCGGGAGCAGTTCGTTGATGCTTTTTTAATGATTGTGGGTTGTTGTTTGCAAGATTTGATCTTATGGTTGATCTGGAACTTACCTTTGAGTTTGGTATTGGTTTTTAGGCCAGCTTCATCATTCTCATTTATGAGAGTGTCGTTGTCACTCACACATTGCAATGAAGCATAGTTTATGAGTAATAGCAGCTAGCTATGAATGATTGAGGGGAGGTTGGCTTAAGAGCAGTATGTTGGGCCATCGATATCTCAAATCCTTCCATGCATTGGTTCATTTGGTTCGTTAAGGCTTAAAGAGCAACTAGGATTGGGTCTAAGGTGGGCTCTGTAAAAGCTTCCACCTCAATTTGGACTATAGAAGGGATGAATGGCCTTTTTGAGATTTTCGAGGCCAGGGAAGGTGTTCTTAGACATGGGGAGTAGAGTAATCGGTGGAATTCATGGTATTTGAAGAAAGTGTAGGTAAATTTTACTAGAGATGAGATTTTTCATCTCAAAAATGCCAAAGTATAAGTAATCACGATGCTGGACACTTTCATGATTATGAATCAATAAAATTAAGTAAAATTAATCTCACCTTTTAAGAGGAGTAATTATATTATATTTATTCTTACGTAATCATGAAGGGGAAATATTTGAAATATTAAGAGTTGGTTCAGTATCTCGATTCAAGTGATGATGAAATGAAAAAGAGTAAAGTATTGAAAATAATAAAAAGACATAGGAAATTTACGTTGTTTGGATCTTAAAGAATCCTATGTCTACGGGTAAATTGTCACTTTCTTCTTTCTTGATTCTTAGTATAAACAAAAATGGTAGAGAGTACAAATTTTCATTTTATATGTCCAAATAGAGTAAAGTAAAATTCTCCCTCTATTCTACCTACAATGCCCTATTCATTTATAGTACACACGGATTCACATGGATTGGCATCATCATCCTTCTGCTCTTTTGATTTCTGCAATTGGATTACGCCATGTTTCGAACTTCCATCTCACCTGTTTAGTGTGCACGGATTGCTAATGTGGCTTTTGGCAGGAAATTGTGGTTCAATGGTTGGATCTTGAACTTTGGTGAGAAGTTTGAAATTGAAGCGAGATTGTTTGGAATTAAGGCGGGAAAACCCAAATTTTGAATAGATTATGCATTCCCAATTCTACAAAGCAATAGACATATGGACTGCACATACCTGTAGATGAAGCTATAATGAAGAACTGCCCCTTTTTTTCAGGTAGAGCCATATCATTATTAGCACTTTAGATCTTTGCTTTTCTTTATTGGGGTTTTGTGCCTGCATTATGCCTGGGGTTCTAATGTTGTATAGCCTTTGAACTTCACCAACACTTTTGAAGTTGTACTGAACTGTCCAATATACGATATTATCATTACACAGTGTTGGGGATAGTTTGAGTTGCATGGCTTAGTAGAAGAGGTTGTGCTGGTGTTTTGGAGAGTGATTGCCTTGGATGAACCTATTTGAAAGTTATAATGGACCGTATAATATGGATAAACAGTAATGCAGAGTATAGATAGTAAATAATGCAGAATATAAAAGCAGTATAGTAAAATGACACCAGAGATTTTATACTGGTTCGGAGCACCGTCCTACGTCCAGTCCCAGACTCCTTCTGGAATTTCACTACAATAACCCTCACTTAACCCGGAGGAACAGGTCTATAAAACCCTAAGCAGCAGAACAGGGACCTGAGCAGCAGAACGGGATTTTGCCTCAGCAGCCGAAGAGGACTTCACGCCTGAGCAGCAGAACAGGATTTCGCCTCAGCAGCCGAAGAGGACTTCACGCCTGAGCAGCAGAACAGGAATTCAACAAATACAAAAGTATATTTGACACTGTGTGTTCTTGATAACACTGATTTGTCTCTGATAGTACAAACTTCTATAATCAAATCCTCAAGTGTATGAAGTGTATGTGAAGATATGAAAGGAAGGTAATGCTAAGAATCGAAGATTATGAAAGTTAATTTGGAGATTCCAAGCAATAAAAATGTATGCTCGCTGTTTGAATGTAAATATTAAAGCACAAGAAGAGTATTAGAGAGTTAGAATGAAAATCGATTAATATGAAGTGTTTGGGAGTATCTATATATAGTAATTGAAGAGTTACTGCCATTGGTGAAGGGTTCTGACGAAGAGGAGCGTCCATTTCCATTTAGAGAAGAGTTGCTTCCTTTCGCAGAAGAAGATGTCCTTTCAGAAATATGACAGTTAGGTTCAGGTCAGTCGACCGGTCGTTTTTGGTCAATTGACTGATTACAGAGTGTAAAAAACTCTCGAGTTCAAGTTCAGTCGACTGAGTTAGATCATCCAGTCGACTGAATTTAAAAACATGCACATTTATGTTAAAATGCACAGATTCAGTCGACTGGTTGATTGTATTCAGTTGACTGAATTCTGTCGTTAAACAAAAACTGCAGTAGCTCATTTGGTTAGAGTACTTGCCTTCCAATCTAGTGACCCGGGTTTGAGCCCCGCTCCATGCATTTTTTTGAAAACTTGATTTTGATTAAAATATGCATGCAAGTTTATTTGAATGTGAATGATGATTCTTGAGGAAAGATTTTAACAAAGCACTAGCTAGACTCTATATACATATTTGATGACTCTTGTTAAAATATATAACTATATGAACCATACTTTGAGTCGTTGAGTCAGGGATGTCGTAGTCGTAGATTCATGAATTTTTGTCAGTAATCAAAACCTATGATCCAACACTATTATGAGCTACTCTTAACATTGGAGGACAGCGCCATCGCCTTTGTCCTTTAACTAGATTTGTTGATCATAGGGATGAAGTTAAGATCTTTTGGCTTGCCTTTGAGAAATGAGGTTTGGCTCTTAGTATGGAGCGGTCTTTTCCTATCGCCTCATCCCTCGAGTCTTTATGTTTATAGTTAGTGTTTTTAGGATTACAACACTATTTTGTCACATCATGATGACAGTGCATTCTTTATTAATTGTTGACATAGGATTATGGCATTGTTCTATCACATCGACATCGAATGGTGGTTTTCCCTTATAGATTTTTGATCCTAAATTATGGTGTAGACCTACCACTTTTAGATGTTAGTTTAAGATAGAGGCACATCCCTGTTTTGCGTATAGTCGCTTATGGGGTTGTGCTACAGTTCTGTGTTATTAGTGTAATCTTTGTGCAGCAACACAGTTTCTACATCTCGTTATGACTTAGAAACTATGTTGCAGTTCTACCTTTTGAAGCAAGTGTGAACGTTGCAAATTGGTTCATGCATCTTGTAGCCATATTAGGCTATAGTGCCGAAGCTACATTCAATGGTAGGTGCAGTCTTTATATTTTACCGTTTCTTAGGGATTTTGGGCACGATACTATCTGGATTTCGTTTTTTCTTCCTTTCCATATTTCAACTCCTATTGTGGGGGTAACTCATCCAGACTGTACTGTTATTAATTTCACTTTGTCTACATTTGGAAAACATGGGTCTAACACTGTCATTCTATAAGCATCGAAATTGAATAAGTATTTTGATAGAAAATAAAATGGTTTGATTTGAAGTCAAAATGTAGAGTAAGCATATGTCCATTAGAAAGAACCACTAAAAAGTACATAGATATTTCTAGACTATAAGTAAACAACATGCTGCTAATTGCTAACGATGTAGTTATGTTAAAATCAGTAATGGTTTCGTTCATATTTGTTTTGGCCTATATAAATATGATTTTGGAAAGGAGGAAATATTCCTCAACTTTTGTTAATATACTTATACCGTTAAGATAGGTATATGGATATTTTCTAAGTGTTGAAAATATAATGGTTTGTAATATACTTATACCGTTAAGATAATTATATGATTGTTTTCCATATTGCCTCTCTCATTTTTATTCCATTGCTCTTTTTTTTGAAAGTTCATCCTCTTCTTTCTTAAGTTTGAAAACTCTTTTAATGGCTTCCATTTTCTTCAAAGGTTAAAAATTATTTCTATTTTCACTTTTAATTCTTAAAAACTTGTTTAAAACCCTTATTTTTCTTCCTAGCGTTATTTTTCTTATAATATTCAGGTCAACCCGAGCATATTTTTCAGATTTAGCTGGACATTTGGAGCTACAGGGGTCAAGCTGGATGCCTCCAAGACATATTCCCGTATTTTCTTTAACTTTCGCTGTTTTGTTCTGGTTGTATTTATCATAAGTTATAAGGATGAGTTGTTATAACTGTCCAAAAACTAATTATAGGATAATTGTACTTTGATGTGTGTATGTGTATTAAAGTTCTTTTCTTGAAAAGACTTGTTGTATATTATATATTAATCATCATGTTTTATGAGACTTTATTCTGTTTTTCTTCATTTCAACCCAGTGACCTGTCTTTCCAACACTTGGATGTTTGACACGTGAATACCATGGATGTATTAGTGTTGACTTCTTGGGATCGAAAAGGCAGGTTATTCATTTTCATAATTTAAAATTTGGTGTTAAGTATAGAAAGAACATTTTCTATACCACCGTAATTAAAATGATCATTTATGGAAATCGGGTCTCTATCTTAAGAATTAAGAATGTGAATTGAGGCAAAGGTAGTATATGAGTACATTTCTAAGTATTGGAAATGTAGTGTTTTGTGAATATACTTATACTGTTAATATAAGTATGTGAGAAAGTGTAATGATCTTAACTTTAATTAACATTATTTAGGAGATTTAATTAGTTAAATTAAATTAAATAATGTAAGTGATTAAAGGATTGTGATTAGTGTTAATAGAAGGTAGCCGTGTCAAATGAACAATGAACTAAAAAGGAAATAGATAAGGGCAGAATAGGAATAAGTTGTATTCCAATACCCTAAACCTTCCTGCACTTTCAGTCTCATGTTCATAAGCAAAAATTAAATACAAGAAGAGGTCGGCTACCATTATTAATAAGTGAGAGGAAGATAAAGCTAGAATCAAAAGAAGAAAGCTTAGTCAACTTAATCCAAGATCAAATCTCAACTCCTTAACAACAAGCTAAAGGTGAATAATATGTTACGTCTCATATTTTTATTGTTTTCATTTTTAGTTAAGATCCAAAATGATTTTGTAAATGATTTACCATGTTTAATTTTTTAAATGGATATATACATATATTTATATATATGCTTGTTGATGATATATGTTTTTTCATATAGATTCTATGATAAGGTTTAACTTGAAAAACCAATTGAATGACATCCAAATGCCTTGCGATTTTGAGATAAGGTCAAAAATAATATTTTAGAGATATATTTAAAATTTCATAATTTTTTGAATTAATGTGGATTTAGTATGAATTTTCTAGTGAAAAAATTGGTTAATTGGCTTCAAAATTAATTACGACTATTATATGCTAACTTTGGGTCAGAAATTTATATATATTGGAGAACATCTTAAAAATGAATTATGGGAATTTTTATAAAATTTTCCTATGTTTTTTAATAAGTATATAAAATTATTTAAGGTATGGGACTTAAATATTTTATATGTTTATAAAGGAGAAGGGTAATTTGTAAATGTTTTAAATTGTTTAATTCTGAATTTCGGTAGCATTTTTAGAAATGATTTTGGAAAAGAAATTAGTAACCAATCATATGTTGACAAACGAAGAAAGTTAGTTGAAAAGAAATTACCTTTTAAAGTCAAAAATTAGTTTTTATAAGGTTTTATTGTTTCGCAACTTTCAGCAGCTACCTTTCGACTTCATACTTCCACCTCCATCCTAGTCGAAACCAATACACATGGTATCAAAAGCCTTGGTATGTATTGGATTGGAGATAGGCGAAAGGTATAGAGTCGGAACAGGGGTTCTGAAGGTGTCAAAACCTTGTTTTTCTTTTAAAAGGAAATGCGCCTGCTTTGCTTTCGAATAAGATAGCTTTCGACTTAGTCAAATGTTTTAAAGAAAGGTTTTAAAAGAGGTTGCGCCTTTGTTTTATAAAGAAACTTTTGAAGGGGTCATAACCTTTGCTGCCGCGTTCAACCTTTCGAAGCAATTCCTTTGAAAGTGCGCTTTCGCTTTAAACCCTGAGTCGTTTCTCCAATGCTTTCGAAGGGGTTGGTTTCGACACCATCCACTTCTTTTACTCAGGAAATTGCATTCAAAAGAGTTGCTTTTGACTTAGTTCTTTTAAGATCCTTTTGATATTTTAAAAGTTAAAACCAAAGATTTCGAAAGGAATGGTTTTGAATGGTTTCGAAAGGTTATTCCACATGTTTTACTTGAAACCAATGCTTTCGAAAGGTTCGATTTCTGTAAAGGACTTGGTGCTTTCGAAAGGTATATGATAAAGTTTTCGAAGGGGTGGTTCCCTAAGTTTTCGAAAGGTTTACCTTAGTGTTTAAATGGAAGGATTCCAATGTTTTCGAAAGGCATGTTTAAATTGTTTTGAAAAGAGGATGTCTAAGGTTTTATAAAGCTTTCGAAAGGATACTTTTAATGTTTTCGAAAGGTCTATTGTAAATGATTTCAAAAGGTATGTTTTGGCTTTTTGGCCTAAGGTTATAAAGTAAAGTAGTTTACTTGTATCGGAAGGGGTACTTTCAATGGTTTCGGAAGGGGTACTTTCAATGGTTTCGGAAGGGGTTGTTTAAAGCATTTAAACAAGGGTTTCAAATGTGTTAATCAACAATGTTTTATGTAAAGTATATATAACATGGTAAAGTGATTTGAGTAAAGTATAGAGTATCTTTACCTTGTGTAATTATGATTTGAAAGGGTTAAATCAATTTGAAAGAAATGTTTTCAAGGAAAATTTAAGGGGGTAGTTAACCCTAAGTAAATGACTCGGATATTATAATGCCAAATGGGACTGGTATGGGGTCATGCCCTATACTTTAGCTAGTAACCCTAGCTAATATAAGTCCAAAATTCCAGTGTGTAGTGCTTTGTCATAAATAAGATTAAAATGATATTACACACAGAAAGGAATATACAGAGTAGAGATAGGTTATTGGCGAGCCCGCAAAACCATTAGGATCATTTGACCCTGGGAGAAATAAGTTAGAGGCAGGCCATCCAAAGAGCATCTAACAGAATTAGATTATTTGTTTATTTTTTCTAGTAAGCCCGAGTCATCTAAAGGTAAGTAGTCAGCCAAACAAAACTATAGTGTTTGGAAACGGATATTAGTGAGGGAAAATCTGCTAAGCGGCGTGGTCTCACTTAATATCAAATAACCGAGATTTATAGTATTATTCACACCAGGCTTTATGTGTGACTCGAAGTTTATGTTTCCCGTTAAACTCTCGGGTGCTCGAATTGATTTGAGTAGGTTAAGAGTTAAGGTTTACAGGTTTTAGTAGATGGACGAATAAAGTTCCAAAGACGAGCAGGAGGCTGATGTTAGCTATTTAGGAGTTGTTATGTTTTCTATTTAGGAGTTGTTATGTTTTTTATTTCTATTGTGATGTATTAAGAAAGTTTTGTCTGTTTAGTACTCTGATCATCTAAGAGGGCATCTTTATATGTCGCTCTTGGCGTATTTTGTAATAATTATATTTGATCAAAACCTTGGATACATTTTGGGATTATGTAATTGGATACGAAACATAATTTTTTGAAATGTAATCAAAAAAGTTGTTTTTGAAATCAGTGATTTTGTTTCATATTCATGTGCTTCTGATATTATGTTTACCATTGACATTACCATATTTTTTCGTCGAAACTTAATACTATAGATGATTACAACATCTGTAGCACTTAGCTTTGGGTCTCAAGATAGAGGATGTTACAGAAAGTTTTCTAAGCTTTGAAAGTAAAAGTTTTGTGGGTGTACTTATACAGATGAGATAAGTATATCAATATTTTTCAAATATTGAAAACAGTAGAGGAGAGATGCCAAAAATATCTAAATAAGCATAAATTCATCTCCTCTATCAATTCAACCATCTTACTTCAATTTTCATCATATCTAACACCTTTTCAATCCAAATGTAACAACCCACCTTTTCAATCCTCAGAAATTGACACTAATACATTCACGGTATTCACGTTCTGAATATCATGTCCTGGAAAGACAAAATGTTGGGGTGAAAGAAAATAAATGATAGAAAAAAATCTCACAACGTGACAAGTAATCTATGATATACCAATGCACTTTACAAAAAGAAAACTTTTATATATATACATCAATCAAAGTACAATTATCCTATCATCGGCCCTTAGATAGTTCTACAAACACGTCCTTCCAATTTCTTATAAATACAACAAGAACAAACAGCGAAAGGTAAAATATGAGAATACGCCTTAGAGGATCCAACTCGTCTCCTAAAGCTCCAATGTGTCCAGCTAAATTTGAAAAATATGTTCAGGCTGACCCGAGCATTATAAGAAAAATAACGCCTGGATCAGTCAGGTTAAAGCAGCATGAGAAACACAATCAAATGGATTCGTAATGTATTATAAAAACCTTTCAAAATAAGGTTATCTCATAAGACCATGCCACACATAAACACAGATGGGTTTTACCTTACGATAACCAAAACATTTCTATAGAAAATCCCAATGATATAACGATAGTGTCTAGGGTATAAAGTGAATACTGAATCATAGCCAAAATTTTACATTATTAAATTCCAGCATAATAGTTACACAACTAGTCTGAAAGGCACTTCTTGGAGAATGGATTCCATCAATGACAAGGCTACCGGGGTACCGCCTGTCACAATACACCTCTATATAAAATGTATCGAGGGCCTCACATGGACACCTGTATGGTAATATTGGTTCCTCTCTACTGGATAGTACTGAATATTTGATCACCCTAGTCTCTTTGCAACCTTTTCTCGAGAGCTTTTGCACACCCAAATCCATAAATAATAATCTAGAAAGGGTGATGACAATACCCTTATGAGTGCGATCCACATAGCCTTACGGCATAACCCAAGTTTTAAACCATTCCCGGTTGATGAGGCTTGAGGCTATGCTTTACCTTTTAGATAGCAATCCCACTTGGAATGCTAACACTTCCCTCCAAGCATCAATGCAATGCCAGCATTCGTCCATAGAAGTTGTTCAAGATATGAACAAACTAAAGGCACTGCTTGTACTATATCCATTTGGGATCACCCTTAGCATTAATAGCAAGTAGCCCTCGCACTTCAAAGAGCTCCATCTTCGATCTCAGCATCTTTAAGATGCTTCCAATTCAAACACCTGAGTTGGTTCAAAGTTCTTTCAGATAATTCATACTTATTTGATCCCAGTCACTTCGAACAAACATTTAATAGTTTCCAATAAACTCAATTATGGTTCTTTTGGTATAAACAAATAAATATATAAGAGCATAGATCACCTCCTAACATCTTAAATGGATAGATTTCATTGTTAATTTTCCTAGAAGAACAAAATGAGTTTTGTACATACAAACGCAGTACGACATCATCGAAGATGACTATGCCATATAACTCTCGAGTTTCTCCTAGATATTTCCAAAGTTATTTATTTGGCCAAGATTTGATAGTCGGTTATTTAATTATAAAATAAACAAACAATCAATCATAGATTTAATTCTATATGGTATCCATTAAGCTTCCATAAATAAATCTTTTAATAAATAAAACACTTTAATTATTTACCAAAATCATTCATATACTTATCTCACCGGTACAAGTATATTGTCAAAACATTTTTAAGAAAAGTTCATTATTTTTTTCACAATCATATTAACTGGATCAAAACATTGTTATTCTAAACATTGTTCCCTTATGTATCCAAAACCATTTATCCTTTGATACTCAGAATGGAAATTTTCTTCCATACCACCAAAATTAAGAAGGACTGTTATTTTCTTTTTTATAAACTTGATTTGCATAAGAGATCCAATTCATATAAAATCAAAGTTTTATCAACCAAAACTTTTTTCCAAAGTCTCTCTCTAATTTATAACTTCAACAAACTGCTTTATTCTAAAATAATTCCCATTGCAAAACAATTTAAGTATTTTTAAACACCATTTATAAACAATATATTTATTTGAAATACATAATTAAATTAACAGGAAATTTTCCTCAAGGACAGTTTTTAGGGCTTTTTTTGTATGTAGGACAGCCCGCTAATAATTTTCTCTAAAGGACAAATTATCGTTTTTTCTTTCCATCCTACTTTCGCACGCTTCTTCTTCTTCCTTTCGATCAAAATTTTTAGCTGCGCTCAAATACCTCTCTCGAAATAAAAAAATCGATCTGCTTCGTTTGGTTATTTCAATTTCGTCCTTCTGAAAATTGTAGTTCATCGATCATTTTTTCTTACACGCGTTTTGTTGATCTCGTTTTTTTCATATTTGTACAGTGATCTCGTTTTTCTTCAAATTGTATTAATTAGGTATGCTTATATTACTCTATTTTTTGTTGTTTTTCTATTCGAGTTAAAAAAAATTGACCGTTCTTTCTAACTGTGTTCGTTTTTACAAATGATATGCAGTGTTGTTGTTCTCATTATTTGTTCGTTCGTCTATGGCAAATTATGGAAGTAGCAGCAGGTTTTTTATTATTATTCATTTCTATATGTAGTGTTGTATTTTAATTTGCTTTTCATTGAATTTATCTTGCATTTTATTGCATTAATGTTGGGATGATTGGAAAAGTATTATTGTTTGGCTTGTATACAAAGTTGTGATAGAGTGGAAAAGCATCATATTTTAGGTTCAGTGTTTGGGTATCATTTTTATTTTTTCTTTGTATCATTTTTATTATTATCAGTAGCTAGGTATCAGTATTGTATATGGTAGGTATCAGTTTTGTGAATTGAATAATTAATGTTCTAAATTGAACATATTTTTACTAATGTTTATTTTTTATTTTTTTTTGACAGTGGGGATAACAGTCTTCTTTGTCTGTTTATGTTGAATAATAACAATTTTAGCACTCGATTGTCTATTGATTGCTCTTTGTATGATTTGAAGAATGATAAATAAGCTTGTGATGATTGGAAAAGTACCATTGTTGTATATAAGCTTGTGATAAAGTAGAAAAGTATCATATCTTAGGTTCAGTTTTATGGTATTATTTTTATTTTTTCTTGGTATCAATTTTTTTGATTATCAATAACTAGGTATCAGCTTTTTATAGCTTAGGTTTTTCTGAAATGGAAAAACTAATGTTCTAAATTGAACATGTTCCTACTAATGTTTTTTTTGCAGTGGTGATAATGTGGTGCAGGTAGACCATCAGTTAAGCCTAAAGGAGGATTTTCATATTTTCAGAGCAAGCAAAATAGATGTGACGAGTGCAAAGCAGCTTGGTCATAATAAATGGAATTGTCAAGCTTCGAAGAGGATATGATTTTATTTTTCATTTTGAATTTGTTCAGATTAATAAGTGATGTGTGACTTGTTTTGATGGTTTATTGAAATTGAACCTTTTGTTATTAATTTGTATTCAGTATAGCATATTATCAAATTGATTTTTATTTCAAGTATTTAGCATAAGTGATAGTATCAGTTTTAATATCAGTTAAATGGTTTTACAGTATCAGTTCTGATGTTTGTTTTTACAAGTAAGAGCGGCTTTGTTTTAAGAACATAACATCATTACTTCATAAGTATCAAATTGCAACAGAACATCATTACTTCACAAGTACAAATTTCAACAGAATTACATTACTTTACAAGTATCAAATTTAATTGTGAAACATCACAATGTGAATTCAATTCTTTCCTTTTCTTTCTTCTTCTAAGCTTGATATGTATTTAGACTCCAGCAATGTTCACCATCTGTCAATATTGCATGTATAATCTTTGGTCTTGTGGATAATATTTCCTACTTTTCAAGTTTTATTGGTATTCTGCTTTTGTTCAGTGAGACGATAAATATCATTGCAAATATTCCACAGTCAAGCCTGTCGAAACCAAAATGTAATGTTAATATCAGTTTGCATAAGTTGTATTATCAGATTTACAATTAATACAAAACATTGAATTTCAGAGATAATGGTACAAGTATATAGTATGCTTTGAATTAAAATATTTAACAGTTTTACTAGCACACTTAGTATCGATTTGTGTATGAATTTTTGCGTTTGTAGTTATTACTTTAAGATATATTTGCTAAATATTTTTTTTTATTTTTTATTATGTAGTTATCTTTTTTTTTGTAGGTGTCAGTTTTGTTTCTGTAGGTATCAGTTTCTTTTATGTAGGTACCAGTTTTGTTTCTGTAGGTATCAGTTTCTTTTATGCAGGTATCAATTTTCTTCCTGTAGTAACTGTTTATTTCTGAACTAACTGTTTTTGAAATTGAGAGATAATATTTTTCAATATTTTTTTTATGAAGCACAGTTTTTGTTTGTATTTTGTTCTGAATCGTTTTTTTATTTCTTATTTTTGTTCTTTGTTCTCTTTTTTTCATATTTTCTTCAACTATTTTCACTGCAGGTATTTATTGCTACATGTTCTCTTCTTTGTTCTATGTAAAAAAATTCAATGTTACTATAACAAAACTATACTAACTTTGTTATATTTCATAGTATCAGTTACCTTCTCTGGTATACTTTCACTTATTTCTGGTCTGCTTTCAATTTCTGTATTATTTTCATGTCTTCTTTTTGTTCTTTTTTCTCTATATTGCTTTTCCTCTTCTACTGATGTAGGTTTTTAAGTTTTAACTTGCTGCTTCTTCCCTTTACTGTCTTGGTATCATTTCCACTAGAGGTAGGTTTTCCCATTGTATCATTGCGTTTTCTCTTTTAATATCTACTGTTGGAAATGATTCGACATTTTTATTTTCACTTTATTGCTCCACTTTCGATGTAGTTAGGGTTTCTCCGACTATCGACTATTGTGCTTGTTGTTCGTCGGCTGTCGATTGTTGCGGCTGTGTTGGTGATGTAGATTTGTTCTGTTTTACGGTGCCAATTTTTTTCGAGCAAAGTTTCGTCAATTTCTGAGTGAAAGCGAGGAGGAGGAGATGAACAGAATTTTTTGTTTTGTTTTAATTGTATCTGGGCTTTGGGATTTGTCCTTACGGTAAAAAAAATTTGCACGTCCTTGTGAGCAATTATTTGATTTAAATTGTCCTTTAAAATTATTTACCCTTAAATTAATTAAACTAACTTAAACACTCTTATTAATAAATTAATTAAATTAAAATACTATTAGTAAAATGATTAACTAATATTAATTATCATCATTAAATAATAATATCATTAATAAAACAACTAATTAGCTTCAACATTTATAAATAATTAATTAATTTACCTTTTAAACCCTTAATAAATAAATAACTAAATAACTTTTAAAACATCATCATTTAAAAATATTAACTTTAAAATATTATAATTAAAATAACTATTAACTTAACCATTTTAAAAATTGAAAAAAACCCCTTACTTCGAAATATTATAAAGTTAAAGAAAATTTTATATCCATTTCTTTCAAAATTGGGAAGAGGCTTAGCGACCACAGTGGCACCTAAAACCATTTATTACAGTTCAACATCACAAGTCATATCACTGATAATTACATAAGCAATATACATGCACTTAAAATCCTAATTAACAGTCGACAATTAATCATCATTTGTTAAAGTCAACTGCATATCAATAAATGTCCAAATTAATAAAATAACAAAACATGGATTTGTTCTGCTCAAAGATGCCCAAATAATGTCCACTAACTTAACTATAGTAGAACATTATTTATTTCTACTATCTGAATATCAGTGATAAAATATAACTACTAATCAATATAATTATTTCTATGCCTATTAAATGATAACTATTTTACTCATCAATAGTTTTGTCAAATATTTTTACAAATGTGATCTGCTAGGCAATACAAATCTAACGTCGAAATCAATGGGTTGAACGGATCTAAATTGAATGTGTTATTCAATTTAAAAGTTTAAAACTTATTTAAATTTAGAAACATTTTAATTAAAAAACACTTCGCCACTCGGCCCAAACCCAAACTAAGCAAATTCTTCTTCCATCCTATACCACATTTCCTAAATTCAAATACTTTTCCCAAGTTGATTTCCTCCTGGAACCACAAATAACATGCACTTGTGTGCATGTGCACTATTCTCCAACACCTCATCACCTCATCGACCCTACCTCCAAACTTTGTTTATCGTCCTTGACCCATCAACCACTATGGTACTCACTTCTGAGCCTTGGATCGAAATCTAACCATCAAAGCCCCAAAATGAACTCCGCTTGGAAAACAACCTGACCCAAAACAATCACCTACCTCCACCACTCCAAACGCCTATAGGCCACGCCACCACCAACGAACCCTTCCCTTTCGTCCCATGCACCCCTACTAACGTGGAGCTCGATGATCTACTATCTCCACTGCGACAAGAATCCCAAGCACCAAAACTGACAGCATCTTAAACCCTGAATAGAGCTCGATCGATCACCACACCCCACCGAAGACCCTACGACCTTTTCCAATGCCTTCCCCAGGTCTCAATATTGCTCTACCCTTGATCGTTTGATCCTTCATCAATGAGTTCATCATAAAATCAATTTATATCAAATTTGATCATCTCATTCCTTCGCCTCGATCCCATGCCTTAAAATCATGAATTGGTAAGACGAACAAGATCGTATGCTTCATTCACTATTTTATGAAAATCCAAATTTCACTTTTTAAATAGTATACTGTAATCGGACAACCATAGCCACCCTAGACGATGAAATGTCTAGCAACTGTTTTAAAAAACACTATTAGCTATAATGAACAAGTTTCTAGTTAGTCGCCCTTTCTAAATTCTAAGGTTTGAGATATCTTGATTTTTGAGTGGGCGTGTGTTCATGGTTTGAAACCAAGAACAGAGAGGAACTATAAGTGTTTGTGTGCCTATATAACGTATACTCTCCACTATAGTAAGCATACTCTTTTAAAAAAACCACTTAGGCATGAATATCCTATCTAAACAAAAATATAAAACCAATTACTCAACATCAAATTCAACAAGGATTTAAGAATTCACAACACTTGTGTTTTCAAAAGTGTAAACAAGGTTAGTGCTCTCACCTTTTCTTTACTTTGTAGTGCAAAAATCAAATATTTCCCTTAAGCAAAGCAAGCTTACTCCATTTTCACTAAATTCCCAAAAAAAAAACTTCAAGTGGAGTTTTTTAAAAGAATTAAATCAAAGAATATAGAAAAATAGAGTTTTTAAGAAGATGAAGGTAAAATTAATTACCAAATGGAAGGTGCATATTATATAAAATGAAGTATAAGTATATAAAAAAGACTTTGAACACTCAAAAATGCCCTTGCTTCACTTTTCTATCCTTCCATCATTTCCAAATGCAAGTACCAAGCCAAATAAATATATAATGGAGCATAGGATGATCCATGTACCTTCCTCCATACAAATACTTAAGCCATCCAATCATCCTTTAAACGTCCAATATGAATATATTAAATTATTTTTATTTCTATTTACATTTCAAAGCCTCCAATATGTAATGCATAAGAAAACATGGTGGATAATAAGATGATCATGTACCTTGGTTGATTTTAATACTTATGGTATCTTAGCTTTTTCAAATCTATCACTTCACATTTTTAAATTTAAAGATATTTAAGCATTTCATACATACTTTTACTTCTCTAAATGCAAATGGTTTCTCTAACCTAAATTTTTTTCAGGTATAAACAAGGGTATTACAACCTCTTACGACATGTTGTTCGATAAAAAGCTGAATATCTGAAAAGCGAGTTTCGGTCACATTTTCTAATTTTCATGGAAGTACCTATTTATGTAAACGGAATTTAGAGATGAATTTTTATCATTAGTTTTAAATTAAAAGAGAGTTATTTAATTGTTAAAAACAAATAATTAAATATTCTAAATAAATTAAATATTCACAAATTGTAGCGAAAAAATTCTAGGTCGTTACAAAGAGCCTTAAATTGGAAATGTTCCAAATAGGAAGTTGTGACTAATTTAATGAGAATTCTAACTACGTTAACTTGAATAGCGCCATAATAAATCCAATGTATAAATATAAAAGCATAACTTTATAACTAAATTAGAGGTAATTCCAAAATATTAAGAATACTGCATGATTTTTTTATGGTAACAATGTAATGACAAAATCTCACTAGAAGTCAAGAAACATATTCCAAATAGTTTCACATGATAAATGTAGTTTATTTGCATTGGAGAGAGTTGATTGACATAGTAAATAGTTAAATGAACATAGCAGATACATTCACGAAGAAGCTAACTCGATCAATTCTCATCAAAATGATTTAAGGGATGGGATAGAGATTCCATAATTGGTCCCAAGTGCAAGAGGGAAATTGATATACTTGATATAACGTGTCATATTAATTAATTAAATTAACTAAAAGTATATTTGACAGAAAATTTGTAAATGGTATGTTTTGTGATATTAGTTACAAAGTATTGTAACCGTGAGTAATTTGTCATTGTGAAATTAAATATACTATTTTTAATATTCATAGTCAAGATGTATCAAGACTGGATATTGATACTTTCTTTGAGACTCGAGTATGTAACACTCTCTAAATGTTGGACAGTGTATTACTAATAACTATAAAGGCCATCAAGGAGTTACGTATCGATAGTTATGGATAACTGTGGTAAGAGTCACTCAATAGTTTTATATGGGTGAATATAACAAAGGTCAACCAGAAAATATCGATGTGACAAAATTACACAGTTCTTTTGACTTGAGAATAATGTTGATCTTCAATATTGAAGACCTGCTTTTATTATAGTTAAAAAGTGGCACGACATCCATCGAACGATAATTGTTGGTCGAGTGGAAGAATTGTACGCGAAATAATATTCAAGAGAGGATTCATCTTCATAGTTAATGAGCTTAGTACAACGGTCAATTAACGTCAACTCAAAGTTAAAATATTTGGTCATAGCAGTTCGGTTAATAATTAGTATTGTTATTATCAAACCAAGGACTTTGTGTTTGGAATATAGAGCTGAATATAAACGATATTGGAATTTTGACCACTAACTAATTCCATAAGTCCAAAGTGATATTGTTTTGATGAAGAGAATTGGTATAAATAATTATCACTACCAGTAATGCTTAGTAAAATAAAATTTTATTTTATCAATATCAAGTAAGCGATAAATTTGGCCATAATGTCACACCACCTACTTGTTGGAACTAGGCTAGCCCGCAGCGGAAGTAATGTATGAATTTCGAAAAAGAATTATCATTCTGGATCTTTATTGAGTCTATGATGTCTAATTTACTTAGAACATTTCTGAATTTCTTTTAAATCAAATCTTTATTTTATTTAAATTTATAAAATGCTTTTATATTTTAATTAATGTTATATTATATATGTGTGTGTGTGTCATATACATATATATGTGTGTACATATGTAACATATCAATCCATGCAGGGTATAACTTTGCCGTGTATAGGTGTTTTAATGTACACAACGGGAACATTATCCCATCTAATATACAATTATATTGTCCAAATATAAGTTTATTACTTTTACTTATTTATATAATGTTATAAATATTTATATATATATATATAATATTTTCATTTAAATAATTTTGTGTAAATAAATATATATATATATATATATAACATATTAACAATATATATATACACACATATATTTATAATTATATAAATATATATTTAAATTATTTATAGAATATACTAAATATAATAATTTTTATGTAAGCTGAAAACAAAATACACATGTATACATATATATATATACACATACATACATATACACATACATACATATACACTAAATACTAACATATAATTATATAATATAAATATATATTAATACTTGTAAAATACACAAAATATATTTTTAATAAATATGTATTTACCAAGTTATGCACAGGGCTCAGAAATTTTTTTAAAGTTTTAAATTGTGTTTCTATTAAATATATATACACCAAATACTTATATATAATTATATAATATAAATATATATTAATACTTATAAAATACAAAAAATATATTTTTGATAAATTTGTATTTACCTAGTCATGTGCACGGCTCAGAAATTTTTAAAAATTTTTAAAATGTGTTTTGATTAAAATTTATATAGATAATTTTAAAATATTAATAAAAAAACATTTTTGAAACTAAATTTTGAATTTATAGCAATATTCTATATGATATTTTGTATTTTTTGGGTAAGGCCGACGGGGTTGGATGGACCCCGACCATTTTATTGCAGCACCAATAAGAATACAACACAAACTACATAGAGCAAGCTCTAAGAAAACTGAGGAAAACAAAGCGCTACAACCAACATGCACATAAGGAGAAAAAATAGGAACAAAAACAAAAAACAGAAGAACAAATGAGAGAGCACCCATTAAAAGGAGTGAAGTATTCCTGGATCAATGTAGAATGATAGCATACTCAGCTCATTCTTGATCTCGTGCATCACCCATAGCTTAAAAGCCACATCAGATTTAGCACTGTTTGGCTCAAACACCCTTGTGTTTCGTTCCTTCCAGACCACGACAGTAAAACTTTTCAAATGAAGAGAACTCTCTTCTCTTTACTTTTGAACCCTGTTCTCGCATGTAGTTTATTCCACTTATTCCAGTTACCATTAAAAGCTTCAACCCAGCAGAGCTTGGCCTTGACAAGCTGCCAAACATTATTAATGACAGAACACTCAAAAAACAAGTGTTCAACAGTTTCTGCTTGATCATTACAGAAGGTGCAAAGAATATTGACATCCAACCCCATGCACACAATTTTCGTTTTAGTAAGAATTGCATGGTTTAGCACTTTCCAGAGAAGTAAGTTGTTTCTCATACTACTATCTTTATACCATGTTCGCTTGGACCATTTCCACATCGGCCGAACTTTGTTCTTCATAAGATGTTCATAAACAGAGCCAATTTTGAATTTGGTCCTATTAACATCCCAAACCAGCCTCTCATTTGATGCTAACAGTGTAGTTTTGCTTCTAATCAAGAACCAAATACGCTGAATTCTTTGGTTGGATGAAAAGGAGTTAGTGCTTTGAATGTTGCTTAGAACATCACTTACCTTAGCTGCAAGGTGTACGCCAGTTTGCATTATTTCATTGTATGTTAAGAGCCTGCTAAGAATCATCCCTGAAACAAGCCATGGGTTATCCCAAAAACTAACGCTGTACATATTGTTGATGCTCATTTGAAAGAGAGGAAGGACTTCTTCCTTTATCTTGAAAAGACATTGCCAAGTCCAGCTCAGATTCTGGGGTTTATTCATTTTCAAAAGTTTCTGCTCTTAACAACGTTGTTTCGAGACCACTCAGCCCATACACTGTCAGCACTGTTGTAGGAAGTATCCACGTGTCTAGCAATCGCCGCTTTGTTCCACTGCCTTAAGCTGATAATACCCAGACCCCCCTTATTCACAGGTAGTTCAACTCTGCTAAAATTAACTGGGGCATAAACTTTGGGGCCAAGGAAACTATGTTTACCCTGGCCTTTGGTTAGACCGGGATTTATAGTGCCCGGACACTTATGTCTCATTATTGTGGCCGTTGGGATTCGAACCGGTGCCACTACAACAAAATGTAGCAACTCCACTATGTAGCAACAAAATGTAGCAACTCCACTATGTCATATTTTGTATTTTGAATATTTATAATATAATTTTATTATTTAAATTTTGAAAACTAATTTGTAATTATCGGCATAAATTTAAATAATTTTAAATAATAAAAAATTGTTTTTTGTTTTAGTACCAAGAGTATGTTATTTTTTAACCTAATTTTATAAAATATAAAACATAGTTCATACAATATATACATTGATATTATTAATTTATGTAATTTATTGATTTAATTAATATTTAGATATTAATAATATATATAATATTTTTATTACTGCAAAAGTATTATATCCACGATATTTTATATATAAAATTATATAAGCATATTTGTATAAATTATAATATGGTATTTAAATTATAAAGTATATATATTTAAATATTATATACTAAATTATGAAAATAAAAAAATATTTTTATTGTCGAGCCATATTGTTATAGGTAGGTATATACATGATAAAAAATATTTTTTTATTATACAATTATATGCAAACGTACAACCAATCCAGTTGTGACAATATAACTGTATATCAGAATCATCACCTAACTAACAGTATAACATATATGTATATATATAAGCATTATATCATTTAATAATCATATATCCGTTAGAAATATACCTTACACCCAATGCTGAAAGTATACGTAGAAATGATTAGATTTGCTCCTTGAACTAATTTCCAATCCAGTAGATTGCTAGTCTCAGAATCGATGACTACCAACTATTAAATAAATTTGATTTTACTTAGATTTTAACTTAATATAATGAAGGATGCGAGGAATATGGTACAGCCAGAAATATGTCTAAATGGAGGCTCCAAAAATATGAAGTAGGTGTAGGTAAAGATGTTTATATAGAGGTAGAAAAGGAGAAAAGTTAGGATCTAAATCTTTACCCATTCTCCCCGCCTTATCTCCAAAAACCTAGCCCACCAAAATGCCATCATATAGTCGCCCATTACCCCTTATTATGGTCAAACGATGCCTCTCTCATGGACTTTAAACCTATTTAAAACATGAACAAAACATTTTGCAATTAAATCCAATTTAACGTGTATCAATATCGTAGATCAATTAATATATTTATAACCATTATAAATATATTTAATAATATTTATACATCAAATCAAAATAAAATTTTATAATTAATATTTCATAAATATTAATCAATTTATAACAATTACCAATTAATTAAATTTTTCGGTCAAAGGTGCATTCTTTGTGTTGGTTGTGTGACCCGTTAGGTGTAAGTTTAATCAGCGATTAATATCGAACTATTCGAATATTAACGATAACGTTCACACGTCACTTAGCAGGTGGTGTGACATTTTAGCCAAATTTATCGATTACATAATTCTGGTAAATCCAATTTTACTTTGTTTATAATTACTCGATTGTGACTACTATTTAAACTAATTCTCTTCGTCAAAACTATATCACTTTGGACTTATGGAATTTGGTATTGGTCTAAATTCCAATACCATTTCAATTACGTAGTCCAAACACAGAGTTCTCGGTTCAATTATAACATTTATTATTAACCGAACAACTTTGACTTGAGATTTTGACTTTCAGCTGACTTGAATTGATTATGATACTAACGTCATATACCGAGGAGAAATCCTCTTTTGAATAATGTTTCACTTCCAATACATCCACTCGACCCAACTATATTCACTCGATGGATGTCATGCCATGATTTGGCTATAATCAAAGAGAAGATTTCATATTGAAGGTCCATGGTATTCTGAAATCAGGAGAACTGTGAAAATTAGCCACATCAATATTTTCTGTTTGAACTTAGTTATATTAACCAACAGAAAACTATCGGGTGGGTCATTCCATAGTTATCTAATAGCTATCAGTGCATAACCCTTTGGTGCCTCCAACGGTCATAACTAATACACTGTCCAACATTTAGAGAGCGTTACGCACTCTTATCTCAATGGATATATCGATATCCAATCTCGATGTATCTTTACTAGGAACACTAAAAATGATGTGTTTATTATAATGTGATATAATACTCATGATTACACCTTTCTGTAATTACTATCACAAATATACCATTTATGGATTTTCTGTTAGATATATTTTAATTAAATATTTAATTATTTATAACGTATTGTAATACATGTATAACAGAAAGAAAAAAAAATACCTTTTTACGAATGAGAATTTATTACAGAGTTAATTAGTTTACAATAAATTATGGAATTTCTCTTAGGGCATACCCCTAACTCTATCAATCTGCCGCTTGCACTTGGGGCCAATTATGGAATCTGAATCTTATTCCTTCAATTAGTTTCTCGAAAGCTGACCGAGGTTGACCCTTAGTGATCTGCTATGTTCTCCTTGGTATCTAACCTTTGTATCGCGGCCTATTTCTTTTCTAAATTTTTTTTAATGCGGTGGAACTTCGAAAGAATATGTCGGGACTTCTTGTGTACTCTGGGTTCATTTTTTATACATCACCGCATTGTTATCATAAAAAAATGTCATAGGATTCTCGGCATTGGGAATCACTCCAAGCTCACTTAAAAACTTATGCATCCAGATTGCCTCTTTAGCTACTTCATTGAGGATGATGTACTCAGCCTCCATCGTCGAATTATCTATTGTTTCTTGTTTGGAACTTTCCAACTAATGGCTCTGCCTTTAATCATAAAGACATAATCGGATACTGATTTACTATCATCTATATCAATTTGAAAGCTTGAATTTGTATACCCCTTCATAAGGAAGTCTCATTTTCCGTATATAAGGCATAAGTCCTAAGTATTTGGTAAATACTTAAGTATATATTTTACAACCGTCGAATGTTTTTGTCTAGGATTAGACTTATCGACTTACGCATCCTAATGTGTATGCCACATCCGGTCTAGTACATAGCATAGCGAACATTGTGGATCCTATGGCTAAAGCATAGGGGATCCTCTTCATACGCTCTTTCTCCTCATCGATATAAGAGTGTCCTTCTTAGAAAGGACAAGTCCAGATTGCGTTGGAGTGTTTCCATGCTTGGAATTCTCCATATTGAACCTTTTCAGCATAGTGTCTATGTACAGGGATTGGGACAATCCCAACAACCTTTTAGACATATCTGTATAGATCTTTGTACCTAGTATGTTGGCTGCTTATCCCAATCCTTCATTGGGAAGTTCTTGGAAAATCCTTCATTGAGAAGTTCTTGGAAAGACAAACTTTCACTAATTGTAACAAAGAAGTGTCATCACCACTTAGTAATATATTGTCAACATTTAGCACTAAAAACATGATGAATCAATAATATGTTGTCAACATATAGCCCTAAAAACATGATGGCTTTGCCCTATTCCTTTCTTTGTATACATGCTTCATATGTGTTCTGATGAAAATCAAGCTGTTTGATAACTTTACCTAAACACTTATTCCAACTCCTTGGAGCTTGTTTAAGTCCATAAGTGGACTTTAATAACTTACAAGCCTTGACCTCTCTCCTACTGACCACAAAACCCTCGGGCAATGACATATAGATAGTCTCTTCTAAATTAACATTTACAAATGTCATCTTCACCTCCCATTTACCAAATTTTGTAGTTATAGAGTGCTGCAATGGCCGGCATAATATGAATGGACCTAAGCATGCCTACAGGTGAAAAAGTTTCATCATAATCAACACCTTAAATTTGATGAAATCCTTTTGTTACCAGCTTAGCTTTATAAGTCTCTATTTCTCCATTTGCAGCCGATGGGCTTTGTCCCTTTAGGTATGTCTGACTAGGTCCATACTTTGTTCTCATACATTGAATCCAACTCGAATTTTATTGTTCCATGCCATTGAATCCAACTTGAATTTCATTGCTCCAAGCCAGATTGCAGAGTCTTTACTTTGTAGTTCTTGTTGGAAAGACAGGGGAGTGTCGTCATTTAAGATATAGTCCTCCTTATTGGCATCCATGAGGAAACAATAGTATCTCTTTAGTGAGTGAGATTCCTTACTAGACTTCAAATAAGTTACGTTTATCGTATACTGGTGAAATTGGTTCTCCCACTGTTTCAATCTCAGTGTAAGTCACTTGGATCTCATCCGAGTCTACAACTTCATTGTTAATTTCTTTTGGCAGAAATTATTTTTCTATAATGACAACATGTGTGGAAAAATTTTCTTTTTGTTCCTCCATGTTATAGAAAATGTATCCTCTAGAATTGGTGGGATATCTTAAAAGCTTACACAAAGTTGAACTTGCTTTCAGCACATTAGTGCTAATGTTCTTAACATAGGCTGGACAACCCTACACCTTCAAATAATTGAGGTGGGGTTTATTCCAATAACATATCTCATATAGCGTCTTAGGTGCAGATTTAGTGAGTACTAAGTTCAACATATGCATTATAGTTTCTAATGCATATCCATAATAGGACAGAGGCAATTTGACTTTACTCATCGTGGAATAAACCATATCTAATAAGTTTTGGTTCCTTCGCTCTGACACACTGTTGTGTTGTGGAGTATAAGATGGAGTAACCTAAGAGAATCTCATTATCTTTTAAGTATTGTTGGAGTTCTTATCAAACTTACTCGCATCCTCTATTAGATCAAAGAATTTTAACCTTTTGGTTCCTCTAATTTTAAAGTTCATTTTTTGTACTCCTTAAATTTTCCGTAGACATAGTGTTTGTCCTTCATAAGAATATGCATATCCTAGTCTTAAGAAATAATCCGTAAAGGTAACAAAGTAAGAACGATTATCTTTGGTTGTTATAGGCATTGGACCACATACATCACTATGTACTAATTCTAAGAATTAATCAACTCTTTCATTACTCCTACCGAAGTGATATTTGGTCATTTTTCCTTTGAGATGCGACTCTCATGTGTCAAATGGTTCATAATCAATTGATGGCTGAAAACCTTCAGGTATTCAGTTTGTATAGTCTTTTCTTACTAACATGACCCAGCTGAAGATAGTTTTCATTTATATTTCTATTAGAATTACTCACAGAACATATATAATTTGTACTGACAAAATAAATGCCATTTTCAAGAGAACCATCACAAATTTTATTTCCATTCAAATTAATGTTCATAATATTATTTGCACAATGAAATATATATATTTCTAGTCTTAGACGATCTAGAAACAGAAATAATTCCACAAAAAATGTTTTTTACATAACAGAATTTATTAATATCAAAGCAAAACCAATATGCAAATATAATTGAAAATCTCTCACTGCCGTTGCATCTATGATAGACCAATCAGCTACTTTGAGTCTCATTTCGCCCTTTACAATGCAACGATATTTCCTAAGCCCCTGTAATGAATTACAAACATGTCCTGTAACGACCTAGAATTTTGGTTATTCAAAATTGGAACATTTAAAAATATTTAAAAGTTAACTTTATAGATTTAATAACTTGAATTTCAAATATAATGATTTATTGGATAATTTATTTGCTAAATTTAATAATTGAAATTGGTTAGATAATGGAATCTTGAGTTTTAAGCTAGATGAAAATTATTTCAAAGGCCTATAAAATTTTATTAATAAGAATGAAGATGATAGAAACTTCTAAAATTGATTCAATAGTGATTTAGCTAATTTTTAAAATATCTCATTTTATTTAAATATATAAAAACAGCCTTCCAGGGCACAGTCTCGGATTTCAACGAAACTAGTTCCATTGGATCCGTAATAGTGTATTATTATCGGATTTCAAATTTCGTAGCTTTTGGAGTTACCGTTTGGTCGTTCGGGAAAGAAACACGTTAAATTTAATATCGAAAATTTAATATTATAATTGGGTTCAAAAAGCTATCTTCTGCATACGATCAAACTAGGTTCTGAAACTTGTTCCATTGAGTTCAGAATATGGTATAACATTAGGAACGCCAGGCAGCATGCCTCTATCAATGTTCGGAATAAATATCTAGATGTTTTGGAACTATATATATATATATATATATATATATATATATATATTATCATGTCAGCCCACAAAAATTACCATCTCAACCGACCTACCCTAACCAAGCCACCACCTATATTGTTCCTTTTTATCATTTCCCTCCCCACGCACTTCTTACAATTTAAAATAACATTTGCAATGATCTTTTCTCACCTAGAAACTCAAAATAAACTCAAATCCTTGATGGAAAATTTTCAAACAAATCTTAAAAGGCTTCACTCGAGTTGATCTTCATTTAGTATGAATCCGGGAGGCGTGCCGCAGTTTTGAAATGGTTGATGTATGATAGCAAACTAAAGTTCACGATTTTGTCCAATTAAGGCATTGATTCATGTTTCGAACATTGGAGTTGGGTTGGTGGTTGGAAAGAGGTGCTTCCGCTAAAAAAAGGGCAAGGAACGACGGCAGTTTGGGGATCGTGTAACATCTCCTATCTAGAGGCCCAAGATTAAGCTCTACAGATGCTGCAGTCATCTATAGTATTATCTTCCGGCGACTAAATACGGCTATGTTAATGGTATCAATAATATCAGAAGCACTTGGGTATGAAACAATACCTAGATTTCAAAACAAAATTTTACCCCATTACATTTCAAAACCAATTGTTTCACATTCACAACACATAATCCCAAATTGTTCCCAGGCACAGATCAAATAAAATCATTACAAAGTACGCCAAGAGCGGTATATGAAGATAACCCCTTGGTTGATCAAAGTCATATGGTTATAATAGTCCTAATACAAAACAACACAGTGGAAAATCCAACAGAACACAACAAGAGTTATAACTCCTAAATAGCAATCCGTTTGCCTCTGCATGCCTCTGGTAGCTTATTAGTCATCCTACTAAAGCCTAAAAAAGACCTTAATCTCTCGGCCTACTCAAATTAATTTTAAGCACTCGAGAGTTTAAGGGTAAAACATAAACTTCAAGTCAGACATAAAGCCTAGTATAAACAAACTATACATCCATGTTAAACATGTTAAGTGAGACCACGCCGCTTAGCGGAACGGGTTTCCCCTCACTAACGTCCTTTTAAAACATATCTTTTACAAAACTTTTCATAGAACCGTATTCCGGGCTCCTGCATCCACAATGGTTAAAACACATAATTATAAAACATTACGGTGATATGCATACTTGAAAACAATTAGGATTTCCCCATCCCCAATTAAATTTTAATTATATCAAAGAGGGATTATCTATTCCACATTCATTCTGCTTAAGTTGATGTAGACTATCCATCTCACATCACATAGTTTTCTAGGATGACTATGAAACCATCATTTTTCCACTTGATTCATGCTAGCTCCATGAATCTAACTATTTCATGTTAGTCCCATGAAATTTAATGGTCTCATGTTGGCCCCGTGAGTTTATTTATATCATGTTAACCCAATGATTATATTTTCCATTTGACTCATGCTAGCCCCATGAATCGATTTGTATCATGTTAGCCCCATTATTCTATTTGAATTTTCCATTTGATTCATGCTACCCCATGAATCTATTTGTATCATGTTAACCCCATGATTAATCTATTTCCATTAGTATCCCTAACTTAGGTTATATTCATTTATCGTTTCCATTGGTACCCTCAAAACCCTTAGAATTCAAAACTTTTCAAAACCATTGAAACTCAACCCTTCGAAACCATTGAACCTCAAACCTTTCGAACCTATTGAACTTCAAAACTTTTGAAAGCAATAAAACCTTAGATATCCTATTTAAAACACTTGAAACATTACCTTGGAAAACCTTTGGAAACGCTTCCGTTTAAAACCTTCCAAAATCATTCAGAAATAAAAACCTTTCGACCCCTTCCAGAGATAACTTTTCGACTCCTTCGAAAGCTTTGCCTTCCGCCCCCTTTTAAAAACATTCAGCAAACAAAACCTTTCAAAAGCATTGGCCTTCGAAAACCTTTTGAAAATTTTCTAGGTTCAATTTAAAACAGGTGGAAATCCTTTTTTAAAACCTTTCGACTTCATTGGAAAAACCTTTTCGGCTAAGTCTAAAGTTCTGCTTCGAAAGCTTTAAAGCATCTTTTAAAACAACTCCTTCGAAAGCTTTGGGTTATAGTTCAACTTACAAAACAAGGTAAATTACTTAAGTCGAAAACTTCCTTTCGAAACACGGAGAAGCGACTAGTTTCTTTTAAAACAAGTAAACCTTTTGAAATCAATCAAAGTAAACCCTTCGACCCCATCGGAAGGTAAAAAACAAAACATTTGTATAAAGCGGCAGTAACCATTCGGCTATGCCAGAAGGTTTCAAACAAAGTTGCAGCAATAACCTTTCGACTGTGTCAAAAGGTTTTAAAACCTTTCTTTTAACATTTTGACCTGGTCGAAAGCAACCAAGTCGAAAGCTCTATTTCGAAAGCATAACAGGTGAAAATTTTGGTTTATAAGAAAAACATATCCCAACTACCTTGGCCATCAACCTTTTGACTGCAAACCCTTTGACTCTATCCAATTCGTTACGCACCAAGTACTTGATACCATATGCATTGGTCTAACCTTGCCGAAAGGTTCAATCCTTTCGACTTAGATGAAAGGTCTGCGTTGGAAGGTATTATGCCTAGAATGGCCGAAACATGCCAGAAGCATATTTTCTTGTTTTTAACTTGAAGAAGGTAACTTTTTAACTAACATATCCTTTCTAACAAATTCTCATTGGTTAAAAATTACTTTTCAAAAAAATGCTACTGCAAATTTCAGATTTAAATAATTATTTTATTTTACAAAAGCCCTTTCTTCTTAAATAAATATATAAAACATTTAAGTCTCATACCTTGAATAATTTTATATATCCATTAAAACGCTTAGGAAAAATGTGGAAAAATCCTAGAAAATCTATTTTAGTATGTTGCCTAACATATAAAAATTTCAACCCCAAATAATTGTCATATTAGCCAAAAATAATTTATAACCCAATAAGCAACTTCCTTCACTAGGAAATTAATATAAAATCCACCATAATTCGGAAATTATGAAAATTGAAACCCATCTCTGAAATATTATTTCTGACCTATATTTAAATTTTCAAGGCATTTGGATGTCATCAAAGAAGGGTTTCATATCGAATATATCATAAAACAAGTATGAACGTGCATATTTCACCAACCAACAAATATGTTTAACTTTAATCATCAAAACATGGCGTAAACTTTCCAAAAACAATTTGGATCTAAATCTTAAAACCAAAAACCAAAATAAGAAGGGATGTAATAATTATTCACCTTAGATTTGAAACTACAGATGTGAGATTTGATATTGATTTAGTAGCTTATCCTCTTTCTCTTAAATCCTAGCTTTAATCTTATTCTTGAGAGTGAAAATAATGGCTGGCCTTAGTGCTTTTAGTTTGAGTAAAATGAAATGAACGTGAGTTTCATTCTCCTAAGGGTTTAGGGTATAAGCTCCACCAATTTCCCATATTGCCCTTGTCATTTCCTAACACCTTTGTTTTAGGTTATTTTAAATTAGTTAACCCTATTATGGTACAGCTACTCTTAGCTAAAACAAATCTCAACCCATTAATCTCCATATTATTTTATTTAATTTACCCAATTATATATCCTAAATAATGTCATGAAAATATGAAATGTTATGGATTGCGACCTACTGCCTGGGCGCTTTTTCTAGTGACATCGCTTTTTCCTAGAGGGCTTCGGGGTTGTCGAGTTTAGGGTAGGCAAGTCAAGTTCGTCGAGAGAAAGAGAATGGTGTCGTCGGATTTTGGTTTAAACGTGCGTAGTTCATGTCACTAAAAGTCGTGCACGCATGAATAGGGGAGCTGCTGTCGTGCTCTGTCATTTGGGGAAAAAGATAGTGTAATGGCACTTTGTAATTAGTTGTAAATTGGGGATTAATGTTTAATTAAATTATAATCAAAATCGTTTAACTTATAAAATTCATAACTCTCTCATACGAGGTCCATTTATGATGAAACTTTTTGTGTTGCGATTGTGATGACAAGAGCTTCGAAATGGAACTAGTTTGGAAGAAATTGGAGACAGTGAAAAATTGGGCTAAAATCATACGTCGTCCGGTTTTAGTTCCAAAACGGTTAGCTCCGACGATAGTAGAGGATAAATGTGAGTAAATCTCACTCATTTGGATTACTGGGTGTAATTTATAATAATTAAAATTATTTATTGGTTGGTTGATTGTATTTATAAATTATTATCGGTTGGATATTATATTATATATATATATTAGTATATATTAGTAGTTGGATATATTTCTCGTCGATTGGAGCGGATGAGACACTGTATGCCCGGCATAATAGCGGATGATCCTATATTACCGCAATATCCCGCCTCAAAGTGGGATTGGTGTTTTGTGATTATATAACATCTGTGGATGTAGGAATACAAGTTCGAGGGATCTATTTGGATTCCTCAAAAATGTTGATTTTTAATTTTATATATAGTGATATATGATGTTTTTGAACAATCTATGATAGATTATATTATGATTTGATTTATGGGATGATATAGTAGCATTGACCTAAATTTCGGTATTATAAATACTATAAATAATATTTTTGGATTTTAAAAGGGAATTCAAAGGCAAATTGTGGAAATGAAATTATTTATGGTTGGATTTTGGGATTATTTAAAAGGGAATTGAACGGATAAAATAAATAAATTTGATTTTAGATATTTATTTAGCTATTTTGTAAAATGGATTTCAAATGGAGAATTTAAATCGGGGATTTTTAAATAATGGATTTTAAAAAAGAATCTTAAAAAAATGAAATGGAGTCGAAACCGAGATTCGATTGGTTTTGGAATATAGTTTGGATTATTTAAGAAATAGATTTATAAATAGAATTTTAATTAGAAAACGATTTATAAATGGATTTAAGTGATATTAACTTGTTATAAACTGGAAATGAGATTATAAAATTTGTAGATAATGTTTATAAATAAAGTGAAATGATTATCATTTGATAAATTGAAAATATAAATTCACAGTGAGAATTTATAATGAGATAGAGTAATTGGTTTAAAAATAAATGGTAGATTCTATTTTTGGACTGTGGAAAAGGCTATGAAAGTTAGAATGTGGTCGATATGTTATGAATCGAGAGAGATTTAGAAATTGAAATTGGTTATATTGAAATTTTAAAAATATATTTTTATCAAGAGGTTAAGTTTGTTTTAAAAAGAGGATTTTTAATTATTAAACTATGTATTATTAAAAATATTAATTGGATTGAAATATTTTAGAAAGTTAGTTATTTGAATATTTAAAATTTGTTGAAATGAATTCTAAGTTTTATAAAAAAAAAATTGATTAGCAATTTTATAAATTGGAATTAGTTATTGACGTTCATTTTTAAAGTGCTTTGATATTTTAGATAATTATTTAACCATGTTTTGAAATTTATTATTACGCACGCACACACACACATATATATACATATATATTAAGTTAAAGGTTTGTGATTCCAATTTAATTATAAATGTTCTCAATATTTTTGAACTGGATTTTATTTAAGGGATGTGATTTTATAAGAGAAATTCTCATAATGGAATTGGGGAACTTATAGGGAATTTGAGAAAGTGAATTTCCAAATTGTTTAAGATACGGGAACGTTGAAAATGAATCTGAATTCATTAAGGAGTTGTAAATCATTAGTTGGATTATAAATAGGTATAATCGATTATTTTTGAAAATGGTAATGGAAATTAATAAAATTTCGGAGATTTATGAGATAAGAACGGAATATTTCCTAAGTAGGGATATTAAAGATGATTTTGGGAAATAATCTTATAATATTTCCGTAAGTATTGGAATTAAAGGTTTTGGGAGATATTTTTGCGATGAAATGATTTATGTAGAAATATTTTTCTAACTATTAAATTTTAAGTTGGATTTGAAAATATCCTAAGTGTTGATATGGTTTCGAAATATCCTTGTATGGATATAAAATTTGAAATTTGTTTTCAAATGTTGAATTATTGAAAGAGATTTGTATGTATATTTTTGCAAAGATATTTTTAAATAAACGTTTTGAAAGATTTATAATATGGGCCTAGTGACTGCTTATGTGTGTAAATTTGAGAGTTAAATAACCAACTATTAAATCTGGCCAAATTCATTGATCGTTTCGAAGAGGCCGGGATCAGATTTAACTATCTGAAAACCACTTGACCTGATTTGAGCATTGCGAATTGTGATATCATGAGGATAATGAAGATGGTGATCTTGGAAGAGATTGGTTTGTTCAGACCCAAAACAACTTGTATGGGTGAATTCTATCATTGTATTGTTGCTTGGAATGCAGTGTTAGCATTCCAAGTGGAATTTTTATTCAAAGAGGTAAACGTAGCCTCAAACCTCATCAGCCGGGAAATGACTAAAGTAGGGCTAAGTGGGTCACTCTTATTAGGGTATGTCATCATTTTTCTAGATTACCCTACATTATTATGGATTTGGTTGTGCATGAGAGATCTCAATTAAGGTCGGAAGATCGGGATGACGACATATTCGGTACTAGTACTCAAGTGCTAGGCCGGTTCTGTGTGGCAGGGTACAAGCTGTTATTGTCAGACTCGGGTGCATTGATCTATAGATGCACTCATCAGAGGTAGTTCAGTACCTGGTCATAATATGGATCCGTTCCCGAATACGTGCCTTTACGGTTTTGATTGTAGAGCCTAGTATGCTGGAATTTAATTAATGTAACAATTTTGGCTATTTTAAAAGTATTTGTACTTAGACACTATTATAATATCATAGGATTATATAAAAGGTTTTGGTTATCGTAAGGTAAAAATCCGTCATTTCTATATGTATCGACCCGTAATTTTCGATAATTAAAAATAGTTAATTTAATGAAGTTTTGTGATTTAATGTTGAAAGAAATAAAATTTTTGTTTTAATAAAAAGAATATAATTGGAATAAAATGTAATATTTTTAAATTAAGGTGATTGATAACTGCTTTAAATGTAATTCTAATTAATTGAAATGGTTAAAAATTTATAATTGGTTATAGATTGTAAATTAATTGTGGTAATGTGTATATAATTGATAATTTAAAGGTTGTATTAATTAATGAAATGATGTGTAATAAAAGGTAACAAGATAGAATTAGTATTATGTAAGTTTCTATTACATTTGTTCGTAAATAATAAACGTACAAATGTCATTAAATGTAGAAAAGGTGACAATTGTTATTTGTTAACAATTTATTTAATCAATTATAATTAAATGCCGCGTACAATGAGATAACACGCTAACTTCAAATTATGAGTGTAATAAAAGGTATAGAAATGTTCATAATATTTACAAGGCAATAATTGATGTAATAAAAAGAGTGAAACAAAGATAATTGATTTATTGGGATTTTAAAATTTTAATAAAAATTGACAAAAACCAAATATAATTGATATATAGTAGTTAATAAAAATAAAAGTTGGAAATTGTAGTATATTAATGAAATAAGATATAAACCAATGTAACTATGTCCATAAGATAATGATAGATTGAACCAAAAGAATTGAAATCAAATTTAACCAACTTATTGGAATTAAAATATAATTAATGGATCTAATTACAGTTGAAATTGAACACTGTAATTAGTGTAATATTTAACACTGAATTGATATGTAAATTTGTTTTAAATTATTGAAAGTGTCCAAGTAATCAAAAATGATGAAAATTGTTAGTTATTAAATTTGAAATTAAAAAGTGATTTAATTAATTTAATATTAATTTATTTAATTAACGTGAAAATAGCCATTTTGATCACGGTCTCTGATTTTGATGAAACCAGTTTCATCGGATTCGTAATGGTGAATTATTGTAAGATTTCAAGTTTCGTAGCGATCGGATTTGTCGTTTGATCGCATGGACTCGAAACGCGTAGAAATCAATTTAATTAAATTCAATCGAAATCAATTTAAAATAAGCTGATTTTAAGCTAACTTCTTCATACGATGGGATTAGGATTTGAAACCTGTCTCATTAAATTTAAAAATATCGAAAGCATCTATTTTAATATATGGGATGACCTGTTTTCGTTCCGGAAGCAGAACGGGTTTTCGGGTCCTATTTGTCGTTTCAAATCAATTCGGGTATTATTCATTTCTTACGGGCTTCGTTAGTATATATTGTTAGTAGCCTTTCTGTTTCTTATTCATATACGTACAGTTATATCTGACTGTTCTTTCTCTCTTTCTCAAATGGCAGAAACCTAATTTTCATTCAAACCCTAAATTTCAATCTCCAAATCAGTTTCAAAATTTAAACTTCTCCAAATCATATACGTACAGTTATATACTGTTTCGAAGCTCTCGACGAGCGCAACCTAGATCTGCAATTCGTTTTTGCAATCGAATCACCGTTTGTCTAGAAATCGAAGATAAACTTCATCCGTCCATTTTAGGTTTTGGACGATCCAACGGTGGATCTTCATCCGTTCGTCGATCGGGAGGCGGTGTTGGGAAGAGGATAAAGAGCAGGCCCCGTGGTTGTGTTTGCTCGTGTCAGGGGTGTCAGAATATGCCATAGTGGCCTTGGGAGGTGTGGCGGCGGCAGAGGCATAAGGGGCGACCAGAGTCGTCACCGTGGGTGCTAAGACGTACGCCTGTGCATGGGCGTCACGGCGCTGGGGGTTGATCTTAGTGAAAGTCTTCGAGGCGGTAGCGGTAATTCGAGCAAGGTGGCGGCGGATTCTAGGGTTTAGGTCGAGATCGAAGGGGTCGCGTGCATTAGCAGGAGAGAGGTCGCTGAAGTATATGTTGGGTAACGTGTTTTGATTTATTTTAATTTTATTTTTAATTTCCAAACTTCTAATATCTATAACTTTTCCATACGGGTTTGGATTTGGGTGCAGTTTATTCCGCTGGGATCTTATTGAAATTTCGGACATTTTGACACTAGTTTGGATGAATTCTGAGACTGTTGAACTTTGAACCTTTATTTGGATTTCAAATCGATTTGAAATCAAAGGTGAGTGTTTTGAACCACTCATAATTACTAAATTATCCTATTATAGTTAAATTAAATTTATGATGTAACGAGAAATTGATTGGTTGATGTTTGGTATATTTAAATTGTCATTCCAGTTAAATTTGATTTTTATTACATTTAATCATCGTTTAATTAAATACTAAATTTTGTCAATTTAATACCTGTCAATGATAATCAACTATCTATTGATGTCTATTGGTTGATTTGGATATGATTGTGATGGATTTTGATTGTTGATATTGGATGACTGAATGTTGCATTTTTATATTGTTATAGCACTGCAAGTTTCCTATGGGTCGAAATGATACATACTCGAACGATCTATAAATTAGGAAAAAATCGTTATGGGTTGAAATGATAAACTCGAATGATTTTATGGATTTTTATTAAATTTGGGATTGCGGTTTGAAATGATATATAACCGTAAAATTTTAAATTGCGGATTGAAATGATAAATATCCGTATCACTTAACCATATGGTAGAAAAATTATATACGGACACCGGTTTGGTTAAATTAAATAATTTTTAATTCCTTAAATTTTGAATTCAGTTAACTGGAATTTTGAAATAGAAATTGATTTATATAAACTGAATTATTTTCGATAGTCCAAGCGCTGATGTTGAAATTGGAATTGATCTAATGAATTGTTCAAAGGATTTAAATTGGAATTTCAAAGTTGATGTGTTAAATATAAATGAATTTATCGGAATGGAGTTATTGAAATGTTTGGATATAACTTAGAAATCTATTTTAAACTAATTTAAACTATTTTAATCAATTTAAATTATTTTTGATTATTTTAATTTTTTATAACCTATTTAATCCAATTTAATCTATTTTACCTACTTTAAACTAATTAAATTTATTTAATCTATTTTAAATTTATTTAATATAATTTGATCTGTTTTAAATTTATTTAATCTATTTAAAATCTATTTAATATAATTTAGTCTATTTTAAATTTATTTAATATATTTAAAATCTATTTAATATAATTTAATCTATTTAATCAATTTTAAATTTATTTAATCTATTTAATATAATTTAATCTATTTAATCTATTTTAAATTTATTTAATCTATTTAAAATCTATCTAATATAATTTAAATCATTTTAAATCTATTTAAATCATTTTAAATCTAATTAAATCAAATTTAAATCTATTTAAAATGATTTTACTATTTAATCTATTTAAACCATTTTAAACTATTAAAGCTATTTATGACTATCTAAACTATTCTAAAATTCCAGACTGTGTAAAGTTGAGGTATTTATATTTAAATCCTTGGTGATGATACAGCCTAAGTTGGAATTTAGAATTGATACATTTTTGTGAAATGACATATTTGAGTAAATACGATGATTTTAGAACGAAGGTTTAAATTAATCTATCTTATTGATAAATTCAAAAGAGATTTTGAAATTGAATATAATTTGAAGTGATATGGTTTTGAGAATATGATATTTTGATATCAATATGAAATGGTTTTGAAAATGTAAAAGAACCACCCGGTGTGTAATAAGCGTTTGGTTGTTAAAGAGACCGGGATCAGATATTGTCATTCTCTCTGCTAATACCGAAAACCACTTTAGCAACTGCGTACATGGTGGAGATTCTAGAAATGAAGTAGGATAGTTTGACGAACGATTTTGTATGAGGTATTTATATAACCCTGACTTTCATGAGTTAGTTATATGTGACTAAAACAGGAGCCACGCCGGGCCAAGTGAGGTCGCACCTCCGACCTGACACATTTCTTCGATACCATATATGATGCCCCACCTTTATACTCACACTAGCCAAGGACACTACTGGGTAATGCTGTCAACTAGCGCGAAGAATAAGGCTGTTGAGGAGCGACCATCTACGTAATTGCTTTGTGCGTGTACTGATATGTAAGATAGTATGACATGCATTTCATTTCAAAAAGAAATTTGACATATCAAATACAAACTCAAAGCTACTACACAGTGGCTATGTGGTCTTCGAAAACAAACATAAAATAAGCATAATACAAATCAGTCACAGATATTCATATCACTAAGGCGGAAATAGATATGAATATATCAAATAGAAGTGTACATCAAAGTAGTGGTCATACAAGAGCCACTACATCACCAAAGAATAGGTACAAGTGCTAGAAAAAAGAATATGTATACATCAAGGAGTCTCTATCTCGAATGTATAAAAACAAAAACTACTAAGCTAAAGTAGTTAGCCAAAAGTCAGAAGATAGTCCCTGCTTAGAACTCAAGTGGAAGCACCTGAAACAACTCGGTCTGACCCGAGTATTATTTAAGCAGAAAAATAAGAAGCAGATCCGTCTGGCTATAAATATCATATAAAATGAGATAGGATAAGAGATATGACAAATATATATGATAAGAACAAAAATCATACAATATCTCAAACTTTCTCAAACACCAAAAAGAATGTCATATTATTTAGATTATTCACCAAACCTCAAATATCGACAAAACATGTCAACGCAAATCACAATAATTGGTGAAACACAAATTCCAAAAATCAATTACTAGAAATTCAGAAAACACAAAGGAGGAGGCTTATCACAAATGGGAGCATGAAAACTCACCAACACGTGTATCACAAATGGAACACTATCACATGGGTCGCTAACCCATAAAAATACGGGGTACAGTCCCCCCTTAGGGACAAATGAGCCGAACATCGACATATCTAAAAGATACGCCCCATGCACAGCCGAATATCGACGCACTAAAAAGATACGTCCCATGCACAAATTTATTGAGGCGATTGCTCCAAAACGGTCAAAAGACCATGGGTCGTTAGCCCATAAAAATGAGGCAAAGCTCTGCAAAACGGGGTATAGTCCCCCATACGGACAAAGAGACATCGCATATCGCTAGTCTAAACCATAAAATGATCATCATTGATCAATAAGAAGTATAAATTACACTATGCTAGTAAATAAATGAGTTTAGCTTTATATCCTATAACCACTAACTTAACTTAAATATTTATAAACAAATTGTAGATTTCCAGTCAAAAATTGTCACAAGATTTCAAATCGAACAAGTCTAACAATTAACCAACGAAGTAAACGCAAGTGTTTCATACCACTTGTTTTGCTAAGTCGTTTAATTGATCTTTTGTACGAATGAGGTAAAGGTTTGTATATACTAATAGATTAGAAAACGATTTTAAAAATGAGCTTAGTAAATGTTGAAATCATATTTGTGAAAGAGTTTGAGTATTTACTACTATTATAGAAACCTTTGTATTTTAAAGTGACAAATCCCAGAAATGATTGTAAAAACAATCTATCATCGAAAATCCACATTCAACAATGTGAATTAAAACCAAGAAAATCGATATTAACTCAATCAAATGGAAATACCAAAATTCCAAAAAAGAAGTCATCAAAGTCGATAAATGACAACAACTAATCGGATCAACAAAAATTGGTTAAAATGGAAATCCACTCAAAATAGGCTAATTGGCTTAATTTAACAGGGTCAGACGTCTGGTGGTCTTCCCATACATCTGAGATGAAGGTCTGGAAATTTTCTTCCAGATCGCCTAAATGTTTGGGAAATAACCTCAAACGTCTGAGCTGTAAATCTAGAATTTTTATTCCGTAGCCTCAGACGTCTGTGCATTTTACTAGACGTCTGAGCTGAAGCTCAGGGCCTATTTCGCCTAGGCCATTGATGGCCAAATCAACTTCGAAGCAATCGAATGAGCGACGATGGCTAGGGATTTATGCCAAGCGACAACCCAACCCTATAGGCTCTTCAATACACTCCAAACATCCATAGTAGGATTTTGATAGATTTTGACTTCAAAATACCAAAAATTGGAATATTCACCGAGTCATTTCAAATCAAAAACAAACGAACATGAAATAAATGTTAGGAATTCATACCTAATAACTACCCAAGGTATAGACATAGATGTGAGTTCAAGAACTCACCTTTAAACTCAAAAACCAGGAATGAGAAGCTCTAAAACAAAGCACGATCAATCTCTCTTCAACTTCACTTCAATAACCTTCAATATATGATCAAATACAAAGTTTATCCTAAGTTAGGTTATAGGAAAAATCAAGAATCGAAGAGGAATTGATATGGGAAGATGAAGAGCATCCTTACCTAAGTTTCTCCTTGATTTTGGAACTTGGATTTGAATTTCCTAATAATCTAGGGCTTAGGAATTTTAATTTCCCTCTTTTCCCCCGTTTTTCTCTTTAGCTTGAGTGTTGGGAAATAAGGAATAGAATGAATAAAGAGTAGATGAATTAGGGTATTTGGTAGAGGATTTGGGTTACCAAGTTGGGTTAGTGGGCTAGAACCCAACCCAAAGCCCAAATGAAAACAACAAAATCCTAATCGTCTCCAAATATGTCGATGTTTATACTCAAACAAGTTGTAAACGTCGTTTTAAACTCAATGAAAGTGGTCTCAGTCCAGATTCGACTATTTACAAAAAGTCACATTTTGGACTTTAAATTCAACTAATGATGTTATATTTAAATAAAATATTTCAATATACAATCGTAAAATATGCGGGTTGTTATAGACTTCCCTCCTTAAAGAAATTGTGTTGTCACAATACTTAAGAAGAAAATAAAGAGTAACAACCACTCTAAGGCATAACATCACAAAAGAAAATTTTGAAGTGGGAAGTTCACCTTAAGGAGCATGAGAGAGTAAATCCGGATGTGTTCGCTCGATAAATTCTCTGGATTCCCAAGAACAATTCTTAGGATTTGCGGACCAATGAACTTTCACAAGCGGAACATTTGTATTACGAAGGTTTTTAATCTCTGTAGCAATGATATGAATAGGATGTTGCTCATAAGTCAAATTAGCTGAAACTTTAATTTCTTCAATAACATCGGGCTCAAGAATAGGTTCGAAATCTCTAAAGCATTTCCGTAGTTGAGAAACATGAAATACGTCATGAATACGGAAAATTGAGCTGGTAATAAAAGACGATAAGCCACAGAACTAATGCGTTTGGTGATGGAAAATGGGCCAATATACCGAGGTGCTAATTTTCCTGAACGACTGAAATGCACAACACCCTTCATAGGTGAAACACGAATGAACACCGAATCTCCCACGGAGAATTCCAAATTCCTTCTTCGGTTATCGGCGTAGGATTTTTGTCTACTTTGAGCTTCTTTCATCCTATGACGAATAAGGTCAATCTTTTATGTGGAATCAAGAACAAAATCTGGACCTAAAACCAGCTTCTCATCGGCTTTAAGCCAACACGATGGGGATCGACGTTGCCTTTCCGTAGAGTGTCTCGAAAGGTGCCATACCAATACAAGATTGGAAGCTATTATTGTAAGAAAACTCAACAAGATAAATATGATCTTCCCAACTTCCACCAAAATCAAGAACACATGCACGAAGAAGATCTTCAAGAGTTTGATTCACACGCTCTGTTTGTCCACCGGATTGAGGATGATAACCGGTGCTAAAATTAAGCTTCGTTCCTAAAGCTTTTTGAAGACCTTTTCAAAATCCACTAGTAAATAATGGATCACGATCACTAACAATAGAAGTAGGATCTCCATGCAATTAAACAATTTCTTTAACATAGAGTTTAGCCAAAAGAGGTACGGTCTGGTTGGACCGAATGAGAAGAAAATGGGCGGGTTTTTTAAGTCTATCTACTATCACTCATAGACTGTCATGACCCAAACGAGAATGGGGAAGACCGTCTATAAAGTCCATGGAGACCTGATCCCACTTCCAAACAGGAATTTCTAAAGGTTGCAATAACCCACCAAGCCTTTGATGTCGGCCTTTACGAGTTGGCAAGTCATTAACGCTTAATGAAGTTAGCAATATCAGTTTTCATTCCATCCCAATAATAAAGTCGTTTCATGTCCGCATACGTTTTATTATTACTGGGATGAATGGTCAATTTAGAACGATGAGAATCTTCTAAAATGTCTTTACGAAGATCACTAATATTTGGCATGATAAGTCTATCAAATTTTCGAATACCTCCACGAGCATAGATTTCAAAGCCATTCAAACCATCAATATTTCTATCCCTACTACTTTGGCTATGATGAGCCAATTCGGCATCATGCTTTGAGCTTCAAGAATGCGGTCTAATAGAGAGGGATGGGCCTCAAGGCTACATAAAACAAGAGATGAATATGAATTGGATTCACAATCTCAAATGTCAAAAGTGGATAAAGTCTCGAGATCATTCCATTCAGATGTCATCATGGAACAACTGCTTGTTGCTTACGATTAAGGGCATCGGCAACACGATTTCCCCATTCGGGAGTATAAAGAATATCAAGATCATAAGATGCAAGGAATTTGAGCCAATGTTATTGACGCAAATTAATTTCCTTTTGAGAAAAAAATTCGAAGATTTATGATCAGTGTAAAGAAAAATTTCTCCCCCAAAAGATAATGACGCCAAATTCTAAGGGCGAAAACAATGGCCGCGAGCTCTAAATCATGAGTGGCATATCTAGTCTCGGCAGGCTTTAATTGCCTAGAAGCATAAGCGATAACACATTCCCTTTGCATAAGAATGGCTCCCAAACCAACACAACTAGCATGGTATAAACAACCAAGTCTTAGTTCCCTTCAGGAATCACAAGAATAGGAGCATCGAAAAGGAGTTCTTTTAATTTTTGAAAGGCAGATTCACATTTGTCTGACCAAATGTACTTAACTACCTTCTTTGTCAAACTAGTAAGAGGTACAAAATTTTTAGAAAAAATCTTTTATGAATCGACGGTAATAGCCCGCCATCCAAGAAAACTATGGATTTCCATCACCCTCTCTGGTCTCTTCCAATTTGGATCACTTCAATCTTTGAAGGATCCATAGAAATTCCAGATTCAGAAATAATGTCCTAAAAATTTCCTATGGGATTGCCAAAAGTGGCACTTAGAAAAAATTTCTCTCAATTGATTGCTCCTAAGAGTTTCCAACACAAATCGATCGAGGAAGTATTTGAAAACTCGATTCATAAGGTCAACGAAATAAGCTGGTGCATTCGTTAAACCAAATGGCATAACAAATCATTCATAAGATCCATAACGAGTATGGAATGATGTCAAAGGGATGCTATCCTCTGCAATACAAAGCTGATGAAATCTGGTTGCTAAGTCTAACTGTGAAAAGACTCTAGCACCACTAAGTTGATCAAATAGATCATCAATCCAGGGAAAGGGATATTTATTCTTGATGGTGAGATCATTAAGCTTGCGGTGGTCAATGCAAATCCTAAGTGTACCATTGGATTTCTTCACAAAGATAGCTGAAGCTCCCTAAGGAGAGGAACTAGACCGAATAAACCGTTTTTGGTTCCAATTCGGATAATTGTTTACACATCTCCTCATTTTCCTTATTGAAAATACGATAAGGAGGGCGAGTGATAGGTAGAGCTCTAGGGATTAGATTAATTCTGAACTCAATTGCTCGCTTAGGGGGAATCCTAAAACGGGCTCAAATATGTCGAGAAATTCACGAACAACGTGAATGAAGGAAATGACATCTTCCTCATCATCATTATCGTCATCATGTGGATTTAGAGAATATAAGGATGTCATCGAATTGGAATCTGAACCTTTAAGAACAATAGAAATCTGCTTAACAGATTGAGGATGTCGAAGATGGATAGTCTTCCAAGGACATAGGATGTGGGTTTCATAACGATTAATCCAATCCATTCCGAAACCTAGGTAACGCATAACATGCAAATCGGCACGGAAAGCACAGTCACATAAAATAATCTCGACATCTTTACCAAATAAACTGAGTGCTACGGATCCACCAACCAGATTCGCAATTCTTAGTGAAGTCATCAAGCCCATAACATTTAAAGACAAAGTAAACAAGTTCTTTTGATATAAAAGAGTGAGATGAACCCTTATCAAAAAGAACTCGAATAGGATGATCACGAAACATAATAATGCCATCAAGGACAGAATGAGAAATACCTTGACCAAGAGAAGTGTTACTAGGGGCTTGCACAACGTTCAGCTTTCGCTCTTTCTTGCTTTGAAGTTTGGGACATGAAGATATATGATGACCCGAACTTTTGCAATAGAAGCAATAAAGGGGTTTTGGACACTTATTTGCATAATGGTCCTTAGAACCACAATTATAGCACTCTCCACGATTAGGGGTAGGAGTTTTTGCTACCGAAGTTGCTTGCTTCCCTTTCATGCTGGGATTAGGTTTGAACTTAATATGCCTCTTCTTGTTGATGTCGAAGTTCTGTTTGGCACCCACAACTTCAACATCACTTTCTTTATCGGCCTCTTCAAGTCAAGAGCGATATCAACAAGCTGATCGAAAGAAATTTTTAGTTTCAAAAGTAAAGATTTTTTGAGGTTCTTATTCAAACCATAGATAAACCTTTGATTTTTCCTCAATGGGGTATTAATATACTCGACCCCATATTTAGAGAGGGATTCGAAAGATGAGACGTAATCTGTCATAGAAGTTTCACCTTGAACAAGGTCAATAAAGCGTTGGGCTAAGGTTACTTTTTCAGCTTCCGACAAAAACTTTAACTCAAAAACTTTAACTTGAAACTTTTCCGAAATTGCTTCCAAGTAAGATCCGCTTCAACAATTTCAGAAACCAATATTTCATACCAATCTAATGCTCTCTCCTGGAGCATGCTAGAAGCCACTTGGACTTGATGTAGATCTATAAGATTCATGCGAGAAAAGATGTGGTCGCATGTTCTAAGCCAAGCTTGGACTTCTATAACGCTTTCGGAACCCTTGAATGACCTTCCACCCAAACTGGTATAATTGCTGCACAAGCGTGTAAACCCGAATTTAGGGTGAGTAGGCTCTGGAATATGTCCAGCAGGTTGGGCATTCTTTACAAGATCTAAAAGTAGTTGGGCAGACATGAATACGCCATCCTGAGGAGTAGCACTGGATTGACCGGCGCTGGGGCGACCAGGTCTAACCATTTCTCTTCTTTAAGAAAGAAAGAAAGAAAGAAGAGGAAAAAGGTTATTCTCAAAATGAATATCAAACAAAATTGATGGATAAAACAAGGCATCATAAATGAAAATAGGATAGAACTGGTCCTAAGACTTGAATTAAATCTTTAGACACGATTCCTAAGAGAGACTTAGGAATGATCCCTGTCATAATATACTATATTGTTCCGAAGTTTGGCTCTGATACCAAGATGTGACACCCCACCTCTATACTCACACTAAAAAAGGACACTACTGGGTAATGCCGTTAACTGGCATGAAGAATAAGGCTGTTGAGGAGCGGCCATCTATGTAATTACTTTGCACGAGTACTGATATGCCAGATAGTATGACATGCATTTCATTTCAAGAGGAAATCTGACATATCAAATACAAAATCAAAGCTACTACACATTGGCTATGTGATTTTCGAAAACAGATATAAAATAAGCATAACACAAATTAGTCACATATATTCATATCACTAGGGCAGAAACAGATACGAATATATAAAATAGAAGTGTACATCAAAGTACTAGTCATACAAGAGCCATTACATCACAAAAGAATAGGTACAAGTGCAAGACAAAAGAATATGTATACATCAGGGAGTCTCTATCTCGAATGTATAAAAACAAAAACTACTAAGCTAAAGTAATTAGCCAAAAGTCAAAAGATAGTCCCTGCTAAGAAGTCAAGTGGAAGCACTTGAAACACCTCGGTCTGACCCGAGTATTATTTAAGAAGAAAAATAATAAGTGGATCAGTCTAGCTATAAATATCACATAAAATGAGATAGTATAAGAGATATGACAAATATATATGATAACAACAAAAATCATACAATATCTCATACTTTCTCAAACACCAAAAAGAATGACATATTCTTTAGATTATTCACCAAATATCAAATATCGACAAAACATGTCAATGCAAATCACAACAATTGGTGAAACATAAATTCCAAAAATCAATTACTAGAAATCTAGAAAAAACAAAGGGGGAGGCCTATCACAAACGGGAGCATGAAAACTCACCAAAACGTGTATCACAAACGGGACACTATCCCATGGGTCGCTAACCCATAAAAATACGGGGTACAGTCCCCCCTTAGGGACGAATGAGCCGAACATTGATGCACCTAAAAGATACGCCCCATGCACAGCCGAACATCGACGCACCTAAAAAGATACGCCCCTTGCACAGATTTATTGAGCCGATTGCTCCACGAACGGTCAAAAGACCATGGGTCGTTAGCCCATAAAAGTGAGACGAAGCTTTGCAAAACGGGGTATAGTCCCCCACGTGGATAAAGAGACATCGCATATCGCTACTCTAAACCATAAAATGATCATCATTGATCAATAAGAAGTGTAAATTACACTAAGCTGGTAAATAAATGAGTTTAGCTTTATGTCCCATAACCACTGGCTTAACTTATATATTTACGAATGTGTAGATTTCCACTCGAAAATTCTCACCAGATTTCAATCGAAGAAGTCTAAGAATTAACTGACGAAGTAAACGGAAGCATTTCATGCCACTTGTTTTGCTAAGTCATTTAATTGGTTTTCTCATGTGAATGAGGTAAAGGTTTGTATACACAAATAAATTAGAAAACGGTTTTGAAAACGAGCTTTTGTATTAAAAGTAAATGTTGAAATCATTTTTGTGAAAGAATTTGAGTATTTACTACTAGTACAGAAACCTTTGTATTTTAAAGTGACAAATCACAGAAATGATTGTTAAAACAATCTATCACCGAAAATCCACATTTGACAATATGAATTAAAACCAAGAAAATCGATATCAAATCCAACAAATGGAAATACCAAAAATCCAGAAAAGAAGTCATCAAAGTCGATAAATGACTACAACTAATTGGAACAACAAAAATCGATTAAAATGGAAATCCACTCAAAATAGGCAAATTGGCTTATTTTAACAGGGTCAGACGTCTGGTAGTCTTCCCAGACGTCTAAGCTGAAGGTCTAGAAATTTTCTTTCAGATCGCCCAGACGTCTGAGAAATAACCTCAAACATCTAAGCTGTAAATCTGGAATTTTTATTCCGTAGCCTCAGACGTCTGAGCATTTTACCAGACGTCTGAGCTAAAGCTCAGGGCACATTTTTCCTAGGCCATTGATGGCCAAATCAACTTCGAAGCAATCGAATGAGCGACTATGGCTAGGGATTTATGCCAAGCGACAACCAAACCCTATAGGCTCTTTAATGCACTCCAAACAACATGTCCAAACATCCATAGTAGGATTTTCGTAGATTTTGACTTCAAATATCAAAAATTGGAAAACTCACCAAATCATTTCAAATCAAAAACAAATAAACATGAAATAGATGTTAGGAATTCATACCTAACAACTATCAAAGGTATAGACTTAGATGTGAGTTCAAGAACTCACCTTTAAACTCAAAAACAAGGAATGAGAAGCTCTAAAACAAAGCAAGATCAATCTCTCTTCAACTTCACTTCAAGAACCTTTAACATATGATCAAATACAAAGTTTTTCCTAAGTTAGGTTATAGGAAAAATCAAGAATTGAAGAGGAATTGAGATGGAGAAGATGAAGAGCATGTTTACCTAAGCTTCTCCTTGATTTTGGAACTTGATTTGAATTTCCTAATAATCTAAGGCTTGGGAATTTTAATTTCCCCTCTTTTCCCCCATTTTTTCTTTATCTTGAGTATTAGGAAATGAGGAGTAGAATGAGTGAAGAGTGGAGGAGTTAGGGTATTTAGTAGAGGAGTTGGGTTACCTTGTTGGGTTAGTGGGCTAGAACCCAACCCAAAGCCAAAATGAAAACTCTAAAATCCTAATTAACTCCAAACATATCGATGTTTATACTCAAACAAGTTGTAAACGTCGTATTAAACTCAATAAAAGTGGTCTCGAGTCAAGATTCGATTGTTTACAAAAAGTCATATTTTGGACTTTAAATTCAACTAACGATGCTATATTTAAATAAAATATTTAAATATATAATCGTAAAATATGCGGGTTGTTCCACTATATTATGAGTTTGTGATTATTTGGTGGCCACCATTCGATTTTGATTATGGGAGTATGCTTCAAGGTGGGCGGTAGCAGCTGCTATGCGTTACCACCAGTCCGGATCCACAATTGGTATATCTACCCTGACATTGCCTCGAGTGTCGTGTTTACATGCCCTATCGCGCCTTTTACGAGTTTGGTTTGTATCATACCTATGGAGTGCTCTCTGATAGCCCTCCATTTTACGGAGGAATTACGGTACTGTATAGACCATGGGAATATATAGAAAATGTGTTAAGGGGGATTTGGGAAACGCCATAACGCTATTTTAATACATTACTTTACTGTAGAAACTATTATAATAGCGTACTGTACTACATAGTAGATAGTTTAACGGATCCTTAAGGTTTGGTAATCCTGAACATCTCTTCAGTCATTGCACTCACGCTAAACACTGGATAGGAGATTTCAAACCCCGTAAACATCTGTGACGCCGTTACGCTCATATTTATTTCCTGTTGATTTAACTTACGTAAGATCTTTTAGTTTTGACTCGAGTGTTTTGTCTTTTCAATTCGCTCGAGTCAGCCTGAGCTTTTCAGATTATCGAAGACTAGTTTCTGGAGGCTGAAGACGAAGATTTTGTACTATGATTATTTACTATATCTACTCCACTGCATCATGTTGTTTCGCTGCATTTATTTTTATTTCTTGTTGTATGTAACACTGATCTATATTATAAAAGTATAATCAATGTTATTTGTAAACGGCTTCATAAATTGTTTATTTGATTATTATATTTTGTCATTCCGTTGTGAGATTCTGTACTTGTTTTCTTTCTTTCTCTGCTTTTCTTATTTACCCCATAATAATCTTCCTTTTTGAATGGTTTGAATCTAACATGCAGGGTTTATCATCGATTTAAACCGTGCAAAAAGGCAGGTCGTTACATTATATGTGGCATGGTCTCACATCATACCTTTGTTTTCAAAGGATTTGATAACAGTAATAATTCAAATTGAGTGTGTTTTCTTATACTGGTTTTCCAGACTGACTCGAGTGTTATTTTATTATAATAATTGGGTCAGACCGAGTATTACAAATTCAGGTCAGGATGCTATGGAGCTTAGGAGACGAGCTGGATAACAGCGACTTATTCCCGTACTTGATTATATTCCATTGTGTGCGAATGTTGTATATGCACTTGTGCGGACAAGTTATTATAACTATCCAGACTGATTATTGACTGTTGTACTCTGATGATTGTATGTATATTAAAGTTACAGTTTCTTGTTTAAAGATCTGTTATTATATATTATATTTTGTTCTGCCGCGATTGTTAGATTTTGTGTTATTATTTAGTTTTCTTCTTATCTCTCTTTCTTCTTTCTTCACCCCTTAGAACCTTCCTTTTTTCAATTTGAGTTGACATGTGTAGTTTATTGTCTGCTTAGACAGTACAGAAAAGTGGGTCGTTACATCATGGTATCAGAGCAAAGGTTAAGCGAGAAACTTTGCTCTGGTGGGGTAACTCATTAGAGATAGGGACAATAGCACCTTAGAATGAGTTTGGGTGTGTGTGTGTGTATATATATGAGCATGTATTTGTTAGTGATAAAAATTGTTTTATATTATGTTGGTTTATCTATTGAGTGGCTTATGGATTATGGTCAATATGAGTAATTAACGTTATTGATAGGAATCTCTAAACACTTGAACAGAGCAACTCGACATGGTATTGTTTTGAAATTGGGTAAATGGAATAATTTTACCTTGATTATATTTTGTATATAAAGGAATAATTTTTCAGAAATTATTATAGTTTTATATGGTGTGCTTGGTTGTTAGGAAATGATAATATTTGATTATCATCATCTGTTAATTGTTGTTTATGACCGAATAAAGGTTTATACTATAATGTATACAAGATTAACAGTTAAGAAGCGATTTTATATAACCAAAGTGAGGATATATAAATATACAGTTTATAAATGTGATTTATAAATTGAAATGAAATGGAATTTCAAAAGTGTATTTTAAATATGATTTATAAAAAGGATTTAAAAGCTGGAAATTTGGGACCGTAATTTCCGTTGGTTATGGAAATGTTTTTTCAAGGTTTTGGAAAATAAATAATAGCATTATTTGGAAATACTTTTGGATTGAAATATTTAAAAGGGTTTTAAAAGAAATAAAAAGCACTAAACTCACTTCGGTCGCTGGAAAATAATTTCGGTGATGACTACAGCATCATCGACATTCATTTTCGAGTTTCTAAATGATGAATTGTTATTATTAGAGTTTTTTTGGTAAAATTAGTTTTGATTTTTAAAATCCAAAAGAATGATTTGATATACCAAGGGATTTCGTGTATATATGTGTATATGATTTCAGAAATGATTTGAAATACTTTAGAACGGGGTTTTAAACTCTGGAATTTTCATTTAACTTGTTTTATTGAAAATATGAGAAAATAAGTTGGATAATTTATAAAATTTGAAAATTAGCAAGTTAAAGCAATGTTTAAATTTGTTGAATATGAATGAAAAGGAAAAGTTCTAGAATTGAACTATGGAATGGAATTTAACTTAAATTAAGTTAAATAAAGTGAATTCTAAAAATTTAGCCTAAATTAGGCTGGACGAAGTAATTGTTGAAAATGGAATTTATTGAGATTTGAAATAAATTATTGAAATAGGCAAATTAACTTAATTAGGGAATTGGATATGGTTTGAAATGTTGATTGATAAAATCAAATGTTGAAAATGGAATTGAAATTGGATTTGATACAAAATGGATATAGACTTTAGTTGTATAAAATGTTTTGAAATAAACTTAAGTAAACAAATTCTATGGAATGATGTTTAAGTGATAATAATATTAAGGAATATAGTAAAGAAGTGAATGTGAGTAGATAAGAGAATGTGAATTAAGCAATGTGAATGGTGATCGTGAATAAGTGAATATAAATGAAATGAACATGATTAAGAAGGAATACGGTATAGATAAGAATCAATGAAAATAAATATGTAAGTTGTACGTATATTATTTTATTTTCATAACAGTTTGATCCTGGTTTGAGCACAGAATTTTGAGACAATTTATATCGATTCGAGTTAGGATTTTTCATTCAATGCTCGACGGCGAACACTGGATATGGATTTTTGGTTGATTCTGGGATTCTCTATCATAGTATATGGCTATGCAAGGAGAATGACGGTTTCTAATCAAGGAACTGGATCTGAGTCCACACTAGATAGTCATGTGAACGATACTAGTTCGGAAGTGTAATTGCGTGATCGAGTGAGCGAATAGATTGGATGCCGCGTATGGATGATATATGTACATCGTACGGGCTTAAGGAAAGCAAATATTGAAAATTTAAAATTACAGAACAATATGATTTTTGAATTATATGATTGGATATCATTAGCAAATAAGACGCATGTATATAAAAGCAAGAGCTAAATTGATGTCTTTGATATCATAAGAAATTTGGGTTGCCCGACTAAAAGTGTAACACCCCGCGTTAATTACAATTATATATGCGAATAATTTAATTAAGTTATATACGTTTCAAATTTTAAAACAAAGGAATGTTTGTAAATGGGGCAGCTAATTAATATTATTTGGAATACATATATATTTTTGTAACAAATAAATTAGGGAGAGAAATTATATAAAATCAATTAATAGGGAAGATTAATTGACGGTGTTTGTTTAAAAGGGAAATTATTATTCAATTAATTTATAGAAGTGATTAATTGAAAGAAACTGACAAGAAAGGGAACATATATTGTAGCAGCTAATTGATATGATTAGAAACATATATATTAGTGCAAGAGAATAAAATGGGGGAAAAGTCATTTATGTAAGCAATCAATTGTCAATTAATAAACATAGAGACTTATGGTAACATAAATAATTAAGATTGTGATTCGAAATTCAATTGTAGAATATATGCATGCAACAATTACGGGAATAAAATAAATTAATATGCATATATGTGACGAATTAATATGGTGTTGATTGGCATATTAATTTGGTAAGAAATCACAGTGCCAGCAGGGATTGATTGGATAGTAAATTAATTCTAGGTATATATGAAATCTATTAATTGGGTGTAATAGGGGAATCTTATTTAAAAGAAACGTTACATTTAAAAATATATGTTTCCATAGATTGCGAGAGAGAAGGGGAAAGTGATTAGTGAAAAGATTTGTAACGACCCGCTATTTTGGACCATTCAAATTCGACAATAAAACCGTACATGTCCGACTTGAATAATTCAAAATACCGAATTGTTAATAAAAATTTGGCAAAACTTAAAATATACAGTAAATAAATCAATCATAGATCACTTACACAGAGTAATACAATGCAGCGGAATAGATAAAGAATAGTAGTTTATGAAGCTACTATATACATTGGAGATAGAAATAAATACAATTGAATATCTTAGATATAGTGAAGTCTCCGGTATGCGCAGATGACTTCTCTGAACAAATCAACAGGATGACTGAAAGGATAGATAGCTGGATCTTCAAGCAAGGCTCCAACTTCGAAGGTGAGTCTCAAATGCTGTATCACTGAGTCTGACCCGAGCGTAAAGCAAAACACAAAACACTCGAGTCAGGATTAACATTCTTATATCTATAAATCTAACTCAAGTGAAATATCAACTGAAATATAATTAACTCAAAGAATGTTTGGAATAACCATCCTCTAAGGGTCCATGGAACTATCTACAGGGTAGAAATATACACTATAACACCGTGGTTCTTTCATCTTAATTTATACTTCAAAACCAAAACATCATTTTCACTCCAAATATCTCTATATTTCCCAAATAGTGTTTATATATATTAAATAATTTATACAGTAAAGTATTTTCAATTCCCTCAACTTAACAAATCGTTTCAACATTAACCCAACCTTCCCATTCAAATTAAATTCAAATCCCAATTTATCAATCTCAAATTCAAATTTGAAATCACAAAATACCCCCTTTATATTCCAATATATTTCAAACTTTAAGTATTCAACGTTTCAAACTAATTTTTATTCAATTTAGCTTCTAAATAATAAATTCAAATTTAGTTCAACCTAAATTTATATTTTAATTCAGTTTAGTTTCTAAATAACAAATTCAACTATATTTATTTCAAATACAGATCTAAATCTCGAAATCTCCATTTAAATTCCAATATAGCTCAAAGCTTTAATATTTACAAGTTCAATTCAAGTCGATTTAATTAAATAAATCCTTATTTAAATACCATTTTTAATAAACCCAAATGTACCTCCCAATCCTATTTTTTCAATTTATTACGAGAAAGATCTATTTGAAATATAGATTTCCATAGATACTCAACTATATTATATGTATTAAATCAATCTAATTTAAATCAAATATTACGACTAAATCTATATATAAAATTTCCATTTATATAATATCTTAAGAATCAAAATTTATTAAACCGTATATTTCTTTCCAAAATTATAGAAATAATTTCAAAATATTTATATGGACCAACGGTGTCTGTATATATATTTCCTACCATATAGTCAAGTGCTACGGATATTTATCATTTCAATCCGTACACTAAATATATTCGGGTGGATATCATTTCAACCCGAAATCCAAAATTTTAAATTAAATCAAAAATCGCTTGGGTCTATCATTTCAACCCGTAACGAAATTATCCTATTCTAAAGTCCGTTCGGGTATGTATCTTTTCAACCCATAGTGATTTCTATACTAATAGGGAACTTGCAGAGTGATAACAGATATGAAAATAATAATAACAACAAGCATATATCATCAAAATAAATATAAACAATAAGATATGGTATCATATCCCATAAGTGAACAGTTACAGATAAAAGCATATATAACAATTTAAATCTAACAGCAGCATATTTCAATTGTCATTTCAATTGAAATTAAATTTAATAAATAAAAGAACGTTAATCGTGAGTGATTGCTCACCTTTCGAGGCTAGAGATATATGATGATGAAATAAGCTACGAAATCCAAAGCAACGCTGGATGGACAAGATTTGATGCAGAAAATAGGCACGACGGACAAGGCTGATAATGGGAAATCGATGAGAATGAATCGAATCAATTTTGATATTACAGAAAAAAATATAAATTATTATGATATTAATTCTCCCAAAACCAATTTTCAAATTAAAAATGTATATTTAAAATCTATATATACCTATATGTAATTTAAACATAATTCGTCCAAAAAAAAACCATTGTATTATATTTTATAGTCAATAATTATTATAAAAACAATATAACCACTTATTGTAATATATATTACTTAAAAAAAAACCCATGAAAGCAACCTATATATGTTCATAATAAAAATGTATATATAGAAATTCCAAATGCATAGCCTATATTCGGTTATATATATATATATTACGTAAGTCTGAAACAAACACCTAAACGCATATATATGTCTCGAGATTTATAAACAACAAAATACTTATAATGACACATGCACTCATATACTTATATAGACTGTGAACAAGTATACATACTATGCCGTATAAAATCCAACACTAAAAAAAGTAAACTCACACTGAAAACATTTTAGTCAATTATTAAATATATATATTAACTAGCGTATAAAACTAACGTATCCTGTAACTTTATAATATATAAGCTATATCAGATATGAACTATCATTATATCAGATATATAAATAGTTAAACATTTTATACAAAACTATCATAACTTTATTAAATTAAACATACATTACACACTTACACAAATAGACCGTAAACTGTAAAACTTCACCCATTTTAAAGTGGTAACAATACGCTTGCTAAAAATATAACCCACATAGCTCGTACTTCCCTATAAAACTATATAAATATTTGTAAGTTAACCATTAATATAGTCTAATTCACAATATGCATACCTTTATAACTTTAAATCAAATGTGTATATATATACTTATAACCAGTTATTCACAAAATACATAGCTTTAAACATATCATATATTTAAATACATATACAATCGACTGATAAGATGAGTATGCTTTACGTTTTATATATGTACTAACTTTTTATATAATATTTATATATACACTTATCAAATTTTATAACATGCGAACAAAATTTTATATTATATAGAATCTGAAAACTGCAAACATTTCATACTTGGAACCATACTATATTTATAAGATGTATATATGATATCTTAAATCAAAAAAAAAAAAAAAACTTACTTTGCTATAATACATACAATATTACTGCATAGATATACATTACTGACATATATTAAACTATATATTAACTAATATATAACCTTCAAACTTTTAAAATTGAATACCAACGTGACACATAAAGTATAAAACAATCAAGTTATCAAGTCTCTATACATAGTATAATATCATACACACTATGAACGAAAAAAAAAAAGAAAAAAAAAAAGAATACTGTTATGAACTCATATATATAATACCATATGATACATAACTAACATGAATTTAAAATCATGTAGGACAGATCCCATATTCCAAATACAGACTTATAGAAAATATACAATAACACATATATATTATAAATATATGCTAACCTATTACTCAAAGATAACGTGTGGCATGATTGTTGATGGTGAAGGCTCTGAGGATGGCTGAGCATGCAGGCGATGACAACACGTGTAGAGAGATATGTGCATGAGAGGAGGAGAGAAAAACGCGGAGGGAGAGGGATGAGTTGGATGTGGTGGATGACGAAGCGATGGGAGGTGGAAGCACGGTAAAAGAAGGGAGAAAATAGGTGGATCTGTAGAAAGAAAAATGGAAGAAGGAGGAGGAAGAAAACTTAAAATGAGGAATGAGATTGGAAGTGACAGCAGTTTGCAATATGAAAGAAACGAAGTCAAACAAGGTTATAAAGGCAAAATAAATAAAGAAAAGAACCGTTGCATACGAAACGTATACAATAAATATGAATTGATTTGAATAGTAATGGTCAAATTCAGCTGAAAAGATTAAAGCGAATAAATACGGAGCATTGGTTATGGTAAAGTAACGCACAAAATTAGGGGAATAACAAAGGAAAGGACTGGTCAAAATAAATGAATGTAAACGTGCAACGAATATAAAAATCTATATAATTGAACCGATGGAAACGAAGGAAGCAAATAAAAGAAAGGGAACGAAGGAAAAAAAATGAGCTGTGTCCCGAGCATAAATAAAGGTGGTAACGTATGAGAGGAATGAGAAAAACAAACGGGCACAATTTGAAATCAATGCAATAAAACGGCCAAAAGCTGATTTTTAGGAAAATTATTAAAGAAATATTCCTTGGGCTGCGCGTTTGAGATCCGAAAAGGCATGGAAATCAAAAAGTTATAATTTAGATTGGAATGAAAACGTACAGGAAATAATAAAGGAAAAAAAAATAAATGCGAAATAATCATATAGCATTTATTACGTTTCAAACTTTTGACATGGCATGGGATGGAAACAGCTGTACGCTAATTGAGAAGCTATTAAAGCAATTTATTATTAGTGGCATGTTATACGTTTTTATATTTATTTATTTCCTAGATCTCAATTCATATCTGATTATACTATGCAGATTTATCTTTATTACTAAACGTTCAAAAAGAATAAAACGTATACAAATTTTCTTGATTTTCGAAACAAAATTAACGGCTAAAAGATGATGAAGGGACAAAATATAAGAAAGGGAAAGAGATGAATGCGTACAATTATTTATAAGAAAAGAGAGAGAAAAGAAAAACCGACAATTAAAATGAATGAATGAATGCTGAAAGTCAGTCAGGAATATAGAAGGTACAATATGAAATAATGGTAATCACAACTACTTTTTTTAATGCAGACCTTAAATCAACCCTTAAAACATATACTTCATATATGTAGTTAAATATAGTATATACTTCTCTTCTTCTTTGGTTCATATGATATATGAAACCCTTAACTATCGTATTTATAGCTGACGACATATGTATAGATATACTAAATATGCACTAAAATAAACTGGAAATGGTGACACAAAAACCCAAAATCAAATATATATATATATATATTTAACATGACTAGAAATCAAACTTCAGTAAAACTATATACTAGTATCAAGACTAACATATATATAGCTATTATAACACATATAAATTAAATAAAATTTGGTATAAATACGCTTTACTATATATACACTTCAAATAGACCATCATACATATACAGTGGTTTTCCAAAATAACTATATATGGAACGTACTCAACATACTTAAAATTTACACACCTTGCTGAAAAGCAAAAGGAGACCGTAAATTTATTACCCACGCTATTGATATTTATACCCAATAGAAATGAACTATGCTACAAAATTTACATCAAACTTAACTTATATTATAGTATAAATAATAGTTTATAAAGTTTTTGTACTAGATCTTATAGGTATAACCACAACCAAACTTTAAAATATATGTACACAGCTCGTACTACAAATCATTAATATACATAACATATTTTCTTTTTTTTTTCAAAATTTTATTATTAATAATTTCTCAAAATCCAATTCAATACGTTAAATACCAATTAAAAATTGCTAAAATTTTATGGGTCGTTACACTCTCCCCCACTCAAAACTTTTCGTCCCCGAAAAGGAATAAAGTAGGAGAATAGAAACAACCAGATGAAAAATTTAGACTTTGAAAAACAAATTAAAAAAAATTTATTTAAAACCATATACTTTTTCTTTTGTTATTATTTAAATTGATTAATATTTAATAGATTACTCATTTTATCAAATCCATTCAATTAATTATGAGATCAATTATTTATAAAACACTAATTTTTCTCTCTTATTAAACCAGGTAGAATATAAATAAACAATGTTTTAAAGGATATATTCAAAAGAAGGAAAGAAGGAAAGAAGATAGATTCGGAAAAGAGAATATAGTTGAATAAATAAAGCAGGGCAGATAAGGTAGATTCAAAAGAATAGAATCGGGCAAGAATCGTACATTTCAAACCATGAGAGTTTCAATTTCAAATATTAACACAAAATTTCTTTGTTGGAAATACTTTTATAATAAATACCTTTTATATCGAAATAAATCTTTTCTTTCAAAAATATTTTTATAACTCGATGTTTCAACAAGTTTATCCTCGTTCTTGCAGACTCTGGCCATGCGTTGATCAGGCGCAAAGCTAGAATTCTTCAAGTACTTAGTAGACCTGTTTCAACAACCAGTGAAAATACTTGAAAAAAACTTTAAAAACAGATATGGAAAGTACAATCCAAACAAAACAACCAAACCAAAACCTTTGTCCGATCATGGTTCGCAGATACACAATGGTTACGCCTGGGTCCCCCAGGAAACAATCCATATCCGTAAGCTTTCTCAGCCCTGCGAGTTACGCCATGATGACTAGTAGAGTGCAGGATACACAATGGTTACGCCTGGATCCCCCAGGAAACAATCCGTACCCCTAGGCAAGACTCAGCCAGGCACTTGCGCTACTATTCGCGACCTACACAGATTGCAGGATACACAATGGTTACGCCTGGATCCCCCAGGAAACAATCCGTACCCCTAGGCAAGACTCAGCCAGGCAATTGCGCTGTGCATTCACGAGAGAAAAAAAACCATGGGTTACGCCACGGTGGGAAACACTCGAGTATTACATCCGGAAAACCGAAAATCAGAGAGAATAATATCGATAGAATGAATCCACGATGTGGCCACAAAGCGGATATCAAGCAGAAGGCACTTTCCATATCTTTACTTCGAAAATATATATCATATAGTACCTTTTCAAATCACTTTCAAATATTGTACTTATATAAAGTCCATATATATAGGATTCCTTTCTCAAATCGAATACTTTCCAAATCAATAGTAGATCAAATCATACTTATATAGATTTCGATTAAATAAAATCTCTTTCCAAATTGAGTACCTTTCAAATCAATAGATTTCAAATCAACCTCATACTTATACAATCCATTTTATATAAGTTCGACCACTCCCAAATCAAGTGCTTAGTAATCTAAGGTTCTCAATTTCAAATTATTTCAATACCAATTCAGTTTCAAAATCATATATGATTTCACCAAATTTTCTTCCAAATTAAATGTCTGAATTTCAAAGTTCCCAAAATAATAGGTGTAGAAAATTATCCCAGTTTCCAAATTAAAATAATTCAAGTCAAACAAATTCATTTCCAAAATCACCATATAAGTACTGGGTTTTTTTTTTCAATTTAATTTTCAAAACCAAATATTTTTCTCAAAATCAATTATATTCAAAATGGTTTCCAAATTTATAATTATCCCTTTAAAACCTTTAAACTATTTACTTAGATTTGAAATATCCAATTTACCTTTTTGAAAACCATTATTTAAAACTAAAATTCTTTCAAAACATTTAAAAACTAAATTCCATATTAGTATAATTAAAATAGCCATATTCTCTTACTTAATAAAAGGTTTAACCTCATACAACAAAACTTGCATACTTTATCAAATATTTTATACCTTTCGAAATATCTTGGTTTTTAAACCTTTAAACCTTGATTTGGAAGTGCTCAAACCTTCAAAATAGTCGGTGAAAATCAATTTCAAATCCAAGAGATGGAAATCAATTTTTATAAATAGAGTTATTCTAAGTCAAATCAAAAACTCGAGGACTGAACACCGGTCTTACTTCAAATTGTTTCAAATATATACATATATCTTTCGAAAATATCAAATTATACTTCGGAATTTGAAATCAAAAACGGTTTTACAAAATCACTCGCATAGCGAAGCTATTAAAGTGGCCTCTCCCCCACTCTGAAACTCGAAAATCAATGTCGATGATGCGTGCACTCATCACCGAAATTATTCTCCAGCGACATAAGTGAGTTCTGGACTTCTATTTTCTTGAAAACTTCTTTGAAATTTCTTCAAAATTATTGGAATTCATTTGAATTCATTTGAAATATTTCTTATTCGGAAAAATACTTTTAAATCGTATTATTTATATATAATTTCCAAAATCTTAAAACCAATTTCAAAATACCGGAATTCAATTCTCGAATTTCAAATTTAACACTTCAATTATAAATCATTTTTATATAAATCAATTTCTTATAATTTTTTCAAAATTTCAAATCCTTTCAAAACCCTTTTTATATAGAATAACATTTCTTATTTGCTTTATATATAGGTATATAATCTCTACCGAAAACATTTTCTTTATATATATAGAATAAAATCATAGTTATCAAAATAATAATTTCGGTATAAACAATTTCTAAAATACAAACAAAACCCGATTTTCAAAGGATGATTTAAGGATGGATTTCAAAACAAAGATAGAGATTTAATTTAAAGGAACTCTAATCAATAGAATCCTGATTCGAAGATAGACTCGATCGAAGATGAGATAATTAAGTTACAAAATAGAAGATGGATATACTTCTATAAATCGCGGGCGACCTTTACCTGTCAACCGTGATTCCAAAATTAGATCGGTGTAGAATTCTGAGGCAATTCGACATTCGATCGTCGGAGATATAGAATTCGGCATAACAAGATATATCAGCATCGTAAACCGAGGATACAGGAATCTTCGGTGAGTCAATGCCAATTGAAAAGGAGTTTTCACCCCCTTTACAAATCATTCAATGGAGTTATGGGATACTCCAGAATCAAACGAATATAAATAGGGAGAGACAGAATGAATTTCGAAACCGAGGGACATTCCAAAACTCAAAGGAAATTGAGTCAAAAAGGAAGAGATTCAACTCGAACGAAAGTGATTCTGTAAATAAATTTACCATATATGCTAAGTTTTGCCTAGAGCCAAAGCTCTGATACCAACTGTAACGACCCGCTATTTTGGACCATTCAAATTCGACAATAAAACCGTACATGTCCGACTTGAATAATTCAAAATACCGAATTGTTAATAAAAATTTGGCAAAACTTAAAATATACAGTAAATAAATCAATCATAGATCACTTACACAGAGTAATACAATGCAGCGGAATAGATAAAGAATAGTAGTTTATGAAGCTACTATATACATTGGAGATAGAAATAAATACAATTGAATATCTTAGATATAGTGAAGTCTCCGGTATGCGCAGATGACTTCTCTGAACAAATCAACAGGATGACTGAAAGGATAGATAGCTGGATCTTCAAGCAAGGCTCCAACTTCGAAGGTGAGTCTCAAATGCTGTATCACTGAGTCTGACCCGAGCGTAAAGCAAAACACAAAACACTCGAGTCAGGATTAACATTCTTATATCTATAAATCTAACTCAAGTGAAATATCAACTGAAATATAATTAACTCAAAGAATGTTTGGAATAACCATCCTCTAAGGGTCCATGGAACTATCTACAGGGTAGAAATATACACTATAACACCGTGGTTCTTTCATCTTAATTTATACTTCAAAACCAAAACATCATTTTCACTCCAAATATCTCTATATTTCCCAAATAGTGTTTATATATATTAAATAATTTATACAGTAAAGTATTTTCAATTCCCTCAACTTAACAAATCGTTTCAACATTAACCCAACCTTCCCATTCAAATTAAATTCAAATCCCAATTTATCAATCTCAAATTCAAATTTGAAATCACAAAATACCCCCTTTATATTCCAATATATTTCAAACTTTAAGTATTCAACGTTTCAAACTAATTTTTATTCAATTTAGCTTCTAAATAATAAATTCAAATTTAGTTCAACCTAAATTTATATTTTAATTCAGTTTAGTTTCTAAATAACAAATTCAACTATATTTATTTCAAATACAGATCTAAATCTCGAAATCGCCATTTAAATTCCAATATAGCTCAAAGCTTTAATATTTACAAGTTCAATTCAAGTCGATTTAATTAAATAAATCCTTATTTAAATACCATTTTTAATAAACCCAAATGTACCTCCCAATCCTATTTTTTCAATTTATTACGAGAAAGATCTATTTGAAATATAGATTTCCATAGATACTCAACTATATTATATGTATTAAATCAATCTAATTTAAATCAAATATTACGACTAAATCTATATATAAAATTTCCATTTATATAATATCTTAAGAATCAAAATTTATTAAACCGTATATTTCTTTCCAAAATTATAGAAATAATTTCAAAATATTTATATGGACCAACGGTGTCTGTATATATATTTCCTACCATATAGTCAAGTGCTACGGATATTTATCATTTCAATCCGTACACTAAATATATTCGGGTGGATATCATTTCAACCCGAAATCCAAAATTTTAAATTAAATCAAAAATCGCTTGGGTCTATCATTTCAACCCGTAACGAAATTATCCTATTCTAAAGTCCGTTCGGGTATGTATCTTTTCAACCCATAGTGATTTCTATACTAATAGGGAACTTGCAGAGTGATAACAGATATGAAAATAATAATAACAACAAGCATATATCATCAAAATAAATATAAACAATAAGATATGGTATCATATCCCATAAGTGAACAGTTACCGATAAAAGCATATATAACAATTTAAATCTAACAGCAGCATATTTCAATTGTCATTTCAATTGAAATTAAATTTAATAAATAAAAGAACGTTAATCGTGAGTGATTGCTCACCTTTCGAGGCTAGAGATATATGATGATGAAATAAGCTACGAAATCCAAAGCAACGCTGGATGGACAAGATTTGATGCAGAAAATAGGCACGACGGACAAGGCTGATAATGGGAAATCGATGAGAATGAATCGAATCAATTTTGATATTACAGAAAAAAATATAAATTATTATGATATTAATTCTCCCAAAACCAATTTTCAAATTAAAAATGTATATTTAAAATCTATATATACCTATATGTAATTTAAACATAATTCGTCCAAAAAAAAACCATTGTATTATATTTTATAGTCAATAATTATTATAAAAACAATATAACCACTTATTGTAATATATATTACTTAAAAAAAAACCCATGAAAGCAACCTATATATGTTCATAATAAAAATGTATATATAGAAATTCCAAATGCATAGCCTATATTCGGTTATATATATATATATATTACGTAAGTCTGAAACAAACACCTAAACGCATATATATGTCTCGAGATTTATAAACAACAAAATACTTATAATGACACATGCACTCATATACTTATATAGACTGTGAACAAGTATACATACTATGCCGTATAAAATCCAACACTAAAAAAAGTAAACTCACACTGAAAACATTTTAGTCAATTATTAAATATATATATTAACTAGCGTATAAAACTAACGTATCCTGTAACTTTATAATATATAAGCTATATCAGATATGAACTATCATTATATCAGATATATAAATAGTTAAACATTTTATACAAAACTATCATAACTTTATTAAATTAAACATACATTACACACTTACACAAATAGACCGTAAACTGTAAAACTTCACCCATTTTAAAGTGGTAACAATACGCTTGCTAAAAATATAACCCACATAGCTCGTACTTCCCTATAAAACTATATAAATATTTGTAAGTTAACCATTAATATAGTCTAATTCACAATATGCATACCTTTATAACTTTAAATCAAATGTGTATATATATACTTATAACCAGTTATTCACAAAATACATAGCTTTAAACATATCATATATTTAAATACATATACAATCGACTGATAAGATGAGTATGCTTTACGTTTTATATATGTACTAACTTTTTATATAATATTTATATATACACTTATCAAATTTTATAACATGCGAACAAAATTTTATATTATATAGAATCTGAAAACTGCAAACATTTCATACTTGGAACCATACTATATTTATAAGATGTATATATGATATCTTAAATCAAAAAAAAAAAAAAAAAACTTACTTTGCTATAATACATACAATATTACTGCATAGATATACATTACTGACATATATTAAACTATATATTAACTAATATATAACCTTCAAACTTTTAAAATTGAATACCAACGTGACACATAAAGTATAAAACAATCAAGTTATCAAGTCTCTATACATAGTATAATATCATACACACTATGAACGAAAAAAAAAAAAGAAAAAAAAAAGAATACTGTTATGAACTCATATATATAATACCATATGATACATAACTAACATGAATTTAAAATCATGTAGGACAGATCCCATATTCCAAATACAGACTTATAGAAAATATACAATAACACATATATATTATAAATATATGCTAACCTATTACTCAAAGATAACGTGTGGCATGATTGTTGATGGTGAAGGCTCTGAGGATGGCTGAGCATGCAGGCGATGACAACACGTGTAGAGAGATATGTGCATGAGAGGAGGAGAGAAAAACGCGGAGGGAGAGGGATGAGTTGGATGTGGTGGATGACGAAGCGATGGGAGGTGGAAGCACGGTAAAAGAAGGGAGAAAATAGGTGGATCTGTAGAAAGAAAAATGGAAGAAGGAGGAGGAAGAAAACTTAAAATGAGGAATGAGATTGGAAGTGACAGCAGTTTGCAATATGAAAGAAACGAAGTCAAACAAGGTTATAAAGGCAAAATAAATAAAGAAAAGAACCGTTGCATACGAAACGTATACAATAAATATGAATTGATTTGAATAGTAATGGTCAAATTCAGCTGAAAAGATTAAAGCGAATAAATACGGAGCATTGGTTATGGTAAAGTAACGCACAAAATTAGGGGAATAACAAAGGAAAGGACTGGTCAAAATAAATGAATGTAAACGTGCAACGAATATAAAAATCTATATAATTGAACCGATGGAAACGAAGGAAGCAAATAAAAGAAAGGGAACGAAGGAAAAAAAATGAGCTGTGTCCCGAGCATAAATAAAGGTGGTAACGTATGAGAGGAATGAGAAAAACAAACGGGCACAATTTGAAATCAATGCAATAAAACGGCCAAAAGCTGATTTTTAGGAAAATTATTAAAGAAATATTCCTTGGGCTGCGCGTTTGAGATCCGAAAAGGCATGGAAATCAAAAAATTATAATTTAGATTGGAATGAAAACGTACAGGAAATAATAAAGGAAAAAAAAATAAATGCGAAATAATCATATAGCATTTATTACGTTTCAAACTTTTGACATGGCATGGGATGGAAACAGCTGTACGCTAATTGAGAAGCTATTAAAGCAATTTATTATTAGTGGCATGTTATACGTTTTTATATTTATTTATTTCCTAGATCTCAATTCATATCTGATTATACTATGCAGATTTATCTTTATTACTAAACGTTCAAAAAGAATAAAACGTATACAAATTTTCTTGATTTTCGAAACAAAATTAACGGCTAAAAGATGATGAAGGGACAAAATATAAGAAAGGGAAAGAGATGAATGCGTACAATTATTTATAAGAAAAGAGAGAGAAAAGAAAAACCCACAATTAAAATGAATGAATGAACGCTGAAAGTCAGTCAGGAATATAGAAGGTACAATATGAAATAATGGTAATCACAACTACTTTTTTTAATGCAGACCTTAAATCAACCCTTAAAACATATACTTCATATATGTAGTTAAATATAGTATATACTTCTCTTCTTCTTTGGTTCATATGATATATGAAACCCTTAACTATCGTATTTATAGCTGACGACATATGTATAGATATACTAAATATGCACTAAAATAAACTGGAAATGGTGACACAAAAACCCAAAATCAAATATATATATATATTTAACATGACTAGAAATCAAACTTCAGTAAAACTATATACTAGTATCAAGACTAACATATATATATATAGCTATTATAACACATATAAATTAAATAAAACTTGGTATAAATACGCTTTACTATATATACACTTCAAATAGACCATCATACATATACAGTGGTTTTCCAAAATAACTATATATGGAACGTACTCAACATACTTAAAATTTACACACCTTGCTGAAAAGCAAAAGGAGACCGTAAATTTATTACCCACGCTATTGATATTTATACCCAATAGAAATGAACTATGCTACCAAATTTACATCAAACTTAACTTATATTATAGTATAAATAATAGTTTATAAAGTTTTTGTACTAGATCTTATAGGTATAACCACAACCAAACTTTAAAATATATGTACACAGCTCGTACTACAAATCATTAATATACATAACATATTTTCTTTTTTTTTTCAAAATTTTATTATTAATAATTTCTCAAAATCCAATTCAATACGTTAAATACCAATTAAAAATTGCTAAAATTTTATGGGTCGTTACAAGATTGTTGGAGAATCAATTTGAAATAAAAAAAAATGCAGAAGGAAATATATTAATTAATGTCCATAGACTGAGTGTACGCTTTAGATTTTAGGGTTTTATATCTAATGGTTAGCATTGATTTGAACCATTATAAATATAGGTGCAGAGCCTCATTTTTATTCTCATTATTTTTCTCATACCTACAGAAGCTTTGCAATTTTTCTATCTCTTCTACACTTTCTTAATAATTAATTTTTAGATCTAATTCACATGAATTTAGATCTAAATAGAAAGATATTAGAATTAATTAGGGAATTGGTTCAAACCAGAAGGCCATGTCAAAGATAAAACCCTAGATCTGAGTTTTATTTGCTATTTCTAATCCAAATCTCTTCCTTTTCTCTTTCAAATATTTATCGATATGTAAATATATCATTTGTAATTCCAAATAGGGATTAAAAGGGAGGTGAATATAGATGTTAGGGACAGATTTGAAATAAAAATAGGGAGATTCGGAAAGCTAGCAACGTGAGTGGATTTATTTATATATCCTTTAAATTTAAGATATATTACCTGTAAATTCCTGTTTAGATAATTTTATTTAATAATTAATCCTGTTAATTAAGTTATGCTGAATTATAAAGAATTTATAGTTTATTTACAGTATTAGTATTTATTTACATCTGTTTCTACGTTTTGGATTTCTATGCAAGCATCATTCTTCTTCTATTTTCTCCTCTTTCTTCGTGTACGGATTAGAATAGATTAAAAGTGAATATGTATTAAATAATTAAGAATACTGAGACGAAGGAAATAAGATGTAAAATAATGAAAGTTTGAGGAATGGAATTACTGTAATAAATTAGGTTAAAATGAGAAAAGTTAATTAATCTAATAACTGGATTTGAGAGTAACTAAAAGGTTAATTGGTTGGTTTAGAAAATATGATACATTTCTATAATTTAATATTTAAAAGACAACAATGAAAATAATTGCTAGAATAAAAGAAAGAAAAAGAGAATTAGTGTAAAATAGAGAAACCACTGTATTTTACACTATTCTAAAATAGTAAAAGAAATATCTAGCAGTTACGGATTATTGTTTATAGTATTATTTAATATTAAAACATGGAAATGGATTTTTATTTATAGTTTTTATAACCAACCAAATAAAATAGAATTACTGCCCAGAATAGACGATAATAAAGCTAAGTATGACATGAATCAAGTAAATTATTAGAAAAGAACTTGAATCTGTAAGAGATAATGAACCTAGGTCTGCATTCACTGCGCAGACAATTTAAAAAGATTGTTATCATGATAAGTGAATTATATAATATAAGAGAATAAAGAATATTCTATATCATAATAAAAGAAGGCAGATTAGAACAGAAAAGAAATGCTGGAATTATGTACGGACTATAAAAGAAGAGAAAATGACAATTACAGGTAGAATTATAACATAGGTTATAATTAAGTAATCAAAACGGAAAAGCTTATTTTGAAACTTTGAATAAATTAACGAGCAATAATAATGGTAGAAGCTTATTTAAATAATTTATATCAAGTCTAACCAATAAAGCAGGAATGATAAAAAAGGCTTATTTTAATGAACTTAAGATTTATATTAAGTTAAATAAGCAAGATAATGAATGTGGCTCATACCAACAACATTCCCTATTAAATAAATGGAAATCTCACAATAGATAGAGGTGAGACGAGGGAACGAATATGCTAATTAGGGTAAATAAGTAGCCAACGGAATAAGAAAGTAAAATGAACGCAAATTAAAAGATTAAACTTAGGGTCTAATAAAAGAATTGAGATGCATCTGGAGCAACCCAAAGGATGAAGCGTTTAACGAAGCAGTTCATAACGGATTTCAAAAATGGAGAAGCACGTCCGACTTAGTATTTTTGGGCTTTAAGGAAGTACGAGATTTCAGCAAGACGTGAGGATACTCTAGGATGGCCATCTGGAATGAAGCTGCATCCCCGGAGGCAGGTCTGTAGGTGTTCCATCAAGAGAGTATGCCTCAATTGTATTTGCATTATAGGCCTAACGAAGCAGACCTTTGTAGACAGTCAGAAGGGCTTGGTGTTCGACGTAGGGTATTAGTATGTCCAGTACTTGTAAGTAAGTTTAAGGATAGCCGCATGCGGATATCGGCCAGCATCAAGACCAAGAGCGAGACATTGGATGGGGGCATGGCGAATTGGATGCTAGATTTTTTATAGTAGGGCACACCCACTTAAATATTTGGAGGTTTTTCGATTTAGTTAAGGGGTGGCTATGTGGGGCCATAGCCACGACCAGACAAGAGACAGACCAACTAAAATATCTGTATTGTAGGCCTAACGAAACAGTCCTTTGCAGATAAAGAAAATTCCCTCTTGAATCCCGTACAAGGTAGACCCTGTTGGTGGGATTCAGATAGTAGACAGAACGATTACGTAGTCCTCAATGTACGCATTGGGTGGTGCATTGTAGATGTCCGAGCACTGGCATAGACTAGAGCGGACGCGATTTACGTTTTCATAGTAAGTAGTGGAGCATCTGTATTATAGGCCTTACGAAGCAGTCCTTTACAGATGTAGTTACGGAACGCTCTCGAACCAAGACGATGGAGCCTTTTTCAAGGAGGATACGGAAGATACCATTTGTGGTACCTAGGACCAATATGGTTATTGGACATATAGCTACATATATGTATATATATTAGTTATTAGGTTTTAATCTACCATGGAGTAGATGGGCATGGTTCACGAGCAGAAGCGAGAGTATTGTAACCTAATGAATCTAAAATAAGAGTAAATGGAAATAAAACGGTATATGTAGAATTAAGCCTAGAAGTATATAATTTATTCATTCACTAGAACATTTGTTCTAACCCCCTCCTCATAACATCCTATAGGTTAGGTAGATGGCAGAGACTTCCCAACTTTAAGACACTTGTTTATAAAGTGTTATTATATTGGTGAGTATTTACTTATTATTATATTTTAGTCAATTCCACTGTGAGATATTTAACTAAGCTCTGATATATTTGTCTTTGCCTATTTGTAGGTTACCAGATTCCCAACTTGAGATCCAGTGGGCTTAGGTTTTAGCAGTTTTGCAAAAAATTCAGACCTGTTGGAATTCGAGTTGTTACAAAAAGGTACATGTTTAAATTGTTGTTGATTTTATGATTGAGCCACTTGACTTTAGTTTTCTTTTGCTTGTTTAGGCCGTAGTGGCGATTTGTAGCTGTTTTGATCTAGCCGTACAAAGGAGACGCTAGCCAAATTTTTCGAAAATTTAAAGAGTTAGAAATTTTGAAGGAATTTTTGATAACTAAAATCTGATTTCGAGTTATAACTTGAAACAGTTAAATGAGATAATATTAGTTGGAAAGCTTAGCAAAAGTAATGACAGGGTTTCAACGAATTGGTTTTGGAAAATTAAAGGTTTAAGTGGATTTGGTAAGTGATTTCAACTAATTTGTTTTAGAAAAGTAAGGGTTTGGGCGTTTTTCCTAACCTGGCAATTACGAGGACGAAATTCTTTTAAGAGGAAGAATGTAACGACCCAAAATTTTGATTATTTAACATTGGAATATTTAATTGATCTTAAATATTTAAAAGATAATTTTATACATTTAATAACCTAAATTTCAAAAATAGTGATTTATTGGATAATTTAAATGTTGAATTTAATAATTGAAATTGGTTAGATAATGGAATCTTAAGTTTTAAGCTAGATAAAAATTATGTTAAAGGCTTATTAAATTTTATTAATAAGAATGAAGATAATAGAAACTTTAAAATTGATTGAAAAGTGATTTAGCTAAATTTTAAAATATCTCGTTTTAATTAAATATATAAAAATAGCCTTTTCGGGAACAGTTTCGGATTTCGACGAAACTGGTTCCATTGGATCCGTAATAGTGTATTATTATCGGATTTCAAATTTCGTAGCTTTAAGATTACCATATGGTCGTACAGGATAGAAAAAAGTTGAATTTAATATCAAAAATTTAATATTATAACTGGGTTCAAAATGCTATCTTCTACATACGAACAAATTAGGTTTCGAAACATGTTCCATTGTGTTCGAAAATGGGTATAACATTTGGAACGCCAAACGGCAAGCCTCGATCAGGGTTCAGAATAAATATCTAGATATTTTGGTGTTATATATATATATATATATATATATATATATATATAATCACGTCAGCCCCCAAACTTACCATCTCAACCGACCTGCCCTAACCAAGCCACCACATATACTGTTCCTTTTTATCATTTCCCTCCCCAAGTGCTTCTTTCAATTTAAAATAACATTTGAAGGATCATTTATCATTTAAAAACTCAAAATAAATTCAAATCCTTGATGGAAAATTGTCAAACAAATCTTAAAAGGCTTCACTCGAGTCAATCTTCATTTAGCATGAATCTGGGAGGGCGCGCAGTAGTTTTGGGATGGTCGACGTATGATAGCAAATTAGGGTTCGCGATTTTCTCCAATTAAGGCATCGGTTCGTGTTTCGGACATTGGAAACGGGTTTGTGGTTGGAAAGAGATGCTTCGGCAAAGAAATGGCAAGGAATGATGGCAGTTTGGGGATCGCGACCTGCTGCTTGGGCGTATTTTTCTGGTGACGTCGCTTTTTCCTCGAGAGATCTGTGGGTGCCGACTTTAAGGGTAGGCAAGTCGAGTTCATCGAGAAAGAGAGAGAGAGAATGACATCGTTAGATTTTGGTTTAAACGTGTGTAGCTTCGTGTCACTAGGAGTCGTGCATGCATTAATAAGGGAGCCGCTATCGCAGAAGATAGTGTAATGGCACTTTGGTAATTAGTTGTAAATTAGTGATTAATGTTTATATTAAAAATTGTTTAACTTATAAAATTCATAACTCTCTCATACAAAGTCCATTTAAGTCGAAACCTTTTGCGTTGTGATCATGACGACAAGAGCTTCGAAATGGAACTAGTTTGGACGAATTTGGAGATAGTGGAAATTTAGGCTAAAATCAGATGTCGTCCGGTTTTAGTTCCAAAATGGAACGTTTCGGTGACAACAGAGGATAAATGTGAGTAAATCTTACTCGTTTGGATTACTGGGTTTAATTTAGAATAACTAAAATTATTTATCGGTTGATTGGTTGAATTGATAAATTATTATCAGTTGGATATTATTATATATATATATTAGTAGTTGGATATATTTCCCGCCAATTGGAGCGGATGAGACGCTATACGCCCCGCATAATAGCGGATGATCCTATATTACTGCGATATTCTACCTCGAAGCGGGGTTGGTATTTTGTGATTATATAACATCTACGGATGTAGGGAAACAGGTTGGAGGGATCCAACTGGATTCCTCAAAAATGTTGATTTTTAATTTCATATATAGTGATATACGATGTGTTTGAATAATCAGTGATAGATTATGTTATGATTTGATTTATGGAATGCTATAGTAGCACTGGCCTAAATTTCCGTATTGTAAATACTATAAATAATATTTTTGGATTCTAAAAGGGAATTCAAAGGCAAATTTTGGAAATGAAATTATTTATGATTAGATTTTGGGATTATTTAAAAGGAAATTGAATGGATAAAATAAATAAATTTGATTTTAGATATTTATTTAGCTATTTTGTTAAATGGGCTTCAAAAAGAGAATTTTAAATCGAGGATTTTTAAACAATGGATTTAAATAAGATTCTTAAAAAAATAATATGGAGTCGAAATTGAGATTTGATTAGTTCTGGAATATAGTTTGGATTATTTAAGAAATAGATTTATAAATGGAATTTTAATTAGAAATCGATTTATAAATGGATTTAAGTGATATGGACCTGTTATAAACTGGAAACGAGATTATAAAATTTATAGACAATGTTTATAAATAAAGTGAAATTATTACCATTTGATAATTTGGATATAAATTCACGATGAGAATTTATAATGAGCTAGGGTAATCAGTTTAAAAAGAAACGGTAGATTCTATCTTTAGAATCTGGAAAAGGTTATGAAATTTGGAATGTGGTCGATGTGTTATGAATCGAGAGAGATTTTGAAATTGGATATATTGAAATTTTAAAAATTTATTATTATCGAGAGGTTAAGTTTTTTTTTAAAAAGAGGATTTTTAATTATTAAACTATGAGAGTTTTAAAATTATTAATTAGATTAAAATATTTCAGACAGTTAGTTATTTGAATATGTAAATTTTTTTGAAATGAATTCTAAGTTTTATAAATAAATTTTGAAAATCAATTAGCAATTTTATAAATTGGAATTAGTTATTGACGTTCATTTTTAAAGTGCTTTGATATTTTAGATAATTATTTAACCAAGTTTTGAAATTTATTATTATATATATATATAGTTGAAGTTCTATGATTGCAATTTAATTATAAATGTTCTCTAGATTTATGAACTATATTTTATTTTCGGGATGTGATTTTGTAAGAGAAATTCTTTTAATGGAATTGGGGAACTTAAGGAAATTTGAGAAAGGAATTTTCTAAATTGTTTAAGATACAGGAACTTTGAAAAAGAATCTTAATTCATTAAGGAATTACAAATCGTTAGTTGGATTATAAATAGATATAATCGATAATTTTTGGAAATGGTAAAGGGAATTAATAAAATTCCAGAGATTTATGAGATAAGTATGGAATATTTCCTAAGTAGGGATATTAGAGATGATTTCGGGAAATAAACTTATAACATTTTCCTAAGTATTGGAATTAAAGGTTTTGGAGATGTTTTAGCGACGAAATGATTTATAAAGAAATATTTTCTAAGTATTAAATTTTAAGTTGGATTTGGAAATATTCCAAAATGTTGATATCTTTTCAAAATATCCTATTATGGATATAAGAATTTGAAATTTGTTTTCAAATGTTGAAATATTGAAAGAGATTTGAATATATATTTTTGCAATGATATTTTGAAATAAATGTTTTGAAATATTTATAATATGGGTCTATTGACTGCTTATGTGCATAAATTTAATAGTTAAATAACCGACTATCAAATCTGGCCAAATACGTTGATCGTTTCGAAGAGATCGGGATCGGATTTAATTATCCGAAAACCACTTCGATCCGATTTGAGCGTTGTGAATTGTGATATCATGAAGATAATGGAGACAGTGATCTTTGAAGAGATTGGTTTGTTCAAACCCAGAACAACTAATATGGATGAATGCCATCATTGCATTACTGCCTGGAAGGCAGTGTTAGTATCTAAGTGGAATCGCTATTCAAAAAGATAAAGTAGCCTCAAGCCTCATTGTCACGACCCGTTTTTCTATCTCCAGAAAAACGCATCATGATTTAAGAAAGAAAGGGATAGAAGAAGAAAAGATAAGAAAGAAGAAACTCAACAACATCAGATACTCACAGCGGAACGAATGAAATATAATATATCAAATAGAATATTACATAGTATCATATTACATCAGAGTACACAACTTGTACAACACATAATAGATAGTTATAAACATCTGTCTAACCATACAACCCAAGTACACAAGATATAGATATCACGCAAACACAGCGGAACCAAAATATATCTACACGATGAAGCCTCCTGCTCCACATCTCCTCCAGAATTCGTCAAGCTAACCTGAATCTCTCGTCTACTCATACATAATATGAGTACCCAAGAGTTTAATAAAACAGAAAATAAACACTCGGGTCGGACAGGGGTCTGATGTGAGTAAACGGGTTAAAATTGCTTAACTTTAGAAAATCCTTTAAAAAGAAAAGGTATCACGCAAGACTTCCCACACATAAACATGGAAAAGTTTTTACCATACGCTAACCAAAAATTTGATAGGCAATCCAGTGATATTATAATAGTGTTTAGGGTTTTAAAGTAAATAAGAAATAGCCGAAATTGTTACATTATTAAATTCCAACTACTGCCACAAAAGTGGGTAATACAAATAAAACTGTAGGGTCTCATAGGAAGAATGGGTTTCCCTCAATGGCAGGGCCACCGAGGTACCGTCCGTCATAGTACGGGGCCTAGATCACCGTACCGAGGATTACTCCCAATCCCTTGCAACACAAAGCTGGGACCCCTCCTTACTGAACAGTCCCGAGTAAGATCACCCCGTGGTTCGCGCGACCGATCACCCACTAAGCCGAAATAAAAAGGGACATCTAGACAGGGATGACCTCACGCTGAAATGGGTGCTACCCACCTAGCCTTGCTGCACCTCCCCTGTTTTAGCCATTCCGGTTGATGAGGCTTGAGGCTGCGATTACCTTTATAGAACACATCTACCTTAGAATGCTCATCGTCCACCTGACGATGTTCTGAAAGAATTCAATCCATACAAGTTCGTTCCGGGTTCAAACGAAACCGAAGGCACTATCTCATTGCACTCATTTTGGAATCACCCTCAGAGTCAACGACCATAGCCCTTGCACTCTGAATCTGCATCTCGAACCTGAAAGTACTACCTCCGTCAAACTCATCACAGAAACACCCACAGAGTTATACTGACGAAGAATAGTTCTTATACCTCGAGTCTTCACTTGCACTCCACTTGGATTCACGACCTAACGTTTATTTTGGATCGATGTGGTTTTCGGATATCCAAATATGGAAACCCGATCCCGGTTTCACCGAATTCAAACGCCATTTTAATGTCCAAGTTGTTTTATGGGTTTTAAACAATTAACTTATATTCAGAATAACATAACAGATAGATGAATCACATTATCACAATGGATAATTCATATCAACCAATTATCTTACAGAGGAACATATCACATATCAGAGATATCATACCCAAATTATCCAATATCATTCACGCATCCAATATCAATCATTCACCCATAAGCAGGATTGATTAACTCTTAATCAATTTAATTAACCTTTAATTAAATTAATTACTATCCTTTAACCACTTGGATTATCTTAATCCTGCTTCATTGATTTATTACAATCAATTTATTAATCATCTCTTAATGATCTTCCTTAATTAATCTTCCTTGATTAATTATCCTTTAACTACATTCAAGTAATTAGTCTTTAAGTCTTTAATTAATTTCGCAAATTAATTATCTTTAACCATATACACTAATTAACCTTTAATTACTATCATTAATTACAATAATTAATGATCCTTCATTTGCTTCCATTAATCAATTAACTATAATTAATTACATTAACCCTTTATTAATTATAATTAATTAATCATACTTTAATTAATTACTTTTATTAATCAACCTTGATTAATTTCATTAATTATATTAACTAATTAATGATCCTTATTAATTAATAATCCCTTAATTAATTAAATAATTAATTGTAATTAACCATCTCATCAATCATAAACAGTAATTAACAACTTATAATTACTTATCTCAATTAACTTCTTAATTAATTATGTTAATCTTGATTAATTAATCTTCAATTACTTCATTAAGTAATTATTAATCAATTACATTAATTAATAATCCTTAATTAATTACTTTATTGATTAATTACATTTTAATTAATTACACTTAGTAATTAATCTTAAAATAAATCACATCCATTAATTAATCACATTAATTAATTAACCAAATTTAACTAAGTAATTAACCCTTAATTATTACTAATTATCCTCTAATTACTTTCATTAGATGATTACTCTCTTAATTAATTACCTTAACAAGTAATTAATTCCACCATTAAATAATCCTTAATTCTTTAATTAATTAATTACTCTATAATTAATTAACTTCAAAACCAATTATATTAATTAATCCTTAAATTAATAACATCTAGTGATTAACCCTTAATCACTTCAACTTCAATTACTTCCATAAGTAATTACTCTTCTTAATTACATTCACTAATTAACCATTAATTACTTCATTAAGCAATTATACTTAATTAATTCATAATTAAGTGACCAATAAAAGTTAAACAAATAATTAACGAATCACTTAAAATTAATTAAATAATTAATTAACTAATTAATTAACTTCTTATATTTAACGAAACTCCTTAATTCATTAAGAAAATCATTTATCATAATTAATCTTTTACTTATTAACAAATCATATTAATTAAGTATCCATAAGTTCATAACAAAGATAAATTAACCATATTTATCTTCATAAATAAATTATTTGAAATTAATCAAATTTTAATAACTTAAAAACAAATTATTCTATCTGGTTTACAAAATTATAACATTAACCTTATTTAAAAATAAATTTGAAATTTAAAATAATTTAATCATAAAATTTAAACTTATTCATTTTCAATATAATTTTGAAAACTTAGTTTTTAAGATATTACTTAAAAATTTACTTTAAAACTTTTGATTTAATGATTAAATTCAAAACACTCTTTTTAAATTAAATTCAAACCTTAATTAAGTTAAATTACTTTCAAAGAAATCATCTTAAACATTTTAAATTTGAAAGTAAATTCGATTTACATTTTAAAGTTTGATTAACTTAATTTCAAAACAACAAGTTTTAAACTTTGAAAATTTGTTTTCTTTATAAAATTTGTTTATGATTTAAAGCTTAACCTTTATTTATTTCAACTACAAGTTAAATCTGTAAACTTTATACCATTACACAGAACTAACCAGAAAACATCACCTAAAACCTGAGTCGATCACTTCAACAACACGTGCCTACCCCGAAGCAAAACCCAACTACCTCCACTTTGAGTCATCCACGAAACAGCTGTGAGCCTTACACGAGAATCCCCCTTCTTCTCCAAAACTCAATCCCACAGCAAAACTCACCGGCCCAAACGTGCACGGTGCACGTGCATCGGCCCCTCTGGCCCTCGACGAACGGAGCGATGATCCCCTATAACCCCATGATCTCATGCGAACATGAATATGAACCCAGATCGCACTGAAATCCAATGCAATGAAATCAAGCTAAAACGCGACACTACGAGAACCACCATAGCCAGAAACCTTCACTGTTCTGGCGCCTCGAACCTCGAGAAGCGTCGCCATCCACACCGCACTTTCGTCTCAACCTCCAGATACTCTCGCAAACCATGCGATCGACTCCGAGCAATCCACGACTCCGCAAAACCCACAGATGCGTCGCCCTCAAAACAGGAAACCAAAGCCCTACTTCGATTGAATCTGCTCGATTTGACCATAAGAAAAATTCAGGAGTATTTTTCCTATACTCGCAATCAATCGAACCACCTTCATACCAAAAATCGAACAACCTCGCCGCGCCGTTCATCGGCAATCACCCACAACACCCATTTCGAACAAACCCAGAATTCACATGAATTTCCAAACTAAATTTTTTGAAATACATGTCAAAATTCACGATTTTCCATCATGATCACATGCATGTAATTCAAATTAAAATTTAAGTCAGTTGATTTTTTTACATGAATCAAAAATTTACTGTATTTCTTAAATTTAAACTTATTTACTGAAATAAAAATCCTGAAATGATTTTAAACACAATCATTATCCATTAAGAAACAATTTTCATTTAATCATCAAAGCCAAATGATGATGTTATTGGGAGATTTTTTATTTTTTATTTTAAAAGTTGATCCTGGTCTGGAAAGAAACAGATACAGAGTGACTCTATATATATATATATATATATATATATAGACCATTACACATATATATACAAATCTATCAATCCAATAGTATAAATAGTGAAAGATTTTCATGCAACATCAAGATAAATTCATAGATTTTCACATGCATTAAATTCAAAAATCAACTTAAACTGTTTTTAAAACGTTTACTCACCACTTAATAAGCAGAGCACAGAAACTGGAATTCTGTTTTTGATCTTTGCTGTTGAGATCTGGAATCCTTGCATGCTTGTAAATTGATGTTTTTAAAAGTTGAAACTTGCTGTGTTGATCTCCCATTTGAATTGCAGGTTGAAGTTGCAGGTTTTAAATTTTGAATTCAGATTTGTCTTTTGCATTTTGATTTCAATTTTCAAGTTTGAAGAATAATTTTCTGGTTTGAGCTTTAGATTTGGAATATATTTACATCATTGAATTTTTGGTTTGAGAAGTTTTCAAACTTGAAATTATCTTTGTTTTCAGCTGAGAATTAATGAAAGAAGAGTGAAGAGATGAAATTTTATTTTAAATGAATTACGTTATGATTTATTAAAAATTAAAGAAAGTAAAATTTTTAAATGATGACACTTGTAAAACAAACTTACATTTGTCCTTATCAACTAATTACCCTAGACATGTCATTAACATGTGTTCATATGTTTACACATATCCTTAAGTATTTTTAATTAAGTTTTCTTTTTATTTAAATGTTAATACAAGCTTACCTATTTAAATCTGTTAATTAATAAATATTTACATATGTATATATATTTACTTTTTAAAGAAAATATTATAAAACTAATTATAATAGAAATAAACCTTTATATATTTTAAAAATCTAAAACATTTATCTTTATTGTTTAAGAGATAATTATTAAAAAGAAAGTTTATTAATAACTTTTTATATATTTATATAACCATTATAATTTAAGCATTTTAAAAAAAATCAAAAATAAAACTTAGATTAAATCTTATTTAAACTATCACATTTAAAAATAAATAAATTATTTTATACTATGAAAATAATTGAATTAACCTTAAATTAACTTATGAAAAATATTGAATTTAAAACAAAGCTTCAAATTATAATATACTCATACATATATATATTATCAATGGATTATATTAAATTTTAAAACAACTCCAAATTATAACATATGCATACATATATATTATAATTTGAAAATACAATCTTTTATTTAATACAAAAGATCTTCTACTCACAATATATACACCAAATATATATATATATAAATAGAATAAAATTTTATTAGCTTTGAAAAGTAATTCTTATCAAATTTTAAATTGTTACAAAGATATTGATCAATATTGCCAGATTACATATTTATTAACCTTTAAAAGATTAAATTTACCAATTTAAATTAAAATTATAAAGGAAAATTATCAAATCAATTTAATTATTAGTGCAAATTATTAAATTGATATCGCCCAAAATTCCGGGTCGTTACAATCCTCCCCGCTTAAAAGAATTTCGTCCTCGAAATTTAAAAGCGAAGGTAATTTAATAACCTAGCAAAGATTTTTAATTTCAAACAGCAAAGCATACCTAACATCTAGTTACTAACAACCATAGCAATCAATCAAGCAAACAAACCTAACTAATTATCCTGACACAAATCAGGATAGATCTTCTACTACTATCTAGAGTTTCCCAAGTATAAATCACTAGGAGACTCGCTCTACAGAAGCTAACAATACCACTATGATCCAGAGCTCCTCTCCTCTAGATCCACCAATCTGAACAGAACATTAGACTATACTCAAGTCCAGCACAACTTCCAAAATCCAACTGAACTGCAGATTCTGCAACCAACAATGAACCATACACGTACTCCCTCAGAGATACATGAAATACTATAAATCCTAGTTATCCACACTGGCAATTCCATCTTATAGACAAAAGAACTTGTCCTATCAAAAACATAGATATGAAATCCCAAATACCTCGGGACTAGCCATCCAATCTCATCCAATTACTGCTCTCTTAACCAGAGAAATCTTAACAACAATGAAGACTCCAACTTCGAATTCCAAACTCCTTATCTCATATCTACAAAGCTCAATAGGCAATCCTGGGCTGCAAATCTTCTTGATCAACATAACTTATGCTAATGCTTCCAGAAACAACTGGACTAAAGCAAACCAATTTCTGGATCCCATCCAACAGAAAGGTCTTTCAAAATCCGTCGGAATCCAGAACACAAGCTCTACTTCCCAAGCAATAGCAAACTGAACTTACTTCCTTCCTCGCACAGCTGCTACCTCGCTTCCGCTGCACAACTCTGATTCTGAAGTAGATGAGAGTACCTTTGATGAACACGAGTACAAACTTATTCAATATATCTGGGAAACTTTGTTCATCAAATCCATAAAATCTGAGTGACCCATCTGACTCGGTCACACATCCTTATAGCAGAATCCATCTCAAAAACTAGATCTGACCAATCCAAATTCCAAAAATTACTGAGCTGCTACACCAACTCTTCCTTCTCCAAGAACCATCCAACTACCAGGCTAACCACTAGTATCGCTTCTGGAACCAAATCGATATGGAAATCAACTCCAGATGCAGACAAACTTCTGATTACTTCAGTAGCTCCTACTTCCATATGAGAACCTTCAGTCTCAAACAAAAGATTGCCCAAAATAAATTCCTAAATTAATCGCAAGTCACTTTTGCGATCCTACCTAGTTCGGATTCCAAAGAAACTGTCCTCTATTTACCAATTAGAACAGCCTTAAGCTTTCCCAACCAGGTTAACCCTTCAAGAAAACTTCACCATCTGCCCGGACTGCTGATAGAAGAACCACAAAGATTCCTGAACCATCGGAGAAACAAGCCACACTGCTGCTTCCAAACTCTACCTCGATGATACTGCAATGCCAAAAGACCTTCTTGTCAGCACAAAAACACCACTGAGCTGAAACCGCTACCACAGCTAACCAAAGACTTCTGATCCAAAGGCTCCTCAAACCCCAAAACTATCAACAAACTACACAACAGACCTTCGAGATGGCAGATATCCCAAAAGAAACTCGGGATCCAAACCAAGCATCAACACCTCGCTCTCCTTAAGGAATGACAAATGAGACCATGCCAAAGCGAAGCAACTCATAGACCTTAGTCTCATATTCCAAAAAAACCAACCTCCTTGCTAGAGATCCAGACAACTTCTATACAGACGAGTCTTCCCTGTGGCAGGTAAAGAATGCTCCACAATCACTTCTAAAACTGCTTCAAGAGAAAACATCTTCAAAAATATCCATGGATACTGCATCTCACCACGCAGCTATCAAGATACCATCACTTACTTCTGCATTTTCGACAGATCCAAACTCTAGAAAATCCGCTTAGCCAAGCGAAATCCAAACTTACACTTCAAAGATGAACTTTGAATCTTTTAAAAGATTTCCTTCGGAGACCAGAGAAATCCTTACTCCAAGCTACAAAACTTATTCGAGATAGTATTAGGCTTATAGTCTCGACAAATACACTTCCAACCTCAATATATGGACCTCTTCCATTTGTGGTAGTCGTGTTACACACACACCACTTGCTCCATCTACGTCTAAAACTTATGTGGGAAAACCCGAACAGATAACCCAACAGGTTAGGTAGATATAGATATACAAATATATAATTACATATAAAAATTACAAGTACACTCTCTCAAGAAAGACACCACTCCAGAGCTTAGGTATTCGCTCAACCTAATGCTCTGATACCAAGCTGTCACGACCCATTTTTCTATCTCCAGAAAAACGCATCATGATTTAAGAAAGAAAAGGGATAGAAGAAGAAAAGATAAGAAAGAAGAAGCTCAACAACATCAGATACTCACAGCGGAACGAATGAAATATAATATATCAAATAGAATGTTACATAGTATCATAGTACATCAGAGCACACAACTTATACAACACATAATAGATAGTTATAAACATCTGTCTAACCATACACCCAAGTACACAAGATACAGATATCACGCAAACACAGCGGAACCAAAATATATCTACACGATGAAGCCTCCTGCTCCACATCTCCTCCAGAATTCGTCAAGCTAACCTGAATCTCTCGTCTACTCGTACATAATATGAGTACCCAAGAGTTTAATAAAACAGAAAATAAACACTCGGGTCGGATAGGGGTCTGGTGTGAGTAAACGGGTTAAAATTGCTTAACTTTAGAAAATCCTTTGAAAAAGAAAAGGTATCACGTAAGACTTCCCATACATAAACATGGAAAAGTTTTTACCTTACGCTAACCAAAATATTTGATAGGAAATCCAGTGGTATTATAATAGCGTCTAGGGTTTTCAAGTAAATAAGAAATAGCCGAAATTGTTACATTATTAAATTCCAGCTACTAGCCACAAAAGTGGGTAATACAAACAAAACCGTAGGGTCCCGTAGGAAGAACAGGTTTCCATCAATGGCAGGGCTACCGGGGTACCGCCCGTCACAGTACGGGGCCTAGATCACCGTACCGAGGATTACTCCCAATCCCTTACAACACAAAGCCGGGACCATTCCTTACTGAATAGTCCCGAGTAAGATCACCCCGTGGTTGGCGCGACCAACCACCCACTAAGCCAAAATAAAAGGAGACATCTAGACAGGGATGACCTCACCCTGAAATGGGTGCTACCTACCTGGCCTTGCTGCAGCTCCCCTGTTTTAGCCATTCCCGGTTGATGAGGCTTGAGGCTGCGATTACCTTTATAGAAAACATCTATCTTAGAATGCTCATCGTCCACCTGACGATGTTCTGAAAGCATTCAATCCATACAAGTTCGTTCCGGGTTCGAACGAAATCGAAGGCACTTTCTCGTTGCACTCATTTTGGAATCACCCTCAGAGTCAACGATCATAGCTCTTGCACTCTGAATCTCCATCTCGAACCTGAAAGTACTACCACCGTCAAACTCATCATAGAATCACCCACAGAGTTATACTGACGAAGAATAGTTCTTACACCTCTAGTCTTCACTTGCACTCCACTTGGATTGATGACCTAACATTTATTTTGGATCGATGTGGTTTTCGGATATCAAATATGGAAACCCGATCCCGGTCTCACCGAAACCAAATGCCATTTTAATGTTCAAGTTGTTTTAAGGGTTTTAAACCATTAACTTATATTCAGAATAACATAACAGATAGATGAATCACATTATCACAATAGATAATTCATATCAACCAATTATCTCACAAAGCAACATATCATATATCAAGATATCATACCCAAATTATCCAATATCATTCACACATCCAATATCAATCATCCAATATCAATCATTCACCCATAAGCAGGATTGATTAACTCTTAATCAATTTAATTAACCTTCAATTAAATTAATTACTATCCTTTAACCACTTGGATTATCTTTATCCTGCTTCATTGATTTATTACAATCAATTTATTAATCATCTCTTAATGATCTTCCTTATTTTAATCTCCCTTGATTAATTATCCTTTAATTACATTCAAGTAATTAGCCTTTTAATCTTTAATTAATTTCACAAATTAATTATCTTTAACCATATACAATAATTAACCTTTAATTACTATCATTAACTACAATAATTAATGATCCTTCATTTGCTTCCATTAATTAATTAACTATAATTAATTACATTAATCCTTAATTAATTACAATTAATTAATCATACTTCAATTAATTACTTTTATTAATCATCCTTGATTAATTTCATTAATTATATTAACTAATTAATGATCCTTATTAATTAATAATCCCTTAATTAATTAAATAAGTAATTGTAATTAACCATCTCATTAATCATAAACAGTAATTAACAACTTACAATTACTTATTTTAATTAACTTCTTAATTAATTATGTTAACCTTGATTAATTAATCTTTTTTTTTTTTTGGCAAGGCCGACGGTTTTATAGTGGACCGACCACTTTTATTACGTACGTAATAAAGTTGAAGTACAGGAGAAAGGTAGAGACACCTTTGCTACTATGATAGAATGAAAAATAATACAGAACTGGAGTGTGACAGACACGTCACAACTACAAATATAAATAACTAGACTAGTTCTCCTCCGAAGAGGAAGAATCACCAACACGCTCATCAACCACTGAAGCATCCAGAGAACTACACCCTTGATGTCCAAAAAAGGGGCGGAAACGAAGTGCAAGGGAGGGAACAAAACAGTCAACATCAACAGAGTGAATAAAAGATCGATCCCATGCAGTATCAGTAAGTAAAACAGTATTAATCTCAGAGTACGAACCATCCAAATCAAGGACCATAGAGTCTCCAGAAATTTTGTAGTAAAGGCATCGAAGGTCCAACGGATCATTAGAAACATATCTAAAGTAGGAAACGTCCACGGGGTTGAATCTCATAGCAGAATGACTGTCAACCCAACAATGCTCAGTCTCGGCCCAGACTATTAGAGGCGGAGAGAGGATAGGCTCAGCGGACAGAACAGAAGGAACTGCAGCAGGAATAGGAGACACAGGCCGCTCATCAGGGACAGAAGCAACTTTGGGAATCCATTGCCTAAGCGGAGGCTTAGGAAGAGGGATCTTAGGCGCAGCAGCAGCGACAGAAGAGTGCTTGCAGGCAGAGACAACATGGCCAAAAGAGTGACAGGAGGTACAGATGTCAGGGACCCAACCATAACGAACACGAACTTCCACCACGTGACCAATAGCAAGCTGGACAGGAATGGAGGATGGAAGTGGTCTATGGGGAGAAATCTCAATCAGCGCCTTGGCGTAAACAAGCTTATCTCGTGCAACAGTATTAGAGTCAAAACAGATCAATTTTCCAACATTGCATGCTAGCCAATTCAAACCACGCAGCGGTTGAAGTGCAGAGGGGATTTGGGAGAAATAAACCCACACAGGGATAGAAAAAACCTGTTCACGAGCACTAGCAACCGTCGCAGACCAGGGCGTTATAATGAAGGGTTGACCATCAAAGAAGGAAGGCTCAGACTCCAGAACACGGCTTCGTTCCTCAGGGGAGGAGAACAAAAGGTAGTACATAGAATCAACCAACTTAACTCTAAGACCACCCTGAAGTCTCCAAGCCCTACGACAAACAGAAACCACATCACGAAGACGATGATTAGGGTCCAAAAAGAATCCTACAACGTATTCAGACCAAAAGTCCAAACCAGCTTGCATTACACAGGGGGGAGGGATCATAACACCGTTTTCCTCAACTATTACGAAATCAACTGGCTCATAAACACCCGCATTACGGGGCTTGGATGTAAAGAGGGAAGACCATGTTTTAGGAACAGACTTGCTAGGGGCAGCAGGGCTACACGCCACAGTACCCAATGCATCCACAGGGACGGGTCTCTGGTCTACACAGAGAGAATTGGAAGCAAGCAAATTAACGCCAGTAGATAAAACAGTGGGAACAATACCAACATTATCACTAGCATTCTGTCGAACAGATGGAGTGCCACTGTCAACACCAAAATCAACGTTAGCAATTGAGGCCAGAGGAGCATCAGAGCTTGCATCTACATTAACATTGCCCAAGATTACAGAATCCATATCAGGAAGATTCAGATTGCAACTGGGATTAATAACAACATTCACATTGGAACCGGTACTAGGGGGAAGAAACGATGCAGACGGAACAGCAGTAGCATCATTCGAACAACTGGGGGAAGATGTAGACCGTAAGGACGCAGAGAGTGGAGGGAATTCGTGGGACGAGAGGAGGTCAGGACGAGCAGCTACTTCAGATGCCATGACACGATAACGACGACCGGAGCGTGTAGAAGAGGGGGAGGGTAGACGCGGAGGGGAAGAGGGCATGAGGGGGACGGAGAGAAGAGATTGCGGTGATGAAGAAGACCAGAAAACGCGAGAGGCACAAAACTGCTGGAGCCACAAACCTAATCGCCAGGAGCCATTAAATCGCCCAAACGGAAAATTGAACGCTCATGAGTTTGATTTTTTCTTTAATTACTTCATTAAATAATTATTAATCAATTACATTAATTAATAATCCTTAATTAATTACTTCATTGATTAATCGCATTTTAATTAATTACACTTAGTAATTAATCTTAAAATAAATCACATCCATTAATTAATTAATCATATTAATTAATTAACCAAATTTAACTAAGTAATTAACCTTAATTACTACCATAAGTAATTATCCTCTAATTACTTTCAATAGATGACTACTCTCTTAACTAATTACCTTAACAAGTAATTAATTCCACCATTAAATAATCCTTAATTCTTTAATTAATTAATTACTCTATAATTAATTAACTTAAAAACCAATTATATTAATTAATCCTTAGATTAATAACATCTACTGATTAACCCTTAATCACTTCAACTTCAATTACTTCCATAAGTAATTACTCTTCTTAATTACATTCAGTAATTAACCATTAATTACTTCATTAAGTAATTACACTTAATTAATTCATAATTAAGTGATTATTAAAATTAAACAAGCAATTAACTAATCATTTAAAATTAATTAAATAATTAATTAACTTCTTATATTTAAAGAAACTCCTTAATTAATTAAGAAAATCATTTATCATAATTAATCTTTTACTTATTAACAAATCATATTAATTAAGTATCCATAAGTTCATAACAAAGATAAATTAACCATATTTATCTTCATAAATAAATTATTTGAAATTAATCAAATTTTAATAACTTAAAAACAAATTATTTTATTTGGTTTTCAAAATTATAACATTAACCTTATTTAAAAATCAATTTGAAATTTAAAATAATTTAATCATCAAATTTAAACTTATTCATTTTCAATATAATTTTGAAAACTTAGTTTTTGAGATATTACTTAAAAATTTACTTTAAAACTTTTGATTTAATGATTAAATTCAAAACACTCTTTTTAAATTAAAATTCAAACCTTAATTAAGTTAAATTACTTTCAAAGAAATCATCTTAAACATTTTAAATTTGAAAGTAAATTCGATTCACATTTTAAAGTTTGATTGACTTAATTTCAAAACAACAAGTTTTAAACTTTGAAAATTTGTTTTCTTTTATAAAACTTGTTTATGATTTAAAGCTTGATCTTTATTTATTTCAACTACAAGTTAAATCTGTAAACTTTATATCATTACATAGAACTAACCAGAAAACATCACCTAAAACCCGAGTCGATCACTTCAACAACACGTGCCTACCCCAAAGCAAAACCCAACTACCTCCACTTCGAGTCATCCACGAAACAACTGCGAGCCTTACACGAGAATCCCCCTTCTTCTCCAAAACTCAATCCCACAGCAAAACTCACCGGCCCAAATGTGCACGGTGCCCGTGCACCGGCCCCTCTGGCCAACGACGAACGGATCGACGATCCCCTACGACCCCATGATCTCATGCAAACACGAATATGAACCCAGATCGCACTAACATCCAATGCAATGAAATCGAGCTAAAACTCGACACTACAAGAACCACCATGGCCAGAAACCTTCACTGTTCCGACGCCTCGGACCTCGAGAAGCCTCGCCATCCACACCGCACCTTCGTCTCAACCTCCAGCTACTCTCGCAAACCATGCGATCGACTCCGAGCAATCCACGACGCCGCAAACCCACAGATGCGTCGCCCTCAAAACAGGAAACCAAAACCCTACTTCAATTGAATCTGCTCGATTCGGCCATAAGAAAAATTCAGGAGTATTTTTCCTATTCTCGCAATCAATCGAACCACCTTTATACCAAAAATCGAACAACCTCGCCACGCCGTTCATCGACAATCGCCCACAACACCCATTTTGAACAAACCCAGAATTCACATGAATTTCCAAACTAAAATTTTTGAAATGCATGTCAAAATTCACGATTTTCCATCATGATTACATGTATGTAATTCAAATTAAAATTTAAGGCAGTTGATTTTTTTTACATGAATTAAAAATTTACTGTATTTCTTAAATTTAAACTTATTTACTGAAATAAAAATCCTGAAATGATTTTAAACACAATCATTATCCATTAACAAACAATTTTCATTTAATCATCAAAGCCAAATGATGATGTTATTGGGAGATTTTTTTTAAAAAAAAGTTGATTCTGGTCTGGAAAGAAATAGATACAGAGTGACTATATATATACACAGACCATTACACATATATATACAAATCTATCAATCCAATAATATAAATACTGAAAGATTTTCATGCAACATCAAGATTAATCACAGATTTTCACATGCATTAAATTCAAAAATCAACTTAAACTGTTTTTAAAAGGTTTACTCACCACTTAATAAGCAGAGCACAGAAACTGGAATTCTATTTTTGATCTTTTCTGTTGAGATCTAGAATCCTTGCATGCTTGTAAATTGATGTTTTTAAAAGTTGAAACTTACTGTGTTGGTCTCCCATTTAAATTGCAGGTTGAAGTTACAGGTTTTAAATTTTGAATTCAGATTTGCCTTTTGCCTTTTGATTTCAATTTTCAGGTTTGAAGAATAATTTTATGGTTTGAGCTTTAGATTTGGAATATATTTACATCATTGAATTTTTGGTTTGAGAAGTTTTCAAACTTGAAATTATCTTTGTTTTCAGCTGAGAATTAATGAAAGAAGAGTGAAGAGATGAAAGTTTATTTTAAACGAATTATGTTATGATTTATTAAAAATTAAAGAAAGTAAAAATTTTAAATGATGATACTTGTAAAACAAACTTACATTTGTCCTTAATATCAACTAATTACCCTACACATGTCATTAACATGTGTTAATATGTTTACACATATCCTTAAGTATTTTTAATTAAGTTTTCATTTTATTTAAATGTTAATATAAGCTTACTTATTTAAATCTCTTAATTAACAAATATTTACATATTTATATATAAATTTACATTTTAAAGAAAATACTATAAAACTAATTATAATACAAATAAACCTTTATATATTTTAAAAATCTAAAACATTTGTATTTATTGTTTAAGAGATATTTTTAAAAAGAAAGTTTATTAATAACTTTATACATATTTATATAACCATTATAATTTAAGCATTTTAAATTAAATCAAAAATAAAACTTAGATTAAATCTTATTTAAACTATCACATTTGAAAATAAATAAATTATTTTATACTTTGAAAATAATTGAATTAACCTTAAATTAACTTTTGAAAAATATTGAATTTAAAACAAAGCTTCAAATTATAATATATTCATACATATATATATTATCAGTGGATTATATTAATTTTTAAAACAACTCCAAATTATAACATATACATACATATATATTATAATTTGAAAATACAATCTTTTGTTTAAAACAAAAGATCTTCTACTCACAATATATACACCATATATATTATAAATAGAATAAAATTTTATTAGCTATGAAAAATAATTCTTATCAAATTTTAAATTGTTACAAAGATATTGATCAATATTGCCAGATTACATATTTATTAACCTTCAAAAAATTAAATTTACCAATTTAAATTAAAATTATAAAGGAAAATTATCAAATCAATTTAATTATTAATACAGATTATTAAATTGATATTACCCAAAATTCGGGGTCTTACACTCATCAACCGGGAAATGACTATAACAGGGCATGCAGGGCTAAGTAGGTCACTCCCATTAGGGCATGTCATCATTTTTCTAGATTACCCTACATCATTATAGATTTGGTTGTGCATGAGAGATCTCGATTAAGGTCGGATGACCTTGACGTCATATTTGGCACTAGTACTCAAGTGTTAGGCCGATTCTGTGTGGCAGGGCACAAGATGTTCTTGTCAGACCCGGGTGCATTGATCTAGAGATGCACTCATCAAAGGTAGTTCCTTACCTGGTCATAATATGGAATCCATTCCCAAATACATGCCTTTACGGTTTTTATTGTAGAGCATAGTATGCTGGAATTTAATTAATGTAACAATTTCGGCTATTTTAGTAAGTATTTGCACTCAGACACAATTATAATATCACGGGATTTTTATATAAAAGGTTTTGGTCATCGTAAAGTAAAAACTCGTCGTGTTTATGTGTGGCGTGGTCTTACGTGATACCTTTGTTTTCAAAGGAGTTGATAACAGTAATAATTCAAATTAAGTGTGTTTTCTCACGCTGGTTTTCCAGACTGACTCGGGTGTTAGTTTATTATAATACTCGGGTCAGACCGACTATTACAAATTCAGGTCAGGATGTTATGGAGCTCAGGAGACGAGCTGGATGACAGAGAAGTATTCCCGTACTTGATTATATTCCATTATGTGTGTATGTTGTATATTCAACACTTGTGAGGACAAGTTATTATAACTGTCCAGATTGATTGTTGATTGTTGTACTCTATTGATTGTATGTATATTATAGTTACAGTTTCTTATATAAAGATATGTTATTATATATTATATTTTGTTCTGTTGTGATTTTTAGATTCTATGTTATTACTTAGTTTTCTTCTTATCTCTCTTTCTTCTTTCTTCACCCCTAACAATTTGCCTTTTTTGTTCAATTTGAGTTGACATGTGTGGTTTATTGTCAGCTTAGACCGTACAAAAAAGTGGGTTGTTACAACTCCAGATCATGTATCCAAAACGAAAGACATTTTATTGATTACTAAACTATTTTGAATCATAAATGTACATAATGGATGCTACATAATTGTTCTTTTCTTTCATAATCTTAAGGCACTCGAGACAGTTTCTTCTCCAATGTCCTTTCTTTCTTGTGACAGTGGTGACACTCATCCTTGTCGTCAACAACCTTCTTTCCTTTCTTACTTTTCATTTTACCGTCTGCTTTTTGCTTCGTAGAACTGTTTGAAGAAGATGCGCCACTTTTAACTGCAAGTACATTCGAGTGTTCCTTGGATTTTGACCTGGCCAACCTCAACATATTAAGAAGCTCCATTAGATTCACATTCATATGTTCATATTATAATTCAGTATGCACGGTGCATACTAAGGGGTCAATGAACCTAGGATCAAATCAATCTGTAGCTCATTGCTTATAGTCATGTCCAATGATGCAAGTTTATCAATATAACCCTTCATCATTAACACATAATCGTCCACCTTCCATCCCTTTATCATTTTGGTGTTGAACAATTTCTTAGTAGTCTCGTACCTCATGTAATGAAACTGCTTACCAAAAAGTGCTTGAGACTATCAAATATCTTATGGAAAGACATTGACTCGTGTTGCTTTTGCAACTATTTGTTTAGAGTAGACAATACAAAAGCTTAGGCAATTTTGAGACAGCTACCCCCTTACTATAAGAAACGTGCAGATCTTCATGATCGTCATCAATGGGTCTAGTTGGAGCAGCACAAGTTACACACAACCAAACTCATTCATATTTTAGAGCTATCTTTATAGCTCATAGCAAGTCAACATAGTTGTTTGGCGCGGTTAATTGACCGCTTTCTTTATTAAAGAGTCTTGGCTTCGACAATATCTACAAGTTTTAAAGGATAAATTACTAGGACGTCAGCATAGTAGATATTCTTATCTATATATAACATGAATACCTTCATTTGAAGTTTTTGATATTACAAAAGTACCCATGTTAAAGAACTACTTCAGTAAGGGCGGTTTTGTTATTTTCCTCCCAATCCTCATGTACATTGAACATTTAGAATTAACCAAATCACCTATTCACGCATCTCTGCCATTTCATGCATTCCTACTCATACGCAAATTACAATCCACTTTACATCTACGCTCTACCTATCTATTCCATTTATTACTCATCCTAAGTGTATTAAACTCATAAACCAACAAAAAAGCTAGTTATTGAATGCCTGGACTCTAGGGATGAATGGACGTACAATTAACTACGTTGATGAAGATATGGTGGCGTATTATTAACAAGCAAGAACATTAGACTCTTGCTTTGAAATTTTAGAGATGAAAGCATATTTTAGATGGGTTCTTGAATTAGTTAAGTGGTTGAAAACTGGATCTTTAGATTTACCCCTTTTTGTTGCATATGTTGTATTATATTTAATAAATAAAATTTATTATTAGGCATGGCCTTTGCAATTTCGAGATCAAAGCCTCTTTCTTATCATGATTAGCTCTTTGCAGTTATGGTCATTAGGAATAGCTTTTCGCATCCAATGGTTTCAAAATTAATGTGTTGTATTTAAACAGCATTCAATGAATAAATAGAGACCACAAGAATGTAGGTTCTAAATGGTATGAATATTATACTTTCAATACAAAATGAAATAGCATTGTTATCTAATTTTCAAGCTTAATCTTTAGCAAAAAAAGCATTTTGTCTCATTGATTATTTCGCAACTTCATCTTTTTATTGCTTCCATTTATTGTCTTAGAATCTATTTTTTGTGTCATGGATTTTGTAAACTTTGATTATCTAAATCTTTCAGACTAGCCATAATTGGCTAAAATGGTACAACAACAATACTACAATGTCAGGAATTAAATGTGTCGAAAATAACATTAGGATTACATGCCAGGTGGAGGTAGGAATGAAATTGGTACATGAAATATTAATGGGTTTTGCATGAAACCTTTTGTTTGTTTCACATTGATTCATTTGTATTTAAGGGTTAAGATTGCTTAATTCCCTTCAAAATATTTTTTTAATAGTTTGAGATGAAACTGTTGTAATACAATAGGTTAATTATGTATTAATTGTTTATATAGGTTCTAAAGAAGATGATGATAATAGTTAGACCAGTAAAGGTATTAATTAGCTACATTTGCATCTTTTCATGGTAAATTGAATAAAATTCAAACAAACCATTTTCAATTAAAATAACATAATAAACCACTAATTCATTGATAATAAGAGTTAATAACACCTTTTCTAATACAAAAGTTCATGAAGAAAAACCTCTTTATAAGCTAAATTTTTACCCGATTAGTTCTGATTTAAATGGAAATTTATTTACTTCATAACTCGAACACGTGTGTATCCAAAATTGTCTTCGTTGGAGAAACCTGCAGGCATATCCAATCAGAATCATAAATTTATTTTGATTTTAATCTTAACTTTAGAGTAAAATTATTTGTTCTCTTTTGCCAAATTCTCGGCAAAGCATTGAAGGATCGCATGAGCAAAGTCATAAACATATCTTTGATCCTCAATAAGTCGTAATTATATGGAGAAGAGAGGAGGAAAATTATATGCATAAAAATCATAATTATATGCATATATGTCATAATATAAGATAATATTTATTGGATTACTTTCCATTTTGGAAAGGTTGCGGTGGATGATAACCATAACCGAATGCTTTGGCAACATATTTACTTCAACCCAACTAATAAGTAGGGAGTTTGATGTAAATCTAATAATATATCTATCTATATATAACAATAATATCTCATGATGAAGCTTCTGATACTACAAGATTGCTCCCGCGTCTTTAACTTTCAATAATTAAATAAATCCAAGTATTTTAGTACTTTACACGATCCCACAACATCATTTCCACCATATCAGTACAGCTCGCTTCCTTTCCAAATTCATTACATTTTCCATCTTCTTTGTAACTTCCATAAATTTTTAAAGAATACATCAGTTTTTGCTAAAAATAATTTCAGCATAAACAAAAATGTGATCCATTGAAAACTTTACTTTTGATTTCTCCTTACATAAGTTTTTCTTAACTTTATTAAATTTAAATTTCCTCATTAAAGAAATATATAATGATTAAATTTACTATAGTACGACTGTAAATATATGTCAGCAATGGGACCTTTGTTTATGCATATGACCATTATATCGCAATATATAAATCTGCACTCAATTTTCTTTGCACACGCCCAAAGGACGTGTCAAACATGCTGGTATTTATAAAAATAAATATAAAACATTTTAACATCGTATATATTTATAATTATACGAGTTTATATTTAAATCATTTATAAAAATATATTAAATATAAATCTATGTTGTTTTTGCTGCAATCTGAAAACAATATATCATGTATTACTTGGTCAGGAGCACACTCAGAATTTCTTTTAAAATTTAAAATATGTTTTTATTAAATATTTGTGTGGATAATTTTAAAATATTAATAAAACATTATGTTCAAAACTAAATTTTAAAATTTAAATTTCTAGTAAAATTCTAAATGATATTTTGAATTTTTAATATTTATTATATAATTTTATAATTTAAAACTAATTTGAAAACTAATTTTTATTTCTCGGCTTAAATTAAAATATTCTTAAATTATAAAAGAATGTTGTTTTATTTTACTGATGAGTGTATGTTATGCGTTAATCAAATTTTATAAATATAAAACATAGTTTATATAATATATGTATGTCTGTATGCATATTAAAAAAAATTATGTAATTAACCGATTAAAAGAATATTTAAATAATATATAGACACACACACACACACTTTTATAACTTTTAAAAATATTATATCCACGGTACTTTATATATAGAATTATTTAAGTGTATTTGAATACAGTATGATGTGATATTTAAATTATAAACTATATACATACCATATATTAAATTATTAAAATTTAAAATAAAATTATTATTCGCCCATACTATTAGAGGTATATATATGACAAAAAACCATTTTTTTTAATTGTACAAGTATATGCAAACATACAACCAATCCAATTATGACAATATAGTTGTATATTGGAATCATCACCTAAACAACAATATATATATATATATATATATATATAAACATTATATATAAACATTATATCTTGTGACGACCCGAACTTGATGTCCTACAAATAACATCAAATTCGTATCGCCGGAGCTTGCAACACCCATTAGATGATAAATAACACAGCAGAAATAAAGGATGATATCACTGATACAAAATGAATACAATATCTGATACATCAATTTGATACAATGATAATCATCGACATCAGAGAATATGCAACACAAAATATAGCGGAACACGACACAATATGAGATGAGCCTTCACAGAATCCAATACTGCAACTCCAATCCAAAACTACAAAGCTAAAGCTCTAAAACTTCAAGCTCGATCCACTATCAACGATCCACAAAGATAAGCAAGGTCGGTCATTGGACTCCAAAGACTACAAAATGTATCAAACAAAAAGCTGAAGGCTACCAAAACGATATCTATTACTTGACTATTTGAAAAAAAACGAACTCTAGACTGCCCGTGTGGAAAATTGTGGGCACCCAGAGTTTAGGCAAGGAACAATAAACTCCAGATCAGCCATGGGACTGGTATGAGCAAACAAAAACGGTTTGTCTTACAAAACAATCAAAAGATTTTAAATTTGAAATCCGCAATGCTTTTTAGAAAATGAAACCACCATAAGGCCTTCCGGCACACACACCATGCAATCGCACACTTGAGGGAGATTTCCCCTTATGATAGTCAAACATGCTTACCATGCAAAAATCCTTTTGATATTATTATTAGTGCATAGTGGAAAACCTTTCGAAAGTATTATATTAATCTTAGCCAGCATAGGTACCATTATATTATGCCTGCTATAGCTACCATTTTAAATGGTAGGTTCTACAACTAAAACCGTACAAGGCACGTATTGTTTTATTTTGATTTTCCAGCAAATAGTCGGGCTAAGGAACTTCCTATTGCCACATGGGAACGCCTCTGGCGGGACGCCCTGAGAACTTACCCAGCTCACTACCAAACAAGGCCGGTTACCCCCTTCCTGGGAAGTACAACCTGAGATATGCCACCCCCGGTCCTTTGGGACCTTTATAGGAGGTACCTCTATACCAACAACATCACACAGTAATAAATATATACTACACTGCCCACATGAGTAAGTATCTGGGCTCGATACCATGATACTACCCTTTTCCAGAAGGAATGGTCATACCTAGGGGAGCTACCCCTGAAACCTTGCCGCATCTTTCCTGTTTCGACCATTACTGGTTTGTGAGGCTCGATGAGGTCTCGTCCACATAGCTAAGCTTTTCACAAAAGCCATGCTTTGATCGCAAATGATCAACAAATGATCATCAACACACAGCAGCACTTAGCATGCCACACTACCAAATTAGGAGTATATCGCTGATAACCTTCAACTACATAACCTCTAAGCTCATACGTCTCAAAGAAGGGTGTTAAGCTAAGAGAATAAATTCTCCGCCACCAACAGATATGTATTTGAAAGAAATATGCTTTATATCTCAAAGTCTAATGTCGGACATACAACCATACAAGTCTGTTCTGGGTTTGAACAGAACCAAAGGCACTTCCGAAGAAGCCCTTGCAATCCGGGTATTCACAATCCCAATCGGACTTCCCATCACTTAAGAAATCACTATACCGTAGCTACTCAGTGCAGAGACAATCGATAGGTCATCCTATCGTTCTCACAAATACCGGTCTTTACCACCGGTCTTCAAATGCTATCTATAACGTCGTATCATTATTCGGAATGGGTTATATGACACAAAGGTCCTCTCCCGGCTAAACCGAATAATAAGCGCAATATTTAAAAAAACATATGGATATGGGATTTCAATTAAGTCACAACTTTAAAATTCAAAACTTTTTTTCAAATGGTTTAAACACATTACCATTTCAAATCTTTTAAACAAAAAGATTTATTTCACAAAGTTCACTCAGTTTCACAAAGATCCATTCACGGATTTCAAAACAATTTCCATCGCAATTGGATTAATTCATTTAAATCTTTAAATCAAGATTTAACTCATAGCTTTCAAAAATGTTTTCAAAGATTCATTCATAATTTGGAAAACCATTTTCAATTTAAACTTGGAATTCCTTTAATACAAATTCGAAATATGAGAGCTTTGATCATTTGAGAAAAATTGTTTTCATTTCGGAAAAATCTGATCTCATTTATACAAGTTAAAATCTTTGGGTTAATTTAAATTTCCAAAACAACACTTTAAAAAATGGTTTAAAACCCATATAAACTTGTATAATCCTTTTTGAATCATAAACACCAAATATAGAATTCAATTTCTAGTTTTGAATTCAGATTTAAATTAATTTCAAAATTAGATTAAGTTATTCAAAAATAACTTTTATCTTTGAAATTCCTTTTCAAAGGCTTTTCATTTTAAACCCGATCCATTTTCATAACCATTTTAGATTCAAAATTCGATTTAAGAATTATTTTCTAAAATCTATGACATAACCAATTTCTCCGTGCAATCCATATTTGTGTGTGTATAGTGTAGTCTAGGGGTTTTACACAATAGTGCACAACATCAATCATCACAGATATATCAATATCGATAAGCGGTATAACCCATAACGCTTATCTTCATTCACAGATTCATAGATAAAGTAAATTTATCAATCACAAAAATTTATCATTACAATTCGATGTGGGTTTCGGATAACCAACTAGAATCCGACTCCCTGTCGCATCGAAATTCAAATGTCGTTTTACGGCAAAGGGGTTTTCACATTCACACAGTAGTATATTTACCACGGATATCGCAGCTCAGCACAAAACAATTCATTTTACATAGCATCATAAGCACATAACAGAGATATTAAACAATTCAATATTCAATAGAATCCAAACATCCATAGGTAGGATTAATTAATTGTCTGATTAATCTATGTCAAATTAGTCACTAATCCTGGTTAATTAACATTAATTAGTTACAACTTTAATCATTAATTAACCTTAAATAATTTATTAATTATTCTTTAATTAACAAATCAATTGACCCGTAATTATTTTCATTAAGTAATCTTTAATTAATTCCATTAAGTAATTATCCCTTAATTACCCACCTTAATTAATTACATTAAGTAATTAACTCTTTAATTAATTACATTAATTATCTTTCAATTAATCACATTAACATATTAACTTTTAAACAATCACATTAATTAATTCACCCTATTGATAAATTTTCCTTTAAATAATTTATAAACCAAAATCATTTCAAAACATTTAACTTTGAAATCAAATCATTGAAACTTATTTAAAAACTTGTTTAACCATTTACTTTTGAAAAACCTGGTTTATATTCCTATGAAAACTTATTCATACTATAAAAACTTGGTTCAGTAATTTGTTTGAAAACTTGAACATCTTCTTTTGTTTAAAAAGAACTCTAAAACTTGTTAGCTAACATACTCGAGACAACCCTGAGGCACCCTTCCTTTTAAAACTTTATCATGTTTAAAAGTTAAAATGTGTTACCCAGTTAACACATGCTAACAAACTGGAGGACATACTTAAGCCACGCCATCACTTTCAAGAGCCCGAACTCGAGAATCACGCAAAAAACCCCAAACTTGCTTCTTCTTCCACAACTTCCCAAACCCAGATCCACGTGCATAGTGTACATGTACACCTGAATTTCATAACTATGACCATTGTCGTAGCCTCTAACATGTCAATGATGATTGCTCCTACCCAAACAATCATTCAGTTCGATCGAATTCATCTGGAATGAAAATCGAGTATCTCGAACCAAAATGTAACGATAAGGGATTTTCGACTCACGAAAGTCGACATTTATACGTCCACTGTATCAACTGTCGACCAGTCGAATGCCGGAAAACCGAACCGTTAGGGTTAAAGAAGAGGTAGAATATAGAAGAAGAAAGAAAGAAGAAGCAACATAAACAATATCAAAATCTCACAATCTCAGCGGAACAACATATAATAGATAAATGAATAATCTTTTAAATCAAAAGAACTGTACATTTTATACATTACATCACATTGCATCACATTACATTACATTATCAGAGTTTACAACAACAAACATCGGAAAAGAAATACTATATACTAGTTGATACGCCATGCCATGCCATCCAACTTGTCTCCCGATCTCCACAGCATCTCCTGAATTCCAAAATGACTTGATAACCTGACTCTAGACTGCCCGTGTTAAAATTGGTGGGCACCCAGAGTTTATGAAGGAAACAATTAACTCCAGGTCAGTCATGGTACTGGTGTGAGAACTTAAAATAGTTATATCTTTAAAAAAAAACAAAGAAATATTTTAAAATAGATCTGCAATGTTTTTATAAAATGAAACTACCATAAGGCCTCCCGCACACACACAATGCAAACGCAGAATCGGAGGAGATTTCTCCTTATGATAGTAAAACATGCTTGATACGCAAATTTCTTTGATATTATTACTATAAGTGCAAAGTGTGGGAAAACATTTCGAAAGTATAATATAAATCTTAGCCAAGATATGACCAGTATCGTATGCCTACTATAGCTACCATCTAAACAGTGGGGCGCCACTGATGTGCGCGTAAATGTGCATATTTTTACCACCATATTTATTCTATTTAAATTAAATAAATGATCATATTGGGTATTTTAACTTGTTTTAACCAAACTTCATATTAATTCCAAATTTTCACATATTCATCTTCATATAAGGGCAAAATGGCCATTTGTGCGCGTATATTAATTTGAAAGAATTTAATTGGAAATTTCTATAATATATTGTAGGAATTTAGCTTCTCATATTAGTGGGTTCATGAAGAAACATGCATGCACAAAATGGATATAAGGAATGAAGATGGAAATAATTCAAAGTGAAGATCATGGAGGACCCCACCTACCCACCTACCTTAATGTACAAATTAAAGGCTAATGCACATGCTTTTGGACTTAATGGCTTCATGTACACTTAATGGGGGATTAAGACATGTTAATGATTACTTGGCCTCCACACTTCCTAAGGGGCATTTTGGGCATTCCCCAAAAAGTGAATTAGGGTTTTAAAACTTGTATAAATACCCCTTATGTTTCATGTAGCCATCTTCTTCTTAGTTAGTTAGTTTTAGTTTAGAAAATAAAAAAAAATCTCTCTTTCTTTCCATGGCTACTTAGCCATTTCTTCACTTATGTAATTCTTTTTTTTATGCAATGTTAATTATTGTTTCTTTTTAATTACATGTTCATTTCCTTTTATGCAAGTAGTGTAGATTTTCCTTTATGCAATTAGAATAGTTGTATTTTCCATTAGCTTTCATTTTCCTCCTTTTTTTACTTTCATGTTGCTTTCTACATTTGTTCATTTGATAACAAATATGAGAGCTTAATCCTTACAATTTAGGGGTAATGAAGCTCTCTAGTATGTAGATGCAACATTTTGATGTTTATGCTCTCTTTTTGTGCTTTAATGGAAACACTTGAAGTGGTTTAATGATGTTGTTTAGCTTTGAATTTGATAGTCTATGTTGTTCATAACAAATAGGCTATGCTTAAACAAACATAAAACAAATTGCCACTTCATCTAAATATGATTATGGCAAAGAAGTGAATGTTGAAATTGAAATTTGATAGCCTATATTTCTAAACAATAGTTAATAGGCTATGCTTAAAATAGATTTTTATTTCAACTTTGTTGTCATATTTCATGAGAGTTAAATATGTATTAGTGGTTGTGTTATAGTTTGATGGTTTATATTGAGCTAATTAATAGCACAAATATACCATACTTATGATAATCACATCAACTAATTCACTAATGACAAGAAAAGAGAGATCATAACTTCATTTTGTTGATTTATATGATCTAGAGAGTGGATTTATCTCTAAATTGTTCTTTTAACTCTCATATTTTTATCATTTTCTTTTGCTAGTTTCTTACAATTCTAGCTATTCACTCTCGACTTCGGTATAATTTGATTGAGTAGGAAATTTAAATCAACAATTCCCTGTGGATCGACCCGTATTCACTGCGTGCTACATTCGTACATCGTGCGCTTGCGGTTATTTTTTAATCTAAATTCGTTCGACGGTTCTCTAAACCGATAGAATTTCCGTCGACAAACAAGTTTTTGGCGCCGTTGCTGGGGATGGCAGGTTCTACAACTAAAACCGTACAAGATGCGTATTGGATTTGGCTTCCAACAAATGGTCAGGCCAAGGAACTTCCCCTTGCCACATGGGTACGCCTCTGGAAGGACGCCCCGAGAACCTAACTGTATCTCTGCAAACACAAGGCCAGGTTACCCCTAGCTGGGTAATAACTGACACGAGTGTGCCATCCCCTGGTCGTAACCGACCTAAATCACTAAATTCACCAACAACCACAAAATAATAAGTTTGCAGCAACAACATAGCTTAAGTATCCGGGCTCCATACCATGATACTACCTCTATCCAGAAGGAAATGACAAACACTAATGCGGCGCTATGCCCTAATAACCTTGCCGCATCTTTCCTCTTTTGACCATTACCGGGGTGTGAGGTCCGATGAAGCCTCGTCCATAAAGCTACGTTTTTCATAAAAGCCACGCTTTGATCAACAAATGATCAGCAACACTCAACATGCCACGTTACCAAATTAGTAATATATCACTAGTAACCATCAACTACATAACCTCTGAGTTTGTACGTCTCAGAGAAGGGTGTTAAGCTAAGAGAATAAATTCTCCGCCACCAACAGAAATGTATTTGATAGAAACCATCTTTACATCTCAAATTGTAACGTCAAACACACATCCATACAAGTCCGTTCCGGGATCGAACGGAACCGAAGGCACTTCCAAAGAAGCCATTGAAATCCGGATATTCACTAACCACGACCAGATTTCCCATCGCAAAGGGTGATAAAATCTCTATATCGGAGATCAGCCGATGCAGAGTCATTCGACGGTAATCCTTCCGTTTTCGAAAATATCCGGTCTTCAACACCGGTCTTCAAATGCTATCCATTACGACATATCGCTTTTCGGAATGGGATTTATGACTCAAAGGTCCTTTCCCGGCTAAATCGAATAACAAGCGCTTATTTTAAAATAAGTGTAGCATTCAAATTCAAGCAATTCACAACAAATACCCATTTAAAGGTAAATGTTGATAGTCGGTTATTTAACTATCAATAGATATGCACAATCATCACCAGATTCCAAATAATTATCCATATTATTTATTTTCCAAAAATATCTTTACAAGATATATTTTCCACACTTCAACCATTTGAAAACAATTTTCAAATCACTTTTCACCTTATCTTTAAAAGATATAATCTCAAAATATTTCACTTCATATTGGAAAAACATTTCCATACTTATTTAACAATAATTCACAAATCTATTTATTTCAACATTTGGAAAATATTCAATATACTTAAATCGCAATTAAGTATATATTTTATTCTTTAACGAAAACATTCTTTTAAACACATTTATTTGAGTCAAAACGAATGTTGCATAAAACATCATTACAACAACCCAAAATCACTAGTATAGGGATTCGACATTTAGGTAGATATACAAATCACAATACTATATAAAACATTTCCTTTCGAAATCATTTACTATAACAGCAGTGTTATAGTCCAGCATTTCCTCATTTCTTGAAAACGTCTATTTCGGCAATAAATGTTGAAATCTATGGTTTCGACACTTAATACATTTTATAAAACTTCAAATCATTTTAATTCTATTTAAAAGAACACTTCCTAAAACATTTATTTAATATATTATTCACTGTCAAAATCGTGAATATAAATCGTTTACCAAACTCAACACTTCTACATATTTAATTTAAAGGGTTATCCACTGTCCAAAATCGTGGATATATCTCCTTTAATAAGCTTTCCTATTTACTTATCAATTTCAATTGGTTTTGGATTTATAAAACAATGTTTAAAATTCACATTTATACATATTTTGTAAAAACTTCAACTTATAAAATCCCTTAATTAACAAATTTTATTTATATCTCATTTAAATGCCAAAATCCAATTTATATGTTAATTACTTATAAATCTTTTATTTTACAAAATCTATTCATTTTATAACTTCCCAATTTATAAATCTATAAATTTCATTCACTTACGAAATCCATTTATACTTCATTTTAACAATTATAAAAAACTCGTTTTATAATTTCAATATTTTAATTTATAGATATCAATTTTATAAATCTTTTATATAAACCGTTTATAATAATTCAAAAATCCCAATTTAAACCATTTTACAAAAAAAACAACTACTTATTTCAAAAATCACATTTCGGTTATATTTCACAAAAAAATTAATTTTTATAACATAAAAATTATAACGTTTATTTATTTAAAATGAATCAATTCCAAAATTCAATAAAATGTATACTTTCAAAAATCACTTAAAACTCATTTTAAATTCGAAATCGTTACTTTAACATTTTTTTAAAACTCCCAAAATAGGCCCAATGCTGTAACAGCACTAAATATAACAATCACGGCATCCAAAACATCATATAACATATGATAACAGAATATGTCATAATATCTGTAAATAAATCAATACGGGTGAGGAATCCAGTTGGATCCCTCCAACCTGTTTCCTTACATCCACAGATGTTAGCACAATATCAATCCCGTTTCAAGACGGAATATCGCGGTATATGGGTTTATATAAAATATTATCCGCTATTATGCGGCGCAATAGGGTCTCATCCGCTATATAATGCGGGAAAATCAACCCCAAGTACATATATAATACCAATTCCACATCAAGATGGAATATTGCAGTATATGTGTTTAATAAATAACATCCGCTTAATATACGGCGTATAGGGTCTATTCAATACAACTGAAAGTAATTTATCATTCTATCACACAATCAAGCAATTTTAAATCTAACTATTTAAAATTTAAATCGAAATAATTTCGATTGAGTGAGAAGTTCTCACCAGATTCCAATAGCGTTTTAATTGTTTATTTCGAATAAAATTAAACACGTGTTTAATTTTATCCAAAATTTACACTAGCTCAAATCAACTCCAATCCAGCTTCATCGCGTAGTGTTCGCGAGTACGAACCCAACGTAATTCATTTCGTGCGAAAAGAGCCTCGTATCAAAAAGATATCGCGTTACAAAGTTTATACGAATTTAAATAAAATTTATTTCACAATTTTTATTTTATTTTAAACTCTCACATTGTAACGACCCGTAAATTTCCGTCAGTTAAAAACTGTCATTTTTAATAAGATTAGATAATTTAACTTTAGAAAGAAGTAAAGATTTATATTGTATAATGAAGCATATGTTGAAAAGGAAATAAAACCATAGAAATTTAAGCTAAGTATTAACAAGTTGATATAAAATGACAAATAAATTGAAGTAATGTAAATGGTTAATACTAGGCTAAGAAGAGAATATAGGAAAACAAGGTAAGTTGTGAATTTATTTAAGGGATTAATAATATTAGATAGTAAATTAAATTAAATCAATGTCCTGTAAGGGTTGGAGTATGGTTTACGAATGAAATGCTTTTAAAGGAAAACCTTTAATTTATAAGTGAAAATCAATGCATTTAATTACGTGTAACTGAATGTATGTGAATAATTTTGTAAGAATAAGTTAATAAACAATTTATTGGCGCATACCCGATTTAATTGAGATAACAGAAAAGACAAGAACTTGATTTGCCTAGGTATTTACATATTGATAAACTATAACTAAATAGAAAGTTTGGTAGTAAATAGGATATAAGAAGACAAAGGCAACTAGTAAATTAATAAATAAATTCATAATAATAAGTAGTAATTAATGCATAAATATATTTGGCATTTGGGATAATTACAAAGTTTTACCCATTCATCTAATTTATTTAATTGAATCTAAATCTATGGCAACATTGCTGTTATTGATGTTGTAAGTGAATTTGAATATAAAAGGGTAACATTTTTTTTTAGTTAACCATTTATTTAGTATATTAAGTTAAGAATGGAAATCGATTGAAATAAATCTACATTTATAAACTGTGGTGGGTTAATGTGTTCTAGTTAATAAAAGGGAATTTATAGGAAATGAAACGTGGACCAATGAAATGTATTATAATTCAAATGTTATTTATACCCATAAAATGTCTATTTAGTGAATAGAAAGATTTTAAATCTGTGACGACCCGGAATTTTCGAGCATTTAAAATCGGAATATTTAATTGATTTTAAATATTCAATAGAGTAATTTTAACTTGAATTACGAATATCACAGTTTATTTGATATTTAATTTATTAAATTAATAATTTGGAATCAGATAAAACATGTAATCTGAAGTTTTAAGCCGGTAAAAATATTTTGAAGGCTTATAAAATTTATATTGATAATACTGAAGAGGATAGAAGTGATAAAATCAAATTTAAAAATGGTTTGTTAAGTTTGAAATTTTATATCGTTTAAATCGAATTTAAAAATAACCTTTCGAGGCACAGTCTCGGAATTCGACGAAAGTAGTTCCATTTGGTCCGTAATATTGAATTATTACTGGATTTCAATTTTCGTACCAATCGGAGTTGTTGTGTGAGCATACGATATATTAACGCGTTGAAATCTCATATCGAAAATTTAATTTGATTTAATTAATATATTTAGATATTTAGTCAGTAGTGACATTTCTTTTCAATAGCCACCGTTCTTTCATTTCAGCCATCTCCTTTCTGAGCAGGACTTCGCAGAAACAATTTTGTGTGCTAACATCTTTTCAATGTCGCTTAGCTTCTAAAGGAAGCCTCTGCTCTACCCTAATTCATATATTACAACTACACCTACTTCTCTCGTTCTAACGAAACTACCTCACCTCAGCTTCGTTATTCATATTGAAATCAACGTTCCCCTTGTTTTTCTTCGAACAGCCGAATCCCTAAAAAAAAAAAAAAAAAAGAATGAAACCCAAATCGAAATCATGGCCGGCGATTCTTTTCGTTCTCTCGAATTTGAACTCGAGATGATGAATCAAACGAGATCTCGTTCGAAGTTTATTCCTCGATCATTTACTGGAGTTCGATCGCTTTAGGGAGCGAGTACGTCTCGAATAGTGGCGAGTAGGCTCGCGAGTTCTGGTCTATTAGGGTTGTGCGAACAGCAGAAGAGGTGAAGGTTCGATCGATGCTTGGGTTTTGAGGTCGCGATTAGGCATCGATTTAGGGCAGTGAAGGTCGTTGTGCTCGGTCGCGTGAGGTAGAAGTCTTGTTTTTATTCATACTTATGCGAAGTTTTTATTTATTTATTTATTTATTAAATGTATAGATACAATGCTGAGAGCAGAAAACAAAACGTAGATATGTATATGCAGTTTTTATTTATTTTAAGTGTAATAAAATATATGTATGTATAAACATATATATGGCAGAAATAGGTGAAGCGAACAGTAAAATAAAAAAAAAACAGAGAATTATTTGAATATATACAATAAGCAGGGAATTTATTTTTATTTACTGAAATTTTTTTCAGGAAATTAGATTGTTTAGTTTATTTTAGTTACTAAGAAACTTTTAAAAGAATAAAATTTTAATAAATAATAAGTAGTAATAAATTGCTTGATCAATTCAAATATTAATCAACTATATAAAATTTATATGAGGCCTGAAAATCATATAATTGTTTGTACAAGGTCTAAAATTGGGAAGAAAATAACCAGTTTGGGGCATACTGCAATTAAAGGCCAAAGGTGAGTTAATCTCACTCAGTTAATTTAAATGTTTAAATTTAAATAATTGTTTGGATGGATGAATTGAGTGATGTGATTTAGTATGATATTTTAGAATTGGCATATTAAATTGTGCTAACATTTGTGGATGCAGGGAAACAGGTTGGAGGGATCCAACTGGACCTCTCACATTTATTTAAATTATTCCATATTCTCTGTTGTGATTATTTGATATCTTATGATGAGTTATATTGGTATATTGAATGTTGTGGTTGATTTGATATTTGGGTATAATGAATTACCAAATTATATGAATTGGATTGTTGAAAGAAATTAAAAAGAAGTAAATTTGTAAGTGAAATAATTATAGAAAGTTTGAATAAATTAAGAATGAATTGAAAAGAAATAGAAGTGATATGAAAATAATACTAAATAACTTTGAGTATGAAGAGAAATGGAATTTTGAATAAAATGAAATTGATGAATTGTAAACTTAAGTTATATCAATTAAAGAAATAAAGAATTATTTTAAACTTTAAAGTTTAAATTTATTTAAAGGAACGAAGAAGAAATTGAGAAATCTAAAAATTGGAATCAAGAAATGAGATCTGAAATTAATAAATTCTGAATTTAAAGGGAATAAATTGGAAATCAATTTGAAAAATTGATTTAAGTGATTGAAGCTAGGATTTTACTCTGGATAACCAAGTACATGTTCAAGGTAAATTCTTAAATAAATTTAAAGGTTTTAAAGTTGTTGTAAAAAGCAAGTTTTAGAAAATTTATTATTTCTAAAATTTAAATTCAATAGTAAGTATTTTCTTAAATCTATTATAGTAGTAATTACTTAAAAGGTGACCTAGTATTTTGTTTTCACAAGTGAAAATCTAGTTTTATATTCTATTAAGTAACTTTCTTTTCAAATACTCATATAGTATGTATTTTACAAAATATTGAAGCAATTTAACTTAAATGTTTAAAAGTATATATTTCAAAGTGAAGTGTTTTAAATTATTTTAAAAATCTAGTTTTGCGCTTGGTGACTTCAGAGAAGATATAAAATATTTGGGAAAGTTTATTCTGAAAGGAAGTTGGTTTTGAAACTGTTTTCAAAGGATTGAAAATAGAAACATATCTTTGAGGATATTTTGAGATAAATAAATAATTTGAAATTATTTATTGTTTGATGGATGTTTGTGAATATTAATTGATAGTTAAATAACCGACTATCAATATTGGACAATGCGTTGATCGTTTCGAAGAGACCGGGATCGAGATTTATTTCTCGAAAACCACTTCGATCCGATTTGTACGTTTCGTGCGAAAAACGTGTTCGGAGTCGAAGATGGAGCAGTAAAGTGCAAGGGCTAGTCGCTACTAATCCTGAGGATATTTCCAAAATGGATGTTGTAGTAGGAATAGTGCCTTCGGTTCCGTTCGAACCCGGGACGGACTTGTATGGATGAATGCTTGCGAAACATCGTCAGGTGGACGATGGGCATTCTAAGTGAAAACGTTCTTAAAAGGTAACGCTTAGCCTCAAGCCTCATCAAATGGGAATGACTGAAAATCAGGGGATATGCAGCAAGGTTAGGTGGGTCATGCCCAAGCAGGACAAGATAATTCCCCTGTCTAGATGTCCCTTATATATATTTCGGCTTAGTGGGTGGTTGGTCGCGCCAACCACGGGGTTTATCTTGTTCGGAACTGTTCAGTAAAGAATGGTTCCGGCCTTGTGTTGCAGGGGATGAAGGGAGTAATCCTCGGTACGGTGATCTAGGCCCCGTACTGTGACAGGTGGTACCCCAGTGCCTAGTCATTGTTGGAAATCCATTTTTCCCTACGAGCCTTGTACGAGTTTTGTTTGTATTACCCACTTTTGTGGCTAGTAGCTGGAATTTAATGAATGTAACAATTTCGGCTATTTTATAAGTATTTGTATATAGACCCTATTATAATATCAGAGGATTTCTATAAAAATTGTTTTAGCTATCGTAAGGTAAAAACCCGACATGTTTATTTGTGGCGTGGTCTTACGAGATGCTTTTGTTTTTCAAAGGATTTTTGAAACTTTAATAATCAATTGGGTGTGATTTTCTCACGCTGGTATTCCAGACTGACTCGGGTGTTATTTAACTGTAATGCTCGGGTCAGACCGAGTATTATAGTATACAGGATATGATGCTGTGGAGCTCAGGAGACGAGCTGGATGACGATACGTATTCTCGTACTTTATATATATATATTTCCGCTGTTTGAGTTGTTGTGTACTCATTGTATGTTATTGATGTGAGCCGTGACTGATGTACTCTGATGATGTAATATATGTAAACTGATATATTTGATTTTGAGTAAAGATTATTAATTCTCTATTATATTTTATTCCGCTGCGATGGTTAGATTCTGATGTTGAGTTTGTTTTCTCTTCTTCTACCTCTTCTTCTTAAACCCAAATGGTTCGTATTTCTGTACAACTTGAGTTGATTTAGGTAGAATAGTGTTGACTCAAGGGGTACGGATTTGCGGGTCGTTAAACTTGGTATCAGAGCTTAGGTTGGTGATAATCTTGGCTCTGGTGGGAATTACTCATAAATTAGAGTCCGTAGTACTCTATAATGAGTTTGAGCGTATTAATAGATATGAGCGCGTATTTGTTAGTGAATATAAATCGTTTTAATATTGTGTTGATTGGTTTATTGGGTGGCATATGGACCTTCGTCGACATAGTCTGCGCAACTGTATTGAAGGGGTTTCTAAACGCTTGAATAGAACAATCGACATGGTATTGTTTTAAATGTGGGTAAATGAAATAATTTACCCAAAATATATTTTGATATAAATAAAAGTTTTGTAAACTATCTTAGCTAATATATGGTTGCTTGGATGTTAGAAATGATAATATTAAAGTATTATCATTGTTAGGTAAAAATTTAAATAGAAATTGAAATATAACTAATATTTAAGGGATAAATTCATTATAGAATGAAATTTTTAAATATGAATTATAGATGTAATTTATGAATTGAAATAAAATCAAATAAGAATTTGTATGAACATAAGCTATGCAGATGAATTATAGAAAAAAATTGATTTAAGCAGGATTTGGAAATTTAAATCCCGAAAATTTGGAAGTGTTTTGAAAATAAATGATAGCATTGTTTTGGAGATATTTCTGAAAGGGAATTGTTATAAATGGATTTTGGAAGTAATATTGCATTGAAATCACTTGGATTATTGGAAAATAATTCTGATGATGACGGCCGCATCATCAGTATTCATTTTCGAATTTCTAAGTGAAGAATTGCTACTAAATTGATTTGTTTAGGAAAGCAGATGTTTTTGAAAATTTCAAAGGAAATTTGTTGGAAATAAAAGCCAGGATTGGATTAAATTTTTTGAGAAATGTGGTTTGAGATATTGGAGATTTCAAAATGATTTGAAGCCAAAGCCGGGAGTTTAAAAATCCTGATGAGATAAATTGTAAGCTTATAAAATTAAGTTGAGTTTTAAATCAGGAAGGAAATATAGGCTTTGAATGTTGGAATTAAAATTTAAAGAGAAAAGTTGAAAATGAAATTAACTTGGATTTGAACATAAAAATTTGACTGGATTGAAATTAATTGAATAAGCTGAAAGAATATCCAATTATATTCAAATTAAGTTGAAATCGAATTGAGTTAAATAAATTCGAGTTAAAGTAAAATTGAGTTGGGATGAGAATTCAATTGAATTAATTAATGAAATTAAATTCTTACCTGAATAAATGGGAAATAAGTTGGATAAGGATTGGATTGAAATAAATAAACCAGAATAACTTATAAAAGAATTAAAGATCCATGGAAATAAAATATGCTTGGGCTATAAATAAATAGAAGGCTTGAGTTAAAAATAAAAGATGAATATATTCCAGCTTATGATGAATGGAATTGTATAAAATAATAAATTGTGACTTATTAAATTGAAAATGGAATACAATGCCCAAAATCAATATTTTGATAAATTGAAAAATGAAATGAGGATCCAAACTTGAAGTATAAAATAAATATTGAACTCAAGAAAATTAAATGGAGTGATATTTTGAATAAAATTTCAAGTGTTGGATTATGAATAAGGGGAGAACTAATTGGATAATAAATTAGTTAATGGAATTGAATTGTGAGTTTATGATGAGGTTTGAAAATAAAACTCAAGTTATAATTAAATTCGACTTACATTGTCGATGAAGAAAATATAATGGAAAGTAGCCTTGCAATTAATTAATTGATTTGCGAACCAAATTGCAATGTAAGTTAATAAATTGGATGGTAAATTAAAATGTGAATGGTAAAATCAGAACTTGAGTTATTAATTAAAATTTAACTTGAAGTGTTAACAAATTAAAAAAATAATGGGGAATGTATCGAAATAAAAAATGGATCTGGATTTAAAATAGTAATGGTATGAATTGCAAATAAAATACAAATCAGTGGAAATAAGTTGGAAATGGCTTTGTGATAAATTGAATGAGTTGAATCTGGGAAGTTAAATTATATAATAACAAATCAAATGAAATTGCAAATTTACAATGAGATTGGATTGAAATAGAATCAAGTTAAATTGAAAAGAGAACTTTGATTGTAAGATGAGAATGAGCTTAAGTGTAAAATTTGAATAAATTGAAGTAATTTGACTTAACCTAAATGAATGGAGGAGAGTTGAATTGAATTCAACTTGAACCAAGTTTAATGATATTGGGTTGGATTTAAATCAAGTGAAAATAAATTGTTAATCGAAATAAAATTCGATGAGTATTAAATAATATTAATGGAATGGAATTCCAGAATAAATAATTGTAAACCATTTAAAAATTATTAAGGAATTGAAATAACTTGAGACAATAAGGAAAATACAATGTTTCAAGTTTATTAGAATGGTTTAAGTGAATGTGGATAAATTAATTTTATTGAATAAATATAAATGGATGGAATAAATGAGTATCAAATGAAATGTGGTTTAAATAAGTTGAGAAATGGTTATAAAATGAAATAGCTTGGATTGTCTTGGAGCTAAATAAAATAGTTTGGAATAAACAAATTGGGAATGAAATGTAAAATGGATTGTAAATGAAATTTAAATCGTGTATGTCGAGCTAAATAAATGCTTGTGAATGGATTAAAATAAAGAGGAACTTAAATTGGTAATTAAAATGAATCTAAATTGTTAATGGTTTTGAATGAACTAATTTTGGTTAATAAAATTGAAATGCAATGAAACTAAGAATATATGGATTGTGAGTAAATTCGAAATGGAATAGAATTAAGTATAAATTGAGTTGGAGTCAATTTAAATTGGTTATAAACATAAATACTTATTTATTCACATAAATCTTGTCAAATTGCATAGAATAAATTATCATTGGATGTAAATGGAAGTAATTAAAATTCTATGAGTTGATAGAAGTAAAATAAATTGATTTTGAAAGCAATTGAATTAAATATGAGTTCAATCTGCTTAAGAATAAATTAAAAGTAAGCAAATGAGTTCTAAACCATTCAAACTGATGGAGTTGTATACGAATGAATCGAAAACCATCCGAATTGAGTGAAAATGGTTATAAATAAATAGGAACAGTTGAATTAGCATGGAAACTATATAAATTGCTTACAGGAAAATGTTTGGTATGAGTTTCTTTTAGAATTCATATGTTTTAACTATTACAAATAAGTGATATGCTGTTAAACTTCATATATTTGGCACTTACATGTTTAAATTGAGTAAGTACAGGTACCAGGAAGCCGTATGGCTGGATTTGGGTTGGGCTATTTGCTAAAAATAATAAGCCGCATGCTTAAAAATGCTAAATAAGGTACGCCTACGTAATAAAAATAGGAAATATGAACTGTTTTTGGTTTTTCCGACCGTGTGGGTCGATGTATATATATTTATCTCTTTTGTCAAATTGCAAAAGCACCTCCGTACAAAGGGGACTCTGCCAAAAATTTTCAGAAATTTTGGGAGTTAGAAAATTTCTGAAAATTTTGAAAATTTTTGTTAACGACAAAACTATGTAGAATTGGAAACTAAAATAAGTCAGTAAATGAAACTAATTAAAGTAATGACTTAAATTAGTTATAAATGAAGGATAACATGTAAAAATTCAAAGTTGAAAATAAATGAAATACATATGTAATGTGGAAATCGATTTGAATAGAAATAAGTAAACCAAAAGAGGTAAAGAGAAATGAAGATAAGAAACATATAAAATGTTTATGCTAACTTAAGAAAGAAATGATGTTTTGGGATATTGTGTTTGGATATTGGTGCTAAGCAGGTATGCAGGTATTATAAAGGAAAAAGGAAATTGAGTTTGATATCAAAAGATAAAATTTGAATTGCCCGACAAAAGGTATGTATTTAAATTTGGTATGGAATTTTATTGGGATTTGGATTTGGCTTTTTATTTTCTTTTTGGATTTGGGAGGCCGTAGAGCCATTTTGTAGTTGTACCGAGCTAGCCGCGCAAAGGAGACGCTGGCGAAATTTTTCGGGAATTTAGGGAGTTAGAAAAATTTTGAGAAAGTTTTGATAATTCAAAATTTAGTTTTGAATTATAACTTGAATGGTTAAACAAATGGTATAGTTTCAAACTAGGGAAAGGTTTGGAAAGTTAATAAAAATGATGATGGTCTTTGTAAAAGATAGTTGGTTGGTTGTCAAATTGTTTGGTTTTAAAGATAAGCGAGGATTGGACCATTGGACTGTTCTTCCCAACTGGTAATTTCGGGGACGAAATTCTTTTAAGGGGGGAAGAATGTGACGACCCGGAATTTTCGAGCATTTAAAATCGGAATATTTAATTGATTTTAAATATTCAATAGAGTAATTTTAACTTGAATTACGAATATCACAGTTTATTTGATATTTAATTTATTAAATTAATAATTTGGAATCGGATAAAACATGTAATCTGAAGTTTTAAGCCGGTAAAAATATTTTGAAGGCTTATAAAATTTATATTGATAATACTGAAGAGGATAGAAGTGATAAAATCAAATTTAAAAATGGTTTGTTAAGTTTGAAATTTTATATCGTTTAAATCGAATTTAAAAATAACCTTTCGAGGCACAGTCTCGGAATTCGACGATAGTTCCATTTGGTCCGTAATATTGAATTATTACTGGATTTCAATTTTCGTACCAATCGGAGTTGTTGTGTGAGCATACGATATATTAACGCGTTGAAATCTCATATCGAAAATTTAATTTGATTTAATTAATATATTTAGATATTTAGTCAGTAGTGACATTTCTTTTCAATAGCCACCGTTCTTTCATTTCAGCCATCTCCTTTCTGAGCAGGACTTCGCAGAAACAATTTTGTGTGCTAACATCTTTTCAATGTCGCTTAGCTTCTAAAGGAAGCCTCTGCTCTACCCTAATTCATATATTACAACTACACCTACTTCTCTCGTTCTAACGAAACTACCTCACCTCAGCTTCGTTATTCATATTGAAATCAACGTTCCCCTTGTTTTTCTTCGAACAGCCGAATCCCTAAAAAAAAAAAAAAAGAATGAAACCCAAATCGAAATCATGGCCGGCGATTCTTTTCGTTCTCTCGAATTCGAACTCGAGATGATGAATCAAACGAGATCTCGTTCGAAGTTTATTCCTCGATCATTTACTGGAGTTCGATCGCTTTAGGGAGCGAGTACGTCTCGAATAGTGGCGAGTAGGCTCGCGAGTTCTGGTCTATTAGGGTTGTGCGAACACCAGAAGAGGTGAAGGTTCGATCGATGCTTGGGTTTTGAGGTCGCGATTAGGCATCGATTTAGGGCAGTGAAGGTCGTTGTGCTCGGTCGCGTGAGGTAGAAGTCTTGTTTTTATTCATACTTATGCGAAGTTTTTATTTATTTATTTATTTATTAAATGTATAGATACAATGCTGAGAACAGAAAACAAAACGTAGATATGTATATGCAGTTTTTATTTATTTTAAGTGTAATAAAATATATGTATGTATAAACATATATATGGTAGAAATAGGTGAAGCGAACAGTAAAATAAAAAAAACAGAGAATTATTTGAATATATACAATAAGCAGGGAATTTATTTTTATTTACTGAAATTTTTTTTCAGGAAATTAGATTGTTTGGTTTATTTTAGTTACTAAGAAACTTTTAAAAGAATAAAATTTTAATAAATAATAAGTAGTAATAAATTGCTTGATCAATTCAAATATTAATCAACTATATAAAATTTATATGAGGCCTGAAAATCATATAATTGTTTGTACAAGGTCTAAAATTGGGAAGAAAATAACCAGTTTGGGGCGGACTGCAATTAAAGGCCAAAGGTGAGTTAATCTCACTCAGTTAATTTAAATGTTTAAATTTAAATAATTGTTTGGATGGATGAATTGAGTGATGTGATTTAGTATGATATTTTAGAATTGGCATATTATATTGTGCTAACATTTGTGGATGCAGGGAAACAGGTTGGAGGGATCCAACTGGACCCCTCACATTTATTTAAATTATTCCATATTCTCTGTTGTGATTATTTGATATCTTATGATGAGTTATATTGGTATATTGAATGTTGTGGTTGATTTGATATTTAGGTATAATGAATTACCAAATTATATGAATTGGATTGTTGAAAGAAATTAAAAAGAAGTAAATTTGTAAGTGAAATAATTATAGAAAGTTTGAATAAATTAAGAATGAATTGAAAAGAAATAGAAGTGATATGAAAATAATACTAAATAACTTTGAGTATGAAGAGAAATGGAATTTTGAATAAAATGAAATTGATGAATTGTAAACTTAAGTTATATCAATTAAAGAAATAAAGAATTATTTTAAACTTTAAAGTTTAAATTTATTTAAAGGAACGAAGAAGAAATTGAGAAATCTAAAAATTGGAATCAAGAAATGAGATCTGAAATTAATAAATTCTGAATTTAAAGGGAATAAATTGGAAATCAATTTGAAAAATTGATTTAAGTGATTGAAGCTAGGATTTTACTCTGGATAACCAAGTACATGTTCAAGGTAAATTCTTAAATAAATTTAAAGGTTTTAAAGTTGTTGTAAAAAGCAAGTTTTAGAAAATTTATTATTTCTAAAATTTAAATTCAATAGTAAGTATTTTCTTAAATCTATTATAGTAGTAATTACTTAAAAGGTGACCTAGTATTTTGTTTTCACAAGTGAAAATCTAGTTTTATATTCTATTAAGTAACTTTCTTTTCAAATACTCATATAGTATGTATTTTACAAAATATTGAAGCAATTTAACTTAAATGTTTAAAAGTATATATTTCAAAGTGAAGTGTTTTAAATTATTTTAAAAATCTAGTTTTGCGCTTGGTGACTTCAGAGAAGATATAAAATATTTGGGAAAGTTTATTCTGAAAGGAAGTTGGTTTTGAAACTGTTTTCAAAGGATTGAAAATAGAAACATATCTTTGAGGATATTTTGAGATAAATAAATAATTTGAAATTATTTATTGTTTGATGGATGTTTGTGAATATTAATTGAAAGTTAAATAACCGACTATCAATATTGGACAATGCGTTGATCGTTTCGATGAGACCGGGATCGAGATTTATTTCTCGAAAACCACTTTGATCCGATTTGTACGTTTCGTGCGAAAAACGTGTTCGGAGTCGAAGATAGAGCAGTAAAGTGCAAGGGCTAGTCGCTACTAATCCTGAGGATATTTCCAAAATGGATGTTGTAGTAGGAATAGTGCCTTCGGTTCCGTTCGAACCCGGGACGGACTTGTATGGATGAATGCTTGCGAAACATCGTCAGGTGGACGATGGGCATTCTAAGTGAAAACGTTCTTAAAAGGTAACGCTTAGCCTCAAGCCTCATCAAATGGGAATGACTGAAAATCAGGGGATATGCAGCAAGGTTAGGTGGGTCATGCCCAAGCAGGACAAGATAATTCCCCTGTCTAGATGTCCCTTATATATATTTCGGCTTAGTGGGTGGTTGGTCGCGCCAACCATGGGGTTTATTTTGTTCGGAACTGTTCAGTAAGGAATGGTTCCGGCCTTGTGTTGCAAGGGATGAAGAGAGTAATCCTCGGTACGGTGATCTAGGCCCCGTACTGTGACAGGTGGTACCCCAGTGCCTAGTCATTGTTGGAAATCCATTTTTCCCTACGAGCCTTGTACGAGTTTTGTTTGTATTACCCACTTTTGTGGCTAGTAGCTGGAATTTAATGAATGTAACAATTTCGGCTATTTTATAAGTATTTGTATATAGACCCTATTATAATATCAGAGGATTTCTATAAAAATTGTTTTAGCTATCGTAAGGTAAAAACCCGACATGTTTATTTGTGGCGTGGTCTTACGAGATGCTTTTGTTTTTCAAAGGATTTTTGAAACTTTAATAATCAATTGGTGTGATTTTCTCACGCTGGTATTCCAGACTGACTTGGGTGTTATTTAACTATAATGCTCGGGTCAGACCGAGTATTATAGTATACAGGATATGATGCTGTGGAGCTCAGGAGACGAGCTGGATGACGATACGTATTCTCGTACTTTATATATATATTTCCGCTGTTTGAGTTGTTGTGTACTCATTGTATGTTATTGATGTGAGCCGTGACTGATGTACTCTGATGATGTAATATATGTAAACTGATATATTTGATTTTGAGTAAAGATTATTAATTCTCTATTATATTTTATTCCGCTGCGATGGTTAGATTCTGATGTTGAGTTTGTTTTCTCTTCTTCTACCTCTTCTTCTTAAACCCAAATGGTTCGTATTTCTGTACAACTTGAGTTGATTTAGGTAGAATAGTGTTGACTCAAGGGGTATGGATTTGCGAGTCGTTACAAAATCGATAAACGGATTTATTGAGGTTCCAATTTATAATTTATACCATTTAATGTAGACTCAATTACAATTAATTGACTTAAATCGTGCAGTTAGCGTAGATTTGTTTTGTAATTGAAGTAGTTAATTCTATAAGATGAAGTTATTGCTAATTCTATTTATAATTGGACCATTTGTTGATATAGATTTTAGAAAGCAGGATTTATAAATTTATTTAAGTATCAAAATTCAACAATTGCATTTATTGCATAATAAAATGGAATTTAACGTTAAATATTTCGTTATTGAAATTAAGATAGACTTTAAGGATAATAATATGAAATCATGAACCAATGTTAGTGGCATCCTTGTTTTGATAAAAGGTGAGAATATAAAAGTTGAAAATCTAATAAATGGGTTTTTGAGAATTTAATTTATAATTCCTAAATATAGGGAAGTGGAGAAATTAACACTGCAATTGATAGACTTATCAACTTCTAATTCACATCTAAACTTGTTAAATCGTTGGAATTGATTATGAAATATATAAGCGATAAAATTTTGCCAATTTTAGAATTTAGATATAAAATTGAATTTTATAATTTATTATAATTTATTTAATTATTATAAAAATAGCCATTTTGGCCACGGACTCGGATTTCGACGAAACCAGTTTCATAGGATCCGTATCGGTAAATTATTGTAGGGTTTCAAGTTTCGTATCGATCGGACCTGTCATTTGATCGTACGGACGCGAAACGCCTTGCAATCGATTTAATTAAAATCAATTTGAAATCAATCTAGAAATTTTGTTTTCAGCATAACTTCTTCATACGATCAAATTTGGACGTGAAACTTTTTCCATCGCGTTCAGAATATTTTAAAATATCTATTTGGATATATGGGTTTAATAAATTTCGTTCCGGGGTTAGAACGGGCTTTTTGGGCCAACTACCGTTTAGCACGTTCGTAACTCGTGCCCACCTAGCCTTCTACAATTTGTCTATATATGCTGTGATAAACCCTAGCCTCCATTTTCTATCATTTGTCTGTACGTTCATTTTCTTCATCTCTTTCTCTTTCTCAATGGTTGCAAAACCTAGATTTATCTACAGTTCAAAAATCAAAAGTCAAAAATTTAGGTCCTCGGAAAAATTCCAAAAAAATATATGTTGATGCTCTCGACGAGCGTAATCCAATGGTGAAATTCATTTGTCGATCCGAGTCGCTGTTTTTCCAGAATTTGGGCTTTTATTCTCGACCGTTAAATCAAGCGTTGATCAATGTCGTCTGATCGACGAATCGAGGACATAGGAGCGTAGAGCAGACTGAGGGTTATTCATCGGCATAGGTTGTTTGGGGTTTTGATGGTGTGATGGCCGTAGATAATTCGACGTAGGGTTTAGCATGCGGCGGCTACCCTAGAGTTTTGGCCGAGATAGGCGACCGGAGGTAGGCCGTTGGGTGCGGCTCATCAAGGCGAGGTCGATGGTGGTGGTAGCTTGGTGAACGGTAGCCGGAATAGTGGTGGAGCGGCGGTCAAAGTTTGGTCAAAGAGGGCACGGTGGGTTCAAACGAGAGGGATGGGTCGCGTTTCTTGCTGTAGCGTGGGGGAAGACGTTCTGGATGACGTGGCGTGAGTTTGTTGTTACTTTATTCTTTTATTTTATTTAAATCAAATTTTTCAAATCTGAATAACTGTCGCATACGAAGTCGTATTTACACGCGATTTTTTTTGTTAGGATCGTAATTAAATTCCAGATTTTCTGACGCTGGTTTGGGCAGATTTGGAGACTGTTGAATTTTTGGGTTTAAATTGGATTTAAAACCAATTTAAATTCAAAAGGTGAGTGTTTTAACCCACTCACAACTTCTAAAAGTTTTTATGTTTGTTAAATTTATTTTAGATACGAGTAGAGATTTATTTATGACTATTTGGCATGTTTTATTCATCATATCTGTTAAATCGCGTTTATTTAATTTAACTGTTAATTTATTTTATTTATTGCATAAAATTTGACAGTTAGAATTTATTTTGCATATAAACTGCTAGTTAATAGTCATCAAATTTATAATAGAATATAAACTGTTAGTAATATCTGTTATTGATTCCTGTATACTTCATATGCTCTGTATCGATGGTTGTTTAAAATTGGATGATGATTTTAATTGATGATTGATGATTGATATTTGGGTGAATGAATGCTATAATTATATTGTATAAACTGCAAGGCATCATGCATTTTCATTTCATTCGGGATTGTGGTTTGAAATGATATACAACCGCAAAATTTTATTTTTAAATTGCGGATTGAAATGACAAATATCCGTATCACTTGACCATAGGATAGAAAATTATATACAGGCACCGTGGTCTATATATATAAAATATTTTAAAGTGATTTCTATGGTTTGGATGGGATACGGTTTAGAAATTTTTTTGAATTTGGATATTGTATAAATATTATTCTTCCATATATATACGTATGAAGTTTAAAATTTGATTTTAAGCTGTGTATAAATCTGTTAAATAAAAATGAAAAAATTTGAGAAAATGGAATTTGATAATTTATATTATATGTTTAAGTTTGGAATATTTATAACTGGATTTTTCCAAGATAAATTTAAAATGAATATTCTAGTATAATTAAATTGAAGAAAATATTTAATTGCTAGAAATTGGAGTTTTATTTATGGATTTTATGTGAATATTCAAGACTAAATAATAGAACATTTAATTTGTTGAAAGAATAAATTCCAACTTTAGTTTTGAAATATTAATACTCCAAATGGATATATATATATATATATATATATATATATATAGAAATTTAAGTGGTTTTGGAACTTGAAAGTGATATTTAAATTATGGTTTAGACTTTAAATAAAGAAATATATTTGTAAAGCCATGGAAATTATTTTTCTTTACAAAGTAACCTTAAAGTTAAACCATTTATTTTATATACCGTTGAATATCCAAACCATTCAAGTTTTAGAAGTTATGGTTTTTAAAAAAGTATGAATTCAGATATTATGTTTTGAAAGTATAATCCAAATGTTTGGTTTTCAGATATTTTAAAATTTTAAACCAGAATGATTTTGGAAAAAAATTATATTTGAGATAAAATGATATCATATTGTTTTGGGTTTTAAATGATATCGTATTCATAGTTTGAAATGGAAAATTTTATTCTGGTTTTTAAAGTATAAACTATTTTTAAATGACTGCGGTGTTATAATAACGATGGGTTGGCAAAGAGACCGGGATCAGATATGGACATACTCTCTGTCGATACCGAAAACCACTTTGACTAACCGTGTACGCGGTGGAGATTCCAGAATGAAGTAGGTTGGTGGCGACGTTCCTGTAAGGTAAATACGTGGACCCAACTCCCGTGAGTTGGCATAAGGTGGCTAAAACAGGAGCGATTGACGGGTTAATGAGGTAGCACCTCTGATCGGACACTTCCCTTCGATACTGTACTCTGACTTTGGATTGATTTGGTGGCCACCTTCATTTTTGATTTCTTTGATGTGGGGAGTTTGTCCGAGGTGGGCGACAGCTGTGCGCTGCGCGTTTCCATCGGCCCGGAAGCGTAATTGGTATATCTACCATGGCATTGCCTAGTTGTGCCGTGTCACCTACCCTATCGCGCCTTGTACGAGTTTGGATTTCTCCCGTAGCCCGTGTGGTATCCTCTGGTGGCTTCCCGATCAGGAGGGACTATGATATTGGATGGACTACTGTGACTATTACGTGTTAAGGTGGAAAATGTAAAGCCTTAACGCTATTTAAAAGTAAGTTTATTTTATAAATAGACACTATTATAATAGCGCAATATACTGCATAGTAAATAGTTTAACGGATCCTTAGGAGATGTAAATCCCGAGCATCTCTTGAGTTACTGGACTCATATTTATTTCTGTTAATTTAACTCACATAAGATCTTTTAGTTCTAAATCGAGTGTTTTTGTCTTTTCAAATTCGCTCGGGTCAGTCGAGCGTTTCAGGATTTGAAGACTTTATTTCTGGAGGACGAAGACGGAGATTCTATTATTATTATTAATTATATTCTACTACACTCATATTGTTCCGCTGCATTGTTATTGGTATGTGTAACTCTGATATGTATTATATAAATGGTTTTGTAAACAGACTTTTAAACTGTATATTTGATTATTATATCTTATCCTTCCGCTGTGAGATTCTGTTTAGTTTTTTTTCTTTCTCTGTTTTTCTTATTTACCCCATAACAATCCACCCTTGCGTATGGTTTAAATTGGCACGTGTGTCGATTTAAAGCGTGCGAAAAGGCGGGATGTTACACACATCCTGGCCGTTCGTTCCAAGGTTGTGGATCATGGCCGCTCATCCTTTTCTTCCCCCATCGGTGAATACGCAACCGAAACCAACCATAACTGCCTTTCTCTTTGCATTTTTGCACTCCAATTGAGCATCATCACGTCGATCAACTACTAGGGTTTCGAAGCTCGTGTCGTGCCTTACATCCACCTCGAACGCGACAGAGCTCGCTCACGCCTAGGCCTTGGAATTCGTGCACGAATGCACGATGGACGCGGTGCCTTAGTTGCCTCCTCGTTGCTCCAAATTCGATCCTGACCGTTGATCTAGAAGATCTCGTCGTGCTCTACGACTTTGCAGTTGGAAGTTTTTCGTGAAAGTTAACGGATTTGGAGATAATCGAGGAAAAAGATAATTATTTTCTGTCCATTGAAATGTTACTAGCGGCTGAAACTTGAAACTAAGGTTTTGGTGAAAAATAGAATGATAGAGGTGCTTTTATAGAAAATTACCAAAACACCTATTCATCCGAATTTTTTTCGAACTCCAAACGAAGCGTGCCGCCTGGTGTTTATAATGTTTTACCCCTTTTTCGAACGCAATGAAATATATATCGGGAGCCAATTCGATCATATTTGGAAGATAGGTTTTCAAATCGACTATTTAAATTTAAAAATTCACTCAGACCGATTTCAGTGCGTTTTAGCTTGCTTCGGACAAACCGTAAGTCCGATTGACACGAAATTTAAAACCATAAAATAATATAACATTACGGATCCGATGAAACTGGTTTCGTCGAAATCCGAGACTGTTTGAAAAATGGCATTTTTACTCGTCAATTAAATATTAAAATATTCAATTTCTACAAATTAACTTTTAATTTGATTTTAAAAGTTATAAAACATCATTCTAACTCCAATATGATTTAATACAACTTTACAAATCAATTTTAGTCACATTAAACCCAATTTTCAATTATTTCTGAAATTTCCAATATTAAATTATCGATTTTAATTATCCGATTAAATCTTTATATTCAAAATAAAATTTATTCAACTTTCAAATTCTACTTGTTAACATTTTAAATCAATTAAATATACGAATTTCAAATGATAGAAATTCTGGGTCGTAACAAACTTTCCCCCTTAAAAGAATTTCGTCCTCGAAATTACCAAGTAAGAAAAAGTGTTGAATTCCATTAACTTTTCAAAACCATTAGTTCAATTAAATTTCAAATTCATTTAAACATTTTAACTTTTCCAAAATCCATAGTTAAACTTCTTACAATAACTTTTACTAAGTTTTCAAATCACACTTAGTTATCTTTTCAGAACCAACTATGTCGTTTAACTTTTCACTCAAAATCAAAATTTTAGTTTTCACAAATTTTCCCAAAATTCCCAAATTTTTCTAACGCCTTAAATTTTCAGAAAATTTCGCCATAACCTCCTTTGCGCGGCTCGATCTGAAAAAAAGGGCAATATATATATATATATATATATCACAAATATACATCTCATCAAAGTAATGAGGCATCCCGTAGGGAAAAAAGTGTAAAAGTACGATATGTAATCCGAGATATGTACCTTATATATTATTAGCGAGCATATACGGCTAATATAGCTAGAAAGCGAGCTCCAAATGCGAAACAAGCGCCATCCGCACCTACTATACACTCAACAAACAATGAGAAATGTGTATATATGAAAATAATATCAATATACAACATATATCACTACAACAACTACATATGCCAATATAGCAAATGCAACAAAATGCAACAAATCCAACCATTGAACAACTATCATCCAACAACAATTCCAATCATCAAATCAATATACATTCACTTCTCGTTAATATTCAAATGAATTGGTTTTTTTTCATTTAATCATATTTGATTCATTAACATTAGACTTTACTAACATTCATTTTCAATTAGTTTATATTCACTAATTTACATTCAAGTTAGTTCACTTCCACATTCAAATCAAATTACAAAGCTTTCAATTTTATCAATTCAATTTCATTAACACTCAGTGAATTATATATAATCAACTAACAATTATATAACAACCAAATCATACCAACATAACCAAATTATTAAATTCACATTCAATTTGGTTTAAACTTTTAATTTTCAATTGGTTGATATTAAATTGACTTCCATTCAATTATTCATTTTTTTTCTCAATCTTCATTAGCTTCTAATGAATTAACACTTACATTCATTATTCTATATCAATTCATTTACATTCGATTGATTAACATTCAATTCATTTATTAATTTAATTGCTAATTCATTTAACAAATAAGGTTGAAATTTATTTATATAACTCAAGTTCATATTCATTTAATTCACTTTATTCTTTCACTTCGATACCAAAATCAACTTCATACAACATCACTTAAGTTATATTCCATTTCAAACATCATTTGTTTAACTTAACTTAAATTTCCACTTACAAATCCAATTCAGATTCTAATTCAAGTTCTGTTTACTTACAAATTCGAAATGGATTTCAATTTCATTTTCTTGCACTTGCAAAATTTATTTATTCTTTACCAAAGAAAAATTTATTATTTCATATTATAAGTCCATAACTCATTCTACTTATATTTATCCATTTCAATTCATAGTTCAAATTCATTTTTATTTACAACTCATATTTATAAATATATTCATATTGTTTCACTTCTTATATATAAGATTATTTCACAGTTGTAAATCATATTAATTATAATTCCATACTTAATAATTCATTTGCTTATATAGTTTATTCTTTTACAATATGTTTCATTTAACTTATTCAAACAACTTTTATTAACTTGCATATATTCTTACATTTCAACAACCAGACAATCAATTCATATACACTTTAATTATTCTGAAAAATTATTCCTTTATATATAAAATATAATCGAGGTAAAATTATTTCATTTACCCAATTTAAAATGATACTATGTCGACTTGCCTCGTTTAAGAGTTTAGAAATCCCAATCGATAATATGGCGTCCCACATACCGACCAGAATTCACAAACAGCTCAACGGATAAGCAAACACAATATAAAACATTTTTTATATTCACTAACAAATACGCGCTCGTATCTATTATTACACTCAAACTCATTCTAGTGTACTACTGACTCTATCTCTAATGAGTAATTCCCAACAGAGTCAAGGTTGTCGCTTAACCATATGCTCTGATACCAAATGTAACGATAAGGGATTTTCGACTCACGAAAGTCGACATTTATACGTCCATTGTATCAACTGCCGACCAATCGAATGTCGGAAAACCGAACTGTTAGGGTTAAAGAAAAGGTAGAAGATAGAAGAAGAAAGAAAGAAGAAGCAACAGAAATAATATCAGAATCTCACAATCGCTGCGGAACAACATATAATAGATAAATGAATAATCTTTAAATCAAAAGAACTGTACATTTTATACATTACATCACATTACATTACATTACATTATCAGAGTTTACAGCAACAAACAGCGGAAAAGAAATACTATATACTAGTTGATACGCCATGCCATCTAACTTGCCTCCCGACCTCCACAGCATCTCCTGAATTCCAGAATGACCTGATAACCTGACTCTAGACTGCTTATGTTAAAATTGGTGGGCACACAGAGTTTAGGAAGGAAACAATAAACTCCAGGTTAGTCATGGGACTGGTGTGAGAACTTAAAATAGTTATATCTTTAAAAACAATCAAAGAAATATTTTAAAATAGATCCGCAATGTTTTTAGAAAATGAAACTACCATAAGGCCTCCCGCACACACACACAATGCAAACGCAGAATCGGAGGAGATTTCTCCCTATGATAGTCAAACATGCTTGGTACGCAAATTTCTTTGATATTATTACTATAAGTGCAAAGTGTAGGAAAACATTTCGAAAGTATAATATAAATTTAGCCAACATACGACCAGTATCGTATGCCTACTATACCTACCATCTAAACAGTGGCGCGCCACCATAAGTAAATTGCAGGTTCTACAATTAAAGCCGTACAAGGTGCGTATTGGAGTTCGGATTCCCAACAAATGGTCAAGCCAAGGAACTTCCCATTGCCATGTGAGTACGCCTCTGGAAGGATGCCCCGAGAACCTAACCGGATCTCTACCAACACAAGGCTGGGTTACCCTTAGCTGAGTAACAACTGACACGAGTATGCCATCCCCCGGTAACCGACCTAAATCCCGGGATTCACCAACAACCAAAAAATAATAAGTTTGCAGCAACAACATAGGTTAAGTATCTGGGCTCCATATCATGATACCACCTCTATCCAGAAGGAAATGACATACACTAAGGGGCGCTATCCCCTAATAGCCTTGCCGCATCTTTCCTGTTTTGACCATTACCGGGCTGTGAGGTCCGACGAAGTCTCGTCCATAAAGCTACGCTTTTCATAAAATCCATGCTTTAATCAACAAATGATCAGCAACGCTCAGCATGCCACGTTACCAAATCGGGAATATATCACTAGTAACCATCAACTACATAACCTCTGAGTTCGTACGTCTCAGAGAAGGATGTTAAGCTAAGAAAATAAATTCTCCACCACCAACAGAAATGTATTTGATAGAAACCGGCTTTACATCTCAAATTGTAATGTCAAACACGCATCCATATAAGTCCGTTCCGGGATCGAACGGAACCAAAGGCACTTCCAAAGAAGCCCTTAAAATCCGGATATCCACTAATCACGACTGGACTCCCATCACAAAGGGTGATAAAATCTCTATATCGGAGATCGGCCGATGTAGTCATTCGACAGTAATCCTTCTGTTTTCAAAAATATCTGGTCTTCAACACCGGTCTTCAAATGCTATCCATTACGACATATTGCTTTTCGGAATGGGATTTATGACTCAAAGGTCCTCTCCCGGCTAAACCTAATAACGAGCGCTTATTTTAAAATAAGCGTAGCATTCAAATTCAAGCAATTCACAACAAATACCCATTTAAAGATAAATATTGATAGTCGGTTATTTAACTATCAATAGATATGCACAATCATCACCAGATTCCAAATAATTTCCCAAATTATTTATTTTCCGAAAATATCTTTACAAGATATATTTTCCACACTTCAACCATTTGAAAACAATTTTCAAATCACTTTTCACCTTATTTTTAAAAGATATCATCTCAAAACATTTCACTTCATATTGGAAGAACATTTCCATAATTATTTAATAATAAGTAATTCACAAATCTATTTATTTTCAACATTTGGAAAATAGTCAATATACTTAAATCGCAATTAAGTATATATTTTATTCTTTAAGGAAAACATTCTCTTAAACACATTTATTTGAGTCAAAACGAATGTTGCATAAAGCATCGTTACGACAACCCAAAATCACTAGTATAGGGATTCGACATTTAGATAGATATATAAATCCCAATACTATATAAAACATTTCCTTTCGAAATCATTTACTATAACAACAGTGTTATAGTCCACCATTTCCTTATTTCTCTAAAACGTCTATTTCAGCAATAAATGTTGAAATCTATGGTTTCGACACTTAATACATTTTATAACAACTTCAAATCGTTTTACAAAGTATGTTCTTGAAAATTTATTATTTCTAAATGTTTAAATTCTAAAGTAAATATTTATTCAAATCTATTACCGTAGTAATAATTTATAAAGAGTGACTTAGTAATTCTATTTTAAAGGTGAAAACCTAGTTTATATTTATAAAGTAACCTTATTTTCAAATATTCGTATAGTATATATTTTTAATCAATTATTGAAGTAGTTTTAATTTAAATATTTTAAAGTAAACTCTAAAGTAAGTATTTTTTTAATCTATTATCATAATAATTATTTAAAGAATGATTTGGTATTTTGTTTAAAGAAGTAATCTAATGTATAGTTATAAGGTAACCTTATTTTAGTTATTTCTAAAAGTATTATTGTAAATTAAGTATTAAAGTAATTTTTCTGAATTAAATGTTTAACATATTTTTTCAGTTAAGTGTTTTAATTTTTTTTTAAATCTAAAGTTTGTGCTTGGTGATTTCAGTAGAAATAGAAATATTTGGAATTTATTTTGAAAAAGGAAGATAGTTTGAAACTGTTTTCAAGGGATTTGAATTGAAATAGATCTTGTAAAGATATTTTTGAGGTTAATAAATAATTTGGGAAAAATTATTTATTGTTTGATGGATGTTTGTGAATATTAATTGATAGTTAAATCACCGAATATCAATATTGGCCTAATGCGTTGATCGTTTCGAAGAGACCGGGATCGAGATTTATTTCTCGAAAACCACTTCGATCCGGTTTGTACGTTTTCGTGGGAAACGATTGTGGATTCGAAGATGGAGCAGTGAAGTGCAAGGGCTAGTCGCTACTAATCCTGAGAATATTTCCAAAAATGGATGTAGTTGGAATAGTGCATTCGGTTCCGTTCGAACCCGGAACGGACTTGTATGGATGAATGCTTGCGAAACATCGTCAGGTGCACGATGGGAATTCTAAGAGATACGTTCTAAAAAGGCAACGCTTAGCCTCAAGCCTCATCAAATGGAAATGACTGAAAATCAGGGGTTACGCAGCGAGGCTAGGTGGGTAGCACCCAAGCAGGGCGAGGTCATTCCTGTCTAGATGTCCCTTTTTATTTCGGCTTAGTGGACGGTTGCTGATCCCAACCGCGGGGTGATCTCACTCGGGATTATCCAGTAAGGGATAGTCCCAGTCTTGTGTTGCAGGGTAGCAAGCGTACTCCTCGGTACGGTGATCTAGGCCCGTTACCATGACAGGTGGTACCCCAGTGCCTAGTCATTAGTTGGAAATCCATTCTCCTTACGAGCCTTGTACGAGTTTTGTTTGTATTACCCACTCTGTGGATAGTAGCTGGAATTTAATAATGTAAAAATTTCGGCTATTTTATAAGTATTTGTATATAGACCCTATTATAATATCAGAGGATTTCTATAAAAATATTTTAGCTACCGTAAGGTAAAAACCCGACATGTTTTTTTGTGGCGTGGTCTTACGAGATGCTTTTGTTTTCAAAGGATTTTTGAAACTTTAATAATCAATTGAGTGTGATTTTCTCACGCTGGTATTCCAGACCGACTCGGGTGTAATTTAACTATAATGCTCGGGTCAGACCGAGTATTATAGATACAGGATATGATGTTGTGGTGCTCAGGAGACGAGCTAGATGACGATACGTACTCTCGTACTTGCTTTTATATATATTCCACTGTGTTGAGTTGTTGTGTATCCATTTGTATGGTACTGATGTTGATCTGTGATTGATGTACTCTGATGATGTAATATATACAAACAGATATGTTTGATTTGAGTAAAGATATGTTAATATCTATTATATTTTATTCCGTTGCGATGGTTAGATTCTGATATTGAATTCTATTTTCATCTTCTACCTCTTCTTCTTTAACCCTAATGGTTAGTATTTTTGTACAACTTGAGTTGATTGACGTAGAATAGTGTTGACTCAAGGGGTACGGATTTGCGGGTCGTTACACTTGGTATAAGAGCATAGGTTAGCAGTAACCTTGGCTCTGATGGGAATTTCTCATCAAATAGAGTCTGTAGTACTCTAGAATGAGTTTGAGCGTATTAATAGATATGAGGGTGTATTTGTTAGTGAATATTAAATTGTTTTATATTGTGTTCTGGTCAATACGAGTAATTAACTTTATTGATAGGGATCTCTAAACACTTGAATAGAACAATTCGACACAATATTTGTTTTAAAGTAGGGTAAATGAAATAATTTTACTCAAATTATTTTTGTATATAAAAGATATAATTTTTGTAAAGTATTATAGTATTTGGATGCTTGATTATTAAGGAATGATGATATTAAATTATTAACACTATTGTGAAGAATTGAATAAGAAGTTGAAAACTTACAACTAAAGTTGAAGAATAAATTTATATAACAAAATGGAGTTTGAAATATGGATTATAAATATAATTTATAAATTGAAAGAAACTTCATATATAAATGAGATTTGTAAATGTAAACGGTAAAGGTGATTATAATTTTGAAATATAATTCCAGAGAACCATTTGAAAATTGAAATGAGATAAAATTCCAGAGAATGTTTGAATATAGATTTAAAGGAATTGCAATTCGGGATTTTTGGGAAAAATTTAAATTCCTTGGATTTGAAAGTGGTTTTCAAAGGTTTGGGGAAATAATAGTGGTGTTATTTCAGAAATATTTTTTAATTGGAATTAAATATGGAGAGATTTGGAATTTAAAAATATTTGAAAGGGATTTTAAAGAGATAAAAGCATTTAATTCTCTTTCGATCGCTGGAAAATAATTTCGGTGATGACTGCAGCATCATCGATGTTCATATTCGAGTTCTAGAAGAGAAATTGCTACCAAGTTGTTTTGAATTGGAATTGTTTGCGAACTGGCTTTGGTTTTGAAATTCAAAAGGGATAATTGAATTTGCCAAAGGATTTGGATGTAGTTGATTTCAAAAGTGATTTTGAAATTTTGGGAAATTGTTTAAACTCTGGAATCTTATTTTGAATGTTTATGGAATAGTAAAAATATATTGGCTACATAAAATGTATAATCCCGGATTAAAGAGTAAAACGTGAATGTGATTGGTTATAAATAGATGAAGTATGGAGATAAATAAGTTTGTGACTTATAAAATTTAGAAGTGGAATAAATAAGTTAAAATAAAATTGATTTGAATTTTGAGAAGTGAATGAAAATTCAAAACTTAAATTATAAAATAAATTGACCTCCAATAAAATAGTCAAAGTGGTCTTGAGATAAAAAATAAAATATTGGGAATAAACCTTAAATAAATAAATTAATAATTAATTGGTAATGAAATATGGAGATGAAACTTGAATTGGTTAGATGAAAGTCGAATACCAATTTAATGTGGCAAATGTTTAGTTTGCAAATAAATTATGAAATGAGTATTTGATGTAACCAATATGAAATGTTCCAAGATAATTAAATGGATTCAAATAAAATGAATGAGAATATAGCATGCAAAATAAATTGAATGGAATCAATTAAAATAAAATCAAATTAAGTATGGATCGAATTCGTATCAATTCAAATTAGTTATAAACTGAAATAAATATTCCTTTAAGTAAATAACATTGAGTTTGCATAAAAGTAATTGTCGTTTGACGTAAACGGGATTATATAAATTCTATGGGTTAACAAGAGCCAATAAAATTGGTTTTTGAATCAATTATAATAAATATGGGCTTGATTGGATGAATAATAAATTGAATGTAAGCAATGAAGTGTAAATGAATCCAGCTTGGATTGATGGTGAATTAAGTGTAATTGGAAGTGTAGTCGGATAAAATAGAATTGGATTATAACAATGATGGATTGAATTGGTGGATAAAAATCCGAGTAGACATAAACTTAAAACCTTCCTTGTTATTGATAGAAGTAAATTCAGAATGAATTAAGTATGGAAGTTTGAAGTTTAAAGAAATGACTGAATAACTATTTTAATTAAATTAGTAAAGGAGATTGGTTTGATAATTGGAAATCAAATTTAGAATCTAAATTAGAGAGTGCTTATAAGTTTTGAAGTTGAAACTTCTTGAAGGAGACAAATAACTGAAGTAATATTTGGATAAAAGGCTTGACTTAAGTAAATTTGAGATATGGTGGTGTCGAGTTTTATGAAATGATTTGAAATAAAACTTGTTTGGTAAATGAAATTAGAAATTGAGTTAATTAACTTAAATTATATTAATGAGAATTTGACTTGGAATAGAAATGGAAGTTAGATTGCTTTTGAAATTAACTCAACTTAAATGAGTTTGCTTGGAGTTAAAATGAATTTAAGTTAAGTAAGAGAGTTGTGAAATCATGTAAATTAAACGGGATGGTTTGAATATTGTTTGGAAGTATTCAAAATAAGTGTCGAAATGTTTCATATGTGCTTATGGAAGTATATAATATGCACTGTTTATAGAATCCACGTTTTAGTTATTTATAATAAAGTGAAATGTTAATAAACTTTGTATATTTGACACTGACATGTTTAAATTGAGTAAGTACAGGTTTTTGGAAGCCATTTGACTGGTTTTGACTGCGCTAATTGCTTAAATAAATAGCTGCTTGCTTTAAAATGCTAAATAAGGTACGCCTACGCAATACAAATAAGAAATGTGAACTGTTTTTCTATTTTCCGACCGTGTGGGTCGATGTATATATATTTATATCTCTTATCAAATTGCAAAAGCTCCTCCGTACAAAGGAGACTCTGGCAAAAAAATTCGAAAATTTTGGGAGTTAGAATTTTTTTGAATCTTTTGAAAATTTCCACTAACGACAAATGGTTTAAACTTGTTAAGCAAATAGAATTATAATTGAATGTTGAAACCTAATTTAAATTGTATCTGTAAAGTATGATGAACTAAAGATACTGTTCAAAGAAATTGAAGATGAAAAAGTTTGCAAACTAACTTTTATTTGAGATATAAAAATAAATTAGTAAGTAAAACGAATAAAGGAAATGGTTAATTAAATATGGATTGATATAGGGTGAATCAAAATTCAATAATCAAAGTTTGGAAATGAATTAAATTTAAGTAAAATTGGGAAGAAGTATTTATATTTGAAATTAATTAATAAAGTGAAGCAAATTGAAATTTTTATGGAATTGTAAAGGCAAATTGAATAAAATAGATATAAACTCCAATAGTGAAGTGAAAACAAATTCAAGGGGTATATAAAATATTTATATTGAACTTAAGAAATGAAGGTGAAATTCTTAAGTAAGTTGGCATTGAAAATATGCTAAGTGAATAATTGAATGAAGACTAAAACTGGAAGTTGTGACAAGGGAAAGTGAGAATAAGTGAATAACAATCAAAATAAATGTGATTTTTTTTTTGATATAATTGAAAATTAATTGGGGAAAATACGTAGGATGTACGTATATTATTTTATTCGCATAGCTATATGGATCCAGAATTCGAGCACAAAATTTCGAGATAGTTATATTGATCCGAGTTAGGATTTTTCACTCGATTTTCGACGGCGAATCCTGGATATGGAATTTTGATTGATTCTGCAAATTCTCTATCATAGTTTACAGCTATGCAAGGAGAATGACGGTTTCTAATCAAGAAACCAAATCTGAGTCCGCACTAGGAAGTCGGGTGGACGATACTTGTTCGGAAGTGAAATTGTGTGATCGAGTGAGCGGTCGGATTTGGTATTGCGTACGAATGATATAGGTACATCGTACGGGCTCAAATGGAATGAACATTGAAATTTTGGAAAGAAGTCAAATAAACGATTTTTAATGTTGTGATTATATATTATTGCCAAACAGGATATGCAGGTATGAATAAGGGAAAGGAAAATTGGTTTTGGTTTTAGAAGATAAATTTGAATTGCTCGACAAATAGGTATGTGTTTAAATTTTATATGAAATTTTATTGGGATTTTTATCTAGCCACTTGGCTTTTTGTTTTCTTTTTGGATTTGGGAGGCCGTAGAGCCATTTTGTAGTTGTACCGAGCTAGCCGCGCAATGGAGATGCTGGCGAAATTTTTCGGAAATTTAGAGAGCTAGAAAAATTTTGAGAAAATTTTAATAATTTAAATTTGGATTGAATATAAATTTGAATGATTGTATAACTAGAGTTGTTTGGAAACTGGAAAGGTTTGGGAAGTTAATAAGAACAATAATGATTCTTTTATAAGAAGATAGTTGGTAGAAAGTTAAGTTGTTTGGTTCTGGGATAAGTAAACGGGTATTGGATCATTCTTCCTAATTCGTAATTTCGGAGACGAAATTCTTTAAAGGGGGGAGGAATGTGATGTCCTGAAATTTTTAAGCAATTTAAATTGGAATATTTAATTGATTTTAATATTTAAAAGTTAATTTTTAACTTGAATTCAAATATCACTAATTATTTGATAATTAATTTTTGAATTAAATAATTTAAAATCGGGTGAAATATGAAATCTGAGATTTTAAGCATGTTAATATAATTTGAAGGCTTGTAAAATTTATATTGATAACACAGAAAATAATAGAAGTTGTAAAATTGAAATTAATAGTGGTTTGTTCAGTTTTAAAATTTTATAGTTTGAATTGAATTTAAAAATAGCCTTCCGAAACACAATCTCGGAATTTGACGAAACCAGTTCCATTGGATCCGTAATATTTTATTATTATCGGATTTCAATTTTCGGAGTATTTGGAGTTGTGGTGTGAGAGAACGATATATAAACACGCTGGAATTTATATCGATACGTTCGAAACTTAAATAGAATATTCCTTAGTAAACCTACTCTGCGGCCGTAATTATTTCACATCGAACTTTTGTTGCTTTCATTTCGAAATTACTGTAGTTGTCTGTATAATGTTTCCTTGTTCCTTCCTCAACACGCCGTTACATTTGTTTTTATCTTGAGCCTTTGTTCTTCTTCCGGTATTCAACGAAAAAGGGCCAAGCATATCAAAAGAGAAAAAAGGGGGTTGTATATTTTCTTTCCCCTTTCCACCTAATTAAATCAGAATCCACGCAACAAAATCAAAATTTGCTACTTTAGAAAAATTGCGCCCCTCTCTTCGTTCAACTGCCGATTTGTTCGATTTGGGGGGCGATCGACAAGGGTCTCGCGAGCTAGATGGCGATGACGTGGGGTCAAGGCTGTACTCGAGTGATTGGTGGGTCGATCGATCCACGATGTCGCCCCAGCTAAAATTGATGGGGATGGGTCGCGTGAGATTGGATGTGACAACGAGACAGTTAGGGCGCGATGGTGAGTTGGCTTGGTCGCTCAGTGCAACGCGAGGCGCAAGCATAGTAGGGTTCGGCGAAGCGCAACCTTGGGCATGGTCGACCTTGGCATCGAAGTGGAGGGTAAGGTATAAACCCTCTTTTATTCTGTATATTTATGTGTAGTTATATAGAAGTTAGAATTTCAATAACAGTAAAATATATGATCAGTTTAAAATTTAATATATATATATATGGATATGAATAGAAAAATAAATAAGTGTAAATCAAAAGTTTTATTTAACAGTAAGACATAATAAGAAATTTTGTTTTAGTGAAGCTTCAAAGAAAAGAACAAAATAAAATATATTCTAGAGGTTGATTTGTTTAGTTGCTAAAAAAATATCTTATTAAAAAGAAAATTTGTTTAAAATCAAATTATTAGCTTAAAACCCAAATTCTTAGTTAATTAAATTAGTAGATGGAAATTTAATTGTTTAATTGATTCGAATATTAATAAAAATTATTTAGTGAAGTAAATTATTAGTCTGAAGTTAAATCATTGGTTAATTAAATTTAAAAAAAGAGCGGAAATTAATAGTTCAATTTATTTCAAATATTAATAAATTATATAATGATTGTACAAGGTCTAAAATCGAGGAACAAGCTGGAATGGAAAAGAATGGAAATGGATTGCAAATATAAAGAAAAAGTGAGTTAATCTCACTCAGTTAAATTTAAATTTAAATGATTAAATTTAAATAATTGTTTGAATGGTTGAAATTGATTGATGTGCTATAGTATGGTATATTTTGGAATTGACATATTATTGTGCTTACATCTGTGGATGCAGGGAAAACAGGTTGGAGGGATCCAACTGGACCCCTCAACATTTATTATTTAATATTCTCTGTTGTGATTACTTGATATTCTATGATGAATATGTTGGAATATTGAATGTTATGATTTGATTTGATATATTTGAGTATAATGAGTTACCAAAAATATATAAATTGGATTTTTGAAAGAAAATAAAGGAAGTAAATTGTAAACGAGATAATTAGAGAAAATTGAATAAATTAAGAATGAATTGAAAAGAAATGGAAGTATGTTAAATACTAATAAATAACTTCGAGTATGAAAAGAAAAGGGTTGTATAAACAGTAATTAATGAATTGTAGAATTATGTGATATTAATTCAAATGGATAAAGAATTATTTTAAAACTTAAAGTTTTAAATTTATTTAAAGGAATTAAGAAGTAAATTAAGAATTCTAAATTGTATTTCAATTAAAAGTATTTTAAATCATAATTAAGGAATAAAATCTGAAATTAAAGGATTTTTGAATGAATGAAGTAAATTGGAAATCAATTTGGAAATTGATTTAAGTGTTTGAAATTTGATGTTTGGAAGAATAAATTCAAGGTGGGAATTTATTAAAGGAATGAGAAAAATTGTTTAAAAATAAATAGTGATTTATTTTTAAAGGTTGTGAAGAGAAGTATATTTCTCTGGATAGCCAAGTACGTTTTCAAGTTAAGTATTTAAAATAAAATAAAGGTTTTAATGTTGTTTTACAAAGTATGTTCTTGGAAATTTATTATTTCTAAATGTTTAAATTCTAAAGTAAATATTTATTCAAATCTATTACCGTAGTAATAATTTATAAAGAGTGACTTAGTGATTCTATTTTAAAGGTGAAAACCTAGTTTATATTTATAAAGTAACCTTATTTTCAAATATTCATATAGTATATATTTTTAATCAATTATTGAAGTAGTTTTAATTTAAATATTTTAATTTAAAGTAAGTACTTTGTTTAATCTATTATCATAATAATCATTTAAAGAATGATTTGGTATTTTGTTTAAAGAAGAAATCTAATGTATAGTTATAAGTAACCTTATTTTAGTTATTTCTAAAAGTATTATTGTAAATTAAGTATTAAAGTAATTTTTCTGAATTAAATGTTTAAATTTTTTTTTTCAATTAAGTGTTTTAATATATTTTTTTTAAATCTAAAGTTTGTGCTTGGTGACTTCAGTAGAAATAGAAATATTTGGAATTTATTTTGAAAAAGGAAGATAGTTTGAAACTGTTTTCAAGGGATTGAAATTGAAATATATCTTGTAAAGATATTTTTGAGGTTAATAAATAATTTGGGAAAAATTATTTATTGTTTGATGGATGTTTGTGAATATTAATTGATAGTTAAATCACCGACTATCAATATTGACCTAATGCGTTGATCGTTTCGAAGAGACCGGGATCGAGATTTATTTCTCGAAAACCACTTCGATCGAGATTGTACGTTTTCGTGGAAAACAATTGTGGATTCGAAGATGGAGCAGTGAAGTGCAAGGGCTAGTCGCTACTAATCCTGAGGATATTTCCAAAAATGGATGTAGTTGGAATAGTGCCTTCGGTTCCGTTCGAACCCGGAACGGACTTGTATGGATAAATGCTTGCGAAACATCGTCAGGTGGACGATGGGCATTCTAAGGGATACGTTCTGAAAAGGTAATGCTTAGCCTCAAGCCTCATCAAATGGGAATGACTGAAAATCAGGGGTTATGCAGCAAGGCTAGGTGGGTAGCACCCAAGCAGGGCGAGGTCATTCCTGTCTAGATGTCCCTTTTTATTTCGGCTTAGTGGGCGGTTGCTGATCCCAACCGCGGGGTGATCTCACTCGGTATTATCCAGTAAGGGGTAGTCCCGGTCTTGTGTTGAAGGGGAGTGAGCGTACTCCTCGGTACGGTGATCTACGCCCCGTATTGTGACAGGTGGTACCCCAGTGCCTAGTCATTAGTTGGAAATCCATTCTCCCTACGAGCCTTGTACGAGTTTTGTTTGTATTACCCACTCTGTGGCTAGTAGCTGGAATTTAATAATGTAACAATTTCTGCTATTTTATAAGTATTTGTATATAGACCTTATTATAATATCAAAGGATTTCTATAAAAATGTTTTAGCTACGTAAGGTAAAAACCCGACATGTTTATTTGTGGCGTGGTCTTACGAAGTGCTTTTGTTTTCAAAGGATTTTTGAAACTTTAATAATCAATTGAGGGTGATTTTCTCACGCTGGTATTCCAGACTGACTCGGGTGTTATTTAACTATAATGCTCGGGTCAGACCGAGTATTATAGATACAGGATATGATGCTGTGGTGCTCAGGAGACGAGCTGGATGACGATACGTGCTCTCGTACTAGCTTTTATATATATTCTGCTGTGTTGAGTTGTTGTGTATCCATTTGTATGATATTGATGTTGAGCTGTGATTGATGTACTTTGATGATGTAATATATACAAACAGATATGTTTGATTTGAGTAAAGATATGTTAATATCTATTATATTTTATTCCGCTGCGATGGTTAGATTCTGATATTGAATTCTATTTTCTTCTTCTACCTCTTCTTCTTTAACCCTAAAGGTTCGTATTTCTGTACAACTTGAGTTGATTGACGTAGAATAGTGTTGACTCAAGGGGTATGGATTTGCGGGTCGTTACAATAACCGCCTTCCTCTTCGAATTTTCGCACTCCAATCGAGCATCTTCACGTCGATCAACTACTAGGGTTTCGAAGCTCGTATCGTGCCTCACGTCCACCTCGAACATGACAGAGCTCGGTCACGCCTAGGCCTTGGAATTCGTGCACGAACGCATGATCGATGCGCCGCCTTTTCTCTCATCGTTGCTCCAAATTCGATCACGACCGTTGATCTAGAAGATCTCGTCGTGCTCTACGACTTTGCAGGTGGAAGTTTTTCGTGAAAGTTAACATATTTGGAGATAATCGAGGAAGAAGATGATTATTTTCTGCCCATTGAAATGTTAATGGCGGCTGAAACTTGAAACTAGGGTTTTGGTGAAAAATAGAATAATAGAGGTGCTTTTATAGAAAATTACCAAAACACTATTCATCCGATTTTTTTTCCGAACTCCAAACGAAGCATGCCGCTTGGCGTTTATAATATTTTACCCCTATTTCGAACGCAATGGAATATATATCGGGAGCCAATTCGATCATATTTGGAAGATAGGTTTTCAAATCGACTATTTAAATTTAAAAATTCACCCAAACCGATTTCAGTGCGTTTTAGCTTGCCCCGGACAACCGTAAGTCCGATTGACACGAAATTTGAAACCATACAATAATATAACATTATGGATCCTATGAAACTGGTTTTGATGAAATCCGAGACTGTTTGAAAAATGGCTATTTTTACTCGTCAATTGAATATTAAAATATTCAATTTCTACAAATTAACTTTTAATTTGATTTTAAAAGTTATAAAACATCATTCTAACTCCAATATGATTTAATACAACTTTACAAATCAATTTTAATCACATTAAACCCAATTTCCAATTATTTCTGAAATTTCCAATATTAAATTATCCAATTAAATCTTTATATTCAAAATAAAATTTATTCAACTTTCAAATTTTACTTGTTAATATTTAAAATCAATTAAATATACGAATTTCAAATGACAGAAATTCTGGGTCATTACAAACTTTCTCCCTTAAAAGAATTTCGTCCTCGAAATTACCAAGAAAGAAAAAGTCTTGAAATCCATTAACTTTTCAAAACCATTTGTTTGAATTAAATTTCAAATTCATTTAAACATTTTAACTTTTCCAAAATCCATAGTTAAACTTCTTACAATAACTTTTACTAAGTTTTCAAATCATACTTAGTTATCTTTTCAGAACCAACTATATCGTTTAACTTTTCACTCAAAATCAAAATTTTAGTTTTCACAAATTTTTCCAAATTTTTCTAACGCCTTAAATTTTCAGAAAATTTTGCCATAACCTCCTTTGCGCCGCTCGATCCGAAAAAAATGGCAATGTATATATCACAAATATACATCTCATCAAAGTAATGAGGCATCCCGTAGGGAAAAAAGTGTAAAAGTACGATATGTAATCCGAGATATGTACCTTATATATTATTAGCGAGCATATACGGGTAATATAGCACGAAAGTGAGCTCCAAATGCGAAGCAAGCGCCATCCGTACCTACCATACACTCAACAAACAATGAGAAACATGTATATATGAAAATAATATCAATATACAACATATATCATTACAACAACTACATATGCCAATATAGCAAATGCAACAAAAGGCAACAAATCCAACCATTAAACAACTATCATCCAACAACAATTCCAATCATCAAATCAATATACATTCACTTCTTATTAATATTCAAATGAATTGGTTTTTTTTCATTTAATCATATTTAATTCATTAACATTGGACTTTGCTAACATTCATTTTCAATTAGTTTATATTCACTAATTTACATTCAAGTTAGTTCACTTCCACATTCAAATCAAATTACAAAGCGTTCAATTTTATCAATTCAATTTCATTAACACTTAATGAATTATATATAATCAACTAACAATTATATAACAATCAAATCATAACCAACATAACCAAATTATTAAATTCACATTCAATTTGGTTTAACACTTTTAATTTCCAATTGGTTGATATTAAATTGACTTCCATTCAATTATTCAATTTTTTTTCAATCTTCATTAGCTTCTAACGAAATAACACTTACATTCATTATTATATATCAATTCATTTACATTCGATTGATTAACATTCAATTCATTTATTAATTTAATTGCTAACTCATTTAAAAAATAAGGTTGAAATTTATTTATATAACTCAAGTTCATATTCATTTAATTCACTTTATTCTTTTACTTCGATACCAAAATCAACTTCATACAACATCACTTAAGTTATATTCCATTTTAAACATCATTTGTTTAACTTAACTTAAATTTCCACTTATAAATCCAATTCGGATTCCAATTCCAGTTCTATTTACTTACAAATTCGAAATGGATTTCAATTTCATTTTCTTGCACTTGCAAATTTTATTTATTCTTTACCAAAGCAAAATTTATTATTTCATATTATAAGTCCATAACTCATTCTACTTATATTTATCCATTTCAATTCATAGTTCAAATTCATTTTTATTTACAACTCATATTTATAAATATATTCATATAGTTTCACTTCTTATATATAAGATTATTTCACAATTGTAAATCATATTAATTATAATTCCATACTTAATAATTCATCTGCTTATACAATTTATTCTTTTACAATATGTTTCATTTAACTTATTCAAACAACTTTTATTAACTTGCATATATTCTTACATTTCAACAACCAAACAATCAATTCATATACACTTTATAATTCTGAAAAATTATTCCTTTATATATAAAATATAATCGAGGTAAAATTATTTCATTTACCCAATTTAAAATGATACTATGTCGACTTGCCTCGTTTAAGAGTTTAGAAATCCCAATCGATAATATGGCGTCCCATATACCGACCAGAATTCACAAACAGCTCAACGGATAAGCAAACACAACACAAAACATTTTTTATATTCACTGACAAATACGCGCTCATATCTATTATTACATTCAAACTCATTCTAGTACTACTGACTCTATCTCTAATGAGTAATTCCCAACAGAGCCAAGGTTGTCGCTTAACCATATGCTCTAGTACCAAATGTAACGATAAGGGATTTTCGACTCACGAAAGTCGACATTTATACGTCCACTGTATCAACTCCGACCAATCGAATGCCGGAAAACCGAATCGTTATGGTTAAAAAGAGGTAAAAGATAGAAGAAGAAAGAAAGAAGAAGCAACAGAAACAATATCAGAATCTCACAATCGCAGTGGAACAACATATAATAGATAAATGAATAATCTTTAAATCAAAAGAACTGTACATTTTATACATTACACCACATTACATTACATTACATTACATTATCAGAGTTTACAACAACAAACAGCGGAAAAGAAATACTATATACTAGCTGATACGCCATGCCATCCAACTTGCCTCCCGATCTCCACAGCATCTCCTGAATTCCAGAATGACCTGATAACTTGACTCTAGACTGCCCGTGTTAAAATTGGTGGGCACCCAGAGTTTAGGAAGAAAACAATAAACTCCAGGTCAGTCATGAGACTGGTGTGAGAACTTAAAACAGTTATATGTTTTAAAAACAAACAAAGAAATATTTTAAAATAGATCCGCAATGTTTTTAGAAAATGAAACTACCATAAGGCCTCCCGCACACAAGCACAATGCAAACGCAGAATCGGAGGAGATTTTTCCTTATGATAGTCAAACATGCTTGATACGCAAATTTCGTTGATATTATCACTATAAGTGAAAAGTGTAGAAAAACATTTTTAAAGTATGATATAAATCTTAGCCAACATACGACCAGTATCGTATGCCTACTATATGAATATGCCTACTATAGGTGCGTATTGGGGTTTGGATTTCCAACAAATGGTCAGGCCAAGGAACTTCCCATTGCCACATGGATACGCCTCTAGAAGGACGCCGCGAGAACCTAACCGGATCTCTGCCAACACAAGGCCCGGTTACCCCTAGCTGGGTAACAACTAACACGAGTATGCCATCCCTCGGTCGTAACCGACATAAATCCCGAGATTCACCAACAACCACAAAATAATAAGTTTGCAGCAACAACATAGGTTAAGTATCTGGGCTCCATACCATGATACCACCTCTATCTAGAAGGAAATGACATACACTAAGGGGGCGCTATCCCCTAATAACCTTGCCGCATCTTTCCTGTTTTGACCATTACCGGGGTGTGAGGTCCGACGAAGTCTCGTCCACAAAGCTACGCTTTTCATAAAAGCCACGCTTTGATCAACAAATGATCAGCAGCACTCAGCATGCCACGTTACCAAATTGGGAATATATCACTAGTAACCATCAACTACATAACCTCTGAGTTCGTACGTCTCAGAGAAGGGTGTTAAGCTAAGAGAATAAATTCTCCACCACCAACAGAAATGTATTTGATAGAAACCAGCTTTACATCTCAAATTGTAACGTCAAACACACATCCATACAAGTCCGTTCCGGGATCGAACGGAACTGAAGGCACTTCCAAAGAAGCCATTGAAATCCGGATATTCATTAATCATGACCGGACTTCCCATCACAAAGGGTGATAAAATCTCTATATCGAAGATCAGCCGATGCAGAGTCATTCGACGGTAATCCTTCCGTTTTCGAAAATATCCGGTCTTCAACACCGGTCTTCAAATGCTATCCATTACGACATATCCCTATTCGGAATGGGATTCATGACTCAAAGTTCCTCTCCCGGCTAAACCGAATAACGAGCGCTTATTTTAAAGTAAGTGTAGCATTCAAATTCAAGTAATTCACAACAAATACCCATTTAAAGGTAAATATTGATAGTCGTTATTTAACTATCAATAGATATGCACAATCATCACCAGATTCCAAATAATTTCCCAAATTATTTATTTTCCAAAAATATCTTTACAAGATATATTTTCCACACTTCAACCATTTGAAAACAATTTTCAAATCACTTTTCACCTTATCTTTAAAAGATATAATCTCAAAACATTTCACTTCATATTGGAAAAACATTTCCATACTTATTTAATAATAAGTAATTCACAAATCTATTTATTTTCAACATTTGGAAAATATTCAATACACTTAAATCACAATTAAGTATATATTTTATTCTTTAAGGAAAACATTCGCTTAAACACATTTATTTGAGTCAAAACGAATGTTGCATAAGACATCGTTACGACAACCCAAAATCACTAGTATAGGATTCGACACTTAGATAGATATATAAATCACAATACTATATAAAACATTTCCTTTCGAAATCATTTAATATAACAACAGTGTTATAGTCCACCATTTCCTTATTTCTCGAAAACGTTTATTTCAACAACAAATGTTGAAATCTATGGTTTCGACACTTAATACATTTTATAAAAACTTCAAATCATTTCAATTCTATTTAAAAGATCACTTCCTAAAACATTTCTTTAATATATTATTCACTGTCCAAAATCGTGAATATAAATCGTTTACCAAATCCAACACTTCTACATATTCAATTTAAAGGGTTATCCACTGTCCAAAATCGTGGATATATCTCCTTTAATAAGCTTTCCTATTTACTAATCAATTTCAATTGGTTTCGTATTTACAAAACAACATTTATAAATTTACATTTATATATATTTTGTAAAAACTTCAACTTATAAAATCCCTTAATTAACAGATTCTATTTATATCTCATTTAAATGCCAAAATCCAATTTATAAGTTAATTACTTATAAATCTTTTATTTTACAAAATCTATTCATTTTATAACTTCCCAATTTATATATCTATAAATTTCATTCACTTACGAAATCCATTTATAGTTCATTTTAACACTTATAAAAAACTCGTTTTATAATTTCAATATTTTAATTTATAAATATCAATTTTATAAATCTTTTATATAAACCGTTTATAATAATTCAAAAATCCCAATTTAAACTATTTTACAAAAAAAATCAACTACTTATTTCAAAAATCACATTTCGGTTATATTTCACAAAAATCATAATTTTTATAACATAAAAATTATAACGTTTATTTATTTAAAATGAATCAATTCCAAAATTCAATAAAATGTATACTTTCAAAAATCACTTAAAACTCCTTTTAAATTCGAAATCGTTACTTTAACATTTTTTAAACTACAAAAATAGGCCCAACGCTGCAACATCACTAAATATAACAACCACGGCATCCAAAACATCATATAACATATGATAACAGAATATATCACAATATCTGTAAATAAATCAATACGGGTGAGGAATCCAGTTGGATCCCTCCAACCTATTTCCCTGCATCCACAGATGTTAGCACAATACCAATCCCGTTTAAAGATGGAATATCACGGTGTATGGGTTTATATAAAATATTATCCGCTATTATGCGGCGCAATAGGGTCTCATTCGCTATATAATGCGGGAAAATCAACTTCAAGTATATATATAATACCAATTACACATCAAGATGGAATATCGCGGTATATGTGTTTAATAAATAACATCCGCTTAATATATGGCTTATAGGGTCTATTTCAATACAACCGAAGGTAATTTATCATTCTATCACACAATTAAGCAATTTTAAATCTAACTATTTAAAGTTTAGATCGAAACAATTTCGATTGAGTGAGAAGTTCTCACCAGATTCCAATAGCGGTTTCAGCGTTTATTTCGAATAAAATTAAACGCGCGTTTAATTTTACCCAAAATTCACACTACCTCAAATCAACTCCAATCCAGCTCTATCGTGTAGTGTTCGCGAGTACGAACCCAACGCAATTCGTTTCGTGCGAAACGGACCTCGTATCAAAAAGATATCATGTTACAAAGTTTATACGAATTTAAATAAAATTTATTTCACAATTTTTATTTTATTTTAAACCCTCACGGCCGCTCATCCTTTTCTTCCCTCCATTGGTGAATAAGCAACCGAAACCCACCATAACCGCCTTCCTCTTCGAATTTTTGCACTCCAATCGAGCATCTTCAGGTCGATCTGTTGAGTCAAGATTTTTATAGAGTTTTGATTTCTGACAAAGGAATAAGCCGTGATCGACAAAAAGAAGTTATTCATTGAAGAAACACAAAGAGCTCCATATATTAGAGGTTGATTATTTGGTATGTTAGTAATTTATGTTAAAAATCTATCCTCAAATAATCATATAACTTCAATCTTTCAATATATATACATATGCACATTAACTGTGCAAATTGGACTAAACCGGTCGACCGGTTGAAAATAAGGTGGTCGACCGTTTTTGCCCAGAATGCACAGATAACATGCACACATGCACATAACGTATATATATTTGAATTCCTGTCTACCGGTCCATTTTTGACCTGTCGACCGTTTTCAAACAGAAAGCAACTTTTCCAAAAGACACTTCTCTTCTCCAAAGGTTGCATCTCCTATCTTTCATCAATGATCATAACTCTTAATGGCAACTGTTCACAAAGAGTTACAACTATTTTTCTCTATATATACTCATCTAAATCATTGATTCAAACACAAGTTTTTACACGATCATATATGCTCTCTAATCTAATCTCTAACACTCCTGCATTCTAAAAATTAATTTAGCTTATTGAATCATTGAAATTATTTCATATCTTTTGATTCAATAAGTAAATACCTTCTTTAATCTTTACAAAACATCATTCATATTCTTTGAGGATAAGATTATAGGAAGGGTGTACTACTAGTGACAAATCCGTGTTTTCAAGAACACAAGTTGTCAACAACAATTGTATTTGTTTTTGTTGAAGTCCTCGTGTTGTAAGAGGCAAGTGTTGAAGTCCTCAGTGTATTAGAGGCGTGAAATCCCGTTCGGCTGTTCGGGTATTGTAAACCTGTTCCTCCGGGTGAAGCGAGGTAGTTAATAGTGAAAATCCAGATAGGAGTCTGGGACTGGACGTAGGACGGTGCTCCGAACCAGTATAAAAATCTCTGGTGTGATTTTTCTATTTTTATTTTTGCTTTGCTACTATCATCTATTTTCCGCATTTATATTATAGTCCATATTACACGATCCGTGTGTACTATATTAGTACGTGCATTAGTATACTCACCCCCACTTTCAATTGGTATCAGAGCACGGTCATCATATAACCGTAACACAGTTATTTGATATATTCTTGTAATATGGCAAATAACGCAAGTACTAGCACTCAAAACACCACTTACACAGAAGGGCAATCGACACAAAGACCTCCATTTTTCAATGGTCTTAACTATAGTTATTGGGCAACACGTATGTCATTCTTTATGCAATCAAGTAGCTATGATGCTTGGAATGCTACTCAAAGAGAAATAGTGAATCCAACAACTGATTATTCAGAATGGACTGTGGCTGAGAAAACGGCAGCAGCCGTAAATGCAAGAGCAATAAATATGTTGTTCTGTGCATTAGACCAAAATGAATATAACCGTGTTAGTATCTGCACTACTGCATATCAAAATTGGCAAACGCTAAAAATCACTCATGAAGGTACTAACAAGGTTAAACAAGCCAAAATAGCAATGCTGAAAAGTCAATTTCAAAATTTCAAAATGAAACCAAATGAGACAATCAATGAAATGTATTCACGGTTTCAAACTATTCACCATGCACTTATTGGCTTAGGACAAAAATATTCTGATTTTGATGTTGTTTCAACAGTCCTACATTCTCTGACTAGTGAATGGGAAGGAAAAGTATTGGCAATTGAAGAAGCTAATGACCTTTCCGTCATGAAGCCAGATGAATTGATAGGAAATTTAATGTCATATGAAGCAAATGTGCAGGCTAGAAAAGAACAGAAAGAAGAAAAGAAAAATGTAGCATTTCATGTTGAGAAAGATGAAAATGAATCGGATTCTGAAGACGAAGATTTGGCATTCATTGCAAAAGGATTCAAAAAATTCCTAAAATATCGAAAAGCCAGTCGCTACAATAAAAGGAAACCTGGATCAAATAAACCATCTTCATCTGCTATAGAATGTTTCAACTGCCATAAAAAGGGACACATGCAGAAGGATTGTCCAGAACAAAAGAAAAAGTTAGAAAATGACAAATTCAAATATAAGAAGGACAAATCAAAGAAACGAGCCTTCTCAGTAACATGGGATGATTCAGAGTCATCTTCATCAGAAAGTGAAAGTGATTCGGAGAATGAACAAGATAATGTTTGTTTTATGGCAACAGAAGATGAGGTACAAATTCCTACATTTGATGAATTACTTGATATTAATGCTGAATTAATAGTCAAATATAAAGACTTAAAACGTCAATTAAAAATAGTCAAAGCAGATTTAAGTAGAGCAGAGTTTGAACGAGATATGTTAAAAGATGAGAAGAAAATATTAGAAGAGGAACTTGAAAATATTCAAGAATCATCATCTAATGTTGACTCTCAAATATCTCTTTTGAGTCAAGAAATAGAAGCTCAAAAAGAGAAAAATAATGCTCTAACTACTGAAAATCATGAGCTTAAAGCAAAAGTCAAAATTCTAGACCTAGAAAAAGCTAGCTTACAAACAAAGTTTGATGACATTACTCAAAATGTTTCTAACTTTAACAAAGGTCGAGAAAACTTGACAAAAATCATTGAAAGTTCACAATCTATTTCAGACAAACAAGGATTGGGATATAACAAACAAGAAACCAAGAAACATCTTGGAAATAAAAGGAAAAAGAAAGTACAAAAAACTGAAGCTAAGAAAAATCTTAGTTTATTATATTCCAAACCAAAACTAGTTGTGAAATTTCAAAAGAAGACTATCAAAATATGGGTTCCTAAAACAAATAACAATTTGATTAGGAACAAATATATTCAGAATTTTATGAATACTGTGCATCATAATACTAATTATGTATATAAAGGGGATACCAGACCCGTATGGGTTTGGACTCCTAAGACCTAACTCTTAGGACCCTATAAAAAGTGGGTACCATGGACTTAATTCTATTTTTTGTAGGACCTACTAAAAAAAAGAGGAAAATGGATATTCTGGTTGATATACTCCTATATTATTCCATTATCTATTATTCCTTTTTGTCGATGACAAAGGGGGAGAAAGTGCTAACAATTATTTGCAGGAATATATATATATAGACAAAATATCAGGGGGAGATCACATATTCAGGGGGAGATTCAGAACTTCAGATATATGTTGTCATCAATCAAAAAGGGGGAGAATGTTGAGTCAAGATTTTTGTCATCAATCAAAAAGGGGGAGAATGTTGAGTCAAGATTTTTATAGAGTTTTGATTTCTGACAAAGGAATAAGCCGTGATCGACAAAAAGAAGTTATTCATTGAAGAAACACAAAGAGCTCCATATATTAGAGGTTGATTATTTGGTATGTTAGTAATTTATGTTAAAAATCTATCCTCAAATAATCATATAACTTCAATCTTTCAATATATATACATATGCACATTAACTGTGCAAATTGGACTAAACCGGTCGACCGGTTGAAAATAAGGTGGTCGACCGTTTTTGCCCAGAATGCACAGATAACATGCACACATGCACATAACGTATATATATTTGAATTCCTGTCTACCGGTCCATTTTTGACCTGTCGACCGTTTTTAAACAGAAAGCAACTTTTCCAAAAGACACTTCTCTTCTCCAAAGGTTGCATCTCCTATCTTTCATCAATGATCATAACTCTTAATGGCAACTGTTCACAAAGAGTTACAACTATTTTTCTCTATATATACTCATCTAAATCATTGATTCAAACACAAGTTTTTACACGATCATATATGCTCTCTAATCTAATCTCTAACACTCCTGCATTCTAAAAATTAATTTAGCTTATTGAATCATTGAAATTATTTCATATCTTTTGATTCAATAAGTAAATACCTTCTTTAATCTTTACAAAACATCATTCATATTCTTTGAGGATAAGATTATAGGAAGGGTGTACTACTAGTGACAAATCCGTGTTTTCAAGAACACAAGTTGTCAACAACAATTGTATTTGTTTTTGTTGAAGTCCTCGTGTTGTAAGAGGCAAGTGTTGAAGTCCTCAGTGTATTAGAGGCGTGAAATCCCGTTCGGCTGTTCGGGTATTGTAAACCTGTTCCTCCGGGTGAAGCGAGGTAGTTAATAGTGAAAATCCAGATAGGAGTCTGGGACTGGACGTAGGACGGTGCTCCGAACCAGTATAAAAATCTCTGGTGTGATTTTTCTATTTTTATTTTTGCTTTGCTACTATCATCTATTTTCCGCATTTATATTATAGTCCATATTACACGATCCGTGTGTACTATATTAGTACGTGCATTAGTATACACACCGCACTTTCACGATCGACTACTAGGGTTTCGAAGCTCGTGTCGTGCCTCACCTCCACCTCGAACGCGGCAGAGCTTGGTCATGCCTAGGCCTTGGAATTCATGCACGAACGCATGATAGACGCGCCGCCTTAGCTGCCTCCTCTTTGCTCCAAATTCGATCATGACCTTTGATCTAGAAGATCTCGTCGTGCTCTACGACTTTGCAGTTGGAAGTTTTTCGTGAAAGTTAACATATTTGGAGATAATCGAGGAAGAAGATGATTATTTTTGGCCACTAAAATGTTAATGGCGGCTGAAGCTTGAAACTAGGGTTTTGGTGAAAAATAGAATGATAGAGGTGCTTTTATAGAAAATTACCAAAACACTATTCATCCGAATTTTTTTCCGAACTCCAAACGAAGCGTGCCGCCTGGCATTTATAATGTTTTACCCCTATTCCGAACGCAATGAAATATATATCGGGAGCCAATTCGATCATGTTTGGAAGATAGGTTTTCAAATCGACTATTCAAATTTAAAAATTCACTCAAACCGATTTCAGTGCGTTTTAGCTTGCCCCGGACAAACAGTAAGTCTGATTGACACGAAATTTGAAACGATACTATAATATAACATTATGGATCCGATGAAACTGGTTTCATCAAAATACGAGACTGTTTGAAAAATGACTATTTTTACTCGTCATTGAATATTAAAATATTCAATTTCTACAAATTAACTTTTAATTCGATTTTAAACGTTCTAAAACATCATTCTAACTCCAATATGATTTAATACAACTTTACAAATCAATTTTAATCACATTAATCCCAATTTCCAATTATTTCTGAAATTTTCAATATTTAATTATCGATTTAATTATCCAATTAAATCTTTATATTCAAAATAAAATTTATTCAACTTGCAAATTTTACTTGTTAATATTTAAAATCAATTAAATATACAAATTTCAAATGACAGAAATTCTGGGTCGTTACACAAAAGCTGGAACCAAACCAATCAGAAAACCCACCATAGCCCTCGCCATTGACCACCGGAAAATTCGAAACTCCGACCAACTACTCGTCAACACGCCTACTTCCATCTCCCAAAGCCCCATCACACTCGATGCATTGACGAATGTGCACGAGCCCAAAATCCAAACGCCATTTTTCACAGTCCTTAAACCCTGGTTTTAATTCTTTCTCCCATCTCTTGCAATAGAAAATTTTTTCTACATTTTTCCTGAGATCATGATGGCCATGCTTGCCTCAAGCAAGATTTAAACATTCTAAATTAGTGCGATCATCAGAAATTGATAAAATTGCATATTTTGTTCAAATATAAACTGTACTTGAAATACTTAATTAAAAATCATCGTATTAAGTTTAAAAATCCTATCTTTAGTTGTTTATTCAAGTTATGTAATCAAATCAATAAGTTAAAATACTCGAAATAATTCATATGATTTCTTTTTACTTTAAATTTGAGTTTACAGGGTCAAGTTCTTTCATTTTCAAGCTAAGAAAAATTATGGACCATGGTTTAAATTTAAACAATCTTGTTCTGTATAAAAATCCTAAGTTAAAGATGTTTGTATGAAAATTTATAAAAAAATTCTTGTTTATGTCCACTCTGTAACCAAAAACCAGAAGAACAGAATCATCAAAGTACACAGTATACAATACCACATATACCTATACAGAACCAAAAATATGCAACCAAGCACAAGATTATTCATGAATAAAGTATACAGATTTAAATTTTTTGAAGTAATATGTTTACTCACATCAATTTGAAGAACAGAGAGCAGTTCTGCGTTTTGAAAGTCTGTAGTTAAATCTTCTTCTAAATCCTGTTTTGCTTTCTTTGAATTGAATGATTCTGAGTTGTAGATAATGGTGTTTCTTTTTTTTCTTTCAGCTTGCTAAGTTATTTTTTTCTTTACTGAACGAATTAGGTATAAAAGATACACATATATATAGGAAGAGAAGTTGTATAAGGGGAAGGTTTTAACTCGTTTGAGTTTTATCTTTTGGTTGAGCAGGTTTTTGTTGCTTTGACTAAAGATATTTTCTTTGTTTACCGATATGATTTTAACATAATTTCGGCTGAAAAGGTTTTTATTTGTGCTTGGAATAAATGGTATTAAATGCATGCTTCCTCTCTTGTTTACATATAATCCATTTGATTTTTTTTGTATGTACACGGTTTGTTTTGTTTGTTTATCTTCTTTTGCAAGCCTTCTTTTCTTTTATACTTGCTTGCCTAATTCAAGCAAATTTGTATGTATTTTATTTTTGTTTCTTCTATTTTCTTTGTACATAGATGTTTTTATCTATCTTCTTGTCTTGCTTATTCACATACAATCCTTGACTTTTATTTCTATTTGTTATTATTATTTTATACTTTACACTTATATTCAATATTGATAGGATAAAATTTTATTTTAAACATTAGTATCTATATTACATTCTTTTTAAAATATTCATTTCGGATTTCCAAATCAAAACTTTATTTATAATCCAGTTCAATTGAAAATATTTATTTTGAGTTTCAAATCCAAATTTTAAAATAAACAAGTATATATATCTTATTAAATTTGAAAAATTCAAATAAATCTACAATTTAACCCAAAAAATTAATTACAAATTTAAATTCATCTTTAAATCGGGATCGTTACATATCTAAACATTAATAATCGTATATTTGTTAGAAATGTACCTTACACCCAATGCTTGAAAGTACATCTTGAAATGAAGAGATTTGTTTATTGAGCTGATTTCTGATCCAGTGGATTGCTGGTCTCTAAATTAATGACCACCGGCCATCAAATAGAACTGATTTACTTTAATTTGAACTTGATATGATGGAGGGTGGGAGGAATATAGCTCACCCAGAAATAGGTCTAAATGGAGGCTCCAAAAGATATGAAGTAGGTATGGGTAGAGATGTTTATATAGAAGTAGAAAAGGAGAAATGTTAGGATCTAAATCTTTACCCATTCTCCCCTGCCTTATCTCCAAAACCTTGACCCACTGAGATTCCATCATATAGCCGTCCATCACCTACTATTAGAGCCGAACAAACTTGCTCCTCTCATAGGCTTTAAATCCATTTAAAGTCTGAACAAAATATTTTGTAATTAGATCCAATTTAACACGCATCGATATCGTATGTCGATTAATATATTTATATCTATTATAAATACATTTAACAATATTTTTTCATCAAATCTAAATAAATTTTTGTAACTAATATTTCATAAATATTAATTAATTTATAACAATTACAAATTAGTTAAATTGTTTGGTCAAAGAAGTATTCATCGTTTCAATTATGTGACCCGTTAGGTGCAAATTTGGTCAATGATTAATACCGAACTATTCGAATATTAATGTTCACACATCATTTAGTAGATGACATGACATTTTGGCCAAATTAATCGCTTACTTTTTTCGATAAAATCCAATTTTACTTTGTAAAGCGTTGCCCGATTGTGACTATTATTTACACCAATTCTCTTCGTCAAAACTATATCACTTTGGACTTATGAAATTTGGTAATGGTCAAAATTCCGATATCGTCTGTATTCAACTATATAGTTCAAATACAAAATCCTTGGTTCAGTAATAACAGTTATCATTAACTGAATTACTCTGGCCAGAGATTTTGGCTTTGGGTTAACTAGAGTTGATTGTGATACTAACCTCATATAATTGAGAAGATGAATCCTCCCTTCAATAGTGATTGACTTTCAATATTTCCGCTCAACTAACTATAGTCACTTGATAGACGTCGTGTCAGGATTTGACTATAATCAAAGCAAAGCTTTCATATCGAAGATCCATGGTATTCTCAAGTCAGAAGAACTATGTAAATTAGCCACATCGATATTTTCTATTTGACCATAGTTATATTAATCAATAGAAATCTATCGAGTGTGTCATTCCATAGTTAGTCAATAACTATCAATACATAATCTCATAGTGTCCCCAGTAGTCATGAGTAATACACTGCCCAACATTTGAAGAGCGTTTTGCACCTTATTCTCAAAGGATATGTCGATATCCATTCTTGATGTATCTTGACTATGAACATTTAAAATGATGTGTTTATTATAATGTGACACAATACTCATGATTACAATTATTTATAACTACTATGACAAATACACCATTTATGGGTTTTCTATTAAATATATTTTAATTAAATATTTAGTTATTCATATCATATTATAACAAACTTATAACAGAAAGAAGAAATACCTTATGACGAACGAGAATTGATTACAGAGTTAGTTAACTTACAATAAATTATAGAATTACCACTAGTGCATATGCTTAACTTTATCAATGTTAAGTGAAGTGTGAACAATAATATTCGAATTATTTTATATTAATCACTGACTAAATTTACGCTTACCGAAACGTTGAATACTCCTTTTACTATGCAATTTAATTAATTTATAATTATTATAAATTAATTAATTTTACTAATATTCATGAAATATTAATTATAAAATTTTATTTGATGTGTTGAGCAATATTAAATAGTGGTTTTATAATAGTTATAAATATACATACCGATATATGATATCGACACACGTTCAAATTGGATTTAATAATTAATCAAAAATATAAAATTCTGTAAATTTTTATACAATATAAAATATACGTTATGGTTCAAAAATTATTTTTTATATTTCTATTAATTATATATGGTTTTAATTAATCATTAGTTTTCAATTAATAAAAAATTTAAAACCAAAAATTAAATTTTAAAAAATAATATTTTTATTCCCTAGATAAAAGCAAAAACGTAATATAAATTTAATTATAAACTTTTATTATATATAATTATAGCTAGTTTTATTTCTATATGTAATATAAATTTAAATTAATAAATATATTAAAAAAATTCAGTTCAGATTTCATGTTATAAATATTCTAAATTATTTACAAAATAACATTTAAAATAATTTATAATTTAATTATATTTATTTACATGTATGTGTATTTTAATAAATGCTTAGCGTAAATAACTTCTTTTTTCTGGTTGATGGTGCGAATCCATTAGCTCCCATATTAGCTAATGCTAGTACTAAATCTTGGTCAAAGTCTGAAGTTGGTTTGAATAATGGGTCCAATTTCGGTCTTGTTGATTCTGGGCACAACGAACTAGATATTGGGTTCATGCCTGATGTAGTTGCAGGCTGCGATGTGCGTACATCAGTGCTTGATGTAGCTGGGTTCATTGATAGTGATAGTGGATTATCTCTAAGATGCACTCCAGGTTCTTGTGGTAATGCCGAAACCAGTATCCCAATTCCCAATTCATCTCCGCATGGTCTTTCGAGTGATGAAACTCATGTTGATCCTGCTCCTAAGGCTGCTCCTTTGTGGTCATCTTTGTTCTCCAAATTTCCAACATATGCAGGTGAGCATACTCCTCGTTGCTTTGATAAAGTAGAGATTGAGGGTGTAATGATACCTCCATTGAGGTGATTGAGGCAAGTGTTGTTTATTGGAAAGAATATTTGGTGGGATTTTTCCTCGACTCCAACCCTTCCTATCATCTTATTAAGGCAAGATATAACCACATTTGGAAGCCTAGAGGAGTTTTGAGCGTTCATTTCATTACTTTAAATTCACGCGTAGTGATGAAAGACAGCGTATTCTTAAAGCCGACCCGATTCTCATTGATGGGAAACCTTTCATAATTACGGCCTGGAGTCCCTTTTTTGATAGAGAAAAGAACAAGTTTTATCTATTTCTGTCTGGACCCACTTTTCTGACATTCCATCCATTCTTCAGCCTCTTATCTGGATTGATTGGCTTGCGGTCTTGTTGGTAAGGTGATGTGTTATGGAGCTAACAATGTAGTCAGAAAGAAACTAAACTATGCCAAATCTCCGATTGAAATAACTCCGACCAAATCTTTACATTTTGTGTTAAAAGTCAAAATAAATATGAGAGCCATTTTGCTGAGGTAAGAGTTCACTACAGTTGGAAACCAGAGATATGCACCGCCTGTCAGCCATTTGGTCATCTATCGCCCAACTTCTGTTGTCGTTGTTCCCCTAGCTGACCAGATCCATCTTCCTCATCCTCATCCCAGGCAATGGGTTCCGAAGGTTGCACCTCCCACTTCTGATACGTCTTCTTTTGACGCTCCCGTTTATGTAGCTCCCATTAGTGATTCTTCGATCGTTCCTCTCTCTGCTAGTTTGCCTCATGTAGCTCCGGTTGTGGTTGCCTCATCTGCAACGTCTGATTCTATTTCTTGTAATTATGAGGAATGGGCCTGGATACATGCACCTTCTGATATGAGGTACTCGCCTATGAGTGACTCCTTTTATGCATATATCAGTGAGAATGAGTGTGAGACCCGTTATCTACTCTACCATATTGAGGGTAAGGGTCTGTCCCTAATTAGGATTGGTGAGATAGGTGAGATGAACAAAAGTCATTTTTATGATGTTAGTTGGGATATGAACTTTATATACTCTCCTGCTTCATACGGTTATGTCCCAAATTTGCTACTCTTTTCTCTGGTTACTTTCATGTCATTGGTCCGGAGTCGGATGATGGCCGTGACTGTTCCTCCCCTTCCGCGGGAGTCTAGTCATGCTGTTATAGTAGTTTAGGCACCTTTGTCTAGCTTCTGTGCTTTTTATTCTTGTGGTTTGGTTTTTTTTTGCCATTTTAGTCGCTCTGTGCATATGCAGAACACCTGTTTTTCCCTTATTTATACAGTGGCACGGCCTACTATAAAGCCGGCTAGCTTTGCTAAAAAAATATTTTATATTAATTATGTAATTATATTTTACATGTATGTGTGTGTATACAATCCATTTGTACAGACGATGGGCTAACATGTACATGTATATCCCTACATCTATACATGGGTATATCAAACCATAGACATCCTATTATGTTGCATGTGCACATACACACATATGTGTATATGATACGGATACATATATAATATAATACGAACTATATTAAATAAAATTTATTTATAAATTTAAATAAAATATTGATTTTATTTAACAAATTTTTTTGAAACGTTCTAAATAAATTTAGACTTCATAGGCTTGTTAAAGGTCCAATAATGGAATTTTTTTAAAATTTACCCATCTATCCCGTTACATGTTAGCCCAGTTCCAACACTATGTACTTCTTAACTTGAAGCTTACTCATGTCCCTCTTCGTCAATTATTCTCCATGGTGACTACTATGTAGATTTTGTGAGAATGCTTGATGTGGATATTGTGCTTTGTGTGTGGTTGTGGATGGTGTTTTGTGTAGTATGTTTGGTCCTTTAATTTTTCATCTTACTTTTGCATTGACTTTTATTAGTTCATGACCACCTTTATCATCTTTGGGGGTTTTTTTTGCGCTTGGAATTGGCTTTGGGTTTGGAAATAATCTAGTTTGGTCTTCGTTGAAGTTTATTTAGCTTTGCCAGAGCACCTCTTCTACTGATCGTTGCTTTTGTTCGATATTATGTGAATTGTTTGTAGTGATTACTACACTTGTGATATGCTGCCATGTTTTTGCTACTAGTTATGCTCCTTGACTATGCAACAAGTGTTTACTCCTAAGGAGAATGTGCCAAACTTTCAAAGGTCTGCCTCACGCCTATGTTATCAATTTTTAAATAAAAATGGATGCATCACCAAAAAAACGGGCTTGCCTTACAAAAAGGAAAAAAAAATCTTGGCAATGGAGGTGGTGAAGCCAGTCTAGGAGTGTTGCACGGATAACCTTGGTTGGGTCCTATGATGAAGAAGTGTTGCGTTGAGTGGGCACGGTTTACGTTATCCCCAAATCATGATCAACTTCACAACCACTACAGCTGCCATTATGACGTCCACGAGAAGTCATATCTATTACAAGAGTACAACAATATATTCAAGATAAGATAACAATCATATGATTATATACAATCAATTATATAATTGTGTCTGTACAACATATTTTGTTATGATTAAAGCTATGTATATGATTGGGGAACATATGCAATTACATACATTGCATCAATCAATTTAATAATTGCGACAACTGAAAAATTAATGATAGAAGTGCTCTGGCCATCGTACGTAGCGCGTGCTCCAGTCAAAATTGTTAGAGCTCTAGTCTTAAAGATAGAAATTTCTTAGTCGAAAAAAAGTGGCCCAAAATAAAAGCGGAGTACTACAGAAGAAGCATCGTACAAAATTTTCAGTCGGTCGCTTTAAGCACATCATCTTAAAACAAAAGAAGGGATTGAAATCAAAAATAAAAAGTTGAGGATATAATAAAGAAAATCACAAAATAAAAGATATCAGAAATAGATTAAAAGCAACTCCTCGAGAAAGTAAAGAAGTTCCGAAGCTTTACCATTACTCTGCCTAAATTATATCTTACTATATCGCTTTTGAAGGCCAATTCATGTGAAACACTATAAATCTGGTATCTCTTGTCATGATATTTTTTTATATTTTTTAACCATGGTTTGATTTGCTTTTTTTTGTTAGTACAATGCTATTTTTTTATTTTTCTTTATGCTTTATAGCCTTAATCACTTTTGAAAATTTTGTATGTTATAACTCATTAGATCTATTATCAAAAATATATTATATTACTTGTTATAGCATTACATGAATTGATTGAATGTTACGTTTAATGATATAATGTTATTTGGAGTAACATATTATATTTTGATGCTACTTCTAATACCATTATATTGAATTAGAAAATCGAATATACCCATCCATATCATAATATGACATTTTTTGATGTATTTTTCTATGATTTAACAATACTTTTTCTATAATTCAGCTGTCTTTCTTTTAACATGTTTATTATCTAAGTATCAAAAATTTCTTAGTTAAGCATATAGCAACACTTTCTTTTATAAAAATTAGGGACACGTCCCTCTTTTCTAAACTTATTTGTTTTACACTCTTCCCTTTTAGAAACTATTATATATATATACACACACAAAAAAAACAGAGATTTTTTCAAACAGTATATTTTTCATCATAGTATATTATATTTGCGTAAGTACTGCTACAATAAAAAAGTTGCTACAGTGTTTTTGGATTCGAACTATTTTAATGGCAACTTGAAGGTTTTATCCCAAGGGTGAACTAAATGAATGTCTAAGTAAGGAATTAGAAACCTAATTACTTTTATCTTATTTATCATCTCAGAGTCTTTTAATTTTTTACTTAGCATTCGATAGTTTTTCTGTTCTCATTTTTTTCTACTAGTCATGGTATAGATTTGTATCATAATAAAGATTCATATCATAATCATTGTCCGGATAATATAAATTTTCTTGGTCTTCTTCTTCTATTTGTTTTTTAAGTATTTTTCTATATTCTTCACAGAATTTTCCAAAAGTTCTATTTCTTACAGGTTTTGTTTGTTTTGAATTGTTTATTACCATAGTTCTGTTTATACTACTTATAGTATAAAATATGTCTATTTTTGGATCATCTCTTATGTCTATTAATTCTTCCGTATATTTACTTTTAAAAATAGTTGCTAACTCATATTGTTGTTTATTATTTAGATTGAGGTTTTTCATTATATAAAATAGTTCTAATGTTTCCATATGTTTTAGATTGAGGTTTTTCATCCATATGTTTTTATAAGGGGAAATGGACTTTAATGAATATTTCTGCAATTTTTAGAATTTTCTTTTTATAGCAAATATAGGGTTGTTTTTGACCTATTGTAAGAAAATGATCAAAGCTTTTTGGAATAATCGGATAAACTTTCATAGTATTTAAATCTTATCTAAACTCTTTATTCTTTCATAATTATTACTTAATTTTATGAGGATCTGTAAAGTTATGCCTGAAGAAATTACTCATTATTACCAAAAAAAATTTTCTTAACAAGCAAAAAATCCTCACCTTGTCACTCTCATCCTAATATTTTCCCCTAATCGGTACTCTTTACCTAAACGGGTACTTCTTAGGCCTTAAATGAGTTTACGTCTTTTGGATTAAATGGTTAAGAGAGATAAGGATAGTCTCAGTTTTTGGTGTCAAATTCATGATATCTCAAACAGGAATTACAAATACCATAAGACTTCAGTAACAACTTATGAAAGAAAGACTTTAGTTTAGATGGATCTTACATACCTGCAAAGTTTATCTTTTCTTCCTTAAGCTTTGATCCAGAAGGTTTAGTTGCAGTTCATTGGATTACGAACAAACGCCATTAACATAAAAACAAGAACTTTGAGATGCAGTGGAATATTACAATAATTTTTGATACAAGAGTTTTCGATGATCACAAAGACATACTTTTGCCAAATATATAGGGCAGAACAACCAGTTATAATAACATACAGCTGTCCAAACAGACCGACAGCTCACAATCTACTACACACTTCTATTTTTACTTTATAATAAAATACAAATACAAAACGCGCTGAACCTTACATCTTATCAATATTAATGGAGCACTATAAAAAGTAGTGTCCACCAGGACAATAATTTACATACCTGTCATCTTTATGAGATTCCTTTATTTTAGTGGTAGGTTATATATCACATCTTGCCAGCTGTTTGCTTTTATTCTTCTGTGGATTGTACTGACTCTTTGTCTTCACTTTGTTGTCCGTTGAGTAGCCTTTTGAAATTGTTTATTATATGAGTTTTGGATGGAAAACCTCAAAATCTCTATACATATGGTCGAACTCTTCTATTGTTTTGCTGATATATATTTTCATGACTTGGGTTTCAGCATATAGTTTGAAATCTTTTTCTTCGTTCTTATCCCATTTGAGATTGGATCCAAGAACATAAGCTCTATATCTTTCATAGCTTTTTTGCTCTATCATTTTTTCAGTTGACATGTCTGGAGAGCCAAACTGGTTTTCCCATTTATCATAATTGAGATCAAAATTATAAGCTTTAATCCTTATAATATGCCTGGCTGGATTATGTATTTTATCTCCAAAATGAGGAGGCACAGAAGATATTTCTAAACATATCTCATTATCTAGGACTTTAGTAAAATAATCAGCAATGGAACCTAAAGGTTCTGAAAGATCAACTTGGTTCCAGCTATCCATATATATTTTTCATAAAAATCCATAATTTAATAATAAAGATGGTTCTATAACTATATTGTTCTGAACCAAGTATTTATATTGGGTAAGCTTTAAGTCTATTTGGGGCATGGAGGCAATAATTGTGCATCGACAATCTACCATATAGTCTGAAGGGTCCTTATAAATATTAGTGCATGGAATATTGTTATTTCTAACAATTTCTCACTTTATATTAATTCCAGCAGTTTGCCTTGTAGATAAACCTGCCAAGAGTTTATATAGCATTCTATAGGTTGTTATATCATGATCTAGTGGAAAAGTGAGGAAATATAATTCTCTAATCAATGGTTCAGGAAATGTTAAAGCTGATTCTTCTTTTTATGGGTTTTTTGTATTACATTTGAAGGGGCTCCAAGAAGAACCATTTTTCTCTTTTGTATTTCTTTGGCAGTAATTGATGCATAAGTTGTATTTTGTTTGAGCTGTAGAGGAGGTGTTGAGGTTTCTTCTTTTATCATTATTCATGTTGCTATATTGTTTATTTGTATTATTGAATCTGATAATACATAATCCTTTCCAAGGATTTTATCTATCACTTTATTGGCCGTCTCTATGTTATTATATCCTTTATATATAGGTCTCCCATATTTGGGATTTTGCTCTATATATTTATTTTTAGGATCATTTCTTCTCAAGATATATATATATATATTCCAGCATCTGGTCCATTGAAAAGGGCATAATGGGAAAATTTTCTATATTCAGTATTAGAGAATGTATCCACCAATGTATATAGAATACTCATCTTTTGTTTATTGTCTTGAGGAGCGGTAGGAAGATTCCATATATTGTCTATTACCATATGTTGGTCTTCAGACAATTGTACTTTAATAACGAATTTATTTTGTGTATATGTCTTCAAGAATCTTTTGCTATCAGAAGAGGCCATACCTTTATTGATCACCTGTAATATATCTTTATAGGGAATATATTAAATTTATTTGGGATATTTATCATTCTAGTTCTATAAACAATCTAGAGAGAGTATCAAAAATTATATTTGTTTTTCCTTTTATATGTTTCCAAATGATTTTAGTTCCATAATTTAATATTGTATGCCTTAGTTTTATCCATCTATTATTTATAATAGATTTTTCTTTTCTTTTTCCCTATATATTTTACTATAGATTCACAATCTGCTCTAATTGTAATTTCTTTATGGGATATAATAAATAGTCGGAATGCTTCAAGGCAATATATTACAGCATGTATCTCATAATCTAGGGATGTCATATATCCTTTTTCTTTATAGATACCAGAGGCATATCTACATATTTTTTCTGTGGATTTAGGGTCATACTTGTTGGATTTTGATAATAGAATTCCCCCCATCCATAGGATGTTCCATCTGTTTTTACTATTAAGTAATCTGTTTCAAGTGGTAAAGTTAATGGTTTCAGTTCTTTCACTAATTCTTTTATTTTTGGATTTTTTTTTAATATCTTCTTCATTAAATTCTCTTTTTCATTTAAGACTAGCTTTATTACATATGGGTCCTACATATTTAGATAGGTTATGTAGGAATGGTCTTGCATAATTAACCAGTCCAAGAAATGATTGTAATTGTTTTAAGCTATTTAGTTTATCTGGAAATTATAATATTTTCCTGGATATGTGAGGTTTTAACTCTATTTGGCCTTTTCCTATTTTTACTCCTAAAAATTCAATATATTTTTTGAATAATTCAATTTTCTTTTAGATATAATCAATCCATGTGTTTCAAAAAAGCTTAAGTATAGTATACAAATGGGACACATGTTCTTTCTTTGTTTTAGAGAAAATAAGTATATCATCTATATAGACACAAGTAAACCTACTACAATGTTTAAATATACTATCTCTTTTTCTTTGGAATATCTATGGTGCATTCTTTAATCCAAATGGCATAACTAACCATTCAAAATGTCATTCACTACATGTGAATGCAGTCCAAGGTATAGATTTTGGGTGCATTTTTACTTGCCAAAAACCAGATTTCAAATCAAAATTTCAAAACCAATAGTTATTTAATATTTTATTAATTAATACCTCTTTATCGAGAATAAAATATCCATCTTCATTAGTGTTATCATTTAATCTAGTATAGTCCATTACCATTCTAGATTGTCCTCTTTTTCTCTCGGATTCTTTTCGTACAATAAAAACAGATGTTCTATGTCTAGAGTATGTTTTTCTTATGATTCCTAATTTATTGAGGATTTCTATGTGCATTTTAAATTCTTCGATCATCCAATTATCATACTTTGGTGATCTTGTTTATGTCGTTATATCTGGATTTATTATGTCAAGATTATAATAAATCGAATCTTTTTCCCAATATTTTAGGGTTTTTCTCCTATTATTTCTATTTTTTCTAGTTTGCTGATTATTTGGTCAATCTCACTTGTATCTATTAAAATTTTACTTAATTTATTAGGGTTTATTAATTCTAACCCAGTTTTAATTTCTATTTTGAGAGTCTATTTCCATCCATCTCCTCTAGAGGGAAGAAATCTTCTTGTATTAAATCTTTTTGTTTTTTACATTAACCATGTATTTCATAAGTACATTGGTTTTCTTTATGTTGTGTATTTTTATCTTTATCGTGCCTCTTATGTGTATATTCTGATAAGATAGGGGTTAATGTAGTTTTTTTAGATATTTGCAAATAGTCTTTATTAAAGGAAAAATGTCCATTATCACTTAATAAAAAGTCTAATCCTAATATTAAATTTATATTTCCAAAATCTAATTCAGTCGCCCATATTTGTTTCATGGGATAATATTATGACCATTCATTACAAGTAGTATTGAATCTTATTTGTATATTTTTTTACAACATCTCTTATTATACTAGTTTTACCATCAAACTGTATACTTTGTTTTGGTTTATCTTCTTTTGACACTAGATAATGTGGTATTATTCTTGAATTTATAGTAGAACTTGTGGCTCCTGTGTCTATGAAGGCCAATAATTGTATTTCTATACCTCTTATGTTTAATAGGGTTAATATTCTTAGTTCCTTTAAATTTTCAGTATTACATATCAAAGGTATGTTTATGGGTTTATCAAGATTATTTAAATTATTATCAATATTATTTTCAAAAATAGACAAAAGATTATTTGTATCTATTAGTTCCTTTCCTTTCCTTATTTGTTCCATTTTTGTATAGTTATCTTAATTTCATCTAGTTCTAATTCAAAATTATTAATTCGTTCTTCTAAGATTTTTATTCTGTCTTCATTAATCTTATTTTTGTCTGTAAATTGTATTTTCTTTTCATTTAGTATTTTCAATTTGAACTGTTTTTCTACACAAACATAACATATTTCTATGGTGCATATTTTACATTTAAACCTTTTATCAAATGCAGGATACCAAGGGCAAAATAGCATTTTGTGGTGTCAGTTCCCATTTTATATTTAAAATCATGCTCGCAATCGTCCCTATTTACTAGGTTCAATAGTTGTTCTAAATAATTAATTTGATTGTTCTGGGTTTTTGTTAATTCTTCTATTAAGAAATAATATGAATTTGAGGGTAGATTTTGTTCTTCTATTCCTTCTAAATATATTATAGAATATATTGTAGATGTCTTAGAAACGTCAGAAGTTGTTTCTATTAGATCTTATTTCACTGAATCAACTAGATTTGATTATTTAGTAAATAGATTATGTCTTTTTGGGCTAGCAGAAGAGAGATGTCCTTTTTCATTACATGTGAAACATGTAATAGTATTCATATATGTCTTTTTAAGGTTATATTTCCTTACATGTCTTGTTTTATTTAAATATGTTTTTCTGGCTCTTGATTTTCTTAAGTAGTATTTTTTCATATATTGTTTCTTTGGTTTAGGTTTCCTTATATTAGGATTTTTGGAGCCATATTGCTGTGGAGTATATATTTGGGAGCAAAAGCCATAATTTTTCTGTTTTAGTTCCCTTTGTATTTGTATGTAAGTACATTTCTTTTTAATTCGGAAATAATATGTGATATTCTTATTCCAATATTATCATAGGTTTTTAGAATATTTGGATATAGTCCATTCCATGAGTTATGAATTAATTTTCCTATGTCTCCTGGTGATTTGGAAAACAAACTATCTCCTATTTCTTTAGAATAATAGTTTCCTGAGGTTGTTGCATAATATAAAAATTCATTTAGAAATTTTATTATATGTTTTCAGTCTAGAAGCCGTATTTGTTCTAAGTCACGCATAGCTTCTTGCTGTCTTAAGGTTAATCCTGTATTGACTTCTCTTCTTGTTATTATTCTATGTATTAGGAAGGCAAAATTATAAATATTTCCTCCTTGTGCTACTAAAGATGCTACTTCATTAGGAAAGTTAGATTTATAGGCTTCCCACATTCCTTTAGCACCATCACCTAGATAATTTTCTGCTTTTCTTATCATTTCTTCTCCTGAATTTATATTTGGATGTTTAGCTGAATAGTCTCTGGCTATTGTAGCAGTACATTGTTCTAAGTACGTATCTAACAGTTGTAGATGACATTCTGTAACATTTGGGATTACATAATTTGTTCCAAAAAAGGTTATTTCTGTTGGCAATCTTTTACCTGTTGCTCTTAAATTTCTATTTTCATTTGTGTAAGGATTTACTGTAGTTCTAGGAGGGTGTCCTAGTCCATAAGTCATTTCTTCTGGATCTTTAGAGGGATAAGTTACAGCAGAATGGCTTTCTCCTTTTATTTCCATTAGATCTATCTGTTCTGTGTATTCGCCGATCAATTCTTCTTCAGTATTACTTTTGTTTGTACTTAGTATTAATTCATTTGAATTTTCTAAGAAAGTTTCTAGTGTAGGTATGGTTTTTATTCTTATATTATTTCCGTCATTAACATATATAAAAGTGTTACTATCTATTTGATTCGTTTGTCTAAGTTGTTGTTCTAGTTCAAACAACTCACAAGGTTCTAGTATCATTCCAAGTTCTTTTGGATATATTATTTTGTCCATTTACAAATTTCTTTGTAATTATGAGTGGGATTCATCATTAGTTTCTATTTCTTGTTGACTGGATGGTCCATAATCTTTGAATCTTAAAGATATGGATCCATTATGATTTGTACAAGTTACTACATCATTTGGTTTTAACGTATTTTTACTTTCATTAGTATTTTGGATTGTCCATTCATGTCCTGCTAATATAAAAGAATCTATTTCCGTTGGTTTCAGGAATGTTATTCCTATTGAAGTTAATGTTTTTATTACTTCATCTAATTTTATTTTTATTTTAGGTGTATATTTTGTCATATATTTTCCTAAAAATGTAATATCTAGTAGAATATTTTTTCCATTAAAATTTTCAAATCCTTTAGTTTGGATAACTATTTTTATGTGTTTGTAGAAATCTTGTAAGGTCGTCGTGAAATTGGGTGAAATATAAACGATGCCTATATTATTGTTCATGTCTACTTCTATAGTTCCAAATATAGTTGTATCTAATTCTTGTTGTCTATCATCAATTAGGACAATTAATAACTTAGCTCCTATTTTCTGTCTTACTAATCCTCTTTTTCCTATGACAATTAGCCCTAGGTGGATTAATTTATAATTTTGTAATCTTAGTTGTCTAATGGCTTCTGTCGACATTAAATCAATAGTTTGTTGAGTTCCATCTGAGATAGAAAGGATTTCTTCTCTATGGTACCTATACAACCCAGTATTTATTGTAAAAATGTATGTCCTATACAATTCTCTAGGATTTTAGGTATTTAGTTGGTTATTTGAAAATACCTCTAAATCATTGTCTATATTTATTATTTCTTCTAACTGAAATTGTGAGTTCACAGATCTCACTAACATACTGTCTATCCATGTATTTGAGGCCAAACTATTGCTTTCTATGGGTCTGTCCATTATGGTTCTGGATGTTCCTATAAAGGATCATCTATGCATTATTTATTGTCTAATTTTTTAAAGGTCAAAAAACTTGTCTTATTCTTTTTAATAATTTGATTTATTGGTCCTAGATTTAAATTAGACAACTTTTCTGTAAGTTGACTTATATCATGATCCTTTTCTAGTGTTGTTTTATCTAGACTACTCAATTGTTTATTCAAACTAGTAATACATTTATCCACCTGATCTATTATTTCATGTATCTGGGTTAACATTGCAATAATGGTATTACACATCAAGCAAATTGCATTATCTCCCTTACTTTGGTAAATATCTTTATTATATCGTGCTGATAATGTATCATTCTGTCTAAGTATCATATTGACATGATTAATGGCTTTCAAATAATACTTATTATTATATCCCATCTTAATTCAATGGTATGTACTTAATTTCTTGTAGCATTTATTCAGTCGTATTTATTTGGGACTCAAAGTAATTTGTATTTATTTCAGCTTGGCTTTTGATTTGTAGTATTAAGTCTTTAGATTGTATTTCTATTTCTTTAGGCTTATTTTCTTCAATCATTTGCTTTAAATAAATTATATTTTGTTTGTTGGGGAAGTTCTTAAGATTTAATGCCTTAAATTTCTTGGTTAATTTTCTTATAGTAACGTCGAATTAGTCTATTTTTAGTAAAGATGTCTTTATGTAGTTTTGATTATCTTGTATTTGTTGTAATTTTTTATTTCTATTTTCCATACTTTCAGAAATAAGGTTAATTAGTTTATAAAATTTTCATTATACCATTGGAGAGAATCTCTTAATTCTATAATTAAATCAGTCATGCTATTTAATTGTTTGAATTCAGAATGTAATTCATGTAAAAAGGAATTATTACCTTTTATATAACAATTGTGTTTTTGTTTATCTAATGATATAATTCTTTTAACTGAGTTATTTATTTCTAAGTATAAATAATCTAACATTTTGTATTCTACCATATGATCTGGTTTTATTCTATTCATTTTTATTGATCAGATACCAAAATAAACAGTGGTTTTTTCAAACAGTATATTTTTCAAACAGTATACTTTTAACCAGAAGCGGCAATGATATTTCCCGACCGCTGTACCAAAACTGCCAAAACATTCACAACGCACAACACGATAACAACAAAAGCTCCAACTCATCACACACAATACGCGGCGCCAAGAAATCCTATCCCGATCCCACTTCCGACTTACGTGTCATCGTCCCTGCATGCAACCACCCCAAGTGTAATCCCATCACGTGACTTCACCCACCTCCTCCTTGTACTCTTTCCCACGCGTCACGTACCTTCTTCCATGTATCCCTTCATCTGCCCTATATAATCATCCCATCTCGCTCTCCATCACTCACATCACCGAAAGCGAAGACTAACATGGCCATCAAAGCGTTGCTTATACTCTCTATTTTCCTTTTTGTCACATCCACCTTCGCCAACGACCTCTCTTCACGTCGAGAAGAAGAACAACGTCAGAGGTTGGAGAAGTGCAAAGAAGAATGCAGTGAACTTCCCCATTACGATCAAGGCATGCAAAGGCAGTGCGTCAAGAAATGCTTACAGCAGCGAGAACAAAGCAGTCAGGAGCCTGATGACGAAGTCAGTCGCACCAGCCCTAAACGTCGCTATGAGCAATGCCGTCTTCAGTGCCAACAAAGTACAGTATCTCTTACCGTATGTTTACATATATAGAGTTTATTTTATTTATCCTTTTGCATTTAATCAGGTAAGCAAGGGCAGCAGGAAAAGAAATGCGAGCACCAATGCGGGCAGCAATTTGAAGAAGAAAGGCGTGAGCAAGGTCGTGACTCGTACGAAGAAGAAGAAAGCAGTGGTTCTAGTCGCCGTGAGCTACAAAAGAAGTACGAAAAATGCAAACAAGATTGCAGTCAGAGTCGGCAGGGCGAGCCGCAAAGGTGGTGCAAACAGCAGTGCGAGCAGGAGTACGAGAAACAAAGAAGACACGAACAAGAACAAGATGACTCTGACTTCAGCAGTCGAGACCCACAAAGAAAGCTCGAACAATGTAAACAAGATTGCCGTGAAAGCTACCAAGGAAGACAGCAGGAGCAAAGGCAGAGACAATGCGTGCATCAATGTCTAAGGCAGTTCGAGAAAGAGCAGCAAAGAGGGCAAGAACAAGAGTTCAACCCTAGGCAGCAAGAAGAAGAAGAACAGCAAAAAAGATGGCACCAAAACCCTTATGTGTTCGAAGGTGAAAGCTTCAACCTAAGAGTGAGGAGCGAGCATGGAAGGATCGGACTTCTTCCTAACTTTGCTAAGGGATCAAAATTGCTTCTAGGCATTGCCAACAACCGTGTCGCTCTCCTTGAAGCAAACCCCAACACTTTCATCGTGCCTAACCATTTTGATGCTGATGCCGTCTTCTATGTTGTAGAAGGTATAAGTTTAACTACAAAACATCAACACATATAATAGAACAGTTCAGAGTTCACAAAACTGATTATTATATCGATATTGTTGGGAAATAGGGGAAGGAACAATTACAATGTTGGCAGGGGACAGAAAGGAGAGAGAGTCACACAACATAAGGCGAGGGGAGGTGATAAAGGTACCAGCTGGAACTGTGGTCTACATAGTCAATAGAAGCAATAACCAGAAGCTTCGTATAGCCAAGCTTCTGAAACCCATCTCCACTCCCGGCCAAGTCGAGGTATTTACATATATAGCATATACGTATAGATAGAAAGAAAAGAAAACTTGCCTCATTGCATGATATATGTACAGGGATTCTACACGGTGGGAGGAGAAGAGCCAGAGTCGTACTACAGAGCGTTCAGCACAGAAATACTGGAAGCTGCATTAAACACTCGGCGCGACCAACTGCAAAGGTTATTCGGAAGACAAGAACAAGGAGTCATAATCAAAATCAGTGAGGAGCAAGTTGGATCTTTAAGCCGGTCAACATCGGAGCAAGGTAGCCATTGGCCTTTCGGAGGAGAGGAGTCTTCCAAACGTACCTACGACCTTCTGAACAAGCGTCCTACGTACTCGAACAAGCACGGAAAGTTCTACGAAGTGGACTGTGACGACTTCGAGGCGTTGAAAGACCTGAACTTACGAGTGACGTTTGTGAACATTACAAGAGGATCGATGATGGTTCCGTTCTACAACTCTGAAGCAACCAAGATAGCCGTTGTGACAAATGGTCGTGGTTATTTTGAAATGGTGTGTCCACATTTGTCAGAACAACAACAATGGAAACAGAAGAAGCTGCAGAAGGTGAGATCGGAGCTGAGGAGGAATACGGTATTTGTAGTGCCGGCAGGGCATCCGATTGCGGTTGTGGCGTCGAAGGAGGAGGGTTTGGAAGTGGTTTGCTTTGGGGTGAATTCGGGGAATAACGTGAGGACGTTTGTGGCGGGGAAGAATAATGTAGTGAGTCAGATGGAGAGGGAGGCGAAGGAGTTGGCGTTTGGTGTTTCGAGCAAGATAGTGGATGAAGTTTTCAGTGGTGAAGGGCAGGAGGAGATGTTTACGAAGGGGCCGGAGAAGAGTTGGGAGAGGGAGGAGAGGCAGCAGCAGAGTGAACCGCTTCAGTCTATTTTGGACTTCACGAGCTTTTGAATGTTTGTATAAGAATGTTTGCGCGTGCAAGTAGTGTTAATGTGAAGAGCTAGTGCAAAATGCATGCAGCTTGGATGCTGCGGAAGGATGTACTGTTTAATAAATAAATAAAGCTTAGAGCTTTTTTTTCTCTAATGTTTTTGTTTAGTTTTCTTATATATTAACTTGTGCACTTTTTGAATTTTGCATGAATTGGTATACATTATACAACGAATCTACAACTACAAGCAAGTAGTTGACCAAATAAAGGGACATAATGTAGTTATAAACAACTAACACAGCGGGTTGTATAATTATCGTTTTGGATCAATTATATGCGGGTTTTTTTTTTTTTCGTGGCCAACGTTAACAATTTTCATCTTGTGTATTGGAAGCAGTCCTTATCTAAAATAGAGGTCGACTCTTCATCACAAACCAAAACTGTGATTCACCTTAATTAACTCCCTCTCCAACTACTATCAACCTTACATCTCCATCTACTTCTCCTTTATATACACCAATCAATATTCCCCTTGCAAGTCATAACTAATATTCCATATCAAAACACCACCACTGATAACAAAAGAAACAGAAGAGAAGAGAGAGACAATGTCACAAGCAAACGAGCAACAACAACAGCAAATGGAAAGGAAGGACGACGTGATTAGATCACAAGAACTGCCATTACAAAGCAGCCCTTACGTGAAGTATTCAGAACTGGAAGAATACAAGCAAAATGCATATGGCACACAAGGCCATTTACCAGTCTCTGACACGCATAGAGGCCCTGGGGCTACTGAAGGTCCTACGCTTTCTGGTGCTGGAATTTCCGAAAGTCAGGCTGCTTGCATGGATCCACTTAATCGACAAGCTTCTATTTAGCCTCTCCTTTATATATTTTCAGGTATTTATGATCGACTCTGTAACGGTCGTACAGATTCATATTTGTTTTCAGCGTACAGCGTCATCTTGATGTATAGAATATTTGTATGTGATTTGCCAGGCCACAATATAATATATATATAGTTTTCTTTGAAATTAATGGTTTCAGATTGTTTCAATTGATTGTGTATCGTAGGAGAGATCAGGAGAAAGCTAGCCTGTTAATTTGCTAAAATATCAATGCTTAATCCATGTTATACAAACGTAGATTTCGGCAAACTAACCGATTATTCATTTTATGCTTTAATAAGCCACATTAAAGCCTGCAACTAATAAGAGCATGCTTCTATCTTTCTTTAATGGAACTATAAAATCCAGCTTGTTAACAAAATTCTAGTATTGAGTATAAAAGGATAATTATGTTATTTGCCTTATGACTTTAACTGCAAGCAATTTTCATTTCGAAAATGACACTGTTATTTACTATCCTTTGTGTTTTGTCTTGAAATCACAAGCACGCATCTTACCATCGCTTGCTATTCACCATAATTGTTACCCATGCAAGGTGGGTTAACACATTTAGAACATGAATTCCACATAACAAAATTTGTATGAGCAAAAAAATCTCGTCCGATCCAATATATATATATGCATGTATGTACATACGTACGTACGTATGCGTATGCGTATGCTGTGTTCTTAAAAATACTTCTACTATTTGGTTGAGTGATTAAGTAAAGATTCATAAAATGATTATGCTTAGGTACATACTGATAAAAATAATATAGTTGATAGAAACTCTATTAAAAAACATAAAATATGACGTAAATAGCAATATCCGTGCATGTTCATTCGAGTCTGCGGTCGAAAAAGGACTGTTTGTGTCCATCCAATTTCATTTAGGACATAAACTAGGACAACAAAGTTTGTATTGAACATAAATCTCATTCGGGCCGTGTCCGGTCTGATTTTATTTTAAACAAAAACTGAACATACATTCGTCTGCTCCATCCGATCGATTTACTCCCCTACCAGCATGTGCACTTAGCAAGTTATATAACCTAGTTTTACACCAACAGAATTAAAATAAATTTTATAGACTACTAAGTCTTCTGCTTCGTGTTCGGGGCTTTTATTCGTCTTCAAAAAAATCTGGCTAAGACTATAAACTCAACATATTCGAATGAGTATCAATAAGTTTATGCGGAAAATAATAATAAAAATACGAGCCGACATAAAACATAGTATAAGTAAAACATTTCCTCTAAACATAACATATAGTGAGACTATGCTGTCAAGCGGATCGGGTTTCTCCTTATAAGATCATTAACAACAATTACATCATATCATGTAACATCAAAACATCAAATCATATGTACAGACATATAACCATCATTTTAAACTTAAGTATACCTCATACTTAATGTCCAGCTATGAACCATGTGATACATTCATCCATTTCAACATAAGTATATCATATATTTATCAACATTTTATGAACCGTGTCATATAATTATCATTCACATTCATCACCTAGACTCTTATTCAAGTGTCATAAGTTCATTTGTCTTAAACAACATCATCGGTGGAATGGTCACTCATCAACCTTGGGAGCCAACGGGACTTTCCTAGAAAGTTGAATGTAAGCACATTGAATACCATCTAACAAGTTTCCCTACTAAGCATCAATAGTCTCTCATAGTCCCAGAAATACTTTCGTTTAAAATTTTTGATTCATTCATTAATTATATCTAGTTGATGTTATTACTCATAATAGAGTTAAACTATTATGAATTGAACCCAATGGAGACTTCCTAAGTCTTGGCATCCTAGCATATAACCATCGAGTTTATATTCCACCAAGATTTAGCACCTTCCCATTAAATATCTCAACAAGTGAGCATATTTTAAGCTCTTCGGTTCAATCAATTTCTTTCATTCATTTGTTGTGTACCATACACATTCCACAGATCTCTCAGTTTAGATAAAAGAGTTTTCAATTCTTTAAATAAAATATTTTTATATTTCTTTTTAAATGATACAGCTTATCATTTTCTAGTTTCTCTCAACTTAGTCATTTCCATCTTCACATAAGTTATTACATTTTAACTTGTCATTTTTCTTTTATGCTTTCTCATGCTACGAGATTCAAGTAAAACATCTTGGAAACTGTCATCCAAAATGCTTTCAATAATTCTAATGTTTAATTGGAGGAATTATTTTCACTTATTACCGCAAGGATAACTATCAAGCTACTAAGACCATGCTATCCAGTTTCTAACTATCGCATATATAAGTTATCGGGCTTCTAAGATAGATATTTAAAGTTTAAAATAGGTTATCAAAGGTAGGTTATCGAGCCTCTACAATAGCTAATGCAATTTAAGGTTTAGGTATGGAGGCTCTAAAATAGATATCAAAGGTTTAACATATGCTATTGAAGGTTTGAATTATCGAGCCTCTAAAATAGCTATCGAAGATGTAACCTAAAACTACCGAGGATATAGCTATCACATATCTAAGAACACGTTGGTCATGCTTCATTCCCTTCATATTGCTCACGCCCTCCCTTAGGTGCCCAACTTTTTTCCACTTTGACTTTTGAGATTCTTTTCCTTGTCCTTATGATGTTCTAACACCTTTGCCAAAGTTTGGGGAAGTTTTAAAAAGATTTGAATTAATTAAAGATTGATAAGTGCTGATAGAAATGTATAAGCACTAAGTGGTTTCTACCATTTCTTTAAATTTTTTAAAAAAGCAACTGGCTTTAACCTTAAGGGTTTATTTGTAGAGATCATTCAAGAGGTCACTACCACCTCCAAACCTCCTTGGAAGATCACTAAGCATGCTCCATCTCATGTGCAACCTTTTCACCTCATCATTGACCAAAACAAATATCTAAACATTATTCACTAAAATATATTCTGCTTAATCACTCTACTGATCTTTTTACTATTTGTAACAAACCGTACCTCTCGACACGTTGATCCAAAGTCTAATGTGACTTTCGAACATGCATCATGCTGAGAAAATACGAGTTCATAGGATTTTAAAAGCTTAGAGAGCATAATTACAAGAGTAAGTTCTAATACATTCTACACCTTTAGGCCTCACAGCGAAAGGGATTAACATATAAGTACAATAAAATAAAATTTTCAAAAAGAAGTCTCCAAAATACTTGATTTACATATACACTATTTTTTAAAGTACAATATAAGTTTGGCAAATATTTAATACAATAGGTATGTAACGACTTGCCTTTTCGACCGTAAAATATCGACAATAATACATCTATGATATTCATGTGCCAAGCATCTAAATGCTGGAAAGACAAATTGTTAGAGTAAATTAAAATAAATAGAACAAGAAAGAAGAAACATAATATCAGTACTTCACAATAAAACAATAACATATAATATCAAAAGACAGTAACAAAACTGTCACTCTAAGATATATAGCATTTTAAAGTTACAATTCTAAGTACTATCAACAGCATGGACAGTGATAAAAACTTTCCCCCACAATTGCTGATATATACAATATAGTAATGCAGCAAAAATAAGAATACTATGGTAAATGGAACATCCAACTCGTCTCCTCGAGCTCCAAGCATCCAACTAAAACCTGCTTTTCTCAGAATACTCGAAAGAGCACACAGGTATGGAGAGAAAACAAAAACCACACTTTAGAATAAGTCTGTATGAGAAACTCAAGAAATATGTGGCCAACATATTGCAGTACTTTCGAGATCGTGCGAAAACGGTTATCCCCTCAAAAGAACCACTATCTAATAAGTATATAAGGTGATAAATTAGATAATATCTAGAGTGTAGAATATAAATATATAACATAGCTGAAATGGTCTCATTAATTACATTCAATAGCATATTCAAGGTACAATACAAACCAATAAGGTACGTTCGCATAATGGATTTTCTACGGTGATCTCTTCAGCAAAGCCGAAACTGAACTCCATGCACAAGGGTCAGAAAGTACTTTCTGAACATCATATATCTCTAGATAAAATATACCATTAAGGAAAACCTAAGAGGACGATCGTCCGAACATAAACATGAACAACGTGAACCAAATATTATCAACTCCCGTCGACCAAAAATCGATAAGTATCTTTAGATATAAATTTGATAATACCCTGAATCGAGTCAGCTAAACCCCAAGTTGTTCATCCTACTATGTTTTTTGTTACTTCCGATGTTAAGGTTACATTCGTCATCTTTCATATGAGTCTTTTGAAAATCACTGTGTGGATCGTGCTATATGGAATAATATTAAACTAGTGTAGAAATAAACTATAGCAATGCAAAGTAAGTAAAAATAAAACAAGCACACTAGGAAATTTTATACTGGTTTGAACTTCTCGTTCTACGTCCAGTCCCAGACTCCTTTCTAGAATTTCACTAATAACAATCATCACTTAACCAGAAGGAACAGGTTTATACAACCCTTGCACAGCCGAACAAGGGACCTGAGCAGCAGAACAGGATTTCGCCTCAGACTTCAACTTATACAGAATGTATATGACACAATGTGTACTTAATAACACGAATTTGTCTCTTGATAGTACAAACTTCCTATAATCTATCTCCTTTATGATATATGTGTGAATGCGTGAAGATTAAGGAAGTAGGAAACTGAATTTGAATGATGTTGAAAGCACAAATGTATTAGAATCAAGAATTTCAAGAATAGAATAATAATCAATAGAATTGGTGTTTTGAAAATTTAATTCTAATGTGTTTATATAGATAATAAATAGTTGTAATTGTTCATGAAGAGTTAGCATCAAGTGTTATGATTATCTATTAGATTAAAGATTGCAACTCTTCATGAATGGAAATGCCTTTTAATAAAAGTAGCCGTTGTAAATATTCAAACTTCTGCAATTAAAAATTCAGACTTCTGAAATGCAACGAAATCAAACCAGAAAGAAAATAGGTAAAAAGTTGTCATATTCAGACGTCTAATTTATACCTTTCGGACATTTGAATATTGTATTTTACAATATTCAAATTTCCAGCATCAAACGTCTGGATTGAAGCATTCAAACGTCTGTAACATAAAAATGAGATTTTTTTTCTTTTAAACCAAATATATGAAATGATAATGTAGTGTATATCATATAGGAGAGATTTTAACATATTTCAACTTCTAGATAAACTCCTGCAATTATATATAGTTGTCATAGATCTACTCCTGTAAAACAAACAAGTTAGTATATGAATGATTATATAGTTGTCATAGTCAAAATATCGTATTTACGAAATACCGTAAACACGAAGGTTTCAACATTCTCCCCCTTTTTGATGATGACAATTATATAAAATTATAGTAAGATCATATAGAAGCAAGAAATAAAAAAAATCTCCCTTAATATAAACTCCCCCGATCGATATAAATATATCTCCCCCTTTGACATCGACAAAAAGGAAAGTTAAGATATCATTGCATATCATAGATGTAACAAAATATAAACAAGAACAGGATAACAAAGAAGCATCAGAATCATCAAAAGATACAAAGAGCCAAATAGTAGTAGCATATGTTTAAGTTACTTACCAAAAGAAACGTCAGTAGTTTTTTAAAAAACAAACAGTGCAAAAAGATTTGTTTTGAAATGTTGAAGTGAAAGTTCCATACCACCACTATTTTAGAAAGATGAACTAGGACGATCATCACCTTCTTCATCATCGTCATCATTATCTTCATCATTTTTAGTACCGGATCTAGACAACCATTGAAAGGGTGCGGGATTAAAGACCTCGGCAGAAGTGGAAGATGAGCAACCAATACGTTTCCAAATTTTGTTTAGGAAGCCACGAATAGAATTAAACTTCTTATTGGTTTGCTTTTCTGATATATCAATCTTGGTATTGAGCTTAGCCTGATTTTGAGAAACTATAACAAAGGCTTGTTTAGGTGTTGATTCAAGAGAAAGCACTTCTATGTTATCATCATCATGCTCGGGAGCTTGTGGAGCAATGTGGTGATGAGTTTGAGGTATATTTTGATCTCAGTTTGTGATCCATTCTTTGAAATAAATAAAGTTATGGTTTTGTGGACGCTTAGACAAGTTCATCAGCCCTAAGGTTTTGGTTCCTAGCTCCTTTATAGGTGAAAATTCTGATTCCGAAAAAGTTACTCTATAATTTCTAAGAATTTTCAATATATATGCACCATAATGAAAAGTTTTATAACTATGGAGACGATTAACATCCATAAACTCCTCAAGAATAACACGACCCCAATTTATAGATTGCTTCGAATATATGGCATATAGAGCTTGGAAGTTTCGTTTGTTGATAACTTAATAACTTCCGGTTCTCGGTAAGACGGAATGAATCAAAGCTCGATGAAGAATACGGGCTTGTGGCCGGAGTTGGACAGAGGTAAGCCTAGTGATATCATCTGAAAGAAATCTATGGGGGACTTCATCTCTATGATCCAAAGAGAGTGAAACTTCAATTTCATCCAAATCTGTTTCGGATGAAGAACATTGCAAAAATATCTCCAAGACGAACTAAGGGAAGATAGATTTTAACACCACATACCCAAGTCCAAATACAGTCCTCTCTATTATGGGGATGATGATGGTCTAAGTTCATATTAGCATAGAATAATTTAACTAAAAGATGATTTATCTTAACATTATTTGCAGAAAAGGACAAGAGAGATTCTAACCCACTTGAGCGAGCAATTTGTTGAATTCTGTAAGGTTCAAATTCGTCAAATTTAACAAAAGCTCCCGGGAAGAAACCAGATCTATCCATTTGAACAAATCTTTTCTTTTCTTCATCATTTCATAGCCCTTGATCAATATTTGGTGTAGATGAAGAGCTTGGAGCCCTTGGACGTTTTGTTCTTGGAGGTATTGGAGATTTTTGTTTAAAATTTTTGTAGATGAAGAGCTTAAAAATGGAGTTTTGGAGAATAGAAAGATGCTGGTTCGGATGATGTAGGGGTTGAAGAAGTATATGAAAGTAATTAATGTGGTTGTTGGATGGATAAATTCGAAAAACACCTTGAATTTTAAATCGGCGGTTAGATTCAGACGTTTGGAATTCCAATTTCAGATGTCTGAAATTGTAAATTTTAAAACAGAAGAAAAACAGTTCAATTCGAGGTACTTTCAGACGTCTGGAATAGAGCGTTCAGACGTCTGAATCTGAGTAAAGAAAACTTCTTCAACAATATTCAGACGTCTGAAACAACTATTTCAGACGTCTGAAATATGTGTTTCAGACATTGTTAAATATATTTGAAAAAGAAAAAGAATTATAATAATTTTTGAATGATTAGAAATATTTTGAATGATTTACAAAATATAAATATGATCATTCAATAACTACATATATAGATAAAAGAAATCATTTATCCGAATCACTCAGAGTCTTGCAATCTTCCGGTTCTATCTTGGTTATCTCTGTGCATGGTCGTAATGGAGACCAATATGGTTGATATTCCCAAGAATTTGGAGAAACCGGAGGACCCTGTGGACTCGGCTCCCATTGATTCGAAGTAGAAGGTTGAACTACATCTTTCTTTGGAGATGTACCACAGAATTTTAATGCCACTTGTTCAATAAAACTAAGTCGTTTGGCGTTAACTTTCTGTTCGTAATACATCTCTCGCTACAAATCCAGCCGTTCTTTTTGATAATGATGAATGTCGGATATTTTTTCTTTGGTTGATGGAGAACCGAAGAAAAGAAACCGTCGAGATTTCTTCTTTTCTGGCGTATAACCAGAATGTTCGCGTGAAGGAAGATGTCTATCCTGTTCACGGGTTGTTGGAGTTGCCAAAATTTCTATAGAAGATGTAGAATAACTCGAGGGAGAATTGTCCGAGTTGGAGTTGTTGTTTGATGCCATTGAGAGGAGGAGGAAAAACATGTTGATTTCCATTTGCAATAGCTCTTTTGGTAATACGAGAGGCAGAGATTGTATGTATAAAAGGAAGAGAAAGGTTTAAATATAGAATTTTTGTTAAAACAATGTGTGGCTGAAAAGCTTTAGATAGTAATATACATACGTTAAAAAGTAAAGAGAATAAGAGGTGGGAAAGAAAGAGAGTATTAGTTAACTATTAGAAAAAAAATTATGAACTAAAGAATAAGTAACAAATATTAATATCTCCTAAAAGATATCATCGATTTTTAAGAGAGAAAATACCAAGCTCTTGTCTGAGTTTGATAAAGATATTTTCTAAAAGAGGTTTTGTAAAAACATCAGACAACTGATTTTCAAATGCAAAAAAATCCAAACTTATTGTTCCTTTTTCAACATTATCACGAAGAAAATGATGACGGATGTCAATATGTTTTGTTCGTGAATGATTGATAGAATTTTTAGATAAGTTAATAGCACTAGAGTTGTCACAATATATAGTTGAATTTATTAAGTTTATATTGAAATCTTTAAGTGTTTGTTGCCTATAGATTACTTGAGTACAAGCCAAAGCAGCAGAAATATATTCTGCTTCACATGTTTAGAAAGAGAAACACAGTTTTGTTTCTTACTAAACCAAGATACAAGTGATTTTCCAATAAAATGGCACGTACCACTTGTACTTTTTCGATCTGTTCGAGAACCACCGAAGTCAGCATCACTATATGAAACTAACTCGAATGAACATTCTTTAGGATAGAAGAGACCAAAATCTTTTGTGTTTGTGAGATAACGTAATATACGTTTCACTGCTTTTAAATGTGATTCCTTTGGATTGGCTTGGAATCTAGCACACAAACAGACACTCATCATTATGTCAGGTCGACTTGCCATTATATGTAGTAATGATCCAATCATACTTCGGTATAGTTTCTGGCCAACACTTTTGTCATTGTCATCTTTTTCAAGATGTGTTATTGTACTCATTAGAGTTGGTTTGGCAGAAGCATTTTCCATTTTGAAACGTTTGATTAAATTATCACAGTATTTTTCTTGATTAATGAATATGCCATTTTGAAGTTGTTTAATTTGTAAACCAAGAAAATAAGTTAATTCTCTCATATGAGACATTTCAAATTCCTTGGTCATTATTTCGGAGAAGTCCTGACACAAATGGTCATTAGTAGAACCAAAAATGATATCATCAACATAAATTTGAACTATTAAAATATACTTTTTCGTATGTTTAATAAAAAGTGTTTGATCAACTTTCCCAATTTGAAATCATGAAGTAATTAGATATGTCTTTAGTCGATCATACCAAGCACGTGGTGCTTGTTTTAACCCGTAAAGAGCTTTCTTAAGTTTATAAACGTGATTAGGGGATTTCTCGTGAATAAATAAGGGAGGTTGTTCAACATACACTTTTTCTTTTATATAACCATTCAGAAAAGCACTTTTAACGTCCATTTGATAAACTTTGAAATTGTGAAAACATGCATAGGCCATTAAGATTCGTATTGCTTCTAGTCTTGCAACCGAAGCAAAAGTTTCTTCGTAGTCAATTCCTTCTTCTTGATCATATCCTTGTGCGACTAGTCTTGCTTTATTTCTTGTGATGTTACCTTGTTCATCTGCTTTGTTCTTGTAGGCCGATTTTTTTCCAATAATAGTTTGATCACTTGGTCTAGGAACTAATTCCCAAACTTCATTGCGCTTAAACTGGTTTAACTCTTCTTGCATTGCAATTATCCAGTAGCCGTATGTGGAAGCTTCTTTGGGATTCTTTGGTTCGATATTAGAAAGCAATGCTACATGGCCCATTTGATTTAGTTGACTTCTAGTTCGTACATTTGAATTAATTTTTCCAATAATATTTTGAACGGGATGATCTCGTAATATCTTTGGTGGAGATCTTAATTCATCATTATTATCAACAAAGTTTTCAACATTTGTAGTTTCCAAATTTGTAATGTTATCTGGAAAATCTTCATCGTCTTCTATACTTGGTTTTTGTAGAAAATTTTCATCGAAGGATACGTGTAATGTTTCTTCAACAGCATTTGATCATTTATTAAATATGCAATAAGCTTTGCTACGATCTAAATATCCCAGAAAGATTCCTTCGTCGGATTTCGCATCGAATTTTCCAAGCTTATCTTTTGTATTTAATATAAAACATTTTGAACCAAAAACTTTAAAATAAGAAAGCTTTGGTTTTCTTCCAGTAAAAAGTTCATAAGAAGTGTTTTTCATTAAAGGTCGAATAGAAACACGATTCAAAACATAACAAGCAGTTGCAACAACTTCTGCCCAAAAATGTTTTGGAAGAGTGCTTCGTGCACATTCTTGTAAAGTTCTTTTTTTACGTTCTACAACCCCATTTTGTTGTGGAGTTCTAGGAAACGAAAAATTATGAAAAATTCCTTCCTTTTTACAAAAATGATCAAAAACTTCATTTTCAAATTCTCCTGCATGATCACTTCTTATATTCTTTATTTTCAAACCTTTTAAATTTTGAATTCGTTTGACATAAATTTTAAAATGCTCAAACGTATCACTTTTGTTTTTCATAAAAATGGTCCAAGTATATCTAGAAAAATCATCTACTATTACAAACACGTATCTATTATGGTTTAGGGATTGAACTTGGGTTGGCCCAAATAGATCCATGTGTAGTAATTCAAGTGGTTTTAAAGTAGAAATAACTTTCTTTGATTTAAAAGATGACTGTGTTAATTTTTCTAATTGACATGCATCACAAATATGATTGACTTTGAAGTTCATTTTTCGTAATCATCTGACTAATTCATTTTTAGAAAGTTTGTTTATAGTTTTGAAGTTGATATGACAGAATCTTTTGTGTCATAGCCAAGGATCATTTTCATTAACCATTAAGCACATATCTGAATTGTGATTGATTTTCATATTAAAAACATAGATAATTTTGTCTCTATTTCCTTCAAATATAAGATTTTGATTTTTATCAAAAATGCTACATTTATCTTCAGAAAAAGAGATTTTAAATCCTTTGTCACATAATTGGCTGATACTTAAAAGATTGTGCTTCAAATTTTTGACTAAAAAAACATTAGAAATAAGAGGTAAATTAGATTTACCGACATTGCTGACGTCACCTTTTCCAATGATAAAGCAAGATTATAAACTATTTTCAAAGGATATATCATTGGAAAAGGTGACGTCAGCAATGTCGGTACATCTAATTTACCTCTTATTTCTAATGTTTTATTAGTCGAAAATTTGAAACACAATCTTTTAAGTATCAGCCAATTATGTAACAAAGGATTTAAAATCTCTTTTTCTGAAGATAATGTAGCATTTTTGATAAAAATCAAAATCTTATATTTGAAGGAAATAGAGACAAAATTATCTATGTTTTTAATATGAAAATCAATCACAATTCAGATATGTGCTTAATAGTTAATGAAAATGATCCTTGGCGATGGCACAAAAGATTCTGTCATATCAACTTCAAAACTATAAACAAACTTTCTAAAAATGATTTAGTCAGAGGATTATGAAAAATGAACTTCAAAGTCAATCAAATTTGTGATGCATGTCAATTAGGAAAATTAACTAAGTCATCTTTTAAATCTAAGAAAGTTATTTCTACTTTACAATCACTTGAATTATTACACATGGATCTATTTGGGCCAACCCAAGTTCAATCCTAAAACCATAATAGATATGTGTTTGTAATAGTAGATGATTTTTCTAGATATACTTGGACCATTTTTATGAAAAACAAAAGTGATACGTTTGAACATTTTGATATTTTTGTCAAACGAATTCAAAATTTAAAAGGTTTGAAAATAAAGAATATAAGAAGTGATCATGGAGGAGAATTTGAAAAAGAAGTTTTTGATCATTTTTGTAAAAAGAAAGGAATTTTCATAATTTTTCGTTTCATAGAACTCCACAACAAAATGGGGTTGAAGAATGTAAAAACAGAACTTTACAAGAATGTGCACGAACTTTGTTAAATGGAAGCACTCTTCCAAAATATTTTTGGGCAGAAGCTGTTGCAACTACTTGTTATGTTTTGAATCGTATTTCGATTCGACCTTTAATGAAAAACACTTCTTATGAACTTTTTACTGGAAAAAACCAAAGATTTCTTATTTAAAGTTTTTGATTCAAAATGTTTTATATTAAATACAAAAGATCAGCTTGGAAAATTCGATGCAAAATTCGACGAATGAATCTTTCTAGGATATTCAGATCGTAGCAAAGCTTATCGCGTATTTAATAAAAGATCAAATACCGTTGAAGAAATGTCACACGTATCCTTCGATGAAAATTTTCTACAAAAACCAAGTATAGAAGACGATGAAGATTTTCCAGATAACATTACAAATATGGAAACAACAAATGTTGAAAATGATGAAAACTTTGTTGATAATAATGATGAATTAAGATCTCCACCAAAAATATTACGGGATCGTCCTATTCAAAATATAATTGGAGAAATTAATTCAAATGTACGAACTAGAAGTCAACTAGATCAAATGGGCCACGTAGCATTCCTTTCTAATATCGAATCAAAGAATCCCAAAGAAGCTTCTGCAGACGACTACTGGATAATTGCAATGCAAGAAGAGCTAAACCAGTTTGAACGCAATGAAGTTTAGGAATTAGTTCCTAGACCAAGTAATCAAACTGTTACTGGAACAAAATAGGTATACAAGAACAAAGCAGATGAACAAGGTAACATCACTAGAAATAAAGCAAGATTAGTTGCACAAGGATATAATCAAGAAGAAGGAATTGACTACGAAGAAACGTTTGCTGCGGTTGCAAGACTAGAAGCAATACCAATCTTAATGGCATATGCATGTTTTCACAATTTCAAACTTTATCAAATGGACGTTAAAAGTGCTTTTCGGAATGGTTATATAAAAGAAAAAGTGTATGTTGAACAATCTCCCTTATTTATTTACGAGAAATTCCCTAATCATGTTTATAAACTTAAGAAAGCTCTTTACAGTTTAAAACAAGCACCACGTGCTTGATATGATCGACTAAAGACATATCTAATTGCTTCGGGATTTCAAATTGGAAAAGTTGATCAAACACTTTTTATTAAACATTCGAAAAAGGATATTTTAATAGTTCAAATTTATGTTGATGATATCATTTTTGGTTCTACTAATGACCAGTTGTGTCAGGACTTCTCTGAAATAATGACTAAGGAATTTGAAATGTCTCACATGGGAGAATTAAACATATTTTCTTCGTTTACAAATTAAACAACTTCAGAATGGCATATTCATTAATCAAGAAAAATATTGTGATAATTTAATCAAATGTTTCGGAATGGAAAATATTTTTGCCAAACCAACTCCAATGAGTACAACAACACATCTTGAAAAAGATGACAATGGCAAAAATATTGACCAGAAACTATACGTAAGTATGATTGGATCATTACTATATTTGAAGGCAAGTCGACCCGACATAACGATGAGTGTCTGTTTGTGTGCTAGATTCCAAGCCAATCCAAAGCAATCACATTTAAGAGCAGTGAAACGTATATTACGTTATCTCACAAACACAAAAGATTTTGGTCTGTTCTATCCTAAAGAATGCCTATTCGAGTTAGTTTCATATAGTGATGCTGAATTCGGTGGTTCTCGAACAGATCGAAAAGGTACAAGTGGTACGTGCCATTTTATTGGAAAATCTCTTGTATCGTGGTTTAGTAAGAAACAAAACTGTGTTTCTCTTTCTACATGTGAAGCAGAATATATTTCTGCTGCTTTGGCTTGTACTCAAGTAATCTATGCAACAAACACTTAAAGATTTCAACATAAACGTATCAAATTCAACTATATATTGTGACAATTCTAGTGCTATTAACTTATCTAAAAATCCTGTCAATCATTCACGAACAAAACATATTGACATCCGTCATCATTTTCTTCGTGACAATGTTGAAAAAGGAACAATAAGTTTGGATTTTGTTTCGTCTGAAAATCAGCTGGCTAATATTTTTACAAAACCTCTTTTCGAAAACGTTTTTATCAAACTCAGACGAGAGCTTGGTATTGTCTCTCTTAAAAATCTATGATATCTTTTATGAGATATTAAGATTTGTAACTTATTATTTACTTCGTAATTTATTTCTAACAGTTAGCTAATACTAACTTTCATTCCTCACCTCTTTTTTTCTTTACTTTTTAACGTATGTATATTACTATCTAAAGCTTTTCAGCCACACATTACTTTAACAAAAATTCTATATTTAAACTTTTTTCTTCCTTTTATACACACAATCTCTGCCTCTTTTATTATCAAAAGAGCTATTGCAATGGAAATCAACATGTTTTTCCTCCTTCTCTCAATGGCATCAAACAACAACTCCAACTTGGATAATTCTCCCTCGAGTTATTCTACATCTTCTATAGAAATTTTGGCAACTCCAACACCATGTGAACAGGATAGACCTCTTCCTTCATGCGAACATTCTAGTTGTACATCAGAAAAGACGAAATCTCGACGGTTTCTTTTCTTCGATTCTCCATCAACCAAAGAAAAAATATTCGACATTCATCATTACCAAAAAGAACGGTTGGATTTGCAGCTAGAGATGTATTATGAATAGAAAGTTAACGCCAAACAACTTAGTTTTATTGAACAAGTGGCATTAAAATTCTGCGGTACATCTCCAAAGAAAGATGTAGTTCAACCTTCTACTTGGAATCGATGGGAGCCGAATCCACATCATCCTCCGGTTTCTCCAAATTCTTGGAAACGTCAACCATATTGGTCTCCATTATGACCTTACACACAGATAACTAAGATAGAACCGGAAGAGTGCAAGACCCCGAGTGATTCGGATAAATGATTTCTTTCATCTATATCCGTAGTTTTTGAATGGTCATATTTATATTTTGTAAATCATTCAAAAATTATTTGTAAATCATTAAAAAAAAATTATAATTCTTTTTCTTTTTCAAATATATTTAACAATGTCTGAAATACATATTTCAGACGTCTGAAATAGTTGTTTCAGACATCTGAATATTGTTGAAGAAGTTTTCTTCACTTAGATTCAGACGTCTGAACACTCTATTCCAGACGTCTGAAAGTACCTCAAATTGAACTATTTTTCTTCTGTTTTAAAATTTACAATTTCAGACGTCTGAAATTGGAATTCCAGACGTCTGAATCTAACTGTCAATTTAAAATTCAAGGTGTTTTTCAAATTTATCCATCCACCAACCACATTAACTACTTTCATCTACTTCTTCGACCTCTACATCATCCGAACCAGCATCTTTCTATTCTCCAAAACTCCATTTTTAAGCTCTTCATCTACAAAAATTTTAAACAAAAAACTCCAATGCCTCCAAGAACAAAACGTCCAAGGGCTCCAAGCTCTTCATCTACACCGAATATAGATCAATGGCTATGGAATGATGAAGCAAAGAAAAGATTTGCTCAAATGGATATATCTGGTTTCTTCCCGGGAGCTTTTGTTAAATTTGACGAATTTGAACCTTACAGAATTCAACAAATTGCTCGCTCAAGTGGGTTAGAATCTCTCTTATCCTTTTCTGCAAATAATGTTAAGATAACTCATACTTTAGTTAAATTATTCTATGCTAATATGAACTTAGACCATCATCATCCCCATAATAGAGAGGACTGTATTTGGACTTGGGTATATGGAGTTAAAATCTATCTTCCCTTAGTTCGTCTTGGAGATATTTTGCAATGTCCTTCATCCGAAACAGATTTGGATGAAATTGAACTTTCACTCTCTTTGGATCGTAGAGATGAAGTCTCCCATAGATTTCTTTAAGATGATATCACTAGGCTTACCTCTGTCCAACTCCGGCCACAAGCCCATATTCTTCATCGAGCTTTAATTCATTCCGTCTTACCGAGAACCGGAAGTTAGGAAGTTATCAACAAACGAAACTTCCAAGCTCTTTATGCCATATATTCAGAACAATCTACAAATTGGGGTCGGTTTATTCTTGAGGAATTTATGGATGTTTATCGTCACCGTCGTTATAAAACTTTTCATTATGGTGCATATATATTGAAAATTCTTAGAAATTATGGAGTAACTTTTCCGGAATCAGAATTTTCATCTATAAAGGAGCTAGGATCCAAAACCTTAGGGCTGATGAACTTGCCTAAGCGTCCACAAAACCTTAACTTTATTTCTTTCCAAGAATGGATCACAAACCGGAATCAAAATAAATGTCAACCTCATCACCATATTGCTCCACAAGCTCTCGAGCATGATGATGATAACATAGAAGTGCTTTCTCTTGAATCAACACCTAAACAAGCCTTTGTTACAATTTCTCAAAATCAGGCTAAGCTCAATACCAAGATTGATAGATTAGAAAAGCAAACCAATAAGAAGTTTAATTCTATTCGTGGCTTCCTAAACAAAATTTGGGAACATATTGGTTGCTCATCTTCCACTTCTGCCGAGGTCTTTAATCCCGCACCCTTTCAATGGTCGTCTAGCTCTGGTACTGACAATGATGAAGATAATGATGACGATGATGAAGAAGGTGATGATCGTCCTAGTTCATCTTTCTAAAATGGTGGTGGTATGGAACTTTCACTTCAATATTTCATAACAAATCTTTTTGCACTGTTTGTTTTTTAAAAAATTACTGACGTTTCTTTTGGTATGTAACTTAAACATATGCTACTACTGTTTGGCTCTTTGTATCTTGTGATGAATCTGATGCTTCTTTGTTCTTTGTTCTTGTTTATATTTTGTTACATTTAAGATATGCATGATATTTTAACTTTCCTTTTTGTCGATGTCAAAGGGGGAGATATATTTATATCGACAGGGGGAGTTTATATTAAGGGGGAGTATTTTTTTTTTCTTGCTTCTATATGATCTTACTATAATTTTATACAATTGTCATCGTCAAAAAAGGGGAGAATGTTGAAACCTCATGTTTACGGTATTTTGTAAATACGATATTTTGACTATGACAACTATATAATCATTCATATACTAACTTGTTTGTTTTACAGGAGTTGATCTATGACAACTATATATAATTGCAGGAGTTTATCTAGAATTTAAAATATGTTGAAATCTCTCCTATATGATATATACTGCATTATCATTTCATATATTGGGTTTAAAAGAAAAATCTCATTTTTATATTACATTCAGACATCTGAATGCTTCAATCCAGACGTCTGATGCTAGAAATTTGAATATTGTAGAATACAATATTCAGACGTCTGAAGGGTATAAATCAGACGTCTGAATATGAAAACTTTTTGCCTATTTTCCTTCTGGTTTGATTTCGTTGCAATTCAGAAGTCTGCATTTTTAATTTCAGAAGTCTGAATTTTTAATTTCAGAAGTCTGAATTTTTAATTTCAGAAGTTTGAATACTTACAACGGCTACTTTTATGAAAAGGCATTTCCATTCATGAAGAGTTGCAATCTTTAATCCAACATACAATCATAACTCTTGATGATAACTCTTCATGAACAATTACAACTATTTATTATCTATATAAACGCATTAGAATTAAGTTTTCAAAACACCAATTCTATTGATTATTATTCAATTCTTGATATTCTTGATTCTAATACATTTATGCTTTCAACTCATTCAAATTCAGTTTTCTACTTCCTTAATCTTCACGCATTTACACATATATCATAATGGAGATAGATTATAGGAAGTTTGTACTATCAAGAGACAAATTTGTGTTATTATGAACACATTGCGTCACATACATTCTATATAAGTTGAAGTCCTCTTCGGCTGTTGAGGCGAAATCATGTTCTGTTGCTCATGTCCCTTGTTCGGCTGTTCAAGGGCTGTATAAACCTGTTCCTCCGCGTTAAGTGAGGATTGTTATCAGTGAAATTCCAGAAAGGAGTCCGAGACTGGACGTAGAACAGGAAGTTCGAACCAGTATAAAAATTTCTGGTGTGCTTGTTTTATTTTTACTTACTTTACATTGCTATAGTTTATTTCTGCACTAGTTTAATATTATTCCATATAGCACGATCCGCACAGTGATTTTATGATACATATAGTACCAAAAGATAGTAACCAAATTGTCACTTTATGATACATAGCATTTTAGAGTTACAATTCTAAATATTATCATCAGCCTGGACAGTTACAATAACCTGTCCTCACAAATGCTGATATATACAATATAGTAATGTAGTGGAAATAAGAATACTATGGTAAGTGAAACATCCAACTTGTCTCCTTGAGCTCCAATGAGCATCCAACTAATACTTGCTTTTCTCAGACTACTCAAAAGAGCACATGAGGAATTTAGAGAAAACAAAAACCATGGGTCAGACATAAGTCTTGTATAAGAAACTCAAGAAAATATGCGGCCAACATATAACAGTACTTTGAGGCCATTCGAAAATGGTTATCCCCTTAAAAGAACCACCATCGAATAAGTACATAATGTGATATATTAGATAATGTCTAAGGTGTTGAATAAATATATAACATAGCTGAAATGGCTGTATTAATTACATTCAATAGCATATTTATGGTACAATCAAAATCGATAAGGTATGTTTGCATAATGGATTTTCCCGAGATCTCTTTGATGAAGCTGAATCTGAACTCCATGCATAAGGGTAATAAAGTACCTTCTAACCATTGTATATCTCTAGATAAATATACCACTAAGGCAAACACAAGCAGCCCATCATCTGACCATAAAAATAAACAATGTGAGCCAAATATCATCAACTTTGACTGACCATCAATCGATAAGTATCTCTAGATACGGAGTTGATAGTACCCTTACATGATTTAGCTAAACCCCAGGTTTTGCATCCTACTCAGTTTTCAGCCATTTTTAATCTCAAAGTTACATTCGGCATCTTTCACATGGGTCTTCATCACTCGAACATAACACGAATTCCCGATTGGATTCCAACATCTCGAACAGATCATGAAACCGCACAAGGCATCCGGCATCCCGAACAGATCCATTTCTAAGAGATAGAACACATATCTCAGTCTTGAAGTGGTTTTCGATAGTTAAAACACTTACCGATGCCCGTGTCTTCAAGATTGAATTGATGAATTTGGTTATACAACAATAATGAGAACGATTGCATATGGAAACCAAGTCTTGTGCACATATCATGTTTCCAAACTTCTCAACTTTCGATTTTAGTGCTAATTATACGACTAAATACTTTTCATGAACGAGTAAACATGCAAAGGACAGTCAAGTCATACAAAGCACGACTAAGTCATATAAGCGACTTTTGATCCCCATTTTATTTAATTAATACTTTTATTAATTAAAACTTCTTTATCAATCCCTGCTATTCATTTGTACTATTTCAATACTTCAAAAGTATTCGTATACTTTTCCTCGAATTGTATAAGTATATTCACAAATCGTTAACAAGATTTCTTACTTTAAACCTTTACTTTTTTCTATCTTTTCTAAAAGATTACACGCTTACGAAATCCTTCAAAATATCCATTTTAAGGATCTAAGTACTACCATAAATCCATTCAAAAGGTGTAAGACTAATGTTTGTTAAACATTATCGCTACAAACCCAAAGCCATTTCATTTACGCTTATATTTTTGAAACATTCTTTTAAAGATCTATTTATATTCATAAGTATAATAAAAAAGGTTAAAGACGAGTGTTATTAACACATTTTCACATTAACCCAAAACCATTCTATACTTATATTATCTTTAAAAACATTATTTTAAAGATCCAAATTAATATTTTGTTATGATCGGTATTTGACTAGTTAACTACCCAATTAAAACGATCACTTATAAAAATTAAGATTTGTATACTTGATTTGTTTCAGACATTCCAACTTATAATGTTCCTCATTCAAGAGTAAATCCAGGTAAGTTAGACCACTGGTTACATATCAAAGCCCTGCCTCAACATTTCATTCTTGATTCTCATAAATAGATACATTTGCCTTGTCGGATTCTAGTGTTAAGTATAATATTAATGACTTTTATAAATGAGTAAGAAATCAATACAATTAACAATATTTGACATTCCCGACTTAATTATTCCTCGACCAAGAGGAAAGCCGGTAGGTTAGAGTACTATTGCTTCTATCCCCACTTGAACGCCAATCTTAACATTCACAAATAGATAAGCCTACTTCGTCGGATTTTAGTGTTAAACATAGTTAATTACTTTTTCAAAACTTATATATATACTTTAAAATAATTGTAAATAGGTTTTAAATATCTATGTAAAACATTACTTGAAAATAACTAATTTATAATTTGATGAAAAACATGTTTTATATTTAAAACCCTTTGCTTTGAAAATACATAAATAAATATTAAAATGCAATTAAACTTCAAACCCACTTCAAAATATGTTCGAAAACATCCCTAAAAAGATTATGGAAAAAATTTAAAATTTAAATATCATTTTTAAACACTGAAACCCATTAGCAATTTACTATAGTATTTATAATGTTGTTAAAAGTCCTTTTCGAAGAACAATATAGGAAAACATGATCTTTGAGACTAGTTTTAACTACTTAAACAAACGATTTAAGGCTTGAAATGTTTACGGTAAGTACTACCCTTAGGTACTTAAAAACCATAGAAAGAAACCTCTAAGGATATCTTTCAAATTAGTTGGAAAATTTCCTAAAACCAATGTATTTACTAAGATGTTCGTTTAGCGACATTTTTCCAACTTAGCCGTTTTGTTTGACCAGTTCCAAATCCTTTTCAAATCCAATTCTTTTCCAGTATTAATTATACTTAGAGTAATTATTAAAAATGCAAATAAACCCATAAGAATGTATTTCAATTAATTACAAAAATTTCCAAGAACGAGACATTTCAAAGTGGTTATGTAGCGACCTTCTTGTGGCTATAACATTTTGCAACTTCGTTTCACAAGTTAATGAATGATTTAAATTTTCATATTTTTCAATAATAATTGCACTTATAGCACTTATCAAAAATACAACGGAGCCACTAAGATGTCTCTCAAAATTAACTTTGAAAGTTGTCGAATATAAGGCGTTTTCAAAGTGCATCCATAGCGATTTTTTCGCTTCTAACTTTCACAACTTTGGCCCACGGCCATTTATTTACTGTTCCATACACCAAAATATGTATACAGAAAAATAAATCAAATTTCCCAAGTTAAATTCATAAATCTTCAATTTACACAAGTTAAATTTAAAGGAAATTAAAGTGCACTAATAGCGACTATTCTCGCTTCAAACATACTTCAATTCAACGCACAATCCAAATAACCATTTAAACATCAAGTCAAGGCCATACCACATGTTTAAAGGTAATAGAACTGATATTATATATTATAAAGTTGTCATTTTCTTTAAAAAGCAAGAGAGTCCAAAGTTATAACTTTAATTAGTTAATGCTTAGTCCAAAGTTATAACTGTAATTAGTTAATGCTTACTTTAACTTTATATTTCAACCACACAACATATATACACAATATATACATACAAGACAGTGAGACAACTCATTTATATTGGAGCCAAACATATGCATAAGCACAACCAAACTCAATAACACTTCCGACCATCTTCAAACAATCAAATATCCAATCTTTAGCACCAAAATCACAAAACCAAGCTCTCCTACTCCATCCATGCTCACGGCCCAACCTAGATCCCACCTCCTCTTCACTCTTCTTCCACTTTGATTTTAGATCCAAGCTTTCTAAGGTGTTCTACGGTGTTGGTGAAATTTTGGTTGAGTTTGAAAGAGATTTGAGTTAATTAGAGAAAGTTAATGAAGAACAAAGTGGATTAGTGCTAATCCACTTCCACCATTTTCATGTTTTTATTACATTTCAAACTTTTGTAAATTATGGAACCCTTAAGGGTGTATTTATAGGTTTGTATAAGAGGTTATTACCACATTCTACCTTCCACCACATTCTACCTTCCATAAAAGTTCACAAAGGAGCCTCTCACTCACATGTTACCTTTACACCTTTACTTCTCTTACTTAACACTTAAGACTTTTCTTAAATGCTTATTTTCAAAATATCTTATTTTCCCTTTCACACCTAACTAGTTAACTTTAAGAAGCTTCATAAGACTTTAGTACAAAATAATTTTATCTCTATTGTTCTCTTAAGAAGATAAGTATATGCAAAAAAAAAAAGAGTGAACAATTTCTGACGGTTAAAAAGCTATTTATCGATAAAATGATTTTCAGTCCCATTATCGATATTTCTTCAAAGTATTTATTTTTGTAAACATTTTTTTCAAAACATGTTTACCATCATTACTTTTGTAAATGGGGGTAATAAGGTTGTTAAATAATTTTATAACATTTAATTCAATATTCAAATATTTAAATACGAGGTGTCCGAAATTTTGGGTTGTTATAAGGTAACTACATGATGAACCATATATGATATGAGAACTCCAACATGAAGCTCCTTTCTCTACATATATGCCCAATCAACTGCTATCCTGTCATCCTGTGGTGGTGAAAAATGAAAAGAAGGAGGTGGATCAGACAAAAAGTATGGTGAATGAGTACAAGTTTAATATGTGATGATCATGTGCAGTTACCCTTAACACTACTCTAAAGGAAAGGGTATGCTACAAATGTGCATGAATTCCCAAGTTCCATTACCTAAGGGTTGTGATCTAATATAAGGATCGAACTACAGATTGAATCTCACACTAACAAATGGCCAACGCTCCTAGAGCTACCCAATATGAAAGCTTGTAGGCTACTGTTGGAACTGTTCTCCCATAAATGCCTGTACCATCACTACGCCCGGAGAGGGAGAATCCCTAAATGCAAACTCACTATATGACTCATCGTATGACACCCGTGTTCATTTTTTGATCATGAGGGAAAAACGCCTCTTATCGTACTACGCCGGTGTCTACCTATACCACATCGTGTTAGAATCGTACATACAAGGACTTCTGTTGGTGTAACAGCCCGTTTTTCCATACTCTTTGAATCAACAATAAACCACACATGTCTAACTCAAATTGCACGAAAAGATGGATCATTGAGAATTGAAAGAAAATAAAGGCAGAACAGAATCTCACACGAATGAAATAATATATAATATTGAACAAATATCTTTACAGCGGAAAACTTTTAAATACATGTATCAGAGTCTAACTTAAATTCAGCTTTAGACAGTTATAAACACATGTCCTTACAGTTGCTGACAAACATCAAAAAAACAAACAAACCATAGCGGATAATAGAATATGTACGTACATAGATTAATATCTCCAGCTTTCCTCTGGAAACTCCAACCGTCTTCGACTGAAGCTGAAACTACTTGGATCTGACCCAAGTATTGAAAATAGCCAGATCAGGTTTGATATTCCAACGTGAGAAAAACTCAATAATAGATGACAGTGTCAGATATTAACCTTTGAATGAAGTTCTTTTGAAAAGAAAGAGTATCTCATAAGACCATTCCCACATATAAACACAGGCGAGTTTTTACCTTATAATAACTAAAACACTTTTATATATCAAAACGTTTGATATTATTTCTAATGACATCTCTTTGAAAACATTTGTAAATAAACTTGTTAATCTTAGTCGAAATTGTTACCATTATTAAAGTCCATCATACTAGGCTCTACAAACAAAATCGCAGGTTCTTATTAGAGAATGGATTTTCATACAAACGACCAGGTGAAGGGACTACCTTCCGACAGTACATCTCTAGAGGAATGTACTAAGGACCATCACAAAGGATCCTCTACTAACACAAGACCGGCCTATCTTTGTAACTAGATAGTACCAAATATATCATCCCTCGGTTGTTACCGAACTTTAACCGAGCGCGCTATAGCATACAAGCCACATTAATTTACATCCCGAACGTCATAGCAGGAAGAAATATATCTAGAAGGGGATGATCATACCCTAATTGGGAATGACCCACTTAGCCTTGCTGCATCTAACCTTGCTTCGGTCATTTCCGATTGATGAGGCTCGAAGCAATGATTCCTTTTCGTATAACCCATCTTCTTTCCCTTTGAATGCCACACTGTCATTCCTTTTATCGCTATTTGACTCCCACAAGCATACAAACACTAAGCTCGTATGTCTCGGAGATGGGTGTTAAGCTAAGAGAAGTTGTCTTCTCAGCCACCAAGCAGATGCACATTTGCAAAAGTCAAACGTTGAGTTTTTAGAAATGCAATGTCAGACATTGTCCATACAAGTTCATTCTAGGACTGAACGAAACCGAAGACACTCTCCTACTATCACTAGTAGCGAGCTGTCCTTGCAATCTGAAAATTTTCCACAACGAGGAGACCACTGATATAAATAACTCTATAATGGGAGCGACCAAGAGCATGTCAACAAGCAGTTCTCACGCTATAAAGATCCACGGCCTTCAATAATCATCATCTTCAACATGTCTTCACTTTTGAACGCATATATTAATTCGAAGTGGTTTTCGGATAGGGATCACCCAAATCCGACCTCGGTTTCTTCAAAGCCAATTATCAACTCAAAAATGCTAAGCTCATATATGATTATCGATCATCAATCAATTATTTCATCTTTATTTAAATCAAATATCTTTCTTAGATATATTATAATTTATTCCTTTTTCATTTCAAGAGTATATGGAATCATTAAGCCTCATTTATTAAATCATTTGATTTATTTAAACCCCTTTAGGTTTTGGAATGATTCCAAATCATTTTCTCTTTTGCTTAAGAAAACTTTTTCAAATCATTTATTAAATCTTAATCAAAGATTTCCTATACTCAAGTTATAACTTTTAACTTAGGGAAAATATTCCCAAATCATTCATTAAATCTTAATCAAAGATTTCTTTCTTAACTTCAAATCATATTCTTGCAAATCAAAGATTTCTTTCTTAACTTCAAATCATATTCTTGCAAATCGAAGATTTTCATAACAGAGCACTACTGCCTCTTTAAATATGGTAAATTCACGTCCAGGGACTAGTGGTAAGTAATCCTACATTATGAAGATCTTTGTCTTCAATAATCTTTATTTTGAAAATTAGTTTGAAGTGGTTTTGAAAATTAGTTTGAAGGGGTTTTCGGATAGGAATCGTCCAATTCCGATCCAGGTTTTTCAAATAGGAATCACCCAAATTTGATTCTAGTTCCTTCATACTAACCATCGATAAAAAGATGTTAAGTGGTTAATTAACATTCAAAGAATTTCATTCTTTTCTTTTGTCTTGGAAAAACTTAAATATGATCTTTTAGAGCATCCGGGCTTTCATTTCGATCTATTCCACCCCTCGACTAAAAAGAGAAAACAAAGACCATGTAAATTCAGGGCATAGGTTGCTACATCCCTAACCTTAGTTAAATATATTGTTTTATCTTCCCAAATCTCACAGGCAGGACAAATGTACTAGTCGTTTCTGCATACTCAGTTTGTTATCACATTCAATATTCTTCACTTTTTTTTAAGTGGTATAAACAATTCTACTTAACCATTTATTCAAATTCTTATTAAAACTTCCATATCATCTACAAATTACTTAATTATTATTTAAAAATCATTTACAAAAGATTTAGAAAAGAATTGTTATGTTTAAACTTATATTCAAACGGTTATAGAACTCATAGCATAAAAGTGCCGTGGAAAGTGCTATATAAGCTTATTTGATTTAAACAATTTTTAATATTTGAAAATTCATATTTACCATTCCAAATCTCTTTTAAAATATTTTAATAGATTTATCGAATTTATTTCGTATTTTTAATCATTTAAAAATATCATTTCTAAAGAAATCCCTTTTGGATTTCGAACTTTAAAACCGCTATATTTTTAAAAACTGTTTTGGACATATTTCAAACCCTATTTGGAGAAATTTTGATTTTCTTTCTTCGTTTGAACACTATTATCATTTTGAACCAAAGAATTTTTATTTCGAAGAAATTCGACTTATAAATCATTCTCCACATTAGTTTGAAGTTACGGGTTGAAATTTACGAACTGCTGCTACGCGACGAGCTCTATTTTGACCAATTTTGTGAATTGCTTCGGAACTTGCCCGAAACACTTCAATTTTATTTTAAACCATATTTAAACAATTTTAACTTATTTAAAACAATATTTTCATCATTTCAAACTCATTTTTCGTTTCATTTCATATTATAACATTATATTATTATAATATCATCTTCAACCTTTTTAGATTATTTAAAATCATTAAGAGGCTAAATAATTTCCATACACACATATTATGGATTTAATTTTATCTAACTAACTATGCTTACTAACCATTTCTCTTATCATTTATCAAACCAATTTATCATCCATAACACAAACATATAATCAACCATAATATCAGTCAAGTTATCATCCAATATTAACAAATATTCAACATATTAATTTCTAATTTAACATGTGTATTATCAACTTAAGTTTTATTAAAATAAAACTAAGATTTAAGTACTAACCTTTAACCAAAACATTTAACTTCCTGCCAACATTCATTTAATCCAACACTTCACTAAATCCTCTTATCTTCACCAAACCATCACTTAAATAACTCTACCTCACTTTCTAGCACGCGGCCATCACTTTACTTCCACTAGCTCTTGACCAAATCTTCCAACATCATCCATAAGCTCGGCCTCCCTTTGATCCTTTCCTTCCTCCATCATTTCTTCACTTATTAGATACTAAACTATGTTTTGGGTGATATTCTAAGGTCTTTGGTAAAGTTTGGTGGTGTTTTGACTTTGTTTGATATGGTTTTGGAAAAGTTAGTAAGGAAATGAAAGAGAAAAAGCCATTAGAGAGTTGAAGAAAAACTTGAAAAAGGAAGGAGTGAAAAAATGTGAGAAAGTTGATGCTTATTTATAAAAAAACTGGATTAAAATAATATTTTATAAAAAGACCAAAATACCATTTATTTACTTTTAAGCAACCTTATTCTTTCAACAATTAACATCACATTTCAAATCATTACTTTATGCCATTTTCACTTAAGAAGTAAGTAAGGAATATAACAATTATATTCGGTTTGATTTGATGTTTACTTTTTGCTTTGAAATGACATGTTTTTTTTTGCTTATTTTTTCTTAATTATATTCAAGAATTTTCTAAGAATGTTTAGAAAAGTAAACTTGATTGGTGAATTAATTAATACTTATACTATTTGAATATATGTTCCTATATAAGAAAATAAAGGTGCGACAACTTTTAATCGATAAAACGTTGATTTTAAACAAAATGTTTTACGGTCACATTTTAACGTTTTAGTTAAACTATTTATTTATGCAAACCAAATTTAAAAATGAAATTTTTACTTCTTTAAATTAAACAAAACATGTCTCTTTATATTTTAAAATCATATTTAAATAATATCAAAATCTCTAATTTTACACTGTATGTAAAACCGACAAAATGCGATAAAATTTGGTTATTTTTATAAAACTATTATTAACATACTTTTAAATATTTTAATATACTTTTATTATCTTTATTAAATGTTTTCAATAAGATTTATCTTTTTAAATAAATATTTAAACCTATTAATATAAGCATTTATTTATTTTTAACAAAACTTAACTTTTGTTGATTTGTTCTAAAATCCAAGTTTATACTTTTTAAATTATCAACTATAAGAAAAGTTAATTTCTCTATTACTATCTGTTATATATAACTTGTTTATTTAAGTTCTAAGGCTTTTTAAATTTAAAACAAACGAAATCTCTCATTTTCGAAGTAGCAAAATTATGGTCGTTACATTCTCCCCTACTTAAAAGCATTTCGTCCTTGAAATTACCCCGAACAAAAGTATGCTCAAAACCTTTATATTCAAACTTAATTCCATATAATATATATACAGATCTTCTGTATGAAATATCTTATTCGATCTTCTATTCGAATACACAACTTTATTTTCGAACTAGTTTCGATCCATCGATCCTCTAGTGCGGACTCTAATCAGCTTCTAGATCGGAATCTTTGCTTTCCTTGAATAGCTCTCAACTATGATAGAAAACTAAAGTACCTAACCATAAACCCTCATCAATGTTTTTCGTCAAGAATCGAGTGATAAATCCTTTTCCGGACCAGTGTAAACACCACAAAGTTCCAAACTCGAATCTTAGATCAAAATTTGTATGATGAGATGATCTACATATAATATATGTATTTACTAACATTCAAAAACATTCATAAACTTTTATCTTAAGTTTAAACATTTTATAAAAGTGCTTTTTTATATGATCCCTTTAATTATTTATTTTTAAATATTTCTATTAAAGGAAAATATTCCAAAGAAACTAATTTTCACTCAAAAGATGATTTATCTTTATTATAATTTTTTTTGAGGAGTCATTATTTTACATAACAGTTCATGACTTAAATCTATATTTGTATGATATAAATTTACATCCTAAGAGTATATACATATCCCAAATTCCAAATTGATTTTACTTAAATCCGTCTGTCTAACAAATTTAGACTTTGTTGTAATTTACAACTATCTCAAATTCATAAGTTATAAAACTTATTTCTTATTAAATACTATTATTAATTTTCTAGCTTTGAAAAATAAATTTTAAAACCACCCTTATTTTAATCCTCAAACTCTTAACTCTTAGGTCGTTTTTTTTCTTTATAAATCAGATTTATAAATTATCCTTATCTTATTTCATTTACTCAAAGTATTTCACAATCTTCTACCAAAAGTTTTCATAAATTTCTTAGCCTGAGTTAGGTAAGATTCGAAAATTTTCGACTGTCCAAAATCATCGGAAATTCTGACTTATTTTAGCAATTAGAGATCCCAATTTATCTTTGGTTTAAACACTTTTATAAAGATTACTAATTAATGATTCACATTATTACTTTAGCTCAAGAAAATTATATTGATCGAGTAACTCCAAAATAATCCAAGGAACTGGGTGCTACCAATAGTATCATTAAAAAGAAGAGTAATACTTAAAAGAAGTGCTTACCATCCGAACACATCTCTTGCCCATTTTTTATTTATTTTCGAGCCAATCGAATTAGTTATCATAAAATACCTCTTTTATTTCAAATAATACCGTTTTCAAAATCCTTTAGAGATTACTTTATAAAACCTATGTTATAAATTCATCTTTCCATAATTTTTTTAATCGAATTTAAATTCTTATTCCTTTTATATTTATCTTTTTACACAATCATTTAAATACATTTTGTCTTATATGTTCATTTCAAAAACAAATCTTATTATCAAACACCTTATGGCCAAATTATGAAACTTAATTCACAAGGTATTTGTACTTAAACTTTTAAATCAAACAATTGATCAGTTTATAACAGTACTTAACATTATTATTTCTTAATTTATTATTTTGGAATAAGTATTAAAGATTTTAATTACCTTATCAAATTTCTTACTTATTGATTATCTTTATGAAACATCTTATAGTCAAACTGTGAAATTCTAATCACAAGATATTCATATTTAAATTTCACTAATCCTGCTTCCTAAGCATACAACTTTTCAAAATATATACTTTATATTCAAAATATATTCTAGATAAAATTATTTCATTTACCAATTTTCTCAAAATTAGTGTGTCAATATGCCTTGTCAAGAGTTAAGAAATACATATCGATACAGTTGTACTTCCCATATCGACCAGAATTTATAAACCACTAAACCGATAAGTAAACATAAAACATTTTATATCCAATAACAAATACATGCTCATATATAATACTCTCAACTCATTCTAGGGCGTTACTAACCCAATCCCTAATGAGTTACTCATCCTAGGGTATTACTAACCCTATCTCTGATGAGTCTTTACCCCACCAAAGCCAAGGTTCTCGTTTAACCTTCAGCTCTGATACCAAATGTAACGGCCCGTTTTTCCGTACCCTATGAATCGACAATAAACCACACATGTCTAACTCAAACTGCACAAAAAAGGGATCATTAAGGGTAGAAAGAAAATAAAGACAGAATAGAATCTCACACGAATGGAATACTATATAATACTGAACAAATATCTTTACAGCGGAAAACTTTTAAATACATGTATCAGAGTCTAACTTAAATTCAGCTTTAGACAGTTATAAACACCTATCCTTACAATTGCTGACAAACATCAAAAAAACAAACAAACCACAGCGGATAATAGAATATATCCGTACCTACATGAATATCTCCAGCTCTCTTCTGGAAACTCCAACCGTCTTCGACTAAACCTAAAACTACTCGGATCTGACCCAAGTATTGAAAATACCCGGATCAGGCTTGATAAACTAGCATGAGAAAAACTCAATAATAGATGACAGTGTCATATATCAGCCTTTAAATAAAATCCTTTTGAAATGAAAGAGTATCTCATAAGACCATGCCCACACATAAACAATGATCGGTTTTTACCTTATGATAACTAAAGCACATTTATATATCAAAACGTTTGATATTATTTCTAATGACATCTCTTTGAAAATATTTGCATATAAACTTATTAACCTTAGCTGGAATTGCTACCATTATTAAATTCCAGCATACTAGGCTCTACAAACAAAACCGTAGGTTCTTGTTAGAGAATGGATTTTCATACAAATGACTAGGCGAAGAGACTTCCTTCTGGAAGTACATCTCTAGAGGAATGTACCGGAGACCATCACAAAAGATCCTCTACCAACACAAGACCGGCCTATCTTTACAACTAGATAGTACCGTATATCATCCCCCAGTCGTTACCGACCTTTAACCGAGCGCACCCTAGCACACAAACCATATTAATTTACATCCTAAACGTTATAGCTGGAAGAAATATATCTAGAAGGGGATGATCATACCCTAATTGGGAATGACCCACTTAGCCTTACTGATCTAACCCTGTTTTGGTCATCTTCAGTTAATGAGGCTGAGGCAACGATTACCTTTTCACAGAACGCATCTTCTTTCACTTTGAATGCCATATTTTCATTCCTTTGATCACTATTTGACATCCATAAGCATACAACGTCTGAGGTCATGTGTCTCATATAAGGGTGTTAAACTAAGAGAAATTGCCTTCTCTACCACCAAGCAGATGTACATTTGTAAAAGTCAAACGTTGAGTTTTTTAGAAATGTAATGTCAGACATTCGTCCATACAAGTTCGTTCTATGACTGAACGAAACCAAAGGCACTCTCCTACTAACACTAGTAGTGAGTAGTCCTTGCTGTTCGAAAAATCTCCATAACGAGGAGACCACTACTATAAATAACTCTATAATGGGAGCGACCCAGAGCATGTCAACAAGCAGTCCTCACGCTATAAAGATCCACAGTCTACAATAATCATCATCTTCAACATTTCTTCACTTTCGAACGTATACATTGGTTCGAAGTGGTTTACGGATAGGGATCACCCAAATCCGACCTCGGTTCCTTCGAAGCCAATTGTCGACTTAAAAATGTTAAGCTCATATGTGATTATCAATCATCAATCAATTACTTCATCTTTATTTAAATCAAATATCTTTCTTAGATATATTCTAATTTGTTCCCTTTTCTTTTCAAGAGTATATGGAATCATTAAGCCTCATTTATTAAATCATTTTATTTATTTAAACCTCTTTAGATCTTCGAATAATTCCAAATCATTTGCTCTTTTACTTTGGAAAACTATTTCAAATCATTCATTAAATCTTAATCAAAGATTTCTTATATTCAAGTTATAATATTTGACTTAGGGAAAATATTCCTAAATCATTTATTAAATCTTAATCAAAGGTTTCTTTCTTAACTTCAAATCATATCCTTTCAAGTCGAAGATTTTCATAACAGAGCACTAGTGCCTCTTTAAATATGGTAAATTTTACCTCCAAGGACTGGTGGCAATTAATCCTACGTTATGAAGATCTTTATCTTCAATGATCTTTATTTCGAAAATTAGGGTTTTGAAAATTAGTTTGAAGGGGTTTTCGGATAGGAATCACCTAAATCTGATCCCGGTTTTTCAAATAGGGATCACCCAAATCCGATCTCGGTTTCTTTATACTAACCATCGATAAAAAGATGTTAAGTGGTTAATTAAAATCAATTAATTCTTTCTTTTCTTTTATCTTGGAAAAACTTAAATATGATCTTTTAGAGCATCCAGGCTTTTCTTTTGATCTATTCCACCCCTCGCCTAAAAATAAAAAAACAAAGGCTGGGTAAGTTCAAGGCACTAGTTGCTCCATCCCTAACCTTAGTTAAACGCCTTGTTTTATCTTCCAATATCTCGCAGGCGGGATAAATGTACTAGTCGTTTCTGCATACTCAGTTTTTTATTACATTCAATATTCTTCACTTTTTATTTAAGTGGTACTTAACCGCTTATTCAAATTCTTATTAAAATTTTCATTTCGTATTTAAATTACTTAATTATTCTTTAAAAATCATTTAAAAAGGATTTAGGAAAGAATTGTTATGTTTAAACTCATATTCAAAAGGTTATAGAATTCGCAGCATAAAAGCGCTGTGGAAAGTGCTATATAAGCTTATTTGATTTAAATAACTTTTTAATATTTGAAAATTCATATTTACCATTCCATGTCTCTTTTAGACTATTTTAATATATTTATCGAATTTATTTCATATTCCTAATCATTTAAAAATATCATTTATAAAAAATCTCTTTTTGGATTCCGGACTGCAAAACCGCGATGTTTTTAGAAAGTTGTTTTGGACATATTTCAAACTTTACTTGATGAAATTTTGATTTTCTTTCTTCATTTGAAAAATATAATCATCGTGAACAAAAGAACTTTTATTTCGAAGAAATCCTACTTATAAATTATTCTCTACATTATTTTGATGTTACGGGTTGAAATTTACGAACTACCGCTACGCAACGAGCTCTATTTTGACCAATTTTGTGAATTGCTTCGGAACTTGTCCAAAACACTTCAATTTATGTTAAACCATATTTAAACTATTTTAACTTATTTAAAACAATATTTTCATTATTTTAAACTCATTTTTCATTTCATTTCATATTATAATATTATATTATTATAATATCATTTCAAACTTTTTAGATTATTTAAAATCATTAAGAGGCTAAATTATTTTCATACACACATTTATATGGATTTAATTTTCATTTAACTACCTATGCTTACTAACCATTTCTCTTATCATTTATCAAACCAAGTTACCATCAATATCACAAACATATAATCAACCATAATATCAACCAAATTATCATCCTATATCAACCAATATTCAACGTATAAATTTCTAATTTAACATGTGTTATCAACTTAAGTTTTACTAAAATAAAACTAAGATTTGAGTATTCACCTTTAAACCAATCGTTTAACTTCTTACCAGCATTCATTTAATCCAACATTTCACTAAATCCTCTTATCTTCACTAAATCATCACCTAATCAACTCCGCCTTACATTCTAGCGCTTGGCCATTACTTTACTTCCACTTGCTCTCGACTAAATCATGCAACATCATCCATAAGCTCAACCTCCCTTTGATCCTCCCATATCTCCATTATTTCTTCACTTCTTAGATGTTAAACCATGTTTTGGTGATATTCTAAGGTCTTTGGCAAAGTTTGGTGGTGATTTTGACTTTGCTTGATATGGTTTTGAAAAAGTTAGTGAAGAAATGAAAGAGATGAAGCCATTAAGAAGTGGAAGAAAAGCTTGTAAAAGAAAGATGAAGAAGTGACAAAAAGTGAGAAAGTTGATGCTTATTTACAAAAAAAAGTTCGGATTAAAATAATATTTTGTAAAAAGACCAAAATACCCTTTACTTACTTTTTAAGCAAGCTTATTTTTTCAACACTTAAAAACACATTTCAAATCATTATTTTATGTCATTTTCACTTAAGAAGTAAGAAATATAATAATTATGTTTGGCTTGATTTGATATTTACTTTTCGCTTTGAAATGACATGTTCTTTTGCTTACTTTTTCTTAATTATATTCTAGAATTTTCTAAGTATTTTTAGTAAAAGTAAACTTGATTGATGAGTTAATTAATACTTATACTATTTGAATATATGTTCCTACATATAAAAAATAAAGGTGCGACGCCGTTGCGGCAACTTTTACTCAATAAAACGTTGATTTTCGACGAAATGTTTTATGGTCACATTTTGATGTTTTAGTTAAACTATTTATTTATGTAAACCAAATTAAAAAAATGAATTTTTAATTATTTAACTAAATTAAGTCATGTCTCTTTATATTTTAAAATCATATTTAAATAATATCAAAATCTCTAATTTTACAGTGTATGTAAAACTGACAAAATGCGATAAAATTTGTTTATTTTTGTAAAACGATTATTAACATACTTTTAAATATTTTAATATACTTTTATTGTCTTCATTAAATGTTTTCAATAAAATTTATATTTTTAAATAAATATTTAAACCTATTTATTTAAGCATTTATTTATTTCTAACAAAACTTAACTTTTTTTGATTTGTTCTCAAATCCAAATTTATACTTTTTAAATTAACAACTATAAGAAAAAAATTCTCTATTATTATCTATTATACTAAATTATTCATTTAAGTTTTAAGTCTTTTTTAATTTAAATCAAATGAAATCTCTCATTTTTGATGTAGCGAAATTAAAGGTCATACAAGTGGTACCACGCTCCTTTCTATTTTATAGTCACTTATCGCATTGCGCCAAGCCTAACTGTCCTTCGAAATCCCCCATTAGCACCGAGCTTACTCACATGGTGTCTCCTTCAGTGTTGCGCGTACACTACAGAACACTCCCTGGTGTCTGCGAAATACATCGCCCCAGTGAACTCTTAACTCTTATTTGGGTATTAACTGTTACCCAAACCGCTATGAATTATTATCCTTTAATAGGAAATTGACTTCCCAACTGTCTCTAGCACGTATACTTAGCCAAAATTTGGCTTAAACAATCAAATTTCCATTTATATAAGTTTTTATGAAATTGTATAATTTATATTCTTTAAGTTGTACCTTAGGCCGAGGTTCAAACTCGCAATTTATGATGCAAACGGTCGACCGATGGACTTAACCGGACGATCGCTATCAGTCGACCGCTATCGGTGTAACGAACCAGAATTTCTATGGTTTGAAATTCATATATTTAATTGATTTTAAATATTAACAAGTAAAATTTGTAAGTCGAATAAATTATATTTCGAATATCTAGATTTAATTGGATAATTAAATCGGTAATTTAATATTTGAAATTACAGAAATAATTGGAAATTGGATTTAATGTGATTAAAATTGATTTGTAAAGTTGTATTAAATCATATTGGAGTTAGAATGATGTTATAGAACTTTTAAAATTGAATTAAAAGTTAATTTGTGGAAATTGAATATTTTAATATTTAATTGACGAGTAAAAATAGTCATTTTTCAAACAGTCTCGGATTTTGACGGAACTAGTTTCATTGGATCCGTAATGTTAAATTATTGTAAGATTTCAAATTTCGTGTCAATCGGATTTACGGTTTGTCCGGGGCAAGCCAAAATGCATAGAAATTAGTTTAACCGATTTAATTTAAATTTCATCGTTTATCTCCGTAACTCACACATACGATCGAATTGGCTCTCGATACCTATTCCATTGTGTCCGAAATGCGGGTTAAACTCTAGAAACCTCATGTGACATGCTTCCTTTGGAGTTTGGAAAATTTTCGGATGAATAGTGTTTTGGCAATTTTCCATATAAGGACATCAAATTTTCACTTTTGCAAAGCAATTAGGGTTTCAGGCCCTAGCCGCCACCTCCATTTACATGACTAGAAATTCACCTCCCTCCTTATCATTTTTCTTTCAATCCGCCAATCGATTCGAAATGTTTTCAACTGCAAAAACGTAGAGGGCAACGAGTACTATCAGATCAACGGTGGTGATCGATTTATATTGTGTGGATCGACGGCAATCCTTGCTTGAACGCACCATGTTCGTTCACGTCTATTACATCGAGATGGGGGCCAAGTTGCATGCGGTTCTGGCCTAAGGGGAGCACAAGTAGGCGAGTTGATTGGTGGCTTCTGATCGTCGTCGAGGGCGACGAGCTTGGCGCGTTAATTCGTAAAGAAACGGTGGCAATGGGTTTAAAGTCGCGTTCGTATTCACCTGGGGAAGAAAAGCACGTGTGGCCATGATCCAAGGCATTGAAATCTACGGCCCTGATGAATTTAGGGTAAAATAAAAAAGAAATTGATTAATTAATATATTATAAAATCGTACAAACTTTAAAAAGCTATTACTTGTTCATATGAGGTCGAAAATTGACGAAACAAGTTGCGTTGGAATTGTATTGACGAGTACTATGCAATGGAGTTGGATTGGAGCTTATTAGAGCTAGTGTGATTTTTGGGTAAAATTAAACGCTTATTTAATTTTATTCGGAACGAAACACGGCAACTGTTATTGAAGCAAGGTGAGAACTTCTCACTCAATCGAATTTGTTTCAATTTAAATTTTAAACAGTTAAATTTAAAATTGCTTGATTGTGCGATTGAATGATGGTTGCTATATGTTGTATTGAAATAGACCCTATACGCCATATATTAAGCGGAGATTATTTTATTAAACACATATACCGCGATATTTCACCTTGAAGTGGAATTGGTATTATATATGTACTTGGAATTGATTTCCCGCATTATATAGCGGATGAGACTCTATTGCGCCGCATAATAGCAGATGATATTTTATATAAACTCATGTATCGCGATATCCCGTCTGGAAACGGGATTGGTATTGTGCTAACATCTGTGGACGCAGGAAAACAGGTTGGAGGGATCCAACTGGATATCTCAAATAATTGAATTTGTTTTAATGTTGTGTGTTGATTATTTATAATCTCCGTGTGATTATCTTTGTGATTGAAATCGTTGAAGGTTAAAATTTAGCCGAATATAATTTTGGTATCGATGGATACCCGAAATAAATAAAAATTTGATTTTTGAAAATTCAGGTTGAAAGTTTATATTAAAAATTATTTTTGAGGATTGGATAAATTTAAAAGAAGGAATTATAAAATAATAAAGTTTTATTTTTAATCTTATTGAATGAAATTTCAAAATATGGAAAAAACTTTAATAAATGGATTTCGAGTAATATTATTCAAAGGTTGAAGAATTTATTCAAAATACGGATTTAAAAGAGTTTGAAAAATAAAAGAATTGGTTTTCTTTAAAAGGAATTTATTTCTAAAAGGAAATAAAAATTTGAAACCCATTTGGGAATTGATTTTTGGTGATTGAATTTAAATCTTTTGAAAATCCATTTTGAAATTTATTTGGTGTTTTGAAAAGAATTTGAAATCAATTGAAAATTTGAATTATTGTTGAAAGTGAATATTTGAAATCGATTTAAAAAAAATCGTATATCAGTGGATATTTGAAAATTTAAATTCACCATGGAATTTATAAAGGAAAGAGAATTTTTTTAAAATAAATAGTGATTTTTTTTGAAGTGTGGAAATAGATTTACGGATTTGGAATGTAAATTTAAAGTAAATCGGTAAGGATTTATTTAATTGGTTTAAATGAACCATTTTGAAATGAAAGTGTATTCTCCCTAGAAAGCCGAATAAATTTTTTGAATAGCTTTGGAAAATATATATACATATATCTATATATAAAATTCTGGAGTTGGTTTTGAAAAGGATACTTTGGAGAAATTAACTTCTTAAATTGTTTTAAATCCTTTAAGTAAAGATTTATTAAGTTGACACAGAAATGATTATTTCTAAGATGTAATCAATAATTATTTTAGAAAATAGTTATTTAAATAGTTATACTCTATCTACTAATTTTATTTTGAAAATTAGTTCGGACTTAAGTTATATGTAATATTGGTATAATATTTTTATAACTAATATTTAAGTAAAGTGTTTAAAGAAAAATAGTTTTATTTCAAAGTGTTTTTCCGATATATTTTATAAGTGTTATAAAATTATTTTAAAGTATTTGAACTCAGCAGATTTCCAGTGAAAATGAATAAATATTTGTGAATGTTTCCGCATAAGGAAAATGATTTGAAATTTGTTTTCAAAAGTTGTAAAGGTGAAAAGTGATTTGAAATTTGTTTTCAAATGGTTGAAGCATTGAAATTTTTTATCTTGTAAAGATATTTTTTTGAAAATAAATAATTTGGAAAATTATTTGGAATCTGGCGATGTTGTGCATCTGTTGATAGTTAAATAATCGACTATTAATATTTACCTTTAAATGGGTATTTGTTGTGATTTGCTTGAATATGAATGCTACACTTATTTTAAAATAATCGCTTGTTATTCGGTTTAGCCGGGAGAGGACCTTTGGGTCATGAATCCCATTCCTAATAGTGATACGTCGTAATGGATTGCATTTGAAGACCGGTGTTAAAGACCGGATATTTTCGAAAACGGAAGGATTACCATCGAATGTCTGTGCATCAGATGATCCCCGATATAGAGATTTTATCATCCTTTGTGATGGGAAATCCGGACGTGATTAGTAAATATCTGGATTGCAAGGGATCCTTTGGAATTACCTTCGGTTTCGTTCGATCCTGGAACGGACTTGTATGGATGTGTGTCTAATGTTACAATTTGAGATGTAAAGCTGGTTTCTATCAAATACATTTCTGTTGGTGGCGGAGAAATTATTCTTTTAGCTCAACACCCTTCTCTGAGACGTACAAGCTCAGAGGTTATGTAGTTGATGGTTACTAACGATACATTTCCAATTTGGTAATGTGGCATACGAAGTGTTGTTGATCATTTGTTGATCAAAGCATAGCTTTTGTGAAAAGCGTAGCTTTGTGGACGAGACTTCGTCGGACCTCACAACCCGGTAATGGTCAAAACAGGAAAGATGCAGCAAGGTTATAGGAAGTAGCACCGGCGCGAGGCGGACGATTTTCAAACGGACTCCTCATTCATTCCTTAGGGTATGTGCATTTCCTTCTGGACAGAAGTGGTATCATGGTATGGAGCCTAGATACTTAACTTATGTGGATATCGCAAATATATATGACTTTGTGATTGTTGTTGTTTGAGGATCCTCGGATAAAGGTTGTTTACAACTGGGGGATGGCATACTCGTGTCAGTAGTTACATACTTTTGCAGAGGTAACCCGGCCTTGTGTTGGCAGAGATCCGGTTAGGTTCTCGGGGGTCCTTCTAGAGGCGTACCCATGTGGCAATGGAAAGTTCCTTGGCCCGACCATTTGTTGGAAATCCAAACTCCAATACGCACCTTGTACAGTTTTAGTTGTAGAACCTACCATTTACTTATGGTGGTCACCACTGTTTAGATGGTAGCTATAGTAGGCATAGTTCGGAATGTTTATGTTGGCTAAGATTTATATTATACTTTCGAAATGTTTTCCTGCACTTTGCACTTATAGTAATAATATCAAAGAATTTTTTTTTGCCTATCAAGAATGTTTGACTATCATAAGGAGAAATCTCCTCCAATTCTGCATTTGCACGGTGTGTGTGGCGGGAGGCCTTATGGTAGTTTCTTTTTCCAAAAGCATTGCGGATCTATTTCAAAATATTTCTTCGTTTGTTTTTTTAAAGATATAACTGTTTTAAGTTCTCACACTAGTCCTATAACTGACCTGGAGTTTATTGTTCCCTTCCTAAACTCTGGGTGCCCATCATTTTCCACGTGGGCGGCCTAGAGTTAGGTTATCGGGATATTCTAGAGTTCAGGAGGTGCCGTGGAGCTCAAGGGGCAAGCTGGATGGCGAAACGTATCACTTGTATATGATATTATCTTTTCCGCCGTGTTCCACTTGTAGGGACAAGTTCATATATTTGTCTGGTTGTGTTGTGTTGTAAGTAAACTCTGATGATGTAATGTATTAATGTACAATTCTTTTGATTTAAAGATTATTCATTTATCTATATGTTGTTCCGCTGTGATTGTGAGATTCTGATATTGTTTATGTTGCTTCTTCTTTCTTACTTCTTCTATCTTTTTCTTCTTCTTAAACCCTAACGGTTTGGTTTTTCAGCCTTCGATAGTTTGGCAGTTGATACAGTGGACGTATTAATTTCGATTTTCGGAAGTCGAAAATTTCGAAATTACAATGTGGTATCAGAGCAATTGGTTAAGCGAAAACCTTGGCTCTGTTGGGTATTACTCATTAGAGATAGAGTCAGCAGTACTCTAGAATAAGTGTGAGTGTAATAATAGATATGAGTGCGTATTTTGGTGAATATAAAATTGCTTTATATTGTGATGATGGGTTTGTTGAGTGGTATATGGATTCTGGTCAATACGAGTAATTAACGTTATTGATAGGAATCTCTAAACACTTGTACAGAACAAATTCGACATGATATCATTTTAAAATAGGGTAAATGAAATAATTTTACCTCAATTATTTTCGTATATAAAAGAGAAATTTTTTCTGTGAATTATTATAATATATGATTGCTTGGTTGCTAGAAAGTGATGATATTAAATTATTATCATGAATATTGAAAAAGAAATTGAAATACATAACTCCAAAGCTAAGAAATAAATACACATACAAATTAAATTGGAGAATATAAATTGTAAATGTGATTTGTAATTTGAAGTAAAATTCCAAAGGAATATTTGAAAATGTTTTGAAAGGGTTTGCAATTTGGAAAAGATTAAATTCCTTTTTGAGTTTGAAAATGATTTTCAAGGGTTTGGAAAAATGTTTTTGGAGGGATAAAAGCTCTAAACTCTTTTCGGTCGCTGGAAAATAACCTCGGTGATGACTGCAGCATCATCGGTGTTCATTTTCGGGTTTCCAAAAGAGGGATTGCTGCCAAGTTGTTTTAAATGGAAGTCGTTTGGAAAATTTGGGTTTTGAAATTCAAAGATAATTTGAATTGGTTTAAAAATGGTTTTGAAATGTTGAAAAGACTCTGAAATACTATATAAAATAGTTATGGAATAAAATTTATTGAGTTGAAAATAAATTGGGGGTAGAAACAAATGAACTGAAATTGAGTTTGAATTATGGAAATAAAGTTTTGAATGAATGAATTTACAATTGCGAGCAATGAAATTGGAAACTAAATGTTGTAATTCATCTTGAAATTGCAAGTAAATTGAAGATTTACCAAGTTGGATCAAATGAAGCTAAGTATTAGAAAAAATTAGTAAGTAAAACTAATTGAAGAAATGACAAATTTAATATGGGTTGAAATGAATTAAATTCAACATTTATAAATAAAGGGTAAATTAAATTCATATGGAATTTGAAATCCAGTATAAATATAAGTGGTTATAAACCGAAATAGTGAATTGAATTGTGTTTGGGAACGAACAAAAGAATAAAAAATGAAATTGAAAACTGAATATCGTAAACCAATTTGAATTGTGCGAGATGAAATGAGGTAGAACTTGTAATGAATTAGTAAAAGAAACTAATTTAAAACAACAAGATGAATCAGTTGTGAATGAAAAATAATTGATAAAATTCAATATTCAGAAGGTAAATTGAATCCAATAGAATTGAAATTGTAAATTGAATTCAAATGAAATTGATAATGTGAGATTGAATGAAAATGGATTAAAGGAAATTGGGATTTTGATTTCGAAGATGAAAAAATTGAATTGCTCGACAAAAGGTATGTATTTGAATTCAGTATGAAATTTGATGATTTTCTTGTCCAACCACTTGGCTTTTTCTTTTCTTTTTTGAAATCTGGGGGCCGTGGTGCCATTTTTGTAGTCGTACCGAGCTAGACGCGCAAAGGAGATGCTGGCGAAATTTTTCGAAAATTTAAGGCGTTAGAATATTTTTGAGAAAATTGAAATTTTTTGAAAACTATAACATTGATTTTGGAGTGAAAAGTTAAACGATATAGTTGGTTTTGAAAAGATAACTAAGTATGATTTGAAAAGTTAGTAAACTTATTGTAATAAGTTTAACTATGGATTTTGGAAAAGTTAAAATGTTTAAATGAATTTGAAATTTAATTTGAACAAATGGTTTGGAAAAGTTAATGGATTCTGTAACTTTTTCTTACTTGGTAATTTTGAGGATGAAATTCTTTTAAGGGGGAAGTTTGTAACGACCCAGAATTTCTGTCATTTGAAATTCATATATTTAATTGATTTTAAATATCAACAAGTAAAATTTATAAGTCGAATAAATTATATTTCGAATATCTAGATTTAGTTAGATAATTAAATCAATAATTTAATATTTGAAATTACAAAAATAATTGAAAATTGGGTTCAATGTGATTAAAATTGATTTATAAAGTTGTATTAAATCATATTGGAGTTAGAATGATGTTATAGACCTTTAAAATTGATTAAAAGTTAATTTGTGCAAATTGAATATTTTAATATTTAATTGACGAGTAAAAATAGCCATTTCTCAAACAGTCTCGGATTTTGACGAAACTAGTTTCATTGGATCAATAATTATAAATTATTGTAAGATTTCAAATTTCGTGTCAATCGGGTTTACAGTTTGTCCGGGGCAAGCCAAAACGCATAGAAATTAGTTGAACCGATTTAATTTAAATTTGATCGTTTATCTCCATAAATCACACATACGATCGAATTGGCTCTCGATACCTATTCCATTGTGTCCGAAATGCGGGTTAAACCCTAGAAACGTCAAGCGCCATGCTTCGTTTGGAGTTCGGAAAATTTTCGGATGAATAGTGTTTTGACAATTTTCTACATAAGGACATCAAATTTTCACTTTTGCAAAGCAATTAGGATTTCAGGCCCTAACCGCCACCTCCATTTACACGACCAAAAATTCACCTCCTTCCTCCTAATTTTTCTTTCAATTCGTCAATCGATTCGAAATGTTTTCAACTGCAAAAAAATAGAGGGCAACGAGTACTATCAGATCAACGGTGGTGAACGATTTATATTGTGTGGGTCGGCGGCAATCCTTGCTTGAATGCACCATGTTCGTTCATGTCTATTACGGGCCGAATTGCACGCGGTTCTGGCCTGGGGTGGAGCACACGTAGGCGAGTTGATTGGTGGCTTCTGGTCATCGTCGAGGGCAACGAGCGTGGCGCGTTAATTCGCAAAGAAACAGCGGCAATGGGTTTAAAGTCGCATTTGTATTCACCTGGGTAAGAAAAGCACGTGCGGCCATGATCTAGGGCATTCAAAATCTACAGCCCTGATGAATTTAGGGTAAAATAAAAAAAGAAATTGATTAATTATTATATTATAAAATCGTACAAACTTTAAAAATCTATTACTTGTTCATACGAGGTCGAAAATTGATGAAACGAGTTTCGTTGGAATCGTATTGACGAGCACTACGCAATGGAGCTGGATTGGAGCTGATTGGAGCTAGTGTGAATTTTGGGTAAACTTAAACGCGTGTTTAATTTTATTCGGAACGAAACACTACAGCTGTTATTGAAGCAAGGTGAGAACTTCTCACTCAATCGAATTTGTTTCGATTTAAATTTTAAATAGTTAAATTTATAATTGCTTGATTGTGTGATTGTGTGATGGTTGTTATGTGTTGTATTGAAATAGACCCTATACGTCGTATATTAAGCGGAGGTTATTTTATTAAACACATATACCGCGATATTCCACCTTGAAGTGGAATTGGTATTATATATGTACTTGGAGTTGATTTCCCACATTATATAGCGGATGAGACCCTATTGCGCCGCATAGTAGCGGATGATATTTATATAAACGCATGTACCGCGATATCCCGTCTTGAAACGGGATTGGTATTGTGCTAACATCTGTGGACACAGGGAAACAGGTTGGAGGGATCCAACTGGATTCCTCAAATAATTGAATTTGTTTCAATGTTGTGTGTTAATTATTTATAATCTCTGTGTGATTATCTTTGTGACTGAAATCATTGAAGGCTAAAATTTAGCCGAATATAATTTTGGTATCGTTGGATACCGAAAACAAATAAAAATTTGATTTTTGAAAATTCTGGTTGAAAGTTTATATTAAAAATCATTTTTGAGGATTGGATAAATTTAAAAGAAGGAATTATAAAATAATAAAGTTTATTTTTAATCTTATTGAATGAAATTTCAAAATATGGAAAAAAACTTTAATAAATGGATTTCGGGTAATATTATTCAAAGGTTGAAGAATTTATTCAAAATACGAATTTTAAAGAGTTTGAAAAATAAAAGAATTGGTTTTCTTTAAAAGGAATTTATTTTTAAAAGGAAATAATAATTTGAAACCCATTTGGGAATTGATTTTTGGTGATTGAATTTAAATCTTTTGAAAATCCATTTGGAAGTTTATTTGGTGTTTTGAAAAGAATTTGAAATCAATTGAAAAATTGAATTGTTGTTGAAAGTGAATATTTGAAATCGATTTAAAAAAATCCTATATCAGTGGATATTTGGAAATTTAAATTCACAATGGAATTTATAAAGGAAAGGGAAATTTGTTTAAAAATAAACATTGATTTATTTAATTTTTGAAGTGTGGAAATAGATTTACGGATTTGGGATGTAAATTTAAAGTAAATCGGTAAGGATTTATTTAATTGGTTTAAATGAACCATTTTGAATGAAAGTGTATTCTCTCTGGAAAGCCGAATAAAATTTCTGAATAGCTTTGGAAAATATATATACATATATCTATATATAAAATTCTAGAATTGGTTTTGAAAAGGATACTTTGGAGAAATTAACTTCTTAAATTGTTTTAAATCCTTAAAGTAAAGATTTATGAAGTTGATATAGAAATGATTATTTCTAAGATGTAACCAATAGTTGTTTTAGAAAATAGTTATTAAATAGTTATACTCCATCTACTAATTTTATTTTGAAAATTAGTTTGGACTTAAGTTATATGTAATATTGGTATAATATTTTTATAACTAATATTTTAAGTGTTTAAATAAAAATTGTTTTATTTCAAAGTGTTTTTCCAATATATTTTGGATAAGTGTTATAAAATTATTTTAAAGTATTTAAACTCGGCAGATTTCCAATGAAAATGAATAAATATTTGGAAATGTTTCCGTGTAAGGAAAATGATTTGAAATTTGTTTTCAAAAGTTGTAAAGGTGAAAAGTGATTTGAAATTTGTTTTCAAGTAGTTGAGGTGTGGAAAAAATTTATCATATAAAGATATTTTTTCTGAAAATAAATAATTTGGGAAATTATTTGGAATCTGGCGATGTTGCGCATATCTATTGATAGTTAAATAACCGACTATCAATATTTACCTTTAAATGGGTATTTGTTGTGATTTGCTTGAATTTGAATGCTACGCTTATTTTAAAATAAGCACTCGTTATTCGGTTTAGCTGGGAGAGGACCTTTGGGTCATGAATCCCATTCCGAATAGTGATATGTCGTAATGGATAACATTTGAAGACCGGTGTTGAAGACCGGATATTTTCGAAAATGGAATGATTACCATCGAATGTCTCTTCATCGGCTGATCCCCGATATAGAGATTTTATCACCCTTTGTAATGGGAAACCGGACGTGATTAGTAAATATCCGGATTGCAAGGGCTCCTTTGGAAGTGCCTTCGGTTCCGCTCGATCCCGGAACGGACTTGTATGGATGTGTGTCTGACGTTACAACCTGAGATGTAAAGCTGGTTTCTATCAAATACATTTCTGTTGTGGAGGAGAATTTATTCTTTTAGCTTAACATCCTTCTCTGAGACGTATGAGCTCAGAGGTTATGTAGTTGATGGTTACTAGTGATACATTCCCAATTTGGTAATGTGGCATACGAAGTGCTGCTGATCATTTGTTGATCAAAGCATAGCTTTTGTGAAAAGCATAGCTTTGTGGACGAGACTTCGTCGGACCACACCACCCGGTAATGGTCAAAACAGGAAAGATGCAGCAAGGTTATAGGGAGTAGCACCGGCACGGGGCGGACGATTTCCAAATGGACTCCTCATTCATTCCTTAGGGTATGTGCATTTCCATCTGGATAGAAGTGGTATCATGGTATGGAACCCAGATACTTAACTTATGTGGATATCGCATGTATATGTGACTTTGTGATTGTTGTTGGTTGAGGATCCTCGGATAAAGGTTGTTTACAACCGGGGGATGGCATACTCGTATCAGTAGTTACCTACTTTTGCAGAGGTAACCCGGCCTTGTGTTGGCAGAGGTCCGATTAGGTTCTCGGGGCGTCCTTCCAGAGGCGTACCCATGTGGCAATGGGAAGTTCCTTGGCATGACCATTTGTTGAAAATCCAAACTCCAATACGCACCTTGTAAAGTTTTAGTTCTAGAACCTGCCATTTGCTTATGGTGGTCACCACTGTTTAGATGATAGCTATAGTAGGCATAGTTCAGAATGTCTATGTTGGCTAAGATTTATATTATACTTTCGAAATGTTTTCCTGCACTTTGCACTTATAATAATAATATCAAAGAAATTTTTTTTGCGTATCAAGCATGTTTGACTATCATAAGGAGAAATCTCCTCCAATTCTGCGTTTGCACGGTATGTGTGGCGGGAGGCCTTATGGTAGTTTCATTTTCCAAAAGCATTGTGGATCTATTTTAAAATATTTCTTCGTTTGTTTTTTAAAGATATAACTGTTTTAAGTTCTCACACCAGTCCTATGACTGACCTGAAGTTTATTGTTCCCTTCCTAAACTCTAGGTGCCCATCATTTTCCACACGGGCAGCCTAGAGTCAGGTTATCAGGATATTCTGGAATTCAGGAGGTGCTGTGGAGCTCAAGAGGCGAGCTTGATGGCGAAACGTATCACTTGTATATGATATTATCTTTTTCGCTGTGTATCCACTTGTAAGGACAAGTTCATATATTTGTCCAGTTGTGTTGTGTTGTAAGTAGACTTTGATGATGTAATGTATCAAATGTACAGTTCTTTTGATTTCAAGATTATTCATTTATCTATTATATGTTGTTCTGCTGCGATTGTGAGATTCTGATATTGTTTATGTTGCTTCTTCTTTCTTACTTCTTCTATCTTTTTCTTCTTCTTAAACCTTAACTGTACGATTTTCTGGCCTTCGATTGTTTGGCAGTTGATACAGTGGACGTATTAATGTCGATTTTCGAAAGTCAAAAATTTCGAAACTTACAATCGGTCCACCGCTAGGGTTCCAAGGTCGACTGATCATGTACTAAATTAGGGTTTTCGGCATTTTTAATTATTGATTGTTAATTATTAATTTATGCGATGTCGATCGCTATTTTCAGTATTTACATTGAACCTTAATTACAAATTTATCGGTCTATATTCTAAATTCTATGTCAATTTGTTCATTTTAGGGCTACGGATTTAGGGTTTAACGATTTTACGGTTTTACAATGTAATTAACGGAAAGAGTGTAATTGCATCAAATTAGGTTTAACAATTTATAAATTTTAATCTAGTGTTTTACGTCTTTTAAATTTGGTTTATAACATTCTAAATTAATTAAAATAGTTTAAACCTTACTGTAATAATCGTCTTACTAAAGTTGTTCCCACTCACCTCAAGCTAAAGCTCTTCCTTTTTGTTTTGCTTGAGAATCACTCCTTCGTATGCTAGCTTCACTTGCTCCATCTAGCTCCAATTGTTTGTGTTCGTCAAGGTTATTTTAGTTTGATTTTTGAAGAATTTTAATGTTACGAGAGAGCTTAGAATTCGATAGAGTTTAATTACAGTAAATTATTGTGTTAATTTTAGGGTTTGGTTAAGGTTGAACTTATAGAGGTTAGAGATAGATTTGGAACGTTAAATTATGATATCTTTGTTTTAATCTCAATCGCACATCAAAAACTTGGCTATAAAGAAAGATATTTGGTTCGATCATTGTCATTCAATCTATGCTCAAATCTGTAAAATTCACACACGAACGATTGACCCTCAAATGGGGATGGTTGACCCCTACAAGTCGTCTATGGATTCGTAATGGTCGATTGCTATAGTGTAATTTTTTGTGAATATTTAATTTTTAATTTTTTTTTTCAAATTTTCAAATGTCTGTAACTACTTCATACTAACTTCGATTTCAAAATGTTATATATGAAAATCATCCAAAAAGTCATTACGAACGCAATAATGCAAGTTTTGAAGCCAAATTTGAACGTTTTGAAAATTTTCTTATAATCCTTGTTTTGTTTAAATTATGTTTCTTATCAAATTTTTGTTTTAAATTTCTACTAAATTTCAGAGGTATTAAATTCTCCCTCTTTAAAAAGATTTTATTCCCAAAATTTCAAAGGACGGAAAAATATAACTTATAAACATGATAATCAATAACTACAACCATCTACTCATCCATCATCCATAAGCAATCATTGTCCTTAGAAATTTTTGAATGCAATATGTATGTGTGTGTATGTGCAACATGAAATGCATATTAACCTATACTAATTTAAAATAGTATTTGGACTACTGATCCAGTCAATCTTATGTCATGCAAATGCTCATGCTATGCATCCAAAATATGCAACATAATAAATGAGTATTCTTGCAATTCTGTATGTATGCACAACCATACAACCCATATGCAACATCCATATGCATAACATGCACAACAACAATCAAACCTTCCACAATCCTTGCTACTAACTCAAATGATATCATCTTGCATCATGCTAAATAAATTGACCATAAGTATGCTCTCACTGACTATAGCTCCATAAACTCCCAAATGCACAGTCTATTGCCCTAACTCTTCGAGTGGTATGCCTAATCACCTCAACCCCTAGGTATCAAGTGGGACAACTAAAATATGGACCATGATTCCTTATATGGTACTTCTTACTTAGCTTTTTGTTGTATCTCCATTTTTCTCATGGCTATCCAAACTGGTGATTTCCCAAATGTTAAAATAGCAAACTCCTTTCCCAATTCAGCTCAACTTAAGTCATCTCTCTTTACTTTTGAATTGTTTCTAAATCTTTCAAAAATCATAGTACCTAGGTATCATGTTTATTGTAACGACCCCGGATTTTTATGAATTTAAATTGATAATTTAAATGAATTTTTGAATAAAAAAATTGTAAAATTAATTATAAAGGGCAGCGAGTTTCCCCGATTCAAATAGAAATTATATTAAGTCGTATGAATTTGAAAATTTGTATATATGTGAATATATATGTATATATTGGATTTTAAATAAATTCTTAAATAAATGATTTTTGAAAAATAAATAATATACTTTGGACACAAGTATAAAAATAAATAAATAAATTGATTTAAAAATTTATAAATGATGATAATTTGAGTTATATAAAATATATGTGTACAAAGAGAAATGTAAAACAATAATTTTTAAAGTAAAATTTATGATAAATATTTAAACTAAAAATAGAAGTAAAATAAATATTTGAGTTATAAATAGAGATAAATTAGGCAAGTTAAAAAGTCATTTCAGAAGATAAAATTGGTTATGTAAACTATAAAATGTAAAATATACACATGAAACAAATTAGTTAAAAATTTAAACAATATATTGACAATAGAAATTTATGTTCATATACAAGCAAAACATTAGTATAAAAATAAAATAATATATGTATGTACTTTGGGAAACTATGATTGTAAATATAAAATAAATCTTGTAAAAATGTACATAAGTTTGAAATAATTTTAAGTAAATTAAGTATTTAATAATATAAGTTTAAAAATAAAGGAAAGGTAAGATTTTAAAACTTTGTTTAAGTATAAAAGTGTGTTTATACTTGAGTTAAAATTTTATAAACAAATAACTGTAACTAAGGCAGTGCAAATAAAAGTATTCAAAAAAAAAAATAAGCAAAGTAAACAAAACAAAGTGAAATAACAAACAATAGCATATCAGCCACCATAGAAAAGAAAGAACAAGGCAAGAAATAACAAATGTATATAAGCATGGACAAGATCACTTCAGCCGAGATAAAGGATAAACAGAGTAATATGTACCAGAGCAATTAATGCATTACACCTCTAGCAATAAATATAATGCAGCCATAACTTTAGTACAGGGAAGAGATAACATCCCCTGTACACTTTCTACTTTATATCAACAATCCTCATCATTTATCACAACTGAGTAAAATGGAAGCAAACCAAAAATAATAGAAGTCAAAAACAAAGAAAAAAAATAAAATAAAAACATTTCAAACTTGAGAAGATACAATGCAAAGTAGTTCTCTGTTCTTCTCCACTTCAACAAAACCAGGTGAGTAACTCAACCCAGTTTTCTATGTTTATTGAAATGCCTATGAGTAAACTACTGTCTTGAAACTTTAGTTGATTTATAACTTGATATCTGTGATTATAACTTGAAGTAAAGTGGTTGCATGAATGAAAATCTGTTTGAATATATATATAAATATGTAAATGTTTGAGTATGCATGTCTGTGTAAATGCATATACATCTCTGTTTGTATTCAGGCACCAATCTACCTAAAATAATTCTATCTCTCTTCATAGATTCAGTATTAGGCTAAGATGCCTGAAGATAAAATGCATATATGAAGGTCACATTTATTTTAAAACTAATTTTAAGTATATATGATAAGTAATTAGTTCAAAAAAATGAGAAATCAACAGCAATGATCTACTAATGTCAGGAAATCTAGTATCCAAATATCAAGTTTTAATTTTGTAAACTGAATGGAATCGGAGAATGATGATTTTTGATATATAAATCTAGATTTTTAAGTTTGTAGATGGTGTGAATTTTCGAGTTGGCCAGAAAATGGGTTTTGGGAAAATTCTGGTGATCGGAGGGGAGATGGTCGGCGCGATCATGTCTGGAGCTAGCTGGGAGATCGATGAGTGTGGGAAAAATGCTCAACTAATTTTTATATCGCCGTGGTGGCCGGAAATCACTAGGCTAGGGTTTAAGTGCATGATTTAGTTAAGGTCGGAATTTGGGTTGCTGGCAACTCGTCGTTGAACCGGAGTAGACCGCACCAGTGCTAAACGAGGCGTCAAACATTTGGGGAGGTTTGTGTGCATTCGCGTGATCTCCGATGGCCCGAGGTGATGGCGCCGAGCAATTATCTGGTGATGCTTCGCCGGGTTTATTTGGTCGAGATGACTCGATCTCGTTTTCTAATTTAATTCGAGTTTCTGGGTGTTTGGATGGCTTGAGGCGATCGAAGTTGACCTGAAGGCGGCGGTGAAGTTGATCGGAGCTGGTCGTGGTGTTGGTGCATGTGTACGCGCATATGTATATATCTGTGCATTCGAAGTTTTGGGGAAGAAGCATCGTGACTTGAAGTTGTCTTCGGGGAAACGTAGGGCTGGCTCGAGTTTGAGCTCGGGTAGTTTTAAGTTGTATCCGGGTCAATTTTTTACACTTAAACAAAAATTTTGAAATTTACGAGTCTCGGGTTGGTTTGGGTAAAGACTCGAAGCAGGGCTTGGGTAGAACGTGGATTTTCTCGGGTTTGACTCGGGTAGGTATAAAAACAGTTTTTGATACTTTAAAACAAAATTCAAGTTTTAAACATTTTTAACTCATTCTTTTAAATAATTGTTTTATTTAAGTATGGGATTGGTTTAAGGTTTAAAAGTAAATTATTTCAATTTAAATTAAGTTTTACTTAAAGATTTAATTAAAAGGATTAATTAATTAAAGATTTAATTTATGTGATTGAATAAATTAATGTGATTAATTAAAGATTTATTATTTAATAATTTAAAGGTTAATTAAGTACTGATTACAGATTAATTAATTTGTTAAGAGTTAATTTATTAATAATGAATAATTAAAGGATGACTACTTAAGCATATAATTACTTAATGTAATTAATAAAAGGGTTTTTACTTAATGGAATTAAAGGATAATTACTTAGTGTAATTACATTAAAGGATAATTATTTAATAATTAAAGATCGATTGATTATTAATTAAGATTGATGAATTAATGTTTAAAAAATTAATTCATTTAAAGGATAATTAATTAATGAGATTATTTTATTAAGGTAAGTAAATTGAGGATAATTAAATAAATTTAAAGGTTAATTAATAAATGAAGGTGATTAAGGAATGATTATTAATCAAAGTAATTAATTAAAAATAATTAATAAAATAGTGAATTAAATAATTAAAGCTTTATTATTTAATAATTAAAGGTTGATAATTAAAGGTTAATTGATTTATTATTAATGGATAATTAATAAATGATTAAAGAATAATTAATCAAAATGATTTGTAAATTATTAATGTTAGTTAACCAGGATTAGTAATTCATAAGAAATAAATTCGATTTAAATTAATCACATAATTTATTGATCTTACCTATGGATATTTGGATTCTATTGGATGACTTGATTGTTTGATATTCCTGATTTATGATGCTGTGTATATATCCTGATTTATGTTGTGATCTGCGATAAATTATCTGTGATGTAATTTACTAGCCGTGGTATATATATTTGTGATCTGTATATAAGAGATAAGCGTTATAGTTTATATCGCTTATCAATTATATTCCTGTATTCTGATCTGTGATAATTGTATGATGTTGCACTACTGTGTATAACCCCTTGACCACACTTATACACACACCAATATGGATTTCACGAGGAAATCGATTAAGTCACAGATTTTGAAATGATTTATAAAATTGAATATTTGAATTCAAATGATTTTGAAAATGGATTTGGGTTAAACGGTAAAGCTTTTGAAAAAGGTTTTCACAGATAAAAGCTATTTTGAATAACTCGGTAAAATCTCCAATTTAAATAATTCAATTTGAATTTGAATTCGATATTTGGAATTGAATTCGATGATTGGAGATTTTGGTTAGAGATATTATAAACATGTTTATATGAATTTAAACCGTTTTAAAGGTATGGTTTTGGGAATTTGAATTTAACCCAAGGATTTCAACTCGTATAAATGAATCAGATTTCCAAAATGAAAACTGTTGTTTTCAAATGATAAATACCTTTAGATAAGAACTGAGATTCCAGTTAATTAGGGGAATTTCAAGATTGAATAGAGAAATGATTTTCCTAAGTTATGAATGAATTCTTTTTGAAAGCTATGAATTAAATCTGTTTATTTTTAACAGATTTAAAATGATGATTTATTTAAACCATTCGAAATGAAATTGTTTTGAAAGCTATAAGTTAAATCTTTGATTTAAAGATTTAACGAGTTAAATCAAATTGAAATGAAAATTGATTTGGAAAATCTGTGAATGAATCTTTTATTTAAAAGATTAAAATGTGAAAATTGTTTAAACCGTTAAAGGTTGTGAAAATGAATCTTTTTGTTTAAAGATTGAAAATGGTAATTTGTTAAACCATTTAAAGAAAAGTTTTGGGAAATAAGTTGTGACTTAATTGAAATCCCATTATCCATTTATTTTTGAAATATCGCGCTCACTATTCGGTTTAGCCGGGAAAGGACCTTTGTGTCATATAACCCATTCTGAATATGTGATACGTCGTTATGGATAGCATTTGAAGACCGGTGATGAAGACCGGGTATTTGCGAAAGCGATAGGATGACCTATCGATTGTTTCTGCACCGAGTCGCGCCGGTATAGAAACTCCCTAAGTGATGGGAAATCCGATCGGGATTGTGAATATCCGGATTGCAAGGACTTCTTTGTAAGTGCCTTCGGTTCTGTTCGATCCCGGAACAGACTTGTATGGATTGTATGTCTGACATTACAAATTGAGATGTAAAGCCGATTTCTTTCAAATATATTTCTGTTGGTGGCGGAGAATTTATTCTTTTAGCTTAACACCCTTCTCTGAGACGTACGAGCTCAGAGGTTATATAGTTGAAGTTATCAGCGATATATTCCCAATTTGGTAATGTGACATACTGAGTGTTGCTGTGAAATGATCATTGTGTTAATTATTTGTGATAGGATCATTTGTTTGATCGTCTATCCCGGTGATCATTTCTATGATCATTTGTTGACCCAAAGCATGGCTTTTGTATAAAGTATGTTTTTGTGGACGTGACTTCGTCAAGCCTCACATCCGGAATGGTCAAAACAGGAAAGATGCGGCAAGGTTATGAGGGGTAGCGCCCTTTAGGATATGTGCATTTCCTTCTGGAAAAGGGTGGTATCATGGTATGGAGCCCAGATGCTTACTCATGTTGAAAACACTTTATGACTGTGTGAATTGATTACGAGCGCTCGGTTGAAAGGTCCCAAAGGACCGGGGGATGGCATATTCGGTCAGTTGTTACTCAGTTAGGGGTAACCCGGCCTTGTGTTGGTAGAGATCCGGTTTGGTTCTCGGGGATGTCCATCCAGAGACATTCTCATGTGGCAATGGGAAGTTCCTTGGCCTGATCATTCGTTGGAAATCCAAAGAAACAATACGAGACTTGTACAGTATTAGTTGTATAACCTGCCATGGAATGTGGCGGTAACCTGCTATTGAACATGGTTAGCTATAGTTGGCATACGATAATGGTCGTATGTTGGCTAAGATTTATATTCTACTTTCGAAATGAATTTTTCCTACACTATGCACTAATAATAATATCAAATGTCTTTTTAATGCGTATCAAGCATCTTTGACTATCATAAGGAGAAATCTCCTCCGATTCTGCGTTTGCATTGTGTGTGTGTGCGGGAGGCCTTATGGTAGTCTCATTTTTAAAAAGCATTGCGAATTGACTTTGAAAATCTTTTGTTGAATGTTTTTAAAGATAAACTGTTTTTGTTGCTCACACCAGTCCCACGACTGATCCGGAGTTTATTGTTTCTTTCCTAAACTCTGGGTGCTCATTATTTTCTACACGAGCAGTCTAGAGTTGGGTTTTTCAGATAGTTAGATATAGTGGATTATCTGGAGTTAGTTCAGTCTTTGGACCGGACCAGACTTGCTTAAGCTTGGTGATATGTTATTGGGGGTTCGAGCTTTTGCTGGATTGATTCTTGGAGATGGAGTTGCAGTTCTCGGAGTTCTCTTTTGAAGACTATCTTAGAGTTATATTGTTCTGCTGTTAGATGTCATCTATTTTCTTTTCCGCTGCTATTTATTGTATCATATCTCTGATGTATATTGATATCTATTGGATCATCTGTTGTATCAGATATTGTATCAAAGCTGTATATCAATGTATTATTCTTTTATTCCGCTGTGTTGTTTACTTAATGTTGTTATAAGCTCCGGCGAATCGGATTTGAACGGTCGAATCTATGGCATTCGAATACGATTTTGAAGTATGGATGTCGATTTTCGAGCGGGCAAAATCCGTCTCGTTACATTTATGGTCTACATAGGTCTAATGAAAGTTCAACAAATGAAAGTTTGGTTTATCTTCTCGTTCAACCTTAAAAGCAATAAAATTAATTAGAGTTATAATCTAAGATCATTCTAGTTATGATGATAATCAATTAAGGCGTACTTCATTCGCATGTGATTGCTATTCACACGACATTGCATTCTAGGTTAGTCTTCCATGAATTTTCTTAATAAGTAATTTTCTTTCAATCTGAGGGATGTTTGAGAATAATCCTTTTATCACTTCCTCCGGATCTTAGCAAAAAATTTCTGATCCTCTTTCTTATGAAAACTGCCTCCGTACTCTCAATGCGTGCAATTAACCATATTCTTCTCTTAACGAAAACCGTATCCTTGAATTAACTATCCATTGCAAAATCTTGATTACTACTTTATCCAGGATAAGCTTTGTGATAACCTTGTCTTCCTACGCCGTTATAATAAACAATTTTAGGTTAATCAAATTCTTTTAACATAAAGTTTTGATTTAATCAGTTAAATTAAATAAATAAATTCTTTTTGAATAATATTTTGGAATCGAACAAAATGTTTTAGTTAACCATAAATATTTTAAGTGTAAATATTTTCTATATAATGAAATGAATAATTCAATAGAGAAATAAATGAATATCAAATTGAAAGGTCCAATTAATGAAATTTACTTTGTAAATGATGTATGGATCAATTCAAATCAAATTAAAAAATTTGATTGTAGACAAACAAGAAGAACTAATTAAAAGAAACGGAAAAAACAAAAAATTAATATAGTGGAGCCTAGAATCCTAGCCCAAGCCTAATTGAAAACATTCTTTTACTTACTATCTCTTGCTGCTTAGTTCAAAAGAAAACCCAAGCTTATACCTTATTCTCCTTAAATCCCTGGATACCATGATTTATTAGAAAAGAAAAAAATTATGTACAATTAGGAATAGATTCATACAAGTATGGAGATGTCACGAATGGTGACCTAGGGGCGAGCGTGAACTAATAGTGACGTGATGTAGGAGATTAGCATGGGGGAGTTGAGTGTGGTCGCATGCGTTTGTATGGGTCGGGGAGGCATGCGATGTTGATGAGGTATTGCTTTCGACCACGACCTGATCGTGATTGCAAGGCAAAGGACAATGGTGGTTGGTGCTATAGCAGTTGGTGGCTTATGATAGAAGGGTTCTGCTTCGAAGTTCGGGTAGCAATTGTGGAAGAAGGCCGAAGCATTGCTTATGGATTTGGATTTGGCAGCGATGTTGACATTGTATACTTGTAATTTTTGGAACTTGAGAGTTGTTTGTGGTGAGTTTTCTAACTCAAAATATGCATCTAAAATCTATCCTCCGTTGAATATATTAGCATAATCCTGATATTGGTTGAAATGCATAATCGAGATGTTTATGTAGGTTTTGATTAATTATGTATATTGTTTGGATTGCTTAAATGAATAATCAATTGATCGTGTGATACTAGATTTGTGTTTGTTCGATGTCCGAAATGCAAAGGAGATGTTGTCCATTTGTATTTTAAGTGTTGGAATGTAATACCCCTAATTTTTAAATAAAATTATTCTAGAGATTTAATTAGATAAATTAAATAGAATAATGTAGAGCTTTAGGGGAGATTGAGATTGGTGAATAAATTTAGAGGTCGTGCTTAAGTAACTTGAATGAGCTTATAAATGGATAGATGATAATTAAATTAACATAAGGGAATTAGAGTAATTTTTGCACCCATAGTTCACTACTCTATACTCACATTACCTTATCATTTATGTTCATATTATCACAAAATTTTAATGTAAGAAAAGAAAAGATAAAGTCGGTCATTACTAGGAGAAGGGGAAGATAAATCAAAGTAAAAGCTGAGGATCAAGCTAAGGAGAATCAATATCAAATAAATCTATAATTTCCTTATCCAATCCAAGGTGAATAATAATCCTAAATATATTTATTTTGTTTTCAATCATATGTTTCGGATTTAAAAGCTAATCCATTTTATGACAATTTGAATGACGATATGCTTGGTTTTATAACAGGTTTGATTTAATATCAAATTGTTTAAATATGTATATAAACAGTTTTAAGCAAAACCAATAGAAAATGATTTTAGAATGTTGTGGAAAAATTTATGTTATAAGAAATATGATTTTGGAGTTGGGTTTCAATTTTTATAATTTTCCAATCCTTGGAGAATTTAATATGAATTTTCAAAGGAAAATAAGCATTATTGGGTTTAAAAATTATTTTCAGTTATTATATGGTGAATTTGGGTTTAAAATTTACATATGTTAGGTAGCAAATTAAAAGCGGATTTCTGTAATTTTTGGAGATTTTTACTAAGAGGTTTATTATGGAGATTAAATTATTTTAAAAGGAGGACCTAAATGATTTAATTATTGCTAAATGGAAAGGGCTTATTTGTTAAAATTTAACCTTGTTTTAGATCTAAGAAAATGCGGCAACTATCTTTGAAATAATTTGAAAAGTTTAAGGTAACTAATCAAGTGTTAACACATGGGCAAGTTATTTACAAAGAAATTACTTTATTTGGTAAAAGCAGCCCTTTACTTAGAAAAGTGAGTTCCGCCTCCTTTGGAAGTATCTTTCGATCCTGAGCTTCCGCCTTCGACCAGGTCGAAACCAACGAAGCTGGAACCAATATGCATGGTATCACTTAGTTGGTACGTAGTGGATTGGAGAAAAAGGCAGAAAGTAGGGTATCAAAAGCAATGCTTCCGTTACCCTGATTTTATTTTTCTAAAGAAAAGCGCTTGCCTGCTTCCTTATATGCTTTCGAAGAAGTTGAGATCGATGCATTTGAAAGCGACTTTTTACTTGCTTTCGGAAGAGAGTTGCTGCCTTAGTTTAAAATAAGTAGCTTCCGAAGAGGCTACTTAGTTTTCAAAATTTAAGTGTTCGGAAGGGGCAGTTCCGACAAAGTTGGAACCCTTCTGCCATTTTTATGCCTTTCGATGGTATTGAAGATATCTATGTCGTCGGAAGAAAGCCTTTGTTTTATAAATGTAAGCCATTTCCCATAGCTTTCGAAGGGGTTAGGGGTTTCGACGGAAATGGTCTCAAAAGGGGTTTCGAAGCCAACATTCAAGTGTTTTACCCAAAGGACTTATGCTTTCGAAAGGATAGTGCCGACGCTATCAAGTTTTCCGTAGATGCTTCTATAATATATAGCAAGGTTTTGAAAGGGGTGCTTTCGTGTGTGTTCACTTTGACCCAAAAGATATTTTTATATAAGCCCAATAGTTTCAAAAGGGGGACTTTCAATTGGTTTCCAAGCTATGCTTCTAAATGTTAAATGCTAATGATTTAATACATTCGAAAGGTTTCCAAAGAAAGTTTTAAAGTGTTCGTAAGGCAGGAGCCTAATGTTTTAATAAATTTTTATGCTTTTGAAGGAGGGTATCCAGTGAGGTCGAAAGCAAGGTTCGATGGAGTCGAAGGGCTATGTTTTTCAAAACGAGTAACCCAAACACAGCTTTTAAAGGTAACCCCATTGCTAAATTAAAGAAGTTTTTATAATGGTTTTAAGGAGAAGCTTTCCCTGATAAAAAGGGCAGAAGTACCAACTAGGTAGACCGAGTTGTGAATATAAATTGATTATACTCCCGGATGAGTAGAATTTCATTCAAGGGGTCGGGAGACTAGAATATAGGATGCCTAAATATAGAAGTTTCCAGGGGGACGGGTTTTGTAGTGCACCCATGAAATCTATGATTAGGAAGTTATTGGAGTGTCAATAGGTTCATAGTGATCCCATGAAAACTATGTTATAAAGAGTGGTTGGCAGTAGGCAATTGATTTGTAGTGCACCCAAGAAAACTATATCCAGATTAAGTTATTGACAGTTGCAAATAGGTTCCTAGTCAATTCATGAAAACTAAGATAAGAGAGAAGTTATTGGGGACACCAATAGGTTCATACAAACCCATGAATTGATTAAGTTAATTGGCAGGGGCCAATAGGTTCATGTTGCACCCATGAAAACTATAAAATATGATAGGGAGTCCATATGTTATTTAAAGGTTATTAGTAGACCCATGAAAACTAATAGGTTAATAATGACCCTAGAAAATATAAATATGACAGGAAGTCAATTAAACAAGGGATAGGAAATCCAAATGTTTCAACCTATATGCATATCATCGTAATATTTTGAAATGACTATGTTTATAACCATTGTGGATGCAGGAGCACAGTATATGGTTTTATAAAGGTTTTAAGATTCTAGTCAGGGGAAAACCCGTTCAACTAAGAGGTGTGATCTCACTAGATATCTAAAAGGTTTGAGATGTTAGATTGTTATTCATACCAGGCTATATGTTTGACTCGAAGTTTATGTTTTCTCCTTAAACTCTCGGGTACTCAATTGATTTTGAGTAGTTTGAGAATTGAGGTTTTTAGATACCTCACTAGACGAATAAAGCTTCAGAAGACATGCAGGAGGTGTAATAGGTATTTATAATTCTATTTCATTTTGATTCCACTGTGTTGTTTATAACGGCAAAGTTGTTATATTACCTATATATACTCTGATCATCCAAGGACTATCTTCATATGTCGCTCTTGGCGTATGTTGTAATAATATATTTTCTCTGAATGCGGTTCAGATTATGGGATATGTATTGAATTGGAAATGGCTTGAAATGGAATGTGATCTTGTTTGAATTTTTAAAAATTTTCTATATTCATGTGTTTCTGTGTATCAATGAATCTAACACCATCGTATTTGGTCGCCGAGGAATAATAACTATGGATGATTGCAGCATTCATAGCCGTTAGTTTTGGCCATCCAAGTAGGGGGATGTTACAAGTTGGTATCAGAGCATAGGTTTATGAATCTTTAAAAGAAAGTTAAACCTAAAAGTTTTTATTTCAAACATAGTCCAATGAATTAGAAATATAATTGAGGTGGGATAATGCTATAATAACATAATTTTATTTGATATATATTTATAAGTACGTATTCCCCTCTCTCTTAGACTGTTCTTCTATATCTTTATAAGGCTTATATGAAGATTTAAGAGAAAGGAGATATAGAAGCAGGAAACGGAAGAGGAAATCTTCATGAAGGAAGCACCACAACCAATGGAAATGCTCAACCTAATACCAGGAGGAACCAAGGTCGACAAGCTAATGCTAACTAAAATGCTGAAGCCAACGTGGATGCTGGTAATCTGCCAGTAGATGCGGGGATGATGTATAAGTTCTTGGTAAATCATATGCAAGCAGAAGCTGATGCTGGTATGGATGGAAATGCTGGAGGTGCTACTCATGTGGCTCCAGTTGGGAATAACTATGCTAAGCTGAGCAGAGACTACACTGGTCTGGGTGAAAAGCCTTTTATGGGAACAGAGGATGCTATTGAAGTTGAGAATTGGGTATTACACTATGAGAGAATCTTTACTAATCCAGGTTTGGATGATAAAAAAAGAGAAGGATGGCCTCTATGCAGTTGCAAGGGGCATTGCTTCACAGGTGGAATAGTGTGACTATTGGGGTTACGAAGAAAGAGTTGATGTGGGCTGATTTCAGAAGGAGATTGGAGCAGAAGTTTTTATCTAAGGTGACTAAGTCGGCGTTGATAAGGAAGTTCATAGATCTAGTTCAGGGAGAAATGTCAGTAATCAAGTGCGCTGCTAAGTTTGACGAGCAGTCTCGGTATGGATATGCCACTATAGACACTGACATCAGAAGGAATGAGAGGTTTATCCGTGGATTAGGGCCCAAGCTTGCTAAAATGACCATGACCCATATCTATGATCCTTGTAATGTGGTGGTGGAGATGGTCGTTCGCCATGAAGAGATGTTGGCTGGTTGTGCTAGAGAGAAGCCAGTTGACACCCAGGGTCCTCAAGGAAAGAAGAGGAAGTTCTTTAAAAAGAAGGGAGCCCAGAAGGGAGAACTGCCAAGAAGGCAAAGGCTGATTTTGCATGCTTTAAGTGTGACAAGAAGGGTCATTATGCTCACGAGTGCCAGTCAGGAAAAGGAAAGAAGCCCGTAGAAAAGAAGAATGTGAATGCTTCAATTGAGACCAAGTTGGGCATTATAAGAACCAGTGTCCAGAGCCAGTCAGGGAAGACAGAGGGAAGGTTTTTGCTATTTGACCACCATCTTTTTCTAGGCTACTGCCGCAGATAAGGAGAAAATTACAATGGAATATACGCTATTGATTCAGAGTATACCAGTGAGGGTACTATTTAATACCGATGCATCACATTTATTTATATCACATTATTTGGTTGATAGGTTATGCATAGAACCCATATACCTTGCTACTTTCTTAAGGGTTGTGAATTCAATTGAAGGGTATGGAACTCGAGGGATTAGATGTGACCAATTAGAACTTGATTTGTTAGGTCATAAGTGTGTATGTAGTCTGTATGTTTTCGATTTCATAGGTTTTGGAATCATTTTGGGTATGGATTGGTTCAGGAGGTATAAGGCCAGGATATTTTGCCAAGATGAGGATATTTTGCCAGGATGGAGAGATTTCCCTAAGAAATCCTAATAGTCATAACCGAGTTCTATTCTCAGTAGAGAACTTTGATTGAAGTAGTTGTGCTTTGTTAAGTGCTATGGAAGCGGGAGAAGATCCAAGTCAGGTTCGAGTTGTAAGAGAGTTTGTAGATATTTTTGAGTTGGTCACAGGACTACCACCAAAATGAGCTCTTGAGATTCGAATAGATCTTATATGAGGAGCTGAACCGGTTAGTAGACCACCTAGCAGGATGACAACGACTGAGATGAAGGAATTGAAGGTGCAACTATTGGATCTAGAAGGAAGAGATTTTATTAGACCAAGCAGTTCTCCTTAGGGAGCGGCCATAGTTTTCATGAAGAAGCCAAATGGGTCGTTAAGGATGTGCATTGACTATCGTAAGTTGAACGAGAGGATAATCAAGAATAAGTATCCTTTGCCGAGAATAGATGATCTTTTTGATCAGTTGAGTGGAGCAAGAGTATTTCCTAATTGGATTTGGCGACGGGTTCCACCAGTTAAGAGTGGCATAGGAAAATATTCCTTTGACAACATTTCGGTCTAGGTATGGATCGTATGAGTGGTTAGTGATGCCATTCGGGTTGACGAATGCACATGCTTTCTTCACAGACTTGATGACCGAGTCTTCCGAGTGTATTTGGATAGATTCATGTTGGTGTTTATAGATGATATTTCGGCATACTCTAAAGGTGAAAGAGAGCATGAAGATCATCTTAGGATGGTGCTTGAGACACTGAAGCAGAATCAGCTAAAGACGAAGTTTTCGAAGTGTCATTTATGGAAGAAAGATGTTAAGTTCCTTGGTCGCATGATTTCAGAGAAAGGATTGTCGGTCGATCTAGATAAGATCGAAGATGTTAATAATTGAAATAGACCAGAAAGGGTGACTGAAATCAGAAGATTTCTTAGACTTGCTGCCTACTCTTGGAGATTCATCAAGGATTTCTCGCGAATAGCAGCACCTTTGACTAAGTTTACCAAGAAAGAGGGGAAATTTGTTTGGTCTGACAAACATGAGAAACCATGCCTTAAGTTAAAGAATTTTTGACCAATGCACCAGTTTTGGTAGTTCCAGACTGAAACCAAGGGTTGGTGGTGTATACTGATGCGTGTGGAACTAGATTGGGAGCTGTGTTGATGTAGAAGGGTAAAGCGATTGCCTACGCTTGACGACGGCTTAGACCACATGAGGTGAGATATCCTACTCATGATTTAGAGCTGGCCACGGTGATCTTCTCGATGAAGATTTGGAGGCATTATCTTCTAGGAGAGAGATTTGAGCTATACACAAATCATAAGTCTTTAAGATACTTATTCTCTCAAAAGGAGTTCAATATGAGACAGCAGAGATGGCTGTAGTTTTTGGCTACTTATGATTATGGTATAGAGTATACACCAGGGAAAGGTAATAAAGTAGCGGATGCTCTTAGCAGAGGACACCAGAATGTGGTGTTGGCTATGTTGGAAGAATGGGAGGATATAGCGGCATTGACCAGTTGTAGGGTGTAGTTAAGGTCGGCTGCTAGTTCTAGTCAGAGTACTGCCATGTAGTCATGTTTAGAAGTCCGACCAGTGTTGATCGAGAGAATTGGTTCTAAGCAAAAGGAGGATATATTATTAGCCAAGAAAATCAGAAGGCTTATGGTTGGAACTGAGATCGATGATTTGAAAGATTTTTGTCTTGACCGGAGGGGATGGTTGAGAAAGAAGGGGCGATTATGATCCAGGTATTTAGAACTTGAGTAAAGAAGTTCTTAGAGAATGTCATTGATCCAAGTTTACGATTCATCCTGTAGGGACTAAGATTTATCAGGATATTAAGAGAAGCTTCTATTAGGAAGGTATGAAGTAGGATGTTGGCTTGTGGGTTAAGCAGTGTGCAAACTATTAAAAACCCTGATGTTCAGCTTTCAATTGTTGATAGTTTGCACATTGCCTAACCCACGAGCCAACATTCCTCTTCAAATCTTTCCAATAGAAGATCCTCTTCATATCTTGATACATCTTGGTCCCTCCAGAATGAATCGTAAACTTAGACCGATGATATTCTCCAAGAACTTCTTTCCTCAAGTTCTCAACATTTGGAACACATAATCATCCCTTCTTTCTCAACCATCCCCTCTGGTCAAGACTAAAATCCATTAAATCATCGATCTCTGTTCCAACCTAAAGCCTTTTAATCTTCTTGGCCAACAATGGATCCTCCTTCTGCTTAGAAGCAATTCTCTCGATCAACACCGGTCGAACTTCTAGACAGAACAACATGGCAGTACTCTGACTAAAACAGCAGTCGATCTTAACTGCACACCATAACTAACCAATGCTTCTAAATTCTTCCACTCTGCCAACATGGCTAACATCACATTCTGATGTCTTATGCTAAGAGAATCTGTAACCTTATTACCATTCCCTGGTGTATATTCTATAACAAAATCATAAGCAGCCAAAAACTCTAGCAACATCCAATGTCTCATATTCAACTCCTTCTGAGAGAATAAATATTGTAAAGACTTATGATCGGTATAAATCTCAAACCTCTCCCCTCAGAGAAAATGTCTTCTAATCTTCAATGCAAAGATTACAACAGCCAACTCTAAATCATGAGTAAGATACCTCAATTCATGCGATCTAAGCTGTCTGGATGCGTAGGCAATAACTTTACCATTCTGTATCAACACTGCTCCCAATCCATTCCCACAGACATTGTTATACACTACCAATCCTTAGTTTCCATCTGGAACTACTAACACTGGTGCATCGGTCAACAAATGCTTAAACTTAAAGAATGCTTTCTCACATTTGTTGGACCAAACAAACTTCACTTTTTTCCTGGTTACCTTTGTCAAAGGTGCTGCTATCCACGAGAAATTCTTGATGAATCTTTGGTAGCAACCAGCAAGTTCAAGAAAACTCCTTATCTCAGTCACCGTCTCTGGTATCTTCCAATTATTCACAGTTTCGATCTTATCTGGATCGACTAAAAAAAATTTCTCTGAAACCACATGACCAATAAACTTAAATCTTTCTTCCAAAAATGATACTTGGTAAACTCGCCTTTAGCTGATTCTGCCTCAGTGTCTCAAGTACCACTCTAAGATGAACTTCGTGCTTTCTCTCATCCTTTGAGCATACCAAAATATCATCTATAAACACCGGCACAAACCTATCCAAGTACTCTTAGAAAACTCGGTTCATCAAATCCACAAAGAAAGCAGGTGCATTCGTTAATCCAAATGGCATCAATAACAACTCATACGAACCATACCTATTCCAAAACGCTGTCAAAGGAATACTGTCCTCCGCCACTCTTAACTGCTGAAAACCTGTCACCAAGTCCAACTGGAAAACCACTCTGGCTCCACTCAACTGATCGAACAAATCATTTATTCTTGGCAAAGGATACTTATTCTTAATCTTCCTTTCATTCAACTTACGTCAGTCGATGCATATCCTCAACCATCCATCTGGTTTCTTCACGAACACCGTGGCCGCTCCTCACGGCGAACTGCTTGGCCTAATAAAATTCCTTCCTTCAAGATCCACTACCTACACCTTCAATTTCTTCATCTCAACAGTTGTCATCGTGCTAGGTGGCCTAATCACAGGTTCAGCTCGGGGCACTAGATCTATCCGAAATTTAACAGCTCGTTTCGGTGGTATTCTTGTAACTAGCTCAAAGACAGCCGCAAACTCTCTTGCTACTCGAACCTGAATTAACTCATCTCCTATCTACATAGCACTTAATAAAGCACTAACACTCCGGTCAGAATTCTCTACTTGGAATATGATTCGGTTATGACTATCTGGGTGTCTCAGTGATATCTCCCTATCCAAGCAAAATATTCTAGCCTCATATCTATCCAACAAATCCATACCCAAAATGATTCTGCAATCTACGACATCAATAACATACAAGCTGAATGCAAACTTATAACCTAACAAACCATGTTCTAATTGGTCACATCTCAACCCTAGAGTTTCATATCCTCCCATTGGATTCGCAACCCTTAAGGAAGTAATAAGGTAAGTGGGTTCTAAGCATAATCTATCAACAAAACACTGAGATATAAATGAATGTGATGCACCGGTATCAAAAAGTAATCAAATTGGTATACTCTAAATCAAAAGCATATCTTCCATCGCAATCTTTTCTTCATCAGTTGCAGTAGACCTAGCTGGTCCAATTGAAAAAGCTTTTCCTTTATCAGCCCTAACCGGCTCTGGAGATGGATTCTTGTAATGCCCAACTTGATCATAGTTGAAGCACTTCACATTATTCTTATTTGCAGCCTTCTTCCCACTACCTAACTGGCACTCATTTGCATGATGAACCTTCTTTTCATGCTTATAGCAAACCAACTTCGCCTTTGCCTTTGCCTTCTTGGCGGTACCTCCCTTCTAGGCTCCCTTCTTTATGAAGAACTTTCTCTTCTTCCCTTGATAACCTTAAATTTCCACTATCTTCTTTCTAGCACAACTAGTATGCATCTTCTTATGGTGAATGGCCATCTCCACAACTAAATTACTAGGATCGCAAAGATGTGGTAGGGTCGCTCTAGAAATCTCGAACCTCGGTCCTCTAATGAACTTCTCATTCCTTTTGATGATGATGTCTATAGTATTATGTCCATAAGGGGATAACTCCTCAAACTTAGTAGCATGCTCAACAACCGACGTCTCTCCCTGCTCCAGATCCATAAACTTCCTCATCAGCTCCGACTTAGCAAACTCAGACATAAACTTTTGCTCAATTCTCCTTTTAAAATCATCCCAAGTCAACTGCTCTTTGGAACTCCAGCAATAATATCGTTCCACCAATGAAGCACTGATCCCTGTCACTACCTAGAGGCCAACCTTCTCTTTTGTTCGTCATTTAAGTCCAAATAAGAAAACATGAGCTCACAAAGAAACAGCCAATTTTCTACCTCAATGGCATTCTCTGTCCCCATGAATAGCTTCCCACCAAGAATGTTGTAGTCTCTACTCAGGTTAGCATAATTATTCCCAACTGGAACAACAGTATTAGCTCTTCCTATATTTCCAGCAACAGCTCCTTCTTGCATCATATTAACGAAGAACTAATACATCATCCTCATATCTACTGGTGGATTCCAGCATCCACATTGGCATCAGTATTTCGGTTATTAGCATTAGCTAGTCGATCCGAGTTCCTCCTAGTAGTGGGTCAAGCATTTCCATTAGTTGTGGTGCTTCCTCCATCGAGATGTCCTCTTTAGTTTCCTGCTTCCATATCTCCTTTCTCGTAAATCTACATATAAGCCTTAGTAAGATGCAGAAGAATGGTCTAAGAGAGCGAGGAATATGCACTTATATATATAACTATATACCAAATACAAGTACGTTACTATAGCGTTAACCCGAACCCCAATCTTGTTATCTAATTCATTGGGTTATGTTTTGAAAAATATTTCAGTTTTAATTTCTTTTAAAGTTTCATAAACCTATGCTCTGATACCAACTTGTAACATCCTCCTACTTAGAGGCCCAAAATTAACTGCTATGGATGTTGCAGTCATCCACAGTTATTAATCATTGGTGACCAAATACAGTAATGTTAGATACATTGATACATGGAAACACAAGAACATGGAAAAAAAATTAAAATAGAAAACGAAATCCACATTCCATTTCAAAATATTTCAAATTCATTACATAATCCCAATGTGTAGACCACGTTCAGACAAAATATACTTATTACAAAATACAAAAGAGATATATAAAGATGCCCTCTTGGATGATCAAAGTATATAATAAGGCAATAAAACAAGTCCTCCTTTACAAAGAAACACAGCGGAAATAAAAGAACTCTAAGTAGCTAACATGCCTCCTGCACGTCACCAGAAGTTTTATTCGTTAAAAGAACATCTAAAAATCCTACACCTCAAACTACTCAAAATCAATTGAGTACCTGACAGTTTAAGGGGAAAGCAAGAACATCGAGTTAAATATAAAGTCTGTTATGAATAATAATCTACCATCTCAAATCATTTAGATATCTAGTGAGACCATGCCGCTTAGCGGAAAGGTTTTCCCTCATTAGTATCTTAAAACCTTTATAAAACCATACATTGTGCTCCTACATCCGCGATAGTTAAAACAATTCATAATAATATGATGATATGCAAACAAGTTAATCAATTCTGGATTTTCCATCTCCATTCATTCTGACTATCTATCTTAGTTATAGTTTCTATGGTTACAGTATCCTAATAGTTTTCACGGGCCGACTATTAACTAGTAAAATTATTATGGATTCCCTGTCCAGTTACATAGTTTTCATGGGGTCACTAAGAACCTATTGGTAACTCCAATATCTTTACGCTTATCCTAGTTTTCATAGGCTGACTAGAAACCTATTGGTAACTCCAATATCTTTTCTTCTTATCCTAATTTTCATGGGCTGACTAGGAACCTATAAAAATCTGTCAATATCTTAATCCGAATATAATTTTCATGGGCTAACTATAAACCTATTGGCCCTTGCCAATATCAAATCATAGTTTTCATATGCTGACTATGAACTTATTCGCCCCTACCAATATCTTTTGCTATACACGGTTTTCATGGGCTTACTATGAACCTATTGGCCCTTGCCAATATCTTTGATAAAGATTTTAACTTTTCTTAGGTTATATTCACTACTGGGTCAGCCTAGCTAGTTATTATACCCTTTCCCAAAGTGTCGTTATGGGTTAACTACAATGCGAGTAAATATATGAAAAAGCAGTCATGACAATAAAGTAATACCAATACCTATAGTTTAATATCCTTGAAATCATTTTATATAAATCCTGGTTAAACCCTTTAACCTGTTAATCATGTCAAACTTCTTCAACAACTTTATTTCAAAACTCTTTGTTCATGCAATGGTATTTGCTTTTAAAACTAGAATGGGTTGACTGTATTGAAAACCTTAAAACATCTCTTTCGAAACCCTTGGACAACCTCCTTTGAAAACAAAGAAAACTCCTTTCCAAAACATAATGAATATACCTTTCGAAGCCCTTGTTAAATATTCTCTTTTGAAACCAAATATACCTTTCGATGATATCATAACATTACCTTAAAACAGAGCTTCGAAACAAATGAAATACCTCTTTTGAAAGTATTGGGTTTTACATTTAAAACTCTTTTGAGTCAAAGTGGCTACATACGAAAGCATCTCTTTCGAAACCTTTCACAAAATTGCTTTGGGAAAAATTTGTTGTTATCGAAACCATCTATTCAAAAGCTCAAAACCTTTGAGTAAAACTTGAAAGGGTAGCGTCGAAACCCCATTTCGACCCCATTGCCTTCGGAACCCTCGACCCCTTCGAAAGCACTCAGGAAGTGGTTTAGCTTAAGTAAATAACAAAGTCAAACCTTTAAAAGTATTGATGACTTCAATACACTCGAAAGGTAAAGAATAGCGGCTGGGTTTCGACTAGGTCGAAACCACTACTTTCGAAAGCGTTTATTTTAAAACAAAGGAACCCATTCGAAAGCTTATACTTTAAATATAATATGGCAACCTCCTTAGAAAGCCACCTTACAAAAACATATGTTTCGACTACGTCGAAAGCTCTAAGTAAAACAAAGCAGGCACTTAACATTTGAAAAATTAAACTAAGGTTTCGACCCCATCGGAAGCATTGCTTTTGACCCCATGGCTTCCACCATTCCTCTAATCCACTACGTATCATTTAAGTGATAATTTGTGTATTAGTTTAGACAAGGTGGGTTTTGGCTAGGTTGGTTTCGATTGAGTTGGAGCGGAAGCATTGAAGTCGAAAGACACTACTATAGGAGGCGGAACCAATTTTTCTGAGAAAAAGCTGAAATTATGCAACTTTTAGTAATTGCTTCACAACTACCGGCCTATTTGTAATCCTTTGATTGGTTGCCTTAAAACTTTTCAAATACTTTACAAAATAACTGCCGCATTTATCAGATCTAAATCAAGGGAAATAATTAACGTTTAAGCCCTTTCATTAAGCAAAACCAATATTTGCAAATAAGTCCTTCTTTTAAAATATTTTATTTTCATAGCACATCAATTAGGAAAAATACCTAAAAATCACAGAAATTCACCTTTATCATGTTACCTAACATATTAAAATTTAAACCCAAATTCTTCCTGAAACAATCGATATAAATTTTAAACCCAATTTTATCATATTTTTCTTTGAAAATTCATAATAAATTTTCCATAGCTTGGAAAATTACAAAAATTGAAACCCATCTCCAAAATCACGATTTACATAACATATAATTGTTCCATAGCATTCTAAAATCAACAACTATCGGTTTTGCCCTAAAACCATGCAAATTCATATGTAAATGAATTGATTTAAATCAAACATATATTAGTTTAAGCATATCATCATCCAAAACATCATAAAAATGAATTTAATCTTAAATCCAAACATACACGATTATGGAAAAAATAGAGATGGAATGAATTATTATTCACCTTGGATATGATAAGGAATTTGAGATTTATAGAAGATTGATTTCCCTACCTTTTTCTTAGCTTTGATTTAATTTTCTTCCAAATTCCTTTTTGATAATGGCCAGCTCCTTTATAATACTTTGAATTTTTAGGTTTTTAGAATGAACATGAAAAGTGACAAAGTGAAATGTGAATGGGAAAACGAAAATGTATAGCCATGTACAATACGGCTATTTACTAATATACCCATGTCTAGACTAATTAGCTTAAATCATTTTATACCATTTATCTTATTATTAAGCACAACCTTAATTCATATTTTTAAATCTCAATCCCCTTATCATTCCTATTCTTACATTATTCTATTTAATTTATCTAATTTGATCGCCTAAATAATGTTATCAAAAATTAGGGGTGCTAAATTTGGCAAACCGTGAAATCATACTATCCATTTTACATATAACTCTACCAGCTTGGATGCCATCCTACTTGACTTGACAGGTTTAAATCTCACAATCTTAGTCAACCGATCTACTGTGACCCAAATTTCATCATACCCTACTCGAGTCCTCAGCAATCTATCGATACTTGGTCCCTTTTCCATTTAGGAATCTTAATGGTTGCAATAATCCACTAGATTTCATCTGCTCTGCCTTTACCAACTGACGGTTTATACATTTGGAGATGAATGCCCCATCATCCCTCATCATAACTTCCTAGTAGTAAGTTTGCTTTATATCTCAATACATCATGTTACAACAAGGATGAATGGTCAACATGGAATGGTGACACACTCGTAGCACTTCATCTCAATCAGGGTAGCTCTAATCGATTCTGTATCTTGCTATAATCTCTACTAGCCTAGCATTACGATTCTGACAGTACTGATCCTTTCAATCAGGGTAGCTCTAATCGATAATCTTGTCAACATTTCAAGTTCTAACTTGCGGTGAGGCCAGAAATCAAATCCAGTAATATATTTAATCTGCCCCTATTCCAAGAACATTTCTCCCAACTCAGCGTGTCTTCTACTCAATGCATCGACGACCACATTCCCTTTTTTCTGGAGTATACGAAATACTGAAATCATAAGAGGCCAAGAACTCTAATCACCATTCCTGATGAAGGTTGAGATCCTTCAAAGAGAAAAGGTACTTTCTGGATTTGTGGTCTATAAAAAGCTCAAAACTTTCTCCCAACAAATAATATCTCCACATCTTCAAAACAAAAACAATTTCCGCCCAAATCATGAGTTGGATAATTTCTTTCATGCATATTTAGTTGTCGACGCATAAGTAACAACTTCCCCTTTCGACATCAACACTGTACCCAATCCAGTACCACAAGCATCAGTTCAACTCTACATTTCCGCTTAAACCGGTCAATACTGATGCACTCATCAAACTCTCTTTCAAACTCATAAATGCATGCTCACACTATGCATCCCAAACAAAAGTCTAATTCTTCTTCGTCAAATTGGTCGACGTTGCTGCTACCGATCCTAGGAAACTTCTCGCATCGGTAGCATTCTTAGGCTGATTCCAAACTTGGACCGCGGCTATGTTTGTAGGATCCACTATGATAAACTTTCCTGATGCGACATGATCTAAGATTCTTACTTCTTCTCTTCAGAAGTGACACTTAAAAAAACATCGATTTCAACTTATGCTTCCACAACATATCTAGCACAATCCTCAAGTGTTTCTTGTCCTCCTCTCTAGTTTTGGAGTAGATTAGAATATCATCCACGAACATTAGCATGAACTTATTCAGTTGGTCTTTGAAAACCTGATTCATGAGATCCACAAGGGATGCCGGAGCATTAGTCAATCCAAATGGCATCACCAACCACTCATATAAACTCAAGGGCATATGAAACATGATAATTGATACACTCTTCTTCGCTACTCTCAACTTTTGAAATATTGTCGCCAAATCCATTTGAGAAAACGCCTTCGCACCGTGCAGTTGACCGAACAAGTCATCAACTTTTGGGAGTGGATACTTGTTCTTCTCCATCACTTTATTTAACTCATGACAATCCATACAGAACCTCAAAGAGCCATGAGCCTTCGCTGCGAATACTACAGGTGCACCCCACTCAGATATGCTCCTTCGAATGAACTATTTTCTCAATAGGTCATTCACTTTCACTTTCAATCCCTTCTGTTCTCTTAGTGTCATACGCCTCAAAGGCATAAAAATTCAGCATGGCTTCCTTCACCAAGTCTATTTGACACTCGATCTCTCCATGCAAAGGAAATCCAGTCACTTCCTCAAAGACATCCAAATACTCTCTAGCGATAGGAATTGATGACAATCCCTCATGTGGAACCTCAAGAGAATATAGAAAGCTAACCATCACCCCACCCTTTGGTAAGTAGCTTATCACCATCATTCGCCAATCCACATCTCCGACTATCACCAACAACTTCTCGCAATCCACAATGGTTGAACACCTCCTAAGCCATTCCAAACCCAAGATAATTCCAAACCTAACAAAATTCAAAATAAAACAATCACAAACCAAAGAACATCCATGACTCGATAAAACTAGGCTGGGAAAAACCGTGTAAAGACTAGTGGAGCCTCTAATAGGGTTTGTCATGATTAGAGGTTGGTCTACTATCTTAGGTTCCAATACTAATATATCTACTAGGTAACTACAGATGAAAGAATGAGAAACACTAGTATCAAACAAACTCAAACTTAATATCACCAATAAAAAGCATATCTTTAATAATGACTCTCCTCTCCTTCTCCTTCACCAAGGGAGCACTCGACGAAGTCGAGACTGCGTCTAAGGCATATGCTTTCACTTTCTGCTTATCCTTCATCAGTTCTAGACAATTCTTCTTCAAATGCCCAGGTTTGTCACAATTGCAAAATTTCCTCTTCTCACTTGTCTTTGCAATCATTAATCAGACGACCCTTTTCGATGCATTCAAAACAAGTAAGTTAACATTTACCTTTCTTTTTACCACCCTTTCCCTGGGACTGTTTCTCTTTCCATTCCACTTCTTCTTTTCTTCACCAATTTGTTGTGGCTTTGGCTCTTCTTTCTCGATAGAAATAACAATAGCAGTCTTAGCTTTAGTATACAAAATCTCATGGCTAAATGTCTTCTCTACAAGCTTCTAAAACAGCTCATCTATATAGTCCACTAGTTTTTCTTACAAGAAGTCATCCAAACCATTGATGAATTTTTCATTCTTCCTCAATGGAGTGTCGATGAAAGACATCACATACTTAGACAAAGCATCAAATTATGCCACATATTTAGAAATTGTCATCTCTCTCTAGTTGGGATCAGCAATTTTCTAAACAAAACTAACTTCTGAGCAGCCGGAATAAACTTCTCCTCGAACCTTGCCTTGAACTGATCCCAACTGAACTGATTCATTGGAGTAGCAATAGTAATAGCATTCCACCAATTCATGGCTCGGCCATGTAACTATCTCAAAGCCAACTTTCTCTTCATAGCATCTTTCACCACCATGTCACCAAAGAAGCGCTCACAATTATCGACCAAACTTGCACTTCTATGGCTGACTCAGTCCCATGGAGTGACTTTCCTCGCTCCAAGAGTAGAATAATCTTTATTCAGGTTGCCCAAATCAGCCCTAATTGCTTAGACAAGAGCGCTTCCACCTACCACCACTCCAGGAGCATTCCTTGTCATATTAGCCATCATAGCGTGGAACATGGCTTGGATATTAGGCCTAGCAGTTCCTGATTTAGCTCCTTCCTCTACTCCTGAAGCAGAATTCCTCATAGCATTCTTTATGTTCTGGCTTATTCTTATCTATGACAAGAATGATCGGTCTCTCATAAAGAAAATTGTATCCATAATGCTGATGTGCATGCGACTTATACTATATAATATATTATAATATAGCTTTGAAAACCAAACTTATGACAAGTACTCATTCTTTCATATATACACACTCTCTCTTGGTCCAGTCTAAGGTGATAAAATGTTCCCTATCTTTACTAGATCATGGTGTCAACTCTAATTAATCCTGTAACCAAAAGCTTTGATACCAAATGCGACGACCATACTATACCACCAGCACCAATAGTATATAAATAGTGCGTTGTCCATGCCCGGCCAATATAGGATGGTCAATATGGTTGAAATAAACCAATATAGCATATAACATGTCATATCTCACATCTCATGGATAAAATAGAATCTTGTAGATATAAAATAAGGGACTTAATAACTATGTAAACAAATTATCATAGCATAATATGCACAGAGTTATACATTAATAGTAGAGTTTATATAATGGAAACGAACTCAATAACTATCTGAAATACAATAGTAAGCAATCACTGCTAAGGCTTCCTAATGCTACACGGTGAAATAAACTTAGACTCTGTATATGTATATAAATACGAGATAGCTCCATCCAACTAATCCTCTGAGCAGCTACTGCATCACCTAAACTAGTTATCTAGTCTACTCATCTAAGAGTACCCAAAATAATAAGAGGCAAAGCATAATACTACGGGTCAGATAAAATTCTGGTGTGAGCGGTAAATTAGTATCAAAATACTATACAAGTAAATATGGTAAGGAACAAGAGTTCACGAACCATAACTGACATGTTCATGTAAACAAAGAATTAGCATATAACACTATAATATGATACTCTATAATGTCATAAAGATAAACCACAATCCAAATGAAGGATATCAGTCTTTCGGATATTCTTATCTCCAATACCTACATCCCTTGATACCTATGAGTGATAGCCTATTAAAGAAAGCAATAAAGCAACCATAACATCCATCAAGCAATCCTGTCTGTCAACCCATTTGATCTGAACATATGATAACTCATATGACTCCCAAGCTAGGGACTAATGGAAATCCCGGTTCTCTTGTGCTCACATATCTCGCAGCCTAAAGCGGGATGCTAGACCCAAAGCAATAGGTTCAAGGTATACTGGTCCCTCAATTGACCCAGGGGCGTTCCCACTTATATTACTCCTACGTCAAGTACAACTAAAAACTCTACAAGTAATTAACTATTCTTTAACACATACACCCAAGCCCACCATTTCTCCATTTGGATATCGAGCCCTTCTTGCTCAATCCAGTTTTCATTGTTCATGACGAACTCATCCACATTCTTCGATCATACGACTCCCTCTTTTACGAGTAGCCGTCTTTGGAACCTACTCCTAATACGAGCCAACATCCATAGACCATAGATTTTCAACATGCTATTATATTGTCATCTAACCTGATACGAACGAGCCAACCCCTCACAGGACGATCTACAAAACCTCAACAATGGTCCCTAGAAGTTCTACTACCTTATAATTTACCGTGATAACTCGATACCAAGTTACAAGAATAACTCGGTGTTGAGTTATACACTTAGCCAACAAATGGTTAATTTCTCTTCCATGTCTTTAGTACCTCTCTTCCTATGCCTTGGACCCCGAATCATCACCTTTGGTAACTCAGCCCCAATCCAAAGCTTCTTCTTCTAGTTCTAGAGATAACTCGTCGTTGTATCCAACAGTTAGCTCAATTTCCTGCACCAAGCTATAAACAACCTCCACTTGAAAAGCTCTTCCCATCCATGAAGTTGAAAAGTGCACATGAGTTAGCACCATAACTTGGCACCGAGTTATAGCATTAACTCAGTGTCAAGTTATAGCCTTAACTCGGTGCTTCAACAACTTGTGAGTTATCATGTGGCCTTTTGCCATTCTCTTGAGCCTATCTGCCAAGTTTCATCCAATTCCGACCAAATTTGCCTCCGATTTGCTCAATTCTCCGACCTAACTTTCTATGCAATCTTATCCAAACATAGAATAATAGGCAATTTCATCCAACCAAACTTGCACTTTATCAAAATAAGATAAACAAGGAAATTTCTAACATAGATCTATATATAGCATGTATATATGAACATAAATCATGGTGATCTCTAATTAATCTATATCATATGCATCAATTAACATGTCAATAAAGTTAGAAAAGGTTTCAATAGACAAAAATCAATTTAAAACACATTGAATCCTTTAATTCTGCTATATAAACATGTATAGATTTTGCACCAAAAATTGTCACAAACACCCAATAGAAGTTTTGAGAGAAATAAATGAAGAATTCAAAATGAAAACAGAGGATAATAATTAAAAAAATAGCAGCAAATTGAAATAATTACACATGCACAATGATTTATAGTGGTTCAACGCTCTTTGTCTTTGTCCACATTGAATAGATTTCTTTAATAATCACTTTATAATTGAGTACAATAAGGATCGAATGAAAACCCTTAGTTACAAAAGAGTATAAAGCAACTAACAGCATCAAAAAATCCTAAAAATGAATAACCAAGCTTGTTTTATAGATGACGATGGCTAAATATCTCCTTGAAAGTTCGGAAGAGACCTTCAAAACCATATAGACCCACAAGAGGGATCATGCAGCCCAATTCCCAAAGAAGAGGGATTAGTACCGATCCCTACTTTGGTCGAATTCTAGGGTGCGATTCCTATGGTAGCTTTACCATGCTGAAATATGCTTAGCCTCCAAATTTCATGCTAATTGGATCAGTAGAAGTTAAGTATTTGCTTGATCATTGCTTTAATATAGATTGTTTGCTGATTTCTTCCGATCCCTACCAAGAGAAGAGTGTCGATCCCTCTAACGTCATCTTCTTAAGATGTGATCCCTAAGGTAGGGTCCCATGTCTTGCTCATAAAATTTCATATGCATTGGTCATATGGATCTTGAGATGTTGATTGTTTTCTACTGAAGTGCTCTTACTCCCTAAAACATACCAATCCCTATTATAAAAGCTGAATTATGCCGACTCCTCCTATATGTTGAACCATATTTCGTACTTTGAACATTTTGCCTTGCATATCTATCAATTACATTCAATTATGGCTTCATATTATCATCTATTCTTAACTTATGGACCCTACAATCATCGCTTTAAACTTATCGGCCTTAACGGCAGTTGAATCTAACTTGTCTAATCGGTCCAGTATAACCAGATCAAAATGCCAGATAACACTAGCTCCCCAAAGTACATCTTGTGCAGAACATGAGATGCTTTGAATCGAAGCATGTTAGATTTGTCGGAAAGAAATCTATGCAGTTTTCTGAACAATCGCTACCCTTCCATTGAATTATTTTCCCAAAGTGTTGTATCTCTCTTTGATCGCCATGATGCTTGATCGATATCCGATAGTATAAATCTAGGGTTATACTCTATCAGTTGATATATGTAAGTCCGATTCCATGAGACTAGTAAGCTTTGGTTATCTAGCCCAGCCTAGAACTTGAAGACTTCAGGTTTGATTTTAATTTCTGTCGATTTCAAAATTTGAAATTTTAGGCCATACTCGTGCACGTTCAGATACACATTCTTGTCGTTGGCTCCCGGACGTGTTCGTATGCTCATGGGTCATCGCCAACTTTCATCAAGTCGGATATAATTTCATTGCACTTCATGCATACATGCTTTGAATAATTTCCATGCCTATGTTTTTTGTGTACATGCTCATAGTTATCCCTCTTCTTTCCCTATTTTTACCTTTTTAAAAAAATATAGTGTTTGTAGCGATCGGCATATGTTTAACTGATCCCTCTCTTTTCTTCTTTTTTTATACGCATGGTCATAGGGATCAGTACCTTTTTAGCCGATCCCTTTCCTTTTCGCTTCGAGTTGAAACCATGGCTCCATCCCTTTATCCTCATATATAAACTAACATTCCTCATTTCCATCCTTACTTATTTCATTTCCCTACCATCCCTAAAAATACCAAACCTTCCTTGTTCCTCCATTAATATTGATCCCTCTTTTCCTTCTTCTTCCCTTAATTCGAAATGAAATCTTTATATAGTTCAACTTGCCCTTACGAACCCACTTCCCCTTACCTTTCATCTCAATTATCACCGAGCCATTCACCGCCGACTCTAACATATATCACACGTAGATAGTTTTTCTAGTTTTTAGCTTTCAATTATGACGAGATGATGGATTCTATGCCATCGGCAATTAGGTGGAGCTTGACGCGGTGATAAAATAATGGACGAAGTTGCTTGGAGGAAATAAGATGTGGGGCATGGAATGGTTCGTAGAGCAGAAAAGGAGGACGAAGAAAGAAGTTTACATTATAGGTTCGATCAAGTAAGTTGAAGGATAACATGTTAGGTAGAGGAGGGATCGGTTGGAATTTGGTGTAAGGCATGGGTATACCGATCGATAAAATAGTTGACTGTAGGGTTTGGTTGTATGGTTAAATGGGTGAGATCGACAGTGGAAATTTGGTTGAAGGTTGAAAATAGTGCAGTAGAGGGATCAGTGGAATTGGTTAGCACGGTGGGATCGGCATTTTTTTTAAAGGAAATGGATCGACATCTTTCATCTAAAGAGGGGGATCGATCGTACCCTCAGGGATAGAGATCGACAAATAGGGATCAATATATAGGGATCGGCTAATTCTAGTCGTTGAATTAAACTTAAAAACTAATCCATAATCGCTTGTTTGAACAATCAAAACCAATCCCATCTCAATGAACTTAAACAACATGACTTTCATATTCACGATTGAACTTGAAATTGAACGACCAAATCCATGGGACTTAGAACATGAACTAAAGCTTAACATATGAACTTGAATAACAGATATCACAATTTGATTTGCCGATAGTTGATTCCAAAGCTTACACAATCGATAAATCTCTTTGCCAGTTGGGATGGTCAACGATGACGATTACTCCAGTCAAAATCCAAAGTCTCGTCATTCAACTTTGTTTTATTATCTTAAGCTGCTAATCTTTGCACTACATGACACTGCACCATATTAGATTACACTTAGCACAAGCGACAGGTAAACTTTTCTAACCTCGATTATCTACTGAATATAGTTGACATGGCTTCAGAAGTTCAGAGCATCTAACTGCAATTGTCTTTCGAACCAGCCTCATAACATATAATCCCAAAGTTGAGTCGAGTTCTGTGACTATATCTAGCAGGCTTTCCCCTAGTCGTCAAACTGAACAAAGTAAGTTTCTGGCCCATCAGTCGACCTTTCCTCTAACGTTTCCATCGTTTCGACGGAAGATATAAATCCTGCTCTCGACACTGCAGAAGGCGCTATATTTTTAGATAATCCGAAAAATTCTCAAGCTCTTGAATTGGTGAGGCCACTCTTTACATACTATGTTCTAGACATGGGATCCCCTTCGAGGACATTTTTCTTCCTTCAGTGAACGACAAGGTTCATTTCCCCCCGAAGGGGTATACAGCATGCAATAAGCTCGTGCACTTGGCCGGATGCATGCCACCCTTCAATTCTTTCATTCGGGAGATGCTAAAATATTTGGAGATAGCCCAACTCAACTACACCTGAACAGTTATGCCTTTCTCCACAGCACTTTCTTATATTTATTAACGTCATGTTCAGTACACCAACTCATGAGGACGTCATGATTATTTAAAACTTCAAACGATGGTTAGAGAGCCTTTCTTACATTTTTCTCAAGCCTTCATCCAACTGTTAAGTCTTAATGGCTGCTTGGAACAAGCTCAGCCTCTTTAAAAACAAATGATTCTATGTCCAATGTCCATTGGCTTTGCGGGCTGATGGTTGGAAGGATGTAAGTGTCATCTTTGCTCTATTCTCAAATTCTTTAACCTGATCCATATCCTGAATTGATTAACCTTCAAAAAATCTATAGGTGCCCATCCATATCTAGAGGGCATTAGTTTTTCAAGGGCAATCTCTGCAACTCTGGCCACCCCAGTCGAAGACAAGGACATTAGAATCCTCGTAACCGATGAATGGTCATCTCTATTAGGGTTGCTAGAGGAAGGTTGCAGCATTGGGCCTCCAGGAAGTGTTGCACTGCAAGGATATGTAGCAGAACAAGAAGGTGATATCACTTGCCCAATCGTGCCGCTAGTCGAGGGGGCTCAATACAACACCAAGGAGGGTGAAATTTGGGGTGCAAAGACCAACGATCCCAACGATGCTGATGCAGATCCTAGAAATGTGCATGTAGTTGAACCATCACAAGGCGCACAACCTCACCTGCCTACTAAGAGAAGAAAGAAACTTGCATACAAGCTCCTTAGGAGGAAAACTACCAAGGAGCCTGAGTTTATCATCACTTTCGTTGACAAAGAGTCGTCGTCCTAATGCTTAGAAAGCTCGATGAAAGGGTTTTCAAATCTCCAAATCCCTGATGAAATCATGACTTATAATTTCCCTAACATCAATATTGAGGGGACCAATTCTCCCAGTAGAAGTAGTGATAGCATTCTTCCCATCGGCGAAGGAGACAAAATTCCTATGAGCAAAGCTACTGCGATTGGTCCATCGGGGCGACACTTAAACACTTACAATCACATGCACCTCACTACACAGTCTTCATCTTCCTTTTGTACAATGGTCACTTATATACTTTTGTTTGTTTTTTGCAGGTGTGATGTCTTGATCCCGAGCTTTTGATCGCTGAAGGGCTCCTCGACACAATAAGAATCCAACCATGATTTAGAATAGGGTAGGCGTAGAGAAAGGGATGACGGCCGAGAAAGAAGTCGTCGTTCGAGGGACTTTATCTTCTAAACATAAATCCCAGTCTTGATCTTCCTATCAAGAAATCCACCTAATCTTTCTGTGCACAGTGGCGATCAGACCTCTTTCTAGGGTTCTCAAGCTGTTGTACTGCATGAGCAGTATTTCGCTTCATCAACTCCTAACAGTCCCATGACCATAGGTCGAGCAAACATCCAATTATCGCTTTTGATCCAACTTTGCTGACTGTAGCTCCTGAAGCTACCATTGAAGATAAATTGGCTGAACTTAAGGTGAACCGTCCGAAGATTTGTTTTGATGGGCTTAAGTTCCTCCCCTCCATTCATACAATTCCAGGAAATGCAAAGGCAAGTTCTCTCGCATGCGTCAACAATATTTTTGTATGGTATGAATCATTCTAGCACTTTGAAGAAAAGATCTTCGAAGTGTGTATCGAGAGACGGCATGAAATCGATAGTCTCAAACTAGAGGCGGTCCATGATAAAGATATAATCAAACATCAAGACACTAAGGACTCGGACTTGATGGTGAAGCTAACCGAGGCAGAAAAAAGTGCTAAAGAAACATCTGAGGTGGTAAATCATTTGGAAGCTGTCCACAAAAAGGAACTTGGCATTGCCCTCAGTCGCAGCGGTGCGCTTGCCTTGGAAAAAGATACCTTGCAAAAGAAGAAAAATATTTTAGCCTGCCTGTAGAGAAGCTTGAAGAACTTCTTAAGAAGGAGAGGGAAGAGAAAATTGAAGCTCAAGAACAATTGCAAAGATATTGCGAAGAGGCTGTTGAAGCCTGGAGTTTAAAATTTAAGCTTGATGAGAACTTGCTCAAATTAAAATCCTTGAAGAAGAGGCAAGAGAAGCAGGGAGTAATGAGATTATAGAAGAGATTGAGGCCCCGTTAGAAGGTGCCAACGAAGTTGTTTAAAATTAAATTAAGGATATGTTCAATCCTCTAATCATTGAATACAATACTAAAGTCCTTATCCACCGAGATCTGAGCTTCCTTGGTGAGGGTTATCCTGAGTCACTCGCCGAGGCCTAGGAATATAGCGTTGAAATGAAAAGGAGAACCTTTGGCAAAGATAACTTAGACAAGAGAAATTAGTACGAGAAATTCTTCATGGGGATGAACCCCTAGACCTGGTCGTTGTGAGTCTTTGATATTCTGACATGCTAGCACTCTCTGGCAAAGGTAAAAAATTGCCAAGTCTTCGGAGTCCGATCCCAAATGCCCCTCTTCTTTTCAAGCTGTCGGAGCATCAGTTTATCTAGGCCTGTGATAGGATCTAAGCTACGATCCAGATAAACGTGGTTATCAATCTAAGTACTGACCCCTATTCTATAAGGGAGCACCCCAATGACAACTGAGAGTCAGCCGGATGTAGGTATTACACTTTACTCTCCACTTTTCGAGAGGTTTTATTCTTCATGCTCAATATTCATAGACTTATCTTCTTGTTTTCATGTGTCTGCGGGTCTTCCTAGTCCTAGCCAAACTCAAAAAAGTGATGCCATCGTGGAGCAACAATCGACATCTGCTGAGATTCCGGTGGCCATCGGCGCTCCAGGGCCCAATACCGAAGTTATCGAAGCGCTTGATGATGATAAAGCTAAAGACCCACTGTTGCCTAATGAGCTGGATGACGTTGTAAATATTGACGCTGCTGAACATACTAATGAGCTCAGCTTAAAAGAGCACATCAAGATGGAGGAATTGTTGAAGAAACAAGCTAAGGCTGAGCTTGCCGATGTGGACATTGATGATCCACATCTTGTCCTATTACAAGTCATTCCACCGGGTGGGTCGATTCCCTAGGAACTCCTACAACTTTTGAAAGCTCTCCTACCAAGGGTGGTAAAGGATCGAGAAAAAAGATAGGTGGAAGTTTGGGTAGCACCACTCGTAAAATATCCAAGAAAGAGAAAGGACAAAAGAAATAGCCGTCACTTTGGCTTAGTTTGCACATAGCTTGTATATATGTTTTCCTTTTTGTTGGTCAAGATTGTGCGGATGCGGCCCCCTTTTTTTGAATAAACTTGTATCACAATTAAGAAATTTATTATGCAAATAATTATTTTTTTCCAGTTGAACTCTTGTGTGAATTGTTATTTAAGCAGTTGAGCTATTACTTTCTCATTCAATGTACTTGTAATTCACTGCTCGCTAATTCAGATGATAATTCTTGACTCTATCCCAAGACCTCCATATGGTCATGACCCTGAGTCATACTAAACACTAGGCTTGACCCTAAGTGATACACTGTTGAATTCGGTGGTTTTAGTGATTAAACTCCTGCCTCTAGTCTCGGGTTTGTGGAGTTAGGTAGTGGATCGTCGAACTCCATCCTTACCAAGTTTATACTCTTTCCGTCGATTTCAGGTCGGAGTTTATGGAATAGTGAGTGGTTGAATCACACTCACCTATTTGTTTATACTCATATCCCCACTCTGGGTATAAGTGTTAGTTAGTGGATGGTCGAATAGCACCCGGCTACTCGTTTATACTCATCTCTACACTCTGTGGATAACAGTTAATTAACGAGTGGTCGAGTCGCACCCAGCTTGTATTTATACTCCAGTCCATACTTTGTGTACTTAGAGTTATTTCGAAAAATAGTCGGATCATATTTTCCTTAATTGGTTGAACTTCCCACAATGTTCAGATAAGACTTAGCGAGCGATCGACCGTATCATGATCACTTTTTGATCCATCTTTATCCCATCGCTCGATAGGATTAACTTGGTTATCGGATGGTCTAAGAAGTATCAAATGAACGGTCGGACCAAGTTTATCGTGTTTAATTCAATCAGGAACTAACGTAATTGGCTAGCTCCAAACTCTGGGAACCTACTTGGACATGTCAACATTAGTCAGTTTTCTAATGAAACTAATATGTAACGCTATAACAAACACAGATATAGAGGAAGTTCAAAAATTTATTTGTCAAACAAAAAGAGATGACATAACTTGTCTTAATACATATCTAGAAAATAAGATGCTAAAGCAAATCCTAAAACTAAATACAATTGAAGTAAAAGGAAATAAATTAAGTGAATAACATCGTAGGTGTTCACTATTCCATGCCCTTGGGAGTTTGATACCATCAACAGTCGCTAGCATGAAGTACCCTCTCTAAGCCTCTGCTAAATGATATGCGGTCCTTTCCAAGTTGGATTCATATACGATGGGGTAGGAAAAACCAATTGCAAGATGAAATTGCCGATCTCGAAGGTTTTAGGTCGGACTTTAGTGTTGTAGTATCAGGCGACTCGATACAGGTGCGCAGTTATCCTCATATCAGCTTCTTCGCGGTTTTTACCCATGAAGTCTAGAGATTCTACAAAGAGATCTTTATTCATTCTAGGAGTGTAGTAGGTCACTCGATGAGAAGGAACTTTGAGCTCAAAAGGAATAACGGTTCTTTAGAACCGTAAGCAAGGGCGAACGGAGTATGGCTAGTCGTGGACTTGTGAGTGGTCCTATAAGCCCAAAGTGTTGTTGGGAGTTCATCCATCCACTTGCCTCTAGCCTTTTCCAAATGCTTCTTTAGATGGACTTTATGATTTTGTTCGCAGCATCAACTTGTCCATTCGCTTGAGAGTGAGCGACTACTGCAAATATCTTTTCAAAATGATACGTCCGGCAGAAGTCTTTGAATTCAGCACTGTCGAATTGAGTCCCATTGTCTGTTATAATAGTTCTTGGAAGATCCAAATGACAGATGATGTTTCGGACGATGAAGTTGATTACTTTTTTAATTGTGATCATGGTTAAAGGTTCTTCTTCGGCCCATTTGGTGAAGTAATCAACTGTGACAATAGCGTAATTTGCACCACCTTTAGAGATTGATAAGGTACTGATAATATCTATACCTTACATGGAAAACAGCTATCGGCTGACTGTTTGCGTGATTTCTGTCGGCGAAGCTCTTTGAACTTTTGCATATATTTGGCACTTGTTGCATCGCCTTACATAATCGGCAGCATCCCGATCAAAGGTCGGCCAATAATACCCGTAACGAAGTATCTTCTTTGCTAGAGTTTTCCCCCGGTGTTATCACCACATTCCCCTTCATGAACTGCCTTTAGGACTCATTTTATTTCATCATGAGCGATCCACCGGAGTAAGGAAACAGAAAATCCCTTTCTGTACATAACTCATTCCTATATGATATATCGTGAAGCTTTACAAAGGACTTTTCGTTTTCCATTCCTTTGTTCGGGAAGAACCTTCTATATCAAGTAGTCTTTAATTGGAGTCATCCACGACTCCTTCTCAAGCTATATCTCTAGTGCCTAGTCAATTTCCTTTCGGGCTTATGCTTGGATCATTTAATACTTCAACTTGAACCAAGCCTATTTGTTGTGCATCCCCACTGCTAGAAAACTTTGCCAATCATTGTTTTGATACGGAGGAATGTGCGTAATATCATAGTGCTCAAAGTCAGTCAACAACTCTAGAAATTGGGTAAGGTACGCTTTAGCTTGGTAATCTCCCCTGACTTGGTATACGACTAATTATGAATTGTAAAAGATTTCAAGAGACTTTATTCCCAGTTCTTTGCCGAGTTTAAGTCCAACAATCAGAGCCTCATACGCGGCTTCGTTGTTCTTGCAGGGAAATAGGTTTCAAAACATAGCAAATCGACCAACCTTTAGGAGTTATAAGCACAATTCCAGCTCTAGAATAATGATCGTTGGATGCTCCATCTATATATAACTTCCACTGATGGTATGGTTTCACTGCTCTCTGGGTAATTATCATGTGCAATAAATTATGCAGTAAAGTTCGCCAGTGCATGACCTTGGATAGCCCTCCAATGAAGATAAGTGATGTCGAATTGACAAAAGTTTGATATTCCACTTGAGTAACCGTCTAAACATCTCAGGTCACTGTAGGACCTATCTTAACAGCTGATCGGTGTAAACATTAATAGGATGTGCCTGAAAATAAAGGCGATCTTTCATGAAGCAATTAGCACACAATTTGCAAGTTTTTCTATCTTCGGATAGTTCCTTTCAGCTAATGTTAATCGTTTGCTAAGATGATAGACCGGTCTTTGGATTTGATTCTCTTCGCGAAGCAATGCGGCACTTATAGCGTGTACCGACACGTCCAAGTATTTTATAAGTCTTCATGATCCACTGGCTTCGAAAAGATGGGAGGTCTCTCTAAATGGTTCACTAAAGCCTAAAATGCGTCTTTAAAATCATGTGTCTATTCAAAATTATTTGTTCCTCTCCTAATCAAGTCAAAGAAAGGAATGCATTTATCAATGGCTCTGGAAATAAATCGGCTCGGGTGCGGAAACCTTCCTATTCAGGCTCTGTACTTGTTTAATAGTCTTTGGGGCATGGATATTGCGAATAGCTTGGATCTTCTTGGGATTAGCTTTGATTCTGTGAGCATTGATGATGAAACCCAAGAATTTTTTTGATGCCACGCCAAAAGAACACTTCAAAGGGTTAATCTTCATTTTTTAGTGCCGAAGAATATCGAATATATTAGCCAAGTCTCTAATGTGGTCGCTAGACAATCATGAATTCATGAGCATATCATCCACATATACCACCATTATTTTTCCGATTGGATCTTTAAACATTCTGTTGACTAAGCATTGGTAGGTCGCTCTTGCATTCTTTAGTCCAAGTGGTATTACCAAATAGCAATCAAATCCAACATCAATAAGGAAGCAGTGTGCTCTTGACTGGGAATATGCATCGAGATTTGGTTATATCCTGAATACACATCCATAAAGGATAGAAATTCATGTCCTACGGTTGAATCTACCATCTTTTTAATCCTCGAAAGTGGAAAGCTATGTTTTGGGCATGCCTTGTTCAAGTCTGAGTAATCAATGCATGTCCACCAATTCCCATTCACCTTTCCCACAAGTACATGATTATATACCCACTTACGATAGAGGGCATCACGAATAAATCCATATCTTTGAACCTATACACCTCCTCTTTGAAAGCAATAGATCTCTCTGAATCCATGCCATGCCTTTTTTGTTTCACCGGGACATGCCTCGGGTCGATATTCAATGCACGGTTCGTGATGTCAGGCGAGATCCCACATATGTCAGAGTTAGTCTAAGCGAACATGTAAAGATTCGCTGGAGAAATCCAGCGAGTTGTTTCATTATTGGGGGTTGAGCTATGATCCAATATTTAGGACCCATGATAGGTCGTCGTGGCTGACTGTGATGTCAATCGTTAGCTCAGTCCGTGCATTCTTGTCTCTTTGCTTCTCGTCATCTCATGGATCCATGTCTCTATAGAACCGACTGTGAGGCCCGAGCAAAGGCTTAGACGCTGGTTGTCAATCATTAGTGGCATGGATGTGGACAGACTTGTCCACACCCTTACCTTTTCCTTTCGTTGAGCATCCCTTAATTCAGCTACATAATAGGCACGTTTGGTTGTCTGAACATCATGAACAACTCCAATATCATTATCTTTCGAGAACTTCAAAGTCAAACATGATGGGGAAAGAGCTGTCCAAAACTCGGCTATGGTCGGTTGGCCCAGAAAAGCATTGTAAGGAGAGTCAACATCCAAAACAACAAATGGAAAATTTTGCACTCTCCTATGGTCACCTTCTCCGAACTCCACGGGCAATTCAACATAACCAATAACTTCGGTTGCAGCACCGTTAAATCCATGAATGCAAGATTTAGATGGTTTCAAGTCCTTGGCTTCCATTATCATCTGATCATAAGCCTTTTTGAAAATATATTTACAAAACTTCCACAATCAACCAATATCCTTCTTACTAAAGCGGGGTCGATCATCGCCGAAATGACTATTGGCTCGATTGTCGGAGCCTCCATCTTGTGTGCATCTCTATTTTTAAACACAATGCCATCTACCATGGTACATTCCTGTTTTTCTGGAGCTCCATCTTCCGTACTCGAACAACATTCAAAATTCACATGCTTAATCGCACTTGCGTAGAGCTCCATTTCATGCCAACTCTTATCAGCCGGATGCGGTACTCCGACTATTGTATTGATTAACAATCTTCTGCCAGTCTATGCAGGCTCCTCAGCCCTATGCGGTGCTTGTCCTCGGTTGGGGTCGAATGTCCCCAGCCTATCATCCTGCAGGGTTTTTTCAAACTACTATAACTTTCTTTCTCAAATCAAATTCTCGATAATATCCTGGAGATGCCTGCATTCGTTTTTGTTATGGCCATAACATTCGTGAAACCGATAATATTTTTAGTCTATTTCTACTTCTCTGTTGATTCTTGGCTTCCTATACTGCATGGTAGTGCAAGTAGACAAATGGATATTCTATAGAGATGTATTTAGTGGCATGTAAGTATCATACATCAGAATCCTAGGCTTTCCTCTTCCAGAATCTCTCTTTAGCTCTCGGCTCATATCTCCACCTTTCTTTTGTTGATTTGGTTTGTTCTAGGAATTCACTTGAACTTTTTCATAGTTATCATCGGACTGCTTCACTGCAATATTACTCTGTACTCCCTCTCTACTTGGTTCTGTAATACTCTTCTTCCTAGAGCATCTGGTTTCTTCCTTCCACAAATATTGTACCGCTTTTGCATAAAAGTGCTCCAACGTTGCGCGTGGCTTGCTAGCTAACCAATTTTCAAAATCAAACTCTGGATCAATCGCTCTTGTTACGGCCATTGATATCGCATGGTTATTCGAATTATTGATTCCTGCGACAGCTGTATAAAATCTCTCCAAATAATATTCCGACAATTCTCCCTGAGCTTGGACCATGCTGGGTAGGGATGTTACATCTTCAAGGCGAGTTGCATGCATATGGAACTCCTCCACAGAACTTTTGCAAAATCGTCCAATTTAGAGATTGACCACAGGGTAATTTCATAAACTACATTGTTGTTATTCCAGAGACAGTTATAGGAAAACTCCTCCACTAACATTTGCCACATTTTCTCAGATCTAAAAACATTCTAACTTTTAACAATTAAGCCCATCCTAATAACAAAATAATTAAATCATTTAGGTCCTCCTTTCAAAATAATTTAATTTCCCTACTAAATAACTTTGTAAAAAATCCCCCAAAAATTTCAAAAGTTCATTTTAATCATGTTATCTAACATATCAAAATTTTAGACCCAAATTCTTAATATATTTTTCAAAATAAATTTATAAAACCAAATAATCATACTTTTCCTTGAAATTCATAATTAATTTTCCACGGCTTGAAAAATTATAAAAATTGAAACCCAACTTCAAAATCATGTTTTACATAACATATAATTTTCCCATGGCATTTAAAAATCATTTAATTTTGGTTTTACCCTAAGACCGTACATATCTCCATTTAAACCAACTTGTTTAAACCATACAAATTATAAACCAAGCATAACATCATTCAGTCAATCATAAAAACATCCCTTAAATCTGAAACCATATGATTACAAAACCAAAATAGAGATGTGTGATTATTATTCACCTTAGATTGGATAAGGAAATTGAATATTGAGGCTTTACTTGAATTTCCCTTTTCTTTTAACTTCATAATGGCCAACTCCTTTTCTTCTTATGGTTATAATTTTTGCTTATAATAAAAATGAACATGTATGACTAAGGGAAAGTGATATAAGGGTGGGAAATATGGGTGGCTATTTACCATAATGTCCTTATGTTTAATTACTTAACCATTTATAAGTTCATTTTACTAATAAGCACGGCCACTACATGTTTGTAATCAACCTCAATCTCCTTATCTATATTATTTTATTTTATTTATTCAATTAAATCTCTTGAATAATGTTATTAAAATTTAGGGGTGTTATAGGCTCCCCTCCTTAAAGAATTTCCTCCTCGAAATTCTGCAAGTACTAACTAGCAAACATAGTTATCATTTGCAACAACTCCTAACATCCATACTAGCCTACCCGACTTGCAATTAATCTGTATAAATCTAATATAGACATACCAACAAAGTAGATCAGGATAAAAATCTCAAATTCTGTCATCTGTCTCCCAAGTACAGTCCTTCACGTTGTCGCTCCACTAAACTTTCACCAACTTGACTGTCTTGGTCCTCAATCTTATCTCACGTCTCGCTACAACCGGAACTGGTTGTCTAACAAAAGTCAAATAAGTCTGTACTACCAAGTCCTCCAACTCTGTCTGAGGAATAGTAGCCTCTGGATCATGCATGTACTTGCGAAGATGAGACACATGGAATACATTATGGACACTTGCCAAACTGCTGGACAACTCTACTCTGTACGCGAGCTTTATCTCGGGGCCGACTTTCCTGACTTTCCAATTCGTACCACACCCTTCATCAATGATACTTTGATGAAAACCATGTCTCCCACTGAAAACTCTAGGTCTTTACACCTATTATCTGCATAACTTTTTTACCCGGATTGAGCTTCCTTCATTCGTCCTCGGATTAACCCAATCTTTTCTGACGCCTCTCTAACCAAATCTGGACCTAAGACCAATCTGTCCTCAGTCTTTAACCAACTTGCTGGTGATTTACATGGCCTTCAATATAAATCTTCAAAAGGCTTCATTCCTATACTAGTATGATAACTATTGTCATAGGAAAACTCAATTAAATGTAGGTCCCAAGATCCACCAAAGTCCAATACACAAACTCTTAATAAATCCTCAAGTGCCTTATTGACTATCTCTGTCAGCCCATCCATCTATGGGTGATACGATATACTCATCTTAAGCTTGGTACATAATAACTCTTGGAGACTCCTCCAAAATTCGCTGGTGAATAAAGCATCTCTATCGTTGACTATGCTACTAGGAACTCCTTGAAGTCTGACTATGTTCTTCATGAATAACTTAGCCAAAATTGGTGCCATCCTTGTAGACTTTACAGGAATGAAATGGGCACTCTTGATCAACCTATCCATAATAACCCATATGCTTTCGTTTCCTCTCCTTGACCATGGCAACTCATCAATAAAATCCAAGGATATCAAATCCCATTTTCAAACTGAAGTCTTTAAAGGCTAAAGTAACACACTTGGCTTTTGATGTTCTGCCTTCACTTGTTGATAGTTTACACACTGCCTAACTCACAATCCAACATCTTTTTTCATGCCTTCCTAATAGAAGCCCCTGTTCTTATCTTGATACATCTTAGACCTTCCAAGACGAATCATAAACTTCGATCAATGACACTCTTCCAGAACTTTCCTCCTTAAGTTCTATACATCCGAAATGCATAATCGTCTCTTCTTTCTCAACCATTCTTTTTGGTCAAAACTAAATCCTTTAGGTCATCAACCTCTGATTCTACCTCAAGCCTTCTAATACTTTCAGCTAAAATTGGATCCTTTTTTGGTTAGAAGCTATCCTCTCGATCAACACCGGTCAAACTTCTAAACAAGATAACATGGCAGTATCCTAACTAGAACTAGCAGTAGATCTCAACTGCATACCACAACTGGCCTAGGCCTCTAGATCCTTCCATTCTTCCAATATCGCTAGCACCACATTCTGATGTTTTCTACTGAGAGCATCTGCTACCTTTTTTCCTTTCCCATGAGTAAACTCGATACCAAAATTATAAGCTGCCAAAAATTTCAGCCACCTCTACTGCCTCATATTCAACTCTTTCTGAAAGAATAAATACTTTAATGACTTGTGATCGGTATACAACTCAAATCTCTCTCCTAAGAGATAATGCCTCCAAATCTTCAAGGCAAAGATTACCACGGACAAGTCTAAGTCATTAGTAGGATATCTTACTTCGTGCGGTCTAAGCTGTCTGGATGCATAAGCAGTGACTTTGCCCTTCTGTGTCAACACTACTCCCAATCCAGTCCCGCATGCATCAATATATACTACCAACCCTTGGTTTCCATCTGGAACTACTAACACTGGTGCATTGGTCAACAAATTCTTTAACTTAAGGAACCCTTTCTCACATTTTTCGAACCAAAAAAACTTCACATCTTTCTTGGTCAACTTACTCAAAGGTGTTGCTATCCCCGAGAAATCCTTAATGAATCTCCAACAAGAGCCAGTAAGTCCAAGAAAGCTCCTGATCTCAGTTATCGTCTCTGGATCTCTTCCAATTGTTCAAAGCCTTGATCTTATCTGGATCAACTGATAATCCTTTTTCTGAACCACATGATCAAGAAACTTAACCTTTTTCTTTCAAAAAAGATGCTTGCAAAAATTTCGCCTTTAACTGATTCTGCCTCAGTGTCTCTTACACAACCCTAAGATGATCTTCATGCTCTCTCTCATCCTTAGAGTATACCAAAATGCCATCTATAAACACCAACACGAATCTATCCAAATACTCTCGGAAGACTTGATTCATCAAATCCACAAAGAAAGATGGTGCATTCGTTAACCCAAATGGCATCACCAAGCACTCATACGCACCATATTAGTCCAAAATATTATCAAAGGAATGTTATCCTCCGCCACTCTCAATTGATGGAACCTCATTGTCAAATCCAATTGGAAGAACACTCTAGTTCCACTCAACTGATTAAACAGATCATCTATCCTCGGCAGAGGGTATTTATTTTTGATCGGCTTTTCGTTTAACTTACGATAGTCGATGCACATCCTTAACGACCCATCTGGCTTCTTTACAAAAACCACGGCCGCTCCCCTAGGCGAACTGCTTAGTCTAATAAAAGCTTCTTCCCTCAAGATCCACTAGTTGCACCTTTAATTCCTTCATCTCAGTCGGTGTCATCCTGCTAGGTGGTCTACTGATAGGTTCATTTTCTGGCACAAGATCTATCCAAAACTCAACAGCTCATTTCAGTTGTAGTCCTACGACTGGCTCAAAGACATCTGAAAATTCTCTTGCTACCAGAACCTGACTATGCTCGTCTCTAACCTCCATGGCACTCAACAAAGCACAAACACTCTTACTTGAATTCTCCACTGATAAGATGATTGGGTTATGACTACCTGGGTATCTCAACGATATTTCTCCATCTTGGAAAAATATCCTAGCCTCATACTTACCCAACAAATCCATACCCAAAATGATCCTGAAATCTACGAAATCAAAAACATACAACCTGCATTCAAATTTATGACCTAACAAATCAAGTTCTAACTGGTCACATCTCATCCCTAGAGTTGCATACCCCCCTATTGGACTCACAACCCTCAAGGAAGTAACAAGGTATGTGGGTTCTTTGCATAATCTATCAAATATTAACCAAATACTAGGATATAAATGAATATGATGCACCGGTATCAAAAATTACCCTAACTGGTATACTCTGAACCAAAAGCGTACCTTCCATCACAGCTTTTCCTTTCTCTACTTCAGTAAGTCTAGAAGAATATGGTGGTCCAATAGCAAAAACCTTCCCTCTATCCGCCCTGACTGGCTATGGACGCTAGTTCTTATAATGCCCAACTTGGTCGCAGTTGAAGCATTTCACATTTTTTTTCTCTACAGGCTTCTTTACCTTTTCCATCCAGCACTTATGAACATAATGGCCCTTCTTATGACACTTATAGCACACTAAATCAGCCTTCGCTTTCTTGGCAGCCTCCCTTTTCTGGGCTCCCTTCTTCTTAAAGAACTTTCTTTTCTTTCCCTAAGGACCCGGGGATTCAACCGGCTTCTGTCTAACTGAAACAACAAGCATCTCGTCATGGTGGATGGCCATATCCACCACTACATTACAAGGCTCTCTGACATGAGTCATGGTTATTCTACCTAGCTTTGGCCATAATCCACGAATAAATCTCTCATTCCTCTTGATATCAATATCTACCAAAGCATATCTATATCGATACAGCTCATCAAACTTAGCAGCATACTCGATCACTGACATCTCTCCCTGAATAAGATCCATAAATTTTCTCATCAATGCAGACTTGGCTACTTTAGACAGAAACCTCTGCTCAGACCTTCGTCTGAAATCAACATATGTCAGATATTCCTCCAGAACTTCGGCTGTCACACTGTTCGACCAGTGAAGCGCTAACTCTTACAACTGTCTAGAGGTTGGCCTTCTCTTTTCTCCATCATCCAAGCCTAAATCGGTAAAAATCCTCTCATGGTTCAAAAGCCAATTCTCAACCTCAACATCACCCTCCGTTCCCATAAACGGCTTTCCACCCAGACTGGTGTAATCTCTGCTCAACCTAGCATAATTATATCGAGCTAGAGCTACAAGATTAGCATCTCCAACATTACCAGCAGCTCCTGCTTGCAAAAGATTGGCCAACAACTGATATACCATCCCCGAATCTACTGGCAGAATTCCAGCACCTACATTGGCCTTAGCATTTGGATTAGCATTAGTTGTCAATCTTGATTCCTCTTGGTATTAGGTCGAGCATTTTCATTGGTTGTGGTGCTTTCTCTACCAAGATTTCCACTTCCATTTCCTGCTTCCATATCCTCTTTCTCATAAATCTGCATACGATCCTCAGTAAGGTACAGAAGAAAAAGGGGAATACATACTTAGATATATACTTATATATCAAATATAAGCATGTTACTATAGCGTTAACCCAGATCCCGATCATATTTCCAAATTATATGAATTATGTTTCAAAAAGATTTAGGTTTAACTTTTATTTTAAAGTTTCATAATATGATACCAACTTGTAACATCCCACTACTTGGAGGCCCAAAACTAATGGCTACAGATGCTGAAGTCATGCATAGTTATTAATCCTCAACGATCAAATACGGTGGTGCTAGATTCATTGATACACAGATAAAAGAATTAACAATTCAAAAATATATTTCCACATTCCATTCAAAACAATTCATGTTCATTACATAATCCCAAACCATTAACCACGTTCAGCAAAATATAATTATTACACATACATCAAGAGCGACATATAAATATATCCCCTTGGTTGACCAGAGTATATAATAAGACTAATAAATCTGCCTTTACATCCAAATACACAACGAAAAAAGATAACTCTAAATAACTAATTGCCTTCTGCATGCCTCTGAAAGCTTTATTCGTCTAAGAAGAGAACCTGAAGACCTTAAATCTCAAACTACTCAAAATTAAATGCGTTCCCAAGAGTTAAAGGGAAAAAACTTCGAGTCAGACATAAAGCCCGGTATGAATAATAATCTAACATCTCAATCCTTTTAGATATCTAGTAAGACCACGCCGCTTAGTGGAACGGATTTTCCCATCACTAGTATCCTAAAACCTTTATAAACCATATACTATGCTCATATATAAAAACATAGTATTAGGGTCACTATTAACCTATTAGTTTCATGGGTTTCCCATCCCGGTTTAAGTTGACACCTTGTCATAAATCATAGTTTTAGGGTCACTATTAACCTATTAGTTTCATGGGTTTACTAATAACCTTTTCCATTATACATGAACATCTTGTTCTAATTCATAGTTTTCATGGGATCATTAAGAACCTTTAGGCTCCTGCATTTAACTTAATTAATTTGTGGGTCCTTCTGAATCTATTAGTCATTCCAATAACTAGTCCACTTATCCTAGTTTTCATGGGTTGACTAGAAACTTATGGACTTATCCAGTAACTCACTTCTCATCCTAGTTTTCATGGGTTGACTAGGAACCTTCTAATGCTTCCGATAACTTCTTTATTATCCTTGTTTTCATGGATTGACTAGGAAACTATTGATCGATATCAATTCTTAATCCGAATAAAGTTTTTATGGGTTCACTACAAACCAATTAGCCGATGATAACATACTTTAATACATGGTTTTCATGGGTTTACTATGAACATGTTGGTTACCTCCAATAACTACATAATCATAGTTTTCATTGGTTTACTATGAACCTATCTCCCAGACAAATTCAAGATCTAGACATCCTATACTTTGGTCTCCTTGGCTCACCGGATGCAATTCTACTCATTCAAGAGTTTAGTAAAATTATATTCACTACTGGGTTAACCTAGCTGGTTCTTCTACCCATTTATCCTCAAAATACAGTTATGGGTTCTTTACCATGTGAATATACTCATATTTGAAGAAGCAAGTATAAAAATTTAACAATACCACTCCTATGGGTTTAATGTCCTTGAAATGCATTTAATATATACATAGTTAACCCCTTTAACTTATATTTTTATCAAGGTAATACTTCTTCAAAATTACATACCTAAAGTCACTTCAAAACTCCTTTATTTAAACCATGGGTTTCTCCTTCAAAAATTTGAGTTTGGGCTTTAAAACCTTTCGACTCCTCCGAAATCTTGCTTTCGACCTCAAGTATGATCTCCTACGAAAGCATTAAAATCTAACTTTAAAACATCAAGCTCCTACTTTTCGAGTACTTTAAAACAACTCTTTCAAAACCTTTTGACTTTGTTAAAGTATTATCACATGAGTACAAAAATATAGCTTTGTATCCATTTGAAAGTATCCATTCGAAACTAATGAAAGACCTTCTTTCGAAAGCATTGGGTTTATACTTAAACATTATCTTTGGGTCAAACTGAACATAGGCGAAAGTGCCTCTTTTAAAACCATTCAAAAGTATGGGGAAGTTTGATAGTGTCAAAACCATCCTTTCGAAAGCATTAAAACATATGGAAAAAATAATTGAAGGTTGGCTTCGAACCCCTTTCGAAACCATTGTCTTCGAAACTCCTATTCCCCAAAAGCATTGGGAAGTGGCTTTTATTTATAAAAACAATAGCACCTTTCGACGGCATTGATGTCTTCAACACCATCGAAAGGTCATCAATTTACAGAAGGGTTTCGACCTGGTCGAAACTACCCTTCCAAAGGTTTAAAAAACAATCTAAGTAAGGAGAGTAACTCCTTCTGAGGCTACTTCTTTAAACATAGGTGGCAGCTCTCTTTCGAAAGCCTCTTTAAAATACTCTTTCGAAACCATTGGTTTCGACTACTTCAAAACCCATTTAGAAACAGGCAAGCGCTTTTCTAAATCCCTTCAAAAGCTACCTTTCGACACCCTACCTTTCGTCTTGCTACAATCCACTATGTACCATTTAAATGATACCATGTATATTGGTTTGCTTGTTTCGACCTAGAAAGTTTCGACCAGGTTGGAGGCGGAAGGTCTGAGTCGAAGGATCCTTCTAAAGAAGGCGGAACCCCTTTTTCCAAGTAAAAAGTATGATTTTACCAAATAAAGTAAATTTTTTGTAACTAACTTGCCCACTGGTAAACACATGATTTGGTTGCATTAAAATTTCTACTTATTTTACTAAAATTTGCCGCATCTTATCAGATCTAAAAACATGCTTACTTTTGACAATTAAGCCCTTCCTAATAACAAAACAATTAAATCATTTAGGTCCTCCTTTCAAAATAATTTAATTTCCCTACTAAATCACTTAGTAAAAAATCCCATAAAAATTGCAGAAATTCACTTTATTCATGTTATCTAACATATGAATTTTTCAGACCCAATTTGTTAACATATTTTTCAAAATAAATTTATAAAACCAAATAACCATATTTTTCTCTGAAAATTCATAATTAATTCTCCACGAGTTGGAAAATTATAAAATTGAAATCCAACTTCAAAATCATGTTTCCATAACATATAATTTTCCCATGGTATTTAAAAATCATTTAATTTTAGTTTTACCCTAAGACCGTACATATATCCATTTAAACCAACTTGTTTAAACCACATAAATTATAAACCAAGCATAACATCATTCAATAAATCATAAAAACAGATTTATCCCTTAGATCAAAAACTATATGATTATAAAACCAAAATAGAGATGTAGTCATTACTATTCACATTAGATTGAATAAGGAAATTGAAAGTTGATTGAGATTGATTCCTTCTAGCTTGAATCCTAAGCTTTACTTGGATTTCTCTTCTCTTCTATCTTCCTAATGGCTGGCTCCTTTTCTTCTTACGGTTATAATTTTTGCTTATGATAAAAATAAACTGTATGACTAAGGGGAAATGGTATAAGGGTGGGAGATATGGGCGGATATTTAACCTAATTCCCTTATGTTTAATTACTTATCTATTTATAAGTTCATTTTATTAATAAGCACGGCCACTACATGTTTGTTAATCAACCTCACTCTTCTTATCTACATTATCTTATTTAATTTATTCTAATTAAACCTATTGAATAATGTTATAAAAAATTAGGAATGTTACACAAGTCATGGCTCTTCCTCACTAACTGTCTAACCATAACCGACAAGCCTGATGTCTGGATAGTTGGTGCCAAGTGGTGGTTGTGTTCCACCGCACATGAATGGTCTGGTCGATGTCTACGGGTAGCTCCATGCCTTCTTGGTTCATCATCCTTCCAATGTATACCACGTAAATTCACTTCATCATCATTACGGGAAAGCAATTGGTTAACATTCAACTGAATTCCATCATCTAAATCAGCAGCAGCAGCTACCACTTGAATCCCAACATGAATAGGCAAGTTCCCTCTTCTGGAGGAGGATCGACACCGACCCTATGGAGGGATCGGCACCAATCGATCTAGGCAGACCAAGAAGGTCTACCTGTTGATGCCTAAAAGTTTCTACGCAATATCAAACTATTTTGTGATGTCTGTGCCTGTGATACCCGTCCGATGAACTTATACTCTCCAATGCTAAGTAAGGGGTCGGGCCCTACTTGCTGTCCCTCATTATTGCTGACTGAGTTGGTTCATTAGGTTGATATTGGATTGAATCTACTGATTTAGTTGTCCACAACTATCCACTAGCTCTTTCATCATATTATGGAATTCAGCTCTTGTAATGGAATCAGTTGGATTCCAGACTTTAATTGGGTCAGCATTCACATCCATTGGTTGACTGCTCGGGCTTCCTTGCTGGATGCTAGCATTCTCGTTTCCTTCTGCGTTTTGGAAAGTGGATCTAGTGTTTCTCACCATTGTTGATGGCTTTGTTTAGATTTTGCAAATCTGAATAGAACAAGCAAATTTCTTCAAGATAATTCTTGATCTCCTTTGGGGGATTTATGCAGTCCAGTAGCAACAAAGGGATCCTAATAAGTTGAGAATCAAGGCTCCCAATGAAAGCACCCAAATATTTGCATCAAAAATTGGCACAAACAGCTAATAAAATTTTTGAAGAGAAATAAATGAATAATTTAAAATGAAAGCAGTGGATAATGATAAAAAACAGCAGTAAATTGAAATAATAACACATGCACAACGATTTATAGTGGTTCGGTATTGTTTGTCTACGTCCACTCTGAATAGATTGCTTTATTAATCACTTTATAAATTGAGTACAATAGGGATCGAACAAAAATTCTTAGTTACAAAAGAGTATAAAGAAACAAGTAGCGTCAAAAAATCCCAAAAATGAACAAGCAAGCCAGTATTTGTAGATGAAGTTGGCCAAATATCTCCTTGAAAATTCGACAGAAGGACCATTAGAACCACATGGACCCACAAGAGGGATCGTATGGCCCAATTTCCTAAGAAGAGGGATCGGTACCAAACTCTAATTTGGTTGAATTTTAGGATGCAATCCCTATGGTAGCTTCCTCATGCAAAAATTTGCTTAGCCTCTAAATTTCATGCTAATTGGATTAGTAGAACTTGAGTTATTTCTTGATCTTTGCTTCAATATAGATTGCTTACTGATTCCTGCCAATCCTTCTAACTTTGTCTTCTTGAGATGTGATCCCGAGGGTAGGCTCCCTAGGGTCTCCATGTCTTGCTCACAAAATTTCATATGCATTGGACTTGTGGATCTTGAGATATTGATTGTTTTCTATTGAAGTGCTCTTACTCTCTGAAACATACTGATCCCTATTATAGAAACTAATTTATGTCGACCCCTCTTATGTGTTGAATCATATTTCATACTTCGAACATTCTGCCTTGCATATCTATCAATTACATTAAATCACGACTTCATCTTATCATCTATTCTTGACCTTTAGACCTCACAATCATCACTCTAGACTTGTCAATTTTGACGACAATCGAATCTAACTTGTCCAATCAGTCTAATATAGCCGGATAAAAATGCCAACATATAGTTATTGAGAATGCATAAACCACTCACTGATTACCAAACTCGATCAATATGAATGTAGACCCAATCCGAACAATAATGGAATGCAATTCAAATCAAGTAAATCGATGATCTCTATCTTCCATTTGATGATTTAATCACTAATCAACAATCTAATTGGATTTAAAGAGAAATTTGGAGGAATTAGGATGGAATTAGTGTTAATTAAGGTTTAGACCTGATTTAGAATGAGAGAAAAAGTTTTCATTTGATTCCTACAGCCCCTATTTATAGTGATTCTCTAATTAGACTAAGAGGCTAACTAATGGGCTTCACTAATTACAATTAATTCTGATCAGCAGTTTACAAAACTTAAAACAGTCATAACTCCCTAACCGTATGTCCATTTTTCCATTATAATCACTCTATGAAATGGAAAACCATCGTCTTGAGGCACTAGATGGGTTTGAGACCCAATTCAACTCCTATTAAAAGTTATAGCCCAAACAAGATTTTCAAGATCAAAATGGTCATATAGAAATACGGGAAAAATTATAGTTTTGTAAAATATCCCTAAGAGTCATATACCAAAATTATAGAATCATGTAACCTCATATGAATAAAATAAAAATATTTTACGATCCTTCGATGTAAAAAATATGGGCCGATACATCCCCCCTTAGGAATTTCGCCCCTGAAATCCCAAAATAAGACAAAGTAGAAGCCGCCATGGTTATCCCACATGCCTACCAATCACAAGTAGTCATCACACATCTCAAACAAGCAGCCATGCGGTCAATAGTATAGTTAATTTATCCTAGCATGCGGAATACTAACTTATCAAATATAGTATACAACGGTGAACACAATAAACGATGGATCTTACCATTCAAAGAGCTCAGGATAAGAAGTCCTCATGCTCTCTTCCTTCTTCCATATATAATCGTCCTCACTTCCGCTCTATTATACTTTAATTAGCTTCACTATTTTTCTCCTAAGCAATTTCGTATCGTACCCAACAATACGAAGTGGCCTTTCGAGGCATAGAAACTTTTGGTTCTACTTCAACATCTTCTAACTGATCCGGTGTGATCATCACGCCTGGGTCATGCATAAACTTTTGTAGATAAAAGACATGAAGAATGTTATGCACTCCTGTCATCTTCTAAGGTAAGTCGACCCTATATGCTGGCTTCTCGATTCTCTTGAATATCGAAAAAGGACCTGTGAATCTCAGTGCCAACTTTCCCTTTCTAACGAATCGAATTACATTCTTTAGAGGAGAAACCTTTACAAACACCATATCTTCGATAGAAAATCTAAATCTCTTCACCTCTTATCCGCGTATCTTTTCTATCGATCTTGAGCAGCTTTCGTTCATTGTCAAATGACCTCAATCTTCTTCGAAGTCTCTCTAATCATATCTAGCCCAAGTATCAGTTTCTCGTCCTCTTCCCACCAACATGAAGTAGTGTAACATGATTGGTCATATAATGCTTCATGCGAAGCCATACCAATACTCGACTGATAACTGTTGTTGTATGCAAACTCCAAAAAATGCAAATAATCATCCCATTATCCACCAAGTCTATAATATATGCTTGCAAGATATCTTCCAATATACAATTTATTATTTTGGTCAGCCCGTCCGTTTGCAGGTGATAAGCTGTACTAAGATGCAGCTCCATCTCTAATGCCTCTTGTAAGCTCTTCCAGATCCCACTAATGAACAATGGGTCTCGATCACTCACAATGCTCTTGGGCACACCGTGAAATCGCAGTATCCATTTTACATATAACTCCGTCATCTTGGATGTCGTCCTACTTGACTTGACAGGTATAAATCTCGCACTCTTGATCAACCGATCTGGATTGCGCTAATTGCTTAAATTAATAAGCTGCTTGCTTAAAATGCTAAATAAGGTACGCTTACACAATAAAAATAGAAAATATGAACTGTTTTTGCTTTTTTCGACCGGGTGGGTCGATGTATATATATTTATATCTCTTGTCAAATTGCAAAAACTCCTCCGTACAAAGGAGACTCTGCCGAAATTTTCTAAAATTTTTGGGAGTTAATGTAACGACCCGGAATTTTCGAGCATTTAAAATCGGAATATTTAATTGATTTAAAATATTTAATAGTTAAATATTAACTTGAATTCAAATATCACAATTTATTTGATGATTAAATTATTAAATTAAATAATTTGAAGTTGGATAAAATGTTGAATCTGGAATTTTAAGCCGGTTAAAAATAATTTGAAGGCTTATAAAATTTATATTGATAATACTGTAGAGAATAGAAGTGTTGAAATCAAATTTTAAAATGGTTTGTTAAGTTTTGAAATTTATATCGTTTAAATTGAATTTAAAATAGCCTTTCGAGGCACAGTTTCGGAATTCAACGAAACCAGTTCCATTGGGTCCGTAATATTGAATTATTATCGGATTTCAAATTTCGTATTGATCGGAGTTAGTATGTGAGTGTACGATATATAAATGTGTTTAAAAACTTAATTGATGATAATCTAGTGAAATTTAATTAATCAAGCTTCTTGTATACGCACTTCCCTTAGCTTAAAATCGTGTCATCCTTATCTTTTCGTTTCTGTAAAAAATTCAATTCGTTCTAAAAAAAAGATAATGGTCGAATTGATTCCCCAATCGCATCCTCTCCTCTTCATTCACGTTAAATCGAAATCATAGTCGAATTCCTCCAGCCGAGTTCTTCTTTTTCCCTAAATCGAAATGGCCGCATTAGTTAAAAAATATATATATAAATTTGACGAACAAATCAATCGTTCGATCGATTGGGGTCCTCGCGCTCGCTTGGGACGTACTCGATGAAGGATCGAGTGAAGCGTGGTAAGGAGATGGAGTAGGGACTGGGCATAGCCGTGTCGCGATTATTAGGGTTTGGACGAGAGGGGGGCTGCAGTCGTGTGTCGATCGCGTGAAGGTTGTTCGTGGTCGCAAGCTCAAGGCCGGGCTTGATGGTGATGGCGGTGGGTTGGGCGAAGCGTGGCAATACCGAAGTGGGCGAACTCGTGACTGTCGCGTGGTGAAGACGAGTCCATTGGTGATTTGTGTTCCTGCTGTTTGGCTCGCATCTGTAAGGTATCGAGATTTGTTTCACTTGATTTTTAACTGAAGGAATAAAATGTTTATACACTTTTTAATTTAAAATATACATATATATGCATATATGAAGAAATATATATGTAGACAGAAAGTATATATATTGGTCTATATAGTAAAAAAAAAATGTATAAATAGGTGCAGTTTCAATTTTAGTGTATATACACGACTATTTTAATTTGATTATATATATGTAAGTTAGAAAAAAAATTGGATACGGATAAGGTTTTTAAAAAAAAATATGTATACGAGTTTTAAAATGTTGAGACGGTATGTAAAATTGAATTCTGAAACTATATAAATTAATTTTATAATTGTATGAGTTTCAAAGACAAAGAAATATATATATATATATTAAGATTTAAAAGCAGAAAATTGCCTGGTTTGAAGAAGAATAAAAAATGGTAAATGAAGATACATACAATTTTGGGAAATCATGTTTAATCAGGATTGGAAAGGGAAATTGTATATATATATATATATATATATATATATATATAGGAAAAAGAAAATTATTTGATAAATTGGGAAAAGAAAATAAATAAATATAAATGGCTAGTTTAGATCAAATTATTGGTTAATTAAATTTGTTAAATGGTAGTTGACTATTCGAATAGTTCAAATATTAATAAAAACATCTAATGATTTTACAAGGTCCGGAAATCGTGGAAAAACAAGTTGAGATGGGTTGGATTGGCAAAAAAAAAATCAAAGGTGAGTTAATCTCACTCGGTTGAATTTAAATTTAAATTTAAATGATTAAATTTAAATAATTGTTTGAGTGGCTGAATTGATTGATGTGCTATGGTATGGTATATTTTGAAATTGGTATTTTATATTGTGATAACGTTTGTGGATGCAGGTAAAACAGGTTGAAGAGATCCAACTGGACCCCTCAACATTTATTTAAATTATTTAATATTCTCTGTTGTGATGGTTGATATTCTATGATGAATTATGTTGGAATATTTAATGCTTTGGTTTGATTGAATATATTTGGGTATAATGAGCTACCAAAAATATATAAATTGGATTTTGGAATGAAAATAAAGAAATAAATTTGTAAGCGAAATAACTATAGAAAATGTGAATAAATTAAGAATGAATTGAAAGAAACAGAAGTGGTATTAAAATACTAATAAATAACTTCGAGTATGAAAAAAAAAAGATTTGAATAAACAGTAATTAATGAATTGTAAAATTAAGTGATATTAATTTAAAGGAACAAAGAATTATTTTAAAATTTAAAGTTTAAATTTATTTAAAGGGATTAAGAAGTAATTTGAGTAATTTAAAATTTGTATTCTCGGTTAAAAATATTTTAAATCATAATTAAGGATTTAAATCTAAAATTAATGGATTTTGGAATAAAAGGGAGTAAATTGGAATTCAATTTGGAAATTGATTCAAGTGTTTGACATTAGAAATTTAAAGAAGAATGTGAGGAGAAGTATATTTCTCTGGATAGCCAAGTACGTTTTCAAAATAAATTTAAAAAAAAATAAGATAAAGGTTTTAATGTTGTTTTAAAAAGTATGCTTTAGGACATTTATTAAATTCTAAAGTAAATATTTTTTTTCAAATCTATTATCGAAGTAATTATTTAAAAGGTAACTTAGTGTTTTGTTTTAAAGAGTGAGAACCTAGTTTTGTATTTTTTTTATAAAGTAACCTTATTTTCAAATATTCATATAATATGTATTTTTAACCAATTATTGAAGTAGTTTTAACTTAAATGTTTTAAAGTAAATTCCAAAGCAAGTATTTTTTTTTTTAATCTATTATCGTAATAATTATTTAAAGAATGATTTGGTATTTTGTTTAAAGAAGAAATCTAATGTATAGTGATAAGGTAACCTTATTTTAGTTATTTCTAAAGTATTATTTTAAATTAAGTATTAAAGTAATTTTTTTTCTAAATTAAATGTTAAACATATTTTATAATAAAATGTTTTTAAATTATTTTAAAAACTAAAATTTGTGCTTGGTGATTCCAGTGGAAATAGAAATACTTGGAATTTATTCTGAGGAAGGAAGATAGTTTGAAAACTGTTTTCAAAGGAGTTTGAAAGTGAAAATATATCTTGTGAATGTATTTTGAAATAAATAAATAATTTGGAAAATTATTTATTGTTTGATGGTTGTTGAGAATATTAATTGATAGTTAAATCACCGACTATCAATATTGGCCAAATACGTTGATAGTTTCGAAGAAACCGGGATCGAGATTTATGTCTTGAAAGCCACTTCGATCCGGTTTGTACGTTTCGTGGGAAACAAGTTTGGATTCGAAGATGGAGCAGTGAAGTGCAAGGGCTAGTCGCTACTAATCCCAAGGATATTTCCAAAATGGATGTAGTAGGAATAGTGCCTTCGGTTCCGTTCGAACCTAGGATGAACTTGTATGAATGAATGCTTTCGGAACATCGTCAGGTGGACGATGGGCATTCTAAGAGATATGTTCTAAAAGGTAACGTTTAGCCTAAAGCCTCATCAAATGGGAATGACTGAAAAGCAGGGGTTATGCAGCAAGGCTAGGTGGGTAGCACCCAAGCAGAGTGAGGTCATCCTTGTCTAGATGTCCCTTTTATTTCGGCTTAGTGGACGGTTGCTGATCCCAACCACAGGGTGATCTCACTTGGGATTATCCAGTAAAGGGTAGTCCCGGTCTTGTGTTGCAAGGGAACGGGCGCACTCCTCGGTACTTTGATCTAGGCCACGTACTGTGACAGGTGGTACCCCAGTGCCTAGTCATTAGTTGGAAATCCATTTTCCCTACGAGTTTTGTTTGTATTACCCACTCTGTGGCTAGTAGCTGGAATTTAATGAATGTAACAATTTCGGCTATTTTATAAGTATTTGTATATAGACCCTATTATAATATCAAAGGATTTCTATAAAAATTGTTTTAGCTATCGTAAGGTAAAAACCCGACATGTTTATTTGTGGCGTGGTCTTACGAGATGCTTTTGTTTTCAAAGAATTTTTGAAACTTTAATAATCAATTGAGTGTGATTTTCTCACGCTGGTATTCCAGACTGACTAAGGTGTTATTTAACTGTAATGCTCGGGTCAGACCGAGTATTATAGGATAGAGGATTTGATGTTGTGGAGCTCAGGAAATGAGCTGGATGACGATACGTACTTTCGTACTTGTTTATATATATTCCTCTGTGTAGAGTAGCTGTGTATCCAGTTGTATGTTATTGATGTTGAGCTACGATTGATGTAACCTGATGATGTAATATATAAACAGAGATATTTGATTTTTGAATAAAGATTATTTATTATCTATTATATTTTATTCCGCTGCGGTGGTTAGATTCTGTTGTTGTTTTCTATTTTCTTTTTCTACCTCTTCTTCTTTAACCCAAATGGTTCATATTTCTGTACAACTTGAGTTGATTTAGGTAGAATGGTGTTAACTCAAGGGGTACGGATTTGCGGGTCGTTACAAATCTACTATGACCCAAATGCCATCATACCCTGCTCGAGTCCTCGGCAATTCATCGGTAAAATCCATCGATACTTGCTTCCCTTTCTATTCAGGAATCTCTAATGGTTGCAACAATCCACTAGGTTTTCTCTGCTCTGCCTTTACCAACTGACGGTTTATACATTTGGAGATGAATACTCCAACATCTCTCTTCATACCTTCCTACTGGTAAGTTTGCTTCATATCTTGATACGTCTTGTTACCACTAGGACAAATAGTTAACATGGAATGGTGACACTCTCTTAGCACTTCATATCGCAATCCACCTACATTGGGAGCAAACAATCTCCCGTCTTTATGAAGCCAATCTTCTCGGTTGAGTTTGTATTGCTCCATATCTTTAGATTCCCCTCCTTTCTCTATCTATGTTATGATCTCCGCTAGCCAAACATTTCGTTTCTGACTAGTGCCAATCCTTTCAATCGGAGTAAGTCAAATGGATAAGCTTGTCAACATTTCAGGTTCTAGCTTTGTAACAACCCGATTTTAATAGTTTAAAAAAATGAGTTATGATTGGAATTTGGAGTTATTTAGATTCACATAGAAATTTTGTTTTAGAATAAAGGAAGATGGCACTATATATTTACTTATTTAGGCCCAAACTAATATTTGTAAGCCCAATTACTCAAAACACAAACCCAAACCAATTTCCAGAATTATCTGTTCCCCTTCATCTTATCACTCACGCAAGCTTCCTTCCATTCATTTTTGGATCTTCCTCCCAAAGCTTCAAAACTTAGTAAAAACTTCCCAATTCTAAACTAAAATTCAAATTATATAAATTAAAATAAAATGTGAAATTTAAATATGATCATCTCAAAGTTTGTATACATCTATAGCGAAGAGGGAGGCACGTGCGTCGTCTCCAAGGTGCTCGCGTGTGTGCATTAGGTTGAAAAACAGAGAGGATGTTGAAACGTGGATTCTAGGTGATCAAATTTTGCTCACACATCTATGCTAATCCCTTTAACCTTCTATGTAATCCAGTACATGCATTTGGGTAATGTGATGCAACTTGTTATTTTGTTTTGTGGTCTTGTACCTGCTTTTGGAGCACTGTGTGGCTGCATTTTCGTGGCCGCCTGGTATGTTTGTGCTTTCTGAGCGCGTTTGTTACTTCGGGGTGAAAGAAATAGTGCATAGGTGCAGATATTAGTATGTGTATTGATATGTGTGAGTGTCTACGATCACAATTAGGTATATAAACATATATACATATAAGAGCTGTTATTTATTAATAGTGTGAGCTCATGTGTGTGTTCATGCATTTATCTGTGTGTATGCGTTCTTGAGTGTGTGTCTGGATAAAGAGAGAACAGGGTCTGTTAGTGTATCTTTTTACGTGAGTTGACTAGGTGGGTGAGTGTATATATTTATCTATAAGTGTGCATGTATATATGGGTATTATGTGTATGAAGATTGCAGCGTGCGTATGTTATATAGGTAGTACTGCATTTGTGAGTGTATTTTTAGTGTTAGTTTAGCTGGGTTATTAAAGTGTTATGTGAGCGTGAGTGTAATTTGTAAATTAGAGTTTGCTGAGTTTGTGTAAGGATTGCGTGCGTTTGTTTGCGTTTGTTTGTATGGGGTATGAATATTATTTGTGTTGTGTGTTCGTTACAAGATGCAATTGTGTCCATATAGTTGTAATATATTATAATATAACAAACATTGGCCATTCATTTATATGACCTTGTGACTATACACACGCTCTCTTTATGGTTGTGCATTAATTTTATTTTAGTTATAATAGTTAACTAGCTTGCTATTCTAGACTCGGTTAATGTACTATATTTTGCTGAGGTTTTTGATGTTATCATTCTTTATGTACAACCTTATATGTACCTGAATTTCCTTAATTTATTTACCTTTACATAAGCTAAATAAAATAAACTCAAATTTTATATATCTACATATACACACATATATACATACATAAATACATATATATGTACACATACACACACACACACATATATATATATATAATTAGATATAATATATGTATGCAGGTAAATCTAAGTTTAATAAGTTAATAATGAAAATTTAATTGTATTACTCGAATGGTTTTAATAATTATGTTATAAAGCGTGTGAAGATAAGGATTTGTGTTATATTTATTGTCATTTTTCTAACGACTCGGTAAAGGGGAACGACCAAAGTGGAGAGACATTTTGGGCAAAAGTCATGAGTGCGTACAATAAAAAACATATTGAAAAGACAAGATCAATGTCTGCAATCACGGGTCGTTTTGGGAAGATTAATCGACAAACACAATTCTACGAGTCGCAGATCCACAAAATAAGAACAGCAAATCCAAGTAGAATGGATGACGAAGCTGAATTGGTAGCGTTTTGTAAAATCACATTTTTAATTTACATTCATTTCTAATCACTTTGTTAAAATTTGATTTTGTTTTTCTGTTTCTGTAGAAGAGAATGGCGAACGATCAGTTCTTGAAATTATTTCCAAGAAAAAATGGTACAAAGAAACCCCACTACTATCAGTTTGCAAACTGTTATGACTTGCTTGTTAGTCAACAAAAATGAAACTCAAACACCGCAAATGATGAGAGAGGGGCGGTGCCCATTTTATGGACGCCTTGCCCATTTAATGGGCGCCTGAGGCCAGGCGCTCATGAAATGGACGCCTGGCCATTGGGCGCCCCCCAGTTACGGGCTAAATATTCAGCCCACTGAATATTCAGCCCGTAATTGATTGGAGATGCCCTTATAAATAGAATTAAGGTATTGTCACTTTGTCCAAACTTTATTTTTTTTTTAATAATAGATTAAGATATAAACGGTTATAAACAGCATCTCTAGATTTCATCAAGTTATAAACAGAATTAAGGGTAGATCACAGTTACACATCACACATCCATACATGATACTCCGTCCAAACTTCATTTTTTATACACATCTCTAGATTAGATGATTCTATGCATGATAACTCTAGAAATTGTAAACTAATTAAACAAAATAATAAATGGCAAGATCATTTTCAATGTACCTTGAAATACAAAAATAAAAAAAATTAGGCATCGCTACTCTATCTTCTCTGTTCTAAGCATTCTTGACTTGAGTCTATTCCCATCCAAGCTCTATTCACCTCTAAAGTTTAACAACTCATAATTAATCTTGTCCATACAACATATATGTAAGTAAAAGTTTGATATTAAGAGAAATACAGAGAGTTCATTGAGTTATCAATAATTTGTTGCAATTACACATACTCATAAGTAATTATAAACAATATTAACCACATAATAAAAAAGAAGGGCCCTTTTGATATGGGAAATCTTGGATCATTCAGGCATGTGGTGAGCATGTTCACGTAAAAATTTAGTATTGCATCTCTTGCCATAAACTGTTGGCCCTTATGACTGGGAGAGGCTGCCTATAATTGTTGCCTATTGGTATCTAATTCTACTACAAAAATTAACATTGAACTCAAAATATAGTAAACTAACCATTAATTTAATGTTTAACAGGACGGGGTATAATTTGGGTTCTATAATCATACAGTGTATAATTTGGGTTCTATAAAAACCAATTGAAAATTTAAAGGACTCGATTAAACCTGAATCTATAAAATCTCACTTGATACTTGGCTGATGACGCGGAACGGAGGTTGTAGACGGAGGCTACGCAATTGTGGACTGAGTTATTGATATCGGCCTCGGCCTCGTAGGCGAGGGAGTCGACGGCGTCCTCATGCTAGGACGAGAGGAGATCATAGAGGACATCGAAGATGTTGCTGGGGCCAAAGACGTAGCGGACGCTGGCGAATTTAGTGGATTGTTACGGTGGAAAGCGGGGGAGAATATATAGACATTTTCAGTGAATGGTCTAAGGTTAGGTTTGGGAAAGTGGAAAGGTAAATTCAAGTGCGCTTAAGAAATTGAGAAAGCGCGGTAACGACGAAAACGTGGAGGGAAATTCTTATAATCGCTGGTACAACCGCCAAAATCAAAGAGTTGTTAAAATGAGTCTTTGCCATATCCATCGCTCAAGAATCGAGATACAGAAAGCAGTTCATAAATGACCGAATATGGTTTAAAAAGCAACCAAAAATTTTGAACGGTTAAATATTAAATATAATTATCAATTATGATAATTAAATAATAACCTTTTAATTATTAAACTTACTTATTAATTATTAACTAGTAATATTAAATATTGACCTTGATTATTCATTATTAATTATTGCTTCTTGATTCTTTCGTAGTAATTATTAATTTTTAAATAATCGATAATATTTATATAATATTTATTAATAATTACTGTTTATATTTAATAGTAATTATTAGTTATTGAATATTAATTATTAATATTAACTATTTTTTTAATTATTAATTGTTAATTATTAAATATATTTATTACCACTTTTCAGAAGAAAAAAGTTGTTAAAAAATTATAAGTGCCATTGTAAATTCCTTGGAAACCTTCGCAAATAGCTTTGAAAATTAACTATTGATAATCTACATCAAACATCAAAAATATTCTATTCGTAAATTGATGCTATTTTCAATGGTTTAGTGGCGGATATAATAAGCGGATGGTAATATAGAAGGATTTGAAATGGTACAAACTTAAAATTATCCTTTGTAAATTGTTTGAAATCCATCGCAAATTTAACAATGGAAAACTTTGTCACTACAGTTTGTCGTCATTCTCAGCTTTTCTCGTATTGTTTATGAATTATTTAAGTAAGTATTAAACATTTGTTATCAATAATAAATTATTAATTATTATAATGTTTTAAGCAATACTAAACATATTTTAAAAAAAATAACGTAAAATTATGAACAAAACTACTTTTATCTAGTTGTAAAAGAACAACATTTTTACAATGTTTTAGAACTATTGTTAAAAGATTAATGTGGCAACGTTTAAAAGACATTGTAAAAAATAGTTTTTACAACGTCTTTGGGGGAAAATTTGTGAAATACACATTTTGAAACGTTTTCCGTAAAGAAGTTGTGGAAAAGATGTTTTTTACAACGATTTTTTAAAAAACGTTGTAAAATATGTTTTGTGCAATGTTTTTGATACAAACGTCGTAAAATGAAAGTTGTAATAAGCTGTATTTGTTGTAGTGGATCTAGAGAGGCAAAACGCCACTCAATTTTTTGCGAGTAAAAAATAAGCCGGCCAAGCCTGACCCATTACAACTCAATCTGCATAACAGACCCAAACGAACGTCAAACCCAATCCAAGTCGACCAGCACTTCTAAGCCCAAGCCAATCCACTCAACAAACACGCCAAAGATATAGTCGCCCGTACCGACTTGAGACAATATGCAGCCAACTCGTTTGACTAAGCTCGACTCAAAAGCAATCAGTCTTTGGCCCGACTCTATCCCATCATGCATACAATCGGTCTCATACCACCCATCTCGTCACTACACGATCGGTTGGCTCGTCCCCTTTAGCTTTGTCCCTAGCAATCTTCAACTTTTTCTTAGCAATCTTCGACAGCAAGCAATTGATTGTTATTGTGCACAAAAAGCTTCTCTTCGATCTTATTTCCTAGAAAAGCGTTATACGGGACAAAACGTACAACTAGTACACCTACTACTGTGGCATGTTTGCTTGAACCGTACGTACTCATGTGCCATGCAGCTTTCCCATGTGTAAAGCACATCCCACGTACGAAGCGATAGCTAGCGTGCATCTAAGCCACATAATTATACCATCTTTCCAGCTGTCCCCCATCGATTGAAGCGACCAGATCTGCAGCCAGAAGTGATTCCGGCCAATTGACTATGCAATCTCGACCTTTCAATGATCAATATCAATTGCTATTAATACCCCTTGCCATGGTTGAATTTTATGGTTCAGAATTCATTTCCAGCATAGATGATATATGAGCACTTGAGTTTAAAAACATTGTAATTTTAAGTGCTCAATTTTTTATTATTTTCTTGTAATTTCTTATAGTTGCGAAAGATCAACATAATAACAAATATTCACAATGGACATAGACAAGCTTAGCCGAGCCAACAAACATCTTGTGTCATTAGCTTTAGTTGCTCGTTTACTCGGCATTTTTAATTTTTTATGTCTATTATTAGCAAGTAATCTTTGTTAATCGAACGCATTAGCATAATTTCGAGATTGGTTAAATTTTGTTAGGTAATTAAAATGTGGATTTGGAGGTAGGAAGGTGTGATATTGGAGTGGTTATGTTTATTTTTTGAAATTTAGCGTTGGTTGAGTTCAATCAAGCGATTATATTTTTTAGTCGGGTTATGTTTTAGACTTTTGTAAGGTTTATTTTGTGAGGTGGTCGTGCGTCGTATGTTGCGTGATAATTCCCACAACCTCAAAATTCCCTATATTTTGAATTTTTTCTTATTTATCTTTCAAATAAAATTCCCCAAACATCCGAAAATTTTACATAATAATACTCTTTTCGTCAACTTCCAACTTTTTTATATAATTTCACTGTTTACGTCGTCGCCTGCATCAGTCATCCACTAAACAATATCTTATTCGTTTTCGTTTTTTGTAAAAGGGCATATCTGTTGCACTACTTTACTGATAAAAAGAAATTGTTAATTAAATCACTCTCACACACACGTGTGTGTTTTCAATCAATTCACAAACACCTGCTTATGGACACCATATTCAAGGCCACTGGCTTCAATTGGTAAACATTAAATAAGGCATGTAAACGGATCGGATACGAATAGTGTCATATCCGCATCTGCGTCCCAAATCATTTTCAAATATCGAATATTCACATCCGCGGATACGTACGGATATCAAATAATTATCTTATCCACTAACGATCGATAAATTGAAAAATTATAATTAGAAAATTTTGATTTAGCGTATTTATTTCCATTCTTATTCATTATAAAAGTGTGAAAAATAAACAAATTAAATGATAATAAATAGTTTTGAACAACTAATATGCATTAAATTTATATAATACAAACTATTAACTTAATAAATGCATATCTATCGTTGTATTAACATGCAAAATATCTTTATTAATAGTTGGCTTAAAAGCACAAGCTTTTGGTTCGACCGCGAACTTCCAAAATTTGCCTATATGTATTTCTTTCTTAAAGGTTGTAATACATTTGGTGCCACACTCTTCTGATGTCAGCGTGAAATACCAATTCATCACTATAGATATTGCCAAGATTCAATATAACTCATCTAACAATTAAACTTCGTCTACATATTCAAATTTTCCTCTATAAATTTTACCAAGTCTTCATATTACTTAAAAATAGAATATAACAAATAAACTGTTTTATAAGTTTGTTTTTTATAAATTAATAATATAATAAAATTTTAGACTAACAAAAAAAATTAGATATTGCAACTTAGAAGTAAAAATTCGAATTAATTACGTATGATTCAACACCAACATATGGCTAAATACTTGTGAAAAACATTTTTTTTTTAAACGTATTAAACAAATACAATTTACAAAATCAATTCAGGTTCCTTCATCATGTGCAAAGCGTGTGCCGTAATGCTCGTAAATTCAACATTCCACTCTATGAATAGTACCAAACATTAATATCCCTTAAATATAGGATCTAATAAATAAACCTATTTAAATATTACTAAATCTTAATGTTGCTTAAATATAGTATGCAACAAATCAATTTTCTTTACAAATTCAAAACTTCTATTTATAAATATTATCAAATCTTAATAGCACTTAAAATAAGATCTACCAAAGTATTTTTTTTTTTACAAATTAATAAAAACAAAAATTCAAACTACCACCATTGCAGATGTTGCAACTAAAATAGAATCAGAAGAACAAAAATTCAAACTAATAACAAATAAACTTTTTAAATATGTTAAACATATTCACTTTATAGAAAAACAATTCACGTGTAAAGCGCAATTTTTTTATCCGACGGCGAAATTCCATAAATACCCTTATATGTATTTATTTATTAATAGTTGTAATATATTTGTCATCGCACTCTTTTGGTGTTGGCTTGAAATAACAAAAATGTCTCCCTGCAGATGTTTTTATTAAGATTTAACATCACTTAAAAATAAGATCTGACAATTAAGCTTTCTCTGCAAATTCAAAATTCTCTACAAATATTTACCAAGTCTTAATATTACTTAAAAAAGGATCTAACAAATAAATTACTTTCAAGTTCGGTTTTATATTATTAATAATATAAATAAAAAAGTAAACTAAAAAAAATTGAATTGCAACTTAGAAATAGAAATTCAAATTAACTATGTATGATTCAACACAAAAATATAGCTGGATATTTGTGGAAATCATTTTCTTTCAAACCTAATAAATAAATACAATGTAGAAAAACAATTCGGGTGTCTTCATCACGCGTGAAGCGTATGCCGTAACGCTTGTTAACTATAATCTTAAAAAAAAGAACAGATAATGTTTGAATGCATACCCTCTGTATCCACATAAAATTCGCATCAGTATTTGTTTTTTGCATATCGGATAGTTATTCGTTTTTAGGATACGGATGAATTTCGAATATCCATTGACATGCGTACATTACGTATTCCATATATGCACTACGCAGGCATGTGCATGCACAAATTCAGTACACTGAGTAAATTATAACGAATGCGAGCACTAATTTGCTGATACAACATTTAGTGGTCTTAATGCTCATCAAAGATGAACACTTAATACTCAGACATCCCTTGTGGTAACGAAGATGTTAATATAACTTCATAAGTGGATAGTGCACAACTTGTAAAATTTATCAGCCAACCATCAAAAGTATTTCACCCATATCAACAAGTAACACTGATTTAACCAAATCACAATCTATGAAGAACTATCAATTTACAATGGTCATGAACTAATTGCATTATTCGTTCTTCCATTTACACCATTAGGAATTCACTGATGATATGGATGGGGGTACAAGCATTAGACTAAGCGAATACCATTCAAGCAACCAAACAAACATCCATAATAAAAAGTACCCAAAATCCAAACATTCACAATGGAACATAGACATATAGTTGTAGTTAAAAAAAAAAATTAAAAAAAAATGAGAAAAGCTATACCATCAATAATAGTGCTGCGCTGTTAACAGAGAAGGCTGAAGGAATTACAGATTAATTAAATCAAACGTTTCACACAAAGCTACAGTTCATAACAATGGTCATAAATGAATATATATTTGGATAGTACTGTGAATAAAATTATGAGCGATCAAGGCAGTACAAGTAAGCCCAGACTGCTTGATTCGGAGCAGTAAATATTAGAAAACAATGCTGGTCTAACTTTTCCAAATGGTTCTCATTTGAGGGTTTAATGCTCTTCAACTTTCTTCAAGTCCTTCATATTCGTGGTATCCACACTGCATCAACAACAACCAAAGGCGACCAACTTTATACTAAACAAAAGAACACAGCTGCTGTTTTGATTCAAAGAGGGATATTGGTCATATTTGTAGAGAATGTGTATCCATGTGTGTGTATATGAGTCGGTGATATTTGGTCATATTTGAAGAGAATGTGTACGGGTCTGTTTGTATGTGTGAGTAAGGTTTAATAGCTCCACCAATGGCATACCCCTACTTTGAGCACCCTAAATGCTTTCCAATTTCAACCATCCATTTATCCATAGATGAGAGGGAACACAAGAAGTCACTTGCAAGAAAGAATTTATGTTGTTTTTATTCACTTCTGTTTTACGCTCTTTCGTCCGTGGATTTGATGAATCCAATGGTTGAAATTAAAGGTCGCTTAGATGCTCAATATAGTGGTACTATTGAATCCTGCTCTATTCACACACATATATTTATGTGTGTGCACACGCGCAAATAAACACCGTTCTAATTGAAATTAACCACCATCATCATTGCCAGTAAAGGATCATGAATGCAACTAAAGTTTATTAATTATTTGCCAGACCTTTGAAAAATGCACGATCTAAAGCAAGATTTGGACAAGGGTCATATATAAATAAACCAGTTGCTTTCCGAACACATTAGTATAACTAAATAAAGAAGGAAAAGAAAAGAAAAACTTGCTTATCCATGTTTTCTTCACTATAAGAGCAATATTTCCTTACTAGTGTAAATTATTAGAACATGTGTCAGCTTTGCTCTTCTAGGAGCAGTGCTTCTTGGAACAATGGTGGTTTTCTTCTAGCAATAGTGCTTTTTTTTCACGATACCAAACAGTAGTTTAAAAGCAACAGTATTTTTTAAAAGTTCATTAAAAAGGCGGCACTTGGGCAGTAGTTGGTGCATGTAACCAAATAAGCAAACCACCTAAGTGGAGATAGCAGTTGGAACGAATGCCAACTAAAAATATTAGTGTGGTGAAAAAGTTGTAGTTAAGCAAGTAATATAACCAGAAGAAATGGCCATCTAAAACATACAGGGGTTTAGATATCAAAAACATACAGGTTGGCACAGATTGCTACTAAAAAGTTATCACTTACGTTGATCCATAAAGGAGAATTCGACCTACTTTCGTGACCTCTTCACCATCCTGATTATCTTCAATGAATATTGTCAAACTGCAATAAATTGTGCCAATGCAAGATTATATCAGTTGGGTACAATAAATAATCATAACAATTAGAACATCAAGAACAGGTGAAAAGCTTATTACTATTACCTGCGAACATTTTGAAATTTGACATACTTCAAGTTAACAGGTTCTCCCTATATACACATACAACAACAGAAAGCAATACACATCAATTATCAATCAACCTTGGGAGACTATAATAAAATGTATGTATCATTGACATACTGAAATAATCAAATTTGACCGAGCAAGTGAGACAGAAAGAAATTATGTTGCCTAACAAACATGAATACACGATGAAAGAGAAAGAAAAACTTTATAGTTTTACCCAAGAAAGTACCAGCGAAATTACCTCGAGATTTTTCTGGTTTAGAACAACGGTATCACTTGGTGAATAGTCATTAACATTGCTGCAAAGATGTTGACAATAGTTGAGTGTTGTAATGCTAAAACGTCAAAACGAGAGACTACATTGCATCTGATATATAAAACAACCATACCTAAATCCCATGTGTTCCTTATTCACATAAAATTTCACCGTCTTTGGGCCTATAACAAGGGCAACAACAAAGTAACTTGAAACTTGATTTCACCACCCATTGTGACATGTAAAAACTTAGCATAAAATATACGGCTCATGTGAAACAATTGCTATGATATGGTTATTCCTATATATTGAAAGAAAGGCATACACAAGCTTATTAAGAAACTTGAGCTGGAATCAGATCCAACCATACAAGCTGGAATTCTGCGTAGCAATGAATTACAAGTTATAGCAAGATTCTCATACATAGACTTAACCACAAAGGTATTGGCTAAGAGATAACTTAAAGGTGACTGAGTTCAATTAAATGCAACATCTACCAAAATACCAGATTGCATAAAAGTAGTACAGACTATAGAGTATGGGATAGTCATAATTTGTAAAGATTGCTTGTTAAATTAATGATATTCCAACTTTCCCAGTGTTGAGTTAAAATACGGCATTTGAATGACATATATACATACCTACTCAATTTTGTCATGTTACCAGCATTCTGTATCATATATCTTTTAAAAACATCATTTGCCAAATGTGTGGTTAAAGGACTGTTTAACAGCTTAGGGATCAACAAATAAAAAAATTAATATAGAGCACAGCAAAGCGCAGAACTTATGCTTGAGCTTCTTGCACCTTGCGCCTGGGCGTGTGTTTTTTGTGCAATACAGCATATGTTATTTTATTATTGTCACCTGTTTATGTAGCATTCTCTTTACCCATATAAGAAAAATTATATATCCATCCAATTTCAAAACCATAATTTTAATATGACTATTTCAGAAAAATGTTATGAAAAGTAAAAAAGATGATAAATGGGAATTCATTTCAATTTCATCTCAGTCACCACTGATGCAAAATAAGAGTTTAGAAAATTAGAAATTAGGGATTGTAGTTGATAGAAATTATGGCTTATGGTAGATAAAATGGATGAAGAGAGTGAAATAGCAAGCAAAAGGAACGTTTAGAGGTGACAGCAAATTAAATTGAGGGATGTTGAAAAAAAGAGCTATCGTTTAGAGAGGGGTGAGAGAGAAACATGAATCGTGAATTGAAAGAAATGAACGTGGGTGTTTTGCGGATGATGGATGCATTTACTTATCTCAAAATAATCCTGCATCTAATTGTTTTTCCATTACACATTTCATTATTTTTATCAATTATCGTCATCCTCGTATCCAGTTGTGTCCTTAAACCATTTAAAATTTTCCTTTATTGGATTAATAACATTCTATATGGAAAATTATTAAAATTAAAAAAAACAGAAATAAAATGGCAAATCATTTCTTCATTGAATCTCAACTTCAAGTCTATGGGTCTGTTTGGTTTCATTTTGTGTTTTATGTTTTCAACATTCATAACAAAATATGAGAATAACGGAAGAAAATTTAAAAAAAATTAGGCAATTTCGATGACGGTGAAAGGACGGCGACGGTGATGGAACGACGGCGGATGGAATGTATTGTTTTCCGTTCTTTTGTTATTTCTCAAAACACGAAAAACAAAATAAATTTGTTTTCCATTTTATACGTTAACGTTATTTTCAAAAACACATGCGTCGTATGTACGATTTTTGGACGAAAATACAACTAAAATGACAAACTAAACAGGGTCTAAGCTTTTGAACAAAATATGAATGGTTCAATTACAAAAAAGAGTGATCTGGCTCTAATAATCATAATAGTCATGGGCGGAAGAAGATAATTCCAAAAGAAAATGACAAGTAATATTAAAAAACTAAAGAAAAAGAGAATATGATCACATTATATTTAAAGCGCAAAAAAAAAGCCTTGGGGCTTTTCAATTTTCGTATTTGTGCGTTTTTAATCGAAACCAGAGCCTTATATGTTATAAGGTAGAAAGGCACAAGGATCGCAGGTTGAGTCTTTTTTGATCTAAGCGTGTCTTGACAACTGTGCAACAAATGCAATGCAAATATGATTTTACAAATTTCAACTAATTTTAATATCGAAATGAACTAACTTACCACTTAAACAAACTATATAGTTCACAAGAATGTCGGTACAAATTGAAGATATTAGAGTCAAATAGGGATCTACATTTAGAAGTGGCTATTCGGGGCTCATCCTCAAAACCAAAGTTAATCCACAAAACCTATTTTCACAAGGAAAAAAAAAATTGGTTCCTATTTTGATATAGTCACCCCTTGTTTGAACTTGCACCCATATTAATACTATTTCAAACTAAAAACAGTGATAGCATTCATTTGAACTATTTGATTGAAAATAAATGTCAGCATTAAATCATACGCTGAATAATATTTCCAACAAAAATCATAAGCCATATGCTTCGGTAAAAATTTATTGAGACGGCTATCTGCAATTCGAAGAAAAAAATTGCAAATAATTGTAACCGCATGTGCTTTGAAATAGATGGTGCAAATATTTGTAGCCATTAAGCTTTTGAAGTAGATAATGAATGTGTTTTAGTTGGATAATGCAAATATTTACAGTTTACTTGAAATAAAAATACAAACTTTTAGCCATTTAATGCAAACATGTGCAATTTGATACTTTTGAATTTACATGCAATTCCAAACATATATTACAAATATTTGCACTAATCTGTGTTTTAAAACAAATTATCCAAATTTTTAGTTATTTAGTGATAATACCATGCATATGCACTCTGCAACGGTAATGAAAATTATACTCATTTGGTGCAATTTCACAGACCTCATGTATCTTTTTTCATCAATAGAAATTTTAGGTTGTCTTTAGTCATTTGTAATCTTAATGTGATGTCCATTTGAAAACTGAATCCTTTCTTTTATACTCTATTTAATTGCAAATGCTACACTAAAAATTCACTAAAAATTTACTTTCCACTAAAAAATGCATCTGCAAAAATGATCGTTATTTGCATTGTTTATTTAGTATTGCAGTTACAGATGTTTGCGTTAGTAAATATCATTTGCAGATTTGTCTTCGTATGTTTGATAAATAGAGCATATAGAAAATAGCATAAAATTTATTGCTAAAGGCACCGCCTAAGTTGCTAATGGCACCACTGAATATTTTCCACTACGGTCGGCGGTTCTGCGGCCAGCGGCAAACCGCCGACCGCGGTGCCACTAGCAAAACCTGTGGTGCCTTTAGCACCGCTCAAAATTTATGAGTCTACTTGAAAATGAAATTTGACTTCAACTTTTCTACAAAAATGGATTATGTATTTTTTGCATAGAAAACGATGGTGCGTACATGATATGTTACGGCCAGAGGAAGGCAAAGATTCTCCCCCAGGATCTCTTTTTCACACTTGAATGAGACCCCACTTGTGCAGCACTCATCTCACCCAAGATATTAAAATATCAACTCGAGATATGGACCAAGATGTTTGAAATCGGAGATTTAAAATATTGGTTATGGCAAACTTGAAAATATAAATTGTTTCCTTCGGTTTTGGACATGTACCTCAAAATCTAAGTTTTTGATAGGTAAATCCTAATTTTTGGATCAAAAGAGTAATCAAACGTTTTTCTAAATAAAATCTGTTATTTTCAATGAAGATAGATGAAAAAGAGAACATACAACAAAAGTAAACAATTGTAAATTATATTAAAAAAAGATAGCAATTTCGAAGTGGTTTGGCGTAAGTTTTGGCATACGTCCACTGTTATTTCGTTCATTATTGGCATTATAGCCTGAGTTACAAAGATTTCAAAATACAACTGAAATTTACTTTAAAATTTTGACAAAGTCTAGACTACGAGTGCTTGTGAAGGATCCTTTTTCTCTTCAAGCTATTTATAGAGCTCCAAACTAAAAATATCTCTTAGTTTGAGAAAGCATTTCCTCAAATAACTCTGAGTTTGAATGAGTAAAAGATTTATTTTGAGGATTTCGATCAAAGTCGAATTACAAACCCCGAGTAAAAGATTTATTTTAAGAATTTCGATCAAAGTCGAATTACAAATCCCGCATCGACCGCCGTATTTCAAGCCCTAGGCTCCTCATCAAAATGCACCATTTCATTCATTTCTGACGGAATGCTTCTCCAACTCAACCAATTACTTTGTGTCCCTATCTCTTAAACTCAACTGCTCTTATCTTTCATTTAAAAAGCTCAAACTGAACTAACTTTGATCTTCATTCTCCCCATTTCGATTGCAACTTTATTGTAAAACTTATCCATTATTTCAAACACTTTTTACATCAAACGTTGAATGTGTCTTCACGCAATCCTTCAAGTGAGTTTTGAGTACATTCTTTAGTATAGTTTTAGCGGTGTAACTTGATTCAAATGGTATTTTGTCTAACTTCCTACAGTCTTCTAAGTATATTGAAATATGAGTATTACACTTACTCCTGTATTTACTTTAGCTTTATGAGCAAACCTTTGAGTCTTCGTATTCTGGCAGCTAGCTAAACTTTGTACTCTAGTATGTAGCTAGACTTCAAATTTGCATTCACCAGCATTTAGTTGAGCTTCTAATCTTCGTGTACACGTAGGATATAAATGTGCTTCAATCTACATACACTAATGTATAGACTAGGATTCATATCTTCATACACTATCACACAGGTTAAGCTTTAGGCCTTTGGTGAACAATATGTAGTAGATTAACATTTCAAAACCTTTTAAATTATCAACATTTTATCCCAAATAAAAGTAGTTTCAGTCCCATACAGCTCGTAAGCTTTTTGCATTATTAGATTGACTCTTTATTCCTCCTTGAGATTATGTTATTTTAAGTCTTACTCGCGAGCATTATGGCAGGCGCTTCGCGCGTGAACTACAAATTGTATATTGTTATCCCGCTTTTTGACAAAGCCGCGATGCCACAAGATTGGTCGAAAACGGGAAACAGTCCATCTCAGAGATTGGTTATACTTCACTTAACCATGGATATCGATGAATTTCGTCCGAGTCCGGAATGGGCCACAGTTGATAGGACATGACAAGAAAGATCATAGAAGTCGACATTTCAAATTTCAAGTCAATCCGAGTTCGTATGCTCAAGATATGATGGGTTCAATGCGAAGAGAGGTGGTCACTGTCTGGTTCGAGACCATCCATTTCGAACCCATCCACCGCCTTTGTTTCGAAACCATGCTGTTCGAAACCATCCACGCCCTCTCCTTCGAACCCACCTAGTTCGAACCCATCTGCGCGCTTGCCTTCGAAACCACGAGGTTCGAACCCAAGCCACGTTCGAACCCATAAGGATTCCTGGGTTCGAATTAGTCACATTCGAAACCAGGGGTACTTCCCATTTCGAACCCACCGAGTCAATTGGTTTGGATGACGTGTTCGCCGTAGTTCACGGAGTCGAAGCGGTCCATTCGGAGATAAGTTAGGATCGATTCGAATATTGCGCGCCACGTCACTACAAGCCCACGTGCACTGCTGGGTTCGAAATGAAGGGTTCGAACGTCATGGGTTCGAAATCCACAGCCAACCGAAAATACCAATTTCGAACCGAGCATATCTCCTCGACCACAAATCCAAATGCAACCAAATTTTCACAGTAGCTTCCATATGAGGTAAAGATTGTTCCTGCCAAGTTTCAGCTCGATTGGACCATTCCTTGATGGGTTCGAAATCACTTCGAACCGATGTCCGATCGAGACGAAACTTGGTGGGGTCGGTCGCGTGGGCCCACTCACGTGCCAGAAGAAGTCTCACGAAGTTTCAGCAAGATCTGGGCCTCCAACGCCTATAAATAGCACCCTGAAGCCTTCAGAAAGAGGGATCTTTCCGCCATTGAACGCCAAGACTCTGCCGGATTCAAGTTTAATCATCAGAATCGCTGTTGTATTCAGATTTCAAAGCAATTGTCGGCTGTAATCCATTGTAATCGATTTAATCAAGCAAAGCAATAAAGAGAAAACCTTCAAAGTGGACGTAGGCGCGAACGCCGAACCACTATAAATCCTGTGTTTGTGATTGTTGTTCGTGAATTATTGTGATTTGTTGATTAGAGCTGAATTATATACTGATTGTTGCTGAGTTCTGTGTTGAATATTATCGAATTGAACACGTAAACGGGTGCTTTCACGACCTTGGGTGTTTGTGACCAATTTTGGCGCAAACATTTTGGTGCTTTCACTGAGAACTGATTCAGGAAAAAGTTGATTTTGAAAATATAGGAGTTCAGATTTAGGAATTATGGCAAGACAATCGAGTAGGAGGCCAAGGACAGAGAGAAGCGAACCACAGGGAAGCCAAGAGGCTTCCTCAGGAGCAAATCAACCATCGATATACATCACGAGGGACGAGATGGAAACTATGATGAAGAGGCAAGAGGAAATGATCCAGAGTTTACTTCAACAGATAGGACAGCTTGGGGCACAGAATAGAGAAGCCAATGGAGCCCAGAACGGAGCGGGACCATCCGGCATAGCACCAGAGCTAGGGGGCACACATATGGAGAATGTTGACCCAATCTTGGAAAGAGAAAGAGGAGCATCTGCGCAACCCGGTAGTAGTAGAGATGCGAACGCTCAGTCAAGGGGGCAGATCCCGGGGTTACCTCGTGAGCTCGGGGGGCAGGTTGGAAGTAGTGAACAAGGATTACATCTCGGAGACAACGACCGATTGGCAGAGATAGTTAGGAGAGCTTTGAGAGGCGGTATGGTGAACAAAGATTTGGAAGATGTCAATAGAAGTCCTTTTACTTCAGCAATCAGGCAAGCTAGGAACCCACCTGATTTCAAACTACCATCGTTGGATATGTATGACGGGAGAGCGGACCCCACGGTCCACCTGACAAAATATATGAGGCATATGGAAGTACTGGGGGCATCGGAGGAGGTTATGGCCCGGTGTTTTCCATTGTATTTGACAGATATCGCCGCACTATGGTTTAGACAGTTGGAGAACGGATCCATCGGTACATGGAATGGTTTAGTGGAGAGATTTATGAGACAATTCAGGGTTCATATTACCAGACCCAAGAACGTGATGACTCTGGCAACCCTAAAGCAAAAGGCTGGAGAGACCTTGAGAAGTTATCTAGCACGATTTAATGCTGCAGCAGCTTCAGTGGATAGAGCAGATCCATCCATGGTAGTAATGGCAGCCGTGTCCGGAATAGCTGACGGCACAGAGTTCAAAAATTCATTGACTAAAGATCCACCCGTAGATCTGGAGGAATTCTATCACGAAGCAGAAAAGTTTTTACGACTCGAAGATGCGAACGCCGAGAAAGAAGAAAGAGATGGGATAGAAATTTTTGCACTCAAAGACGCCCCTAGAAGGGACTCGGACAAGGATAAAGGTAAAAGAAAGATTGAGAATGACAGAGACAGATCAAAGCGGCAACGGAGGGAGCCGCGATTCACCACCTACGCTGAGTTGAGCGAGAGCTTGGAGCGAATTTACCAAGATACCAAAGAACAGATTCCGTATCGTAGGCCAATGCGAAGGGATCCTACCTCAGACGAAAGGAAATCAGATAAGTTCTGTGTATTCCATGAATTAAATGGTCATAACACTAACGATTGTAGGCACCTGAAGGATGAGGTGGAAGGGCATATCAGGAACGGTATGCTCCTTCAGTATGTAAGGAGGCGAGCTCCTGTGGCGGAACCAGAGCGACCACCATCCACGTCAGCTAGAGGCGATCCTGAATCAAGGCACCGTTTGGTTATCAACTGAATGAAATAACGATGAACAAGTCGTAAGCTTCCACTACCACAATTAAATCATTTACACATGCGCGAGATCGCGAACGATCTCCAGGCATGCTCTGAGTGATCACCGACCGTTTCGTAGTGGGAACTTACACTTTGACATCCATGCTTTACTTTCGTTTCATTTTGATTTGAACGTTTGGACTTTGTTTATCTGGACATTGTTTTTGGAACTCATCTGTTTGATAATTATTTGATTTTGATAACTCTGGAATGACTAAGCTACGCACACATGTATGGGGTCACGAACGATCCCTAGGTAAGCTCTGAGACGGCGATGAACCGCCCCTATAAACGATCCAGGAACTCACCCGAACGTGACCCTGGCATCGATAACACCAAGCCCTCCCGGGCACACACACAATTCGCCTCGAACGGCATCCGACCTCGAACGGTCACAATCCGCCACGAACGGCACCCGACTTCGAACAGTCATAACTCGCCTTACCTCAAATGGCTTGATCGCGAACGGTCGTCACTTGAGGTCCGAAACCCGACCGCGAACGGTCACAAATTCGCCTCGAACGGCACACGATCGCGAACGATCACCCTCCGCCTCGAACGGCACACGACCGCGAACGGTCACAGATTCGCCTCGAACGGCAAACGATCGCGAACGATCGCTTCCTGCCTCGAACGCCATTGATCGCGAACGGTCATGGCTCACTGATTATGAAAACCGACCTCGAACGGTCACCATTCGCCTTGAACGGCACTTGGTCGCGAACGATCATCATTTGCCACGAACGGCAGTCGACCGCGAACGGTCCCATCTCATCATTCGCCGCGAACGGCATCGACCGCTAACGGTCCTATTCGATCTTATGCCACGAACGGCACGGACCGCGAACGGTCCCGATTCACCTCAAGCAGCATACGATCCCGAACGATCGAAGCATGGATTTATACGCTCGACCGCGCACGGTCGCACTTCACCTCGAATGACTCGATCGCGAACGATCGTCATTTGAAGTTGACGCTTGACCACGAACGGCCGCGCTTCATCCCAAATAGCTCGATCTCGAACGATCGTCATTTGAGTCCATATGAAACTATCGAGTTCTTTGCAGGTTGATAACCGGATACGAACATCCAACTCAAGGCATTACAAAACACACCTTCCTACAGCAAGGCATGTTTTGGGGGGCAAAGTGTTATCCCGCTTTTTGACAAAGCCGCGATGCCACAAGATTGGTCGAAAACGGGAAACAGTCCATCTCAGAGATTGGTTATACTTCACTTAACCATGGATATCGATGAATTTCGTCCGAGTCCGGAATGGGCCACAGTTGATAGGACATGACAAGAAAGATCATAGAAGTCGACATTTCAAATTTCAAGTCAATCCGAGTTCGTATGCTCAAGATATGATGGGTTCAATGCGAAGAGAGGTGGTCACTGTCTGGTTCGAGACCATCCATTTCGAACCCATCCACCGCCTTTGTTTCGAAACCATGCTGTTCGAAACCATCCACGCCCTCTCCTTCGAACCCACCTAGTTCGAACCCATCTGCGCGCTTGCCTTCGAAACCACGAGGTTCGAACCCAAGCCACGTTCGAACCCATAAGGATTCCTGGGTTCGAATTAGTCACATTCGAAACCAGGGGTACTTCCCATTTCGAACCCACCGAGTCAATTGGTTTGGATGACGTGTTCGCCGTAGTTCACGGAGTCGAAGCGGTCCATTCGGAGATAAGTTAGGATCGATTCGAATATTGCGCGCCACGTCACTACAAGCCCACGTGCACTGCTGGGTTCGAAATGAAGGGTTCGAACGTCATGGGTTCGAAATCCACAGCCAACCGAAAATACCAATTTCGAACCGAGCATATCTCCTCGACCACAAATCCAAATGCAACCAAATTTTCACAGTAGCTTCCATATGAGGTAAAGATTGTTCCTGCCAAGTTTCAGCTCGATTGGACCATTCCTTGATGGGTTCGAAATCACTTCGAACCGATGTCCGATCGAGACGAAACTTGGTGGGGTCGGTCGCGTGGGCCCACTCACGTGCCAGAAGAAGTCTCACGAAGTTTCAGCAAGATCTGGGCCTCCAACGCCTATAAATAGCACCCTGAAGCCTTCAGAAAGAGGGATCTTTCCGCCATTGAACGCCAAGACTCTGCCGGATTCAAGTTTAATCATCAGAATCGCTGTTGTATTCAGATTTCAAAGCAATTGTCGGCTGTAATCCATTGTAATCGATTTAATCAAGCAAAGCAATAAAGAGAAAACCTTCAAAGTGGACGTAGGCGCGAACGCCGAACCACTATAAATCCTGTGTTTGTGATTGTTGTTCGTGAATTATTGTGATTTGTTGATTAGAGCTGAATTATATACTGATTGTTGCTGAGTTCTGTGTTGAATATTATCGAATTGAACACGTAAACGGGTGCTTTCACGACCTTGGGTGTTTGTGACCAATTTTGGCGCAAACATATATGTTTAACACGTTAAGTAAAAATGATCAGCACAAATATTTAGCCACATTTTTACGTTAGAAATCATGTGCAGTTAATTTGAATTTTTATTTCTACATTTAATTTTTAAGTTAGTTTGAATTTTTTTTACGTTATTAATTAATAAAAAACAAATTTGTAAAAAAAATTATTTGTTAGATCTTATTTTTAAGTGATATTAAAAGCATCCCTAACGGCATATTACAAAATGTAACATCTAAACACTTTTCAACAGAGGTTATAATTTGTAATTGGTTACAATTTCATGTGGATAGTTTGAGAATTTGTAATTTGTTAGGATGTTTGTTGAACAAGCGTCCAACTCTCAGGAGCCTGTTAAACAAGCGTCTAAGAGTTTGACACTTGTTCAACAAGTGCCTAGCACCTTAAAAAACCTAGACGTTTGTTAAACAAGCATCTGGCTCGATCTTTGTTGGGAAATCACATGGATTACATTTTCTAATTTGTAAAAATGTAATATGTAACCAATTTTTTTGTTGGAGATGCTCTAAGAGTTGATAATATTTATAAAAAAGTGTTTTGAATTTGAAAAGGCAGTTTAATATTAGATTCTGTTTTTAAACGATGTTAAAATTTGGTAATATAAACAAATGGGCATTTTTAATAGTTCACGCTGATAACAAAAGAAATATGACACCAAAGTATTACAACTATTATAAAAGATAATGATAGCCAATGCATAATCAAAATCACAAAATTGAAAGAAAAAAATGTGACATTGGCATCACAAAACAACTCAATTTTCCGCTATGACTTATTCACCGAATAAACGAGACGACAAACAATGGCTTTCTACCAATTGAATTAATACCTTAAAAAATGGTCGAAAGATTTTGAAATACCACGGGTAGTGACCCTATGACTTCTCACTTAGCACTCGGTTTTTATAACTGACCTAGGAAACTTCTCTTCACCAATTGTGCTAGGTCAAACATTTCTCATTTAAAACAAAACGTCGAATTTTTTGATTTCAAACCAAAAGGCTTCATTTTGCACATTGTTTTTGACCGAAGATTTGCGAGACAATAACCCCATGATTTCTTACTCGCACATTAGCCTAAACCAATTAAATTGGATCAATTCCCCTACAAACTTCTCCGAGTTTACTCAGTGGAAACCAGTTGCAGTAACCTTACGTTTTCTCACTTCGACTCAAAATCAACTTGTATAACTTAGATTCGAGAAGCTACTATTCATGGTTGGTGTTAATCCTATTTTTTGTGGATAATAACACTATGGCATTTTGCTAAAAACCATAGACTGATTTTTCTACATATGACCCAAGCAGTTTCTTCTCATAGACGATGTTAGTCCTTTTTTATGTAAAATTATGATAAAAAGGTATGAAATGAATTATTACCTTTTCATTTCTTATTTAAATAATTTGCATATGCATATTTGGTCATTGTATTGCATATTGTAACTGGTATAAATGAACTCCACATAAATTTGTGCTTCAAAAATAAAAACTTTATCAATCGATCATAAATCCATTACATTGTCCAAAATAAAATAGACCAAAAGGAACGAAACAATGTTCGGTACTAATTTTAATAAACTCGCCCAAAATAAAATAGATCAAAAGGAACGAAACAATGTTCAGTACTAATTTTGATAAACTAAATAGTCTAGTGTGACTTTTATGAGGAAGTGTATCCGTCGAAGGAGCAATCATAGCTCAATCATCTCGACTCCTAAGAGAAGCTTCTTTATTGAAAATATCAGCATACTATTTCAAGCTCCAAGCCTAAGGCAATACATCGTCACCCACGGTTATTAATGGCGCACAGCATAAAAAGACGCAAAGCCTCCTCGGAGCCTTGGCGCACGACGCAACAAATGGTGCACGCCTTTTTAATTTACTGCACATGTTTAGAATTTTTTATATAAATTTAAAAAGTACGATATTTTTACTAAACAAACGCAACAAAAAAATTAGGCATCTTGCAAAAATAATCATCAAATATAATATTATAAACATAGAATTTCAAGCATAATGGTTTTCTAAAGCCAAAATCCAAAATAATTATACATATTACTGATAAAATAGAAATCTGAATATGATTCGACAATTATATTTTTCAAATTAACGTTTACATCAAAAAATTAGTAAGTTTCAGCATCTTTCTCGTCTATCTCATTTAGATGTATTCCTTAGTGAAGATGTAAATGAGCTGAAGCGTATGCTGAAAAATCTCTCGACGTAGATGTTCTTCTACTCGAATATCTAGCTTCCTCTAACAACAACATCCCAAGTCAAGTTATCATTATCATCATCAAATACAAAATACAAGCTTATCTTCAGCTTCGGATGCATCATCCATCTTTTTATCGCTTCAAATAATGATGACATTATTTAATGATATGTGTTGATATAAAGAAGTTGCATGTGTGTGTCTATACACACACACACACACACACACACATATATATATATACACATATATTATTCCATGGTTTTATCGTAGTCTGAGATTTTAATGTATTTTCCTGCTAAATGGCATGTCGACAAACACAGACGATATATTAAAAAATATCACTGAAGTTAGCAATATCGCAATATGGAATATTTATGTAATTCAAGAACAAATATTGCTTGAAGTCTGTTATGCATTATGTCAACCACACACAGCTATACAACTATTATCTGATATTAACTACTTAGATTACATGTACTGCAAATTGTTGAATTACTGTTCACACACCGTTCAACAAGTACATCTCTCCTGTAATACCAACCAACTCATGCATACCGCACCTATTGTTTACTTAACATGCAAAATGGATAAGTTGGCATCTAATTGCTCAATTTGCTCTACTAGCAAATGGCAACATTCAACTCCTAACCAATTAAAGATAAACGTTTTCATATCTTTGTGTATAACCAATAACTAATAACCAAACCATCAAACTGTGTACCTTCATCTTCTGGTCCTAGCATAAGAAACGAATGAAGCTTAACAACTTGAGTGAAAGGAATATAAATCAAAATCTGCTCATCTACGTCGCTCTCCAAAAACAGATTCTCATTTTCTCTATAGCCCTAAAAGGAACCAAAGTCTTTAGTAGCAAACTCAAAACTCTACCGAGATAAATCGCATAAATTATAAAAAGATACCAATTTCATTGTGTTGACAACTGGATGCGATGACTTCTGGTTTAGACACTCAACAGATCTCCAGTCGATGAACTCCACGAGATCGGCCTTTCCATTTTGTTAAATAATAATAATAATAACTAGGGTTAACGCTTAGAACAAAGTTAGGACTTTTGACTGTTGATTGAATTAGTACCTGGCCAACGTCGGATGCATAAGGAGAAGAAGACGCCATTGCGATTCGCTAAAATTCTAAGATTTAGCAGAAGAGTGCCGTATTCGGAGGCAAATGAATTTTATGCGAGAATATCAAGCAGCTTTTCACTTTTTGGATTGGTCCAATTTCCGAGAAAAAAACCCACTTAGTTTAGTTGGTGTGTTCGTATTCGGACTTACATAAAACCAACTTGGGCATTAAGCTTCTAGACAGTGGATCAACGGCGGGGTTGTGATGGCTGTTGCTAACTCGCGGCCTCCGTTGTTCCATCCGTGAAATAAGCAAACCATATATTACAATTATTATTATTCTTTTAAGTATAATTCATATTATGTAGTTTATATATCTTTATAGGTAAGTGAAAAAACAATTTATAATTTTTGTTAATATGAATGTGGCATATTGAAATTGACGTTTCAATGATTTATTAAATGAATTAACAAATATTATTTATTTGATTTTTTTTAAGGGGTTTTTAGATTCAAGAAAAAAGTTGAAGAAAAATTTAGTTTCAGTGACAAAAAGTTTGTTTTTTAGATCGAATAACACTTTTCAGTGTAATTTACAGAATGATAGTTATAACTATCATTTTCAGTTTACAATAAAAGGTGTCCTTTAAACTAAAAAACAAACTTGTTGTCCCTAAGACTATTTTTTTTTTTCAACTTCTTCATTGTGTCTATTTACCCCTTTTTTATATATGTTAAATTTAAATTACATGGTATCTGAGCTTAAAGAGGTAAATGGCCTGAAAGAATTGAGAAGGATCTTGTAACAATTGTAGAAATTTTAATGCAGTGTTATTTGAAGTTAAAAGCGTAATTTTGTAATGCAATGTACAATAAGTTTTTGAGATAATTAAACGATTATAATTGTTTTACAAATCATCATCGCTTGTGTATATACTTTAATATATGTGGGGCGTGTGTATTAAAATTGACATATATTTTTAGATTTATTAGATGCATAAACTGACTATTTAATGAGATTATTTAAGTAGTTTAAATTTGAGATTCCGTAAGTAGTTTAAATACACAGATTTAAATACAAAATATTTGAAAATAATTAAAGAAGGGGAGTGCATAGTTGTAGAAATGATATAATGTAGGTATTCGAAGCTAAAAAGAATTTTACAATGCAATGTATGATAAATTTATTGAGATAAATGAATAATAAATTAATTTTGTTAATATTATTTATGTATATTATTGTGTTATGCGATTTATATAGCTTCATAATTGAATGAAAAAACAATTTTATCACTTTTGTTGATATGAATATGGTACCATATTGAAACCTTTGTACTTTATGATTTAGTAGATGAAGTAACGAGTATCAGTTAATTGAATTTTATTAGAATGGTTTAAATTCAAGGTTTCATAATTAGTTGAAATATATTTATTTAAATGTGCAATATTATGTGATATGGAGGAGAGTTCTGTAAATAATTGTAGAAATTTCAAAATGTAGGTACTTGACGTTAAATTGAGAATTTTACAATGTAATGCATGGTAAACATATTGATGTAAATGAATTATAAATTAAATTTGTAATTATATTTATGAATTTAACTTGTGTTATGTGATTGATGTACTTATATATTTGAATGAGCTTTTTATGCCATTTTTATTAGTATGAATATGGTATAATTGTTGAAATTTTCATATTTCTGTAATTTATTAGATAAATCAAAAAATAATATATTGCTAAATTTGTTTAAATAGTTTAAGATTACGTAGGGGATTCTAACGGATGGAGTTAAATGTAAAATATTAGAAGGGAATTAAGAGTAGTTTTGTAAATGGTTATAAAAAAATTAAAATGAAGGTGTGTAACGTAAAAAAGACATAATAATGTAATGCACCACGTGATAAAATTATTTAGAATTATAATTGAATTTGTTATTATTGTTTATGTATATACTTTATCTTATGAGAGTTGTGTGTCTTTAAAATAATTTTACTATTTTTGTTATTATAAGTATGATGTGCATATTGAGATTATCATATTTTCATAATATGCCACATAAATTAACGAATATTAGTTAATTGGATTTATCTAATTAGTTTAAATTTAAAATTGCATAATTAATTTAAGTATGTATGTTGAAACACAAAATATTAGAAGAAAAGTGAGGTGGATTTTGTTGTGAATAATTGTGATTATTTTAAATGTTGGTATTTGAAGTTAAGAGTAAATTTACAATGCAATGTATAATAGATTTACTGAGATAATTGAATTACTATTGTTTTGTATGATTTATATATTATAGTTGATTAAAAAGGTAATTTTATCATTTTGGTTGTACAATAGTGGTTTACATATTGAAATTGTCATTCTTTTGTATTTGTTATAAACATTAACAAATGTTAGTTAACTGAATTCATTTGAATAGTTTAAATATTTGATTATATAATTAACCTAAATATATGGACTTAAATATAAAATGTTAGGATGTAACTAATAAATTATTTGTAATAATCATATAAAATTTTAAATCTACGAGCCAAAATGTAAAATAATGGTAGAGAATCGGTAAAAAAGTGTGAATAGGTAAACCAGAAGGTTCAAAAATAAAATATCAAAAGAGTAAGGAGAAGAGAGAAAACTTATAGAATCAATAGAAAAGCTAGAGAAATTCTTCTGTTTTATTATTATTTAATAGATGATTACTAGACCTAATGGCACGTGTTATGCGTGTGTAAGACAAAATGATTAGTATAAATTGTAGATGATCCTAAGGTATAATGCGAATGGCATGTGTATGAAATATAGTAATAATGGAACAAAAGGTTCACGCTATGCACATGAAAGATAAAATGTTCCAATTCATCAAAATTTAAAAGCTTAATTCAACTATTGATATCATAGCATAAGTTCAATGCATGTAAACTTATGAATAAGTTTAATTTGATATTTCAACGGATAGTAAACATCGTTGTAAGAATTATACATAGCATGTTCTACGCATCGATGTTAATAGCAAAGTGATTATATATGAAGGAGTTTAAGACCTTTTAAAGAGTGTTTTGATGTAATTTACAATACTAACATACACATCCATTGAACATGCACATACATATGCCTAGCATGTTAAGGCACGTCCATCGAACATGCGCAAAGAAAATTGAAAATAGATCTTGAGAGACGAAGAAGCTACCCGAGTGGCTAATGAGCATTTTCTTATGTTTTTCAATTTTAATTTTATTTTTTTTGTGACGACCCGCCCTTCTATGCCCAGAAAGACGTATCGTCTTGAAGAAAGAAAGGGATGAGAAAATAAAAAGATAGAGAAGAAAGAACAACAACATCAGAATCTCACAGCGGAATGGAACAAAATATAATATATCACATAACTATTACATAATTTTACATATATCAGAGCTATACAGATGATACAACACATACTAGACAGCTATAAACACATGTCTAGTTAACACAAGTCAATATATAATACAGATAAACAACTCAGAGATATCAACACAGCGGAACACTATATATATATCTATCTACAACGCTGAAGCCTCCTGCTCCATTGCTCCTCCAGAATTCATCAAAGCTAACCTGAATCCCTTGGCTACCCGTAAAAATTTGGGTACTCGAGAGTTTATGAAAACAAAAATAAACTCCGGGTCAGACGTGGGTCTGGTATGAGTAACAGGTTAAAGTTGCTTAACTTTGAAAAACATTTGAAATAAAAGGTATCACGTAAGACTTCCCACGAATAAATATGGGTAAGTTTTTACCTTACGCTAACCAAAACATTTGATAGGAAATTCTGTGATATTATAATAGGTCTAGGGTTTTCAAATAAATAGAAAATAGCCGAAATTGTTACATTCATTAAATTCCAGCTACTAGCCACAAAAGTGGGTAATACAATCAAAACCGATGGCACTTATTGGATTTTGGATTCCATACAATGGCAGGGCTACTGGGGTACCGCCCGTCACAGTACGTGGCCTAGATCAACGTACCGAGGATCACTCCCAACCCCCTGCAACACAAGGCTGGAACCATTCCTTACTGAACAGTCCCGAACAAGACAACCCCGACGGTTGGAGCTCACAACTGTCCACACAGCCGAATAAAAAGGGACATCTAGACAGGGGAAAATCTTGTCCTGCTTGGGCATGACCCACCTAACCTTGCTGCACCTCCCCTGTTTTAGCCATTCCCGGTTGATGAGGCTTGAGGCTACGATTACCTTTAGAGAACACATTTCTTAGAATGCTCATCGTCCACCTGACGATGGTTTGTAAGCATTCAATCCATACAAGTTCGTTCCGGGTTCGAACGAAACCGAAGGCATTATCTCGTTACACTCATTTTGGAATCACCCTCAAAGTTAACGACGACAACCCTTGCATTCTGAATCTTCATCTTCACTTCAGATTCACGGCCTATCGTTAATTTGGATTCGATGTGGTTTTCGGATGTTCCAAATATGGAAAAACCCGATCCCGGTCTCATCGAAATCCAAAACGTGTCTTTTAGGGCCAAGTTGTCTATTTAGTCTTAACAGTTTAATTCAAAATAATTCAATACACACACAGATAGATAATTCACAATATCCTAATAGATGGTCAACATTAGCATCATAAATAGATAATCAGTATTATCACTACAAACAGATAATGCATATTATCATCATAACAGATAATCCATATTATCATCATACTTAAATCAAAGCATACATAGCACATAACATCAATTTCTCATATCTGAGATTTTAAATCATTCAAGGTAAATAATATCATCCATTCATACATAAGCAATCATATAAGCTATCATTAATTTAAAATGAATTAAATTAATTATATCATCTCTAATTAATTTAATGTAAATTAAATTAATTACTTCACCATTTAAAACTTGCTTACACAATTATTAACCAATTTCCAATCAATTAATAAATCATTCACTAATTATTCGTTTCAATTAATCATACTTGATTAATTAACATTTAATTATATACAAATAATCATTCTTAATTATTTTCACAAATTAATTTTCTTATCTAAATATAGAAATTGACCTTAAATTACAAACATTACATTACTTCTGAATTACACTAATTAATTACTCTTTAATTTCTTATTATTGATTAATTAATCTAAATTTATCATCCCATCATTAATTATATCAATTAATGATTTCTAATTACATTTTAATTAATACCTTGTTTAAATAATTGCCCGAGTAATTAAACTTCACTTAAACCACATTTATTAATCACCTCTGATTAATACCATTAGTAATTAACTATCTTTAATTACTCATCAAATAAATTAATTACTCCTTAATTATTTTCTCTAATTAATCCCCTGATTAATTATACAAAGTAATTATATTCCAATTACTTTCACTATTAAATCATTCCTAGGTAATTACATCCAGTAATTATCATTAATTACTTTCCTAAGTAATTATACTTATCACATCATTAAAATGGTTGTCTAAATTAATTAAACTTAATTAATTAACTAAAAAAATTCATAGAATTAATTACAATGAGTAATTAATTCCTTAATTACTTCCGTTAAGTAATTATACTTAACAATTTACAATTGTTTATCTTAAATAAATAATTTATTAATTATTAAAAATAATCCTATTAATTGATTATTTCATAATTTTTAGTTAATGTCCTTCATTAACTATTTATAATTCTTAAATTACTTTCCTAAAGTAATTAACTAAAATTTATTATCAAGTATATTTTTATTAATATTAATGACTCATTAATTAATCCCTCACTTAATTCATTAATTGATTGCTAATCATTAATTTAAAATTAAACCAATGATTTCTTAATTACCAATTAATTTACCTTAAATTAATTAACTTATATCTTATTTAAATAAATTTAACTCTTAATTTCTGAGTTAATTAATTCCAGTCATTCATTATCCATTTAGTTAATTTGATAATTACAAGCCTTAAGTTTTAAAACCCTTTCTGTTTAATGATCAATTTATCATTGATAAGGTATTTTAAACAATTTAATTTAAATTTACTTTTAAATTCATTTTAAATTTAAGATGAAATCAAATTAATCTTAACAATTCCAAACTCCTCTTTTTTTTACAATTTAAAGAATGATTTTCTTAAATAGAAGATTAAAAGAGTTTAAACATGGTTTCATTTTGAATTCAAATCAAATTTAAAAATTCTCTTTATCATTCAAATTTGTTTGAAACAAATTTTAAATTTAAAAATCTTATTTATTTAAAAACTGAGATTCAAATTACGTTTTGAATCCAAACTTATCTTGATTTAAACTTTGTTTAAAATACGTATATTTTTTTCATTTAAAAGCCCGGTTTTAAAAATGAAATAAACTTACACGTTTAAAACCTGTAGCTAAAAATACCCGAGGTAAACAAATATTTCTACGAGCAAAACCCCACATTTCTTCGAGTCCGACACTCGAATCACTCGAGTGAAACTCGAGTAACAATTCCCCTTTTTAAAGTAGTTATAACTAATTTAAAATTTTAAAACTTTATTTTATTTTAAACTGAGATTCAAATTTCTTTTGAATCCAAACTTTTCTTTTATTTAAATAACTATGTTGAACATTCATATCTCAAAAAAAAAAATCCCAGTTTGAAGAATATTAACTTTACAGGTTTTGAATAACCTGTTACAACTTACCCAGGTTTCCCCCTCCCCACTACTCCGAGTCAACAACGAACCTGCTCCGAGACGCGTGAAGTATTTTCCCGAGTCAAAATACTTAAAAACTCGAGTACCCCCCCTTTGCGTCAACAACCATTCCAGGCACAAACATAGTGCACGTGTACCCTCACCGGAGCTCCCTCCGATCATCGACGATCACTCCAACGCATCGCCTAACCACACAGCAACCCACAACGTTCACCTAAACATTTGCTCGAGCCTTGAAATCGAAAATGAACACAAACCCAAACCTGGAAACGTACGAGCACCACCTCCACGAAACCTGTCACCGCCTCTTCCACAACGCCTCGGCCACTAGAAAATCCCCTACTCCGGCTACGACTTCGACTACGACCCAACTATCATTCTCCAAAAAGTCGAAGCACTCGATCAACGTCACAGGTCGCAGTGGTCGATTCACTGAACACTAATAAAATTAGGGTTCTAAAAGAAAATTCTCTGTCGCGATCTCTCTGATGAACTTCATCACTTTCATCCATTTTTCCTAGCATCTATGATCAATCCTCCATCAACCATAAGAGTCCCGACCTCTCCAGTCCATTTGATCACCAGAAAGTCATGCATTTGCATATTATGCTCAAACCAGAACTTCCTCTAAACCCCTTTACTTAAATTTATAGTTTTGGTTTTAAAAATCATATTTTGACTTAAATATTCAATTTATAATACTGCAATTACATTTTTAAAGGTTTGAGTTTTCAATTGTATTTAGTATACTCAATTGTTTTTAATAGTTTCAGAAACAAGCAACTCAAAATTTAACTAATCTTATATTTTAAACCTTAATCTAAATTGGATCAAACAATATTGGTTAGATAACCAGATTTTATCATGAGCAAGACCGTGTGGAAGGGAATAATAGTTAAAATTTTGAGCCTGAGAAACATTGCAGAGCACAACAAAATAACAGTACTTCACACATAAATATACAGGGACCTATTTATACATATGCATCACAACATATTCTCATAGATGAGTATGCAACTGACAATTATAACTTTAAACTATTTAATTTTTTATGTTACTCACCTGCAAATAAACAGAGAGCATCTTTGAAACTGGAAAAGGTATTTGCAGGCTTTTGTTTTGATTCCAGAAACATGTATTTTGAAAACATGAGTGCTTGCTACAGATTAACTTGAAAACTTTATCTTGCTTTGATCTTTCTGTAAATCTTCTTGCCTTTGTTGTAGTATGATGTTGTTTAAGTTTGCAAATAAAAACTTACTTATGTTTTCCGGTTTATCCAGTTTTGAACAGAGAGTATTGCATATAGATATAAGTTAGGCAAGCTTATACAGGAAGATGTAGTTATTATATCATATTATTATTATTATTTTAATGTCAGAGATATTTTGTTTACATTTCGGCTGAAATGATAAGTATATATCTCTAGTAGACCAAATGGTGTGCTAATTAAATGAAAGGGTACTTATGTTTTCATGCTTATCTTAATTTTGTATGTAAATAGATCTTCTGCACTTTGTTTTATTCCTTTTCACATTTTGTTCTTGCCTGCATCTGTGTTTTACCTTATGTACTTAACACTTTTATTATTGCTTGTTCTTGTCTATCATGCTACTCTACAGGTAACATAATATCTTACCTCTGCCTAAATTTTTATTTTATTTTATTTTTGACTGATATGCTAATATACTTTGCTCCTTTACTTGCCTGCATATGCTTTTATTCTTAAGTACAAAATGTTTTCCTTTGACTAACTTATTAATTTTGATGTTGATAAATTTTTCTTTTATTTTTAAACTTAGCTATCAGCACTTAATTTGATGATTATTAATTTATTTTCATACTTATGCTAATATCATAGATGTTTATGTATTTAAATAAATTTTGAAATAGTAATTTCTATCTATATTAAAATCCATTTGTAAGAATATTACATCATTAATATTGTTAAATATAACTCATGATTAAATTAAAATAATTCATAAAGAATTTGTCTTCTTATCTAATAAATTACTTATTTTATTTGCTACATAAAAACAAACAAATCTTTCTATCTAAATTTAAACATAAACTAAAACAATTTTAAATAATTTAGTTTTTAGCTTGTATATTAAAATCATATGATTATTTATTCAATAGCTTAATTTCAAATTAAATCCAATTTTTAATTTATCAAAAATGTTAGAATAAGAAAACAGGGCTATATATATATATATATATATGAAATTTAAAACAAAGATTTATCTAGTTATAATATATACAGATATGTATACATTTCAGATATAAAACAATTTATTAGCCTTTAACATAGATTATCAGTTTAAATATTTATTTTAAAGAAGATTATTAAATTTAATTCAAATTAATTGTTAACAATATGATCAAATCAATCAAAATTTGACATAAATTATTAAATTGTTATTGTCAAAATTTCCGGGATATCACATTCCTCCCCCTTAAAAGAATTTCGTCCCCGAAATTTAAAACAAAGGTAATTTAATAATTTAATTAAAGATTTAATTTTAAAACACAAGCATAGATCAATCTTATGCTAACAACCATAGCAACCAATTCATCCAATCAAACAAATCTAACTATCTCGACAAAATTCTAAATAGAATTTTCTCGAGTTTCCCCAAGTATAAATACCGGGGTACTCGCTCTACAGAATTCAAACAATCGATACTACTAAGCTACTGAATTTCTAATCATCTGGATCTACAAAACAACATATCAGACCAAACTCAAATCTGACTCAACCACCAAAACTCTCTGAACTGTTGACTCTACAATCAAAAATAGCTCTTACACTTACTCCCTTAGAGATACGTGAAACACAACGAATTCCAGTTATCCAAACTGGCAATCCACTCCTGAAACCAAACACTTATCCAAAATCAAATCTCCAATTATGGACCCCAATTTCCTCCGTCTCTTATCCACAAAACTCTTCGGACGGTCCTGGGCTGCCTACATCCTTCCTGATCCGCTCAACCCTCGCTGATGTCCTTAGAAACTGCTGCACCAAAGACCATTCAACAAAATGATCTTTCCAAGATTGACTAAAACTCAGAACACAAACTCAATTCCAAAATAAAAAAAAACTGATCTTACTTCTCTCATATGGAAAGATAATACAGATGCACTCCAATCTGGTCTTAAGATCCTGAAAAATTTCCAGCAGAAACTCTCTAATCCAAAACACTGCAAATTCTAGTTGTTTCCACACCAAACAGCTGCCACCATGCTTCCACTGCGCTACTCTGATCAGAGCAGATGAAAATGCTGATGATAATCTCGAGGACAAACTGGACAACACATCATTGAACTATGGTTCAACAGATCCTTAAAAGAATCTCAGAAGTTCCTACAAAACTCGAGCTGCTTCACCAGACTCATTCTCAAAAATCATCTTACTGAACCATCGATACCACTTTGGAATCCAGAAGATACCAAACTCAATCTCTATTCACAGACAAAATTCTGACTTCCTGAAGACATCCATAAAAAATCAGACCCAAGAGAAATTCAAACAATCGCAAGTCACTTTTGCGATCAATCTAGCCCACTACCAAAGAAAAACTGTTCTCTCCTTATCAAACAGAACAGCCTAAGCTTAATTAGCCAATTTATTGAAGAAACGGAACCACACTGCTGTTTCTGAACTCCACTGCCCATGCAGAAGTTAAAAACTTCCTTGCCAACACCAATGCCAAGAAATTCTTAATCCAGTGCTCTTCGAGAAACTCGGACCTCAAACCAACAGAAACATTCTATTAAACTCAGCCCCAACTCCAAAACAGATACACTTCCTTAACTTGTTTCAAAGAAACATCTTCGGAGACATCCATAGTCACTGTGTCTCATCACACAGCTACTACATCCTGAGGTAAGATATCCGGACTTGCTCAAGCCAAACTGACGAGTCCAAACTCTAGCTCATCCAAACTTACGCCTCAAAATGAACTCCGAACCTTAACAGGTTTCCTTCAGAGTTAATTAAAATCTTCATCACTACAAAGCTTACCCGAGACGGTAATAGGTCTACAGTCTCGACAGATACACTTTCAAGCTCAAGTATTCAAACTCCAACCATTGGTAGTCGTGTTACACACACCACTACTCTATCTACCTTTATAACTTATATTGGATAACCCGGACAGGTAACCCAACAAATAGGTAGAAATAAATATATATATTTATATATTAAAATTACAAATACGCTCTCTCAAGATAGAAATCACTCAAGAGCCTAGGCATTCACTCAACTAGCGCTCTGATACCAACTTTGACGACCCGCCCTTCTACCCCAGAAAGACGTATCGTCTTGAAGAAAGAAAGGGATGAGAAAATAGAAAGATAGAGAAGAAAGAACAACAACATCAGAGTCTCACAGCGGAATAGAACAAAATATAATATATCACATAACTATTACATAATTTTACATATATCAGAGCTATACAGATGATACAACACATACTAGACAGTTATAAACACCTGTCTCGTTAACACAAGTCAATATACAATACAGATAAACAACTCAGAGATATCAACACAGCGGAACACTATATATATATATCTATCTACAACGATGAAGCCTCCTGCTCCATTGCTCCTCCAGAATTCATCAAAGCTAACCTGAATCCCTTGGCTACCCGTAAAAATTTGGGTACCCGAGAGTTTATGAAAACAAAAAATAAACTCCGGGTCAGACATGGGTCTGGTATGAGTAACAGGTTAAAGTTGCTTAACTTTGAAAAACATTTGAAATAAAAGGTATCACGTAAGACTTCCCACGAATAAATATGGGTAAGTTTTTACCTTACGCTAACCAAAACATTTGATAGGAAATTCTGTGATATTATAATAGGTATAGGGTTTTCAAATAAATAGAAAATAGCCGAAATTGTTACATTCATTAAATTCCAACTACTAGCCACAAAAGTGGGTAATACAATCAAAACCGATGGCACTTATTGGATTTTGGATTCCATACAATGGCAGGGCTACTGGGGTACCGCCCGTCACAGTACGTGGCCTAGATCAACGTACCGAGGATCACTCCCGACCCCCTGCAACACAAGGCTGGAACCATTCCTTACTGAACAGTCCCGAACAAGACAACCCCGACAGTTGGAGCTCAAACTGTCCACACAGCCGAATAAAAAGGGACATCTAGACAGGGGAAAATCTTGTCCTGCTTGGGCATGACCCACCTAACCTTGCTGCACCTCCCTTGTTTTAGCCATTCCCGGTTGATGAGGCTTGAGGCTACGATTACCTTTAGAGAACACATTTCTTAGAATGCTCATCGTCCACCTGACGATGGTTTGTAAGCATTCAATCCATACAAGTTCGTTCCGGGTTCGAACGAAACCGAAGGCATTATCTCGTTACACTCATTTTGGAATCACCCTCAAAGTTAACGACGATAACCCTTGCATTCTGAATCTTCATCTTCACTTCAGATTCATGGCCTATCGTTAATTTGGATTCGATGTGGTTTTCGGATGTTCCAAATATGGAAAAACCCGATCCCGGTCTCATCGAAATCCAAAACGTGTCTTTTAGGGCCAAGTTGTCTATTTAGTCTTAACAGTTTAATTCAAAATAATTCAATACACACACAGATAGATAATTCACAATATCCTAATAGATGGTCAACATTAGCATCATAAATAGATAATCAGTATTATCACTACAAACAGATAATGCATATTATCATCATAACAGATAATCCATATTATCATCATACTTAAATCAAAGCATACATAGCACATAACATCAATTTCTCATATCTGAGATCTTAAATCATTCAAGGTAAATAATATCATCCATTCATACATAAGCAATCATATAAGCTATCATTAATTTAAAATGAATTAAATTAATTATATCATCTCTAATGAATTTAATGTAAATTAAATTAGTTACTTCACCATTTAAAACTTGCTTACAAAATTAGAAGTCAATTTCCAATCAATTAATAAATTATTCACTAATTATTCGTTTCAATTAATCATACTTGATTAATTAACATTTAATTATATACAAATAATCATTCTTAATTATTTTCACAAATTAATTTTCTTATCTAAATATAGAAATTGACCTTAAATTACAAACATTACATTACTTCTGAATTACACTAATTAATTACTCTTTAATTTCTTATTATTGATTAATTAATCTAAATTTATCATCCCATCATTAATTATATCAATTAATGATTTCTAATTACATTTTAATTAATACCTTGTTTAAATAATTGCCCAAGTAATTAAACTTCACTTAAACCACATTTATTAATCACCTCTGATTAATACCATTAGTAATTAACTATCTTTAATTACTCATCAAATAAATTAACTACTCCTTAATTATTTTCTCTAATTAATCCCCTGATTAATTATACAAAGTAATTATATTCCAATTACTTTCACTATTAAATCATTCCTAGGTAATTACATCCAATAATTATCATTAATTACTTTCCTAAGTAATTATACTTATCACATCATTAAAATGGTTGTCTAAATTAATTAAACTTAATTAATTAACTAAAACAATTTATAGAATTAATTACAATGAGTAATTAATTCCTTAATTACTTCCGTTAAGTAATTATACTTAACAATTTACAATTGCTTATCTTAAATAAATAATTTATTAATTATTAAAAATAATCCTATTAATTGATTATTTCATAATTTTTAGTTAATGTCCTTCATTAACTATTTATAATTCTTAAATTACTTTCCTAAAGTAATTAACTAAAATTTATTATCAAGTATATTTTTATTAATATTAATGACTCATTAATTAAACCCTCACTTAATTCATTAATTGATTGCTAATCATTAATTTAAAATTAAACCAATGATTTCTTAATTACCAATTAATTTACCTTAAATTAATTAACTTATATCTTATTTAAATAAATTTAACTCTTAATTTCTGAGTTAATTAATTCCAGTCATTCATTATCCATTTAGTTAATTTGATAATTACAAGCCTTAAGTTTTAAAACCCTTTCCGTTTAATGATCAATTTATCATTAATAAGGTATTTTAAACAATTTAATTTAAATTTACTTTTAAATTCATTTTAAATTTAAGATGAAATCAAATTAATCTTAACAATTCCAAACTCCTCTTTTTTTTACAATTTAAAGAATGATTTTCTTAAATAGAAGATCAAAAGAGTTTAAACATGGTTTCATTTTGAATTCAAATCAAATTTAAAAATTCTCTTTATCATTCAAATTTGTTTGAAACAAATTTTAAATTTAAAAATCTTATTTATTTAAAAACTGAGATTCAAATTACGTTTTGAATCCAAACTTATCTTGATTTAAACTTTGTTTAAAATACGTATATTTTATCATTTGAAAGCCCGGTTTTAAAAATGAAATAAACTTACACGTTTAAAACCTGTAGCTAAAAATACCCGAGGTAAACAAATATTTCTACGAGCAAAACCCCACATTTCTTCGAGTCCGACACTCGAATCACTCGAGTGAAACTCGAGCAACAATTCCTCTTTTTAAAGTAGTTATAACTAATTTAAAATTTTAAAACTTTATTTTATTTTAAACTGAGATTCAAATTTCTTTTGAAACCAAACTTTTCTTTTATTTAAATAACTATGTTGAACATTCATATCTCAAAAAAAAAATCCCAGTTTAACTTTACAGGTTTTGAATAACCTGTTACAACTTAACCAAGTTTCCCCCTCCCCACTACTCCGAGACGCGTGAAGTATTTTCCCGAGTCAAAATACTTAAAAACTCGAGTACCCCCCCTTTGCGTCAACAACCATTCCAGGCACAAACATAGTGCACGTGCACGTGTACCCTCACCGGAGCTCCCTCCGATCATCGACGATCACTCCAACGCATCACCTAACCACACAGCAACCCACAACGTTCACCAAAACATTTGCTTGAGCCTTGAAATCGAAAATGAACACAAACCCAAACCTGGAAACGTACGAGCACCACCTCCACGAAACCTGTCACCGCCTCTTCCACAACGCCTCGGCCACTAGAAAATCCCCTACTCCGGCTACAACTTCGACTACGACCCAACTATCATTCTCCAAAAAGTCGAAGCACTCGATCAACGTCACAGGTCGCAGTGGTCGATTCACTGAACACTAATAAAATTAGGGTTCTAAAAGAAAATTCTCTGCCGCGATCTCTCTGATGAACTTCATCACTTTCATCCATTTTTCCTAGCATCTATGATCAATCCTCCATCAACCATAAGAGTCCCGACCTCTCTAGTCCATTTGATCACCAGAAAGTCACGCATTTGCATATTATGCTCAAACCAGAACTTCCTCTAAACCCTTTACTTAAATTTATAGTTTTGTTTTTAAAAATCATATTTTGACTTAAATATTCAATTTATAATACTGCAATTACATTTTTAAAGGTTTGAGTTTTCAATTGTATTTAGTATACTCAATTGTTTTTAATAGTTCCAGAAACAAGCAACTCAAAATTTAACTAATCTTAGATTTTAAACCTTAATCTAAATTGAATCAAACAATATTGGTTAGATAACCAGATTTTATCATGAGCAAGACCGTGTGGAAGGGAATAATAGTTAAAATTTTAAGCTTGAGAAACATTTGCAGAGCACAACAAAATAACAGTACTTCACACATAAATATACAGGGACCTATTTATACATATGCATCACAACATATTCTCATAGATGAGTATGCAACTGACAATTATAACTTTAAACTATTTAATTTGTTATGTTATTCACCTGCAAATAAACAGAGAGCATCTTTGAAACTGGAAAAGGTATTTGCAGGCTTTTGTTTTGATTCCAGAAACATGTATTTTGAAAACATGAGTGCTTGCTACAGATTAACTTGAAAACTTTATCTTGCTTTGATCTTTCTGTAAATCTTCTTGCCTTTGTTTTAGTATGATGTTGTTTAAGTTTGCAAATAAAAACTTACTTATGTTTTCCGGTTTATCCAGTTTTGAACAGAGAGTATTGCATATAGATATAAGTTAGGCAAGCTTATACAGGAAGATGTAGTTATTATATCATATTATTATTATTATTTTAATGTCAGAGATATTTTGTTTACATTTCGGCTGAAATGATAAGTATATATCTCTAGTAGACCAAATGGTGTGCTAATTAAATGAAAGGGTACTTATGTTTTCATGCTTATCTTAATTTTGTATGTAAATAGATCTTCTGCACTTTGTTTTATTCCTTTTCACATTTTGTTCTTGCCTGCATCTGTGTTTTACCTTATGTACTTAACACTTTTATTATTGCTTGTTCTTGTCTATCATGCTACTCTACAGGTAACATAATATCTTACCTCTGCCTAAATTTTTATTTTATTTTTGACTGATATGCTAATATACTTTGCTCCTTTACTTGCCTGCATATGCTTTTATTCTTAAGTACAAAATGTTTCCCTTTGACTAACTTATTAATTTTGATGTTGATAAATTTTTCTTTTATTTTTAAACTTAGCTATCAGCACTTAATTTGATGATTATTAATTTATTTTCATACTTATGCTAATATCATAGATGTTTATGTATTTAAATAAATTTTGAAATAGTAATTTCTATCTATATTAAAATCCATTTGTAAGAATATTACATCATTAATATTGTTAAATATAACTCATGATTAAATTAAAATAATTCATAAAGAATTTGTCTTCTTATCTAATAAATTACTTATTTTATTAGCTACATAAAAACAAACAAATCTTTCTATCTAAATTTAAACTTAAACTAAAACAATTTTAAATAATTAAGTTTTTAGCTTGTATATTAAAATCATATGATTATTTATTCAATAGCTTAATTTCAAATTAAATCCAATTTTTAATTTATCAAAAATGTTAGAATAAGAAAACAGGGCTATATATATATATATATATATATGAAATTTAAAACAAAGATTTATCTTGTTATAATATATACAGATATGTATACATTTCAGATATAAAACAATTTATTAGCCTTTAACATAGATTATCAGTTTAAATATTTATTTTAAAGAAGATTATTAAATTTAATTCAAATTAATTGTTAACAATATGATCAAATCAATCAAATTTTGACATAAATTATTAAATTGTTATTGTCAAAATTTCCGGGATATCACATTTTTGTACATGGTAATTTTGTAATTTCAAAACTTCAAAGTAGAGTACTCCTATTACACTTAGATTATTATTGTTACGTGCAACATGCACATATATATAAAATAGTTTTGCATAAAGACTTGAAATTTTTAATTTTCAGTTTAAATACAATTTTAATAAGATAAATTGAATAATATAAGGAAAAAAGATAATGAATTTTTGTTGAGATTTATATTTTTGAACTTCGATCATATTTATGTACCAAATTTTTTATTTGAGAATAAACGTTATTGTTTGTTCCGAGCGGTGTTCGAACTCTTGGCGTCTCTTTTACATAAAAGGTCAATTTTGAAAGTTTGCGATCATACTAAAAGTTTTTTACAAAAATAATAATTTAGACGAAGTTGTCTTTTTTCTACAAAGTACGTTAAAACTATGTGGAAATTTTAAGAATTGAAAAAATAAAGTGAATTATACTTAATCTAGAATAAATGAAGAATGGATACTGAATGATTAATATCAAGAATGGGAAAACATAAAACTAAAAAATATAGAAAAAAAATATGTATGCGAAATGTGACCATTATCGGATTCAAAATTATAGCCTTAATAATATTCCAATCTTTCTAAATAAAAATAGAGATTAACTTTTGTTGTATGTGGGATTCAAACTCATGATCTCGGCTATGTGTTGTAAAAGCATTGTGGGTAGTTCATAATCGGACAAAAAGTTGTGTTTCTATTTCAAACATTAAACTTTTCTTCACAAAGAACAATAAAGCTATGCATAAAATCAAAATAAAGCGATTTCTACTTAAATTTGGAATAAGTGAAGAATGGATACTGAATTATTAGTTCAAAAGAAAACATAAATGTGAAAAATATAGAGAAATTATACATATGGAATATAACCATTGTAAAGATTCAAACCTACGACCTTAATGATATTCTAGTTATTCTAAATAAAAACAGAGAATGTTTTTTTTGTAAGTAGGTTCGAACTTATGACCTCGATTATATGTTATAAGGGTATTCTAAATAGTTCGTGGTTGGACCGAAAAGTTTTATTTTGAGACAAAAGGATCTAATGCAAGAAGATGTGGAGCCATATCATAAATTACAACAAAAGGAGATAAAATGACCACTAAGGCTTGGTCAATATCCCACTCGGTTATTAAAATGGTCGTCCACACCCACAAATCTAAAAGGCATGGGTGTGAGGCACAAATGCCTCAACAGCAAGTGCTATAACACAACAAACACCATAACACGATAAATGCCACAGTTAGGGACTACCCTACTACGAAAACAAGCCAACGTGCTTGGCTAAGCAGAATTACAAATCATACAACACAACAAAAGTCAACATGTCTAGCCAAATAGCAAAGAAAAGGTATGTCCTATAAGAGAACTGTAATGACATCCACATAAATAGACAAAGCAACCAGGCCAAAGTGAAAAAGTAAGACCAACCAAGAGAAGGGCATAACCCACTATAAGTCAGTACATCTTTTGAACAAACTAATTAGCTCGGGGTAATATGGACGGGAGCGGGGCGAGAAAAGAAATTTACGATCCTAGTACTTAGCAGCCCGTTTTTCCTCCTTGTTGGCATTATACTAACCATCATTGCATGGAACCATCTCTTTATCCATTAATCTTAATAAAATTCCCGCTCATCGGTCTCAATGTCCAAATCCATTTTGAAAATATGTCTCGTATCATGTGATAGCAAAGACACTTTCATTATGACTCTAAATCCTTGGTTTTTGGCTCCATCTAAGAGGAATCCATGTGAAAGTTTATCTACCAGCTCATCGGAGATATGTTCAGCTTTAAGGCGTCAATTTGGAGTGCTATGACTAGTATCTTCTTGGTTTGGGTAATTAAAGTTGTCAATGAATATCCAAAATATTTGAAATCCGTCCATGCCTATTCCAAAATATGAAAAATTGTCTGATATCCAAAAAACAGATACGAATTGGATATGGCCATATCCTGATCAGATATGGTCATCTCCACATCTGATAATTATTCGTTTAGTTATTATCAAGGTTATAGTTATATTTATATGTATTTTGGTACATAACATGATTATCATTTATTATTTCATATAGGTAAAAAAATTAAGTATGTGTACAAAAATCAAGATTTGATGCTCGAAATTATTTTTCTTAGCATATTTATTATTCTATATATTTTGAATACTGAAATGGATTTACAATGAATCAAAGTTTTTGTATTTATTTGTTTAGATTTTTAGTTGCGAATTGATCGAAGGATACCTGATAAATATCCGATATCCGTCTACATCCATGGATACAGATATATTTTTGAAAATGATTTCAGATACGGATATAGATACAACACTATCTAAATCCATATCCGACCGTTGAAATAGGGATTGAAATAGGGAGGCCGTGTAACAACCCATATCTTAATGACTGGAGACCACTTCCATTAAGATAAGATCGACATTGCAAATTAAAATGAATATAAATATTGTTATATTACCTATTTTATAATAATATGTTGGGTTCAGTGGGATCTCGACTAACAGCTTATGTTTTTGGGATGAGAAATTCATTACGAGATGTGCGGTTGAGGAGTTTTTGAAATCAGATGATCTGATGGCCAAAATGACTTTAAAATGCATAAAACTACTTGAAGCACCATCTTGGATGGCGATGAAATTTATACTATCGTGATCGAAAAAATGAGATGACGTGCGTCGATGAGTTTCATGGCGATCTGATATGTTGTGTGATTGTACGAGCTCAATATGCGAGGCGATTTATTTAAGAATTAAATTATTATTTATATAATATATTTTCCCTTTGTTAAATATCTTCCTCCTCCTCTCCTTTATTTCGATGGCATGCAACTTCTCCCCCTTAGAAAAAAGTCAACATCCCACTACTCAAAAAATCATGTGTTCTCCCTATTAGGTAGAGGAGTGTATCTGTATGTGGTCGGGTTTGGTGGAGGTGTAGGAGGGGAAATCGAGGCTAGGTTTGTGTCGTCTTGACTAGTGGAAAAGCTTAGAGGTGGTGTGGTCAGTCATCAATTGTCATAGCGTTGTGGTGACACAGTCAAATTTTGGTCAAGGGTCGAGGTAGCAGTGTCGATAATTGATATAGGGTGTTAGAGGTGACGAGGTGAGTTAGACGCATGGTGACCTGAGGAATCAAATGGCATTGGTTAGAGTAACTCCATTTGACGTTAGTGAAGTGCGACATTTGCTTGGTGTAACACACTATATTTTTAGTAACATTATTTAGAATATGTAAAATAATGTAAGATGATTAATAGATTGAGATTTGATTTAACCAAGGTTAGTCGTGCCTATATGTCAAATGAACTAAAGAAATGGAATGGATTTAAGTGTTAGAAAATAAGGGAGGGCAAAATAGGAAAATGATAGAAATTATACCCTAAATCCTTAGGAAATCAAACACACGTTCATTTCATTTTTTTCAAGCAAAAATACCCTAAGGTCAGCTACCATTTTCAATCTCAAGAGAATATAAAGCTAGGATTTTCAAGAGGAAGAAGTAAATCAACTTATTCAACATCAAATCTCATATCTTTAATCACAAAGCTAAGGTGAATGATTATTGCATCCCATTTTTCTTATAGTTATCGGATTTAAGGGTAACCCGAAATGATTTTGCGTGATAATGGCATGTTGGATGATTGAAAGTTTATAACGCTTGTTGATGATTTATACATGTCCATATTAGTTTTTATGATATTTTTGATATGAAAACCCTATTAAGTGACAACCAAATGCCTTGAAAATTTAAACATAGATCAGAAATGATATTTTAGAGATAGGTTCAATTTTCATAACTTTTTGAATTAATGTGGATTTTATATTACTTTTCTAGTGAAGAAAATGATTTATTGGGCTATAAATTATTTACGGCATAATAAATAATTATTTGGGTCTGAAATTCATATATGTTAGCAAACACATTGAAAAAGGTTTTCTGGAATTTTTATAAAAATTTCTTACGTGTTTTGATGAATATATAAAATTATTTAAGGTATGGGACGTAAATGTTTTATATATTTAATTAAGGAGAAGGGATGTTTTAAAAATAGTTTAGATTAATTAATTCTAGTATTGTAGCAACACTTTTAGAAAAGAAAAATTAGCAACCAATAAATATTTGACAAATAAGACAAGTTAGTTAATTTTTTGCTTAAAAGGCGTTTAAATCCGAAATTCATGCTAAAAGCATGTTTCGCTTATTTTGGTTTCGCCCAGTAGATTTCGACTCAGGCCCTCCACCTTCATCCATAAACCAATGAACATAGTTTCAACATATTTGTATACAGTGAATTGGAAAAAGGCAAAAGGTAAGGGTCGAAACCATGGGGTTCCAAAAGGATCGAAGTGCCTTTTGTTTTAGAAATTAGAGCAGCATCTGCTTTTCTTTCGAAAAGATAGCTTTCGACTTGGTTGGCTTCCAACCGAGTCAATTGTTTTAAAGAAAAGGTTTTGAAGGGGTTTGCGCTCTTTTATTTCAAATGATGCTTTCGAAGGAGTCGAAACTGCTAGCCGCCGTCTCTCTACCTTTCGAAGTTAATGGTTTCGAAAGGTATACTTTGTTTTTAAAATTAACCACTTCTCCAATGCTTTCAAAGGCATGGTTTCGGCACAGTCACTTCTTTACTTAGGAATAAGTTTTAAAAGGAAGGCTTTTGACTTAGATGTTTGTAAATGAATGTTTTGTTCTGATTGATACATAGCCAATGGATTCGGAAGAGAATGGTTTCGACTTAAATGGTTTCGAAAGGTGTTTTTTCCACATGTTTTTAAATTGAACCCAAGAGCTTTCGAAGGATTTAAGTTTCTAAAGATTTGATGTTTTCGTAAGGCATTTAAAATAGTTTCGATTGGGTGGTTCCCCAAAGGGTTTCGAGGGAGTCGGAAGTATTATTTTCCGATGGTTTCAAGAGCGTTGAAATGGAAGGTTTTCAAAGGCAGTGTTTTAAAGTATTTTAAGATATGATGTCTAAGGTTTTAAAACTTTCAAAAGGAAGGTTTTCAAAAGGTTTCGAAAGGGAAGCTTTGCCCATTCGGCCTAGATAAATGAAGAGTTTTACTTGGTTTCGAAAGAGATGTTTCTAATGGTTTTGAAAGTGGTACTTTTAATTGAATCGAAAAGGGTACTTTCAAGTGTTTAAGTGTTTTCACCAACTAAGGTTTGAGTAAAGTATGTATATACATAACATTGCAAGGTTTTAGTAGGATGATGAATAAAGCCACTGGACGCGAGCAAAAGGCTAACGGATAGCTATATAGGAGTTACAGTTCTTTGTTATGTGTTTATTTCCGTTGTGTATGTATTAAGTCGATTATAATTATACAGCTTTGATCATCCGATTAGGCATCTTCATATGTCACTCTTGGCGTATTTTGTAATAAGTTTATTTTATCATTGCTTGGGAAAAATTATGGGATTATGTAATCTGAATGTGGAACATCTGTTTTGAAATGTAATGGAAAATTCTGTTTTGAAATCTGTGACTTGTTTTATATTCAAGTGCTTTTGATATTATAGATACCATTAACATAGCCGTTTTAGTCACCTGAGTTAATACTATGGATGACTGCATCATCTATAGCGCTTAGCTTTGGGCCTTTAGATATGGGATGTAAAGCTTGGCCAATGAGGATCATGAATTGAAGCGGATAATCAAAATCAACGAGCTTGGGTGTGTTGCGGAGTGCGCGTGAAGTGGTGCAAGTAGGAATAGACCATTCGAAGTTTTATGGTAAATTGGACGAGAACTGGTAGAGACATGCATAAAATTGGGTTTATGCACATGTACAGGGAAGTGCATATTTGGGGGAAGAGGATGAATTTGGTTTAATGAGGTAATTGCTTTTTTAATTATAATTTATCTCATTTCGTTTTTATTTCATAGCTCTTTCGTACGAGGTCCAATCAAGACATGATCTTCTCCATTGCTCTCGTAATAAAATTATCTATGACATGGTTTAGGCTTGGACTAGATTTGGACATATGAGAAGTTATAGTTCAAATGAGCAGAATTATAGCTCTGAATTTATATTTTAGTATAAACCCCTGCAATTATATATATTGAGAAAGACTACCTAAAAGAGGTAGAATAATATATATAAGTAATTATATTCCCATTTAATTTGGTTGGTTTGAGTAGATATTCGGGATAATTGACTAAGATTTCGTTTATATAAATATTATGTGCTATTCATATCGAATAAGGTTAGATGGTGTTGACATTAATTTATAGCTTGGTTGTAAATTAACTGAACTCTAATTTGTAGTTATATCAGTGATAGAAATATTATATATATTTTATTACTGATATTTGGGATAATTGATTAAGTTCCTGTATACATTGACATTGGGTTCTATTAGTAGGGTATACATTAGTATACATTAAACTCTAATTTTTTGTTATATTAATGATAAAAATATCGTTATATATTCTATTACTAATCAAGAATTTAAAGTATGGCCTTTAAAATAAGCGGTAATGCTAAAATAATTGTTTTGGCATGTTAAACTTGCATTAAAATGGCTTTGAAGTTTGTGGTCTTGGTATTGGTTTATCATGGCGTAATTCAATAATTAACTGGCTAGTGAATTTTTATAAAGGTGATTTAAAAAGTTATAAATTATAAAAGAATTATTGTATTATTTAATAGGGTTTGATCGAGGTCATTAAATCCTAGATATTGTTATAACATAATTTATCGACTTTAAACCCTAGGAAATGGTTTGTGATATATGTGTATACATACATGCATACATATTATATATATGAGCTATATTATATTTTGAGGCCTTATCAATAGAGATATTAAGCTATAATAAGACTGATAGGTAAGAGTATTATTTTATAAAATAAGTTTGAAATTCTATAAAATAATATGAAGAAGATATAATTGTTAAATTAGTTATTTAAGAAAGATACATCTTTATTGAATTGTTTATATGGTTGTATGTGTGAATTGTTATTTATATTGAGGTGATAGATTTAGTACTTTGGTTGTGTATGTAAATGTGCACGATATATGTTTATTACTTCTATATAGTTGGATTGATGATACATATGCGAATGTGCGTTTATGTGTATCTGCATATAGTTTATGTGATTTATATATGTCTATATATATAAATATAGTTCTGGGATGTCCGACCTGGGGCGATAGATTAGTGCATGGAATCCATTGTACTATTGAGGCATATGACTTACAGACGTGATCCTAAAGCAGGGGTAGAGAGAGATTGAGATGCTAGTCTAGAGTAGGGTATGTATTATTCTATAGTACGACTTGGTGCTGCGATAGGACCTACATGCCAACTACTTTTGAGGTATCGGTTTTCAGGGGAGTCCAAGTTAGTTGTGGTTCTCGATAGGTCTTTTTGGTAGCTAATGGTAATTTGGCATAGCAGATTTTTAAGTGAAAGTTATAAGTTTTAAATATTTTTTAAGGATTGTTTTTATGAAATTATTGAAGTTGTTAAGTTTAAAAGTAAATATTATTGAAATAGTTATAGTAGTAGTTATTTAAAAGGCTTATGGATATTATGTTTAAAGATAATTTTTTGTATTTATAAATATAGAATAGTTTGATTTTAAGAGTAAGTTTAGTTAGAGTATTATTTGGAACTTGAATAGAATGTCATAACTCCTATTGCCAAAAATTTAATTAGCTTAACTTTGCCTTAAAGAAAATAGTTTATATTTTATACAGTAGCTTTGCTTGAAATATTTTTAAAGTACATATATTTAATAAGGTATTTAAGTAATTTAAATGTTTTAATGTATTTTCAAGAATAAAGAATTTAAATTATTTTGAACCTTAAGTATTGGTACTTGGATGTTTTCAAAGGAAGTAAAGATTTGGGAATTTATTACATGAGAAGAGTTGGGCTTGAAACTGTTTCAAAAGGGTTTGAAAATGGAAATATATCTCGCAAAGATATTTTTGAGGAAAATAAATAATGTGGGAAATTATTTATTGTGTGATGGATGTTTATGCATGTTAATTGATAGTTAAATCACCGACTATCAATATTGGATAATGCGTTGATCGTTTCGAAGAGACCGGGATCGGGATTAATTTCTCGAAAACCACTTCAATCCGGTTTGTACGTTTTCGTGAAAAAAACCAGTTCGGAGTCGAAGATGGAGCAGTGAAGTGCAAGGGCTAGTCGCTACTAATCCTGAGGATATTTCCAAAATGGATGTAGTAGGAGTAGTGCCTTCGGTTCCGTTCGAACCCGGGACGGACTTGTATGGATGAATGCTTTCGGAACATCGTTAGGTGGACGATGGGCATTCTAAGTGAAACGATCTAAAAAGGTAACGCTTAGCCTTAAGCCTCATCAACCGAAAATGACTGAAAATCAAGGGTTATGTAGCAAGGCTAAGTGGGTAGCACCCATTTCAGGGTGAGGTCATCCCTGTCTAGATGTCTCTTTTATTTCGGCTTAGTGGTGCGGTTGCTGATCCCAACCATTGGGTGATCTTACTCGGGATTATCCAGTAAGGGGTAGTCCCGGCCTTGTGTTGCAGGGGATCGGGCGTGGTCCTCGGTACACTGATCTAGACTAGGTACCGTGACAGGTGGTACCCTAATGCCTAGTCATTAGTTGGAAATCCATTCTTCCTACGCGCCTTTTACGAGTTTTGTTTGTATTACCCACTTTGTGGCTAGTAGATGGAATTTAATAGATGTAACAATTTCGGCTATTTTAATAAGTATTTGTATATAGACACTATTGTAATATCAGTGGATTTCTATAAAAAGTGTTTTAGCTATCGTAAGGTAAAAACATGACATGTTTATTTATGGCGTGGTCTTACGAGATGTTTTTGTTTCCAAAAGGATTTTTGAAACTTTAATTATAAATTTGGGTGTATTTTTATCAACTGGTATTCCAGACTGACTCGGGTGTTATTTCATTATAATTCTCGGGTCGGACCGAGTATTATATGTTCAGAATAGGATGCTATGGAGCAGGAGAGGAGCTGGAGTTCAAGACATATTATTTGTACTTGTTTATATCCATGTTGTGCTCGTTTGAAATTGTTAGGCTGGTAATTGTTGTTTGTTTGTGATACTCTGCTGATATATTGTATAAACAGATATAGTTTTCATATTGTGTAAAGATCTGATATTATATATTATATTTTGTTCCGCTACGATTGTGAGATTCTGATATTGCTTAGTTCCTTCTTTCTTCTATCTCCTTCCTTTTCCCTTGACAATCTGTCTTTTCGGCGCTCGAGCGTCGGCATATTATTCTGTGGCGTATTTTATGTTGATTTTCGAGGGTCGAGAAGGGCGGTCGTCACATTTGGTGTCAGAACTTAGGTCGGCGACAACCTAGGCTTTGGTGGGGAAAATTACTCATTTGATATAGAGTCGATAGTACTCTATAACGAGTTGAGTGTAATAATAGATATGAGAGCGTATTTGTTAGTGAATATAAAATTATTTTTATACTATGTTGATTTATCGGTTGAGTGTTTATGAATTCTGGTCGGTATGGGAAGTACAACCGTATCGATAGGGTTTCTAAACTCTTAAACAAGATAAACCGACATAGTATTGTTTTTAAAAGTGGTTAAAATGAAATAATTTTTCCCAAAATTATATTTGATATAATAGAAATAATTTTCTGAAATTATTATATATATTTGGATGTATGGTTGTTAATATTATAATCAAATATAAGAATCTAAAATTTGAAAAGGTTATAACCAAATAAAATTCTATGAGTATAGATTATACAAAAGAAGAATAACTAAATTTGAAATAAACCAGAATATAAATCCCAGAAATTTTGGAAAGTGTTTTACATGTAATGAAAACAAAAGTTTGGAAATTTATAATTTTGGGTATGTTTGAAATGTTTTCCAAAATGTATGAAGGCAATGATGGAATATTATTTTGGGAAGTATTTCTAAATGAGAATTGTTTTGAAATGAATTTGTGGAAGTAAGGAGCACAGAACTCACTTCCGTCACTGGAAAATAATCCTGATGATGATGACCCAGCATTAGAATTCATTTTCGAGTTTCTAAAGTGATGGATTGCTTCCATAGTAATTGGGTATGATATCTGTTTAGATTTGTTGATATACAAGGTGTTTTAGAAATTTCAAAGTAGGGAATTTGTTTTGGTATAAACAAGTTATTTGGAATTCGGAGATTGGAATTGATATACCAAGTGGGTATGTGTTGATTATTATTTCAAAAATGGTTTTGGAATAAAACTGGGTGATTAAATTCTAGAAATTTCTATTTAAATAATGTGTAAAGTTAAAATGAATCAACTATTGAACTTATTAAGTGAAGTTGATATTAGTAAGAAGGAAATGAAAATTTTAATCGTGGAATTAAAATTTAACTTGAGTATATGGAAGTAAATAGAAAAATTGAATTTAACTTGGGATAAGTTAAATAAATTGGGAACGAATTAAATGGGATACAAAATTGAAACGTAAAATGATTTTATAAGTGTGGGCTATAATTGTGAAATGAAAATTTATCCTTAAGCTATTAAGTGTTATATAGATAATCTGGAATTGTGATTATAAGATGAAAATAACTCAAATGTGCAATATAAACTTTAAGTAAATAAGTTGGTGAACTTAAGGATAGAAAATCAGATTGTAAACCCAAGTAAAATGGAATTATAATCGCAAATGGGAAATAGTTGAATGGTATGGTGAATTCAAACTTAATCCTAAATGAAATGTAAAGTAAGATAAGGTAAAGTGAGATATAAAAGATGAATGGACTTAGGTTAATAAATAAGTTTTTGAACTTATATATGAGTAAAAATTTAAATTGAATGGAGGACTAAAATTGGATCGACCTGGATTTCACTTAAATTAAAGGAATCGAGTTAAATTTGGATTGAATTGAAATCAAAATTCAGTTGCGTTATAAATAATATTGAATGAAATTCAATTCTTATTTAAGTAGTAAGGGAAGCGGAATGAATTTAAGTTCGCTAAATAAAATTTAGTTAAACTTGAATTAAATTTGGGAAAAGAATTGAATTAAATGGAATTTAAATTAAGTAAGAATGATATTGAATGAATTAAATTCTCACTCAACTAAATTCAAAAAGGGATTGTTTAGAAATGAATTTAGTGTAAGCTAAATTAAATTGAAATTATATTGGATTGAGAGAAAAAATCAATTTAAAATGGATATGGTCCAAAATGCAAGTAAAATTCAGTTTGGGTATAAGATAATTAAAAATGGTCATATTTTAATAAAATTCAGAATGAATCGAGGAGATGAATTAAAATTTAAAATGGATTGAGTAAGTACACAAATTGAATTAAAATTTGTGAATGAATTGGAATTTGATTTGGATGAGAAGCAAACGAAAATAAAATAAAATTGATATAAGAAGAAATGGAGTTATTTTGTTATTGAAATAACTTAAGCAAATTGGAAAATGATTGTGGTCGAGCTTTATAAGTGGTCTTGAATAAAATTGTTTAGATAATAAAGTTGAAATGCAAGTGAAATGGTTTTAATTCAATATTGTGATAAAATAAGGATGTATCGATTGTAAATAATCCAGAATGTAATGATAATAATATAAATTTGAATTGGTTAATGAAATGGAAATGTAAGGGTAAGAATTTAATTTAATATTTGCAATGAAATAAGAATGTTTGGATTGTGAACAATGCATAATTGAATAAAATTAATATAAATTGAGTTAGAATTAATTTAAAATAGCTATAAGCTTAAGTAATGGTTATTGCATGAATAACATTTAAATTTGCATAGAAATTGGTCGTTTGTTGTAAACGGAAGTGGGTTGATTTGAAGAAGTAAATAAAGTTGGTTTTGACTCAATTGGAATAAGTGTAATATAATTAAGTGGTTTTACATGAAAATGAAAGTAGGTCATAAAAGAAATGCAAAGGTATCAAATTGAAAATAAGAATTTGATTGTGAATCAATTTGGAACTGGATTGGAATAAATTGATGTAAGTAAAGCATATGCTTATCATATTGAAGAGAGAGCAAATTGGTTATAGTAAATATGAATTGTAAAAAGTAAATTTGAATTTAAATCATTCGAGGAGATTAAAAATGAAGTTTGGATTTGTCGAGAAACTAAAATGGTGATTGAAATCTTTGGATTGCTGATAAAATATGGTTAACATGTTAAATTATGAAGTTACTTGTTTAAACTATGTAATTGATGTGTTTGGCTAGTTTAATGAATAGAATGTTAATAAATTCTCATATTATTGAAAACTGATGTGTTTGTTTAAGTAAGTACAGGTACGGAAGGCAATCGATAGAGTTAGAGCGGGCAAATGCATAATATATTAGCCGCTTTCTTTTAAAATGCTAATAAAAGGTACGCCTACGCAATGAAATTGGGAAAATGATATATATATATATATATATATATTGTAGTATATTTGGTTTTCCGACCGTGTAGGTCGATTTATATATATTTACATCTATTGTAATATTGCAAAAGCTCCTCCGTACAAGGGAGACTCTACCAAAAAAATTCGAAAATTTTGGGAATTAGAAAATTTTTGAAAATTTTGAAACGTTTCGTTAACGACAAATTGATTTCAAATTAAAATAAAAATAAAAAGGATTTTGGAATAGGAATCAAAACTAGCAGTTTTGATTTGAAACTAAAGAATTTAGGCAAAGTGTAATATGAGATTTTCACTAAGTGAGCTTTGCTATTGGGTTTGGAGCATTCATTCTGCCTTAGCAAATTTCGAGGACGAAATTTTTATAAGGGGGGAGGAATGTAACGACCCAGAATTTCTATTCGTTAATTTTGAATATTTATTTCATTTAAATGTTGGATATGGATTATAATTTGATTTTTGAAGTAAAAAGATTTGGTTAAATTAATAGAATTAGTTAAATTTCAAATACGGGAATTTAATTGAAATTTGAATAGTAATAATTTAATATTGGAATTAGGATAATTGGTGATTCTGGGTGCAAATAGATATAAAAATAGATTCTAAAATTTATTTTAAGTCTATTTAGATTTAAATAGTGATGTTGGACTTTTGGATGAAATCAAAAGTCGAAAATTAAATTTGGGATTTTATATTAATTTAATTATGGAATTTAATATAATATAATAATGTAAATAATCAGATTTTGGTTCGAAATGAATTAAAATGATTTCTGATGAGAATATAAATTCTGTATGATTTATAATAAAGTCAGTAAAATTTTAAAAGTGAAATTTTTAAGAGATTTCGACGATTTTGAAAATCGCTCGAATTAAACGACGAGTCAAAATAGCCGTCCGGGGCACAGTCTCGGAATTCGATGAAATAAGTTCAATTGGATCTGTAATAGTTAGTTATTATCGGATTTCAATTTTCAAAGCAATCGGAGTTGTCGTTTGACCCTGGCAGCTCAAAACGCATAGAAACTATTTTAATCAATTTAATTTAAAATTGGGTGTTTATTTCCGTAACTCACGCATATGATCGAATTAGCCTCCGAAACATGTTCCATTATATTCGAAATGCGGGTAAAACATTATAATCGCCTGTCGGCACGCGTTGTTTGGAGATCGTTTGAGAAAATTGTTTAAAAGTGAATTTAATAATAAAATAATTGGGTTATACGTATATATATACACGTTTAAGGGGTCGAAACACTGATTTCTTTCAGCGGCCGGCACTCTACTATTCAGTGGCCGAAACCCTTCAATTTTCATCTTTAATGTTCAATCAATCCATGCAATAATTTTGAAAAATTCCAACTGGAAGATCGAAGAGCTTGTCAAGAGCTTCACATCCAACGGTGGATCTGGAGAATTGTCGTCGTTTGAAACCAAAATCGACTCGCGTTTGTGTCACTTTGGGGTCGAATTTCACGGTTGTTGGTGCACCGAGTTTGAGAGTGCTTTGGCCATCGGTGGAGCTAGCTCCGGTGCTCGAGATAGTGGTCTTGGATCGACCTACCTGTGAGCATGAGTGGTCACGATTTTTGGAGTTGGGAAGCGGCTATGGGTTTAGTGGATGCTGGAGACGTGCATGTGGAAGATGAAGACTTGTGGCCCTGATTTTCTGAACGAAACGAACGGCCACGATTTCGGTTTTTAAAATAAAAGGAAAATTTGTTTACAAATTATATTCAAACTTTAAAATTCTATAACTTGTGCGTACGTTATCAAATTTCGACGAAACTAATGACGCCGGAATCACAGCGACGAGTACTACGCAGTGGAGCAATTCTGGGATCATTCTAAGCAAGTAAAAATTTAGGTTAAATCGAACGCCGTTCGATTTAATTTAAATTTGAATGCTCGTCGAAATTCTAGGTGAGTTAATCTCACTCACATCTGGATACCAGTAAATTTAAATAGCTAATATTTAAATGTTTGATTGGTTGTTTAGCTGAATATGATAATTATTATCAGATTGAATCAATATTTATTGGCTGTGCTAATATCTTTGGATGCAGGGAAAACAGGTTGGAGGGATCCAACTGGATTCCTCACAAATGAAAATTTTAATTATGTTTTGTGAAATATCTCATTGATATCCTGTGATAAATTGATTTAGATCTTATTATGCTGTGTTTTATTTATATATTGGGATAGATTAATTTGGAATTAAATTGTGTTGTGCTATGATTGGGTGAATATAATCTGGGAATTTAAATATAAATAAAGTAAATTGGGTTTAAAAGGAAATAAAAGAAATTCTTAAGTAAAGAATTTAAAAGGAATTAAATTCAAGAAATTGGTTGAAAATTTGAAGTGTTTGAAATTGTGATTTAAAAAAGAAATGTGAATTGTCTTAAAATAATAGCAAGATTTATTTTTAAAGGATGGAAGTGTATTTTCCTAAAAAGCCAAGTACGTTTCAAAGCAGATTTTTAAGTGAAAGTTAAAAGTTTTAAATTTGTTTTTTTAAGGAATGTTTTTATGAAATTATTTAAGTTTAAAAGTAAATATTATTGAAATAGTTATAGTAGTAATTATTTTAAAAGGCTCATGGATATTATGTTTAAAGATAATTTTTAATCTTTATAAATATAGAATAGTTTGATTTTAAGAGTAAGTTTAGTTAGAGTATTATTTGGAACTTGAATAGAATGCCATAACTCCTATTGTCAAAAATTTAATTAGCTTAACTTTAACTTAAAGAAAATAGTTTACATTTAATAAAGTAGCTTTGTTTGAAATATTTTTAAAAGTACATATATTTAAATAAGGTATTTAAGTAATTTAAATGTTTTAATGTATTTTCAAGAATAAAGAATTTAAATTATTTTAAACCTTAAGTATTGGTACTTGGAATGTTTTCAGAGGAAGTAAAGATTTGGGAATTTATTCCATGAGAAGAGTTGGGCTTGAAACTGTTTCAAAAGGGTTTGAAAATGGAAATATATCTCGCAAAGATATTTTTGAGGAAAATAAATAATGTGGGAAATTATTTATTATGTGATGGATGTTTATGGATGTTAATTGATAGTTAAATCACCGACTATCAATATTGGACGATGCGTTGATCGTTTCGAAGAGACCGGGATCGGGATTAATTTCTCGAAAACCACTTCGATCCGGTTTGTACGTTTTCGTGAAAAAACAAACGAGTTTGGAGTCGAAGATGGAGCAGTGAAGTGCAAGGGCTAGTCGCTACTAATCTTGAGGATATTTCCAAAATAGATGTAGTAGGAGTAGTGCCTTCGGTTCCGTTCGAACCCGGGACGGACTTGTATGGATGAATGCTTTCGGAACATCGTCAGGTGGACGATGGACATTCTAAGTGAAATGATCTAAAAAGGTAACGCTTAGCCTCAAGCCTCATCAACCGAGAATGACCGAAAATCAGGGGTTATGCAGCAAGGCTAGGTGGGTAGCACCCATTTCAGGGTGAGGTCGTCCCTGTCTAGATGTCCCTTTTATTTCGGCTTAGTGGTGCGGTTGCTGATCCCAACCATAGAGTGATTTTACTCGGGATTATCTAGTAAAGGGTAGTTTCGGCCTTGTGTTGTAGGGTATCGGGCGTGGTCCTCGGTACACTGATCTAGACCAGGTACTATAACGGGTGGTACCCCAGTTCCTAGTCATTAGTTGGAAATCCATTCTCCCTACGCGCCTTTTATGAGTTTTGTTTGTATTTCCCACTTTGTATCTAGTAGCTGGAACTTAATAGATGTAACAATTTCGGCTATTTTAATAAGTATTTGTATATAGAACTATTATAATATCAAAGGATTTTTATAAAAAGTGTTTTAGCTATTGTAAGGTAAAAACCCGACATGTTTATTTGTGGCGTGGTCTTATGAGATGCTTTTGTTTCCAAAAGGATTTTTGAAATTTTGATAATCAATTTGGGCGTATTTTTATCAACTGGTATTCCAAACTGACTCCGGTGTTATTTCATTATAATGCTCGGGTCAGACCGAGTATTATATGTTCAGAATAGTATGCTATGGAGTAGGAGAGGAGTTAGAGTCCGAGATGTATTATCCGTACTTGTTTTTATCCGCTGCTGCGCTCGTTTGAAATTGTCAGGCTGGTAATTGTTGTTTGTTTGCGATACTCTGATGATATATTTTATAAACAGATATAGTTTTCATATTGTGTAAAGATCTGATATTATATATTATATTTTGTTCTGCTGCGATTGTGCGATTCTGATATTGTTTAATTCATTCTTTCTTCTATCTCCTTCCTTTTTCCTTAACAATCTGTCTTTTCTGGCACTCGAGCGTCGGCATATTATTCCGTGGAGTATTTTATGTCGATTTTTGAGGGTCGAGAAGGTCAAGTCGTCACAAGATAAGTATACAAATTAATTTTGAAATTAATTTATACATCAATACGAAACCATATATATTTTATAAACAAGGATTTAACTTAAATTAAGCTTTTGAAGTTTATTATATCAATTTTAAAATTAAACTTTCAAATCACCATATTATAAATACAAAACCAAATTTTCTATTAGTATAGAGTTTCCAAATCCAATATATTATTCAAAACGTTTATTTTTAAATTTCAAATTCAAAAATTAATATGCAATCAATTTGTATTTATAAATGAGTAAACAAACAAATATCTTATTTAATTTGAAAAATATCAAATTAATTCACCATTTAATTTTAAAAAATTATTTTAATTTCAAATTTAAATTTTACTCAAAAACCTGAAATGTAACAGGTTCCCCCTTGAGAAAATTTCTTTCCCGAAATTTGCTAGACAAAGAGACAACAAAGAAAAAATGAACACATCTGAGATAGAAAATTGATTTACCAGGTCAAAATGAATATCTATTATGCATTTGGCTTACCAAATCAGAATATCACCAATAGATATGAGAACAAACTCATTCAACACTTCACGAAATACTCGGGTCACCAGAAATATGCAAGGGCATTGGTTAGTCCAAAGGGATAATTAACCATTCGTAGAATATATCTGTACCCAAAAGAATAGATAAATGGACATAATCTTCCACAATTCTCAAACACTAGGTATGGATTCCAAACTCAGGTCGGAATACCTCTAAGTTTACACCAACTTGTCCCTCTTCGGACTTTGATCATAAGAAATCACCACAAAATTTTCAAATTTGGTTTTGACCAAAATTGCTTTATCGATACAATTTAATTTAGCTTCATATTTTGTTCATCAATTCATTTCAAATAAAATTTCAAATTCATTAAATTTTAAAAAGGGAAAACTGATAGGGAACCAATGAAGAGAATATAGATTAGGAACCTTATATAACTATTCGTAGGACCACCATCACACCAAAACTTCATAACGGAGCTGCCACGAAGCAATTCAAAGAATCGATGATCAAAGAAGATTGATAGAAAAGATTGTTTCCTTATTGTTAAAGGGTTTTGACCATTTGTAGTGGTATTTTCCTGTCCCCTACCTTGTCCTATTCTTGCATCATACTCACTATCCGTGGATAGTAAGAGAATTTGCTGAGGAATACAGACTGATATCTTAGGAAATACTCATTCTAGAGCATTTATAACCCTATCTCTAATGAGTTACCTAATGTGTTATACTCCTGAGCTAAAGTTTCAACCTTAAGCTCTGATACCACTTTCAAAATCAACTGGATCCTCACAATACATAAATTACCTTCATAATCTGTGGTTAATAAATCTTTGCTTATGAATGGCTAAATGATATTGAATGCCTTGGATTGTTTGATATATTTGATATGAGTTGCTGATCTGTGATATGAGATGCTTTTGATTTTCAAAGGCTTTTTGAAACTTTAATAATCAATTTGGGTGTATTTTTATCACGCTTGTATTCTAGACTAAATCGGGTGTTATTTCATTATAATGCTCGGGTCAGACTGAGTATTATAAAATACAGGATAAGATGCTGTAGAGCTCAGGAGAGGAGCTGGAGTCCGAGACGTATTATCCGTACTTGTTTATTTCCACTGCCGTGGTTGTTTGAAATTGCCAGCAAGCTGTGAGGCAGGCTGATATAACTGCCAGGCTGGTAATTGTTGTTTGTTATATACTCTGATGATGTAATCTATAAAGCCGATATAGTTTCATTTTGTGTAAAGATATGTTATTATCTATTATATTTTGTTCCGCTGCGATTGTAAGATTCTATTATTGTTTAGTTCCTTCCTTCTTCTATCTTCTTTCTTTTATCTCAATTACCTGTCTTTTTTCGGACTTGATCATCGACATATTATACAGTGGCGTATTTGTGTCGATTTTCGAGGGTCCAGAGGGGCGGGTCGTGACAGTTGGTATGTAACATCCTGACTCGACCTTCCAAAATTGGCACCAAATACATCACCCGTATTCGAATGTCGTAGATTCAAACGTCGAATCTGGTTCGCCGGAGCTTATAACACATTAAGTATAACAACATAGTGGAAGAAATTAATATCATCGATACACAATAGTTGATTACAACAATGATACAACAAGAATTTATCAATATTATCAGAGATACAAGATACAACGGAAATAACATCTTCAATAGAATTTCCAAGTGAGAAAGCGAGAATCCAACATATTGCGACTCCATTGCCAAAGCTCTTCAAACCATAAGCTCAAACTACCATCATGTTGGACTTAAGCAAACTTGACCCAAATGCGATTGCCAAACAAAAGACTTTGAAGGCTATCGAATCTACATCTACTAGCTGATTATCCGAAAATCTAACTCTGACTGCCTGTGTGGAAAATTATAGGCACCCAGAGTTTAGATAGGGAACAATAAACTCCAGGTCAGTCATGGGACTGGTATGAGCAAACGAAAACAGTTTATCTTTATCAAAAGCAAAAAAAAAAGAATTTTAAAGAAATCCGCAATGCATTTTCGAAAATGAAACTACCATAAGGCCTTCCGACACACACACAATGCAATCGCACAATTGGAGGAGATTTCTCCTTATGATAATCAAACATGCTTGATACACAAAAATCTTTTGATAATATTATTCGTTCATAGTGCAGAAAACCTTTCGAAGTATAATATTAATCTTAGCCAGCATACAACCATCATTGTATGCCTACTATAGCTACTATCTAAATAGTGGTGACCACCATAAGTAAATGGAAGGTTATAGAACTAAAACCGTACAAGGCACGTACTGGATGATTGGATTTCCAATAAATGGTCAGGCTAAGGAACTTCCTATTGTCACATGGGTACGCCTATGGAGGGATGCCCCGAGAACTTAACCAGCTTTCTGCCAACACAAGGCCGGGTTACCCCTGCCCGGAAGTAACACCTACAAGTATGCCATCCCCGGTCGTAACCTAACAAATATGATTTTTACTAGAAGGCTCTATGAGCGATGAATTCGATAAATCTATCACACAACTAATTAAGGTGACGTATGAACGTTAATATTTGAACCGTTCAATATTACCAACTTACTAAATCCACATCTTTGAGTTATACAACCACATTTGTGAATTCTTTAAAAAACACATAATTTTATTAGTTCCTAAAGTGTTATAAATTGAATAATATTTAATAATTATTAATTTATTTAATATTTTGGATGTTGCTCGTAATTATTCATTATGCGTATAAAAGTTATATACATACACGTATCGATATATTATATATGTATACATTTAAGCATGTTTTAAATATAGTTGATTGCTTAATAAGCTTTTGGAAATAATAGTCCTTGTGGTGGAATGATGAAACCAGGCATATATAGAGGGAGGAAGGGATACAAATGATATCCATTTGGGTATTAATTATGAAATTAAAGGGGAAGTTCTAAAGAGAGCATGGGAAGGGTTTTTATTATCTCCTTAAAAATCCCTCACGTTCATTTCTTAATTCAATTATCTTTTTCCTTGCTACTCACATACCAATGGCTGGCATCTTATTGCCATCTTAGGATGAATTTTTACAATTTAAGAAAAAACATCAAAAAAAATATACCATGGGGTTCATCCATAACACCCCAGAAATCTTATAGAAATTTAAACAGAAATTTAACAAGAGAGGTAAAATAAGAACTAACAAGGTTTTTTTTACAAACATCAAATTTGGCTAAGAACTTGCACCACTGCATCCATAGCGATTTTCCTGACAATTTTCATATATAACAATTCGAAAGCGGAGTTAGCACAGAGAAGTTACAGGCGAACGAAGATTTGAAATAAAATAAATTTAAAAACATACATAGGTCAACCATGGGAATGTCATGATCGATTGGTATAGGTTGACCATGGATCTTCGTACCTCGACCTTAGAGAGTGAAATGGCTAAGATTTGATGAGCGTGCCCGATCAGCGTGAAGATTCAACAACATAAATCCAACAGCCTAAACTCTTTTGCAAACCTTATAAATTCAAGCCTAACTTAACCCTAACTTTCACATAACAGTTTATAGTAACAAAACTCTATCAAAATTGTTCCTCTTCTCTAAACCCTAAAATTATTAAAAACTAAAATAAAATCAGCCTAGAAGAATACAAGTAATTAAAGATTGATGGAGCAAGTGGAACTAGCATTTGGAGGGGTGATTCTTAAGCAAAGCAAATAGGAAGGACTTTGTCTTGAGGTGGGTGGGAATAATTTTAGTAACATGATTATTACAGTACGTTTTAAACTATTTATTTGATTTAGGATGTTAGAAATGTAATTTGAAACATGTAAAATGCTAGATTAAAATCTATAAATTGTTAAACATGATTTGATGCAAGTACATCCTTTCCATTAATTAGATTATAAAACCTTAAAATTAGCAAACCTAAGATCTATAGCCTTAATGAGTCGAACAAATTGACATGCAAATTAGAGTATAGACTGATCAACTAGTAATTAGGATTCATTGGAAATACCAGAAATAGCGATTGATATCACAAAAATTAATAATCAACAATAGAAAATTAAAAATGCAAAAAACCTAATTCTAATATGCGATCGATCGATCCTGAAACCCTAGCGTTCGACCAGTTAGGTCCAACGGTCGACCATATGCAACGTAAATTGCGAGTTTGAACCTCGACCTAAGGCCAAGGTAAAAATATAAATTAAAAAATTTCATAAAGAAATTATATAAGTGGAAAATTGATTGTTTTAGCCAATTTTGGGCTAATTACACATGGTAGGGACAGTTGGGAAGTCAGTTCCCTATTAAAGGATAATAGATCATCGCGGTTTGGATAAAAGTTAAATACTCATATAAGAGTAAGAGTTGACTAGGGCGATGTATTTTGCATATACTCAAGGGATGTTCCGTAATGGATGTGAAACATTAATGGAGACACCAGGTGAGTGAGCCCCGTGTTAACGAGGAATTATAAAGGACAGTCAGGCCCGACACAACATGATAAGTGGATAAAGAGTAGAAAGGAACCCGGTACTAACAGGAGTCCTCGTACACATGGTTCTTGTGTGACGTGGTACAAGTAAACGTCGAAATAGTACGATATGAGGCATTTTACCACTATGATTGAGAGATGAACATAGGTGCATACGACGAGTCACACAATGAGTTCACATTTCAGGTTTCTCCCTCTCCAGGTGTAGCGATGGTATAGGTATTTATGGGAGCAGTTCCCATAATCGCCTACAGGTGGTATTTCCGTAATTGATAGTTCTAGAAGAGTTGGTAGATCAATATTGTGAGGTTTCATTTGTATTTTGACCCTTTATGTTAGGTAAGAACCCTTAGGTATTGGACCTAAGGAATTCATGGATACTGTAACATACCCTATATCACTTAGAGTAGTATTAAAGTTAACTGCACATGATCATCGCATATTTAACTTGTACTCATCCACCGGAATTTTTATCTAACCCACCCCCTTCTTTTTATTTTCCTCCACTACAGGATGGCAGATTAGCAGTTAATTGGGCATAGCACATGGAGAAAGGAGCTTTAGGTTGGAGTTTGCATATCGTTTATTATTCACCATGTAGTTGCCTATCGTACTAAATGTTGTCGAACTTATATTGTACTTTGGAAAACAATATATATACAATTCAAGTATTTTGGAGACTATTTCTTGAAATGTCAATTTTGCTACACTTATACTTTAATTACTTCCGATGTAAGGTCTGAAAGTGTAGAATATCTTAGAATTTACCCTTGTAATTATTCTTTATAAGTTTTTTAAATCCCAATAGCTCGTATTTTCTCGACACGACGCGTGTCCAAAAGTCACATTAGGCTTTGGATCGGCGTGGGTAGTGTAGGTTGTTACACCATTTGATTCTTACAAAGTCTGGATGTTGATTCAAAGAATAAGGAGGACTGTTAGATCAAGGTGTCACTAATAGGCCAGACGTATAAGGTGCAATCTCAATTTAGATTTATAAATTAGTTATATTATTCTTATCATGGTTATATATATATATATTTGAATTTTGGTTAAAGCTTTATTAATGGGCTATGCGGCCCAAAGCTAATAGTTTTACACCTACAAATAAAACAACATATTCAGTTACCATCGAAAACATTAGCTAACTGAACAACATTCCCAATTTGCTAGTTCTGCTCAGCGCAAACTATAGTGGCTTTCGGGTCATTGCAAGATTTCCTTGCTCATTAGCCTTTAACTCCAGTTCTCCAATTGTCGTCTTTCTCGTTCCTCTAAGCTGTTACGATGTTTTATCCTTTTAATTGTGATTGTTACGACTCTAGCAATTAGTTCTGAAAGCTGTAACTCTTCTTTTTGCTTTTTTTCGAAAGTCTGTACGTTCCTTTCTCTCCAGATGTGCCATACAATAGCCATTAAGCTAATTTTATTGATTTCCTTCATCAAGTCCGAGATATCTATCTGATTACTCAGGTGAGCTACTTCTTCTTGTAGACTTTTAACTGCGTTAGTTTGCAAATTTTTCAATTTCTGAATTGCCCATACTCTTTTACTGTATTTGCATTCAAAGAAAAGACGATTGCGAGTTCCCATTTGTTTATTGCATTGTTTGTATGTTGCATCTTCCACAATCCCCCCAATTTTTAGTCTGTCTTTGGTTGTCACTCGGTTATTAATGGCCTTGTAAGTTTTATGCGCCTTTTTAGGAGAGTTTGGTCGAATCTAGATAACATTTACCACTGCACTTTGGTTGTTGTTGTTGACAATCTTCCTATGAATCGTTTAGCTTGAACTGTCCTTTGTTGTTACTTCTCCATGCCCATTTATCATTATTTCTTCCAGTGAACAAAGGCATATCTTCGATTTCTTGTTTGAAGTTTCTAGTCAAAATTTTTCGATTAGTTGCCCATTCTTGTTCATGTATGATAGTTGAAACTTTATAAATTGGTGTACTATTAGCCGAGTAACGATCCCATCCAAGTCTATCAATTAGACTTCTGCTGTTTATCCATGGGTCTTTCCACAAATATATGCTTTGACCGTTAGCTATATGTCTCTCTATGAGATTTTTCAATTGCTCCCTATATCTTAGTATATTTTTCCATGTTGTCGAAGCATTGTTATCTATTTTGATACTCCAAAAATTATCTTATAAATATCTTGCTCTCATCCATTTTTTCCATAGATTATCTAATTCAAGTATTTTCCGGGCTAGTTTTAGTCCATAAGTTTTTATAATTCAAATAGATTTTTGAGACCCACACCACCTTCTTTTTTGGTCTGCATAAATATTTGTAACTCACCTTCTGTATTCTTCCTCTTCAAATAAAGTTGGCATAGACAACATTAATTTTTGCTACGGACTAGTCAGGAATTTGAAAAGTTTATAACCAAAACCTTTTTTTGAAAGTTATGACTGCTTGGACAAGCTTAACTCTTCCTGCAAATGATAATAGTTTTGATCTCCAACCGTGTAGTTTCTTTTTGATATTATCTATTAACTTTTCACATTCTGCATCTGTGATAGTGTTATTAGATAAAGGCATACCAAGATATTTGATTGGAAGTTCCCCCTTCCTCACACCAAGTTATGAAATGATTTATGTTCCGTGTTTACAACTTTTACTCATGTATGTTAGTCCGTGAAATGATGGTTTTGATGACAACAACCTTAGAATAGTTTATAAAATATAAATACTAACATTATAAGTTTAGATATATATGTATATGCAGGATTTAACCATGCAGGTACTAAGAAAGAAGACTGTACAGTATAGAGATTCAAGATATCAAGATAGAAGACTCATGAGTATCAAGATTATCAAGAGTTCAAGATTTCAAAGTTAAGTATTTTTTATTATTAGGAATTTTGTTAAAACTCATAGAAAAGCACTGGCATCTTAAAATCCAATTTATTCGTGGAATGGAATCCACTTCGAGCCTGTTAAAGGGATGGAACCCTAAGTAGGATGGAACCTATGAAAAATCTAGTGGAACATTATTTTGTATCCGCTAAACTTTTTATTCAAAATGATTTTTCAAAATTATATCCTGTTTTCAAAATGTTTTCAAAACTTTCCTTTTAAAAGATTCAAAACCCTCTATCCTGATTTTAAATAATTTTAGCCTCAAAATTATCTTTAGTTTCAAAGTCAAATTACTCCCGATTTTAAACTATCTTTTAATATAATATATTTAACTTTTAAATATTTGTACTTATATTTAAAATATAAAATTAGAGTTAAATTCTATATATATTATTATCTATATCTACTTATGAATTTTAACTATATTCATGTATATTTATAAAGTTTAAATTAGTTTTAGATATAAGATAAAGGTTATTTCAAAGAAAATCAAAACATTAAAAAATGCTTTGGGATGTCGACATGCCTATATACCCCATGTCGAAATGGTGTCAGTTGAGTTCAAAATTTAAAATTTCAAAGGAAATGTCTATTCGCCATAACTCTTTATGAATGGACATGACTGTTGTTCTTTTATAAATAAGGGTTAGTTTCAACGAATTTAACATCAGATTTTCTGGTTTTTCACTCCTCTTCTTCTTCCACTTTTCTTAATACATATTCTTATCATTACTCTGCCGAAATCAACATTGAATCGAACTCGATTACTTCTAGTTTGATTCTCTATCACTCTCTCTACAAGATTTTCAGTGCTAATTATAGACTTCTTTGTAATCTATTAAGCGAGAAAAGGTGTGATTGTAGCCTTGAAAATCAATCAAGAAAGAAAAGGTGTGATTGTAGCTTTGGCAAATCAATTGGGTAAACTTGTGGCTCATAAATCAAGTATCTCTACCCAGAGGATCGAAATTCTTGAGGGTGTACCTCGTAGCCTTGAAACCGAGGGTGTAATTGTACAATTGCTTTTGAAAGGAAATCCGTACTTGTGTTGCGGGACTGGATGTAGCATAACTCCGAACCAGTATAAAATCTGGCCTGTTCTTTCCTTTACTGCCTTTATTTTATTTCTGTATCTGTGTTTGTTTCTGTGATCACATCTGTGTCTATATATTGCATACATCGGTGTCTAAATTAACATAAATCAAAAAAGATTTAGTAATTCTTTATTAACAATATTCATCCCCCCTCTAGTGTTAATCCTAACCTTAAGATCCGTAATCCGCATTTCTCATAATTAGTATCAGGGCAAGGCTTTCAAAGTTTCATAATCCGACTTTTGAATTTTTTTTTAAAATGGCTATATTTGTTAATAATAGTTTAGAAGCATTCAAACCATCATCGTTTCTTGAGTCTGCATATAATCAATATTCAAATTCAAATTGTCTACCAAGATTGTTTGATGTGTAGGAATCATGCTTTATGGGTGTTGAGGAATCAATCCACAATGGACAAATTATGCAGATCAGAAAGAACAAGTGGATACTCGATAGTGGGTGTTCTAGACACATGACTGGCAATCCAGATATACTGAATGATATAATATACAAAGACGGAGGATTGGTTAACTTTGGAGACAATCCAAAAGGATATGTGATTGGCATCGGCAAAGTAGGTAATTCTGAAACTCCTACCATTACTAATGTTTTGCCAATTGAGAATATGAAACATAATCTGCTAAGTATAAGTCAACTATGTGATAAAGGATATAAAATTAAATTTGAAAAAGATAAATGTCACACTGAAGATAATAATTCAACCATTATAGTTGAGGGAGTCAGGAAAAAGAATATTTATATTCTTAGTATGAAAGTTTCAAATGATAACCTGTGTCTGTTGGCAAATACAAGTGACCATTGGATTTGGCATAAGAAATTTGGGCATTTGAATTTCAAACTCTTATCTAAACTGTCAAAACATGATCTAGTAAGAGGCCTCCCTAAAATGAATTTTAAAGTAGATAGTTTATGTGATGCTTGTCAATTAGGAAAACTTAGAAAAAGTTCTTTTACGTTAAAAGATATGATTTCAACTTCAAAACCTCTTGAATTACTTCATCTTGATTTATTTAGTCCATCTCAAATTCTATCAATAAATCATAGTAAATATGTCTTTGTAATTGTAGATGATTATTCAAGATTTACGTGGACAATATTCTTGAAACATAAAAGTGATACTTTTGAATGTTTTAAGACATTCTCAAAAAGAATTCAAAATCAATTTTCTCTAAGAATTATAAATATTCGAAGTGATCACGGTGGTGAATTTGAAAATGAAAAGTTTGAGGAATTCTGCAATAAAAAGGGAATAACTCACAATTATTCATTTCCAAGAACTCCACAACAAAACGGAGTAGTAGAACGTAAAAATAGGATGATTCAAGAGTGTGCGAGAACTATGCTTACAGATAGTAATTTGCCAAAGAATTTTTGGGCAGAAGCAGTTGCTACCGCCCGTTATATTTTGAGTAGAATTTTAATTAGACCTCTAACTGATAAGACATCTTATGAACTTCTTTATTTAAAGAAACCTAAGTTATCTTATTTCAGAATTTTTGGGAGTAAATGCTTTATTTTAAATAGAAAAGATAATTTAGATAAATTTGATCCTAAATCCGACAAAGGTATCTTTATCGGATATTCTAATAGAAGTAAAGCATACAGAGTGTTTAATTTAAAAACTAATTCCATTGAAGAAATAATGCATGTTTCATTTGATGAAAATTTCAAAATTTTTGAAGATACAAATGATGAAGAGGATTTAATCACTCAAAATCAAGAATCAATTGAAACTAATAATGAAATTAATCATCCTAATAAAAGGACTAAACTTTTAAAAGATCATCCTATAGTAAATATACTGGGAGATATGCAGTCTGTTGTTAAAACTAGAAATCAACTAAGTCAAATGAGTAATGTAGCTTTTATATCAGCTATTGAACCCAAAAATCCAAAAGAAGCATCGACTGATGATTCATGGATTTTGGCTATGCAAGAAGAATTAAATCAAATTTACTAGAAATGATGTTTGGGAACTTGTTCCTAGAACAGAAAATAAAACTATAATCGGAACTAAATGGTTTATAAAAATAAAATGAATGAACAAGGAGAGGTAGTTAGAAATAAAGATCGATCGGTCGCTCAAGGTTATTGTCAAGAAGAAGGAATAGATTTTGATGAAACCTTTGCTCCCGTAGCAAGATTAGAAGCCATTAGGATTCTACTTGCTTTCGCAAATCATAATAATTTCAAATGGATGTTAAAAAGTGCCTTTTTAAATGGATTTGTAAAAGAAGAAGTATATGTTGAACAACTGCCACTTTTTGAAAATGATAAATTACCAAATCATGTTTACAAACTTAAGAAAGCATTATATGGTCTAAAACAAGCTCCTAGAGCCTGGTATGATAGACTAAGATCTTATTTATTGCAATCTAATTTTGAAATTAGTAAAGTAGATAATACTTTTTTTATTAAAAGAAATAAAAATGATATTCAACTAGTTCAAGTTTACGTAGATGCTATCATTTTTGGTTCAATTAATTTTGAAATGAATACAGAATTTTATGAAATAATGACAAAAGAATTTGAGATGAGTCACATGGGTGAATTAAATTTCTTTTTAGGATTACAAATAAAACAATTAGATAATGGTATTTTTATTAGTCAAGAAAAATATGCTAAAGACCTAATTAGTAAATTTGGTTTGACTACTGCGAGTCGAAAACCCACTCCCATGGCAACCAATGAGTACCTTAGTAAAGAAGAGCTCTTGAAAGATGTAGATCAAAAACTATATAGAGGAATGATTGGATCACTACTCTATATTACAGCCAGTAGACCTGATATCATGCATATTGTTTGTCTCTGTGCCAGATATCAATCCCAATCTAAAGAGACCCACTTAAAAGTCGTAAAACGAATCATAAGATATGTTAGACACACATCTGATTATGGTTTATTCTACCCTAAAAATGATTCTTTTGACTTAATGTCTTACTGCGATGCTGACTATGCTGATTGTAAATCAGACCGAAAAAGTACAAGTGTGACTTGTCACTTTTTGGGGCATTCTCTGATTTCTTGGCTTAGTAAAAAGCAAAACATAGTTTCTTCATCAACAACTGAAGCAGAGTATTTTTGCTGCTTTGGCTTGTTCTCAAATAATATATATGCAACAAACCTTAAAAGATTTTGGTTTAAAATTTTCAAAACCACCAATTTATTGTGACAATACAAGTGCTATAAATTTATCCAAAAATACTACCCAACACGCTCGAACTAAACATATTGATGTCGGACATCATTTTCTCAGAGATAATATAAGTAAGGAAGTAGTTACTCTCGAGTATATCAATTCTGAGAATCAAATTGCTGATATCTTAACAAAACTCTTAAATGAATCAATATTTACTAAATTAAGAAGAGAATTAGGTATTTGTTCTATAACTGAAATATAGAATATAAATAACAAATATAATTAATGATTAATATTAAAATAATTCAAAGAGTTAAAATAAAAAGGACCATGTCGACATCCCCCGTATACTCATGTTGACATGCAACGTTTTTAAGTTTTGAAATTTTCTCACCAAAATTCAAAAAAAATTAGTTATATATTCTTCTCTATTTCGAAATTTTATTCATTCTCTCTGTTTTCTCTTTAATCTATCTTCTGAAATAAATAAAATAATGGCCTCCTCTCCAAATCAAACATAAAATCAACTTTTTCATTCCCCTCTCCTATGTCGGGTCCATTTCAACGTACTACCCTTGCTCGATTGACTAAAATGGAGGAATCTATGAAGGATGTACTTCAGATGATGACTGAAATTCAAGCGACTCAACTTCATATGCAAAGGAACAGGAAAGGCAAGGCAAGTTTCTTAGGAATTTGCAAAAATTCCTAATGGATAACCAGGCCAACCCTATCTTGATTGATGAAGACTCTTCACTCAATCAAGAACAAGAGGCCAGCGAGGAAGAAGAAAAGAACCCATGGAAGAAGCACACGAGGAGGATGGTGACCAAGTCGTGTGTGTTGGAGAAGTGTGTTTTGACAAGAATGGAAATCTTGTCGAACAATGCGGAAACTTCTGTTTTCACTATCCAAACTGTTCGATTCATAGATCTCCTATATTTTATAACGCACAATAGTTTCGTTTCTTTCTTCTCCATTGTTGTTTGTGTTTCTTTGTGTTTTTTAAACGTTCATGTATATACAACTTCATACGTAATAAATAACTCATGTTCTTATATGTGTTTTAATTATAAATACTATTGTGAATTCTTACTTAGGATAGTTGATAGTTTAGGACTATGTTTTAGAATTAGATTTAAGTGATGATTACTTATGATAACACTATCATTATAATCAAATGTCATAGAGTATTAGTTATATAGTTTGGAGTTATATAGTTATATAGTTTACATTTAGTTTTTTTTTTGTTGATGACAAAGAAGGAGAAATATAAAATAGGGTAGTTAGGCATAGATTAAGGGGGAGTTATTAGGATAGAAGTAAAATTTTATAAACAAAGGTTGTCATCATCAAAAAGAGGGAGATTGTTAGTCCGTGAAATGATGGTTTTGATGACAACCACCTTAGAATAGTTTATAAAATATAAATACTAACATTATAAGTTTAGATATATATGTATATGCAGCATTTAACCATGCATGTACTAAGAAAGAAGACCGTACAGTATTGAGATTCAAGATATCAAGATAGAAGACTCATGAGTATCAAGATTATCAAGAGTTCAAGATTTCAAAGTTAAGTATTCTTTATTATTAGGAATTTTGTTAAAACTCATAGAAAAGCACTGGCATCTTAAAATCCAATTTATTCGTGGAATGGAATCCACTTCGAGCCTGTTAAAGGGATGGAACCTTAAGTAGGATGGAACCTACGAAAAATCTAGTGGAACATTTTTTTGTATCCACTAAACTTTTTATTCAAAATGATTTTTCAAAATTATATTCTGTTTTCAAAATGTTTTCAAAACTTTCCTTATAAAAGATTCAAAACCCTCTATCCTGATTTTAAATAATTTTAGCCTCAAAATTATATTTAATTTCAAAGTCAAATTACTCCCGATTTTAAACTATATTTTAATATAATATATTTAACTTTTAAATATTTATACTTAGATTTAAAATATAAAATTAGAGTTAAATTCTATATATATTATTCTCTATATTTACTTATGAATTTTAACTATATTCAAGTATATTTATAAAGTTTAAATTAGTTTTAAATATAAGATAAAGGTGATTTTCAAAGAAAATCAAAACATCAAAAAATGCTTTGGGATGTCGACATGTCTATATACCCCATGTCGACATGGTGTCAGTTGAGTTCAAAATTTAAATTTCAAAAGAAGTGTCTATTCGCCATAACTCTTCACGAATGGACATGGCTGTTGTTCTTCTATAAATAAGGGTTAGTTTCAACGAATTTAACATTGGATTTTCTGGTTTTTCACTCCTCTTCTTCTTCCACTTTTCTTAATACATATTCTTATCATTACTCTGCCGAAATCAACATTGAATCGAACTCGATTACTTCTAGTTTGATTCTCTATCACTCTCTCTACAAGATTCTCAGTGCTATTCAGAGTTATAGACTTCTTTGTAATCTATTAAGCGAGAAAATGTGTGATTGTAGCCTTGAAAATCAATCAAGAAAGAAAAGGTATGATTATGGCCTTGGTAAATCAATTGGATAAACTTGTGGCCCGGAAATCAAGTATCTCTACCCAGATGATCGAAATTATGGAGGGGGTACTTCCTAGCCTTGAAACCGAGGGTGTAATTGTACAATTGCTTTTGAAAGGAAATCCGTACTTGTGTTGCGGGACTGGATGTAGGGTAACTCCGAACCAGTACAAAATCCGGTGTGTTCTTTCCTTTACTGCCTTTACTGCCTTTATTTTATTTCTGTATCTGTGTTTATTTCTGTGATCACATCTGTGTCCGTATATTGAATACATCGGTGTCTAAATTAACATAAATTGAAAAAGATTTAGTAATTCTTTATTAACACTATTCACCCTCCCTCTAGTGTTAATCCTAGCCTTAAGATCCGTAATCCGCATTTCTCACAATGTATGGTTATATATATATATATATATATATATATATATATATATATGTGTGTGTGTGTGTGTGTGTGTGTGTGTATGATTCCCTCACCTTGATCTGGAATTAACATCACAATCTAAATAACTAGTTAACTGTTATGATTTATTCAATTTAATAAATTGAAACTAAACATATATATGTATAAATTTATGGTTTCAGCCATGAATATGTTTTAATACACATGTGAAAGTTTTCTGAACGTAGTATATAATTTCTAATTATTTAAATATTAACTTTGAGTTTCAAATAATTTTGAATAAAATTCAGCGATATCTTATATGACTTAACATATGCATTTAATTTCAAAAATCCTTTTGGTTGTTTTAAAAAATTTGTCTAAAATTTTTATTTGTGCATATTTCATATACACACACATGTGTATTATATGTATATGTTTGTAAATATATTAGAATAATTTATTATAAAATGTACGTGTATTTTTAATTAGTTGAAAATTAAATTTTTGCTTTATTATTTATATTGTAATTCCTATACGTAGTCAATTAAAGATACATTACATTGGCTAACTTGATCTAGAACTGAATTTAAATATATTCTACTTAGTCATACTTAGACATGTCAATATAAAATTTGTATTTAAAACTTTAAATTAGTCAACCTATGTTAGATTTTTTCAAATTAAGCTTTATGTTATTAAGATATGTATTTTAAAAATATTTTACATCCATATATATCTTCACTAAACAATTAAATTAAAGCAACTAATATATGTATAAATGAATAAGTTATACATAGTAGATGCAAATCTCAATAACACATGTATATATTAATTATGTTATTGTATGTCATATCATCATGCTATCCCAATATGTTAACTAAAACATGTATGAATACATAATATATACTTTAGTCCAAGCATGAGACCTTACATGGCTGGTTATACTTGGAAAGACGTGGTTTAATTGTTATATCTAAATTAAAGGGAAAGTTTTATAAAAGATGAATGAAAAGACTTTTGTTCTTTTATAACACAAAAGCTTCGTTATTCATTTAATTGAATCTGATTCACTCTTCTTCTTTCATCCATGGTTGACCATTTCTTGCTTTATTTCTCGTAACCAAATATTTACATTAAATATGTTTAATTAATTCGATTAATTAAGTAAGACAAAAGTTATTCAAATAAAATATGCTCCTATTAAAACAATTAGGTTATATCCAATGTTGGGTATTAGACTTTATAGATCCACCAAAATCCATGTAGGATTTTTTTAATTTACCCATTTCACCACTACGAATCGGACCGAGTTTGATCATTGGTATTAGAGTCCATATGGTCACTGCAATCTAATTAGCCAACATTAGGCCTATAAATAATATTTTCTATCCGATGAGTGTCCAGAATAATAGTTAGACTCAGAGTTGAAAAAAAGTATTTTTTTTCTCCCTGGCTACTAGCCTGACCCAATGGGAGGATTAAGTTAAAAAGGTTGCCCAAATGTAAGACCTATTTTTATTTTGGGCTTTGGGCTGATTTTCAAATTTAGATATTAACATTTTAATTGTATTTTGAATTTATATGTTAAGCTTGAAATATAAAAGGAAAATTTATAAATGTTATAAAATAAATTTATTTTATATTTCAAAATTTTATAAATATTTAATTAATAAAATTGATTAAATAAGAAATTAGTTGAAATTTAATTAATTAATATATACATATGTATATATGTATATATGTGATATATTTATATGTAACTATATAAGTTATAATTGAAAATTTATCTTAAATTGTTTAAGGTAAATTAAATAAAATTTTCAAAATTTGATACATTATCTAATTAAGATGTTAATTAAATAAATGATTTATTTAACAAATAATTAATCAAGTTTTAATTAATTAAATTATATGCAGTGACATATATATATATATGCTTAAATTAAACTATAAAGGTTATAGTTTAATAATTAAAAATGTTTTGAGAAATTGAAATAAATAGATTTTTAATTTTTTTTAAATATTAATTAACATAGTTAATTAAATAATTTATTAATTAACCAGTTAGTTAATTAACACACATAAATATACATACATACATATAAAAGATTAATGGTAAAAAAACGGTGAACCCCGACTTTTTAGAGGGAATCCTCCTCCACCCAAACCCCCCGACATAACCGCATCCTCCAGTACTCTGCCGGCACACCCTATTCCATTCATATCGTTTGACAGTGACTGCTGCTCCTTCAAAGTTTCCGCCCACATGGAAGTTCCTGTAACCGAAAAAGCAACTTGCATGAATTTTGAAACATCTACTGCCGCCATTCCAAGACTAAGGGTATGATCCCTACCACTAAAGGATCGATATTACCGACTTAACTTATTTTGCTAGCTATGTATATCAACTTCAAAAGTTTTGTTGATAAGATCTGTAAGCCAAATGGAGCCTATGAATTACTTTACAAGAAGAAAGGATTTATTTTCATTAAATTCTACAGCGAAGATGACTGTAGCAAGATCATATGGTCAGGCCCGTACACCATAGGCTCCATAATTTTGATCATTAAAAAATGAAAACCATGTATTGCAATTACAAAAGAATTCTTTTCTACTATTCCAATATGGACACGGTTTATAGGTTTGAAATTGGAATATTGTAATAATGAAGGCATTAGTAGAATAGCTAGTGTTCTTGCCGACCAATCCGAACGGATTCCATAACGGCAACTGAAAACAGACTTAACTATGCCCGTGTTTTAATTGAAGTTGATGTTCAATTTAGTTACCCTCCGACAGTGTACATGGATGTTTACAATGGTGATACAGATATGATTCAAGTTGAGTATGAGCAAAAAATTTCTCCATGTTCAAACTACCATGTTTTCGGACATACAAATTCATTCTGCAACAAAGTGATTAATAAAGAATGGAGACCGAAACAACAAACATCAAGTTCTAATACTGCATTTTAGATTGAAAGCAAAACATTATCACATACTAGTTCTATGCCACAAAGAGAAGCAACCAGAGATAAAACTAGCACATTAATACAACCAATCGACGTATCAAATATAAATACAGAGCAACAAAAGTCTGTTTCAAACATTCCTCTCCACAATGCTTTCTTATCCCTTACCGATACAACTGAAACCTCTGAAGATACAGTATCTGACAGTAACCCAACATCGACACACAAAGCACCTATGCCCTGCCAAGATCAGACTAACACCACTGAAACAGATGTGCCCCTGCCCCTTCCACAAACTCTGGAAAACAAAGAAACCAGTAGTCAAATAGACAAGACAACTTTATACAGATAATTGGTGATAACATTCAAGAAATAGGCGGCACGACTGATACTACTATGACTGTCTCCCCTATGGTATCGAAGAATCCTACATATATTAAAAGACATTTGTCACTAGCAAATCCCACGTCAACTACTAAAGCTCCTCCTAAAAGAACCACAAGGAGCACTATGAAGAGTAAATGAATATCATGACGTGGAATATTAGAGGTATGAATATCATGACGTGGAATATTAGAGGTATGAATACCGACGACAAAGTTAGTCAGGTATTCACACTTCTAACATCTCACAAGCTTACCATGATAAGCTTATTAGAGACAAAATTATCTACTTCAAATATTTCCAAACTGCAGATGAAACTACCCAACTGGAACATAATTCATAAACAATGGAGAAGGCAGCAAGGGTCGTATTGTGATTGTTCTGGATACAGTAGTCTGGGATCATACTGTATTCAACAAATCACATCAACATATCACATTACTACTATCAAATAAAGGAGGCCGACAATATTATTGCACATGTGTATATGTTAGTAACTCGTTTTCTGAATGCCAAAAGTTATGGGATTGGCTTTGCAACGACGCTTCTAATATAGGATCTTCATGGTTAGTTATGGGGAATTTCAATAATGCTCTTAACCCGAAGGACAAAAAGGGAGGATTACCTATCCATTTTTCCTATTTAACTACTTTTAAAAATTGCTTATTTAACTGTGGCTTGGTTGAGTCTATTTTACGGGGATGTAAATTTACATGGCGGCGTAGAGGAATTGCAACAAACATAGACAAAGTTCTCATTAACTATGAATTCATGTCTATATTTCCACAATTCGGCACTATTGCCTTACCATCATCTATCAGTGATCACACCCCTATATCGGTATTTGTTAGCCCTCAACATCGGCATGAAAAAAGAGCCCCCTTCCGCTATATTAACAACTGGTGCTACAGGGAGGGCTATGATCAGTGTTTTGAAAAAGGGATGGCAGCTGTTACAGTGGGTTCCCACAGTTACAGGCTACTTTTTAAATTGAAGGCTATTAAAAATGAATTGAAAACTTGGCATAGGCTAAGAGCGAAGGATAACACTATAGCTCACCTAAAACCTGAATTGATACTGTGTTCTATCTTGTGGATCAAGATCCAGAGAATTACATTATTTATGACAATATGTGCCATATTGGTCAGAAGCTAAATGATCAACTTTTGACGTAAAGTGAATTTCTTCGACAACAAAGCAAAGTCCTATGGCTCCAACATGGTGACAGCAATACCAAATATTTGTCAAAATGTCAATGTGAATTTAGAGAAATAAAATACAAGCTTCAATGGATACACAAGGACATTATCTATGTGACAGTAACAGCATTAAGGTTGAGGCCTTGACATATTATCAGCAACAACTCAATGGAGATATCATGACTTTTTTCCCTTCTATAACTACCAGAATGAAAATAAATGAAATAGGGAAGGCATACTTAACTTCTCCAGTGAAAATGGAAGAAATCAATAAAGCCCTTTTCTCAATTGATGATGCTAAGAACCCCAGTCCCGATGGTTATTCCTCCAAATTTTATAAATTGCATTGGATAGCCTACAAGAAAGCATTTTCGATGCTGTGTCAGAAATCTTTTACACACAGAAATTGCCAAAGGGATTGAATCATAATTTCATCACCTTAGTCCCTAAGAAAGATAAGCCCCAAACTGTCTCAGATTATCGACCTATTGCATATGCAATGTGTTATACAAAATTGTATCAAAGATTCTATGTAACCATATTAAATGGTTTCTTCCTTATTTAATTGCAGAATCTCAATCATGTTTATACCGGGGAGAAGTATTGGTGAAAACATTTTGCTAGCTCATGAGCTTATCCTAGATTTTTCCAAACAAGGTAAATAAAAATGTGCATTAAAATCGACCTTCAAAAAGCGTACAAAATGGTTAACTGGGAGTTTGTCATTTACATGCTCTCCTCGCTGGGCTTCCCTACCTCTATAGTAGAGCTTATATATGAATGTATTTCTATGCCTACCTTTTCTATTACGATTGATGGGAGACCACATGGTTTCATTCATTCAAACAGAGGGCTTCGGCAGGGAGACCCACTGTCCCCTTATCTATTTGTATAGCAATGGAATTTTTTATGCTACTATTGGAAGAGGGACTGGTTGACGGACATCTACAACCTATATCTATTATTCACCCTGTTATCACTCATCTTTTATACGCAGATGACGTTATGGTTTTCCTCTCTGCTGCTACAAACAATGCTACTTTTATGAATCATGTTATATCCATAATAGAGGAGACCGTTGGCCTAAAAATAAATCAAAGTAAATCTCAGCTTTTTTCAGCAAGGATGCAAGTTACAAATTGGAGATTTCAAGTATTCTACAGATTTTTTCACATGAATTACCGTAAAGTATCTTGGGGTGCCTTTATCAGTGGATTACATCCATACCAGACACTGCTTACCCCTGGTGCATAAAATTAGTAGTAAGTTAGAAGGATAGGACTACAAGTTACTAACTACAGCTGGTAGAGCAGAGTTATTGCATAGTACAATAACCCTCATTGTTATGTACTGCTTACTGATATATAATTTGCCTCACACTGTGTTGAGCAAAATTGATAAAATGTGTGGGGATTTTTTCTGGAAAAGGAAGCTTCACAATGTCTCATGGGAGACTTTATGTAAGCCTAAAATAGAAGGAGGGGTTGGGCTGTGTAAATTCACAGATATGAACAAAACTACCAGAATTAAATTATTATGAAATTTATTAACAGCAGACAGCATATGGTCTAGATGGATGAGGAAAAATACATGTCACTGGGAAATTTTGGGTTCTACCCATTGATAATAACTACTATGGAACCATGAAATCAATTTTACGACAATGCTGCATCACTCATGACCCGGGTTATTATCAATGGGGAAAATACAGATTTATGGTTTGATCCTGGGATAAACCATAAATCCCTAGTCGATTTACTTGGCTGGAACAGAATTTATTTAACTAATACAGCCGAAAGTAAACTTAGCATCATCACGAGAGGGTTAGTTTCAACCACAAGTGTTATCTGAAACTAGGGAGGTCGCAGCTCAAATTAACCAGGTGCAAATCCTCTCTGATAATCCAAATGATTACTGGAAAATATGTGATAAAAAGAAACTGTGTTTTCTACAATCTGGAAGAACATCAGATTCGCTATTGATACTGATGACAATTTCAAATTAACATGGCACAACAAAATAGCTAGAAAATTCTCTTTTACTACATATATGGCTTATCTACAACGCCTACATACAACAGTCAGGTTATTAAATTAGGGTATTACAACTGATCTATGTTGCGTGTTATGCAATAAATAAAGCGAAAATCATCACCATTTATTTTCGAACTATGATTATAACACTTATCTGTGGAATTCGCTGATGCTCAAACTTGCTATTCAACCAGTTGCATCCAATTCACTGCGCGACCAACTTTTGTAACGACCACACAATGATTGCCATGATTAAAGAGGAGAAAAACTACTGCCTATGCCCAGAAATTAAAGAATCTTGGGCAAGTTCTGCTCGGCTTTCTGGGGGGCAAAGCAGCCATGCTGTGCTTGAAAAAGGAGATGGAGGTGATGTTGTCTTCATGGAGAAGCTGCAGGTTGTCCATGTGCACACCTGTGCATTGTTCAGTGTTGTATGGGTTTGTAGGCCCGTGAGTGTGGATTGTACTGGGTTAGTTTGGGCCTGGTTGAGCCGAACATGCTTATGCATGAATTGTGTATATAAGTATCCCTGTATTGGTCATTTGAAAGGTGTGGAAAAAAACTGAAGCATTTATCTTCTTCTTCGTTCTTAGTTCTTCATTTTCAGTTTTGTGCAACTTTTTAGATCAGCATCTTTCTTTTCAATTCTTGTTAGCTAGTTTACTCAATTGTTAGTTGCAATTTTATTCCAATTATCAGTTCATCTTGTTCTTCTTTGCCATTTCAATTCTCTGATCGTTAAATTCCTGCATTTATACAATTTTCAGTTCTTGTTTTTTTATTTCCAGTAGTTGCAAAGCATGTTCTTTGATTCTTGCACTTGATTTTCTTTCTTGTATCTCTTGATTTAATCACTAGTTCAAACTTTGAATTTCCTGTTGCATTTTATTTCATTTCTTGATCATATTCAATGCCTGTATAACAAGCAACCACCATTTCATCTTCTTCATCTAACAAAAAACCTCATATTCTTTTTAGCAATTCAACTCTCCACTATGAACAGAGAAGCTTCTCTAACTGGGCCCTTACAAATGGTATCAGAGCTGATGACTGGGGCAACCTCTGACAACCAGTCAGATCCTTACTTTGCCAACATATATTTCCCTCCAAATTAAGGTCTAACATGGACATGGCAAGGAGAAATCAATAACCAGCCCCTTCATCTTCTTCCACAACCCCTTATGTACCATTAAGATTCTCATCTTCCAAACCCATATACTACCCTTCATAAGCCAGCATTCCCTCAACCAGCGCCCTATCAACCAGTTCCAATAACATTTGCTCCATATCAGCAAGAACCCCTTCTTTCAAGTAATTCAAGAAACCATTTCTTAAGCCCAAAAACTACTGCTAACAATACCCTTAACATCTCTCAAACCCAAGATTTTGAATCACCATCGTGGCTAATATTCGAATTAGAGCATTCAATCAAGATATTGGAATCAATGGAGTTAAGCACCATAATCATGTTCATCAAATCTATCAACAAAAAGATTGGTGATATCATCGCTTCCCTTCAAAGCAGCCTATTAACAACATCTCTTTCAAAGATTGAGAAAAAAAAGATCAATGGGCTTCCTTATAGAATTTGGAATATTTGCATCGAATTGACAAATGAATATCCGAAAGGTTATGATTTATATCTCAATGAATTCGGGGTCTTCGCTGTCATCTTGGATGAACTATTAAAGAATTCATATATTATTGATTTTTCTAGTAATTCTACACTGGCTGTTACTACTTGTGGTGTTAATATAGGATCGGTTTCATCTTATGTCCAAGATTTCCAGCAAATCAAGAACCAACCTCCAGTTGCACCACAACCAGTACCCTAACTGCCCCCTGTACACATTCAAGAACCTCCTCTACATAACTCATTCACCACCCTTGCCCAAGACTTCCAGCAAACTGCTATTATACCCCAACCACCCCTTGTATACCATCAAGAACCTCTGTTACATAACCCATATACCACTAACATTTCAGTTCCTATTCCAACAATTCATCATTCGGAGCAAATTCCTTCGGCTATTGAATCTGATGGTGAGAGTGATAAGGTCAACTTTGAGACTGATCATGATACATGCAAAGGAAATATTCTTTAGTTAAGTTCAGGCAATGATGAGAGTAAGTTGAATGTTAAAGACAAGCATATTATTCCAGAAATTGATGAATCAAATGAGAACCAATTTAGTTACGATGAACTGGAAGGAGCGGGCAAAATTGATAAAAAAATATCCAAAGAAAAGGTAAATGAGGATAAGAATGCAGCTAATGATTTTGATAGGTCAACTCAAATCATTGAATGCTTTTTTGGTTCAGATTCAACCATAAACGGGATTATCAATACTCGTTGTGCTTTCGAATGGCATGTGTATTGTAGAAAGCCTTATGATGAAGAAACTATTTTCATATTCGATCCGGGCGATGTTCCATTGGAAGGCGTGAGAAGTTGAAGTATTTATATTGAATAATGCATAAAAAAAAGAAAAAAAGGAAAAAAAATGGTTGATCATCCGACCTTGAGGACAAGGTCATTCTTGAAGGGGAAGGGAGATGTAACGACCACACAATGATTTCCATGATTAAAGAGGAGAAAAACTACTGCCTATGCCCAGAAATTGAAGAATCTTCGGCCAAGTTCTGCTAGGCTTTCTGGGGGGGGGGGGGGGGCAAAGCAGCCATGCTGTGCTTGAAAAAGGAGATGGTTGTCTTCATGGAGAAGCTGCAGGTTGTCCATGTGCACACCTATGCATTGTTCAGTGTTGTATGGGTTTGCAGGCTTGTGAGTGTGGATTGTACTAGGTTAGTTTGGGCCTGGTTGAGCCGAACATGCTTATGCCTGAATTGTGTATATAAGTATCCATGTATTGGTCATTTGAAAGGTATGGAAAAAAATCTGAAGCATTTATCTTCTTCTTCATTCTTAATTCTTCATTTTCAGGTTTGTGCAACTTTTTAGATTAACATCTTTCTTTTCAATTCTTGTTAGCTAGTTCACTTAATTGTTAGTTACAATTTTATTCCAATTATCAGTTCATCTTGTTCTTCTTTGCCATTTTAATTCTCTGATCGTTAAATTCCTGCATTTATACAATTTTCAGTTCTTGTTTTTTTATTTCCAGTAGTTGCAAAGCATGTTCTTTGATTCTTGCACTTGATTTTCATTCCTGTATCTCTTGATTTAATCACTAGTTCAAACTTTGAATTCCCTGTTGCATTTTATTTCATTTCTTGATCATATTCACTGCCTGTATAACAAGCAGCCACCATTTCATCTTCTTCATGTAACAAAAAACCCCATATTCTCTTTAGCAATTCAACTCTCCACCATGAACAGAGAAGCTTCTCTACCCGTGCCCTTACAACTTTCCATGCTAAGGCTCACCCTCAGATCAAAATCAACGGTACAAGATCTGGGCTTTGTGGCGGCGTCCACACTTATACATCATGTTTGGTTGGAACATGTCAGGCATCGATTCAAATATAGGTGTTGCTCGAAGGAGACACGATTAAAGCTGTTGGAGGTAGATGTTCGCCTACAGTTATCTCGGCGTCTCCACACCAACAAGCAAGTTCAACAGAGAGACAGCTCTTACTCCGATGGGGAATTGATTTGGGAGATAAGGGTTGATGGCAGCGTGAAGTGGAGGTCTTAGGGTTATAAGGGTTTTTCTATCTGTTTGCGTATATGGGATGGATCGGGTAGTCTCATGAAAGAGGAGGTGTATTACCTTTTCTTATTGCATTTTGGGCCCGGAGTTCTTATTTATATTTTGGCTTCTTTTTTGCACTTTCGAATTTTTTTGTGTGGTTTTTGTTGTTTTTAAAATCATCTGTATTGGAGTTTGTATATATAGAGGATGTCGTGCTCTTTTTCTTTATCACAATGGTAAAGTTTTTTAAGGAGGCGAATCCTACTATATTTAGATTCTCATCCATCATTAATAAAAAAACTTTTTCCTTCAAAAAAAAGTTTAGTGGTTATAGTTGAATGCTCTTCTTAAGTAGTTTAAGAAGAATAAAATATAATTTCTAAAATTTTAAATAAAATTCAGCGTAATTAATTAATCAAATTGAAGAATTAAAATTAATTAAATATGATTTACTTAAAAAGGTTAAAGTTAATTAAATATCGTTTAATTAATAACATACATATAAATATTTTAAACAAGTACAAATAAATTAAGCTTATATAATTATATATGTAAAACAATAATTATAAGCAGAATTGAAATAAATCCAAATAGATTTTTAGAACAAATACATATGTATGTTATGTATACCGTGATTCCAAATTTGTTTGACACTTAAATCAAGAGCTTATTCATAAGAGATGCATTATTCATTAACTCGATATCATCAAAAGTATGCTAAATGTAATGACCTAGAATTTTATCACATTATTTTTAGAATATTTAATTACTTTTAAATATTCTATCTAGGGTTTTATAGTAAAATCTATGTTAAAATAATTGTTCGGTTTTTTATGATGTGTTTTTAGTTTAATTTATTGGATTTTTCATAATTTTTAATTTGATTTTTTTTAAATTTGTCATTTGATGTATTTTAGCGTCGAACATCAGTGTTTTTAAAATTTAATAAAATTTAACAACCGATATGTTTCAGTTTTGTTTTGAGATTGCATTACGGTATTGTATGCAATCATATCCAGTTTTATATCATACACAGCTCGTATGTAGATGTTGTGCTGTGTAGCAGATACTCGAACACAGTTTGAAACCCAAATCAAACACTGCACGTATATAGCTACTTCACCATATTCTTTCCCCGTGCTTCCCTTACTTTCTCCATAACCTGTCCACCCTTTCCTTGATCCCAGCGTAAAATTAATGGATCCCGATTTGAAACTCCATGTAATACCTCATATTTTATAACATTATTTACGATATTCAATTATCCAAATTAAATAAAATAATGTGAAGATTAATAGATTGAGATTTGATTTAACTAAGGGTAGCTGTGTCATGTTAAATATAAATAAAATGAAACAACATGAACTAATGTGTTAGGAAATAAGGGAGGACAAAATGGGAAATATGAGGGACTTATATCCTAAACCCTTAACACACATTCATTATCATTTTATCAAAGTAAAACATCAAGGTCGGCCACAATTTCCATTCTCAAGAGAAGATAAAGCTAGGATTCAAGAGAAAGAAGTTAATCAACATATTCAACATCAAATCTCACATCTTTTAATATCAAAAGCTAATATGAATAACTACTACATCCCATTTTCTTATGATGTTCGGTTTTAAGATATATCTGAAATGGTTTTGCAAGTTTATGACATGTTTTGAATGATTAAAGTTATATATATGCTTGTTGATGAATTATACATGTTCATATTAGCTTCTATGATATTTTTGATATGAAAAACCGTATTATATGACATCCAAATGCCTTGAAAATTTAAATGTATATCAAAAATGACATTTTAGAGATGATTTTCAATTTTCATAATTTTACGAATTAATGTGGATTTTATATTAATTTTCTTGTGAAGAAAATGATTCATTAGGTTATAAATTCTTTACGGCTAAAATAATTATTATTTGGGTTTGGAATTTTTATATGTTGGAAAACATATTAAAATAGATTTTTTGGAATTTTTTCAGATTTTTCTTAAGTGTTTTAATGAATATATAGAATTATTTAAGGTATGAGACTTAAATAATTTATATATTTAAATAAGGAGAAGGGGAATTTTATAAAATAAATTCATTTTTTATTTCTGAAATTATTAGCAGCACATTTCTGAAAAGTATCTAGTAGCAAATAAAAAATTGACAAACAAAGGTAGGTTAGTTGAAAAGTTAAATCTCTTTTAAGTTAGAAACAAAAAACCATACTTTTAGCATGTTTCAGCCAAATACAGCATCAAAGCTTCCGACCCAGTCCTTTCGACAAGGTCGAAAGGTATCATAACTTTCGACGTCAAGCTTTCGAAGCCAATGCATATGGTATCAAGTTACTTGGTACGTAATGAATTGGACAAGGTCGAAATGCACTTGCTCGAAAGGTTAGTTGCCAAAGAGGTTGGAGTATGTTTGTTTTATAAGCCAAAGTAATGCCTGCTATGCTTTCGAAAAGGGCTTTCGACCAGGACAAATATTTAAAATAAAGGTTTAAACCTTTCAACTTTCGAAGGGGTCAAAATCCCCTAGCTTCCACCTTTATACCTTTCGAAGTCATGCTTTCGACAAAGTCGAAAGGTATACTTGTTTTTAAAATCAGCTGCTTCTCCCATGCTTTCGAAAGGAAGCTTTCGACTTAGATAGTTTACCCTTTTAATTCCAATTGAAGTATAACCCAAGCTTTCGAAGGAGGTCTTTTAAATTGTTAATAAGGCAGGAGCCTATTGTTTTAAAAGAAAGGTTTTAAGCTTTCGAATGGGTAAACTTCCGATGAAGTCGAATGATTTTAAAAGAGATTTTCCATATGTTTTAAATTGAACCCAAGAAAGCTTTCGAAAGGTTTATGTTTTAAAGGTTTAATGCTTTTGAAAGTACTTTTTACTGAATGGTTTCAAAAGGGTCGAAAGCCAAGCTTTCGAAGGGGTCGAAAACAAATCTTTTGGTGGAGTCGAAAGGTAGCTTTCAAAAGGGTCCAAAGGTAGCTTCCGACAAGGTTGAAATGTCCTATTTTCTGAATGGTTTCAATAGGTTGAAATGGAAGGTCTTTCCAAGGTTTTCTAAGGCAACGTTTTAAAGTGTTTAAGATATGATATCTAAGGTTTTAATGCTTTCAAAAGGAAGGTTTTTAATGGTTTCGAAAGGTTTGAAGTATTGATTTCGAAAGGAAAGGTTTTGGCCTTTTGGCCTAGATAAATAAAGGGTTTTACTTGGTTTCAAAAGAGATGCTTTCAAAGGATTTAGAAGGGGTACTTTTAATGCAATAGAAAGGGGGTACTTTCAAACGTTTAAATGTTTTCATCGGCAAAAGTTTGAGTAAAGTATATATATTTCACATGGTAGTGTGATTTTGAGTGAAGAATAAGGATTATATATTTTCCTTATGTTCGTTTGATTTGAAAGTTTTAAATCATTTAACAAAAAAGTGTTTTCAAGGAAAATTACAGGAGGGGATCCCTAAGTAAAATGACTCGGATATTAGAATAACAGATAGGACTAGTATAGGATCGCACCCTATACATTAGTTATTGGCCCCAGCTAATTGTTATCCAAAATTCCAGTGTGTAGGGTTTGGTCAGGTAGACTAAAATTATGAATTACACACTGAAAGGAATATATGTTTGCATACAGATAGGTTATTGGTGAGTCCGAAAAACGATTAGGATCGGGAAGACCTGAGTGATGTTTAAGTTAGGAACAGACCGTCCAGAAGAGAAGTATTTAACAGATAATTAAGGACAGATCGTCCAGAAGAGGAACATATGTTAGATTAATTTTATTTATATTGTCTGGTAGGCCCGAGTCAGCTAAAGGTTAAAAGTTAGCCAAACAAAACTTATATGTTTGAACAGATAGTTCATCTATTACCTAATATTTATGTATGTTTACATAATGATGCTTTACAGTAATTGACCGGTGTTGGTTGTAGGAAAAGATTTTGCAAAGATATGTTTAAAAATATGTAAGTGAGGGGAAACCCATCCCACTAAACGGCATGGCCTCACTTGATATATTTAACAGGGATGTATAGTATTATTCACACTAGGCTTTATGTCTGACTCAAAGTTTATGTTTTCCCCTTAAACCCTCGGGTGCTCAAAATTTATTTGAGTAGGCTGAGGAGTTAAGGTCTTTTCAGGTTTTAGTAGGATAACGAATAAGGCTACTGGAGGCATGCAGGAGGCAAACAGATAGCTATTTATGAATTGCAGTTCTTGTTATATGTTTTGTTGTACTTCCACTGTGTTTGTATTAAGTTTATTATGACTATATGACTCTGATCATCCAAGGGGTTATCTTCATATACCTCTCTTAGCCTATGTTTTAATAAGTATATTTTATCAGTGCCTGGGAATGTATTGGGATTATGCAAGAAGAATATGGAACATCTGTTTTGACTTTAACGAAGAAAATGTTGTTTCAAAATCTATGTTCCGTTTCATATTCAAGTGCTTATAATATTATATATATCATTAACATAGCCGTATTTAGTTGTCGAAAGCTAATACTATAGATGAATGCAGCATTTGTAGCACTTAGTTTTAGGCCTCTAGATAGGGGATGTTACACTCTATCATGGTGGTGGTTGCCCATTGCACCTCTTCTGTATGTTTATATATACTCGTCTCAATCTCGCTACTTATTGTTTACTTCCTTAGAAGTTTAAAAATGAATGAAATATAAACCTTCCCTCTCTTCAAAATATACTCAAATCCCTTCACAATTAGCTCCATCCTTCTACATAAAAGTTGTCATATCTACCTCTAATACTTTTAGACAACGACACTCGATTTTATCGAAGATCGATCAAGTTATCATCAAGTTATAGCAAGCGGGAAAAATATGCTCGAAAACTTTAGAAATTCATATCTCTTGATCTCGTATGAATCATTCGACGCCGCTAGCATCGTTGAGCTCGTATCGAAGCATACTATTTTTGCTGAAGTTTAGGCAAGATTCCATATCGTTTTTTGTCAATGGTCTGAAAGTAGGTTTGGAGTTCATGGGTGTTATAGTTAATAATTGGAGGAATGGATCTTGGTTTGGGGTCCTGGGAAGTGAGGTGCTCCGATCGGCGAAATTTAGTGGAGATCCAAAGCTAAAGGTGTCGCACGATCTAATAGCTAGGCACGTTTCTAGGTCTTGGTGGTACGGTCGGAATTCGATCTAGGGGACCGAAGTTTGAGGTGAAGGGGGCGTCATGTCAAATGCATGGAGGTATTCTTGTTTGTAGTCTCGATGTTTCGCTTTGGTATCTCGAGCTCTCTGCACACGCCCAAAGTCCTGCTCGATTTTGGATGTTGGAAATAGAAGGAGGTTTGGGGAAGAAGACTGCTGCATGCGGGTGGGCTTGGTGGTGTGGGCCTTGGGGTGAATGTTTGGGTGAGAAATGCTTTTCATACTGATTTATTTAAATATAAAGAAATGAGTTAACTTTGAATGGTGATATCTTGCTTGTTTTGAATCTGATTGACACGTGGATTTTTGCGTTGGACTAGTATGGTCAAGTACAACATTATAGCGTAACTTATTCAAAGCTTTAGAATAGTATAACTTAATGACAAATGCAAACGGATAGGATTTAAATTACGTTATTTTAATTCATAACGTTATTTAAATTTATATACCTAAATTATTGTTGTTTATTTAGCCAAATAAAATATACTGAGTTAAACTGAATTAAATAGGGTAATTTGGACATCTATTTAGCTTAACAAAAAACACTGTTCCGCTAAATTAAATTAAGTGGGCACTGGGTTAGTAGGATAAAACACCGTTATGCTGTAATTAACCATATAGGTTATAACTGGATATTTATTTAGAAGAATAAATCACAGTTCTACTATTACATTAATGTAGATACTTATGTTCATACCAGTTGATAAATGTTGGATAATTATTGTGTTAACAATTGGTTGTTAATTATGGTATTGATTTACATATATGTTTGACTGTGTAAATACCAAGTATCATAACTTGGAAGAATAAAATTGACTGAAATGGTAACTTGTTTAAGTACCATAGTGACGATTAAGCCTTTTTCTAAAAGGAAAAAGTTAATTATGGAAACAATGTTATATTAAAGCTAATACATACATACATGCATATGTATAATTTTTTAAAGGTAATTATGATTTAGTAATAATGTTTTAAAGATAAATAATTACTGTTTTAAATAATGATTTAAAGTAAATTATTTTATTAATATGATTCTTAAAAGCGATTTAAGAATAATTAGTTATTGCCTTAAAGTTTATTAATTATTTGTTCAAAATGTTTTAAATCATATTATTAATTAAAGTTATTTAATTTTAGTGGTTTAAGTTGTTTAATTATATTTAAAGGTTAATTAATTATCATATTAATATTATTTGGAAATTAATAAATTACTTCATTTATATTGTTTTAAAGTTAAACTAAAGATTATGTTAATAATGTTTAGAGGTTAATTAACTATTTATTTTATTAATATTGTCTGAAGTTAAATTATTAGCATTATGATACTATTTACATAGTATTAAGGTTATCCTGAAATTATTTTGAATGAGGTTAAAAGATAATTAAGCAAAGAATGTTAAATAATGACTTGGTTGTTGAAGGTATTTTAATAGTTAATTGTTTATCGAAGGAACTTTATTGGACTAAGTTTATCTATGAAAGGGGTTTCATAAATGGGAAAAAGATCTTGGAGTTTGGGAATGGATTTTGTAAATATTTTGGATATTTATAGATGATTGTAAAAAGGTTTATAAATGGTTTTGATATTTATAAAAGAATTTTATAAACAGACTTGGAGATTTATGAAGTGTTTTATAAATGGGTTTAATTTGGAATTTATAAAGAAATTATACAAAATAATTTGGAGCTTGGGTAAAGGAAATATTATGTATGAAATAGATTTAATAAAAAAAGAATAACATTTTGTTTAATCCCTTTGGTATGATTTGGAAAGGAGAAATCTTTCATGAGTTTTTGTGATATTCTTACGTCAGAAAGATCAGCATATGAATATTTTTGATAAACACCTTTCGAAAGATATTTGAATAAATGAAAATTATTGTCTGAGGCTTAATGATTGCTATGAGTGATTAAATCCCTGAAATTGAATGTGTGTTATTGATAGTTAAATACCCGACTATCAAATATGGACTCAAAACATAACATTGGGAATATCTAAGAGAAACACGTGAGTTATGTGGCACAGTCATCCATGATGATGTTGTACTATGCCTATAAATCTCGTTTTGTTCTCTTGGAACAAACGATAAGGAATTCTGTCCACTAACGGTTAGAAGGTGATCTCCGCTCTTACTTTTGACCATTTACTTCCTAAAGAACCAAGGTTGATTTTACTGGAAATTATCGAATGTTGTTTCGAAGAGACCGGGATCGGATAGATTATCCGAAAACCACTTGTATCCAACTCAAGCGTTTCGAAATGAAGATATCTTGATGATGATGGAATTAAAGACGAAGCTCTCAAGCATTTCGTTCGGTCTCAAAACGAACTTGTATGGATGATTGATAGCATTGTATTGTTGCCTGGATGGCAGTGTTAGTATTTTAAGAGGGAAGTGTTATATAAAAGGTAAAATGTAGCCTCAAACCTTATCATAGGAAAGACTAAAATATGGGAAATGCAGTAGGGCTAAATGGGTAGCTCCCAAATAGGATATGATCATTCCTATCTAAAGTCGATATTATCTCTTTTTTGTATGCTTCGGGGCCTATTAACAGAGGGGTGATAATAATCGATACTATTAGTCAAGTGGTAGGCCTGTTCTGTGTTGGCAGGGGATCTCGACGAGGTCCTCGGTGTTATTTCATCTAGAGATGCACTGTGACGTGCGATATCCAATGGCCCTGTCATTATATGGAATTCATTCTCCAATGAGCACCGTGTGAACTTAGTTGTGCTCAACAAGCCTAAAACATGAGTGTAAGCATTTCAGCTATATTCATATTTTACTTGATCCCTAGACATTATTATAATATAAATGGATTTTCTATAGAAAATGTTTTTCTTAGCATAAGGTAAAAATCATCCATGTTTTTGTGCGGCATGGTCTTACGAGATAAAGATTTTACATATTATAATAAATAAAATTTCTAGTGATTTGAGTTTCTCACGCTGGTTTTATCAAACTAACCCGGCGTTGTTTTTCCTAAATGCTCAGGTTAGGCCAAACATATTGCAGATTTAGTTTGGATGCTTTGGAGCTTTAAGAAACAAACTGGAGGCCAAAGAAATATTTGCTTATATGGTTATTTTTCTGTTGCATTCATTGTTGTATTTATCAAAAATTATAAGGACTGGTTATTATAACTGTCCGGACTGAAATATGTTAGTATACTCTAATAAATATCTGTATATATGTGTATATATATATATATACTACAGTCTATTTTGGTGTAAAAGATTTGTTGTATATTGTAGAATATTCGTTCCACTGTGAGATTCTGTGTTGTTTAGTTTCTTCTTGTTTTCTTTCTTCTTTCTTTACCTCTAATTATCCGCCTTTTTGTTCAATTTGAGTGGGGTATGTGTGGTTTATTGTCCTCTTAAACTGTACGGAAAAGTGGCATCCTGGTGTTAGAGCGCAAGGTTAAGCAAGAATCTTGGCTTTGGTGGGGTAATTCATTAAGCAATAAGGTAATGGAATGCCTTATATGAGTTTGAGTGTATTATATGTATGAGCACGTATTTGTTGGTGTATAAAATTTTATATTGTGTTGTTCGACCTGTTGAGTGGCTTAAGGATTCTGTTCGATGCATCTGGCCAACGTCATCGATATGGGTTTTCTAAACACATGAATATGTCCAATCGACATAATATTATTTTAAAAGTGGTAAATGAAATGATTTTACCCAGGAGTATGTTTTATATAAAGAAATAAAATTTCAAAAATTAATATGGTTATTCGTGGTTGTGCTTGGTTGTTAGAAATGATAATATTCCATCATCATCATCTAGGATTCGATCAGTCATGCTCACCCAGTTCTGAGCAATGACTATTATCTGTTAATTTATCTAGAATCTTCCTTTTGAAACCTAGGTTTGGTAGATAGAAAGTTTGGGAACGCTGAAACGAACACCTTGTAAATTAAGTTTCACGATTTGATAATAATGCGTTCGGTGTTAATGTAGGTTAAAAAATTTATTTAATAAAAGATGTTTATAGAAAATCATAATATTTTGGAATAAATATTTTAGAAATGGTTTTATAAAAGTTGATTTATAAAATTTGGAATCTTAAAAAAGTAGTGTAATAAAAGAAAGTTGGAATATTTCTAGGAACAAATGCTTAAAAGGAGACGATTATATAAGAATTGATTCATAAAATGTGATTTGTAAATAAAAGGGATTCCATAATTTAAATCCTGGTATTTATGGAAAATGGTTTCTAAGGTTTGAGGGAAATAATAATAGTATTATTTGAAGATACTTTATAAATAGAAATAATTGAAAGGGGATTAACTTTAAGTAAATATGTATTATATTATTTCAAATGATTTTGGAAATAGTAGAAATAGTTTATTTAAAATGTATTTTAAAGTATAAAGACTTTGAAAATTATTTTTATAGGAAATGTGTTTTCTTTGGTTTGGTTCGGGACAAGAGTCCCGATTTGTTTTGTGATGATCAGAATAATCTTCTAAGTGACGATAAGATATTTGCCTAGGCAAATGATGTGCATGTGCATATTTTTATCATTATATTTAATCTAATTAAATTAAATAAATGATCATATTGGGTATTTTAACTTGTTTAAACCAAAATTCTAATTATTTTCAAATCGTCATATATTCATCTTCATATAGGGGTAAAATGGTCATTTTGTGCATAAATTAATTTACGAAAATTTACTTGTAAATTTCTATATGATTTTGTAGGAATTTGGCTTCAAATAGAAGAGGGTTTAATGGAAAATATGCATACACAAGTGAATATAAAGGAATGAAGATGGAATACTAGTACAAAACTGGTCATTTGTGTCGGTTGTGTAACCCCTGTTGTGTCGGTTTTACAACCGACTCATATGAAGACGACACAAAAGACATTTTTCTGTTGTGTCGGTTGTACGACCAACACAAATATCAATCATTTGTGTCGGTTGTTATTAAAGAACCGACACAACTGTTCATAGTTTTGTGTCGGTTTTTTATTAACAACCGACACAAATGATTGATATTTGTGTCGGTTATGTTTGTTTTTTCAACGGACACAATTGATATACAGTTGTATCAGTTCCCTTTGAAGTAACAATCGACACAAGTAATATCTGAAGCAAAAAAAAAAATTATTACCGTTTAAGATTATAAAAACAGTATGAAATTGAATTTTAATTTTTTATAAACCAACATTACTATGAACTGATTGAACAAAAAATATAATTATATTATCCATCAACATAATTCATGTTTACAGACCAAAATAGAATATAATATATCATAAACATAACGTACATAACAAAATACCAACGTACGTTACAAAAGATCAGCGTACACAACCAACTACATCCAATTATACATGATTTAACTAGCTAAATTCTCTCGAACCTCGTCTATCTCTTGTTGGTTATAAGAACCGTCTCGTACAAAGTCCTGCAATTAAGAGAATTGTTATACAAAAGACAATAATTAAGTCAGGAATACTCTGCATATATAAAAGAATCTGAGAGGAATGTAATTCAAACATAGGTTGAACCATAAGCTGAATATTGGAAACAAATTAAATGATAGCTACAAGGAAATTTATTTCGAGATCCCTGTTTTACTGACAGCCCCTACTTCATCACCAACTGATATCTCCTCATAACCATCAAACTGCTATCCTCTTTCACAAACATACATCACTTCACTCTCTCATTTCTGCCACCAATACACACCATATCCTCCACAAAGCAACAAACTCCAATACCATCGCATCTCAGATCAATCATACACTGCAGTTGCGTGAACCACCGGCATCACAATCCCATCTACACATCAAACAAAACTCCAAGTACAATACCTTACCACTACAACCAATACAAACGGTTCAACTGCCTCACCCCCTTCACTGCACATCAAATTCAAGCTAAACAACAAACTGCTGCACCACCCACCTGAGCTCTGCAAACCACTCCACTCTTCTCTTCTCATCTACAAATCCACAGCCATACAAAATTACATGTCCTACACTACTTTTAAATTGCCATCACAATCTCTGTTACTTCAGTCACCACCAACTACAAGTACACTTCATTATACTAACATTAGCCTCTGCCTGTCATTCCATCCACCACTTCACTCATCTAATGCCACTGCCTTGCTGTTCAACAGAACTCACAGCCCATACAACACCATAACAATCAGACCGCCTACCTCCTCTGCGGCTTGAATTGCCTTATCACCGCCACCCGAAATCGCCCATTGCAACCAACCATCGACTCACGAAAATCACCATCCGAACACCCTAAACCCACAACTGCCTCAACATATGAACCCTGCCTTATCACTTCGCGACAGCAAACAGTCACCAACCACAGTCACAACTTCGAATGCCTTAAACCCAAATCAACCTCCTACACTTCCTCTACAACTCACGAACAACATCACCTCAACCGCCTTCACCACCAAACTGCGCACTAATTAATTAATCCAAACAACTGCAATCAACCATGAATTAGGTTTTGGAAGTGTTCGAATATTGAAATTTTTTTTGGAAGTGAGGTTAAGGGAATATACTTTATTGAGTGTGTAGTGTATTTGAGCTTTTGGGCTTTGCTTTCGGCCGGAGTTTATTTTCATTTTCATTTCTACGTGTAAATCATTTATTTTAAAGCAAAAAAAAAATCTTTCATTTTTTTAGCAATATTAACTGTTCACTGTATGGCTGAAGGTTTGGAATCCAGAAGCGTTAATGCTCCCTCACTTTAAAATAGTTTACTTCTTTGAATCAGCTGGATTTATAAGTTTAACTTCTAATATGACGGGTCAAACTAAAACAACGACTGCAATAATGTGTATATATATATATATTATTATAATATAAATTATGTATATAGTGTGGGGAAGGAATATGAAACTGAACTCAGTAAACCAGACTAATTTTGATTAACTTATTGATTTACCGGTTTATACTTTTAACTGAAATGTCGTCACCATTCCGGTCCATTACTCTCATTACTGTTTTTTTGATAGATTTACTGTTAATTATGGAAAATAATACAATAATCAATTAGGTAACAGTCGAATGAAATAATCTAATTAAAAAGCATATAAACCAATTTCCAATCTGCTTGGTGCATCACTACACATTTTCTCGGTTTATTTTTTTTTTCTTCAAATACATGAACTGAACAGTAAATAAAGACTTGGCATTTGATTTCTTCTAACTAGCATTGCAGCAATGATTTGATCGAAATATACCTATAATGTAGCTAATGTATAATATGAAGGAAAAAAACTAAAGTAGTACCTTTTGTAAATCGATGCTTTGATTGTGGTTTTTCACTATGTCATGCATATACCTCATCACATAATATACACAGTCAGTTGCTCCTAATTGTTGAGGACACTACAGCAATATTACAAGATAACTTAACAGTTAGTTTAAAATGAATTCATATGCCAAACAAAATATAGTATTTATTTTATTTTATTTTTTGTTTGAAAATCAAATCACCTTAACATGCTTCCATTTCAAGGTACTTCCTCGAGACTTGCCACCGAATGCCTTGTAAATTTTGAAGGCCCTACACATGCAATAAAATGTTAAATAATAACTACTCTGGCACCCGCATTTACATACACTAATTTCATGTATAAATTTTTAATTTACCACATATACTAACTTCATATAAGAGAGCAAATATATACAACTTACGTGCTCACTTGCGGTTTAATTTCAAGTTTATGTTTGCATTCGGCCTGAGGATCAAAAACATAAATCTCATTCATTTCTACACGGAAAACAAGCAGTATACAATGTTTCCTGCGTTACAAGATTTATAGTAAGTTAAAATTGGCATTAAATTTGTAAACTAGTTACTAAAAGTTTAATGTTCATACCCTTCGTACTGTGGGGCTAAAAGTAAGCTTTTAGATTGCAATGCTTTCCATGTATTCGATAAATATGTATTTGTCGCATCTGGATGTTTTCGCACTTGGGAAAGCTTTTTGGGACACATAAACCCAATGGTCTCCACTTTGAGATCATTGCACATATGATTTAACCACCTAAACAAATTTAAACATATATTATTAGTTTTTTAAAAATTGGCTATTCATCAAAAAGCTAAGATGGTTATATATATAAAAATTGCTAAGGAAAAAATACTCACATGATGTAAAGTTGCAACCATGATGCATTCAACCATGTCATACTAAGGAATTGGATAATGTTGTCCATCGTGATATGAATTTCAAAGTCCTCATCGTATGTGAATAAATCCTTATTCACTTGAATTGCATTGATGGCACTATCATTGGATAACATTCGAAGTATTAGGTCATGGAAATATCTGCACTCGCTCGTTAAAGTTTTGAGAATCTCTTCATCCACGATTGATTTGCGTTTTGCAGACTCATCTGACATTGTATTCACGACCTTGTCATTACTATTTTCAAACAAATCCTTGTTTGGTTGAGATGTAGGCACCTAATTCAAAATTTTAAGTAGATGTTTGAAATGATGTTGCTAAAAGAATAGACGAATGCTAAGAATTCAAATTCATATGTTAACTACTTTCCGATAAGTTTATAAATAGCTAAATTATCTATAATAAGTTCTAGTATGAAGAAATTTTACTTCTTTAATATGTTCTAATATGAAATAGAAGAGTTTAGCAAGCTAAATTAAGGAAGAAAAATGCATTCATTACCGTATCATTATCTCTTAAAAGCACAAGGCTTTTAGGCCATTGAACAAAACTCCCGACCGCTTCTCCTATCGTGTTGTGATGTTTAGTTGGAACAGGAAGTGAGGTTCCTTCATGACTAGACTCCACTGCATCAATTCCAACTTTTACATGATCGACCAAGATTTGTTGATTATGACATTGATCGCCGGACCTTGAAGCGGGATGTACCATGCCATGACCCACTACAACAATTTTGGAGTCCACATTCACGGCCAAACGACATTTAATCGGTTTCTAGAATGGAAAAGTACAAAACCAACATTTTTCACTTAGCACTTGTCAAATACATAAAATCGTATACGTTTATAAATTCAACTATGAATTGTTTACCTGCAAGTCTGCAAAGGGATCCGTCTCTTGAGTTTTGTTTGCATATTGTAATTTGCTCGGGTGCGTTGATTGACAACTACTACGATGATCAGTTAATGGTGTGTTGATCTCCACCACCTTGGGCAAATTCATCGTGTTCAAAATGTTTGCAATCTGCTCTTGAACCATTGTACTCATCTCTTGTTTCAATTTTTGGCTCACTTTAGCCTCTATTTCCTGAGTGAGAACATGCAGCTCATCAGCTGATATTACACCACTTCGACCTTTCCTTTTCTCTACATCCCCAAATACGTTTTTTATACCAACCGTCCCACCAATCCCTCTAACTCGACCTGGATGCTCTCTTTTTTCAAGACCATGACTCAAGACATCATCATACCTATCTGGAACCCATGACCCTTCAATGGCTTTTCCTCTCCAATCATTTTGTCAACAAAAAAAAAGCTAAAACATAAGGTGGCATGCTTTTCACTATCATATGAAGATTAAAAAATTAAAATAGTGCTATAGTATCATGCTTTTTACTGAAATGTTAGCACCACACGTTTGCTGGTATGATAGTATGATTATTCGAAGCAGGTGCAGTAGTTTTCTGGTTTTGGAGTTGCGGTTGTGGGTAATGGTTGCAAATTGTTTGTTCCATGGTATATACAAGTAGCCTTTTTAATGATGTCCTTGTGTAGTGCAAGTCTGTCTATCAAATCATCATCATTAAATGCAGGTAGTTAAAGAATTTGTTTTTCAAACTACTTAAGAAATTTCTATTGTACATACTCATACATGTTTGAGTGACTATACATTTGACAATATTTGTAAAGCTAGCCTGACAATATTTCTGAAACTAACTACATAATATAGTTATCAGATTATTGGTGAGCATTCCTTTGTATTTTCAATACGTGTGTATATATACACCGCACTGGATTTAGCTGCGTTTAAAAATACTAACTACATATAAATTGAGTTAATTAACGGTTATGGTTTGATAAACAGGGGATGTGATAGCAGGCAACAAGTCAAAAGGCAAATCAACTAGTTTATCAGTGGAGTGGTTTGGACAAGAGTGCTGGTGGAACTCCCGTGAAGTCTCTTTGCTTTTAACCTTGTTGCCTTTTCTTTTTCGCCAGTGATTTTAAAGAAAAACAGTAATTAATTAAGTCAACTATAGCTATTAATTGTCTTCATTTCACTTCCTATATTTCAGCACAATCATCTATATGAATGTTTTTCCATAAATGCATGCATATTCATTAAAGTACACATCAGCCATATCCATTCTCCCGATGAGCATTGAAAGTAGAACAACTATGAAACTAGGCTGAGTAGTGGAACACATGTACCAGAATCGGGCTCTGAAATGAGAAGCAAATATGGAGATGTGGGAATGATTTATGCTAAGAGCACCACTGCAGCTTGAGATTGGAACGAGCACTGCACTAGACTATACCGGGGTGAAAAATTACAGAAAAAGTGTAAAGGGAAAATTCTCATGCTAGCCCCATTCCAAATGTGGTGAAATTTCCGAGTTAATGATCAAGTCAGCACCATGGAACAAACATAGAGGTCCCAGACCATTTGCTACCATCACTTCAGGGATTGCTCCTACATTGCCTTTAGTATATATAGGGGGACCCAATCATCCAAAACCAGAAAACATAAGGTGTCATATTTTATCTAATAAAGAATGCTGGGTCGTGTGTGTTTTCAGTTTAAAACATGTAAAGCGATAAAACACATGGAAACTAGTCGTACCATTTTATCTACAACCATCTTAGTTTTCTCATTAGGGATGGCATAATTTCCATCGGCTCCTTTTTTTGATCGTGCCAAAATCCAATCAATACTCCGATCCAAAACAGGTCCGCCTAACAATATGGCCTTCAATTATCCATTTAGCCTTCTTCCCTGCATATCCAGCTTATCCTAAATAGTGAGGATGCTCGTTGCATGCCTGACTCTTCCTATCCTTCTCACTTATTTGTTGTTTTATGACATTGCAAAATTCAGCAAAACAGAATAGCACATGCCACAGAACAGTTGCAATTTGCACAAATGTTTGTACTATTTCTCTATGCATGAGCAGTATGCATTTAGTATGCAATGATAGAAGAAGAAAGAAAAATATGCAAGTCAAGGCAGCATAAATTTCGAAAATTTGCGAAGTAGAAAGCATGGTTGTGTCCATATTTCAAAGCAAAGGACAATGAGATGCTTCATTTCTTAAAGAAACAATGAAACATATTGAGATGTCCTCATGTATTAAATAAAATTATGCATATATATACAAGACATCATACAGTTCTCATTTCTTTTTAAAATTGTGTATTACTATTACATATATATACAATGCTATATATATAAAAACAGTTACTCAAAACAATTGAGTTTATTTGATTTACAAAATACTTCACTAATTATTCATGATTAAACTGATTTAAAAAAAATCAAAATTTAAGAAAGTATACCTTATATATATGTAGTTATACATAAGCAAGAAGATTCACAAAGTTTGTATGCCATATATATGTTGCAGTTACAAACCAGTATACCTTTTTCTATTTCTAAATAAAAGCAGTTACTATAAGTTTGTATGCCATATAAATGTTGCATTATCTACCAATCAATTTTTTCAAAAAAATAAACGAATTTTTTTTAATTCTAGTCTAGTATTTATTTTATTTTTATCGATCATTTGGAAATCAACTAAATCTGAAAGGTGAAATGAGCTAAACTCTAAAGGTGAAATGAACTGAATCTGAAAGGATGGGAATAATTATTTCAGAATGCTTAGTGTGCATTGTGTACCCCAATTCAATTATACTCAGCAACTAACTGCAAATTTAAAAATTCTACCACCAAGAGAAAGTATGACATGACTCAGTACAACTATTTGTTTTATGTATTAGTGTAATTCTTTATGGATAAATAGGGGTAACAAAACGAAGAAGCAATGCAATATTGGATATGCAGCTATAACAGTGACAATACTACGTGTGAAGGAAAGAAAAATCCAGGGTGATTGTGACAAATGACTTGGTTATAAATTTCATAAATATATATCCACTTTCTGATCGTAAAGTATGAAATGTTACATACACAATTTGGAAAATAACTAGATGATCGTAAACTATGAAATGTTAATTTTAGAGAGTGTAAAGAAGCAGAGAGCTAAAGATCATACAGCTAAAGAGTAGTTTTCATTTTGTTATAAGAAACTGCACGTTTCATTTTGTGAAATATGCAATTGCTCTTACGAAGCTGGTGAGTTGTAAAATGAAAGAAATAGCGTGTGACTTGTGGATATGGCATAAAAAAACATACCTTAAACTCCTCGGTTTCACAATACTTCTTAAATGTTTCCCATTGTGTTTTTATAACCCCATCATAACATTCGTATGGCTCTTTATGGTTTTCTGAAAGCTCTCTAGTCTTCGTAATCCAACCACTAACCAATTTTGTTTTGAAACCCTTCCATGCTCCACAAATATTTTTTAACACATTATTTTTCATTTTTTCGTCGATGTGATACTCGGTCTGAGGTAATAAAAAAAAATAAACAACGTCAAAGCAGTAAAAATGAATTTGATAAACAATGAAAGCGGTTCATGACTCCAAACACAAAGGATCCAACTGACAATTTAATAAGCGAACAAATGAATTTATAATACCTTAATGTCTTCCCAGATGGTATCCTTAAGCCCTTGACTAAGGCTAGCCCAATTCTTGATATTGATATCAATTCTAGATCTAGCTGTATTGCCTACGTACGCCTTAAAAGACTTCACCCATTTTCCAGTAGGTTTGCCATTATCACACCACTCAATGAATTTTGGCTCGGATGTTCTGTATTTCTTTCCGGTTGTTGGACCTCTTTGCCTCCTCTTAGATAACGATTCTGAAGCGGAAGCGGAAGCGTTTTTCTCTTCAGTGTGTTCATATAGTTGCATTTCCATTATTCCTGTATCATAGATGTGCACCCCCGAAAGTTATAAAATATTTAAACAAACGAATATTAACTTAAATATCACACAGTCTGAATTGATTTGAAGACGTATTTGCTTGATTGCAGAATGCACACAGCCAAAAATATGCAGAGAAGATAATACAAGACACTAGTGGAAAAGAAGATGAGGAGCTTGTTCATACTGAAATAGATGAAGTTGAGATTAAAAGAAATAGTCATAAACCTATAATGCAAAAAAAACAGTATGGAAAAAGATTTTGAAAAAAAAGGAACATAAATAATGAAAGAGGTCAATCTACTATTGAAGTACATGGTAAAAAAAAGGCACAATGACAACTCCAGCACTGAACTATCAATAAGTAAGAAAGAAGAAGCAAAAAATAAAATTCTAGTAGAAACAAGGCATGGGAATGAGATTAGAAATGAAAAGGGAATGTTAGCCAGTAACAAATACTCAGTTCTGCACTTACAAGAAGAAGGAGAGATAATTGAATTTGATGAAGAGGAATTCAATGATATTGAAAAGGAAGCATAATTAGATTAAATGAGAATCACATCTAATGCAGCTGGAAAAGAGACACAACAATTTAATAGAAAGAAAACAAATGATTTTAATGGAAAAAACACTGAACTAATTTCAACTATAAAAGAGAATGCAGTGGTAAAGTCAGTGCAACTACAAAATTGCAAAGAGAACACTGTGCCATGTAATATGCATGTGCACCCTTCAAATAAGCATAACCAAATGTCCTCAATTTCATCTCATAATACCATAATGCATGCTCACCCTTCAAATAAGTATTTCAAAATATGTTTATGTACTTAATATATTCCATTCAAATTTTTAGGGTGCATATTTTTGCTTCATAAGAGATTTTCAAAATAGGACTCGATTTTTAGGAGCTTACAAGAATATGCAGTAACATCAACATGAGCTTTGGCAGTTCATTTTGAAGCTTAAAGAGTGAAACCATGTTGTTGTTGTTATTGTATCCAGAGCTATATTTTCTGGGGTAGATTCAAGATGTAAATTTCTTTTGTTATATGCAGAACTATATTTTCTGTAGTAGATTTAGGATGTAAATTTCTTTTGCTGTATGAAGAACTATATTTTTTTGGTAGATTCAGGATGTAAATACTTTTATTGTGAATCATATGCTAGTTACATGTTGTAATCTGGAGTGTATACTATAAAATTGAAAGTCTGCTAACTAATATAGTAATTATGACTAGATTGCTTTGTAACTAATATAATAACAACTTAATAATTCAGTAATCAACAATTATATTAAAATATGACACATATCTGGGGGAATATTTGAAAATTTACAGGCATTTTGACTAGAAGCATGTATAATATAGTAATCTTGACTAGAAGCATTTTTTTAACGAGCAGTCGAAATTAACAAGAAAAAGCTTTCTATAGGTATATATTCTGCAACCATGTATATTTTACATGCATTCTATAAGCTCATGATTTAACCACTTAAGCAAAACATACATGGTTGCTTAAATTTCAGAGCAAGCAACCGACCAATAAATGCACATATCTGAGAAAGCTACACATAACTAGTTCACATTGTAATGAGCAACGACGCACATTTCAATATAAGAAAATGATTTCCTATGTTATTTTTTTCATATCAAGTAGACAGTATTGCAATAAATTATTATATGATAGATTCAGGAAGATAAGCTAATGCATATAAATTTCATCATTAAATTGTTATCCGATAGATACTAATGCAAGAAAATAGTGCTAACCTGCTAGTATTGCAATGAGTCAAAACAGAAATGCCTTTTGAATTCTTTTGCAGAGATCGAAGTATGTGTAACGACCCGATATTTTCAAAATATCAACTATTCATTTAACCATGCTTTCACACAAAACTATACTCACACATGTTTTCTCATTCGTTTGAAGATTTAGCTTCTGATATACACATTCCAAATAAATGTACACATATGAACAAATTAAATGGTGACCGTATTAGAAGGTTAAAAAATTACCCCGCTATCCAAACCCCTTCATCGTGATCAGTACGTGCATAATTTGCATTTAAATCAACTTCTTCTTCTGATAAACTTATGCCAATGGAAAAAGGTGGATTCTCGTCAAATTGATTATACTCTTCTTCATCTACCAAGTCGTCGATCCCAACAATGCGTCTTTTCCCAGGAAGGACAACAGACCACTTATGATCAGCTGGGTCGGTGACATAAAAAACTTGTTTCACTTGAGATGCCAAGATGAGTGGATCGTTATCATGACTCACTCGATCAAAGTCAACAAGTGTGAATCCATGTTCATCCACTTGTACAACACGATGGTTATCGGCCCATTTACATTGAAATAGAGGAATCATGAGTCCCTATATTCAAGTCCCCAAATATTCTCAATCACTCCATAATATGATATTTTCGCATTTATTGGTTTGTTATCTTTAGCACTAGCAAATTATCAAGAAGATGCTACGACACTTACTCCACTAATTTGCATTTTGCTCTTTTCATCTTGATGCTTCGTATGAAAGACATACCCATTAATAGCGTATACTTCATAAGAGCTAACTTGAAATTTAGGCCCATACGCCAACCATTTTATTGTATCGGAAACATTATGATTTGTTTGAGACAATTGGGACATTACCCTATCTTTAACCTATGACGAATGAGCGGTTATGTTCATTTGTCAACCATCTTTCATTCTTTGAAGAATTTTGAGACTTTAGAATTGTCATGTGCTCTTCCAAGTAAGGATGAACCTCACTAAGGTGCTGTAAAACAAGTAGGTGAGCTTTGTGAAACATATCATCGCCAATTGACATCAATTTAAACCCAATTATGCCTTGACCGTCAAGTCGCCCTTCATGTCGAGACTTGCAAAGTCCAATAGGTTCAACGTCAGTCGGGTATTGAGTGACAAATTCAATAACTTCCTCGGCTACAGTACCTTCTACGATACTAGCTTCAGGTCTATATCTTTTCTTTTTTTTTTCTTTTTAAAGTTCCCATGTGCATTTCGAACGGATACATATACCTCATAAAAACAGGACCGCAAATCTTGATTTCTCTTACCAAATGTACAACCAAATGCACCATAACATCAAAAAATGAAGGGGGAAAATACATCTCAAATTGACACAAGGTAACAATAACATCGGCTTGTTAATCATCCAACATATCATGATTAATCACCTTACTACAAATTGCATTAAAAAAAATACAAAGCTTTGTAATAACATGTCTAATATGTTTAGGCAATATACCTCGAATAGCAACAGGCAACAAATGTTGCATTAACACATGACAGTCATGGGACTTCATGCCCGTCAATTTCAAATCCTTCATTGATACATGACCGCTAATGTTCGAAGAATAACCTGATGGAACCTTGACACCACGAAGACCCTCGCATAAACTAGTTTTCTCTTTTTTGGACAATGTATAACATGCAGGAGGCAAATAGATACGTTTACCTTTCTCCACTGGTGCTAACTCCTTTCGAATACCCATTTTCAACATATCTTGTCTAGCTTTCTCACCATCTTTTGTCTTACCAGGTATATTCAAGAGTGTTCCAATGATACCGTCACAAACATTTTTTTCTATATGCATTACATCTAGACAATACCTAACTTGTAAATGTTTCCAATATGGAAGTTCCCAAAATATAGATTTTTTCTTCCACATGCCTTCTTGAAGAGGAAAGGCTTTGCCAAATACATTTTCAATATCCTTGATCCGTTCATATACATCATTTCCTGTTAATGGCAAACAAGCAACTCCGCTTTCTATCTCCCCATTGAAAGGTTTCTTCTTTTTACGATAAGGATGATTGAGAGGGAGAAATCTACGATGATGCATATACACATTTTTCTTGCAAAAATGCAAGCGCTCAACAGCCATGTCGTCTTGACAAATTGGGCATGCTCTAGCACCTTTTGTACTATATCCAGACAAGTTACCATATGCGGGAAAATCATTTATGGTACAAAAAAGCATGGCGCGTAATGTAAATTCACTTCTACTATATGCATCAAATACGCGCACACCTTTATCCCACAAAAGTTTTAGATCATCAATAAGAGGAGCTAGATAAACATCGATGTCATTTTCCGGTTGTCGTGGTCCCGAAATCATAAGAGACAACATAATGTACTTGCGCTTCATACTCAAGTAAGGTGGAAGATTGTAAATCACCAAAAGAATCGGCCAAGTACTATGTTGACTGCTAAGATTGCCAAATGGATTTATGCCATCTGTGCAAAGACCAAGTCTGAGATTTCTTATTTCTTCGCCGAAACTAGAATACATGGTATCGATATTTCTCCACTGTGGAGAATCGGCTGGATGCCTTAGTAATCCATCATCCTTCCTCACATCTGCATGCCATCTTAAGTTTTTTGCATTTTCTTTATTTGCAAATAAACGTTTAAACCTTGTTATAATGGGCAAATGCCATAAAACCTTTGCTGGAGGCCATTTCTTATCCGGGCCATTATGAACATTTTCTCGCGACTTGTAACGAGATAATCCACACTTAGGACACTCATGCAAGCTCTTATATTCATTTCGATACAATATACAATCATTTGGACATGCATGTATCTTTTTGTATCCTATGCCAATTGGACACATAATTTTCTTTGCCTCGTAATTAGAAGTAGGAAGCTCGTTACCTTCCGGTAGCATGTCTTTCAAAAGTTAATGGTGTAAAATTTATATCACTCCACCCATGTTTTGCTTTTAAATTGAAAAGCTTGAGCACAACAAACAATATTGTAAACTTAGCACAACCAGAATACAAAGGCTTCTCAGCATCAAGTAATATTTTTTCGTACAATTTTGGCTCTTCCATCAAATGTTCTTGAACATCATCAAACATCTCATTAACATTGTCGATCTCATCAGTCTCATCATTTACCTCGTTATTCACGGTACCTTCCTGGTCATCCTCATCAGTGTAATGATTACTAGAACTAGGTGTACTAAGTGTGCTTTCACCATGCCATATCCACTGTGTATAATTTTGCAAGAACCCATACCGAATTATGTGATCCCTGATCTGATCTATGTTACGAAATCTCCTCCTATTCTGCCAACGTCTACAAGGACAAAAAATTGTTTCTTCTCTTTTTGTTATTTGATCATTCAACGCACACTTGATGAATCCTTCCATTTTGTTCAAGAACTCATCATCACTACGTTTCACGTTATACATCCAATTACGACCCATGTGAAATTGCTAGAGACGCACTACATAAGCAAAAAAAAAATCATAAGTGTTTCTTATGTTTGTTTGGATATTTCAATTATTCCTTAACATCAGATCATATAAACTTATATATTGAAAATGAAGAAGTTAGAATTTTTGTTCTTGCAAGTGCATTGCTTGATGGATAATTGATTATAAATTAAAATGAATGAATGAGTAAGCAATGATCAATAGCTAGATTTTTTATATAAGCCATTTTAGAGACCAAGAGAGAGAGAAAGAGAGTGTTTAAAATAATCAACTATAGATGGTTTGGAAATGGATATAGCATGTGTAGTAATGTAGGGTTACCGTGAAAAGTGAAAAAAATTGTTCGGAAGAGTTAAAATTTAGAGGAGCTATGGTTTAAAATTTTAAACATTGTTTCCTTATTTGAAAATGCAGAGCCATCCACTAGTCGACTGTCGGCATTCCTATAGATCAACCAGTTAGACCTTATACATGTTGTTTTTCAAGTGTGAACAAGAAGTAAAATAATTATAAATAAATACCTAAAAAAACATAGGAACGTGAATATAATATTGGTATGTGTTTGTGTGTAATTTTTGTTTTCGTTTTGATTGTGTGCTTGTTGCTTTTCTAATTGCTTTTGCAGATCTATTTTAAAAAAACATACACAATTTCAAAACAAAAATATTTCATTATGTTCATTACATTTACATTTTCTTTTTGATTTTACAACTTTTTTTTAACAAAACAGTTCCGTTTTACTGTGTTACAAAACTGTGCACTGCAAACATCACCATCCCCCCAAACTTGTCTTCAACCTCCATCAATAACTTCATTTCTTGCTGCAATATCCAAAGTGCTACTCCATCTTTCATTTCTCTCTGCCTCACAACAACCATCTCTAGCCTGTAACAACAACTCCACAACCAATACAACAGCAGCTCCAACTTCAAACAACCCTATGCCATCAACAAAAATCATCCATTTACTGCACCTATACACAAACGTTACTGCTTCGTTTCTGTGCCTACACAAACACAACCAACCATCCAGTCGCCAACCTGCCTGCAACATCAACACAAACACTACACACCTCACTTCCAACCACATCACCCTCCAATGTCCATCATTACTCCTGCCACACTTCAACTTTTATCAACACAACAATACCATTCAACCAAGCATATCACCTGCCATCTACCATCCCACTGGACTCCTCAGTGCATTGCCTGCCATATACCTCCTCCACTACCCACTGCATATTTCCTCCAATTCCAATACCACTGCATTCCTCAATCACCACCAGCAACCTAACCATACTTCCAAACCTCACATTTCACCATCACCACACATATCAATGAATAGCCAAAACACTTTTCAAATAAGCGACTCTCAGAGTTAAAATATAATGTTGTACAATTTCATAGGGGAAAAAAAATTGATTTCATTGATTTTAGTTAAAAATCAGATTATAATGCTTTAAGAAAGCATTCGGCAGAGAATAATTAAATTAGTATTTGAGAGATTTAACTTGAATTTTTTTTTAAAACCCTGTTGGTTTTTGAAAGCAAAACCTTCTAAATGGTTAGTTTGATTAAATAAAGTTCTTAGTGCTTATAATTAACATGACGGATTTTAAGCGTATAAAACTATTCCACATTCATTTGTTATCTATCAACAAATACAACATCGACTTCTAAGGATAGTTTCTTTCTTAAGGATGAACAAAATTGCTCTTCTGATCTAACGATCAGACGAAAAGAATGGGAACAAAATACCACTAAATTTACCTAATATCTTAAAGCGTAGAATTTTAGTAGTGTATAAATGTCTTACATGGAATAGTGGCACATTTTTATACCATCAACAATTTAGAGGTTGAATCTCATTGTTATCTATTATCATGCTAAATAATATATTTTAAAACATGCCAGTTGAAACAAAAATGAGGTGTTTTTGCTCTATGCCAAAACTTGATCAACTACAAACATGTCTACATGCAAAGCATTCCAAAAATACAGATAACTGATATGTATATTACTTGATTAAGTATTAAACTATAATGAATTAATTTTTTTTTTTGCATGTATCTTATTAAATTTAAGAATTTTGAAATATTTTCTTAGTTTCTCCATATTTTTATATTCAAATTTGTATAAATTTGCGTAATCATATATGAACCTTTGTTGAATATCTTTAACTCTTGAATTTCTTAAACTATAAATATTTATAATTTGGACAATAATTTGTAAGAATTTTAGAACCATCATCCACTGTTTAAATTAGAATCCTTGTATTCTTACCAATCGTGCTCATGTGATAATGTTGTAATCATTACGTTGAAGCAATTCAGCTTGAAATGAAAAAATATATTATGATATATACACACATACATGCATTTCAGTAAATACACAATTATTCATAGAAAAGAATGACAAGATTTTCTAAATTATCAATCCTTTAACATCTTAAGTTACTATGTAATCCTAGCAAGTTTGCACTTGTTCGTTTTTTCCATAATCAGAAGTCTTCAATAATTCAATAATTCATAAATTCAACCGAAAAAACCCAAAATCGCAAATTGAAAAAACCCAAAATCGCAAATCGAAAAAACCCAAAATCGCAAGTCGAAAAAACCAAAGTCTTCAATAATTCAATAAGGCATACCTAAAAGATCGAAAATCTTGATCGAAGCAGACGAAATCGTAGCGTAATCTCTTTTTTTTCTTTCTGTTTTACGAAGAAGAAAAGTAGGAGACGGGTCGGGTACGTGATGGCTAAATTTTTCCTCTAAAATTTATGGTTCGCGGGAAAAGATGGGGCGACTGAAATGGATTTGGAGGGAAAAGTTGTGTGCCTATTGTGTCAGTTTTTGGACAACCGATGCTATTGTATTTAATTGTGTCGGTTATTCAAACAACCGACATGAGTAGATCTATTGCTTCCCTTCAATTGTGTCGGTTTCTTAAGAACAACAGATGCAAATTACATTTTTAACATTTTCTTCTAACCGCATAAGTCAATGGTTTCGGTTGTTAATGAACAACCGACACAAATTACACTATTTGTGTCGGTTTTATGGACAACCGACACAAATGAGGCGAAGCAACTGATCTGTTTTGTACTAGTGGAAATAATTCAAACTCGTGATAATGGAGGACCCTACCCACCTTAATGTACAAATTAAAGGCTAATGAACATGCTAATAGAGTTTAAAGCTTCATGCACATTTAAATGATGATTATTTGATGCTAATGATTACTTGGCCTCATCACTTCTTAAGAGGGTATTTTGGGTAGTTTCTAAAAAAGTGAATTTGGGTTTCATGCATGTATAAATGCCCCTTATGTTCATGTAATCAGTCTCTCTTCTCTTAGGCTCTCTTCTCTTAGTTTAGTTTAGGATCAAAAATAAAATGAGAGCTTTCTTTCTTTTCATGCCTACTTAGCCATTTTTTATTTCGTGTAATTTCTTTTTTACGAAATTTAATACATGCTTTTTTCTCTTCTTATTCATTTCCTTTCATGTAAGTGGTGTAGATTTATGTATTTATGCAAGTAGAATAGATTTTATTTTATGCAAGTAGAATATTTCTCTTTTCCATTAGCTTTCGTTTTCCTTCTTTTTTTGGTTTCATGTTGCATGCTACAAGTGTTGATATGATAACATAAATGAGAGGCTAAACCCCTTCAATTTAGGGGTAATGAAGCTCTCTAATTATGTAGCTTCAACCATTTGATAATTATTGCTCTATTTTTGTGCCTAATGACAATGCTTGAAGTGGTTTAACTTTTTGTTTTTGTTTTGAATTTGATAGCCTATATTCTTGATACCAAATATGCTATGCTTAAACAAGCACAAACAATAATTACCTCTTCATCTATATATGATGATGGTAATGAAGTAAATGTTGAAATTAAAATTTGATGGTTTATATTTATAATTAATAATAAACATGTCATATTTAAAATAGATTTCATTTTCAACTTTGTTGTCATTTTCATGAGAGTTAGTAAATGGTTTAAGGGGCGTGTTATAGTGTCATGACTTATGTTGAGCTAATTAATAGCACAAATAAGTCATACTTATGATAAACACATCATTTAAATTCACTAATGACCAAAAAAAGAGATCATAATTTCATTCTTGTTGAACTACGTGATCTAGAGAGTGAATTTATCTCTAAATTGTCTTTCTACTCTTATATTTTTATCACTTTCTTTTTTTCATTTTTCTTATATTTTTTAGCTAATTATTTTCAACTGATAGATTTTTAAAATCTAACAATTCCTTGTGGATCGACCAATACTCGCCACGTACTAACATTTGTACATCGTGCACTTGCGGTTAATTTTATTACAAGTTCGCTCGATGGTTTTCTAACTTGATAGAATTTCCATCGACGAATAAGTTTTTGATGTCGTTGCTGGGAATTGCTTTGATTTTTTATTTCTATTCTTCAAATTATTTTGTTTAATTTTGTGTGTTTGTTGTGTGTGTTCATTTGCAATTAATTTTTTTGTTTGCGTGTGATTTTTGTTTGCAATTTTTTATGTGCTTGCTGTTCTCTTTTCATTTTGCATTGGCATCTTTTCAACTAAAAAAAAGCATACACAATTTCATATAAAATTAGTTTATTGCATATACATTTTCGCATTTACATTTCATTTGCACTTTCTTCTTTGTTTACATTGCTTTCAAACTTAAAAAAAACACTGTGCACATCTCTATGCACATTCCTGTGCACCATCTCACAGTCCTTCACCTCTGCCATAAGCTTCTTTGACTCCACTCCTCCAAACGATCCAACCATCGCTACAACCAAAACAGCCTCTGCCACCGTTCATTCATGCCTCTGCCACCATATTCAAAACAACCATTAACAATCATCAAACATCACCATCCCCTGCAGCTCTTCCAAACACAAGTGCAACATCACACACCCCCTCCCTTCATTCTCTCACCATTATCAATTCCTTAACACCACTAATCACTGCAACCTGCAAACTAATAAACAAGTTTACTACAAACTAAATAAACAACCATGATCAGTCCTCCATCCCAATCACGACTGAAACTCCTTGACCCATCTCTGACCACTGTGCCACTGTTCTAACAGCCTCCTAAACCTCCCCACTGTCATACATACACCTAACCTTCCATTATCTCGGCAATTCTCATCCCACAATTCTCTCAGCAAATTCATAACTTCCATTCAGAATCCCATTAGCAACTCTACATTACAATCTGCCACATCCCAAATTCATCAAATTATCATCACAAACCAAACCAGACAGCAACAATGCCATATCCATTGTCCAACACCTATACTCCATCTCCTTGCTCCACTGTCCAACACCTGTACTCCATCTCGTTGCTTCCTTCACAACCAGAGCTATCATTCTGCCATAAACCATTCAAAACATCCAACCCGAACCAAGACCAACTGACACAACCAAACTGGTTATTGCCCACCCACTTCTCGCCGTATCACACAAAAATTTGACTACCATCATTTCATTCATACACACTTCACCCTCCACAATTCATTACAAAACAAAACTCCATCACTATGCACACATTCACCTCCAACAAACCACATCATCCCACTGCTTCAGCACAAAACTGTCAAAAACATTCATCTCCAACACCAGAAACAACGACAGACCACACATTCACCATCTGATAACTTTTGCCATCACCATATACCCCTGTCATCTCAGTGCTTCTTGCATCTCCATACTCCTGTAACCTATAATTACTCAACATCATACTTACCACTCCTCTCATCATCATAACATATCACCACTTCTCCACCTTCTAACAAACTGCTCAAATCGCTACAGCCACCATTTCCTGTCAAATACATTGCACCATCATCTTGCAAACCAGAGCAGTCAACCATTGTAGTTACAAAATTCCAATCAACATCATCCAACCACCTGCTTCGACAAGCTCTCTACCAAACCATTCCATCGATCACTACTGTAGCAACACAGTTCAGAACGACCACATCTTCATCTGCTACTACCCACATTTATCCCTGAACAACCACCAGACCATTACATAACATTCTATTCTCTGACTTGCCTTAACAACTGCTGTAGTTCATACCACCACAATCAAAAACATCAACTCCGCCTCCCTCCACTGCCACACCCGAACCACCCAATTGCTTCGACAACCAGCTCCACTCAAGCGCGACTCCAAACCACCTAAACCCAATAGCGACTTCCCCAAAGTCAAACTACAGCAGACATCATCCCACTATGACAACTAAAAACATCGAAACGCCTCGCCTCCTCTACCTGAACCCAATCGACTCAAAGTGAACTGCTTTAATCCATCGCCATACTTAACCAAAATCCGACCTTTGACCCAAAATCATCGACTAATCACTTTGCGACTTCAATAATTCCAAATCTCAGCATTCAATTTTGAAATTTGATTTTGAGAATATACGGAAAGTGAAGAGGCAAATCGAATTTCGCGTTCGATTAAAAAAATATATAAAAAAAGGGGAGGGAACGAATTTGGTTCGGTAAAATTTTCATTTGAATTATGATGATTTGGAGAATTTGACGAAGAGGATTTTTGATGTAAACGGTCTATGTTGGTTTGGATTACTGTTTTGGCTTCCAGTGGGCTTGTTTGGGTTGAGTAATTATTTTGTGTTGTTTTATTTTAAATCCTTTTGTTAAACCCCTTCTTGTTTTATTTTATTCAAAAAAAAAGAGAATTTTTTTTTTTGTGTTGTTTTCTTCCAAAAAAACTAACAAAAAGAAAAAAAAAATTAAAAAAAGTTTCAATTGTATATATTTGTTTTAACTTTAATTTGTTTGGTGTTGTTTTCATTTGTTTGGTTTTTCTTCCACTAAAAAAAACTATATAGATCTTTTATTTTTATTCTCAGGTTGCTAGAGCAGAAAATCGTAAGGAGAAGAGTTGCTTACTTCGCTATACCAAAATATAACTGTTTGCTTGCTTATAAAAATTCTGCGGCTTTTAACCCTATCTATTGTTTTTATTTGTCTTGCATTGTTGTTTGCTTGCATAAAAAAAAACAAAAACAAAAAACCATTTGTTGTTGCATTATTAATACATGTTTAATTTCTATCTTGCATTTCATTCTAGATTTTTAATTAATAATAACAGTTAGAAATCGATACAACTTGACTATATATTGATAGTTTATCTTCTTTGAACAATTTAATTTCTTGGTATGTAGGCTACGGCAAAATAATAACCATTTATAAATATTACGGTGATTCGTAAATATTACAGTAGTTGTTCCTCTGAAGTTACTTAAATCTTCGGCTGCATTGCTACGGTGATTCGTGGTGCACCGATAAATTATGTTTGTTACTTGGTTGAGAACTATCTTGTTGATTTAAAACAAAGCGTGATTGTACAATTTTGGATTAGGATAGATAATTCGTAAGTAAACCCTTGCATTCATTTAGTTGCATTAGTTCGTGCATATTTAAAAAAAAATCAAAATCGAAAACGAAAAAATTGTAAATATTCCTTAACTTTGTTTTTATATGCTTTCTTTTGAATTTTTTTAATCAAAAACAAATCTCACCAAAAACAAAAAAATGAAAAATATACAAAAACAAAACAAAAATCAAATTTCCTTTTGAAAAATAAATTCCTTTTTGGTAAATAATTTTCCTTTAAAAAAAATTAAAAAAAACATTCGTGAAAATGTCTAAATTTTCATATGCACATGAAACGATGGTTGTGAAGATCAATATAATCCATATAATTTCACACTAAATTTTTTATGAATGTTTTTGTAACAACCATTGTACAAACAATTCGGATTTTGCACCATAAAATTTTCAAAATAACGATCAATTCTCAATTTTTGAAACAAGAATGGAATCTTTACTTGAACTCCTTACACTACAAAATCAAAGGAATTCTCAACTTTTGAACGATTTGTGCAATTACTCGAGCCAAGTATTTCAAAATAATAAAAATTTGAATTCACTTTAAAATTCAAATGATTTTGACTATAACTCATGTCAATTCAATTTCGAACTCCAAAATGAATTTCAAATTCAAAATGGAAATGTGAACCACTTTTTAAATGAATTTGGCAATGGGAATAGTTTCAATAATTGTGCGATTGAAAATCTTTGTTCTCAACAAATTTAAATTGAAAATTCTTAAATTAATAATCATGAATTTGATTTAGTTGAATAAACGGACAAAGATTACGAGGATTTGTTGCATGAAACCTACAAAAAAAATGAGAAATAAAATCAAATCCCAACGTGTGAAAAATCAAATGATAATCCATCGTTTATTGAAATTGACGATTCTTGTTCTCAACAAGTCCAAATCAATAACCCTCAAGTTAATAATTATAAATTGGAATTTATTGAACAAATGAACGAAATTTACGACGATCACATGAATTTGTTGATTGAAACATACGAAAAATTACATGAACAACAAAATAAAATCCCAACATGTGAAGAGTCGAGTGATACTCCATCTTTTACTCAATTTGACGATTTTCAAACAACAACTTTTGAAATTGAAAATGAAAATATTAACGAAATGGTTGAAAATACGGTAATTGAGTTGGATTTCAATTCTTTTGAGGGTGTAGAACCAAATTTAAAATTCGATCTTCCTTTTCTCGATTTCAAAATTTTGAATACAACAACTTTTGATTTTTAACTTGAGATACGCAATGAAGTTGTTGATAATCCAACAAAGGAAGATGAATTTAATAAACATGATTTCTATGGACTTTTTGAAGATGAGTTGTTAAATTTCGAAGGGGAAGATTTAAATCGCCATTTTGAATTTGAATTCATTAATTCCAAGGAAGTTTTCAATGATAAGTTTGAATTACAAATTGGTGAAAATAAATTTGAATTTCATTCAATCGTTTTATCAACCCTAAAAACAATCGAAAATAAAAAAACTGGTACGATTTTCTATAAAATGATATTCATTTTTCCAAATCAACATACAACTTTAAAATCTTTGAATGTTTGGTTTTTCAAGCTTCAGCTGCTCTCGCGTACTTGATGAGACAAATGAATCGGTTTTTGGAAAACCGTTTCATTTACTTTTTAATGATATACTTTATGATGTTGTGTAAATACATTTTATTTTCAAGTAAATAATAATAAACGTTCCTTTCACTTTGCCTGACAGTGGGGATACAGTCAATTAAGTGTGGGGGGAGCTCATCTTCATTATTTGTTAATTTTTGTTTTTTTTCGTTGTTTTTTTTTTGCATTTTCTTTCCAAAACTCAAAAAAAATTAAAAAATCCAAAAACAAATTTTCTTTTAGCATTTTGATTTATTTTTAAAGAAACACTATATGATAAATATATGGTTCTGGTTTATTAAATTGTAATTTTTGAAAATTTATTTGTCTCAACGAAAAAATAAAGTTTGATTACAAATAACGATGGTTTAACTAGTATATGGGAATGTTCATACGTGTTAATTATGAAATATCCTAATTGAAGATCTTTGTTTTAAAAAGTGGCGAATTCAAATAAAAGGATATAACATTTTTTGTCTTTTAAGTTAATTGATGTTAAGAAGATTTTGAAAAGCTCTCTCTTCAAAAAAAATCAAAAAAATATATATTGTATATATGTATATATTTATTAACACCTACGGTTGGTAGGTGTACACACTTATGTGTACAATCACCATGTTCTGTACCCTTCTCACTTAAGCCCGAAATGCGGTGCATGATCGGTATATCTGGCCTCAGTTTATCTAAGCTACGTATATGTATATAAAAATTCTTTTATTAATAATGCCTACAGTCGATAGGTGTTCACACTCGTGTGTTCACTCACCACGCTCTGTATTTCCCTCACGTAGACCCGAAAGGCAGTGAATGGGTAATATATCTGGCCTCAGTTTTCTGAGTTAGCATATGTAAATATTGACTATATAAATAAAATTCTCAAAACAAAATAAAATAGAGGGAGTAAGCAAATGAAATCCAAGCACTATTTTAACTTGTTTGATTTGACTTGTTATTGAAAAGAAATGAAAACACCACTTTGAAAAACTTTGATAATCAACTAAGGATCCATTTCATTATTACACCATGTTATCAACCAAAACAACGAGTTAAACGATAGTCTATTTGGTATGATAACTTGATTTTTGTTGGAAATTTGACGAGTAAATGACTTAAATTTTCAAGGTAACGACCAAAACCTATATTTAGCTTATTTGTGTTGGTTTAAAAGTAAACCCTTCATTTGTATTTATTTTCAAAAACTTGCATTCATCTCTTTGTAAATAAATCTTGAATTTTGTAAATATTTTCACTTTGCATTCGAAATCTGTGGATAGTATCCACTGAAAACCCTCGCGGGACAACACTTATCCTACTGGAGACACCGGAGGTTTAACGGCTTCTTGCGTATGCTCAATGCAATCGTGCTCCCTACGAAAATGGATTTATCTTAGTTTTTCTTTATTCGAGGACGAATAAAAAGGTAAGTGTGGAGGTATTTGATGTGCACGTAAATGCGCATATTTTTACCATCATATTTAATCTAAATAAATTAAATAAATGATCATATTAGGTATTTTAACTTGTTTAAACCAAAATTCAAATTATTTTCAAATCGTCATATATTCATTTTCATATAGGGGCACAATGGTCATTTTTTGGTGCATATATTAATTCACGAAAATTTATTTGGAAATTTCTATATGATTTTGTAGGAATTTGGCTTCAAATGGAAGAGGGTGTCATGGAAAATATACATGCACAAGTGAATACAAATGAGTGAAGATGGAAATAATTTAAACTCATGATAATAGAGAACCCCACCCACCTTGATGCACAAATTAGAGGCTAATGCACATGCTAATAGAGTTTAAAGCTTTATGCATGCTTAAATGACGATTATTTGATGCTAATGATTACTTGGCCTCCACACTTTTTAAGAGGGTATTTTGGGTAGTTCCAAAAAAAAAAAGGGTTTCATACATGTATAAATATCCCTTATGTTCATGTAATTAGTCTCTCTTCTCTTAGGCTCTCTTTTCTTAGGTTCTATTATCTTAGTTTAGTTTAGGATCAAAAATAAAATGAGAGTTTTCTTTCTTTTCATAACTACTTAGCCATTTCTTATTTCATGTAATTTCTTTTTTTATGCAATTTAATACATGCTCTTTTGTCTTCTTGTTTATTTCCTTTCATGTTAGCAGTGTAGATTTACATATTTATGCAAGTATAGATTTTATTTTATGCAAGTAGAATAGTTCTCTTTTCCATTAGCCTTCGTTTTCCTTCTTTTTTTAGTTTCATGTTGCATGCTACAAGTGCTGATATGATAACACAAATGAGAGACTAAACCCCTTCAATTTAGGTGTAATGAAGGTATCTAATTATGTAGCTTCAACATTTTGATAATTATTGCTCTATTTTTGTGTTTAATGACAATGCTTGAAGTGGTTTAACTTGTTGTTTTTTCTTTTAATTTGAAAGCCTGTATCGTTGACACCAAATAGACTATGATTCAACAATCACAAACAATAATTACCTCTTCATCTACATATGATGATGGTAATAAAGTAAATGTTGAACTTAAAATTTGATGGTCTATATTTCTAATTAACAGTTAATAGACCGTACTTAAAATAGATTTCATTTTCAACTTTATTTTCATTTTCACAAGAGTTAGTAAGTGGTTTAAGTGGTGTGCTATAGTTTGATGGTTTATATTGAGCTAATTAATAGCACAAATAAGTCATACTTATGATAAATACATCATTTAAATTCACCAATGACCAAAAAAGAGAGATCATAATTTCATTTTTGTTGAACTATGTGATCTAGAGAGTGAATTTATCTCTAATTTGTCTTTCTACTCTAATATTTTTATCACTTTTTTTTGTCATTTTTCTTACATTTTCTTGCTAATTACTTTTTACTTTGGTTTAATTTTATTGAATTCGTTTTTAAAATCTAACAATTCCTTGTCGAACGACCCGAACTAGCCATGTAATAACATTTGTACGCCATACGCTTGTGGTTAATTTTATTATAGATTCGATCAACGGTTTTCTAACTTGACAGAATTCTCGTCGACGAACATCAAACGGTATAGTGGACTTAATTATTCCCTTTGTCATTGTACAATGGGAACGTGTTCGAATCCGGACGAATCCAAAGTAAGTTGGAAATTGATAGTTTGATAAAAATTATTTATTTGAAAATATATTTAGTATTGTTTAAAAACAAAATTGAAAAGAAAAAAGTGGTTTTAAATCTACTTGTTCGAGTGCTCAAAAAAACGAGTAAGAGATACGTTCGGATGGCAAACGTTTCTCTCGAGTGTTATCGTTTTTGTAAAGAATTGTATGGTACTGTTGGTAGTACCTAGTTCCTTAGTATAGTTTTAGGGTTTGGGATATATATATATATATATATATATATATATATATATATTCTGTGAATTAAAGTATATAGTGTCAGTTCAAAAAGTGTTTTGAATAAAAACCCGAGCGTTTAAAATTCTTCAGTAAATTTAAAATAAAAGTTTGAATCTGATAGTTGTGTATACCCTTAAGATGTGGTAGGATATTATACAAATTTGAAGTTTAAGTTGTGTTTTATGAAATTGTTTTCAGGAAAATTTAATTGGAACAGAATTAATCTTAGTAAGAACCATTAAAAAGTGCGTAAGTTGGACATAGATCATTTCTCTTTTCATATAGTTTTGATCTGAGGTTCGAGTATATGGCTTTGAGGCGTTTCACACCATTCCGAATAAGGATCTAAGGAGAATAGAGGTTCCAAGTCAAGAATCCCGATTGGAGTCCGCAATAGAAAATCAGGCGGGCAATACTAGTTCGAAAGTGAAGTTATATATTCACATAGGGATCGAATCAGATTTTGTATATGAATGATCTATGAATATTATACAGACTTATAAATAGTATTGGATGTTCATATAGTAAAATTTTAGGGTCGAAATTCTTTTTAGGGGAGGTAAAGTTAACGACCGGGAATTTTGTCACTTTATTTTAAGAATATTTAATTAGTTTAAAATATCCGATGCGTGGTTTTATAATAAAACTATGTTCAAGTAATTGTCCAATTTTTGATAATGTATTTTTAATTTAATTTATAGGATTTTCCATAATTTTTAATCTGAAAAATACTAAAATTTGTCTTTTGAAGTATTTTAACGTTGAACATCAGTGTTTTTAAAATTTAATAGAATTTAACAACCAATGTATTTCAGTGTTGTTTTGAGATCGCGTTATGGTATTGTACGCAATCATATCCTCTTTTCTATCATTTGCAACTCATATGTGAACGCTGTGTTGTGTAGCGGATACCCAAACACAATTTAAAACTCAAATCAAACACTGTACGTATACAACTACTTCACCATAATCTTCCCTCATGCTTCACTTACTTTCTTCATATCTTATCCACTCTTTCCTTGATTCTAGGCTAAAATTAATGGATCTTGATTTGAAACTGTGAGAAATGCGGCTTACGGATCTTAAGGTTGGAATAACACTAGCGCGGTGCGAGGGGGTGAATAGTGTTTTATGGATTTTCTAAATCTTTTTGGAACTTATGTAATTTAATCACCAACAAATGCAATTTACAGAGATAGGAATAATCACAGAATCAGAAACAGATGCAAATACTAAATAAAAGCAGTATAGGAAAGAACACACCCGGATTTTATACTGGTTCGGAGTTACCCTACATCTAGTCCCGTACAATCGTACGGATTTCTTATCAAAATAATCTCTCAGATTACACCCTCGGTTTCAAGGCTACGAGGTACACCCTCTTGTATTCGAGTTCAGGGCAACTCTCTTGATTTAACCAGGCTACAAGATCACCTAATTGATTTCTAGGGCTACAATCACACCCAATTGATTTCAAGGCTCAATCGCACATTTTACTCAACAGTTTGATTTACAAAAGATCCTATAATTTTGAATAGCAGTGAGATCTTATGGAAAGAGTGACAGAGAATCAAACAAGAGATAATCAAGTTTGATTCACTTGGTATTTCAGTAGAGTATAGTTTAGGATTATTTAGAATAAATGTGGAAGATGAAGAGGAGAGAAAACAAGTGAAATCTGATGATAACTTCGTTTAGAACTACTGGTATTTTTAGGAGATCAACAGCCATATCTATTCGTGAAAGGATACAACGAATAGATACTTCTTTTGAAAATTTGAATTTTGAATTTAACGAGCACCATGTCGACATGGGGGGTTGAGAGATGTCGACATGCTCTAGGCAAATTTGATGTTTTTATTTTCTTATTAAAATTGGTTTCTATAATTTGTCAGAACAATTTCTAAACTTTGTAAATATATTTGAATATAGTTTAAACGTATAAAAGAGTTTAGAAAGTAATTTTCAATATATAATCTTAATCTATAAAGTGATTTAAAATCTGTGTAAATATTTTAAAGCTGAATATTTAAAACAAGAGATGGTTTAAAAGACAAGGACAATTTTGAAATCAAAATATTAAAAATGATAAAAATAGTTTTGAGGCTAAAATATTTAAAACCAAGAGAGATGTCTTTTTGAAAAGAAAGTTTTGAAAACATTTTTAAAAACAAGAGGTATATTTTCGAAAAGCATTTTTATAAATTAGTGGATATCAAAATAGGACTACTATAAGTTCCACTAGATATTGCCGTGGGATCCATCCCTTTAACAGGCTCAAAGTGGATTCCTTTCCACGAATAAATTTCGAATAAAGATGTAAGTGCTTTCAAGAAGTTTTAACATAATTCAAGACTCAATACTTATCTTGTACTCTTGAAATCTTATTTCTTGATATCTTGATACTCATGAGTCTTCAATCTTGATATCTTCTGTCTTGAATCTCTATACTGTACAGTCTTTATTCTTGGTAAATGCATGTTTATATCTTGCATATACATATATATCTAAACTATAATGCTAGTATTTATATTTTATATCAAGTCCTAAGGTTGTTGTCATCAAAACCATTATCACAAGGACTAACAATTTCCCTCTTTTTGACGATGACAACCTATGTTTATAAAATATACTTCTCCTTCACTATAATTCCCCTTAAGACTACTAACTCCCCCTTAATTTAAGCCTAACTACTCTATTTTATATTTCTCCCCCTTTGTCATCAATAAATACTAATCCTAAGCTAATATAACTTCCCCTTAATCTAATACCGTCCAAACTAAAAACTAGTAAGGAAGTATAATAAGTGAAACAAATATTTTGTTATATACGATGTTATATTTACATGTATATATAGAACATAAACACACAAATATATTTCAGTACATAAATTATAGAATAACACTACTAATGAGAGTTTTTGACAAATGGAAATTTGTGAATGGAACAATTTGGATAATGAAAACAAAAGTTTCTATGTTGTTTAACCGAATTCCCATCTTTGTCAAAATAGACTTCGCCTACGCAGATCACGTAGTCGTCTTCTTCCATAGGTTCCTTTTCTTCTTCCTCTTCGCTGTGCTCTAAGGGGTTATCCACTTGAATGTTGGGTGAATCTTCTTCAATCACAAATAGGATTTGCATGATTATCCATTAGGAATTTTTGCACATTTCGAAGAATTTTGCCTTACTTTTCTTGTTCTTTTGCCATCCTTATTTTCAAAACTTGAAGTTCAGTCAACATTTGCATGGCATCCATCATAGACTCTTTGATCTTTATCACACATGCCAGTGTAGTGCGTCGGAATGGACCAGAATGAGAAGAAGGGAAAGAAATTGTGTCATTTTGGTTTGATTTAGCGAAGGAGGGCATTAGTTTTAATTTTCAAAAGTTAAGTACAAAAAAGAGAAGCGAGAAGACCGAAAAAATCGAAATACATAGGTTTATATAACTACCAAACTAATTTTAGAGGGAAAATCAAATTTCAAATTTTACCGTTGTATGTCGACGTGGGTGGTAGGGGTATGTTGACATCCTTATGAAAAATTTGATTTTATTGTATATCTTTGTTTATTAAAAAATATATGTTACTAAATCTATATTCTATATCTTAGTTATTGAACAAATTCCTAGTTCTCTTCTTAACTTATTAAATATAGGTTGATTTAAGGGTTTGGTTAAAATATCAGCAATTTGATTTTCGGAGTTGATAAATTCAAGAGAATTAATCTCTTTACTTATATTATCTTTGAGAAAATGATGTCTGTTAACAATATGTTTAGTCCTAGCATAATGAGTAGGATTTTTAGATAAATTTACTGCACTAGTGTTATCATAATAAATTGGTGATTTTGAAATAGTTAATCCAAATCTTTTGGGGTTTGTTGCATACAAATAACTTGAGAGCAAGCCAAAGCAGTAGAGATATATTCTATTTCAGTTGTTGATAAAGAAACAGTGTTTTTCTTTTTACTAAACCATGACCAGAGAATGTTCTAAAAAGTAACAAGTTCCACTTGTATTTTTCGGTCAGATTTGCAACCAGCATAGTCAGCATCACAATAAGAGATTAAATCAAATGAATCATTTTTAGGGTAAAATAAACCATAGTCGAAAGTATGTTTAACATATCTTACGATACGTTTCACAGCTTTTAAGTGAGTCTCTTTGAGTTGAGATTGGTATCTTGCACTACAAATACTATACATGATATCAGGTCTACTCGTAGTGATATAGAGTAGTGATTCAATCATTCCTCTATATAGTTTTTGATATACATTTTTGAAAGATCTTCTTTATTTAAAGCTTCATTGGTTGCCATATGAGTGGGTTTTCCACTTGCAGTACTCATACTAAATTTACTAATTAGATCCCTGACATATATTTTTTGACTAATAAAAATACCATTATCTAATTGTTTATTTGTAAACCTAAGAAGAAAGTAAGTCCACCCATATGACTCATTTCAAACTCTTTTGTCATTATTTCAGAAAATTCTTTATTCATTTAAAGATCAGTTGAACCAAAAATAATATCATCTACATAAACTTGTAATAGTTGGATTTCATTTTTATTTCTTTTAATGAAAAGAGTATTATCTACTTTACCTATTTCAAAATTTAATTGTAATAAAACATATCTTTGTCTATCATACCATGCTCTAGGAGCTTGTTTCAGACCATATAGAGCTTTTTTAAGTTTGAAAACATGGTTGGAAATTTTTCATCTTCAAAGAGTGGAGGTTGTTCAACATAAACTTCCTCCTTAACAACTCCATTTAGAAAAGCACTTTTAACATCCATTTGAAATAATTTGAAATTATTATAGTTTGCGAAAGCAAGTAGAATTCTAATGGCTTCTAATCTTGCTACGAGTTCAAAGGTTTCATCAAAATCTATTCCTTCTTCTTGATAATGACCTTGTGCGACTAATCGAGCTTTATTTCTAACGACCACACCTAGTTCATTCATTTTATTTTTATAAACCCATTTAGTTCCTATTATAGTTTTATCCTCGGGTCTAGGAACAAGTTCCCAAACATCATTTCTGGTGAATTGATTCAGTTCTTCTTGCATAGCCAGAATATATGAATCATCAGACGATGCTTCCTTTGGATTTTTAGGTTTAATAGATGATATAAAAGCTACATTACTTATGTTATTTAGTTGATTTCTAGTGCTAACAACAGATTCAATATTTCCTAGTATATTGTCTATAGGATGATCATTTAAAAGCTTAACCTTTTTATTTGGATGAATAAATTCATTATTTGTTTCAATTGATTCATTATTTAGGGTAGCAAAATCTTCTTCATCATTAATTTGTTCAACATCTTTGAAATTTTCATCAAACAAAATATGCATTGTTTCTTCAATGGTATTAGTTCTTAAATTAAAAACTTTGTATGCTTTACTTCTATTAGAATATCCGATAAAGATTCCTTTGTCGGATTTAGGATCAAATTTATCCAAATTGTCTTTTGTATTTAGAACAAAACATTTACTTCCAAAGATTCTAAAATAAGATACCTTTGGTTTCTTCTTGTAAAGAAGTTAATAAGGTGTTTTCTCAGTTTACAGTTTAATTAATATTCTATTCAAAATGTAGCAAGCTGTAGCGACTGCTTCAGCCTAAAAATGTTTTGGTAAATTACTATCTGCAAGCATTGTTCTAGCACACTCTTGAACCGTCCTATTTTTACGTTCTACCACTCCGTTTTGTTGTGGAGTTCTTGGAAAAGAGAAATTATGAGTTATTCCCTTTTTATTGTAGAATCTCTCAAAATTTTCATTTTCAAATTCCCCACCGTGATCATTATGAACAGTTATAATTTTCAAAGAAAGTTTGTTTTAAAGTCTTTTTGTAAAAAAATTAAATGAATCAAAAGTATCACTTTTATGTTTCATAAAAATTGTCCATGTAAACCTAGAATAATCATCTACAATTACAAAGACATATTTATTATGATTTATTGATTGAATTTGAGATGGACCAAACAAATCTAGATGAAGTAACAGAAGAGGTTTTGAAGTTGAAATCGTATCTTTTAATTTGAAAGAATTCTTCCTAAGTTTTCCTAATTGACAAGCATTACATATACTTATCTATTTTAAAATTTATTCTAGGGAGACCTCTTACTAGATCAAGTTTAGAAAGTCTAGACAAGAGTTTAAAATTCAAATGCTCAAATCTTTTATGCTATATCCAAGGGTCGCTTGTATTAGCCAAAAGACACAGATTATCATTTGAGATTTTCAAACTAAGAGTATAAATATTTTTCTTCCTAATTCCTTCAAATATAATATCTGAATTATTATCTTCGATGTGACACTTATCTTTTTCAAATTTAATTTTGTATCCTTTATTGCAAAGTTAACTAATGCTAAGCAAATTGTGTTTCATATTCTTAACTAATGAAACATTAGAAATAGTAGGAGTTTTAGAGTTACCGACATTGCCGATGCCAATCACATATCCTTTTGAGTTGTCTCCAAAATTAACCAATCCTCCATCTTTATAGATAATATCATTCAGCATATCTGAATTACCAGTCATGTATCTTAAACATCCACTATCTAGTATCCACTTATTATTCTTGATTTGCATAATTTATCCATTGAGTGTTGATTCTTCAAAAGCCATATAACATTTTCCTTTCTAATAGAATACAAACTCCGTAGATAAATTGATCTTCTATAATAACTATATGCAGACTTATGAGACAATGGTGATTTGAACATTTTAAACTAGTGCTAAACAAAAGTACCCAATTTAAAAACTTTTTCAAAATTCATATTATGAAAACTTTGAAAATCAATGTTCTGATACCAAATGTGAGAAATGCGGAGTATGGATCTTAAGGCTGGAATAACATTAGAGGGGGTGAATAGTGTTTTATGGATTTTCTAAATCTTTCTGAAACTTATGTAATTTAATCACCAACAAATGCAATTCACATACACAGATATAATCATGGAATCAGACAAAGATGCAAATACTAAATAAAAACAGTAAAGGAAAGAACACACCAAGCTTTTATACCGGTTCGGAGTACCCTACATTCAGTCTCGTACAATCGTACGGATTTCTTACCAAAATAGTCTCCCAGATTACACCCTCTTGTATTCAAGTTCAGGGAAACTCTCTTGATTTAACCAGGCTATAAGATCACCTAATTGATTTTCGAGGCTACAATCACACCCAATTGATTTCAAGGCTCAACTGCACCTTTTACTCAACAGTTTGATTTACAAAAGATCCTACTATGGCAGCGAGATCTTATAGAAAGAGTGGCAGAGAATCAAACAAGAGATAATCAAGTTTGATTCACTTAGTATTTCGAAAAAGTATAGTTTAGGATTATTTAGAATAAATGTGGAAGATGAAGAGAAGAGAAAACAAGTGAAATTTGATGATAAATTCGTTTAGAACTACTGGTATTTATAGGAGATCAATAATCATATCTATGTAAGAAAGGATACGATGAATAGATACTTCTTTTGAAAATTTGAATTTTGAATTTAACGGGTACCATGTCGACATGGGGTGTTGAGGGATGTCGACATGCTCTAGGTAAATTTGATGTTTTGATTCTTTATTAAAATCGGTTTCTATAATTTGTCAAAATAATTTCTAAACTTTGTACATATATTTGAATATAGTTTAAACATATAAAAGAGCTTAGAAAGTAATTTTTAATATGTAATATTAATCTATAAAGTGATTTAAAATCTATGTAAATATTTTAAAGCTAAATATTTAAAATAAGAGATGGTTTAAAAGACAAGGAAAATTTTGAAATTAAAATATTAAAAATGATAAAAATAGTTTTGAGGCGAAAATATTTAAAACCAAGAGAGATGTCTTTTTGAATAGAAAGTTTTGAAAACATTTTTAAAAGCAAGAGATATATTTTTGAAAAACATTTTTATAAAATCAGTGGATATCAAAATAGGACCACTATATGTTCCACTAGATATTGTCGTGGGTTCCATCCCACTAGGGTTCCATCCCTTTAACAGGCTTAAAGTGGATTCCATTTCACGATTAAATTTCGAATAAAGATGTTAGTGCTTTCAAGAAGTTTTAACATAATTCTAGACTCAATACTTATCTTGTACTTTTGAAATCTTGAACTCTTGATATCTTGATACTCATGAGTCTTCAATCTTGATATCTTACGTTTTGAATCTCTATACTATACAGTCTTCATTCTTGGTACCTGTGTGTTTATATCTTGCATATACATATATATCTAAACTATAATGTTAGTATTTATATTTTATATCAAGTCCTATGGTTATTGTCATCAAATTCATTACCTCAAGGACTAACAGAAAATCTATGACGATGATGGCTGCCCATTGCACCTCTTCTATGTGTCTATATGTGCTCTCAATCTTGTTGCTTATTGTTAACTTCCCTGGAACTTTCGAAATGAGTGAAATATAAACATTCCCTCTCTTCAAAAATCAACATACTCAAATCCCTTCATGATTTGGTCCAACCTTCAACAAAGAGTTGTTTGTATCCACCTCTAATATTTTTAGAAATTAATGGCACTAGATTTCATCGAGGATCGATTAAGTTATCATCGATTTACAACAAGTGGGAAAAATATGCTCGAAAACTTCAAAAATTCATTTCTCTTGATACGGGTCGATCGTTCGATGCCGCTAGCATCATTGAGTTTGTATCAAAGCGTACTATTTTTGATGAAGTTTTAGCAAGATTCCATGTTGATGTTTGTCGATGGTCAGAAAGTAGGGTTAGAGTTCATCGGAGTTATAGTTGGCGATTGGAGGAATGGAGCTTGGTTTAGGGTCCGGGGAAGTAAAGTGCTTCGGTCGGCGAAATTTGGTGGAGATCCCGAGCTAAAAGTGTTGCACGATCTAATAGCCTAGGTGCATTTCTAGGTCTTGGTGGCACGGTTGGAATTCGATCCAAGGGATCAGAGTTCGAGGTGAGGAGGCATCGTGTCAAGCGCACGGAGGCATTTATGTCTGTGGTCTTGGGGTATCACTTTGGTGGCTCGAGCTCCATGCACGTGCAAAAAGTCGTGCAAGAATTTGGGATGATGGAAATATAAAGGAGGTTTGGAGAAGAAGACTGTTGCATGTAGGTAGGCTTGGTAGTGTAGGCCTTGGGTCGAATGTTTGGGTGAAAAGTGCTTTTCATATTTATTTATTTAAATATAAAGGAATAAGTTAACTTTGAATGGTGATATCTTGCTTATTTTGAATCAGATTGACACATGGATTTTTGCCTTGGACTCGTATAGTCGAGTACAACATTATAGTGTAACTTATTCATAGCTTTGGACAAGTATAAATTTATAACATATGCAAACGAACATGATTTAAATTACGTAATTTTAATGAATAATGTCGTTTAAATTTATATACCTAAATTATTGATGTTTATTTGGCCAAATAAAATACTATTGAGTTAAATAGAATAAAATGAGTTAATTTGGACATCTATTTAGTGGAATAAAACATCGTTCTGCTAAATTAAATTAACCGGACTCCCGGTTAGTAGGATAAAACACCGTTCTGCTATAATTAACTGTATAGGTTATGCTTGGATATATATTTAGCAGAATAAATCAAACTTTTACTATTACATTAGTGCAAATACTTATGTTCATACCAGTTGGTAAATGTTAGATAATTATTGTATTAACGATTGATTGTTAATTATGGAATTGATTTACATATATGTATGACTGTGTAAATACCAAGTATTATAACTTAGAAGATTAAAATTGAAGGAAATGGTAACTTGTTTAAGTAGCATAGTGACGATTAAGCCCTTTTCTAATGGGAAAAGGTTAAAGGGAAAATTTAACTATGGAACCAATGGTATATTAAAACTAATATATGTATATATATCTATGTATATGTATATACATGTATGTATTAAAGATTTAAAGGTGCTTATGATTTATTAATAATGTATTAAAGATAAATAATTACTATTTTAAATAATGATTTAAAGTAAATTATTTTATTAATATTATTTTTAACAATGATTTTAGAATATTTAATTACTGTTTTAAAATTATTGAATTTTCTATTTAAAATGTTTTAAATTATATTATTAATTAAAGTTATTTGATTTTAATGGTTTAAGTTATTAAATTATATTTAAAGGTTAATTAATTATCATGTTAATATTATTTGGAAATTAATAAATTACTTCATTTATATTAAAGTTCAATAATAATTATATTACTAATGTTTTGAGGTTAATTAACTATTTGTTTTATTAATATTGTTTGAAGTTAAATTGTTAGTATAATAATACTATTAAAGTTAATTTAATATAATATTATGGTTATCCTAAAAGTATTTTGAATCTGGTTAAAAGATAATTAAACAAAGAATGTTAAATAATGACTTGGTTATTGAAGGTATTTTAATAGTTTATTATTTATAAAAGGAACTTTATTAGTTTAACTTTATCTAGAAAAGGTTTTTCATAAATAGGAAAAAGATCTTGGAGTTTGGGAATGGGTTTTGTAAACTTTTTGGATATCTATAAATGATTGTAAAAAGGGTTATAAATGGTTTTGATATTTATAAAAGAATTTTATAAACAGTGAAGTGTTTTATAAATGGATTTGGAATTGAAAAGGAGCTTCCATAAATGAAAAGGCTTAGTAAAAGGGTTTAATTTGGAAACGTATAAAGAAGTTATACAAAATGATCCGAAGCTGGGGGAAAGGAAATATTATGTACGAAAGAGATTTAATAAAAAAATAACATTTTGTTTAATCCTTTTGATATGATTTAGAAAGGGGAAATCTTTCACGAGTGTTTATGAATATTCTTATGTTACTAAGATCAGTATATGAACGTTTTTGATAAACACCTTTGGAAAGATACTCAAATAAAGGAAAAAATTGTTTGAGGCTTAATGATTGCTATGGGTAATTATATCCCTGAAATTGAATGTGTGTTATTGATATTTAAATAACCGAATATCAAATATGGACCCAAACCACAACTTTAGAAATATCTATGAGAAGCACGTGAGTTATATGGCACAGTCATCTCGATGATGGTATACTATGTGTATAAATCTCGTTTCGTTCTCCTAGGACAACGATAAGGAAATCCTCCCACTAACGGTTGGGAAGTGATCTCCTCTCTTATCTTTGACTGTTTATTTCCTAAATAACCGGGGTTGAGTTTACCGAAAATTATCGAATGTTGTTTTGATGAGATGGGGATCAGATAGGTTATCCGTAAACCAATTTGATCCAACTCAAGCATTCATAGTGAAGATATGTTGATGATGATGGAACTGAAGATGGAGTACTCAAACATTTTGTTCGGTCCCATAGAAAACTTGTATGGATGAATGATAGCATTGTATTATTGCCTGGAGGGTAGTGTTAGCATTCCAAGTGGGAAGTGCTGTTTAAAAGGTAAAATGTAGCGTCAAGCCACATCAACCTGGAATGACTAAAACATGGGAGATGCAGTAGGGCTAAATGGGTTGCTCCCAAGTAGGATATGATCATCCCTATCTAGAGTCAATATTATCTCTCATTTGTATGCTTTAAGGCCCATTAACGGAGGAGTGGTCATATTCGGTACTACTAATCGAGTGGTAGGACGACTTTCTGTTTGCAGGGGATCTCGACGAGGTCCTCGGTGTTATTTTATCTAGAGATGCACCGTAATAGGCGGTACTCCAATAGCCCAATCATTGTATGGAGTCCGTTATCCAATAAGCGCCGTGCAGATTTAGTTGTGCCCAACTAGGCTCAAACGCAAGATGCATGCGTTTCAGTTATGTTCATATTTTAGTTGATCCCTAGACATTATGGATTTTCTATAGAAAATGTGTTGGTTATCATAAGGTAAAAAATCATCAATGTTTATGTGCAGTGATGTATTATGAGATACCTTTGATTTTAAAAGATTTTATAAGTTATAATAGATAATATTCCTTGTGATTTGAGTTTCTCACGCTGGTATAACCAGACTAATCCGAGCGTTGTTTTTTCTGAATGCTTGAGTCAGATCGAACATATTGCAGATTTAGTTTAAACGCTTTAGGACTTCAGGAGATGAACAAGAGGCCAAAGACATATTCACATATATGGTTATTTTTCCATTGCATTAACTGTTGTATTTATCAGCAATTGTAAGGACCGGTTGTTATAATTGTCCAGGCTAAAATAGATTAGTATACCCTGATTGATGTCTTTATATACATATATTACATTTTGTTTTAGTATAAAATATTTGTTGTATATTATAGATTATTCGTTCCTATGTGAGATTTTATGTTGTTTAGTTTTTTATTTCTTCTTTCTTTCCCCCTAACTATCCACATTTTCATTCAAGTTTAATGTGGGCATGTGTGGTTTATTGTCCGCTTAAACTGTACGGAAAAGTGGGTCATTACATCAAAAATTATGAATCTCCAATATATGTTGCACTCTATCATTTATAAGTTGATAGATTACTTACATATGCACTAGTCATTGAGCAAACTTAAACTAGAGATGTGATATGCAATACTCTTAATGTGTTGTCTAAATGAAGTAAGATACATGCATGTATTTGTTTAATAAATGCAAGGTATATGCATTATACCTAGGCTATCGAGAAATAATGAGAAAGGGTTAATGATATATTTTTATTTTTTGCGAAAACTAAAGTTCAAGGTTAGGGAAAAGGCCATGGTTAAGAGTTAAAGATACAATCGATAAAGTGTTATCCATTACTTTCTAGTCTATTATTTGTTAGGAAAACATAAGGTCAAATTCCCAAAGCAAGCGAGTCCTAACACTCACTAGAGAAATCAAATGATTTTCATATTTATTTTATAGTATTAAGGAATATAAAAATCAAATCGGTCCTTAGAAAAATTAAATTTTCACTTTTAATATTTCTAATGTTGTAAGAACACATGCTATAAAATTGTACTTGTCTATTTCGACAAATTTGTGCAAGCAGTTTATTTGATGAACTTGTTTACCAATTGAAATATACTAGGAACTAAATTAAGTTTGAAAAAGAAATGTAAAAATATATTTATCAATAAATCCTTTAGCATGATGTTACTTCAAAATCCATGCAAAAGCCGAATAATACAACTATTAAATGCATTCATACCTTGGTCACTTAAGTGTTTATTTACCCGAGACTTCATATTATCTTCTAAATTTGAATTCTAAAGAAATACAAGAATATGTATTTTCAATCCATATTAGATCACAGAAAAAAGTTGTATGACAAACAGTCACATTTATAATATACGAAATCTTGATGAAATTGGTCCATTAGAAATGATCAAGTAAACCATAATGCAAGATCATGTGGTCAATACTATTAAATACGATGAGAATCTTGTTGTGGTGAAAATAACACTTGGCCAAGGACTAAAAGATCAATGTAGGAATTCGATCCCTGAAATGCCAGTCTTGATTAGTTTACTTAAGTGCAACCTATACGATACTCTTCAAATGTTACGGATGTCCAAACACACTTCTGTAAAAAAATCGATGTAGTCATGTTATAAGGCTTTCCTTTTAAATGATATGACCGTTTTGAAAGGAAAGTAAATGGTTAATAGTGGATGTAAAATAGACAAATTGGGATCGAGAATGAATGGTCACTTCTTCTTCATAAAGAGACACTGAAAATGATAATTGTATAAAATACCAAGCATATACTTTATATGGAATAATAAATGTGATTTATATTCCAAATGTAATTTTATTAAGTATATTATATTATAAGAGTTATTTCTTTTAGTTTAGGACATTTGACCTAAAACTCTCGAATGTAAACTAGTTACAATGGACGAAATAAATGGGCTATAATAGTAGTTTAAAAGAGCTTTATATTTCATGTAACATTATTGTAATGATGGAAATAGTGGGAGCATACCTTGTGACATTTGTTAATAGATGCATCAACTTATGAAAGATTACTTTCGTATATATATCCCATGTATTATATATGAAAAATAACCATTTGCAGTTTTGAATAAAAGTAGATGTAGTTTTGCTTTGATATGAATATTTTGAATATTCATAATAAAATAGATCTATTATAATAAGATTATTTGTTATCATAATGATAGTGATGCATTAGCTATAAAAAATGTAAAAGTGTCTAATATTTTCTACAATTATTTCGAAATTATGAAACAAGCCATATTTTTTAGAAACAGTTCTTTAATCATATTTAGTGAATTATATGGTAGTCGTGAATTGTATCTCAAAACATTAAGGGTAAATCACCCATTAGTGGGAGTGATAAAAGAGTTATGAACTCTTTGGATTAATGCATATAGATGTATGTAGTCCAAAATCTAATGATACCAAGATGTATCCACTTACTATTTTGAATTCAATGATGAAATACCATAGACAGGAACATGCATATCTAATACATAAGTAGTATATATATGATAAGTTCATAAAGTATAAAATGGATGTAGGAAACATAACATGCAGAGGAAATAAAACAATTTAATTTGATTGAATGGGTGAATATATTGGGAAAGAGTTCCAAAAGTACCTAATAGCGTAAAGACACTATCCCACTCCTCCCTATGATACACAGCCATGCGTGTATAAGAAGTAATTAGACTTTGTTGGCAAAGTACAAGTGATAATGAGTGAAGTTGAGTTAACTTCTTTCTAAAGGATATGTACTTAAGTGTAAATATATATGTTAAATTTGATTTCGTTTGTTTATGAAATAATATAAGATATGAGTTAATAAGCAACCCCTACGTGTCCTAGGTCAGAAGTTGATAGATTGTGTGAGTCAAGAGGCCGCACATAAAATTTGCTCATGGGAGAATTGTGTGGACCATCCTTAAAGAGTTTGGTACCGACCAACAATGGTAGACTAATTTATGTTATGTACATAAGTTTCATGATAAAATTGAATTACTTTTAAGTAAGTATTGGATACAATCCAAAGACTCCTACATAAAAATTGATTATATGATGAAATAAATTAGCTAAGCCTAAAATAGACACGACTCATTTAAATATCCAGTAAGAACTCTTGCACATTAAAAAGAAACTATGAGATTCTTAAGTTGAGAAAATAAATTATTAGTAATAACAGTTTCCTCAATTGTCAATAAGCCATAAAGAGTATAAACTCAACCATATTGCAGGATGCATAAATTCAAAAGATATTCCATATATATTAACAAAATATGATTTTGATAGTTGTACTCGAAATAAGATTTTAATAGTTGTACTCAAAGTGATGTGTTCCATTGGTCGCAGATGTGTCTTCAAAAGGTGTACCAATGAAGTAGTAATATAGTAAGCGACATTGATTAAGAATAACCTCGAAATTTTCAATTGTTGAAATTAGCATAACAGATTCATGAATCAATGTACTTAAGTTAGTTCAGATTCTAGTTGCAAATTATTGCCTATGATTTTGAATTTTGGTACATGTTTGTCGAAATAGAAACTCTTAATAATTTAGAATAGACTGTTTGCACATAATAACCAAAATGTCATGATGTCGGTGGAGTGATAACCAAATTTGTAAATGTTAGTTAAGATTCAAATACAACGGTATCGTTTAGTATGCATCAAAATTGAGAAAATATTTTGAAAATGATATTAATTAGTTTGATTTTCAATCAAATACAGAGGAAGCATGTGTTTGTAAGAAATAATATTATAAGACACTAAAATATTTCTAAAACTATAAGTAAACAATATATTATTGATTGTTAATGTTGTACCCATGTTAAAATCAGTTTCAATTTGATTGTTTACTTCTCGTCATTGTCGATATAAGGATTTGAAGATTACATCTTTTATAATCTATATAAAAGGGTGTTGGGATTATCCTAAATGGTATACATAAACACCATATTAAAATGCTTAATGTGGAGTTTATGAGATAGATTCCTTATGCGTCGGCAGTAAGAATTATTATATACGCCATGTTGTCTACCGTATCATGTTTAACTTATGTAACTTGATACATTGAGCGAATATCAAATCCAAATTAATATAGTTAAATAATAGTTGTGAATATTATCAAGTATTTACAAAATACTAGAGAATTTTTGATGAAAAAAATAACTCCTTGTGAAGGAGTATTTGAACTCAACTTTCATAAGTGATATCAAATATAGTTGGCAATCCTAAATTCATGTTCAACCTTAGTTAAGAAGCTTTGAGTTGGAAATGTTCCAAACAAGTAGTGATTATAGACTCAACATAGAGGCTAAGCAAATTTCTTTGAATAGCACCGCAATAAAGACGGTATACATAATTACATAAATTTGTAAATGTGCTGGGTTGATTTCAAATGTTCAGAATCCCATGACTTTTTGGTGAAAACAACACCGCTATACAATCATAAAAGAAACTAAAGCTCATAAAATGTCTAGAAAAATACTCCAAAAATTCCACATGATAAAGTTAGTATATCAATAACGGAGGGATGTTGGTAAACGAAGTAGATATTAAAACAATATTGCAGCCCCATTTACTAAAGGATCTGCTCAGTCAATTCTAAATCGATAAGAGGAATGAGATTAAGATTCCATAATTAGCCCCTCAACGCAGGCGGGAGATTGAAAGAGTTAGTCGCATACCCTATAATCATGTTATTCGTTACATATATCTAACATAATAATCAATCTGGTTCATGACAATGGTGTTTGTTTTTTTATTTAATTTGTTATATTGTGATATAACTAATTAATCTAAAGTGTATAATAAAAAATTCTTAGATATAATGTTATGTGATTGTAGTTGAACCAGTTGTAATCATGAGTAATTAATCCTAATATAAAATAATATTTTGTTTTAAATATTCCTGGTTAAGATGTTTCGAGAAAATTTTTGATACATCCATAGAGACCAAAGTATATAACACTATCTGAATAGTAGTAATTGTATTACTCATAGTTGTAAGAGGCACTAAGGCACTACGTACTCGTAGTTATTGGATAACTATGGGATGACTCACCTAAGAGTTTCCTGTTAGTTAATAATAACTAGGTAAAAAAGGAAATATTAAGGTGACAATGTTACACAGTTCCATCAACTTAAGACATAATATAGAACTTCAATATGGATACTTCACTTTGATTGGCATGACAATCCATAGAGCAACTACAGTTGGGTCCAAGTTAAAGCATTGAAGTGAAACGATATCCAATATAGAGTTATACCCTAATTTGTATGTGGTTAGTATCACAATCAACTATAGTAAACTCAAAGTCAAAATCTGGCCTGAGTAAAGTAATGATAAATTTCATTATTCAACCAAGCACTTTGTTTATGAACAAATTAATTTGAATGTTGATAACATTGGAATTTTGACTGGTACCCAATTTCGTACATCCAAATGTGATATAGTGTTGGCGAAGATAACATGTTCAATATTAATTGCAGACTGAATCCACATGCGTCACACAAACACATTTGTGGTTCTCCATAAAACCACATAATTTAATTAGTTTATAAAGTTTTATTAATTATTTAATAAATAAGAAATATTAATCATTAGTTCATTTGATTTTCTAGGTGTTGTTAGCAATTATTTGGTGTGCATATAATAGTTATACATACGTGTATCGCCATATGATGTAGCTATATATTTAAACGGGTTTTAGATATAGGTAATTGCTTAACATGCTTTTGTAAATAATGGTCCATGTAGTGGAATGATGTGGCCAGCTATCCTAGTGGGCGAGAAAGGGATGTGGATGAGATCTAACTGGTAATTAATTAGTGAATTAAAAAAGGGAAGTTTTAAAGAGAGAACGAGAAAGATTTTTATTCTATTCCTAAAACAAAATCCTCTAATTTATTTCCCGATTCAAATCTTTTTTCCATCCCACTCATGCCTTATGGCTACCATCTTATTTCCACCCTAGGCCGAGTTATTTCCTAATAATAAACTTCAAACAAAATTATATCATGTGGTTCATCCAATTCCAACAAAGTCAGGATGCCGATTCAAGGAATCTAAGGAGAATTTTCAAATCAAGGGGTCACTAATATGCCAAATGCCAAATGTTTAAGGTACAATCTTAATCTAGATTTATACATTAGTTATATTATCTTTGTCACGATTATACATACATACATACACGTACACACACACATATAATTTTCTCACCCTTATTTGGAATTAACATCACAATCTAAATAACTCATTAAATGATATGATTTCATTTAATTTAACATATCGAAACTAAAACATATATATGTGCAAAATTATGGTTTCAGCCATAAATATGTTTTGTTACACATGTAATAGTTTTCTAAATATACTATAGAATTTTTAGTTATTTAAATATTCATTTTGAATATTAATCAATTTCGAAACATAAACTTCATAGATATCTTATATAACTTGACATAGGAATTTAATTTCAAAATTTCTTTTGGTTGATTTTTATGTGTGAAAGTTTATTTGTAAACTTCATACATATGTATATATACATATATACACACATGAGTGATTATATGTATGGGTTTGTAAATATATTAGGACACTTTAATATATTGTATTAGTATATTTTTAATTAACTGAAAATCAATTTTTTTATTATATATATACAGTCAACTAGAGATATTTTATATTAGTTAACTTGATCTAGATTTGAATTTAAATATATTATACCAAATCATACTTATATATTTCAACTTAAAATTAAGATTTAAAACTTCAACTTAGTTTAACCTATGTTAAATTTTGTCTAATTAAGCTTTATGTTATTAATATATGTATTTTAAAAGTATTTGATATGCATGTATGTCTTACATTAGACAATTAAATTGAAGCAATCAAGGTATACATAAATGGTGGGTGTATATATGGTAGGTATAAATCCCAAATCTACACGTGTATATATATTAACCATGTTATAATATGTTTTATAATCATGCCATGTTGAACATGTCAGTTAATATACATATGAATACATATTAGATATGTTAGTGCATATGCAAGACGTTACATGATCGACCGCATTAGGAAGGATGCGATCTAACTGTTAAAGGGAAAGTTTTAAATGAGAGGAATGAAAAAGTTTCTTCCTCTATATGAAACAAAACCTTCCACATTCATTCAATGTAATTTATTCACTCTTCTTCTTTCATCCATCGCTAAACACTCACTCCTCCGCTTCCCTTGCCAAATATTTACGTTGAATATGTTTAATTAATTAGATTAACTAAGTATGGCATAAAAAATTTCAAATAGAATATCATTTCATTAAAACAACTAGATTGCATATAGTGTTGGATATTAACTTCTTAGACCCACCAAGATCCAATTAGGGATGTTTTTGAAATTTACCCATTTCACCACTGCGAATCATGTTAAGTTCCATCACTCGCCACTTGGTATCATGCCATACTGAGTGACTCTCAAGGGATCTTGATTTTATTTATTGGAGAACAATTCTCTTCTCATAGTAGAGTTGACCGTATTCCATTCTCACTTAGCCTTCCTCATTTCCATAAGCTATACTCGAACATACCCATTAGATATACCTTCTCGCTTGCACTAATTGTGGGCTTTCTCACCTAAGGAAAATTGATTGTCTACCCTTGTAATCTAGCATCTCACCAAAGTAAACTCTTTGATCTTTCTCATTCCACCTCTCTTTGAATGCTAGTATAGCTTGTCGAACATTCCATATTTGACTAGTAGTTGTTTAATAGTCAAACTAGCCAATACCTCCGGCTCTAACTTACATCTAGGTCTGAAGTCACAACCAATAATAAACCGAAGCTACTTCTACTCTAGGAACATCTCTCTCAAACTGGCATGTATTTTACTTAAAGCATCAGTGATGGAACTTCCCTTACCAGGCCCATAGGAAATGCCAAAGTCATAAGGGATTAAGAATTCCAACCATCGTGCCGATGAAGGTTGAGATGCTTTTGTGAGAAGAGATGCTTCACCAATTTATGGTCTGTAAATAAATCAAATTTATTTCCAAGCAAGTTGTACCTCTAAAATCATCAAGCTATCACTTCCAACTCTAGTTAATAAGTAAGATACTTCCTCTAGTGAGGTTTTAGCTATCGACTGACATATGCGATAATTTTACAGGTCTGCATCAACAACGGTGCACTAGTCTACCATCCCTTTAGACTCGTGTTTGAACCAAAAATGACACAAGCACCAAAATGAGTATAGTAGAGAAAAGAATGAAGACACTAAATAAAAATACAAAGAAACAAGATAGAGTTTGATAGTGGTTCAGCTAATCATTGTCTTTGTCCACTTTACTTTGTTGATGGATTATAGTGTTGTTTACACTTCTGTTCTTATGGTTCGGTACCACTCGACTGCCAATTAAAAGAAATATGTAAAAGATTACTAAAATTCTCAATGATCCTCGAAATGATCCCCTTCATGCCTATTTATAGCTGTAGGTCAGCGGGAAATGCTCCACGATGTTCTCCTCTATGATCTCCATAATGTAGTAGCGGTTGCACTTGAGAAAACATGTCCAAGTCCACAATCAGCCATGGATTGGTATCGATCCATAGGAATGTATCGGTATAGATCCATAAGATCGACTTGTGGATGGTTCTAGCCAATTTGGATCGAAGTGATAGATCGTTAGCCCCACGTTTCTAAGCTTGTTTGTAGAGTTGTCAGCTTGTTTCTGAGTCAATTGGATGGGTCGACGTAGGATTAAACCTGTTGGATTACAGTGCTTGGAACATTCGATAGCCATTGATACGCAAATGACCTTTGAGAAAGGAATAGGCTTTTGGCATCGAAGCTAAGTGGCATAGAGAAAATAAGGTAATTTTGATGAGGTTCAATGGATCAGCACCGATCCACAGCTATAGTTTGGTACCAATCAATCAAGTTGATGGATCCAGTTGTTGAACTCTTAGATTGACTTTGTTTTTATCTTGTGATCTTGGTTGTGCTTGGTTTCTATACTTTACGACTATCACTTCCGGGTCTTCTACCTCGATAGCTTTCAAGTTTGACTTGTCAAGTTCGTCCGTATACTACCTGGTTAAAAGGCTGGATAACACTTGCCCCCAAAGCATGCCTTGCGAATGGAAGATGTGCTTTGCTCAAAAACAAACATTGAAGTCGATGGAATATTAGTAATTGATTCTTCTGGTTAACAACCGATCAAGTTGTAGTAAATCATCCTATTCCTTTGGATTCGCATGTAATTCAAAGGTCGTTCCAGACCGTGATAACTATGGGTTCAAGTCCTTGCGCGAGTGTCAGCATAGACAACGATCTTGTGTTCTCTCGGAATTGGTAAGCCGTGGGCTGTATCACTAATCGAGATCATCCCATGTTCAACCGGGAGCTGGCAGTCATATATTGCGATTTCGATCTCTCTAGATCGTTAGTGAAATCCATGGCCTTTCTTGACCATTAATCAAACCCACGATCTCTCTGAATCATTAATCAAATTCATGGATGTTCAAGGTCAATAGTTAAATCTGCGATCTCTTTGGATCGTTAATCAACTCTATGGCCATTCAGGGATAATAATCAAATATATGATCCCTTTGGGTCGTTAATAAAATTCGTATCCATTTAGGGTCGATAGTTAAATCCGTAATCTCTCTGGATCATTAAGGCCGTTAAATCTATGGCCTCTTTGGTCCGTTAATAAAATCCATTGCCCTTCGTAGCTGATAATCAAACCGAAGGTCTCTCTGGACCGTAAATCAAGTTTATGGCCATTCAAGGCCGTTAATCAAATTCATGGCCTCTTCGGATCCTTGCTGGGCCCAATCGGCTCACTATTTGATGAGGGGACCCAACGACAAGCAAGCACATCCGCTCATTCTCTGACGAGGTGACTTACTTATTACACTCTGATCCCTGCTCTCCAGTTGGGACTTAAAGTGATTAATATCATACAAGTCCAACTACATACTCTCCGACAATGGAACTTGCGCCTTATGGTCATCGCCTCTTTCTCCAATCGGGACTACCATGATCAATATCAGTCATCAAAAATAATTGGATAAATGATGAAGCATTCGTTTACCGGGTTCAAACATAAACACCAAACACACATCACAACATCCATCCAGGTATTCTAGCCTTGCTCCAACCACTACAAGAAAATATATTATTAATAATGCCATTTAATAATGCATTATTGTAAAGCGTTATTTTTTTCCTTTAATTACTTGTTTTTTCTCTGTTTGTTTTGTACTGTTCACATGTAACGCCTTCAATAAGCGCAAAATCTCCTAATTATTTCATGGCCGTGGTTTTCTCAAATTATTTCCCTCCTCCTCTTTCATTTCGTTCCATCTTTCCTTAGTCTACCATACCAGTGGAATCAAATCCCTAAATCACTCCTTCAGATCCATTCCTCCTTCATAAACCCTAATCAGATCTAGTTAAACCCTACGTAGCTCCATCTTTAATCGATAGCGTTAATGACTCGAACTTCGAGTGGGTGGCACGTAATCGATTCCAACTACTACAATGGCATCGGCAACTCCGAGCTCAGCACAACTAGGGCACAATACAATCATCTACCTAATTCCAATCTTCCATCTTCGGTAATAATCAGTTGTTACTTACGCAGTTTCTGTTCATCCACTTTTACAACTTAGTTTAATCTAAAGCTAGATAGGGTTCAATTGCTTAATTAAATCAAATAAATGAACATAATAAAGCGTTGCTTGACTGTTCTTTTTGTTAGAAAAGCAATTTTGTTGGTTATTGGGACAATCTCTATCCACATTTAAGATGAAAAATAAAAAATACCTATTAGTTACGAGATTGGATAGTGTTAGGATATTTTAATTTGGATTTTATTTTTTATTTAGGTTATTTTATTTATTATACGCCCTTTCTTGAAATATCTTCCTTGAATAGTAGGTTATGGCTATTTACTGCTCAGTACTGGATTAAAGAAGATATGGACAGCTTAATAAGAATCAGAACTACTCCTTGAGTAAGTCTTGAGGAGTTCCCTCGATTAAACCAAAATTCTTGTTTTAAATTTACGAATTTGAATTGGATTAACTAAACTGTATCATTCAACATCAGAGCATCAAGTATTCTGTATTGATTTTACCATAGATATTGCTCATCATTCAATTAGTTTGATCGATTTTAGCTAATTTGCCAATTTTATGCTTTACAGCTTGCTGTTGAAAAGGATTAAAGGCACATAGATACTTAATTTTGGACATTTTTGTGTTCTAATTTTTTAATTTTAGTTAGTTGTACTTTTATTGTAATTTGTAAACAACATTATGTTAGTTAGTTTTGATCAACTTTTACATAGTTTTATAAAAAGTTCGGTATCTTTGTTAGATTTGATATTGTTTGAATCGGAATAGGGTTTGTGATTTTTCTTTGTTCCCTATTTTGATTGACGTTTCTATAGTTAGATACATATAGTAATTAGTAGGTGTAAACAATGTATTCTAATGGTAGTTTTGTTATTGAGTTAGAATCCGATCCTTTTTCTTCTTAGTTGCTGCATCATGTTGATTTTGCTAGTAAATATATGCTTACATTTGTATCGGTACAACTGAAATGTATTTTTAGCTTAGTGTAGCTATAGATGTTTCAATTAAAATTAAGTGTTAAAAAAATCAGTCTAGAGTGGGTTATTGATTGAATTACCTCTATTGAATAGAAAACTAACCCTGTAGCAAAGTAGAAAATGGACAGTGAAAATATTTTCAAACTTAGGTGGTTAATGCATTAAGTTTGTTTTAGTTTTGTAAAGGTGATAAACTCACTCTTATGTCTGCTAATCTCATGTATACTTTGTAACTTATGCATTAGCCTGATTAATATTTCTCTGTATTGCTAGTGTAGGAATAAATCAAAACATCTATCTGTTTTTAACATTTAATTTATGCATATATGTATCTGTTTTTGCATAAAACTTGCCATGTCTTGTGGAGTTTGGTTGTTAAGTAATTTAAAATGTATTTTTATACCCTCTAATGGCTTCTTTCTTAATCGGCATACAAGAAGATTCATTACTGAAGTAGAAATGTCAATGTTAGTAGTTAATTTCTATTTGAATGTTACAAAATATTTAAAATACACCAAAAATCACATAGTACTTTAATATACACCACATTTTACATACATCAGTTTAATCATTATATCACAATAACATTCCTAATTAGCTCATAAAGAAAACAACTCTTGTTCTTTTTCTTACTCTTAATTCACTAAAACTCTAGATACCTATCGCAAACTGATTTAGCCGTGAGCTCTTCAATTCAGATTTATACATAACTATGGCCAGATTGTAGAATATCTGGAAATAGGAGCAAATAATTTAGTGCAGATCTTTTGCAATTCACATTTGTCAGCAAGGATAGTGATGGGTTGGACATTATAAGCCTTGCAGTATGGTTGAATCCATTTAGACTTCAACAATCGTGAACAAAGTTGCCATTCTTACTTGTAGAAAATTTTCTTCATTTTCAAAGTTAAAGTGTAACACAATTCAGTAATATAAATCTGAAAATTTGTCGAGTTAGTTTAAAAATTGAAACAAAAAACTACTAACATCGATGTCTTCCAATTCTATTCCGGATCCTCAATTTCTATTATAAAATTTGAAGACGGCTGTTATGGTATTTATTTTAGTTTTAAGTGTGTAGCCACTGGACAATTTTGCATCATAATTCTCTTAAAGGAGAATGTAAGTTTTGGTCTGCAAATAGAAGTTTTTTTTAAATCCATTATTTTATTATATATGTAAATATATATGTATGTACGTACCTATATAACTTGTGTTTTACATTGTAAAATATTGCTGTTTTTACCAGCCGTGTATGTGGAAACCAACAAGGGTTGATTAGGAAGTATGGGATCATATGCTACAGGCAATGCTTTAGAGAAAATGCCAAAGAGATTGGCTTCGTCAAGGTATACTTACATTCATTTAAACTTGTGCGACATTGATACAGCTATATGTTCCTTTCATATATTCTAAATGCTTGTGATAAAATATGTAACTTAAAATTGCAGTATCGTTAACAAAGCCTACTACTAGAAGCATGGAGATGGATCCCCAGGTATATTCTTAACAATGTTGCTTATTACGGTTTATATTCTGCGAATCTAATCTTGTTTTTCTTTTCAATTTCTGTGTGCGTTTCTTGATTATGTATTGAACTTCCTATTTTCTTCTTAGAATATACTGTGAGAAAGTGTTGAAATTTTATATCGTTTTACATGGATTATATTATTATTTTCTTTTTCAGATTTGTCATTTGAATTATATACTTGAAACTATAAATATATATTAGAAATATAGGCTTCGTATAAGAAAACCGATAAAGCTTCCCCAACAATAGTATATATTAGAAATAGTATATCTGGTTAACAAACACAATGGTTCTCATGTTTGGTGTAGGCCTCAACAAGTGCATTAGATCAGTTTCTACTGTATGCAATAAAGAAGGGTACTAGCGTAGGTTATTTATTTATTTATTATGTATTGTTGTTTTTACCATAATGGCATTAGCTCAGTTTCTACTGTACAATAACTCAAAGAAACCTCCAAGTTATTTAGCACATTTTAGTTTCCGCTTTGTAATCTACACACACTAAATTAACATCGTTCATGTTATTTTAGTTTCAAATTTACATACATGAATAATGTTAGGACTTGGTCGAATATAGAGGACGATACATAAGTCAAGATTAAATAAATGCATAATTCTTTGGTGTCATTGTTAAACTGATTAAACTCGACTGATTAAAATGAAACTGTACCATGCAAGCTAATGAATTGTATTGCTAAATAATTGATATGCGGCCCAGATTGCTACTGGCTTTTTGCTCAGTTTGACTCATTGTTGATTCTAGCTAGGAGAAATGATTTCTATCGATTAAATAAAATAGGAACGAAATTACATTAGTAGTTACTAAAAATGCAGCTAGTGCCATATGCTATTTTCAATCTTGAAATACTCGAGCGTTTGGAAAATGAACATGCCATTGTTTGTCACGACAATATTTTTGTTAAATGAGTAGATCTATCATTTATGAATTGCAACTCTACTGCATGTTGTCTCGCGGTGCAGCCCTCAGCCTCACACAACAAATGCAGCTATTCTACTCTAATTATAGCTATCACATTCCATGCAGTGTTCTGAATCATAATTATTTAGCTCTCTTTCTGTTTCATATTGTGTAATATGTTGGTTAAAACATCATAAAAAATAGAAAGCCTATATATTTGGAAGTCTTCGTATTATCTTAATAGCATGTATTCATGTTTCGATCTTCGTTAAGTTCAGACTTCGTGTTAGCTATCAATTAAATATTTTTGAAGTACAGGATGTATCAAGAATTCTGCTCACACTATTTCAAGAGTTAATTTGATTTATTTATTTAGTGAATGAAATGGTTGTAAGTATTGTAGCTTTAGCAAGTTCCTTGTAACACTTATAAAGGCAGATATCGGAATCCATGTCTGAGTTATACATTGAGCAAATTAGTATCAATATTTCAAAGATATAGCCATAGTGATTAATATGCGGTGATTGCAAAATGGACTGGAAGAAAGGAAAGGAAGTAAATAAATAAAGAAAGGATAGAAAAAATATAGGGGAAGCATCTTTTATTTTTATATCATTTTCTACTTGGTGTGCAATATTCTTTTGCTAAAAATGGTTTCCAATTTATTTATATTAGCTCTACTATCTATTTAGAAAATGTCTCATGGTCTCTTTTTTAGTTTTAATGATATTTCTTCCTAGAATATAAAAATGTAAGAGCATCAAAAATGGACATGGTACTTTCACTAGCTTAGTACGTTACACAAACAAAGGTTAATTAATTTTGGTTAGAAAATTTTATAGATATTTGACTGGTTAAATTTGACAAGTTAAAGTATATTAAACATCACTGTAGCAAAAAGAGTATATAAGACAATATATGTTCTTACTTATATGCCTTCATTTTAAGGTCTAACAAGATCTATCTTGAATTCTTCAAACTAAGTTTATTGTTTTTAGGCCCATAATAATTTTTGGGCATCTTGAATCTTTTAATCGGTATTTGTTTGGTAGTGCAACGTCTTACTTGCATGGATCTGCCGCAAGATCACAAAAATATGCAAATTAACTTTTACAGCTAAACAACCTACAAAATCATGCTAGTTTGCCGATAGCTTAGTAATAGTACACGTATACATTTACAGTGTGTTTGACCGGTATGTTTGTGCATCAATTAGCTATTACTCTTGTGAACTGTAGTTAATTTGATTACTAAATTTTATTAGCAAAATATATATGTATATGTACACTTGTGCAAGCATATGGTTTTGATTTTAAGAAGACAACCAAACACATCCTATAATGGTATATCTGTTATCTGAAAATTAAAATATTTATTTATAACAAATAAAAAAATAAATGTATCATAGATATTATTTACAACAAAACATACTTTGAAAGGGAGTGCGGATTAAGGATCTCGAGGCTAATTTAACACTAGAGGTGAAAAGTGTTTGATGGATTATAAGACTTATATGGACTAAATTAAAAATATAACATAAACAAATGCATAACTTAATTAAGAACAATCACAGAATCAAACACAGATGCAGAAAGTAAATAAAAAGCAATAAAAGAAAAGAACACACCGGATTTTATACTGGTTCAGAGTTACCCTACGTCCAGTCCTGCACCAAGGCAAACACATCGTATAGATTTTTACTATACCAATATTGAGATTATAATCCTCAATTTCGAAAGGCCTTGAGGTACCCTCTTGACTTCGAGTCTGGGGCAAACTCTCTTGATTTACGGGGCACAAGATCATCCAATTGATTGTAGGCACAACCACATCTTATAGAGAGACTCGATAAACTTTTGATTACAAATTGATCCTATAACTCTGAATAGCACTTTAATCTTCGAGAGAGGGCAGAGAATCAAACAAGAATGAGATTCTAATTTGACTCACTTGAGAATTCGGCTGAATTTCGGCACGATCTTAAAAATACGAAAATTTTAGAATATGGATTTATGGAGGAGTGAAGAAAATACGAAAATAGTTAGTTAAAAAATTCATTTGTGAAGGCTATTTATAGATCAGTAATGGTCATAACCATTCATGAAGAGATTTAAACAGATAGACACTTCGTTTGAAAATTAAAAATTTGAATTTAACGGCCACCATGTCGACATGGGGTATCGCATGATGTCGACATCCCTTAGTTAAAAACGATGTGAAATTTGTTTTGAAAATGGTATTGAAAAGAAAACAAGATGAAATGATTCTAAAGTAAAATAAACTAATTTTCCTATGTTTTAAAATAAAGAAGAATAGAAAAATATATTTTTAGAATGTGTATGTATATATATATATTTGATTTTAAATCTCAAGTATGTATATTATAAAGAATATTTTAAAATCAAAAGATAGTTTTAAAAACAAACGAATTTTAAAACAAGAGTTTATTTAAAAACAAAAACAAAGAATATTTTAAGGCTAAAACATCCTTTGAAAATCATTTGAAAAGATAATTTTTAAAGCTAAAACATTTTGGAAAGCAGTTCTGAAAATCATTTTGAAAAACCATTTTGAAGTAGTTTTGCAAGCTTCTTCTTGCAGAATATTTCATCACATCAGGACTCGAGAACTTGTACAAAACCAGGATGTTCGTGGGTTTGTAAGCCACTTGTCGTAGGTTTGTAAGATACTTGTCATGGGTTTACAAGCCACTAAGAAGGTAGAAATGGGTTCCACCCCAAATGAAATTTGGAATGAAGATTTCCATGCTATTATGAAGTTTTAACAAAACTAGACACTTATCTTGAAATCTTGATCTTGATACTTATGAGTATTCCAACTTGATTTCTTCATTTTTGATCTTTATACGTACAGTCGTCAATAATCAGTACCTGCCTTATATATATCCTGCATAATGACATTCGTATATATCTAGACAATAGTGTCAGTATATGAGTTATAATAAAATAAGTTACAAAGGTTGTTGTCATCAAAACCACTATCTCCAGTTCCTAACAACCTTCACCTAAAACAATATAGACAACAAGTTAAAATAAACCTAAAATGAAGTTAGTTTCACAAAAAGATAAATAAAAAACATACATTAAAATATATAGAACCGCGTAAAATTCAAAAAATTTAGCCACACATGCTTCATAAAATGAATTATTTTTTTATAATTATATAAATGAATTACATGGCCTAGACTATCCGAAGAAGTGGAATATCATTATACGATACAGTGAAATACCAATGGCTATCCGATCAATGGCGTTCCCATGTTGAATCATAAATATGAGAACTACAAAATTCACATCTTTTGATAGGATCAAACTATTTCATCGGTATATTTTCAATTATACGATTTATGTGGCATAGGCTTTTTGGTGAAGTGAAATATCGTTATATGATAGTGTTGATAATGAAGTGAAATAACCACTTCATCGATATATCTTTTATTATATATATATATATTTTAAATATGAGCAGTCTTGCACAGTGCCTAGGGTTTTAATGATACCTGGAGATAACTAAGTGAAAGAAGGATATCTATATGCGATGTATTTCTTGGGAAACCACGTTTAAAGTTCATTTCCATTATTGGATCACAAGTGATGTTGGTTTTCTAACTAAACTCTATTGTATGTTTGTAAAATCAAAATTTTACAGTATAAATGTATATCTTTTACATGAAACAAAATAATGATCCTTCTCCACTTTTCGATCATACATGCATATTCTAAACTGAAGTTTATTTAACGAAAGTCGAAACTTTCTTTAATGAACTATTTTCTGAGGAAGTTGAGGATTTCAACTCCTTACTTGGAAGTTCAATTTCTTTTTGGCATAATGATTTGTGGGTTGAATCAATTTTTTTCTCAATCAACGTGTATATAGTAGATAGTTACAAATGATGAAACTGAAGAACAAATAATGAATCAATTTTTCTCTCAATCAACGTGTATTTGAATAATAAAATTTTACCATTAATCAAATTTCATAGTAAAATGTTTTCTTTGAGAAAACATTTTATATACAAGTTATCATGATTTGCATGTAAGATGAAATACTTCAACATAGCTAGAATAAAGCTTTTTAACAGCTTTTTATGATCTGATGATCGTCAATCCAATTTTCACAGATTAAATTTTTTTACGTAGAGATATGCATTTATAAAACTTTTCACATGCTCCACTAACTTTGTCAAATGTGTGGGGTAAGCTATTAAAGTCTCCAGTAATTATGTAGGGAAGGAAAATTTGTTCAGACATGTATTACATATATGCCCATAATTTTCTTCTTTCGGTGACTTCCTTTGATCCATACACAACATTGATTACAAATTAAAGATCTCCATTTTTTAGGTAACACTAAATAAACTGATCATCTTCCTCTAGCAGAGCAGCAAACCACAAATGATGTCCCACATGACAATGGCTCTTCCTTTTGACGACTGCAAGCTACTGTTATTTGTCAAATTCCCTAATGGTTTCTATATTTATTATAAAATATAATACTTTTGCTTCATCTAATATATGTTTAGATAATGCCATATGAGAATCTCTTGTGGGCTATCCATTTTTATTTTCTTACATGCGCTTGATCTCAAGCCTTAGTAATGGTTTTGATGTTGTTTCATTATTTCACATGCTTTGCAATTGTCATTGAAAAGTGTTTTTGAGGTTTTGTCATCTGCATCATAGTTATGTTTTTGTGCATTTTAATGTTTTATCTTGTATCTCTATCAATTATAATAACGCACATATAAAATCATATCAACTTTTGTCATCTTATTTGATTAATTTCACCTTTTTCATATACAGACAAATCCAAGGGCTACTGCAGATATCAAAAGATGCTTAGTTGGTGCATTTTGACTTCAATGAGTAACAACTGCTACCACTATTTTAAATTATATTTTTGAAACTTTTAGTTAATTATATAACATATATGGGTTTTAGTTATTTTTTACTTGTGGATAATTTTTTTATGCTATTATGCTTAAATTGTTCAGTGTGTAATGTTTGTTTCCTGCTTTGATAAATGAAGCTGCAGTAGAAAATGTAGAATAGCAATTATCTAGCATATATGCATAAAGTGACTAGAATTTGTGCTCTCCCTCATTATTGATTTTTGGAAATAATTTTGCAAAACAATGGTCAGCTGAAGATTTTGCTTGAAGGTATTTTTGTTCTTTACCTGCGTATTTTTTTTCTTTCTTCCTCAAACCCACAAAGAAATCAAGCCTACATGAAAATGCCGATGCTTTAAATTTTTGACCCAAAGATCCTCATCTTGTTGTTTAAGCAAATTATCTTTTACCCGGTGGGGTAGACAGTTATTTATCTAGTAATAGAGGCGAGAATGTTCATAATGAAAGTCAAGTTGGAGTAAATTTATTAAATCATCATTATTTATACGGACCAAATTGGGTATGAAGTCAAAAGATCAGTTGGATGTGCTCATAATGAACTATTTGATACATGAATAATTAATTATAAATGGTCTGGAAAATTAGGCTATGCTTTTACTCATTTTGCACCAAGTTTTTTTACAATATCAATGACTATTGTTCTGGTGGTAGTTCCTTTTTGGTTTATGTGAAGAACCTAACCATTAGTGCCTTCCTCGAATTAAGGAACACTATACACTTACACTCCGGATTACTTCTTGAGTTTCATTTATTTAATTAATCATTTGAGTGCTTTTTGTAGATGTGCCCAAAATACGATTCTCAATTCACTGGCAGGGCATGCAACCTTCAACTTTTTTAGTGTGTATGGTTATATTTATTTGGAGTTTACAAGTACTTTTCGCTTAGGATATTTAATATGAAAACTATTTGATTTCGAAATATTTATATTTTTTGATCTATAGTTTTTTTTTCCTTGAAAACAAACAAAATTTAGTAGATGTGTGGATGTTTATAACATGCTGTTTTGAAATATTTAACTTTGGTGTATGAAGAATGAAGATAGTGGACCTTATTTCTTAGCTGGAGTGAGGTTAACTTGGTTCTCGTTGATTAATTAATGGGAGCTATGCTGAAATTAATGTTTGCTATCCAAAAATCAAATTTCATCAGTATTTTTTCATATTCGTTCCTAATGTAAATATTCATCTTATTTGCAGGTGTGTGAATGAAGAAGGATGCGAAAGTTAAGGTCTTCTTTTTAATGCAAACAACCAAATATGTACTTTTTTTGTTAAAACTTTAATATTGTTTTTTGGGGTCTGCTTAAAACATTTGCTATAACATTTTGACTTATGTGGTTTAAGCTCTAAGATATTATGTGTATGAATATTTGATATGTTTAATGCAATGTGTTACATCTCTATATTTATTATATTTTATGATTTTGCGTTATTTAAATGATTTTATGTTTAAAAGATTATTATTGTGCATTTTGATATTGGTATTTGATATTGTAGTTTATGAATAGGATGCAGAAATTTTTTGAATTGTGAAACTAAACCATAGCACTTGAAAACCGCTATAAATATTTAATAGCGTCGAATGACTGCTATTAAATTTGTCAGTATTACAGATGCATAACAGGAAAAGCGCTATGGTATTATAAAATGTGCTATAAAAGAACATATCATAATTGAGTATAAGCGTATTGTAGTTGAATCTTTATAGCGACATATTGGTGTTGTGACAAGTCAACATTTACAATAATGTTTCCATATACAGCGCTCATAATCCGTTATTAATACTTTTTATAGTGCATTATTAGTGCTATTTAGAAAAGATAAACTTGTGGTTAATAACGAATTTCATAGCGGACAAATAACGCTATTAAAGTAATCAATAAAACATAATTTTCCGCTATATAAATGTTTAAAATAGCGAATTATTAGCACTATTATATTATTACTTTTTATAGCGCTTATTATGCGCTATAAATTATTCATTATTTTTAATAACATGTCGTTATACATCGTTTATTAAACCGCTATTATAGGCTTTAATAGAATTTTTTTATTGCCATCGTTGGGTCTTTTTGTTGCAATGAACTTAAAGCATGCCAAGGGGTCAATTAACATCCCATATGCTAGTATGCAGCTTAACTGCAACACCATATCATTTATTGGGAATAGAAAAGAAAAGTAAGAAAAGAAACCTGATTCCCTGCTGTCCCAATCAGGAGATGATTATCCTTGACCTCGATCCAAGGCCGTTTCCATTCATTGTGGATGATAACTGCTCCCGTTCCACCACCGTAGCTTAGCTTTTCATATAGTATTGTAATTAATTAATCCCGACCCGCTCCTTGATCAGATCGCGCTAGTGCCAGCAATCATTTTTGTTATGCCCATCGAGCTCATGGAATAGAAATATTTTTTGGACATCCTCTCACAGTCCATGGGATCTCTCCTCATTGGCATCCGATAGGGGGTACGCCCTATAACATCAAGGTAAATCCATTCTGGGGTCTCGTTCAAATCTATGTAAGAGGAGAATTTCGGTTTCCTTCTTTGCTAATTTTGATCCTTCAAAGCCATCATCCATCTTTTGTTTTCCTTTGCCTTTGCTGGATCCTTCTTCGGATGGTCCACCTCCATCTACGACATTAATTTCTTCTTGCTCAGCTTCAGCGTCCTCCTGATGTAAGTACCATTAGGCTTCATGAAATTTTTTTTTGAGATCCATTAGTGGATCCTGTACCAAAGCAACATTGATATCTATCTTATTGGTTATTCCTGAAACTGCTGCTATCAAAATAATTGATGGGTCTAGCTTATCGACATCAACAGCCGCTACATTGAATCTCATCAAAAAAACTCCCGAGGGTATCTCCGATCCTCTGCTTCACACTCGATAGGGTCATTACATTCTTGGGTAATGAAATATTGCTCCGAACCTTGGGTCGTAAGGTTTATGTCCACAATCAAATTACTTAGCTAGGTGTACTTGTCGTGCTTCGAAAATAAAGAGCATCTCCAGGAATCAGATTTTCGGTCTCTGTTTTTGTCATCATTCCTTCTATAGCCACCACTTTTATTCTCAATGTTAACATTAACATTCCCGGAATTCCCTCTGGACTGCTTCACAACAATATTACTCCAAATAACTTCCGTTAATTTCTCGACACTGACCTTCATGGTAGTATTACATACCTCTTCAAAGCACAGAACTAGTTTACTTTTCTATAAATACATCCATCATCGGTGGGGTTTTCATCTTCAGACATCTGCCAAAATCAGTATTAGGATGAATCCCCCTTATCAGTGTCAATTAAACAATATCTTCTAGGGTGTTACTTCTTCCTACATCTTTTAGTTCAGTACTGATCAAGTACTGGCCCATAAGCAAAAACATGCATAATGAAATAATAAGGTGTGGTCAGCATTCTCTAAGATAACAGGCACATGCATGAAAAACCATATAAGTAGTGATGTTATTTCTTACAACAGGTGGATTTGCATTTAGCTCTAAACTAATATGTATGTAATCTCTATAATCCACAACACATGTAAAAATATTATTTAATTCAAGAAGCATTTTGTTCTCATTCTTTTATTTATTTCATATAAATACGTACTTGTAGATTAAATTCTTAATTGAAACAGATTAAGGCTAAAATTTTTTTTTTTTCAAACATGATTTGAAAATAATAAATTTTGATCAATTATCCTTTAGTAAGATACTTGCATTTAAATTTACAGAAGGGTGAGATGTTATATAATTATATGAAATACCAATTCACGACGAAATGAGAAGATGCAAACTTCCAAAAGCATTGAACCGAAACAAAAGCCATTCAGAGATTATAAGTGGCAACAGATCAAAGCATCAAGGATGTACAAACATAAAATATAAACAGGGAAGCAAGAACAATTCAAGACACCACACAAGCAAAGTGCGTACAAACAGATGCAGCAGGCTATGGGAGAAGTATTCACTTTCAACTCTATCAGGCAAATAAGGAACATAACTAATTAAAGCAACCCACAACTCTCTCCCATAGGTAGGGACGTACGAGCATAGCACAGATAGGCCAAAGTGCATGGCAAATTCAAGGCACTGCACACACATGCATTTGGGAGAGTGAATTATTTCAAAGCAACAGGGGATGAACGAAAGTATGGTTGCAAGCATGGGCGTGACAGATTTTTCCAAGCTTAACATATATACAGGACGTACAACATAAACAGCAATAAAATGAGGGTTGGGTTCTAGAAGCATGCAAGCAATTTATTATACAACAGGAGGAAGAGTGCAAGACAATTCTAGGCATGGATGCATGATATATTTTTAATGCAACATAGCATTGTTTGACCGATTTCAAGACAATCGGTTCCTTTACAGTGAAAAATTGAGCGCATATGAACATGAATAGCAATATATCATCCCTATAATATTGAGTGATTTCAAACTCAAAAGTAAGCCAAGACGGCTAAATCTCACATATTTAACTCAATCACAAAAGCTCATGGAACTCGATACGAATCCAAACTCATAAATTCTCAAACTAAATAAAGAATTCGATGCGAGTTCAAAACTCAGAGAAATCTCAACTCTAATGCGCCAAAAACGATGGACTCAAAACTCAGAATATCCCGGATTGGCCAGATCCCCAATTAAAAATGTTAAAGCAATGTTGCACGTGCCTAATTCCAACGGCCGAAGCCTCTGACAAGGTCGCTAACACCTCCTCCCCAAAGCAGTTCATCCTCGTGACGAGGTCGCTGACACCTCCCAAAGCAGTTCATCATCGTGACGAGGTCGCAGACACCTCCCAAAGCAGTTCATCATCGTGACAAGGTCGCTGACACCTCTACAAGCAGTTTTGTCAGCCCTAACAAGGTCGCTAACACCCCCTCCCCAAAGCAGTTCATCCTCATAACTAGGTCGCTAACACCTCTCAAAGCAGCTTTGTTAGGTGAACATCGTGAATGTGTCACAAACTCACGGATAAGAACCCGAAAAGTGTTAACATGTGTCCCATACCACACATTCGCACTTAGCGGTTTACTACCCGTTAGTCGATGCCACACTAGAACATCATAAAACTCAGAGAATTATAGCTCACCTCATCTCATTGGCGAGTGGTAAAGAGCCATCATAGTCGTCTCATCTCATCGACGAACATTAAACGACATCTTAACTTGTCTCATCTCATCGACAAGTGAAAACATCGTGATGGTTCCTCATAAACCATAAATTTCAAAATGTGAAATCATTAACCCAAGACTTGCCATATATCATTGGCAAGTAAACAAAACATCATGATGGTTCTCATCGACCATACTCCTACATAGGGGATCTCAAACCATAATACTTACCTAATATTGGTCATCTTAAATACCTAATATTTAGGAATTATAAAATTCAAAATATGTCATAAAATGGCAGAACATTTCAGAATCAGTAACCTCAATTAGCTTCGATCGTACAAGTCCGGAATTAATCGAAATAGTAAACGCACATGTCTTATACCACGTGTTTTACTAAGTCGTTTAATTCTCTTTCTCATACGTTCAAATGGTGTAAAATTGTATATTATATATATAAAATAATATATGTGAGAAAAACAAGCTCTTAAAACCAGTTTAAGAAATCACTTTTGAAGATGGTATTTGAAAAATTCCTTTATTATAGAGATTAATTAGATTTTATATTGAAATATAATTTAAAAATATCTAATAATGATAATTTTGAAAACCAAGATATTTTGAAAATTTATTTGAAATTGTTTATAAAAATCCATGCTCGAGAACCCAGGAATCCATCAAGACTTAATAAAAACAGCACTCGAATTTAATTCGAATTCAATTCAAATTTGAGCTCAAAAGTTCTCAAAACTCCGACTCGCCTATTGATAGGCTTCATGGCCAGCAAATATCTCAAAAGCACTACGAAATCAGATTGCAAAGAGACAAGAAAGCGAGCAAAAATTCATTTGAAAATCAACATAAAACAAATGAGGCACCAAAAGAATAGGCGCACAAAACAGGGTTCGCTGATCGACCTAAGGGTCGACCAGCTCAACCCCAAGTATATATTAACTGTACAATTACACGCAAGGATAGGGACTTGAAAATTCAAAGTAACTAGATAAAGTGACAGGGACATGACCCATCTAGCACTAGGACAAGTGGAAAGAAAAATAAATCAATTCAAGGAAACAAATTTTTGGCATCAAGGACGAAATAATTCAAGCAAAAATGCTTGAGTGGGTGGCCATTTCTCAAGTCGAAGAATATGTACAGGACGTGCAAATAAACAACATAGGATGTGCGATAAGTAAGGCTGAAACAATTACATCTTTTAGTTCAGTACTGATCAAGTACAGGCCCATAAGCAAAAACGTGCATAATGAAATAATAAGGTGTGGTCAGCATTCTCTAAGATAACAGGCACATGCATGAAAAACCATATAAGTAGTAATGTTATTTCTTACAACAGGTGGATTTGCATTTAGCTCTAAACTAATATGTATGTAATCTCTATAATCCATAACACATGTAAAAATATTATTTAATTCAAGAAGCATTTTGTTCTTATTCTTTTATTTATTTCATATAAATACGTACTTGCAGATTAAATTCTTAATTGAAACAGATTAAGGCTAAAAATAATTTTTTTTTTCAAACATGATTTGAAAATAATAAATTTTGATCAATTATCCTTTAGTAAGATACTTGCATTGAAATTTACAGAAGGGAGAGATGTTATATAATTATATGAAATACCAATTCACAGCGAAATGAGCAGATGCAAACTTCCAAAAGCATTGAACCGAAACAAAAGCCATTCAGAGATTATAAGTGGCAACAGATCAAAGCATCAAGGATGTACAAACATAAAATATAAACAGGGAAGCAAGAACAATTCAAGACACCACACAAGCAAAGTGCGTACAAACAGATGCAGCAGGCTATGGGAGAAGTATTCACTTTCAACTCTATCAGGCAAATAAGGAACAGAACTAATTAAAGCAACCCACAACTCTCTCCCATAGGTAGGGACGTACGAGCATAGCATAGATAGGCCAAAGTGCATGGCAAATTCAAGGCACTGCACACACATGCATTTGGGAGAGTGAATTATTTCAAAGCAACAGGGGATGAACGAAAGTATGGTTGCAAGCATGGGCGTGACAGATTTTTCCAAGCTTAACATATATACAGGACGTACAACATAAACAGCAATAAAATGAGGGTTGGGTTCTAGAAGCATGCAAGCAATTTATTATACAACAGGAGGAAGAGTGCAAGACAATTCTAGGCATGGATGCATGATATATTTTTAATGCAACGGAGCATTGTTTGACCGATTTCAAGACAATCGGTTCCTTTACAGTGAAAAATTGAGCGCATATGAACATGAATAGCAATATATCATCCTTAATTACTCCTCACGAAATTCAACAACTATTAAAATCAGTGCTAGATGTGAGTTTTACTCACCTGAAATCCGAAGATACGCACTTGACACCGACCCTTAGCTCATGAACAACTAGCGACCCCTCTCAATCCGCCACCAGATGCGAACGTGATTACCTCGCGCCTCCCCTTTTTCGAAGTAAGAGAGAAGAAGCTGCTGATTTACTTCGTGAATGTCTAGCAAAGCCAGGAGAAAAGGGAAAGCCGATAATAATGGGATAAGTGACGAAAGGGAAAGGATGAACTCGATTTGAATTTCCTTTCGAGTTTCGGCCATTATTCTCAAGCAACTGATTTTGATTGATTTTTTTTTCCGCTTTACAATTGGTTCCGGAAGATGATTGAATAAAGAAATGAGTATGCTCGCAATATCACAGTGCTTACCTTCCATTAGCAGGCTAATGGGCCGAATACTTAGAAAATAAAAGTGAAGGCATAGATGTAGTTACTTAAAATTTACACTTATCACAAATATGCACATGAACACCTGTACAAATTCATTTTCCTTTAACTTTTAATTCAAACCAACAGTGTAAATTTATATACTTATGAAATCGAATATTTTCTATTATATAAAATGATAATTTACACTTTTAAACATTTTTTGTTATTACTTCTAAAATTCAACAGAATTAAATTTTCCCATTAAACAATTTAAATTATTCATTTATTATTAATTCTCACCATTAAATTATAACCACAGTTATAATTTAATATTCTCAAGAAATTGCTAAAACCAGGGTTGTTACAGACTCCCCCTCTTACAAAAATTGCGTCCCCGCAATTATCTAGAGAAAGAGCTGTAAACAACATTTGAAAATTTCTCAATTACAAAATATGCATCCAATAAAACACAACTCAAAACTAATATCATTTTGATAATTTTAAAAAAATAAATAAATGGCATTGCCTCGCCATTGAGTCTCTAATAAATAATATATCTGTTGGCTGCAGAGTTGACCGAACGATCAAAACTGCCTCGCCACTCTATTACTCATCTCTAAAGTCAATGGCTGCAATTACCATTCAAAAATTTTAAATCTAATATTTAATCTCAAAATATTATTTTCAAAATCTCAATCCTTACAACACAAATCATCGTGTTTGATTGCCTCATCATAGCATTTAGGAGATTCCTATCGATAACGTTGATCAGACGTATCGATCAGAACCCTTAACTACTTGATAGACAATCCAACACTCTCAAATTATTTCTATAAAAGAAATATTACTTATGCAAATATATTATCAAAATATTCTTTGATTTTTTTTTTAACAAAATTCCAATTTATCTTTAAAACTCATATTTATAAAGCTTCAAAACTCAAACCAAAGAACATTAAGAGAATGAATCGAGATATTCCAAGAATACTCGATTCTCCAAAATCAACGGTAGAAGATAGAGTGTTCCCCAATCCTACGATGTCACGAGCCACTCCTAAAAGTCAACAAGATATAGGATAAACAAGATATTCTTCTTGAAGGAGAAGAAGCACACAAACAACAAATCATTACTTCAAACAAAGTAATGCTACAAGGAATAATACCGATTGAATATCCGAAAAGAATATCTCAAAGAAACTGAATGATAAACTCAATCAATCAAGAATAATCAAGAAACTACTTCATTCCTTAGTGGGTATCCTCGTGGAAGGATAGCTGATGGCTAAAAGCTAGGAATACGGTTAATTCAACTCTCGATTGCCCGATTGGATATCAAACCCAAACGGGCTTATCAAACTTAATGAAGTCACCTTGATTGGAATTCGAGATATATCATCAACATCTCGATACTCAAGAGTGAATACAGAAACTTTGGAATCATCATTAACATTCCAAAATGATAGAAGTAATAAACCAATCATATTAGGATGCCTAAATAAGTATAGGATCCTATAACAACCAAAAGGGTCGGACATAACATCAATTAAGTCGATCCATCTCAAATCAAATATATCTCAATATAGTGAGTAAATAACAAATACTCACTAAGGCAGCAACAAATAAAAACTCAGAACGCTCACAACAAGACAGTCGTTGTGGACCCCTTAATAGGATTCACAACTTCTCAAAGTAATGCAACAAGAATGCTCAAAGAAATCAATCAACTCCATCGATACGAACTCACTCGTTTCGACAAAACAAGAATAAAACAATTCCAATTAAGATTATTCAAAAGATAAGATAACATCAAACTCAATTATGGAATACTACGAAATACAACATACGTGTATGTATATTCCTAGACATATTCCATCTCAACATATCCCAAAACTCGAAAAAGAATCAAAGCACGAATAAAGGAGAATGATTCACTCATATTGTACTTCGATGTATCATGATATACGTACTGTTCTGTGTTTATTCTACTTTGTTCTGACCACAGCTCTGATACCAAGCTGTAACGCCCCACCCCGAGACCCACCTTAGTAAAGGAAATTAACGAGTAATTTTGTCTACTAAAGCGGAGAATAGGGCTGGTTAAGGGCAGCCATTTATAACTTTGTCTTAAACATCTACTAAATACGTCGAAAAATGTAATGTGATTTTTCTTTACTATCTCAATGGATCGACATACATAGTTAATGCTTAATCCAACACTATAGGTGGCTAATGGATCTATCAGAAAAAAATACAATACTAAATGTAAAACACATCACAGAACAGTAATCAACATCATATGTATATCTACACACATATACACTGATACGTGCTTAGTACAATACAATATGAATACAACAAAGGTGGTGCTCGACCACACCATATACATCAGATCGAATATATATATACATCAGAGTATGCGGAAGAAATAACCACTCAAGCGATAGATAAGCTGATATGCAACCACAACTTCAAGCTATGCCCAAAAGCGAAATTCCTGAAACAACTCGGGCTAACCCGAGTAAAAATACTCGGGTCAGTCTAGCTAAATAAATCAGTTAATAACGATAAAATGAACCAGAATAAACATAAGATACTTCTTCTTGAAAGAGAAGGATGAATATACAACTCATAAGCTCGACACTTAAGTAACGAATGCTACTTAAGAGACTAAACACCTCGAAAGAGGTAACTCAAACTCAATACTCTAAATAAAATACAAGTGCCTCATATCATCGGCGATAACTCCATAATGTACACAAGTCATCCCATATAAAGCTCACGCAATAACCAAAAGGTTCGATGTATCTTTATTCCAAAAAGAAGAAAACTTATCTAAATCTCAAAAGAAACCATGCAAGCAAACACGAGATATCCCTATAATATTGAGTGATTTCAAACTCAAAAGTAAGCCAAGACGGCTAAATCTCACATATTTAACTCAATCACAAAAGCTCATGGAACTCGATACGAATCCAAACTCATAAATTCTCAAACTAAATAAAGAATTCGATGCGAGTTCAAAACTCAGAAAAATATCAACTCTAATGCACCAAAAACGGACTCAAAACTCAAAATATCCCGGATTGGCCAGATCCCTAATTGAAAATGTTAAAGCAATGTTCCACGTGCCTAATTCCAACGGCCGAAGCCTCTGACAAGGTCGCTAACACCTCCTCCCCAAAGCAGTTCATCCTCGTGACGAGGTCGCTGACACCTCCCAAAGCAGTTCATCATCGTGACGAGGTCGCTGACACCTCCCAAAGCAGTTCATCATCGTGACAAGGTCGCTGACACCTCTACAAGCAGTTTTGTCAGCCCTAACAAGGTCGCTAACACCCCCTCCCCAAAGCAGTTCATCCTCATAACTAGGTCGCTAACACCTCTCAAAGCAGTTTTGTTAGGTGAACATCGTGAATGTGTCACAAACTCACGGATAAGAACCCGAAAAGTGTTAACGTGTGTCCCATACCACACATTCGCACTTAGCGGTTTACTACCCGTTAGTCGATGCCACACTAGAACATCATAAAACTCAGAGAATTATAGCTCACCTCATCTCATTGGCGAGTGGTAAAGAGCCATCATAGTCGTCTCATCTCATCGACGAACATTAAACGACATCTTAACTTGTCTCATCTCATCGACAAGTGAAAACATCGTGATGGTTCCTCATAAACCATAAATTTCAAAATGTGAAATCATTAACCCAAGACTTGCCATATATCATTGGCAAGTAAACAAAACATCATGATGGTTCTCATCGACCATACTCCTACATAGGGGATCTCAAACCATAATACTTACCTAATATTGGTCATCTTAAATACCTAATATTTAGGAATTATAAAATTCAAAATATGTCATAAAATGGCAGAACATTTCAGAACCAGTAACCTCAATTAGCTTCGATCGTACAAGTCCGGAATTAATCGAAATAGTAAACGCACATGTCTCATACCATGTGTTTTACTAAGTCGTTTAATTCTCTTTCTCATACGTTCGAATGGTGTAAAATTGTATATTATATATATAAAATAATATATGTGAGAAAAACAAGCTCTTAAAACCAGTTTTAGAAATCACTTTTGAAGATGGTATTTGAAAAATTCCTTTATTATAGAGATTAATTAGATTTTATATTGAAATATAATTTAAAAATATCTAATAATGATAATTTTGAAAACCAAGTTATTTTGAAAATTTATTTGAAATTGTTTATAAAAATCCATGCTCGAGGACCCAGGAATCCATCAAGACTTAATAAAAACAGCACTCGAATTTAATTCGAATTCAATTCAAATTTGAGCTCAAAAGTTCTCAAAACTCCGACTCGCCTATTGATAGGCTTCATGGCCAGCAAATATCTCAAAAGCACTACGAAATCAGATTGCAAAGAGACAAGAAAGCGAGCAAAAATTCATTTGAAAATCAACATAAAACAAACGAGGCACCAAAAGAATAGGCGCACAAAACAGGGTTCGCTGGTCGACCTAAGGGTCGACCAGCTCAACCCCAAGTATATATTAACTGTACAATTACACGCAAGGATAGGGACTTGAAAATTCAAAGTAACTAGATAAAGTGACAGGGACATGACCCATCTAGCACTAGGACAAGTGGAAAGAAAAATAAATCAATTCAAGGAAACAAATTTTTGGCATCAAGGACGAAATAATTCAAGCAAAAATGCTTGAGTGGGTGGCCATTTCTCAAGTCGAAGAATATGTACAGGACGTGCAAATAAACAATATAGGATGTGCGATAAGTAAGGCTGAAACAATTACATCTTTTAGTTCAGTACTGATCAAGTATAGGCCCATAAGCAAAAACGTGCATAATGAAATAATAAGGTGTGGTCAGCATTCTCTAAGATAACAGGCACATGCATGAAAAACCATATAAGTAGTGATGTTATTTCTTACAACAGGTGGATTTGCATTTAGCTCTAAACTAATATGTATGTAATCTCTATAATCCATAACACATGTAAAAATATTATTTAATTCAAGAAGCATTTTGTTCTCATTCTTTTATTTATTTCATATAAATACGTACTTGCAGATTAAATTCTTAATTGAAACAGATTAAGGCTAAAATTTTTTTTTTTCAAACATGATTTGAAAATAATAAATTTTGATCAATTATCCTTTAGTAAGATACTTGCATTGAAACTTACAGAAGGGAGAGATGTTATATAATTATATGAAATACCAATTCATAGCGAAATGAGCAGATGCAAACTTCCAAAAGCATTGAACCGAAACAAAAGCCATTCAGAGATTATAAGTGGCAACAGATCAAAGCATCAAGGATGTACAAACATAAAATATAAACAGGGAAGCAAGAACAATTCAAGACACCACACAAGCAAAGTGCGTACAAACAGATGCAGCAGGCTATGGGAGAAGTATTCACTTTCAACTCTATCAGGCAAATAAGGAACAGAACTAATTAAAGCAACCCACAACTCTCTCCCATAGGTAGGGACGTACGAGCATAGCACAGATAGGCCAAAGTGCATGGCAAATTCAAGGCACTGCACACACATGCATTTGGGAGAGTGAATTATTTCAAAGCAACAGGGGATGAACGAAAGTATGGTTGCAAGCATGGGCGTGACAGATTTTTCCAAGCTTAACATATATACAGGACGTACAACATAAACAACAATAAAATGAGGGTTGGGTTCTAGAAGCATGCAAGCAATTTATTATACAACAGGAGGAAGAGTGCAAGACAATTCTAGGCATGGATGCATGATATTTTTTTAATGCAACGGAGCATTGTTTGACCGATTTCAAGACAATCGGTTCCTTTACAGTGAAAAATTGAGCGCATATGAACATGAATAGCAATATATCATCCTTAATTACTCCTCACGAAATTCAACAACTATTAAAATCAGTGCTAGATGTGAGTTTTACTCACCTGAAATCCGAAGATACGCACTTGACACCGACCCTTAGCTCATGAACAACAAGCGACCCCTCTCAATCCGCCACCAGATGCGAACGTGATTACCTCGCGCCTCCCCTTTTTCGAAGTAAGAGAGAAGAAGCTGCTGATTTACTTCGTGAATGTCTAGCAAAGCCAGGAGAAAAGGGAAAGCCGATAATAATGGGATAAGTGACGAAGGGGAAAGGATGAACTCGATTTGAATTTCCTTTCGAGTTTCGGCCATTATTCTCAAGCAACTGATTTTGATTGATTTTTTTTTCCCGCTTTACAATTGGTTCCGGAAGATGATTGAATAAAGAAATGAGTATGCTCGCAATATCACAGTGCTTACCTTCCATTAGCAGGCTAATGGGCCGAATACTTAGAAAATAAAAGTGAAGGCATAGATGTAGTTACTTAAAATTTACACTTATCACAAATATGCACATGAACACCTGTACAAATTCATTTTCCTTTAACTTTTAATTCAAACCAACAGTGTAAATTTATATACTTATGAAATCGAATATTTTCTATTATATAAAATGATAATTTACACTTTTAAACATTTTTTGTTATTACTTCTAAAATTCAACAGAATTAAATTTTCCCATTAAACAATTTAAATTATTCATTTATTATTTATTCTCACCATTAAATTATAACCACTGTTATAATTTAATATTCTCAAGAAATCGCTAAAACCAGGGTTGTTACAGACTCCCCCTCTTACAAAATTTTTGTAAAATAAAGGATTTTGATAATAAAAATGTCTTAAAAATAAAATTTTATCCATTTATATGGTGGAAAATGTTTTGTTCTATTAGCGTGAGAGTTTACATATTTTTCTTTTGAAAAAAATTTGGAAGGAAAATGTATTGTGGTTTTGTAAATAGTGTAAATATGAATATTTTTGATTAAGTATTAATTAATCTTAGGCCATTTTATTTTTCTCTTCATTTTGGGGTCCAAATGGCCCATTAGTGCTTTCTAGATAACTGAGAAAAGAAGAAAACAAAGTTCAGTACGTTCATTTTCTTACCTTCCTTCTTCTTCCTCATTTGTAACCTAAGAACACTAAGTTGAAAACTCTCAAATTTCTTAATTTCAAGCCTCCGAACTTCAAATAAACTCAACAAATTGAAATCTTTCTCAAACTAGAGAGATAGTCAACAGGTAATCAAACTCCAAATCTTTTAATTTCATCAAATTTCTAAATTTCAGAGATGAGTTTTTTTAATTTATGTTTATTTCCCTTGGCATGTATTGTTTCTTAGTTCCTATAGGTTATTGAAGGCCAATTTTATCTCCAAGCTCCAAACTTTCTGCTAAAATCAGAGGTTCATACTACAGTAAGGTGAGTATCAAAACTCACATGTTCTAGCTTTGATTGAGATTTTAAGGTAAAAAAATCTCAAATTTTTGTTGTTGCTGCATGTTCAATCGTAAACCGCTGTCAGTAAATTATGTATATCTCTTTCGTTTTAAATCGGAATTCGATTTTATTTGAAGTTCTGAAAAGCCTGAAAAGAATGTGACAACTTTCATGTTGAAAAATTCGAAAATTTTGAGCATAGAGGGTCCAAAAACCTAATACAATCTCGCTGCTCTGTCACTGTAAAATTGTGATTTTCTGTGCTAAGTGCTGTTGGTAATTTAAACATATCCTTTTCGTTTGATGTCGGAATTTGATGATTCTTGATGCTTCTGAAAGCTTAGATTATATGCTACAATTTTCATGTTTTCATTTTTGTCAAATTTTGTTGTTTACATGGTCGAAAGTTCATTCTAGCATCGCTGTCCCGAAACTAAAACAACAGCTGTAGTGAAATTCATATCTGAAATTTGTTTTGGCCATATCTTTCATGTTTCTTATCCAAATTTAATAATTCAAGATGTTCCAGAAAGCTTAGAAACTAAGCTATAATTTTTGTTCTATTCATTTTGCCTGATTTAGATGTTACCTATTCTAAAATTGCAATTGTTTATCACTGTCCCGTAAATGCATAAGTTCAGGCTGAGTTTGATTTTTTTTTTAGTAATTTAATCATAACTTTCTTGTTTCAAATCGGAATTTAGAAATTTTAGATGTTCTGGAATTCTTGTGAAATATGCCACAACTTTGATGTTTTTAGTTTTGAATTATACTGAAGTCTACATAGTGAAAAATTGACTTTTGTATCGCTGGCCTGTACTGATAGCCAGGGCACATAATTTTTTTTTTGTTTTGGTAGTATTTCGATCATAACTTTCAGGTTACTGATCGGAATCATGAAATTAAGATGTTCTGGAATCCTTAGGAAATATTCTACAATTTTTATGTTTTAAATTTTGTATGATTTTATTGTTTACATGGTGGAAAATTGATATTTTTACTGCTGGCCTGTTATTGACAGCCACAATATTTATATTTGTCCGATTTCGACAATTTCATATGCATTCTTTTGCAAATTTTTTATTTATGAAATTTGATGCTAATATTTGATTATTTTGTCCAGCAATGGACTAATAAAGTTAGGACGAGATTTGAATTTAAATTACTTTGAATTCGATTTAAATTTGAATATCGGTTAAGCCGATTAAATTGCAAATTGATGTTTTCTTGAGTTTTAAAAATCCGAATAAATTCCAGAAAATCTTCTAACATCATGGTTGGAGAAAGAAATGTTTTTATACATTTTTAGAGGTTTTTAAACAATTATTCTTTATTTTTAAGGCTTTTAAAATTATTAAAATCCTTTTTAATGATGTGTTTTCCCTCAAAATCTTTTAGATAAATTTCTAAAATTTGTTTTATAACACCGTTTTCTCAAGTAAAATATTTTATAATAAATTTTATTTATTTTAATTACTTTTACATTATTCGAACGTATGAGAAAGAGAATTAAACGATTTAGTAAAACACGTGGTATGAGACATGTGCGTTTACTATTTCGGTTAATTTCGGACTTGTACGATCGAAGCTATTTGAGATTATTGATTCTGAGATGTTTTGCCATTTTATTGCGTATTTTGAGTTTTATAATTTCTATTTATTGGAATTATTTAAGGTGGCTAATATTTGGCAAGTATTATGGTTTGAGATCTCCTATGTAAGAGTATGGTCGATGAGAACCATCACGATGTTTTATTTACTTGCCAATGATACAAGGCAAGTCTTGAGTATATGTTTTCATATTTTGAGATTTATGGTTTATGAGGAACCATCACGATGTTTTCACTTGTCGATGAGATGAGACAAGTTACGATGCCATTTAATATTTGTCGATGAGATGAGACGAGTACGATGTCTCTTTACCACTTGCCAATGAGATGAGGTGAGATATGATTTTCTGAGTTTTATGATGTTCCTAGTGTGGCATCGACTAGCGGCTAGTAGACCGCTAAGTGCGAACGAGTGGTATGAGACACACGTTAACACTTTTCGGATTCCTATCCGTGAGTTTGTGACACATTCACGATGTTTACCTAATGGAACTACTTGAAGAGGTGTCAGCGACCTTGTCATGAGGACGAACTGCTTTGGGAGGTGTTAGCGACCTTGTTAGGGTCGACAAAACGGCTTGAAGAGGTGTCAGCGACCTTGTCATGAGGACGAACTGCTTTGGGAGGTGTTAGCGACCTTGTTAGGGCTGACAAAATGGCTTGAAGAGGTGTCAGCGACCTTGTCATGAGGACGAACTGCTTTGGGAGGTGTTAGCGACCTTGTCTAAGGCTTCGGCCATCTGAGTTTAGCAAGTGCAGCATTGCTTCGGCATTATTATCGGGGATTTGGCCAATCCGGATTTTCTGAGTTTTCTGTTTTATTGTGATTTCACCTTTTTAAGATGTTTTATTACATCGATAGCCTAGTGCTATATGAGATGTTATATATATGGTGATTTCAATTATGATGTTTTGAACTCTTATCGAGTTCATTGAGTTATGAGTTTAGATAATTTCAGGATTTTATAGGATATTCTGTATTCTGCCATTTTGGCGAGTTGAGATTGAGATTTATATACATTTATACCAATGAGGCGAGGTATAATTGAGTTTGGAGATTCTTTTATATTTGAGTTTTGGATCATCCTACTTGAGAATGTCTTATGTTTGCCTTTTTGGCGAGATTTTATATTAATGTTTCACCTTTTGAGGAGATATGGTTCATGGAAACCATGTAGACATTTTATGACGTCGTCGATGATATGAGGCGAATGTTTATATTATTTGATTTTTATTATTGAACTTACCTCTTTTGAGGTCATTGTATACATAAGTGACATTATTTCACTTAAGTCATGAGTTGTATTCTTTCTGTTGCCTCTTCTCATTCAAAAAGAATTATCACTTTGTATCTTATGCTTCATATTGTCGTCTATCCTCATTAACTGATTATTTTAGCTAGACTGACCCGTGTACTTTATACTCGGGTCAGACCGAGTTGTTTCAGGTTAGCTATCAGTTATGGGACTTTGCTTTGATGCATCTACTTGGATATCAGCCTAGCACTTTTGTTTAGTTTATATTTCTTTCCGCTTGACTCTGATGTATTTATATTTGATTCGATGTATATAGTGTGGTCGAATACCACCTTTATTGTATTCATATTGTATTGCACTAAACATGTATCAGTGTATATGTATATATATGATGTTTATTACTGCTCTGTGATGTGCTTTACATATAGTTATTATATTTTGTTCTGATAGATCCATTAGCCACCTATAATTTTGGATTAAGCATTTACAATGTATGTCGATCCATTGAGATAGAAAAGAAAAATCATAATGCATTTATCGACGTATTCAGTAGATGTTTAAGACAAAGTTATAGATGGTCGCCCTTAACCAGCCCTATTCTCCGCTTTAGTAGACGGAATCACTCGTTAATTCTCTTTACTAAGGTGGGTCTTGGGGTGGGGCGTTACAGTTCTGTGACGCCCCACCCCGAGACCCACATTAGTAAAGAGAATTAACGAGTAATTCCATCTACTAATGCAGAGAATAGGGCTGGTTAAGGGTGACCGAATAGTAATGCACTAGCTAATGACTAAGTATGTCGATACTTACTTTTTTTTTTCTTCTGCGAATCTCAAGTAGTCGACATACTCGGTGATTAACTAATACGATACTACACGGCTAACGGATCTATTCAGAACAAAGCACAATAACATCATAACATGTCACAGAAACAGCAGTCACAGATAATATATACTGATACAAAACCAAACATCTGATGTAATACCGTTCACCCCATAATATAATACAACATCATCCCATAAAAGAATATATACATGAAGTGGTAAATAAAAGATCCATCAAAAGTGGAGGTATCCAAGTCCATAGTCAAGAGCCCACAAAAGATAGCAAAACGGACCCAAGCAAAAAGGATAGTCATCCAATCTAACCTGCAACTCGGTCTGACCCGAGTGATAAACACACGGGTCAGGCAACTGAATCTTATCGTTAGAAAGGAAATACGATAAGGTATAAGGGAAACATACATCAAGGGACCACTAATTGATAAGAATGACTAAGGTTGATATCAAGAATTGTCTATCTCTAAGAATGGTATAATTCTACACTTACTTGGGTTAATACTAGGGGATTCATGCATATAAAGAAAACATCCAAATATGATACATGAATAAATAAACTTCTCAAAGTAGTAAATGAAACCCAAGTATAAAACCATAAAATTGAAATCACCAAAATCCTCAAGAACTCATATTTCGCCTTATTCATCTCTGTAAGGCTAAGTAAACACATCAAAATATGGTGAAATCAAAATTCTCTTAACTCATAAAATAAATCTCAGATTGGCCAATAATTACATGCTAAAGCATATTGCACGTGCTAAAGTTCTCAGACTAGTGCTAGTAATATAGTTAGGTACCCAACAGAGATCTCAGAGGCGACCGAGGTCACCTTTTCCGGATTTCTCAGATTCTCAGATTCTCAGATGACCCGAAGGTCATAGCACTAGTAGTTCTAGAATGTGTCGCTAACTTTCGGAGAGGAATCTGTAAAGTGTTAACCTGTGTCCCATACCACACGTTCGCACTAAACAGTTTACTAACTGTTAGTCAAATCCACATTAAAATGGAAACTCAGATGTTCACAAAAGTCATATACCTTGTCTCATATCATCTGCATATGATGTAAAATAATGAGCTCAAACTATTCACAAATCAAGTGAAAAAAACAACAACAAATCATCAGAAAACTCATCCACCAAAGCAAATACAACACACAAGACTACATGCAAGTGCTCAAGACAGCGATTTTGCATCAGCTATTTCGACCCTTTAATCATAGAATTTCAGAAAGTGATACAAATGAAAGTTGTCACATTCTTCCTACAGTTTTTAAAACTTCAAAAATTATTGGATTTGGATAAGAAACGCAAAAGTTATGCCAAAAATGGTTCAGAAGTCTAAATTCAACACTGCTGAAGCTTTAGTCTCGGGATAGCAACAAAAAATGCAATTTTGATGAATTTAACTTCAGAATTTCAAAAATCTCAAAACATAAAACTTTTAGAGAAAATCCTTAGCTTTCTAGAACATCAAAGATTATTGAATTCGGATAAAAATTGAAAAAGTTATGTCTAAAATGGTTCAGAAGTCTAAATTCGACACTGCTGAAGTTTTAGTCTCGGGATAGCAACAAAAAAATACAATTTTGATCAATTTAACTTCAGAATTTCGAAAATCCCAAAACATTAAACTTTTCGAGCAAATCCTTAGCTTTCTAGAACATCAAAGATTATTGAATTAGGATAAAAATTGAAAAAGTTATGGCCGATTTTGTTCCAGTGTCAAACACAGAGCAGAATTGGCTTTGCTATCGGGTCAGCAGTAAAAAAAAATTCAATTTTGTCATAGCTAACCTCAAAATAACAGAAAACACAACAAATGAAAGTTGTATTTTATGAAATAAGCTTTCCGGAAAGGTCAAGATTATCAAAATACGACTTGTGTGTCAAAAGATATGGTTGTTTTGCTATCAAATACAAACTAAGCCTGATTTGTTAAAGGCAGAATCAGGCTCCTGAATTCAAACCCATTTTCGGTCATTAAAAATGCAAAATCTCAGGATATAATCTGAAAATAAATTGTTGCTTATCGAATGCAGTTTTCAACAAAAAAAATTTGAGGTAAAACGGACAAGAAACGTGAAAGTTATGATCATTTTACTATGATGTATTTTCAGCCAAACGAGATATACAAAAACTTAAGAAACTAATACGAATTTGCAACATAAAGCTACAGATTTTTCACAAGCTTTCAATTTAGTTGCTGTAAGTTATATACTTACGATTTTTGAGCAAAGCAAGGATTTTAGGCTGAAAGATGGAAGCTTTTAACTCCTAAAAGCCGCCAAATAACCTGTAGAAGCTAAGAAAACAACATGTATACAATAGAAAACTATAAATAGAAGTTACAGTAAACAAACTATGAAGCTTTCTACAAATTGGAGATATAATTGAATAAGAGATTACCTCTTATAAATTTTTGACTAAAAATCCCTTAATTTGAGCAATTGGCTTGGAGTTTTGGTTGAAAATTTAGTAGGAGGCCATTGAAATAGTTTCTGGAGCTATTGGGGAGGAAGATGAGGGAATAGAAGTGTTTCTGTTTCTTTTTTTTTTTCCTCATTCCAGAAACCACTTCAGGCTATTGGGTATAAACCCAATATCAACCAAACCCAATAAGCCTTAGAATAATTTAGTTTTGAAATTTAATTTAAGACATATTTTCAATTATTCATAACTATTTCAATATTAATCCGATTTTGACAAATCTAGGCTTGTTGGAATCGTCTCAACATGAAGATTCCAAATAGAAAGATAGAACACAAGTTTATCACTTTATATATATATATATATATATATATATATATATATATATATATATATTATGTATTTACAATATAACTTGTAAATTGGCATAATTGGCCAAATAAAATATATAGCATGTTCCAAAATATTAATACATGACTAAATCATCAATAAATATTTTATTTCACTCACTAATGTTATTTTTATCACATGGAATATATTTTTCACTTATTCTTGATAATAAAATAGCAATACTAACAATAACTCTAAACTTTCCAATACTAACATTTTACTCAAATATAATTTAACAATCATATTTGAAAATTCTCGAAATAAAACATAAATTTTATTCCGCTCAAGAATTATCTATTATACATTCAGGATTTCATTTATTTATCACACTAGCTCAATTTAATCCAAATTTCATTTTTTTATATTAAAATAAACAATATTATATCCTTATTAATTCAATTAATTCCAATATTAAATTATAATCATCATTATAATTTAATATTCATGGTAATCTCCAAAGCAGGGTTGTTACAGACTCCCCCCCTTAATAAAATATTTATCTCGAGCTTTGCTTACTTCTTTTGTTTGATTCAATGAGTTGTTATAGAATTTTTCCCTTAGGAATTGCGCGTCCCCCCACGGTGAAGAACTAGATCGAATGAAGTGTTTAGCTTCGAGCTCAATGAGTTGCTTCTTAAGTTCCTCATTCTCCTTAGTAGACATCCTTGTGGGAGGACGACTAACGGGTTGCGCATCAGGAATGAGGTCAATACGAAACTCTATGGCCCGCTTGGGTGGCAAACCCAAAACAAGCTCAAAAATATCAGCGAAGTCACAAACAATCGGAATACGAGACACATCATCATCACTGTCTCGCGAATCAAGAGCATGCAAAGATGCTAAGGAGTCAACATCGGTATCCCGAAGAACCAGGGATAACTGATAAGAGGAATCTGGATGTCGAAGATAAATGACTCTGTCAGAACAAAGAATCCTGGCCTCATATCGAACTAGCCAGTCCATACCAAAGATCATATCGAAACCAAGCGATGGAATCACATGCAGATTCGCACGGAAAGAAAACCCACAAAGCATAAACTCAACATCGTCACAAAGTAAAGTAAGGGTTGCGAACCCACCGACAGGATTAGCAACCCGTAAAGAAGTAAGCAAGCATGAAACATCCAAAGAACAAGCATCCACGAGTTCCTTTGACACGAATGAGTGTGAGGCACCCGTATCAAAGAGCACTCTAATCGATCGATCATGAAATAGAATGGAACCTTCAAGAATAGAAGGAATTGTACCTTTCGGCTGAGATGCATCACTAGAAGCTGCTTCATTAAGTTTCCCCGGACGAGAACCTTTGTTCTTCTTAGGACAAGAAAAAGTCATATGTCCCTCGGTCTTGCAATAATTGCATCTCTTAGGCTTTGGGCAATCACGGGCAGGATGGTCAGGAGAATCACAGTTGTAGCATGCAAAAGGCTTAGACTGAGAAGGAGCTTGGGATTGTAAAGAAGACGATCCACCTTGCTTCTTCTTCTTGGAATGAGGGAATCTAGGCTTGCGGAAAGGAAATCTCTTCTTCTTAGGATTAGACTGAAGACCACCTTCGTCATCACTCTCTTTCTCATTCTCAACTGTCTCGAGATTGAGAGCTGCATCAACTAATTCTTCAAAAGATAACTTGAGTTGGAGCATCAAAGCTTTCTTCAAATATTTCTTAAGTCCAGATACGAACTTAAGATTTTTCTTGTATGGAGTATCAATGAATTCCAACCCATACTTAGATAGAGACTCGAAGGAGGAGACATAATCAGATACCGATGACTTGCCTTGCTTCAACTCAATGAAGCGACAAGTGAGATGAGCCTTCTCAGAAGCGGGAATAAACTTAAGCTCAAATCTATCTCGAAACTGCTGCCATGAGAGGGTAGACTCATCCACCTCAGCTATAAGAAGCTCGTACCAGTCAAGAGCACGCTCTTGTAGCATACTAGATGCCACAAGAACTCGATGATGATCAGATAAGTCCATACGAAGAAACACACGCTCGCAAATGCGAAGCCAAGCATGCACATCAAGAACTGACTCGGAGCCTTTGAATGGCTTGCCTCCGAGATGAGTGAAATCACTGCATAGACGTGCGAATACAGATTTGCAAGGAGATGAAGATGGAACAGGAGCGGGAGGTTGAGTGCTCCCAAGAAGCTCTCGAATCTGATCGGTGGTCATATAGATGCCTTCGGGTCGAGAACCACTGGACGGTCCTGCTGCCGAAGGGCGACCTCTACCTCTACCAGACATAGCTGAAAGATAAGATAAGAAAAGATTACTCACAGGGTAGACATATATATCGCAATAAAAATGCAGTAGGTAAGGAATACTACGGAATAGTATTTAACATTCCTAGACGTATTCCCTCCTATCTACCCCGAAGGAATTGAAAGGATAAGGACATGACTAGGTTTGGCCACTTCTAAGGGATGAGATGCATAAAGGTGTTCAAAAAATATTTCAATAACTCTCTCGCTTCTTAGAAGAAGTTTGACAGTGACATTACATCCTTAGGACAAGTGGTGTATAAAAGAAATTGCTCGATAAACTTTCATAATAACTAATCAAAAGTCGATATGGAACTCGGTGGAAGCTAGATAAACAGCATCGTCCCAACACCTTCGAGGAAAATAGAAAAAATTGACATCTGATAGCATCAGTCGCTCTGGCTAAATCCATATGCCATTCATGCTTCATCAAATCTACCATAGATCCGTCCTTCCATTAGACGATGGCATTATTGACATCACAAACTTCTTGGCGTATTCTTCATGAAGTATCTGCTCGATGAATGGATTTCAACTAGGAGAAGAGCCCCATTCATCATTACTTCGATGTTGATTTTCACTTACCAATCTTCTTACCATCTTAGCAGAGTACTCCCGCTCTACAGGGTCCACTGAATGGTGGTAATTGTGGTCTTCCCCAAGTGTTTGGCTCGGTAAATGCGCTCGGTTAGGTTTACGATACCTAGGCTCTCCTAACTCTAGGAGAGCCGTTCATCCAATAGCTCTACTAATTCGGTTTCTACACAGCGGAACAACATTGATCAGTTGATCTCTATCATTCTGGCCATGAAAAGCATGACCAAACGTACCTCCAAAACCATCATCGCAACAACAACTTGTTGACTCGTTGAACCTAGAAAAGGTGGTTTGGTATCGATCCTTGGTTGGGGTTCAGTACCGATCCCTATATTTCATCTGTGATTGGTATCTAGCCTCTACCTTGAAATGTCAGTCCTCATTCTAACCATCTTTTGCGTTCCTTCCCTATGCCACTATCTGGATGATGAAGGTATGTCATCCTCTAAATTAGAAGACATTACCTCTTTTCTGCTTCTTTTCCAGCTACAGGTCGGTTGATTCAGCAAGTTGATATTGTCCTACATCTGTTGCTTCATCTCATCGCGACTCTCCTGTAGGTTATCCTTCGTCTATTTCATTATACGATACATTTCAACCCACATTATCACCTTTGATGGGTTTTGAACTTCAGCAGCAATTGGTTGTGCAACTTCTTTAGCATGTCAAGGTTCGATGTTCTCAGCATCGCTAGCATCTCTAGAAGTAGTGGATCGGTCTCTTCGTGGGGCCATTGTTCAAAATAGCTTCCTATAGATTTTGTGGAAATCTAAGTAGTTTTGAATGCTAAAAACTAAGAAAATAGATCAATCTCTCAGATTTAAGAAATCCAACAGTAGATGATTGATCCAAATATCCTGAGAATAACGCTCTATATGAAAGCACCAAAAATTTTATGTCAAAATGTGGCACAAACACCTAAGAAATTATAGTAGAGAAATAAGTGAAGAAATTAAATGAAAATGAGAAAAAAATGAGACATACAAACTTTATAGTGGTTCGGCTAAACTTTGCCTATGTGAGCTTAACTTTGTTCTGATTATATTGTTATTTACAAACACTATTCTTAGGGATCGATAATGAACCTCGGGATTACAAGAATTCTATGGAAATTCATAAACAACTGAAAAGGCTCATCCAAAATGTCAGCTTTACCCTCTATATATAGCCGAAGTTCGCCAAAAAATCCTCGACCACATTCATAGCCACGTTCCCCATGTCAAAAGAGAGATAAGCTTGGAAGATCATGGCCACGTCAACCATTTCCAGGGATCAGTACTGATCCATAATTGGGGATCAGTACTGAACTAGAAGATAGCTTGATGAATCTTTCTTTAGTCTTTGGGTGGGTGTGAATTGCTCATTGTTTCATATTTTCCATCTCGATTGCTTTGCCAGAAGCTTATTTCTGGTTGAGTTAGCTGGATCGGTAGTGGTATGGAGTTCCCGGCTTCATGCATTAAAGACTCTTGTGTTTATTGCATGCAAAAGTCCATTGAGGCTTGAAATTGTCTGCATTCATCATGGTTGAGAGACAGAAAGGGAGATTAAAGATATGGGGTCGATACCGATCCTCGAACAGCGAACGGTACCGTACCTCGATTCTTCCATTTTATTACTTCTCGACTTTGGTTCGTTGATGTATTTGGCATTTTCTTTCAATTGGAAGCTAGTTGCTATCATCTTGGTCTTGTAATCTTAATTGTACTTGTCATCTAGGTTTTCTAGTTATCACCTTAGGCTCTCTGCCTCTGTAACTTCTTAGTTTGACCAATCGGATTCATCCAAGAACAACCCAGTCAAAAGGCTGGACAAAAAGCACATTTTCTCAAAGGGGTTTAGGATTCTAGTTTCTTCTAGTCTATTTAATTTTAAATTTACGGAAAGTAATTTTTCTTTTATGAGTCTGCTGTTGCCAAAAATGTTTTTGTTTCATTTTTTTCAAAATATCTTAGGTCTCGAAGTTTTCTAAAAATGCTTTAGCTATATTACATGATACTTAATATTATTATTACTCATAAAAATCCATTATTTGTAACTCAATTTGTAAAACTGGCTCGTAATAGCCTTTAATTTGAAAGTTCTATGGTGGTTCTTGCAGAAAAGAGTAAAAGGACAATGATTAGATAAAATAGTCGGAAGCTCGTTAACCTACAAAATAAGGAACCTATCTTCCATTTCTTCGCTAATAATGAAGCGGTCGAGGAGCATGATCGACAAGCTATCTATAAAGTTTGACCAAGTATACCCTCTATTATATGGTGGCGACTCAAATAATTTACCATTAGCAATAAATTAGTCGAACTCTTCCATGGCATAATTATCGCCTTCTCTAGATGTGCACTTCCTAAAAATCAAATCATATTAAAATCTCCCTACTATCCATAGAATAATGGTAAGGATCTAAACTTAAGACATTCAATCTAAAGAACCCTGCTATCAATTTTATTATGTAAGCCATAAATGTTCAAGATATTTAGTAAGAAATCATATCTTAAATCTATGAAAATAAGATGCGTCCAGTAATAGACTTAGTAACGGACTGAATAAGCTTAAAATAGTTATGTTTTCAAGCCACTGTTAAACCTCTCGAGCTACCCCCGGTAGGGAAATAGATTTGGTTACTAATATAAAACCCCTCTAAACTTCTATAAAAGCAGAGATCATGACATCATATTTCTTTTAATAGTGTTGTGTCAATATTATTATCTTTTAAAAAAAGACCTAATTTTATTACATTATGTAGATCATGTATATCCGTAACGTCCATCAATATATAGAAATATTATTTATTTTTATTCTTTTCATCCATGAATAAATCACACACACACAACTATGTGTGTGCACGCGCGTGCGTGGTGTGTATGATTTCATATTATAAAAATATTTTACATTTATATATTTATGTTTGAGTTTAAATATATTTTATTTTAGTTTTTAGACGAAAACAATTTTTTATAAAATATAAAATATTTTATTTTAAATTTGAATATACATTTGACTGATTAAATATAGAGGAAAATAGGCGTAGGGAAGAAGTTGCGAAAAAATTTAGTCTCAAGGACATTAAGTTTGCTTTTTAGTTTGAAGGACATTTGTTGGTGTAAATAGAAAATGATAGTTACAACTATCATTCTGTGATTTACACTAAAAAATGTCCTTCAGCCTAAAAAGCAAACTTCATGTCCCTGGAACTAAACTTTTTCGTAATTTTTCCTTGAGCCTAAAATCCCCTTAAATATATATATATATATATATATATATATATATAATTTAATTAAAATAAAATGTTTTTTAAAGTCGAAAACTATATATATACAATGTTAAAAAAATTAATTTGGATTTAAATATATATTTTATTAATTGAATATTTAATATATATATATATATATATATATTTGACATAATAAATAATTTTTTAATAAATAAATCTGATAGCAAAAGCAAAATTCAATTAATATTTTTAGATGTACCTATATATTATACATAATATATATTTATTGTAACCTAATAATTCAAAAATATGTATATATGTGTATGTGTATATATATATTCTAAAAAGGTATTTCTCAGACCAAGAAACAAATCATTTTTTATTTTAAACCAAAAATAATTTAGTTTTAATTTAACTTGGAATATATATATATATATATATATATATATATATATGTATATATATATTCTAGACCGTGAACAATTTTTTTATTTATTTTAAACTTGAATTAAATACATGTAGACATTTTTACATCATATATATATAAATATGATTATTTAAAATATTTGAAACTCTATTTTTTTAAATTTAGTTGCGGAAAATATAACATGAGGGGGAAAATATACATACATAATTATGGATTATATTTTTAAACAGAACTTTACCTTATTGAGATCCTACCGATTGCCACCTTGGTAGCTAGTCGTTTCCTTCTCTGAACTACTTTATTCTTTATCCTTGATCATGGAATGCAACTACGTCTACAATGTCTCTCCAAAGTTTGGCAATAGAGGCTAAGGTTAGGGCTTTATTTCAATGTTCAAGAGAGAATGAATAGGATTACAATTTATCATTTATAGCTAACTAGATCACAAATATCTAGCATCCTTTCCTCTGGATCAAAAGATTAATTTTCCACCCTCCTCTCTTGTGCTTTGTTCGAGTCCCCTTTTGTTTAACTTGTATATGTTGTTTTGGTAAAATTTTAGGCTTCAAATAAATAATTAAAATATCATAAAAAATTAACACACCTTTTGTTTAATTTATTATTAATTCGTAATATTTATGATGTAATTTTAGATTGGTCGAACTTAGAAATTAATTAACACGGTTCTTTTAACTCCCTAGGGTGAACTTGGCCCTTAGTCAATATTTTAATATTTTAAAAATTGAATCCTATGCAGACTTTGATGAAGTACAATACCAGGCACACGTTAAATCATGGATATATTATTTAGATGAAATCCAGTTTCTTATCTTTATTAAGTCGCACATAGTAATGACATTTTATGCACGTTTTCTTTTCATCATCACTATATCATTAAGATATCCAGAGTTTGGTCTAAGGTCAAAAAATCTATTAGTAATTGTAGTCAATTGTGTAGATTACATTAAAATCCTTTATTCTATCCGATAACATTTATCGCTTAATTGATTTACTAAAGCTAGAGATTTTGACTTTAAGTTGACTACCAACTACGTTGATACTTACATTTTACAATGACGAAGGAGATGAATTATCTCCTGAGTGATATTTCACTTCAAGTAACTTAATGTGTACCTAACTATTACCATAACATGGTAGCTATGTCACATGCTTAACCATAATCAAAGTAAAATCTAGCTATTTAAGATTGATAATATCCTAAAGTATATAGACCACTGCACGCCGTTACCATGAGATCTTTTAATTTGACTTAGTTGTATTAACCTATAAAAGACTCTCATCGATTTGTTTTGTGACTTTTCTAAACAACCACAAGTACATAACCTCTATTTTCCCAACGGCCATAAGTAATTCACTGTCCATCATATAGAGAGTCTCAAGTACATTAGTTTTAACGGATGTACCGATATCCTTTTCTCGATACACAAAGACTGAAAAGATTTAAGAAGTGAGTATTCAAATATCGATTCAAAACTCATGGTTATAAACATGTTCATAATTACAATCAATATAAGGATTTTCAATTTATATATATTTAATATGTTTATTTTATTATTTATAGCTTTATATAAAAACAAACATATAAGAAAATAAAACCAAAAATATATTTTGTTTCAAACAAAACTACTTACAGAATTAAGCTACATAATAATTTACATAATTTCTAGTAGGGCACAACATGCACCCCATGACTTTAATTAATCACATAATAGCATACAAGAATCCAAGATTGGCATAATCAATTGTAATGATGGATCTAGGTGAGCAAAATTTATAACCACCAGCAATATGTCAGATTTTGATATGATTTGAGGTGATTATGTAGTTATAAAATGAACGTGATTTTCATGTTTACGTTGATTTGATAAATTAAATTAGATCCCCATATTTTTCCAAAATAATTGAAATTCAACATAATCACCATGTTACTTGTTTATTTGAGTCTTATAAATATGTTTAGTATACTTTAGGGTTTAATAATTGTGATATGTGTGACGCCCCACCTCTATACCCACGCTAGACAAGAACATTACGGTGAATGCTGTCGACTAGCACGGAGAATAAGGCTGTTGAGGAGCGACCATCCGTGTAATTACTTGGTGCGAGCATCGATATGTCAGATAGTATAACTTGCAATATTTTATCAAGAGGAAATCCGACATACCGACACAAACTCAAAGCTACTACACAGTGGCTATAATATCTTCGGAAACAAATACAGAAATAAACATAACATAAATCAGTCACAGACAATTCATATCACAAAGGCGGAAATAGATATGAATATTACACTAATAAGTGTACTTCAGAGTAGCGGTCTAAAAAGATCCACAATATCACAAAAGAATAGTTACATGAACTACACAAAAGAATAAGTATACATTATGGAGTCTATATCTCGAATGTATACACCAAAACAAACTACTAATCTAAGTAGTAAGCCAAAAGTCAGAGAAATCAATCCCAAGTGAGAGGTCAAGCAGAAGCACCTGTAACATCTCGGTCTGACCCGAGTATTATTTAATAAGAAAATAATAAACGGATCAGTCTAACTATAGATATCAGATGAAACGATATAGAATAAGAGATATGACCAAACACATAATAATCACAATTCCAAGCTGTGATATATATAAGTAATTGAAAATCAACGAGAGATTAATCAATATCACTAAATCTACACAAGAATCAAATAAATGCCATACTCCTTATTTCGTTCATCAAACCACAAATATTGACGATTATATCAAAGTCAATCACAAAAATCAATGACACACAAATTCACCAATACATAAATATTGATAAAACTTATCAATGGGAATCACGAAAATTGGTGAAGCACAAATTCTAGAAATCATCTCAAGAAATCCAGTAAATGACACACAAATTCACCTATGCACAAATATTGATAAATCGTATCAATAGAAATCACAAAAATAGGTGAAGAAGGAAATTCCAGAATTCGACACACGAAAACCAGAAATCACACAAAATAGGGGGGAGGCCTATCACACGAACGGGAGCATGAAAACTCACCAACAGCTGTAACACATGAACGAGAAGCTATCTTATGGTAGCTAGCCATTAATTTGACACACGAATGGTCCGAAGACCTGACACACGAATGGTCCAAAGACCGTGGGTTGCTACCCCACCAATTTGAATCGAAACTCCACAAAACGGGGTTTAGTCTCCCGCGCAGTCAAAAAGACATCGCACATTGCTAGTCTAAATCACAAAAATGATCGTCATGATCATCGAGAAGTGTCAATTACACTAAGCTAGTAAATATATGAGTTTAGCTTCATGTCCCATAACCACTTGCTTAACTTAAATATTTACAAACAAACTGCAGATCTCCACTATAAAATTGTCACAAGAGATTCAATCGAACAAGTCCAAGAATTAACCGACAAAGTGAACGCAAGCGTTTCATACCACTTGTTTTACTAAGTCATTTAATTAGATTTCTCATACGAGTGAGGTAAAGGTTTATATATATACTAATAGATTGGAAAACGGTTTTATAAACGAATTTAGTATTAAAATAGTATTGAAATCGTTTGAGGAAAGAGTTTTGACATTTACTACTAGTATAGAAAACCTTTATATTTTTAAAGTGACAAAACACAAAGAAGATTGTAGGAACAATCAATCACTAAAATTCACATACGAAGATGTGAATAAAAATCCAAAGAAATCGATACCAAATCCATAGAAATGGATATTTCCAAAAAGATTCATAAAAAGAAGTCATCAAAGTCGATAATAAGTGATAACGATTAATAGGATCGCTAAAATCGATAAACAATGGAAATTCACACAAAACAGCCTGAAAAGCAAAAATAAACGTTTCCAGACGTCTGATTTGGAATCCAGACGTCTGGATCTGTTCTCTGGAAATAACCCAGAGAACACTCAGACGTCTGAAACCTCAAGTCAGACGTCTGAGACCTATCCAAACGTCTGGTTTGATGGTTCAGACGTCTGAAAATAGTCTCTGGCTTTTTTTTTATAATATGCGCGCATACATATTTACTTTCCAGGTCCAAACCAGACGTCTGGACTTGGTCACCAGACGTCTGATCACCTGGTCTAGGCAACAATTTGCCTAGGCCAAAGTGGCCAAAACGTATCGGGAGCGATCAGACGAGCAACGACGACTAAGGATTTATGCCAAGCGACAACCCTGCCTTATAGGCTCTCGGAAACACCTCTTAAAGCATGATCAAACATCAAAGTTATGATTCTTAAAGATTTGGCTTCAAACACCAAAAATTGGAATATTTACAAATCTAATCCAAATCAAATGCAGTTGCACATGAATAATTGTTAGGAATTTATACCTAACAACCAAAGATACTTATAGTCATAGATGTGAGATAAAAATCTCACCTTTGAACCCAAATCTATGAAGAAGAAGCTTGAAAGCAAATGGAAATCAACCACACTTCAATCTCACACTAGAAGCTTGAATCTAAGCTTAAAGGAGAAACATTTCCTAAATTAGGTTTAGGAATTTTCTGAAATTGAATGGAGAAAGAGTTGGAGAAGAAGAAGAGAAGCTTACCAATGGGTTCTTCTTGAGTTTGGAGCTAAAGCTTGGATTTGCAAAGGAAGTTAGGGCTTGGAGTTTTAATTTCCTCTTCCACCCTCCATTAACATAAAAGCTTGAGTACAAGGAAAATAAAAGAGAAGTGAATGAAGAGGAGAGGGTTGGAACTGAGTTAAGTGGGGTTAATGAGCTCAGTCCAAACCAAAGCCCTAAGTAAAAAGTGGCAAAAATCAACTTTCTCCAAACATATCGAAGCTTATACTCAAAAAGGTCGCAAACGGCATTTTGAACTCAATGGAGGTGGTCTCGAGTCCTAATTCGACCGTATGCAAAAAGTAGCTTTTCGGACTAAAATCCGACTAACGATAAAATATTTAAATAAAATATTTAAATATATAATCGATAAATATGCGGGTTGTTACAGACTCCCCTCCTTAAAGAAATTGCGTCCTCGCAATACTTAAGAGGAAAATAAGAAGTAACAACCATGGAAGCATATCAACACAAAAGAAAATTGAAATAAGAAGTTCACCATAAAGAGCACGAAAGAGTTAGCAAGAACGGGATCGCTCAATGAATCCTCTAGATTCCCAAGAGTAATCCCTAAGATTTGAGAACCATTGAACTCTCACAAGAAGGACATCTTTATTTCGAAGTCGTTTGAGCTCCGAAGCAATAATTCGAATAGGATGTTGCTCAAAAGTCAAATTTGGTGAAACTTCAATCCCTCAATAACACCGGGCTCAAGAATAAAAACCGGAAACATAAAAGCATTTCCATAGTTAAAAGACGTGGAAAACGTCAAGAATAGCAGAAAGTTGAGCTGGTGCAACGGCGTAGTACAATCACGGTACGCCCGAGAAACTAGAAACTCGAATAATTTGGAACACCGACGTAGTACAAAGACGGTACGTCCAGTGAACCAAAAAGCCAAGTCATTGATGTAGTGCAAACGGTACATCCAATGAACCAAAAAGCGAAGACATTGATGTAGTACAAACGGTACATCCAATGAATCAAACAGTAAAGTCATTGATGTAGTACAAACGGTACATCCAATGAATCAAAGACACTGATGTAGTACAAACGGTACATCCAATGTATCAAACAGCAAAGGCATTGATGTAGTATAAACGGTACATCCAATGAATCAAAGACACTGATGTAGTACAAACGGTACATCCAATGTATCAAACAGCAAAGGCATTGATGTAGTACAAACGGTACATCCAATGAATCAAAGACACTGATGTTGTACAAACGGTACATCCAATGTATCAAACAGCAAAGGCATTGATGTAGTACAAACGGTACATCCAATGAATCAAAGACACTGATGTAGTACAAACGGTACATCCAATGTATCAAACAGCAAAGGCATTGATGTAGTACAAATGGTACATCCAATGAATCAAAGACACTGATGTAGTACAAACGGTACATCCAATGTATCAAACAGCAAATAATCCGGAACACCGACGCAGTACAAAAACGGTACGTCCAATGAACCGAAGCCCGAATGATTTCGGAACACCGACGTAGTACAAAAACGGTACGTCCAATGAACCGAACACAATAAAAGAACATCGGATGCAAGCTCATAAAAGAAATGAGATGAAACTCAATAAAACGAAGTACATCAAAACGCCCGATGAACTTGATAAAAGGATAATTTCATTCGGTCATCAACAACGAAACAACCCCTTGTTGCTTACGACTAAGCGCATTGGCAACACGATTTCCCCTTCGGGAATAAAAAGAATATCAAGATCATAGGAAGCTAGGAACTCGAGTCAACATGCAGTTCCTTAAGAGAACATAAATATTCCAAAGATTTATGATCGAGGTAGAGAACAAATTTCTCATCCAAATATGATGATGCCAAATTCCAAAAGCAAAAACAATAGCCGAGAGCACTGGATCATAAGTGGCATATCTAGTCTCGATAAACTATAATGATTTAGAAGCACAAGTGATAGCACGTTCTCTATGGCAAGAGAATGACATCCAAACCAATACGACTAGTATCGGTACAAATAGCAAAGTCTTGGTTCCCCTTTAGGAATCACAAGAATAAGAGTATTGAAAGGAAGGGTTCTTTTAAATAACCCTCTTTCCTGAAAAGTTTTCAAAATTACATTTTTACTTTTATGTAATAATCTTTCTACAAAAATTTACATTTTGACATGTCAATATATCGTGTCTGATTATCACATCAAAGCGTTTAGGAAATTCCTATCGATAACGTTGATCAAGCGCATCGACCAAAATTCTTAAAGCACTCAACGAGCAATACAATCACAAAATCATCTTTTATAGGATAAATAAATCTCTTAAAAAGTTTTAAGAATATTCTTTGTTCGTTTCAAGAACAAAAATCCAGTTTTACTTATAAATAAATCTTATGAAAAAGATTTGCAAAATTTTAAATTACTATTTTCACCCAAAATTAATAAATACAAGAATGGTCTCATCGAAATATTCATAGAATATTCGATTTATAAAATGGATGAAATGAGCTGGACAAATTGAATGACATAATAAGTCATTCATAAGAATCATAACGAGTGCGGAATGCGGTAAGTGGAATGCTAACTTCCGCAACTCGTAGCAAACGAAAACCGGTGATAAAGTCAAACTGAAAAGACCTTAGCACCACACAAAAGATATTGCTTAGGTGATGATCCTAAGACAAGCTCAAAAATACCAGAAAATTTTTCAAACGATATGATTGAGAGAAATAATACTTTCCTTATCATGCGGGTTTTAAGGAATAAAATGATGCCATCAAATTGGAATCAAAATCACAAAGGAAAAATAGAAATCTGCTTAACAGATTGAAAATGTCGAAGATGAATAATCCACTCGGAAAAATAGGATATGGGCTTCACAATGATTAAGCCAATCCTTACAGAAAGGTCAATTCCGAAGCCAAAGCAAAAATATCGGCTCGGAAAGAAAAGTCACATAGAACAATCTCGACATCAAAACAAAAGCAAATTGAGTGTTGCGGATCTTCCATCCGGATTCGCAATCCTCAAAGAAGTCATCAAGCCTAAAATATTCAAAGAAAAAGAATCGACAAGTTCTTTTGATATAAAAATAATGAGATGAAACTCATATCAAAAAGAACTCGAATAAGAAGATCACAAAATAAATGTAATCAAGGATTAAATGAGAAATACCTTGACCAAGAGAAGAGTTGCTAGGAACTTACAGCCTTCCTTCTCTCTTGCTTGGAAGCTTAGGACACGAAGATAAAAGATGGCCCGAAACTTTGCAGTACCGACAAAAGAGGGGTTTCGGACACTCCCTTGCATAATGGTCCGTGGAACCACAATTGTAGCAATGACCACGACTAGAGGTAGGAGTCTTTGCTACCGGAATTTGTTGCTTCCCTTTCTTATTAGAATTGGGGCCTTTGACTTTGATAGGCCTCTTCATGTTGTTGTTGAAGTTCTGTTGGGCACGCACAACTTCAACATCACCTTCATTATCGGCCTCTTCAAGACGAAGAGCGATATCAATAAGCTGATCAAATGAAACCTCAAGTTTCAGAAGTAATGGCTTTTTAAGATTCTCATTCAAGCCATAGACAAATCTCTGATTTTTCTTCAATGGGGTATTGATGTATTCAACCCCATATTTGGAAAGCGACTCGAAGGATGCGACGTAATCAGTCACAGAGGATTGACCTTGAACAAGGTCTATAAAACGCCGTGCTAAAGTTACTTTTTCAGCCTCCGGCACAAACTTTAGTTCGAATCGTTCCCGGAATCGTTCCCAAGTAAGATTCGCTTCAACGATTTCAGAAATTAAAAGCTCATACCAATCTAACGCTCTTTCTTGGAGCATGCTAGAAGCCACTTGGACTCGATGAAGGTCAATAAGATTCATGCGAGAAAAGATGTGATCGCATGATTTGAGCCAAGCTTGAATTTCTATAACATTCCCGGATCCCGTGAATGGCCTTCCACCCAAATCGGTATAGTCTCGGCACAAGCGTGCAAAACCGGATCTAGGATGAGTAGGCTCCTGATTGGGACCCGCTGTTTGAGCGTTCTTGACAAGATCTAAAAGCTGCTGGGCAGACATAAAAACTCCATCCAGGGGAGTAGCACTAGATTGACCGGCGCCGGGACGGCCAGGTTTAACCATTTCTCTTCTTTAAGAAAGAAAGAAAGAAGAGGAAAAAGTTATTCTCAAAATAAATATCAAGCAATCTTGATAGATAAAACAAGGAATCATAAAAGAAAATAGGATAGGACGGTACGAAGACCCGAATAAAATCCTAAAGCACGACTCCTAAGATGGACTTAGGACGATGATCCTTGTTATAATATTCCATATTGTTCCGAAGTTTGGCTCTGATACCAAGCTGTGACGCCCCACCTCTATACCCACGCTAGACAAGAATATTACGGTGAATGCTGTCGACTAGAACGGAGAATAAGGCTGTTGAGGAGTGACCATCCGTGTAATTACTTGGTGCGAGCATCGATATGTCAGATAGTATAACATGCAATACTTTATCAAGAGGAAATCCGACATACCGACACAAACTCAAAGCTACTACACAGTGGCTATAATATCTTCGGAAACAAATACAGAAATAAACATAACATAAATCAGTCACAGACAATTCATATCACAAAGGCGGAAATAGATATGAATATTACACTAATAAGTGTACTTCAGAGTAGCGGTCTAAAAAGATCCACAATATCACAAAAGAATAGTTACATGAACTACACAAAAGAATAAGTATACATTATGGAGTCTATATCTCGAATGTATACACCAAAACAAACTACTAATCTAAGTAGTAAGCCAAAAGTCAGAGAAATCAATCCCAAGTGAGAGGTCAAGCAGAAGCACCTGTAACATCTCGGTCTGACCCGAGTATTATTTAATAAGAAAATAATAAACGGATCAGTCTAACTATAGATATTAGATGAAACGATATAGAATAAGAGATATGACCAAACACATAATAATCACAATTCCAAGCTGTGATATATATAAGTAATTGAAAATCAACGAGAGATTAATCAATATCACCAAATCTACACAAGAATCAAAGAAATGCCATACTCCTTATTTCATTCATCAAACCACAAATATTGACGATTATATCAAAGTCAATCACAAAAGTCAATGACACACAAATTCACCAATACACAAATATTGATAAAACTTATCAATGGAAATCACGAAAATTGGTGAAGCACAAATTCTAGAAATCATCTCAAGAAATCCAGTAAATGACACACAAATTCACCTATGCACAAATATTGATAAATCATATCAATAGAAATCACAAAAATAGGTGAAGAAGGAAATTCTAGAATTCGACACACGAAAACCAGAAATCACACAAAATAGGGGGGAGGCCTATCACACGAACGGGAGCATGAAAACTCACCAACAGCTGTAACACATGAACGAGAAGCCATCTCATGGTAGCTAGCCATTAATTTGACACACGAATGGTCCGAAGACCTGACACACGAATGGTCCAAAGACCGTGGGTTGCTACCCCACCAATTTGAGTCGAAACTCCACAAAACGGGGTTTAGTCTCCCGCGCAGCCAAAGAGACATCGCACATTGCTAGTCTAAATCACAAAGATGATCGTCATGATCATCGAGAAGTGTCAATTACACTAAGCTAGTAAATATATGAGTTTAGCTTCATGTCCCATAACCACTTGCTTAACTTAAATATTTACGAACAAACTGTAGATCTCCACTATAAAATTGTCACAAGAGATTCAATCGAACAAGTCCAAGAATTAACCGACAAAGTGAACGCAAGCGTTTCATACCACTTGTTTTACTAAGCCGTTTAATTAGATTTCTCATACGAGTGAGGTAAAGGTTTATATATATACTAATAGATTGGAAAACGGTTTTATAAACGAACTTGGTATTAAAATAGTATTGAAATCATTTGAGGAAAGAGTTTTGACATTTACTACTAGTATAGAAAACCTTTATATTTTTAAAGTGACAAAACACAAAGAAGATTGTAGGAACAATCAATCACTAAAATTCACATACGAAGATGTGAATAAAAATCCAAAGAAATCGATACCAAATCCATAGAAATGGATATTTCCAAAAAGATCCATAAAAAGAAGTCATCAAAGTCGATAATAAGTGATAACGATTAATAGGATCGCTAAAATCGATAAACAATGGAAATTCACACAAAACAGCCTGAAAAGCAAAAATAAACATTTCCAGACGTCTGATTTGGAATCCAGACGTCTGGATCTGTTCTCTGGAAATAACCCAGAGAACACTCAGACGTCTGAAACCTCAAGTCAGACGTCTGAGACCTATCCAGACGTTTGGTTTGATGGTTCAGACGTCTGAAAATAGTCTCTGCCTTTTTTCTTATAATATGCGCGCATACATATTTACTTTCCAGGTCCAAACCAGACGTCTGGACTTGGTCACCAGACGTCTGATCACCTGGTCTAGGCAATAATTTGCCTAGGCCAAAGTGGCCAAAACGTATCGGGAGCGATCGGACGAGCAACGACGACTAAGGATTTATGCCAAGCGACAACCCTGCCTTATAGGCTCTCCGAAACACCTCTTAAAGCATGATCAAACATCAAAGTTATGATTCTTAAAGATTTGGCTTCAAACACCAAAAATTGGAATATTTACAAATCTAATCCAAATCAAATGCAATTGCACATGAATAATTGTTAGGTATTCATACCTAACAACCAAAGATACTTATAGTCATAGATGTGAGATAAAAATCTCACCTTTGAACCCAAATCTATGAAGAAGAAGCTTGAAAGCAAATGGAAATCAACCACACTTCAATCTCACACTATAAGCTTGAATCTAAGCTTAAAAGAGAAACATTTCCTAAATTAGGTTTAGGAATTTTCTGAAATTGAATGGAGAAAGAGTTGGAGAAGAAGAAGAGAAGCTTACCAATGGGTTCTTCTTGAGTTTGGAGCTAAAGCTTGGATTTGCAAAGGAAGTTAGGGCTTGGAGTTTTAATTTCCTCTTCCACCCTCCATTAACATAAAAGCTTGAGTATAAGGAAAATAGAAGAGAAGTGAATGAAGAGGAGAGGGTTGGAACTGAGTTAAGTGGGGTTAATTGGCTCAGCCCAAACCAAAGCCCTAAGTAAAAAGTGGCAAAAATCAACTTTCTCCAAACATATCAAAGCTTATACTCAAAAAGGTCGCAAACGGCATTTTGAACTCAATGGAGGTGGTCTCGAGTCCTAATTCGACCGTATGCAAAAAGTAGCTTTTCGGACTAAAATCCGACTAACGATAAAATATTTAAATAAAATATTTAAATATATAATCGATAAATATGCGGGTTGTTACAATATGAATTTATGAGAATTATTTGGACTTTATTTGAGCCATTTATCTTGGGAAAATGGGTGTTAGAGGATAAGATTCATAAGTGTAATTTACTAGAATTATTAAAAGAATATGCGGTTATTTTATTGGATCCATATAAGATATATAAATATATATTTAAGAGTTTGAGTCTCCATGATTTTTCCATGTATTCGTGTTAGCTTGCATGTGAGTAATGTATTCCATTTTGGACTGAGAAGTCAGAGTATTGTAGTAAGATAGTAGTAAAAGTAGCAATGTGAGCTGATAGACCGACTCGGAGGAAGATAGGCATCTAGTGTTCTTCATTCTATAGGGAGGCTACCCCAGGTGTGTGTAGCTCAAGTTCTTCAGGAAGGTAAGTCACAATAAGCTATGATGGTGGTATCAATCCACAGCTACGACTGTGCAATTGAGGAATGAATAGCTCACTGTTTGAGCTCCTTCCATAATAAAACGTTCATTATGATTTTAGTGGTCTTCAAACCACAGTGATGACTTTTATTTTTGGAATAGGTCAAGTGTACCCTATTATATGATATCGATGACATCAACATATTATGATATATTATTTTTAAGGTTGAGTAATATGGGGAGTGAGGGACACTCTTGTGCATTGATGTGCACTAGAACCTATTATATTGTTTAGATTACGTATTGGGAATATGCTGGAGGTTGGAATATGATTGATACTGTATGTTTTATATAACTATATTTTGTTGAATGAGTTCCTCATTCCAAGATGTAGTCTTGACCTATTTGTTTATTGTTTTCACTTATACTCTTGGATGCTCATAGTGAACATGATGAGACTTGAGAGTACGGAATTGGTTAACGATTTATTTGTAGCTACTTAAGGAAGAAAAAGAGGTTATGAATATCTTTCTAAAATCATATTTCTACCACTTCGGTATAGGTAGGAGGTTGCATTTATCTGTCGAATCATGTTTCTACTACTTTGGAATATGCTTTGTATTGTGGAATCAACTTTACAAAGACAAGTGTTAAAATTTTTTATGGCAGAAATAGTACCAATTTATTTTATATAGTCATTATGTTATGTACAAATATAATATTTTGGAGTGTCACATGTACTACTTCTTACGACTATTTTACAATTATCTAATTTGATTATATGACTAAACCTTTATAGCGAATCTTGTTCAAAATAAATTAAGCTTTTGGTTTAGTTTTCTATTACATATGTTGTTATTTTGGAGTATAATTAATGTTTTAAATACATTAAATATATAGTAGTGGAAAACCTTTAGAAAAAGTATTTAATCGTCTGTAGTGATGAAGGATATTCACAACCACGAGCATTGAACTGTATACAATAAATATTTATCCTTAAATGTTTTTAGTCAATATGTATTAAAATTGTGATATTGATATATTCATCAAGATTATTGTATGTAACCCTCTCCTTGCAGTTGATGGTGAATTAATGATGAAAGTTTGGGCTATTGAGGGATTGCATATATGTGATTTTTTACACAACAACTTATAGATGGTCTCAGTAGTTTAATTATAAAGCCAAAAAAATCTCATGTGATAATATGAAGTACTCTTTCGACTTGAGGCTACTGCAAAATTTAAATGTCAAAACTATATTTTGACTATGGTTAATCACATGACAAAGATGATCATATTAGGGGCATAGTTGGATATAAGTTAAAGTGAAATACTATTCAAGAGAGAATTCCTCTCTTTGGAATAAATGGTTATTATCATCATAATTGGTAGTCAATTTAAATTCAAAGTGTTTGGCCAAAGAAAATTATTTAATTGATAAATGTCATTAGATTTTTAACTATGGATATAAATGTTAAACATTGCAACTAATTATGTTTAAAGTTTTGACCATTAACTAAGCTCTAGATAGTTGTATAATATAGTGATGATAAGAGAAAACATGTACAAAATATCATTGCTAGAGGGAATCACTTTACAATATATAAAATAAGATTTCACTTAGGTAATCAATAAGCAACTATACTCATGTCCACTATTGTGCTTCAACAAAGTCTTTACAGGCTTTAGTATATACATTGTTTTCACATTTAGGAGTCACACAAATGCAACTCTAAGCTATCGGTCGAAAATAATTTAACGAAATAACTTATAAAAGTTACAAAATATTGTGGATAAATTAATCGAATGTTATACTAATTTGATTATTATTTAATAATATTATCGAAGAAATGAAAATTTAATTAACAAAATATGTACCTAATTATTTATATCCATCGAAATTAATATTTGCTAAATAATAGATGTTGTAGAGTAGCCTAAATTATTAACATTGAGTGATAATTAAAGGACTAACTATATTGCCAACATTTGAATTGTTAATTATTTATTTGGGTTGATGGACCTAATTAATAAATAAAATATAGCCTGTGGAAATATATTAAGGATATATTTTTGTAGCTTCTGATGCTATAATACACCCACAGTGCCTCCATTTAAAATGACTAATTTTCTTCTCTCTCCATGATAAATTATATCATAATAGTGGACTTTAAAACTCCATCGTTAAGTTTGAGAAAATTTCTTTCAAAGGCAGAACCAGCAATTCATGGTGTAATTAATCGGCAAGATCATTGTGAAAATCTTATTTCAAAATTTTATAAAATTCCCTTTTCTAAAAGCGTTTGAAATTAAATTTTTATTCTTTATCATGGACACACTACATAGAGATGATCAACATCCAGCAAGAGAGTAGGATTTATTTAATGACTCGTATTTCATAGTTAAATACATAGAGAACATATAAATTAACATATCTAAATGACATTGTTTTGAGCAAAAACATGCATAGATTTAAATTTGAACCCTTTCGACTATTTAAGATAGAAACACTATTTTGTCCATAACTTTTGATAGGAGCCGATTCTTGTCCAATATGAAAGACCACATTAGTTACCTTATCTGTATGTGGTCAAAAATGGTGATTTGACTTAATTATTTGACAGATTTGATTATTTTAGATTTTCATTCTACGGTAGTCATCAATTAGCGAGTAAATAAGGCCCACTAACCATCTTTTAATAATCCACCTTTATCAGGTTTTCCAATAGGCTAACATAATTTCTTACATTCTATTTGCACCAAAATTTGTCACAAACCCCAAATATCATGAAAGCACCAGTGAATGAACACAGAACAACAGTATTCTTACATAAATCTTAGATATAGACAAAGTAGAGAACACCAAATGAAAAATAAGAAACAGAAACACATGATTTATAATGGTTCGGCTATCTTCGGCCTACCTCCACTTCGAAGGATAATCTTTTATTGATGTGCAATCATGATTTTGAGTGCAATCATGATTTTGGCAGTGTCTGGACGTTGCAGGATCAAAAGTCACTTTTCAGTCGGCTCTAGGGTGTTATTTATAGGCGCTCCATGCAAATATCTCGCTCAAACTTCGAATGACCTCCTCTGGCACGTGAGCGGGCCCACGCGATTGATCCCATGAAATTTTGACTCGATCCGTGATCGATACGAACGTAATTCGTATCGATTAAAATTTTGTCCAATGGAGTCGAAATTTGGCAAGAATGTTCTTTAGGTTGTACGTAAGCTCCAGTGAAAATTCGATAGCATTTGGACTTGTAGATTGTGAAATATGATCGATGCAAGTTCGTGTTCATCGGTTGGCTGTCGCGTTCGTATCCATCACTTCGTCTCCTTACTCTCCTCTCCTCGTATCGATCAAGTTGGCATCGGTGACGCGTCTCGAAGATCCAGGGGAGATCCACCTTTCGCGCCACTTTGATTGCTTCCTTCGTATCGATCGATATGAATACGATCGATACGAACATGACTCAAGAACCTTCGCATCCACCCAACATAGCCATCCTGAGAATGCCCTTCGGTCTTCTTCGAATCGATGCATGAGTGGGTTCTTCGTATCGATCAATAATCGACCGATACGAAATGCTTATCCAAGTTCCTACGACCACTGCACCATCCTTCGTATCAATTCCAGCCCTGATCGACACGAAATGCTTCGACATACTTTGCCATCCGATCGATACATATGTATCGTTACGGAATCCATAGCCTGAGTCCATCCTGATCGATATGAATGCATTGATCCAAAGCCACTTCTATCGATACGAATTGTGTCAATATGAAATGTATCGATACGAAATCACCGATACGAAATTAATCCCTTCCAATATTGATTCACCCTTATCTCGAGCATACAAACTCTGATTGACTTGAAATTTGAAATTTGGCCTCTTCTAGCCTTGATTATCATTCCCAAATGATCCCGCCTTGATTGGAGCTCGGCAAAACTTTGACGACATCGATCACAATCTTGTTTCCAATCGATATCCAATCCCAATATCCATCCTTTTCAGCTAATTTGTTGATATTCCGGCGTTGACCATTGGGATAAAATTTTCCCCCTAAAACATACCTTGTGGCAAGAAGCTGTGTTTTGAATAGTTCCGAGTTCGACATCCGAAGTCCATATTCCGTCTATAGCCACACCATTCGACTCATAATCCAATCCATTACCAAGCCATCCCATCCGAGTGCATCGTTCTTGACTGCTCCGAGTCGATGTCCGATTCCAAATCCAGTAACCAAAGCCTTAGCCAACCATATCCATTAACCAACAACCGAATCCAGGACCTCTCCAGGTCGATATCCAAATCCTTTTGCCGTTCATAGACGATATTCATATCTGTAACCTCTCTGGGTTCTTGCCGAGTGTAATCCACACTCAACGACTTGTTCCAAGCAATGCCTTGGTATCTGTGGTTCAGTGTCCCTGAACGATGAGTAATGACATGGCTTAAGTCCTAAGCCGAATCCCGGTCGCTCTTGACCCTTGTCGAGAATAGTCCATACTCTACGACCTGAAATAGCAACCGATAATATTGGGCCTAAATCCTAGGCCAAATCCTGGTCTCTCCAGACCCTTGTTAAGCGTAGTCTATACTCAACGACCTGAATATGCCAATTCCCCGCATTCAGACGTAGAGACTTACCCCTTGCTAGACATAATCCATACTCGACGACCATTTACCAAGAACCAAATAAAAATCCAATCAAAAGCGAATCCGAAACGATAGCAAATCAGAAAACCAAAAATCCATACCAGAAATTCAAACCAATATCCAAACCAGAAAGCAAGCATCCAAATAAAGTCCAAAACAGAAAGCAAACAGAACCAAGAGTTCAAACCAAATTTTGAAACCAAACCAGAAAAAGCAAATGTCCAAACCAACAGAAACAACAAATTTCACAGAACCATAGCGTCGCGGTTTATTATCATTCAGAGCATGCCTAAGGGTCCTCATCATCCCCATACATGAGTAAGTGACTTGGCAGCATGCTCAGAGTTTTCTACTTATTTTATATCATCTCTGTCAATTGATAACCAATCAACCATCATTCCTGGGCCTCGTGCCATTGTTTTTTAAGGTAGATGGTGGTTGCTCCTATTCTACCACCGCATTCCGAGCCCCGACGTATTGTCGCAACTGGCCATTCCTTACGTGCTCCTTGATTATATCCTTTAGATGCCTGCAGCTGTTGGTATCGTGTCCGTCCAAATCGTGAAAGAGACAGTGCCTTCTTGATGCCATTTCACTTTCCGAGGGTTCCCTCCTTGCTGGCCTTCGATAGGGAAGGCGATCCCGAGTCTCCGTGAGTATCCGTTCTAACGTTTCGTTCAATCCCGTGTAAGTGGAGAATTTTGGCTCTCTCCACCGCTTCCTTGCCCTTCCAGACTCCTCATCCAACTTCCTTTTTTCTTTATCCTTATCTTTATCCGAATTTCCGCTGGACGACCCTCCATCCTCAGCTGCATTCACCTCCTTTAATTTCATATCCGAACATGCATCTTCCTGTCGAAGGAATCTCTCAGCTTCGTGAAAGAATTCCCCGAGATCCATTAGTGGGTCCCGTATCAATGCCACTTTGAAATTCGAATTCTCTCTGACTTCTGACACCGCTGCCATTAAAATCATCGATGGATCCGGTCGATCCACCGAAGAAACCGCTGCATTGAACCGAGTTAAGAAAGCTCTGAGAGATTCCCCTATTATTTTCTTTACTGATGTTAGCATCATCACGTTCTTTGGCCTTTTGATATGAACCCGAAACTGCTTCAGAAACCAGTCCACCAATTCTGTCCATGTCTTGATAGATCCTTCTTCCAGCTGTCTGAACCACATATCAGCTATATCCGTCAAGTACAAAGGGAAACATCGGGCCATCACTTCCTCCGATTCCCCCAGCACTTCCATATGTCTTGTGTATCTCATCAAATGATCACTTGGATCAGCCTTGCCATTGTATACTTCCAGCGTTGTAGTCTGAACTCTGATGGATTCCGAGCCACCCTGATGTCACGAGTAAATGGACTCTTGTTTTCTCCTTCCAGATCTCTGTTTGTCAATCCTTTGTGCATAGTTCGCCTGATCCCCCGAGCCCCCGAGAGAATTTCAAAACGTACTCTTCATCATGCGCTTCTGCATTCCTACCAGCATCTTGTCGTGTGCTGTCATTTGGAATTCCTCCATGAATTGGTCCATTGTTGCCAAGTGGCGTGCCCCCGAGCCCCCGAGAGAATTTCAAAACGTAAATGGGTTGCCCCCCGAGCCCCCGAGAGAATTTCAAAACGTACTCTTCATCATGCGCTTCTGCATTCCTACCAGCATCTTGTCGTGTGCTGTCATTTGGAATTCCTCCATGAATTGGTCCATTGTTGCCAAGTGGCGTGCCCCCGAGCCCGGACCCATCCTGATTAACAGTCGTGTGCTGATTAGGTGCTGCGCCCTGCTGAGCTGCTACATTCGATTGCATGTTGGGTCTTTTTGCTCCAGCTCCTTGGATCTGAACTCCAGCAACTCCAACTGTCCCTACCTGTCCAAACTGTCTGAGGAGGTTCTGCATCATTTCCTCCTGTCTCTTCAGAAACTCTTCATGCATAGCTCCCATCATCATCTCCATCTCGTCTCTGGTGATGAAAGTCGAAGTCTGATTAGCCCCTGATGATGCCTCCTAGCTTCCTTTATGCTGACTTCTCTCTGCTCTTTGTCTTCTACTTGATTGCCTTGTCATAGCTTTTCAAATCTGAATCCTTAAGCCTCCAGGTTTAATATCCAAGCAGTGGAATCCCTGAGTTAGCCGTTCTCAGTGAAAGCACCAAAGTGTTTGCGCCAAAATTGGTCACACACCCCAAATATCGTGAAAGCACACCAGTGTATGAACACTGATCAGTAGTATTCTTACATAAATCTCAGATCCAGACAAAGTAGAGAACAACAATTGAAAAATAACAAACAGAAACACAAGATTTATAGTGGTTCAGCTATCTCCAGCTTACATCCACTTCGAAGGATAATCTTTTATTGATGTTTTTGCTGGTTACAGTGAATTACAACAACAATTTTGAGTACAACAATGGAGTTTGAGTGCAACCGTGATTTTGGCATAGTTTGGATGTTGCAGGATCAAAAGTCCCTTTCGTGTAGGCTCTAGGGTGCTATTTATAGGCGCTCCATGCAAATATCTCGCTCAAACTTTGGAAGACATCTTCTGGCATGTGAGCGACTCGATCCTCGATCGATACAAAAGTAATTCGTATCGATCAAGATTTTGCTCAATGGAGTCAAAATTTGGCAGGAACGTTCTTTAGGTTGTACGTATGCTCTTGTGATAATTTGGTAGCATTTGGACTTATAGATTGTGAGATATGATCGATGCAAGTACGCGTTCATCGGTTGGCTGTCGCGTTCGTATCCATCACTTTGTCTCCTTGCTCTCCTCTCTTCGAATCGATCAAGTTGGCATCGATGACGTGTCTCGAAAATCCACCTTTCGCGTTGCTTTGATTGCCTCCTTCGTATCAATACGAACATGGCTCCTGAACCCTTCGCATCTACCCAACATAGCCATCCTAAGAATGCCCTTCAGACTTTTTTGAATCAATGCATGAGTGAGTTCTTTGTATCGATCAATAATCAACCGATACGAAATGTTTATCCAAGTTCCTGCGACCGCTCCATTCTTCTTGTTGATCCCAACCCTGATCGATAAGAATGCTTCAACATACTTTTCCATCCGATTGATACGTATGTATCGATACGAAATCCATAGCCTAAGTCCATCTTGATCGATACGAATGTGTTGATCCAAAGTAAGTAGCCAAATCCACTTCTATCGATACGAACTGTGTCGATACGAAATGTATCGATACGAAATCACCAATATGAAATCAGTCCCTTCCAATATTGATTCACCCATACCTCGAGCATATGAACTCCGATTGACCTGAAATTTGAAATGTAGCCTCTCCTAGCCTTGATCCTCATTCCCAGTCGATCCCGCCTTGATTGGAGCTCGGCCAAACTTTAACGACATCGATCACAACCTTGTTTTCAGTCGATCTCCAATCCCAATATCCATCCTTTCCAGCTAATTTGTTGATATTCTGGCCTTGACCAAAAGGGGGGATAGCACATTCCTAAAACATTTCCTAACCTAACCACCATTAAAACTTCTCTAAATCAAAGGAAAACATTATTTTTTGAAAGAAATTAGAAGATCCAAAACTAGTTAGCAAAAGAGAGTTAGAGTAATCATCAGTTTAATTAAATTAAAGCTGACTGGAGTTGTTCGTCACCGTTTGGAAATTATTTGGGTGATTTGAGGGTTTCCCAAGAAGGATAAAGCTTAGACTGATAAGTGGTTCATAACCCCTTACTAGTGTATGTGTATTTCGCATTTTATAATTACTTTAGATCCATTTTAGACTGAAATATATAATTAATCTGCATTGGTTATATTTTTAAATATATTTAAATTGATGTTTTGATGATTTTATATGGATTAGAATTGTATTTCTTGTATATGTGATATGTTTATTGAATTATTTAAATGACTTAACATATTTAATTCTATGTTATTTGTATGTTTACATGTATATACTTGAATGATTGTTTAGGGATTGGGAATGTGTTTTCAAGCATTGGAAAACCTTTGCTAAGCATATGGATTTTTTTTATTTGGAGGTAGAAAAAAAAAAGGCAAGTGGGCATGCATAAGGAAAAGGAAATCAGAAATTGAATTTTAGGCAAAAATCTAGAAACTTGGAGTCATACTTACTGACCCAAGGCACACTTTAAGCTAAGTATAAGAAAATTCAAGGCGAATCCCAATCGAAAAAGGTTCAGTAGGAAGCAAAAAAAATACCAAACACGAAAACGGTCCAATGTCGACTTGAAACTTGCTTTCGGTCAGTATTAGGGTCGGTTCGAGGTTTTCCCCCAAGTACAGAATCTATTATCCTCTAAGCTATGACTTGGGTTAGAGAACATGGTAACTTCAGGCCAAATCTTCAAAACCTTAAAAACAAACTCAAGGTCATTTTAATACGGGATAGTATTTTGGAAAGCCATGACTTCCTTAAATGCTGACAACTTTTATTTTTAAGCCCACTAAGTGTTGAATGACCGTCGAAGGGATGACAAGAGAATCTTTTGAGCAAATTGAGGATAGGATAAGTTGACATAGGTGAACAACAACTATTAGAGGAAAGTGGGAGCATTAATCAACTTAAATGAGTAATTAGAGCGTGGATCAGGAATGAACTTCAACCAAGATGAGTGCATCACAATGATTTGGTGATTTAGAACATGGGAAGTATTCCAAGGAGATCACTACTGTAGGTATGGATGCTCATTATGAGAGTGTCAATATTGAGATCACTTAGTAGGGTTTTCCTCTATGTACAATTTGTTTGTTATATGAGCGCTTAAAATAGTACGTGGATGTAATCTTGTGATATGGTCATAGGCACAAGTTACAATATATTCATGAGTCACTTTAGGGTGGGAGGATGAGTGGGTTTTTGATACTATGGATGTTTTTTTATACTATGGATGTTTGTTGATGCGTAATATTATTTTGAGTCATATACCATAAGGATATATATCTTTTTAAAGTAGAGTAGTATGAGCATAGTGTAGTAGGGCAATGCAAGAGAGTGGGTGTGAGCATAGTGCATTAGGACCACTTCATGGCCATTCTTATAGGTACATGTGTAGGTTCTTTTACTTGTGTGCAAGAGAATGGTACGTATAAGCTCAGTGCAATAGAACCATTTCATGGCTATTCTTGTAAGTACATGTATAGTTTCTTATTCTCATATGTTATATATTTTGGGTTCATATGTTTTTAGGTATATGAGCCATTTACACCAAACTGTTGTCTGATCCAAAGTTATTTGTTTTATCCTATCTCTTATGACTTTCATGAGTTGGTTGACAGATAAGCTGGTGTGATTATGCATGGTGCTGCTCAGTTGAGACAAGCATAAGGCATACATATTATTTAAATCGATTAGATCTTTATTATATATATTCTATTGTATAAGATATATTATTAGGGATAACTTGTTTATTTGCAATCGTTTATGTATTTGAGAGAAACTGGCTAATTTATTTTCCATATCGTCATTTGAGAGATTTCTTGTTTGATAATTTGGGCTTACCTATGAGTGGTTTATTTTGATAATACTGCTATCTCGCTTGTTTTATATATGTATTATTGTGTTTTATCCATGTGTTATGAGATATATGATAGGTTAATGAATTTTTAGTCAGATTTAAAAACGAACCTTTATGGGATTGGTGCTTAGTAGTGTAAGAGATCTATTTATATGCACCAGACATAGAGGGGCATTACATCTGATATTAGAGCTTTGGATAAAAAAAACCTCAACCATGGGTAAGGGACACCCAAGAACCAATTAAGCGTAGTATGAGAGAACGTATTTGTTGATTTATAAATTTAAAACTATACATATATTGTAACAAATTTTCACGCACCATCATATATTATTCCATTGGCATTAGAGGGAATCATTCCTATTGATCTATTGAGAATGGACTAAAGGATTAGAAATGCAGACTTAACACCAAGTGTTGTAGCAAAAGAGGAAGGCAATAAGGTGTATGGAGTTACTGTAGTTGGAAGTATGAAAGCGACATTCAACAACTATATGAGGAAGGTGATGCAAGATATAAAACTTAAGGGATGGAGTTGCATGTGGTTGTAGTGTAAAAGTGCAAGAATAAGGGATGACTTTGCAAACAAAGAATTTTCAACTAGGGTAAAAGCCGCAGAGTTGACCATGTTGAAGGTAAAGTTCATCGCTAAGGTACTCAAGTGACCGACGAGGAAGCCAAATAAGACCTATTTATGGAATAAAAATAAATGGGTTGCCCCCCGAGCCCCCGAGAGAATTTCAAAACGTACTCTTCATCATGCGCTTCTGCATTCCTACCAGCATCTTGTCGTGTGCTGTCATTTTGAATTCCTCCATGAATTGGTCCATTGTTGCCAAGTGGCGTGCCCCCGAGCCCGGACCCATCCTGATTAACAGTCGTGTGCTGATTAGGTGCTGCGCCCTGCTGAGCTGCTACATTCGATTGCCTGTTGGGTCTTTTTGCTCCAGCTCCTTGGATCTGAACTCCAGCAACTCCAACTGTCCCTACCTGTCCAAACTGTCTGAGGAGGTTCTGCATCATTTCCTCCTGTCTCTTCAGAAACTCTTCATGCATAGCTCCCATCATCATCTCCATCTCGTCTCTGGTGATGAAAGTCGAAGTCTGATTAGCCCCTGATGATGCCTCCTAGCTTCCTTTATGCTGACTTCTCTCTGCTCTTTGTCTTCTACTTGATTGCCTTGTCATAGCTTTTCAAATCTGAATCCTTAAGCCTCCAGGTTTAATATCCAAGCAGTGGAATCCCTGAGTTAGCCGTTCTCAGTGAAAGCACCAAAGTGTTTGCGCCAAAATTGGTCACACACCCCAAATATCGTGAAAGCACACCAGTGTATGTACACTGATCAGTAGTATTCTTACATAAATCTCAAATCCAGACAAAGTAGAGAACAACAATTGAAAAATAACAAACAGAAACACAAGATTTATAGTGGTTCAGCTATCTCCAGCTTACATCCACTTCGAAGGATAATCTTTTATTGATGTTCTTGCTGGTTACAGTGAATTACAACAACAATTTTGAGTACAACAATGGAGTTTGAGTGCAACCGTGATTTTGGCATAGTTTGGATGTTGCAGGATCAAAAGTCCCTTTCTTGTAGGCTCTAGGGTGCTATTTATAGGCGCTCCATGCAAATATCTCGCTCAAACTTTGGAAGACATCTTCTGGCATGTGAGCGACTCGATCCTCGATCGATACAAAAGTAATTCGTATCGATCAAGATTTTTCTCAATGGAGTCAAAATTTGGCAGGAACGTTCTTTAGGTTGTACGTATGCTCTTGTGATAATTTGGTAGCATTTGGACTTATAGATTGTGAGATATGATCGATGCAAGTACGCGTTCATCGGTTGGCTGTCGCGTTCGTATCCATCACTTTGTCTCCTTGCTCTCCTCTCTTCGAATCGATCAAGTTGGCATCGATGACGTGTCTCGAAAATCCACCTTTCGCGTTGCTTTGATTGCCTCCTTCGTATCAATACGAACATGGCTCCTGAACCCTTCGCATCTACCCAACATAGCCATCCTAAGAATGCCCTTCAGACTTTTTTGAATCAATGCATGAGTGAGTTCTTTGTATCGATCAATAATCAACCGATACGAAATGTTTATCCAAGTTCCTGCGACCGCTCCATTCTTCTTGTTGATCCCAACCCTGATCGATAAGAATGCTTCAACATACTTTTCCATCCGATTGATACGTATGTATCGATACGAAATCCATAGCCTAAGTCCATCTTGATCGATACGAATGTGTTGATCCAAAGTAAGTAGCCAAATCCACTTCTATCGATACGAACTGTGTCGATACGAAATGTATCGATACGAAATCACCAATATGAAATCAGTCCCTTCCAATATTGATTCACCCATACCTCGAGCATATGAACTCCGATTGACCTGAAATTTGAAATGTAGCCTCTCCTAGCCTTGATCCTCATTCCCAGTCGATCCCGCCTTGATTGGAGCTCGGCCAAACTTTAACGACATCGATCACAACCTTGTTTTCAGTCGATCTCCAATCCCAATATCCATCCTTTCCAGCTAATTTGTTGATATTCTGGCCTTGACCAAAAGGGGGGATAGCACATTCCTAAAACATTTCCTAACCTAACCACCATTAAAACTTCTCTAAATCAAAGGAAAACATTATTTTTTGAAAGAAATTAGAAGATCCAAAACTAGTTAGCAAAAGAGAGTTAGAGTAATCATCAGTTTAATTAAATTAAAGCTGACTGGAGTTGTTCGTCACCGTTTGGAAATTATTTGGGTGATTTGAGGGTTTCCCAAGAAGGATAAAGCTTAGACTGATAAGTGGTTCATAACCCCTTACTAGTGTATGTGTATTTCGCATTTTATAATTACTTTAGATCCATTTTAGACTGAAATATATAATTAATCTGCATTGGTTATATTTTTAAATATATTTAAATTGATGTTTTGATGATTTTATATGGATTAGAATTGTATTTCTTGTATATGTGATATGTTTATTGAATTATTTAAATGACTTAACATATTTAATTCTATGTTATTTGTATGTTTACATGTATATACTTGAATGATTGTTTAGGGATTGGGAATGTGTTTTCAAGCATTGGAAAACCTTTGCTAAGCATATGGATTTTTTTTATTTGGAGGTAGAAAAAAAAGGCAAGTGGGCATGCATAAGGAAAAGGAAATCAGAAATTGAATTTTAGGCAAAAATCTAGAAACTTGGAGTCATACTTACTGACCCAAGGCACACTTTAAGCTAAGTATAAGAAAATTCAAGGCGAATCCCAATCGAAAAAGGTTCAGTAGGAAGCAAAAAAAATACCAAACACGAAAACGGTCCAATGTCGACTTGAAACTTGCTTTCGGTCAGTATTAGGGTCGGTTCGAGGTTTTCCCCCAAGTACAGAATCTATTATCCTCTAAGCTATGACTTGGGTTAGAGAACATGGTAACTTCAGGCCAAATCTTCAAAACCTTAAAAATAAACTCAAGGTCATTTTAATACGGGATAGTATTTTGGAAAGCCATGACTTCCTTAAATGCTGACAACTTTTATTTTTAAGCCCACTAAGTGTTGAATGACCGTCGAAGGGATGACAAGAGAATCTTTTGAGCAAATTGAGGATAGGATAAGTTGACATAGGTGAACAACAACTATTAGAGGAAAGTGGGAGCATTAATCAACTTAAATGAGTAATTAGAGCGTGGATCAGGAATGAACTTCAACCAAGATGAGTGCATCACAATGATTTGGTGATTTAGAACATGGGAAGTATTCCAAGGAGATCACCACTGTAGGTATGGATGCTCATTATGAGAGTGTCAATATTGAGATCACTTAGTAGGGTTTTCCTCTATGTACAATTTGTTTGTTATATGAGCGCTTAAAATAGTACGTGGATGTAATCTTGTGATATGGTCATAGGCACAAGTTACAATATATTCATGAGTCACTTTAGGGTGGGAGGATGAGTGGGTTTTTGATACTATGGATGTTTTTTTATACTATGGATGTTTGTTGATGCGTAATATTATTTTGAGTCATATACCATAAGGATATATATCTTTTTAAAGTAGAGTAGTATGAGCATAGTGTAGTAGGGCAATGCAAGAGAGTGGGTGTGAGCATAGTGCATTAGGACCACTTCATGGCCATTCTTATAGGTACATGTGTAGGTTCTTTTACTTGTGTGCAAGAGAATGGTACGTATAGGCTCAGTGCAATAGAACCATTTCATGGCTATTCTTGTAAGTACATGTATAGTTTCTTATTCTCATATGCTATATATTTTGGGTTCATATGTTTTTAGGTATATGAGCCATTTACACCAAACTGTTGTCTGATCCAAAGTTATTTGTTTTATCCTATCTCTTATGACTTTCATGAGTTGGTTGACAGATAAGCTGGTGTGATTATGCATGGTGCTGCTCAGTTGAGACAAGCATAAGGCATACATATTATTTAAATCGATTAGATCTTTATTATATATATTCTATTGTATAAGATATATTATTAGGGATAACTTGTTTATTTGCAATCGTTTATGTATTTGAGAGAAACTGGCTAATTCATTTTCCATATCGTCATTTGAGAGATTTCTTGTTTGATAATTTGGGCTTACCTATGAGTGGTTTATTTTGATAATACTGCTATCTCGCTTGTTTTATATATGTATTATTGTGTTTTATCCATGTGTTATGAGATATATGATAGGTTAATGAATTTTTAGTCAGATTTAAAAACGAACCTTTATAGGATTGGTGCTTAGTAGTGTAAGAGATCTATTTATATGCACCAGACATAGAGGGGCATTACATCTGATATTAGAGCTTTGGTTAAAAAAAACCTCAACCATGGGTAAGGGACACCCAAGAACCAATTAAGCGTAGTATGAGAGAACGTATTTGTTGATTTATAAATTTAAAACTATACATATATTGTAACAAATTTTCACGCACCATCATATATTATTCCATTGGCATTAGAGGGAATCATTCCTATTGATCTATTGAGAATGGACTAAAGGATTAGAAATGCAGACTTAACACCAAGTGTTGTAGCAAAAGAGGAAGGCAATAAAGTGTATGGAGTTACTGTAGTTGGAAGTATGAAAGCGACATTCAACAACTATATGAGGAAGGTGATGCAAGATATAAAACTTAAGGGATGGAGTTGCATGTGGTTGTAGTGTAAAAGTGCAAGAATAAGGGATGACTTTGCAAACAAAGAATTTTCAACTAGGGTAAAAGCCACAGAGTTGACCATGTTGAAGGTAAAGTTCATCGCTAAGGTACTCAAGTGACCGACGAGGAAGCCAAATAAGACCTATTTATGGAATATAGTTTGAAACGTGACATACATATGAATAATCAACCATAATAGTTCTTAGAATCACTTGAGGATGGTACATATCAACTTTGGTACAAAGGCAATTAGCTTTGGGATAATTCAAAGGAGCACTTGTCGATTTTTTGATGATGGCTTAGATATTCATCTAAGTGGATATCTATTGGTCAAACGAGAATTTTTGTACACTTTTAAGAAGAAATTTAGTTAACACCTCAAAGCACAACTTAAGAATTACCAACCCCTTCAAAAACCCCCTTTTGAATGAGTCGATAAGGACCGCATGCCTTCCAAAGGTGTTCTTTCTAAGTTATTAATTGATGATAGGAAATCTTGTCAACATTCAAAGCAAAGTTTAAGAAACAACTCATTCAAAATCCATTTCGAATGGGACGAAAGGGTCATTACACCTTTAAAGATGGACTACATTCGAAAGCATAGGTTCTACGGTCATGGTGAATACTTCTTCGAAAGGGGTTATATGCTTTAGAATATCCAAGCGCCTTTCTAAGGAGTCATCATAGCTGATATGACTTCGATAACCATATAGTGAGTTCCTTCGAAACCCCTTTCGACTGAGTTGAGAGGATCATTATTCTCTCGAAGGGACTTGATGTATAATCTACAAAACAAAAAAAATTTAAACTCAATATGCATTGGAATCTCATCATGAATGAATGATATAAATTCAATTGACTTGTCAATATTGGATTATTATCATGTCAATTTAATATTTCATGTCATGAAACATGATGATAATATGATTCAGAATCAAAATATCCAAGTTGACTCCATATCATGCATAAGTCAGATAGGGATTGAGAAAACAAGTGAGTATTATGTGCACTTGGTTGTTAGTCAAGCTAATGGTCGAAATGATCTTCCTCGGATTCGAAATTGATATTGGATCCATGCATCCACTCCTTTTTATTTATCTAATTTGGATTACAAGTAGGAGAATTTTCCCCAAATTGATCTTGGGTTACAAGAATTTGATTTTTATATAAAGGAAGAAAGAAATTTCAATGTTCCCAAGATTCTATCCCTGGCATGGACCCCTAGGGTCGTATTTATAGATGCAGATTGGCACCTTCTGCTCCCATCCTTTCGAAGTCGTCTAAAGGTCTCTCTTCCAACCTTTCGTGCTCATTCTTTCGCCTTTGTCCTTCTGCTTCCATGACTTCAAAGGCGGATGTCTGGTATCTTATTATGTTTGAATTAGTCCTTTTGCCTCCATCAAATGTACATCAACAATGGATATTGTTCCAACGTTCCTTAATTCTTCTTTCATGTACTTCTGGAACCTTTCGACATCTTCGAAAGGCACGCCTCTTTTAGTAGCAAAAGGTGCAAGGTTCCCTATCCTGTTATATGGATGCAAGCGGAAGCACTCCCAGCACCTTCTTCTCCTTCGAAACCTCTTCTTGGTTGCCTTGGCTTTGATGTTAATCATGATAAGCGATTACATGAGTGAGTGAGGAAGTGCTTGCGAATGGTTTCAAAAGGACTAGTAGGTGACGAGAGGATCATTGCGAAAGGTCACTACGTCTCATGTGAAGTTTTCTTTATGCTCGCCAAAGGGTCTAACCATTTCGAAAGGCTTATCTTTGCTTTCGAAAGGTGCACATTGGTAAAGTGTCCCTATGTGGATGATTAACAATGGTGAAACCAACCATTTCGAAGGGTTTGGTTCTTGTGAGCGAGCTTGTTATTTGATACCTACGGAAGGTGTTGAAAGTCTACGTGGTGGATCGTACACTGTATATGCAAGTATATATGAAAAAATACATGATGCAACTAAAATAATATTAATCTAAGTAAATGTAGAATAAGCACACCAGAATTTTATACTGGTTCGGACCTCCCGTTCTACGTCCAGTCCTGAAGCTCCCATTTGGAATTCGACTATCAAAAACCCTCTCATCATCCGGAGGAATAGGCTTGGTTACAATGAGTTATTCTTGTCAAATGCATGTTCTAATATAACATGATGTTGACTAATTAGTACAATTGCTTCCAATATATTTCTAAGGAATATTATCTATGAAGAACTGAGTATATGGAAGAGTGAATACAAGTAAAGATTGCTAGAGTGCAGAGATCAAGAATATATGATGGAGTATGGAATTAGAAAACATAAGTAAGTCAAGTAAGTTTTTCCTCTTGATTCTTGATGCTATATATAGTTGTAGATAGGTATCTTGAGTAGTCACACCCATTAATGAATCCTCTAAGGTTGCTTCTGTTGATGGTGAAGAGTTGTGGCGAAGAGAAGCAGAGATATCCATTCACATATGGCAACTGTAATTCATTTCTGAAGTTCGAGTTTGAATTCAGATGTCTGGTACTATTTTTTTTGAATATAACAGAGAATTAGACGTCTAAGTGCTATTACCAGACGTATGGTTTAGCCTATTTGTTGTTCCAAAGAACTATTTCAGACGTCTGACTTATTCACCCAAACGGCTGATATGGTGCATGTCAGTTTTTGTGCATCTTTTCTTTTACTTCCTTGTTCCTATCGACTTGTAATCTCTTGTAGTGTTCTTTGAGCCTCGTTCTTGTCTTTCTAGTGATGTTGTTCTAACAAGTACCTGTATATATAAATATATATATGTATATTTGATTTCAATTATATAGTTGTTGTCATCGAAACCATAGATTAGATTTCTAACGTTCTCCCCTTTTTTAATGATGATGACAACTATACAATGTACTTAGATATAATTTTATAAATCTCCCCCTGAATATGTGCTTACCATTATTTTATGTGCTTACCATTATTTCTCCCCCTTTGGCATTATCAAAAAGCATTAATACAAGAATATGTATGATATAATCAATAATCATGAATAGACGAAAGATAACTAATTAATCATAAGCAATGAGCCTAAAAGCATTTTTATAACTATTATACATAGTGATTACATTCATAGATTTATGATTCCATTGTAAAGATAGAACCTATACATATAAATAATCTAAGTATTTTTAGAGGAAGATTTGGCTTGATCATCTTCTTCATCTATATTCTTGGAAGAACTAGCTTGTATTATAGGAGATTTTTGAGTATGTTCTAGAGGTTCTTTTTCCTCTTTAAAAAGTTTATAATGTTTTGATGGAGGAGAAGAAGGCGTTGGAGTTGGCCAATCTTTCGAAAGTGGTGTAGGGCCACAGACTCGTTGGAGAACCGCTTTTAGAACAGACAATGTTGTTGAAAGCGATGTCTCAACTGTGGCTAGGTGAGAAGAAAATGTTGTTTCGAAGCTATCGAAATGCTTAGACAAAATTTTTTGATTTCTTGATAAGATAAGTTGATTTTAGAGAGTTAAATCTCGAATGCTTTCATTTGGATTAGTTTCAGTGTGAGTCTCCAAAATGTCATCTTGCCCTGGATAGTCAAAAGGTGCAGGAGGAGGAATGTGTTCTTCTTCTTGTGATGGTTGGTGTTGGGATTGAGGCCTAGCTTATACAACTTGTTGACGATGTTGCATCCATTCGTCAAATGAAATAAAATCCGGGGGATTTTCTGGTAAGCGCATAAGAGAGAAGAATTTTGTGCAGGCGTATTTGAGGGCAATCTCCACAAAAGTTGATAAATATAATGGAATGTTGTGGGATTGCAGAAGGCCCATGATGTAGGTAGGGTAAATGATTGATGGACGGGATCGAGTCCAATAATGTTTAAAATCATCAAATATAAATTTCGCGCAATTTACCCTCGTACCACTAAAGATAGCATATAAAGTTTTGTCAGACGTCTTGATATAATATCAGACGTCTGAAATTAGCCTGTTTTTTATATTAAGAAGGCAGAGACAATTTTCTGACGTCTGGATGTTTATATAAGATGTCTGATATTTGCATAGGATTAAATGGTGTGATATAAGGGTGTCAAACGTCTGATGGTATTGTTTAGACGTCTGAAATCTCTAGTATGTCCAAAAATAGTATGATTTTGGAAGGATTTGCTTGATATTTGAGGGATTGATTTTATTGAAACATAATATCATTATTTTTGAAAACAAATACAAATATAATGAAAATACAATAAATATAGACAAGTTTATTTAGATGAGGATTGAGTATCGCAATCTTCAGATTTGCTATCCTTCCATGGCTTGAGTGGAGACCAAATATTTCCACATTCGTTGGTTCTTAGGGAACCAGAGAATTGCCTAGGTGGAGGATCCCAAGGGGTACAATAAGAGGCAAAAGGATCTAGAGGATTGCAAGGAATTGGAAGTGGTTCATGTACATCATTTTTTCATGAATTGCAAAATTTGGTCGCTACTTGCTCTAGAAAACTCTGTCTTCTTGCAGTGACTTTTTGTTCGAAATATAATTCTCGTTGTAAATCCATTTTTTGCTTCTGGTAATGATGTATATCATCGATTTTTTCTTTGGTGTTAGGAGAGACAAATAGAGATCGTTTGGACTGTCTTTTGTCGGGAGTGAATCTCGTGTGATAGGAGAACCATTTGTAGGTCGGCTCTTGACCGGGTGTAGGAGTAGGAAGTCGATGAGGAGTATCCGTTGAACTATCCAAGGTCATGTTGAAAAAGAGAGGTGAGAGTTGTCGGAAGACATGTTTTTGTTTTGCTTTCGTTTGTTTTAAAAAAACCAATATACAATCTATATTTTGTTTGTAAAAGGAGAGAAGTTATTTATTCATGTTTTAAAAGGTTATAATTAGTTATTTATAGAAAAAACATTTTAAAGAAATTATTGGTCAGTTTTAAAAGATTTTGTTTATGGGTTAAAAACTTTTTAACCAAAAATAGAATGAATGAAATTTATAATTAGCTAATAAGATCATTAAGAGAACATATTCTTAAATCATGTCGTAGTTTAACAAATGTTTGTTCATTTATTGGTTTTTTGAAAATATCTGCTATTTGATTCTCGGTATTTACGTATTCTAGTGTAATAATTCCTTTTTCTACATTGCCGTATAAAAGTGATGTCGTATATCTATGTGTTTAGTACATGAGTGATTTACAGGGTTTTTGGATAAATTTATTGCACTTGTATTATCGCAATATATTGGTGATTTATCGATAAATTTTCCGAAATCCTTAAGCATTTGTTGCATATATATCACTTGTGCACATGCTAAGGCCGTTGAAATATATTCGGCTTCGCAAGTGGATAAAGAGACACAGTTTTACTTTTTGCTAAACTATGAAACTAACGATGGTCTGATAAAATGACACGTTTCACTAGCTGTAACGACCCAGGATTTTTAGTAATAAAAATTTGAATAATTAATTAATTTTAATTATTAATAAGTGAATTTATAAGTCGAATAAATTTTATTTCGAATAATTGGATTTAATTGGATAATTAAATCAATAATTTAATATGTTAAATTATGGAAATAATTGAAAATCGAGTTAAATATGATTGAAAATGATTTGTAAAATTTTATTTTATCATATTGAAGTTAGAATGATATTTTAGAACTTTTAAAATCGAATTAAAAGTTAATTTGTGAAAATTGAATATTTTAGTATTTAATCGACTAGTGAAAATAGTCAATTTTTGAACAGTCTAAGAATTGGACGAAACTAGTTCCATTGGATCCGTAATAGTTAGTTATTACCGGATTTCAATTTTCGTAGCAATCGGAGTTATCTTTTGATCGTGGCAACTCGAAACGCATCGAAATTGTTTTAATTTTAATTTGGCGAGTTAAAATAGCCATTTTTCAAAAAGTCTCGGATTTTGACGAAACTAGTTTCATCGGATCCGTAATGTGATATTATTGTAAGGTTTCAAATTTCGTGTCAATTGGATTTACCGTTTGTCCGGTACAAATTAAAACGCCTAGAAAATCGTTTAAATCGGTTTAATTCAAATTGAACGTTTATTGCCATAACTCGCACAGATGTCCGAATTAGCTTCCGAAACCTATTCCATTGTGTCCGGAACGTGGGGTAAACCCTAGAAACGCTGGTTACGGCGCGTGAATCGGAGTTTGGAATTTCCGGGATGAATAGTGTCGTTCGTTTCCCTATAAATAGCCACCTTCACAAGAGAAAAAAAAAATTAAACCTAACCCTAGTTTATACGCAGCCGCCACCCTTAGCCATCAATGGCCGAAAAACAATAGTCTTCTTCCTCATTTATCTTCCAATCCACGCATCGTTTTGTGAAATCTCCAACTACAAAGTTGTAGAGCTACGTGAGATCCTTATATTCAACGGATATGATCGCGAATGGAGCTGTATTTTGTGAGATAGGAAGCCGCATTCCCTGGGTGTTGCGCACGGAATTCTAGGCTGTAGGGGGGTCGAGAGCCACCATGTCTTGGCCAAGTGTTGCTCGTGTCGTGCTCTTCGAGGTGGAAGCTCCTGATCGAGTTTTAGCGTGGTGTAGGTGGCGCGAGATCTAACCCTAATTTTTGATGAATGGGTTGCGTGCGTAGTGTAGCGTACTGGAGATGTGAACGAGATGGAAGAAAGGGCGTGCGGTTTAGATGAGGGGGGTTTGGAAATCTACGGCTCTGAATTGATTTAGGTTTAAATAATTTAATAAAGTTGTAAATTTATATTATAAAATCGTGTAAACTTCATAATATCGTAACTTTTTCATACGAGGTCGAAAACACGCGAAACCAGTTGCGTTGGAATCGAATGGACGAGTACTAAGCGATGGAATTGGATTGAAGTGGTTTGGAGTTAGTGAGAATTTCGGGTAAAATTAAACGTCCGTTTAATTTTATTCGAAATAAATCGCTAAAGCGAAATTGAAATCAAGGTGAGAACTTCTCACTCAATCGAATCGGTTTCGATTTTATTTTAAATAGTTAGATTTAAAATATTTGAATGCATGTTTGAATGATGATTGTTATCTATTGATTGATCAAATAGACATTATGCGCCGTTAGTAAGCGGATGTTATTTATTAAAAACATATACCGCGAATATTTCATAAACAGTGAAATTAGTATTATATATAATAGCAATATATATATATATATTGGCATATGTATATATTGCAGTTATTGATTTCCCGCATTGTATAGCGGATGAGACCCTATTGCGCCGTCTATTAAGCGGATAATATTTTAAATCCCATATACCGCAATAATTCCGTACTGGAGCGGAATTGGTATTGTGCTAATGTTTGTGGATGCAGGAAAACAGGTTGGAGGGATCCAACTGGATTCCTCAACAGTATTTATTTGATTTCAGATATTTTGATATTTGATGGATTATCATATCGATATATGATATCGTTGTTGTCGTGATTGGCTATTTGGTGTGTAGCATCATTGGACCAAATTTGGAATTTTAAAATGATTTCAAAGTGATTTTTGAAAGTACACGTTTATAAAATATTTTGGAATTGATTCATTTTAAATAAATAAACGTATAATTTTTAATGTAATAAAAATTATGATTTTTGAGAAATATAGTTAAAGGTTGATTTTTGAAAATATGAGGCTAATGATTTTATAAAATAGTTTAATCGGGATTTTTGAAATTATTATAAAAAGTTGAAAATATAGGATTTATAAAATTTAATTATTTTATAAATCAAAATGGTGAAATTATAAAGGAGATTAAAGACGTTTTAAAAGAATAATATAAATTGATTTATATAAGAGATTTATAAATTGATTATTTGTAAATTAAAATATTTGAATTATAAAACGAGTTTTTATAAGTGTTAGAATGAATTGTGAATGATTTCATAAATGAATGAAATTTATATAATTATAAACGGTGAAGTTAGAAATGGAATTTTATAAACAGTAGGTTTATAGAATATGTAAAGTTATTTGAAGAATAAGTTTTGGGTAAATAATTGAATCTTATAAGTTATAAGATTTATAATTATGAAGTTTAAAGAAACGATTTTGTAAAATAATCGTTTTATAAGCAATAAACTTATAATATGAACTTTTAGTATATCATTGGGATATAAAATTGAATAGGTTAATAAGGAGATGTATAAAAGGAAGTAGTTATAAAATAAATAGAAATGGAATTTATAAACATTGTTTTATAAATTCGCAACGACTTATTTTGATAAGTTAATTTTTATAACTTATTTATGGAGTTATATTCACGTTTTTGACCGTGAATAATCCTTTGAAACAAAATGAATAGAAATGATGAAATTGATTAACGTAGTATATTCACGTTTTTGAATAGTGAATAATATGTTAAAGAAATTGTATTGAATGTGATGTTTTAAACAAAATTAAAACGATCTAACGATTGTTTTAAATGCATTAAGATTCGAAACCATAGATTTCAACATTTATTGTTGAAATAGACGTTTTCGAGAAATAGAAGGAAATGGTGGACTATAACACTGTTGTTATAGTAAATGATTTCCGAAAGGAAATGTTTTGTATAGTATTGGGATTTATATATCTATCTTAAATTCGAATCCCTATACTAGTGATTTTGGGACGTCGTAACGATGTTTTACGCAACATTCGTTTTGGCCCAAATAAATATGTTTAAGAGCATGATTTCCTTAAAGAATGAAATATATACTTAATCTCGATTTAAGTATATTTGAATATTTTCCAAGTGTTGAAAATAAATGGATTGAGAATTACTTAATAAGTAAGTATGGAAATGTTTTCCAATATAAAGTGAATATTTTGAGAATTTATCTTTTTGAAGATAAATTGAAATGAATAATTGAAATCGTATATTCATAGATATTGTGAAATATAAATTCACTATGGAATTTATAAAAGAAAGTGGAATTCGTTTAAAAATAAATATTGATTTATTTTTGAAGTATTGAAAATTATATATCTTGTAAATATGTTTTTGGGAAATAAATAATTTGGAAAATTATTTGGAATCTGGTGGTGTGTGCATATCCATTGATAGTTCAATAACCGACTATCAATATTTACCTTTGAAAGGTATTTGTTGTGATTTGCTTGAATTTGAATGCACACTTATTTTTAATTATTGCGCTCGTTATTCGGATTACCCATTCCGAATAGTGATACGACATAATGGATAGCATTGAAGATCGGTGTTGAAGACCCGGTATTTGTGAGAGCGATAGGATGACCTGTCGATTGACTCTGCACGGAGTAGCTACGGTATTGAGTTCTCCATATGTGATGGGAAATCCGATCGGGATTGTGGATATCCGGATTGCAAGGACTTCTTTGTAAGTGCCTTCGGTTCTGTTCGAGCCCGGAACAGACTTGTATGGATTGTATGTCTGACATTACAAATTGAGATATAAAGCAGATTTCTTTCAAATATATTTCTGTTGGTGGCGGAGAATTTATTCTTTTATCTTAACACCCTTCTCTGAGACGTACGAGCTCAGACGTTATGTAGTTGAAGGTTATCAGCGATATATTCCCAATTTGGTAATGTGACATGCTGAGTGTTGCTGTGAAATGATCATTGTGTTGATCATTTGTGATAGGATCATTTATTTGATCGTCTATCTTGGTGATCATTTCTATGATCATTTGTTGACCCAAAGCATGGCTTTTGTATAAAGTATGTTTTTGTGTACGTGACTTCGTCGAGCCTCACACCCCGGAATGGTCAAAACAGGAAAGATGCGGCAAGGTTATGAGGGGTAGCTCCCTTTAGGGTATGTGCATTTCCTTCTGGAAAAGGGTGGTATCATGGTATGGAGCCCGGATACTTACTCATGTTGAAAACACTTTATGATTGTGTGAATTGATTACGAGCGCTCGGTTAAAGGTCCCAAAAGACCGGGGGATGGCATACTCGTGTAGTAGTTACCTAGTGATAAAGGTAACCCGACCTTGTGTTGGCAGAGAGCTGGTTAAGTTCTCGGGACGTCCATCCAAAGGCGTTTCCATGTGGCAATGGGAAGTTCCTTGGCCTGACCATTCGTTGGAAATCCAAAGAAACAATACGAGACTTGTACAGTTTTAGTTGTATAACCTGCTATGGAATGTGGCGGTAACCTGCTATTGAACATAGTTAGCTATAGTAGGCATACGATAATGGTCGTATGTTGGCTAAGATTTATATCTTTATTTTTGAAATGAATTTTTCATACACTATGCACTAGTAATAATATCAAATGTTTCTTTTTAATGCTTATCAAGCATCTTTGACTATCATAAGGAGAAATCTCCTCCGATTCTGCGTTTGCATTGTGTGTGTGTGCGGGAGGCCTTATGGTAGTCTCATTTTTAAAAAGCATTGCGAATTGACTTTAAAAATATTCCTCTATTTTGATTTTTAAAGATAAATAAACTGTTTTGAGTTCTCACACCAGTCACACGACTGACTCGGAGTTTATTGTTTTCCTTCCTAAACTCTGGGTGCCCACCAATTTCTACACGGGCAGTTAAGAGTTAGGTTTATCAGGATATTCTGGATATTCTGGAGTTGTTGGAGGCAAGCTGGATGGCATGGCGTATTATTAGTATAGTATTTCTTTTCCGCTGTTCGATGTTGTTGTTGTACACTCTGATGATGATGTAATGTAATGTATAAGATGTAATAACTGATATAGTTCTTTGTTTAAAGATTATTCATTTATTTATTATATGTTGTTTCGCTGCGAATTGTGAGATTCTGTTATTGTTCTGTTGTTTTCTATTCCGTTCTATTTTCTATTTTCTTTTCTCTCTATTTTCTATCTTTCTCTCTCTTCTTCTCCCTTTTTCTTTTTCTTAAAACCCTAAGTGTTCGGTTTTTCGTCCCTTGATTGCTCGGCAGTTGATACTGTGAACGTATTGATGTCAGTTTTCGAAAGTCGAAGAATCGGGTCCTTACATCTGGTATCGGAGCATATGGTTAAGCGACAACCATGGTTCTGTTGGGTATTACTCATTAGAGAAAGAGTCAGTAGTACTCTAGAATGAGTTTGAGCGTAATAATAGCTATGAGAGCGTATTTGTTAGTGAATATAAATTGTTTTGTATTGTGTTGACTTATCGGTTGATTGTTTATAGATTCCAGTCAATGTAGTCTAGCTAACTATCGTAGATAGGGGTTTCTAAACTCTTAAACAAGATAAACCGACATAATATTGTTTTAAAATTGGGTAAATGAAATAATTTTACCTTTATTATAGTTTATATATAAAGGAATAATTTTTCAGAATTATTAAAGTGTATATAAGTTGATTGTTTAGTTGTTTGAATAATCTAAATAAAAGAATAATTGTATAAGCAAAAGAATTATAAGAATTGAATTATAATTAAAGTGATTTACAATTGTGAAATAAACTTATATACATAAGAAGTGAAACTATATGAATATATTTATGAATATGAGTTGTAAATAAAAATGAATTTAAAGTTAAATGGAAATTTACTTTAGAATTGGAATCTGAATTTATTTATAAGTGGGAATTTAAGTTAAGTAAAAACAAGTGATGTTTATAAAAAAAAGTATAACTTAAGAAATGTTGAATTAAGTTGATATTGGTATCAAAGTAAATTAATAAAGTTAAGTGATAGATGTGAACTTAGATTATGTAAATGAAATTCAACTTTTGTAATTGAATTGAATTAATGGATTAAATGTTAAATCAATTGAATGTGAATTAAGTTGATATGAAATAATGAATATAAGTGTTAATTCATTAAAATCTAATGTTATTGAAAGTTGAATAGTTGAATAAAAATCAATCAATTAAACCAATTGAAAGCAAAGGAATTTGGTTGTAATTAATATACATTGATTGTTATATGGTTGTTGGTTGATTGTATATAATTCATTAAGTGTTAATGAAATTGAAAGCTAAAGTAATTGAAATTCAATTGGAAGTTAAGTGAATCTTAAATGGAATTGAATTTGATTTGGAAGTGAACCAACTTGAATATGAATTAGTGAATATAAACTAATTGAAAATGAATGTTAGTAAACATCCACTGTTAATGAATCAAATGTGATTAAATTGAAAACCAATTCATTGAATATTAATGAGAATATGAATGAATATTTATTGGTTATGAATTTGTTGGATGATAGTTGGTTGATGTTTGCATTTGTTGCTTTTACTACATTTGCTATGTTGGCATATATAGTTATTATGTTGCTATATGTTGTATATTGATACTATTGTCTATATACATGTTCTCATGTTGTTTGTTGAGTGATTAGTAGGTGCGGATCGCGTTTGCTTCGCATTTGGAGCTCGCTTTCGCGCTATATTAGCCGTATATGCTTGCTAATAAAATATAAGGTACATATCTCGGATTACATACCGTATTTTTATACTTTTTTTCCTGCGGGATGCCTCATTACTTGATGAGATGTATATTTGTGATATATATACTGTCATTTTTTTTCGGATCGAGCCGCGCAAAGGAGACTATGGCGAATTTTTCCGAAAATTTAAGGCGTTAGAAAAAATTTGAGGAAAATTGGAAAATTTTGAAAACTATAACATTGATTTTGGAGTTGAAAGTTAAACAATAGTAATTGTTTTTGAAAAGATAACTAAGTATGATTTGAAAACTTAGCAAAGTTATTGTAAGATGTTTAACTATGGATTTTGGGAAAATTAATAAATTCTGTAACTTTTCTTACTTGTTAATTTCGAGGACGAAATTCTTTTAAGGGGGAAGATTGTAACGACCCAGGATTTTTAGTAATAAAAATTTGAATAATTAATTAATTTTAATTATTAATAAGTGAATTTATAAGTCGAATAAATTTTATTTCGAATAATTGGATTTAATTGGATAATTAAATCAATAATTTAATATGTTAAATTATGGAAATAATTGAAAATCGAATTAAATATGATTGAAAATGATTTGTAAAATTTTATTTTATCATATTGAAGTTAGAATGATATTTTAGAACTTTTAAAATCGAATTAAAAGTTAATTTGTGAAAATTGAATATTTTAGTATTTAATCGACTAGTGAAAATAGTCAATTTTTGAACAGTCTCAGAATTGGACGAAACTAGTTCCATTGGATCCGTAATAGTTAGTTATTACCGGATTTCAATTTTCGTAGCAATCGGAGTTATCGTTTGATCGTGGCAACTCGAAACGCATCGAAATTGTTTTAATTTTAATTTGGCGAGTTAAAATAGCCATTTTTCAAAAAGTCTCGGATTTCGACGAAACCAGTTTCATCGGATCCGTAATGTGATATTATTGTAAGGTTTCAAATTTCGTGTCAATTGGATTTACCGTTTGTCCGGTACAAATTAAAACGCCTAGAAAATAGTTTAAATCGGTTTAATTCAAATTGAACGTTTATTGCCATAACTCGCACAGATGTCCGAATTAGCTTCCGAAACCTGTTCCATTATGTCCGGAACGCGGGGTAAACCCTAGAAATGCTGGTTACGGCGCGTGAATCGGAGTTTGGAATTTCCGGGATGAATAGTGTCGTTCGTTTCCCTATAAATAGCCACCTTCACAAGAGAAAAAAAAAAATTAAACCTAACCCTAGTTTATACGCAGCCGCCACCCTTAGCCATCAATGGCCGAAAAACAACAGTCTTCTTCCTCATTTATCTCCCAATCCACGCATCGTTTTGTGAAATCTCCAACTACAAAGTTGTAGAGCTACGTGAGATCCTTATATTCAACGGATATGATCGCGAATGGAGCTGTATTTTGTGAGATAGGAAGTCGTGTTCCCTGGGTGTTGCGCACGGATTCTAGGTTGTAGGGGGGGCCGAGAGCCACCATGTCTTGGCCGAGTGTTGCTCGTGTCGTGCTCTTCGAGGTGGAAGCTCCTGATCGAGTTTTAGCGTGGTGTAGGTGGCGCGAGATCTAACCCTAATTTTTGTTGAATGGGTTGCGTGCGTAGTGTAGCGTACTGGAGACGTGAACGAGATGGAAGAAAGGGCGTGCAGTTTAGATGAGGCGGGTTTGGAGATCTACGGCTCTGAATTGATTTAGGTTTAAATAATTTAATAAAGTTGTAAATTTATATTATAAAATCGTGTAAACTTCATAATATCGTAACTTTTTCATACGAGGTCGAAAACGCGCGAAACCAGTTGCGTTGGAATCGTATGGACGAGTACTATGCGATGGAATTGGATTGGAGTTGTTTGGAGTTAGTGAGAATTTTGAGTAAAATTAAACGTCCGTTTAATTTTATTCGAAATAAATCGCTAAAGCGAAATTGAAATCAAGGTGAGAACTTCTCACTCAATCGAATCGGTTTCGATTTTATTTTAAATAGTTAGATTTAAAATATTTGAATGCATGTTTGAATGATGATTGTTATCTATTAATTGATAAAATAGACATTATGCGCCGTTAGTAAGCGGATGTTATTTATTAAAAACATATACCGCGAATATTTCATAAACAATGAAATTGGTATTATATATAATAGCAATATATATATATATATATATATATATATATTGGCATATGTATATATTGCAGTTATTGATTTCCCGCATTGTATAGCGGATGAGACCCTATTGCGCCGTCTATTAAGCGGATAACATTTTAAATCCCATATACCGCGATAATTCCGTACTGGAGCGGAATTGGTATTGTGCTAATGTTTGTGGATGCAGGAAAACAGGTTGGAGGGATCCAACTGGATTCCTCAACAGTATTTATTTGATTTCAGATATTTTGATATTTGATGGATTATCATATCGATATATGATATCGTTGTTGTCGTGATTGGCTATTTGGTGTGTAGCATCATTGGACCAAATTTGGAATTTTAAAATGATTTCAAAGTGATTTTTGAAAGTACACGTTTATAAAATATTTTGGAATCGATTCATTTTAAATAAATAAACGTATAATTTTTAATGTTATAAAAATTATGATTTTTGAGAAATATAGTTAAAGGTTGATTTTTGAAAATATGAGGCTAATGATTTTATAAAATAGTTTAATCGGGATTTTTGAAATTATTATAAAAAGTTGAAAATATAGGATTTATAAAATTTAATTATTTTATAAATCAAAATGGTGAAATTATAAAGGAGATTAAAGACGTTTTAAAAGAATAATATAAATTGATTTATATAAGAGATTTATAAATTGATAATTTGTAAATTAAAATATTTGAATTATAAAACGAGTTTTTATAAGTGTTAGAATGAATTGTGAATGAATTTCATAAATGAATGAAATTTATAGAATTATAAACGGTGAAGTTAGAAATGGAATTTTATAAACAGTAGGTTTATAGAATATGTAAAGTTATTTGAAGAATAAGTTTTGGGTAAATAATTGAATCTTATAAGTTATAAGATTTATAATTATGAAGTTTAAAGGAACGATTTTGTAAAATAATCGTTTTATAAGCAATTAACTTATAATATGAACTTTTAGTATATCATTGGGATATAAAATTGAATAGGTTAATAAAGGAGATGTATAAAAGAAAGTAGTTATAAAATAAATAGAAATGGAATTTATAAACATTGTTTTATAAATTCGCAACGACTTATTTTGATAAGTTAATCTTTATAACTTATTTATGGAGTTATATTCACGTTTTTGACCGTGAATAATCCTTTGAAACAAAATGAATAGAAATGATGAAATTGATTAACGTAGTATATTCACGTTTTTGAATAGTGCATAATATGTTAAAGAAATTGTTTTGAGTGTGATGTTTTAAACAAAATTAAAACGATCTAACGATTGTTTTAAATGCATTAAGATTCGAAACCATAGATTTCAACATTTATTGTTGAAATAGACGTTTTCGAGAAATAGAAGGAAATGGTGGACTATAACACTGTTGTTATAGTAAATGATTTCCGAAAGGAAATGTTTTGTATAGTATTGGGATTTATATATCTATCTTAAATTCGAATCCCTATACTAGTGATTTTGGGACGTCGTAACGATGTTTTACGCAACATTCGTTTTGGCCCAAATAAATATGTTTAAGAGCATGATTTCCTTAAAGAATGAAATATATACTTAATCTCGATTTAAGTATATTTGAATATTTTCCAAGTGTTGAAAATAAATGGATTGAGAATTACATAATAAGTAAGTATGGAAATGTTTTCCAATATAAAGTGAATATTTAGAGAATTTATCTTTTTGAAGATAAATTGAAATGAATAATTGAAATCGTATATTCATAGATATTGTGAAATATAAATTCACTATGGAATTTATAAAAGAAAGTGGAATTCGTTTAAAAATAAATATTGATTTATTTTTGAAGTATTGAAAATTATATATCTTGTAAATATATTTTTGGGAAATAAATAATTTGGAAAATTATTTGGAATCTGGTGGTGTGTGCATATCCATTGATAGTTCAATAACCGACTATCAATATTTACCTTTGAAAGGTATTTGTTGTGATTTGCTTGAATTTGAATGCACACTTATTTTTAAATTATTGCGCTCGTTATTCGGATTACCCATTCCGAATAGTGATACGACATAATGGATAGCATTGAAGATCGGTGTTGAAGACCCGGTATTTGCGAGAGCGATAGGATGACCTGTCGATTGACTCTGCACCGAGTAACTACGGTATTGAGTTCTCCATATGTGATGGAAAATCCGATCGGGATTGTGGATATCCGGATTGCAAGGACTTCTTTGTAAGTGCCTTCGGTTCTGTTCGAGCCCGGAACAGACTTGTACGGATTGTATGTCTGACATTACAAATTGAGATATAAAGCAGATTTCTTTCAAATATATTTCTGTTGGTGGCGGAGAATTTATTATTTTAGCTTAACACCCTTCTCTGAGACGTACGAGCTCAGAGGTTATGTAGTTGAAGGTTATCAGCGATATATTCCCAATTTGGTAATGTGACATGCTGAGTGTTGCTGTGAAATGATCATTGTGTTGATCATTTGTGATAGGATCATTTATTTGATCGTCTATCTTGGTGATCATTTCTATGATCATTTGTTGACCCAAAGCATGGCTTTTGTATAAAGTATGTTTTTGTGGACGTGACTTCATCGAGCCTCACGCCCCGGAATGGTCAAAACAGGAAAGATGCGGCAAGGTTATGAGGGGTAGCTCCCTTTAGGGTATGTGCATTTCCTTCTGGAAAAGGGTGGTATCATGGTATGAAGCCCAGATACTTACTCATGTTGAAAACACTTTATGATTGTGTGAATTGATTACGAGCGCTCGGTTAAAGGTCCCAAAGGACCGGGGGATGGCATACTCGTGTAGTAGTTACCTAGTGATAAAGGTAACCCGGCCTTGTGTTGGCAGAGAGCTGGTTAAGTTCTCGGGACGTCCATCCAGAGGCGTTTCCATGTGGCAATGGGAAGTTCCTTGGCCTGACCATTCGTTGGAAATCCAAAGAAACAATACGAGACTTGTACGGTTTTAGTTGTATAACCTGCTATGGAATGTGGCGGTAACCTGCTATTGAACATAGTTAGCTATAGTAGGCATACGATAATGGTCGTAGGTTGGCTAAGATTTATATCTTTATTTTTGAAATGAATTTTTCCTACACTATGCACTAGTAATAATATCAAATGTTTCCTTTTAATGCGTATCAAGCATCTTTGACTATCATAAGGAGAAATCTCCTCCGATTCTGCGTTTGCATTGTGTGTGTGTGCGGGAGGCCTTATGGTAGTCTCATTTTTAAAAAGCATTGCGAATTGACTTTAAAAATATTCCTCTATTTTGATTTTTAAAGATAAATAAACTGTTTTGAGTTCTCACACCAGTCACACGACTGACTCGGAGTTTATTGTTTTCCTTCCTAAACTCTGGGTGCCCACCAATTTCTACACGGGCAGTTAAGAGTTAGGTTTATCAGGATATTCTGGATATTCTGGAGTTGCTGGAGGCAAGCTGGATTGCATGGCGTATTACTAGTATATAGTATTTCTTTTCCGCTGTTCGATGTTGTTGTTGTACACTCTGATGATGATGTAATGTAACGTATAAGATGTAATAACTGATATAGTTCTTTGTTTAAAGATTATTCATTTATTTATTATATGTTGTTCCGCTGCGAGTTGTGAGAATCTGTTATTGTTCTGTTGTTTTCTATTCCGTTCTATTTTCTATTTTCTTTTCTCTCTATTTTCTATCTTTCTCTCTCTTCTTCTCCCTTTTTCTTTTTCTTAAAACCCTAAGTGTTCGGTTTTTCGTCCCTTGATTGCTCGGCAGTTGATACTGTGAACGTATTGATGTCAGTTTTCGAAAGTCGAAGAATCGGGTCCTTACACTGGCACTCTTACCATCTGTTTTAGATCCACCAAAATCTACGTCACTATAGAAAACAAGTTTGAACGATGATCCCTTGGGGTAAAACAAATCGTAATCTCTAGTACTAGATAAATATCGTAAGATACATTTAATAGTTCTTTGGTGAGATTCTTTTGGTTTTGTTTGAAATCGAGCAAAAAGACATATTCTCATCATAAATCAGGTCGACTAACCGTCAAATATAGTAAGGAGCCAATCATACTACGATATAATTTTTCGTCAAAATATTTTCCATTATCATCATTTTCTACGTGAACACTGGTACTCATTGGTGTTGGTTTGCTCGAAGTTTTATCCATTCCAAAACGACATAATAAGTCGTTACAATATTTTTCTTAATGAATAAAAATACCATTTTCAAGTTGTTTTATTTGTAAACCTCACCCGTGTAAGAATTTCAAATTCATTTTTCATAATACTTGAAAATTGAGTACAAAGATTTTCGTTAGTTGAACCAAAAATAATATCGTTGACGTAAATTTGTACAACTAAGATGTCATTATTTTCTCGTTTAATAAATAAAGTCATATCTGTTTCTCCTATTTGAAAACTAGATGCAATCAAATGATTCTTAAGACGTTCGTACCAGGCACGGGGGGCTTGCTTTAAACCATATAGGGATTTGTGCAATTTAAAAACATGATCGTGATATTTTTCATGAACAAATAATGGAGGTTGTTCAACATATATGTTTTCTTTAATAAAACCATTTAAAAAAGCACTTTTGACATCCATTTGAAATAATTTAAAATTGTGATGACTTGCAAAAGCAACTAATGTACGTATGGCTTCGAGTCTTGCTACTGGAGCAAAAGTTTCGTCATAGTCGATACCTTCTTCTTGATCATAACCTTGAGCGACTAAACGTGCTTTATTCCTAACTATATTTCCATTTTCATCTGCTTTGTTTTTAAATACCCACTATGTTCCAATAACTGATTGATTTTCTGGTCTTGGTACTAATTCCCAAACATTATTACGTTCAAATTAATTTAATTATTCTTGCATGGCTATTATCCAAAAATCATCGTTTGAAGCTTTTTTATAATTCTTTTGTTCAAAATTTGACACAAATGCTATATGACTTATTTGATTTAGTTGATGTCTAGTTACCTGGAATTAGGATCCCCAATGATATTTGGATGATCTTTTAGAATTCTAGAGGGTGACACTAGAGTATTATTTTGTGCATTTGTCTCTTTATTAGATGAATTCGTTGTATTTGTTATAGGAATAATTTCTACATCATCATTAGTATAATTGTTAAGGAAATTTTCATCAAATGAAACATGTAAACTTTCTTCAATTGTGTTAGTACGTTTATTAAAAATTCTATATGCCTCGCTACGATCCGAATATCCAACAAAGATTCCTTCACCGGCCTTCGAGTCGAATTTTCCTAAATTATCTTTTGTATTTAATATAAAATATTTTGATCCGAAAGTTTTAAAGTATGGTACTTTAGGTTTTCTTCCAAAAAATATTTCAAAGCAAGTATGTTTAGTCAGAGGTCATATGGTTACTCGATTAAAAAAACAAGCCGTAGCAATAGCTTCAGCCTAAAAATGTTTTGGTAAATCACTACTATGTAATAGTGTTCGTGCATAATCTTGTAATGTACGATTTTTTCTTTCTACTACACCATTTTGTTATGGTGTGTGGGGAAAGAGAAATTATGACTTATGCCTTTTTATTACAAAAATTAGTAAAAAGACCATTTTCGAATTCTCCACCATGATCACCTCGAATATTCTTAATTTTCAAATCCATTTGAGTATTAATTATTTTAGCAAAAATTTTAAACATACCAAAAATGTCATTTTTATGTTTTAAAAATAAGGTACATGTATATCTTGAAAAATCATCAACTATTACGAAAACATATTTGTTATGATTTAGAGATCGTACTAGAGTTGGACCAAATAAATCTAAATGTAATAATTCTAATGGTTGTTTTGTAGAAATATTATTTTTAGATTAAAAGAGCTTTTCTTTAGTTTACCATTTTGACAAGCGTCACATAAATTTTCTACTTTGTAATTTATATTAGGTAAACCTCTAATTAGCTCATATTTTGCTAATTTATTAATATTTTTAAAATTAATAAGATAGAATCGTTTATGCCAAAACCATGGATCGTCATATTTGGCGGTTAAGCATAAATTTATATTCATATTTAAGACATAAATATTTTTGTTTCTAAAACCCTCAAAGATAAGTTGTTTGTTATTGTCGATAATGTTACATCTATCTTTTTCCAAATTAATTTGAAGACCTTTATCGCATAATTGACTAATGCTAAGTAAGTTGTGCTTTAAATTTTCTACTAACAAAACATTTGTAATAGCAGGAGAGTTAGAAATACCAGAGTTGATGAATTCTCCGATGCTAACGACATATCCTTTTGAGTTATCTCCAAAAGTTACTATTCCACCATCGATACATGTTATATTTGATATCATTTTTGCATTATCGGTCATATGCTTAGAGCGGCCACTATCAAGTATCCATTTCTCCTTATTTTTTATTTTGGGTACCTACAAGATTAAAAATTTAATTGATACCCATATCCTTTGTTAGGGTCCTAGATATTAGGAGAAGCAGGTAGCCACACCCAAGAAGGTTTGGTACCTTTATGAACATAATTTTTATTATAGACTACATTATCTAGAAAATTATTAATACGGTTTTGTCCAATAAATTATTATTTGTCTTTGGAATTCAAATTTTTATGTTTTTGGTATTTATATTAGACTTAGGTGATCTTTTTGTCTTTTGACAAATAAAACTGTACTTATTAATATTATTTCCTTTTTGTTTAGGAATATTTCTAAATCCTATTCCATTTCTATTACCTGAAAGTTTGGAAGTTTTGATAAGATTTTCTAAGTCTTGTTTTCCTTTATTAAATTTTGAAACATTATTTGAAATTTTATCTAATTTTTCTTTTAATTCAAAATTTTCAATTTTCATGTTTCTATATTACTTTTTAAGTTGATATTTTCTTTTAACAAATTATCCTTTTCTAGTTTAACTTTTTCAAAATTAATAAATACAGTCTCACATTCAACTAAACTATATTTAATTTTTTTTCTTGTGATAATTCTAGTTCCTCCTCTAAAATAATTTTTCATCTTTTAACATTCCTATTTTAAGTTCTAAATGATTTATTTTTTCCATATGTTTTTATTCAATTTTTTAATTTGTTTAAATCATCTAATTCCATGCTAAGCTCTAATAATTCATCATAGCTAAATTTGGGACATACCTCATCAATTTGTGTCATAAAACATACATTAGCTTATTCTCCATCACTATCACTGTCACTATCTGATGATGATGAAGAATCCGAGTCATCCCATGTTACTTAGAAAGCTTTCTTCTTTTTGAATTTTTTAAAAAAATTCTTCCTTTTATCATTGTTGAGCTTGGGACAATCTTTCTTCATATGTCCAAATTGATCACATTCATAGCATTTGATTGACGTTTGATTTGTTGAGCTTGATTTGCCTCCTTTACGAAATTTGGTCATTTTCCTAAACTACTTGAATTTGTTGTAGTTTTTGGCAATAAATATGATTTCTTCTTCGTCTAAGTCGGAGTCTTCATTTATTGCTGGAAATACTATATTTTGCTTCTCCGAGTTTTGTTCTTTTCTTGCCTGCAGATTAGTTTCGTAGGACATTAAATTTCCTATCAATTCTTCAACTAAGAGTGTTGAGCGGTTATTAGATTCTTCGATAGCTAATACTTTTCTTTCCCACTCTGGAGTTAAAAAATTGAGTATTCTATATACTAAATCAAAATTTGTGAATTTAACTCCAAGTGCCATTAAATCGTGTTGAATACTTTGGAATCTAGAGTACATGTCGACTATAGATTCATTTTGTTTAATTTTAAATGATGAAAATCGATTTTGTAAAATTGAAATTTTAGTTTGCTTAACTTTGTTTGTGTCTTCGTGTGCAACTTGTAAGCTATGCCAAATATCATATGCAGTGTTACATAACATGACATGTGAAAATTCATTCTTATCTAATAAACAAAATAAAACATTTATAGCTTTGGCATTATTAGAAGCTGCGGTTTTTGGTGCATCATTCCATGTATTCATAGCAGTGTCAGGTGCTTCATATTTATTTTGAGTGGCTGACCAAATTTCAAATCCATTAACTTCCATAAAAATTCTCATACGTGTTGACCAATATGCATAATTAGAACAATTGAAATGTAGGGGACGTGTTGCGATTGTCCTTCTTGAAAAATACTTGCCATATTAAAGTGATTCAAATACGTGTTACCGTACTTTGATCAAACCTTTATCTAATACCGATTGAAAGTCTTCGGGGTGGATCGTGTGGTGTATATGCAAGTATATGTGAGAAAATATATAATGCAACTAAAATAATATTAATCTAAGTAAATATAGAATAAGCACACCAGAATTTTATACTGGTTCGAACCTTCTGTCCTACATCCAGTCCCGAAGTTCCCCTTCGGAATTCGACTATCAAAAACTCTCGCTTCGCCCGGAGGAATAGGCATGGTTACAATGAGTTATTATTGTCAAATGTATGTTCTAATATAACATGGATGTTGACTAAATAGTACAATTGCTTCCAATATATTTCTAAGGAATATCTTCTATGAAGAACTGAGTATATAGAAGAGTGAATACAAGTAAAGATTGCTAGAGCGCAGAGATCAAGAATATAGGATAGAGTATGGAATTAGAAAGTGACGCAGCTTCTTCTAGGCTCGAATAGTTTAGATGTCAAACTGTCGCAACCTATCCAGGATCTTCCTCATGAAATGATGATTTCGTGTCAAATAACCTGATAGAACGATAAATGCTTAATTCCGTTGATCGTGATGATACCGGAATCTAGCTATCTCCAACCCGTTGATCTCGCAAGATACTGTGTTGAAAGATCTACAATTCGATCGTTGATCACTCGAAAGTGATACCGAGAATTGGCTTCAACTTCGTTGATTCGCGCACGAATAACCCGAAGATGGAAAGTAGAAGGAGATCACACTCAACTTCAACAATGGTGGCAAAAGATCACACGCTAATTTTTATTCAAAATCAACTCCCTTTACAATGACATCACGCCCTTATTTATAGGAATTTACAACACATACAACTCAAACTTGCGACTCACGACATACGACTCACAATACAACATCACACGACTTAACACATTACATGACTTAACATATTACACGACTTAACATATGCGACATAAGAAAATACAACACGAGTTACAACATCACACGATCTAACAACACACGAGATAAGAAAATTACAACAATATACGACTTAATGATACAACCCACACATGCGTCATAACATTAGCGACTTAACAACATAGCACAGCTTCAGGCACGGCTTAAGCGACTTACGGAATCAGCGACTTAAGCTTCAGGAACGACCCACGCGACATAAGCTTCATGCGACATAAGGAATCATGTGACCTAGCGACATAGCGACATAAGAGAAAACGTGGCTTCAGGAATGACTTAAGAGATGCGTCTTGTTATATTGAGTCGCGAACGACTTAAGAGATGCAGGCTTGATATATTAAGTCGCTTAACAAAGCAGACGACTTACGACTTAAGGTAGGTCAGCGACTTAAGTCTTTAAGGCATGTGACTGATGGCTGAGCGACTTAAGGCCGAGCGACCTATGTTGGTTGAATGACTTATCATGGTGCGTTGCATCATCCTCCCCTGGTTCAAAGGAATTTGCCCCCGAATTTACACTTTCCTCTTCTTTGGCATACTCATTCTCATGATATCGAATCAAGTGTTTGACGTTGAAACATCAACAGTATGGATATGATCCGACAACTTTAACTGATAAGCATTCTCATTAATCTTCTTTACGATTTCCAAAGGACCAATCTTTCTAGCAGCTAGTTTGTTGTACGTACCAATAGGAAATCGATCCTTAGTCAATATTGCATATACAAAATCTCCTTCTTTGAATTCAACATTTCGTCGTTTAACATCTGCAGATTGCTTATATTTCTCATGCGCCTTAAGCAATCGTTCCTGCACAACCTTGTGGCACTCTTGCAACTCATTCACAAAATCACTAGTTCGTTTGATCACTCTTTCCTGCTGTGGTACTATAGACAAATCCAATGGTCCCTTAGGAATTGTTGTGTAAACAATCTGGAATGGACTGAACCCAGTGCTACGATTAACTGCATGGTTGTGTGCAAACTCAGCTTGACACAGCTTGGAATCCCAACTCTTTAAATTGTCATTCACGAGGCATCTCAATAGATTATCTAGGAATCTATTCACAACTTCTGTCTGTCCATCCGTCTGTGGATGATAAGCACTACTAAATTTCAGCTTTGTCCCGACCATTCTCCATAGACTCATCCAAAAATGACTCAGAAAACGAGTGTCTCTATCCGATACAATAGATTCAGGCAACCCGTTAAATCGATAAATCTCTCTGAAGTATAACTGTGTGACATTAATTGCATCTGTCGTCTTCTTGCACGCAATAAAATGTACCATTTTTGAAAACCGATCAACCACTACATAGATAGAATCATTGCCACGTTGAATCCTCGGCAAACCCAATACAAAGTCCATACTAACATCCACCCATGGTTTAGTAGGTATAGGAAACGACAAATATAAACCTGCATTTGTTGCGGTCCCCTTTGAAACTTGACAAATATGGCACTCTGAACGGACTTTTCAACTTCCTTCCTCATTGACGGCCAAAAATAAGACTTTGAGATCAACTGCATAGTACGGTCTCGCCCACGTGTCCTTCTTCATGTAATTCTTTGATGATTTTCATTCGTAGACTGCAATCTGGAGTACACAACTGATTTCCTTTTAACAGAAAACCTTCAACCAGCATATATCCATCCATGCTTCCCTGTTTGACTTTGTCTAGGATTTCGAAAAAATATGAATCTGAAGTAAGCGGATCTGGAAGTAAGTCAAAACCCATCACCTCTACTCGCATGGTTGTTAGTAAATTCTCCCTCCGACTCAATGCATCGGCGACGCGATTAGTTACTCCAGACTTGTGCTTTACGACGAGTGTAAATTGTTGCAAATAAGCTATCCACGATGCATGCCTAGCTGCAATTTTATTCTGTCCTTGTAAATGCTTCAATGCTCCATGGTCCGTATATAAAACAAATTCCTTGTGGAACAAGTAATGTCTCCAATGCTTCACGGCCTGCACAATAGCATAAAACTCCACATCATAAGTACTGTATCTCATCTTTGCTCTAGAAAGTTTTTCACTGAAATAGGCGATTGGACGACCCTTCTGACTCAACACTCCTCCAATCCCAACTTTGGATGGATCTGTATGTAACTCAAATAGTAACTGAAAATCTGGCAACACTAGAATCGACGCTAAGGTTAAAAGTTCCTTGATTTGCTCAAAAGCATATCCTGCCTCTTTCGTCCATGAAAACTTCTTTCCTTTCATATAATCAGTAACATAGGCCACTACACTACTAAAGTGCGGTATAAATCTTCGATAAAATGAAGCTAACCCATGGAAACTTATGACTTCTGTTATAGCTTTGGGATGTGGCCAGTTTCTGGTTGTGGCTACTTTACTCTGGTCCACTTGTATCCCCTCCTTGGACACGACATAATCCAGAAATAAAACATTTGGCGTCATGAACACACATTTCTTCATCGCTGCATAGAACTGTTCTTGACGTAGAATAGTTAACACCTTTCGCAAGTGTTGAATGTGCTCCTCTGTGTTAGCACTATAGATCAAGATATCATCAAAGTATACTACAACAAACTTCCTGATGTAAGGTCTAAAAATTTGATTCATCACCCTCATAAATGTACTTGGTGCATTAGATAAACCAAATGGCATGACCAACCATTCATATAATCCTTCCCGAGTCTTGAATGTTGTCTTCCATTCATCACTTGGTCTTATGCGAAACTGATTATAACCACCTTTAAGATCAATCTTCGAAAAAATTACAGACCCACTAAGTTGATCCAATAGATCATCAAGTCTTGGCATAGGAAATATGTATCTGACAGTTATTTTGTTGAGTGCCCTGCTGTCGGTACACATTCTCCATGAACCATCTTTCTTTGATACTAACAAAGCTGGTACAACACAAGGACTGAGACTCTCTTGAACACTCCCTTGCTTAAGCAACTCCTCAACCTGTCTCCTCAACTCTTCATGCTCCTTTGGACTCATACGATAAAGTGGCCTATGCGGTAAAACAGCACCTGGCACTAGATCAATTTGATGTTATATATCCCTCAATGGTGGTAATTCCTTGGGTAATTCCACAGGAAAGACATCTTCAAATTCATTTAACACCGGTCTAGCTTCCGCAGGAACTTCACGATCTTCACTTGTTTCATACCCAATCAACATAAACATTTCATCACTATCTTTCAATTCTTCAACAAATTCCCTCGTAGATAATAGGCTAGCTAATTCCACTTTCTTCTCTGACTTGCTTTCACTTTGTTCACGCTTCTTAGGAACTAAGGTAATTTGTGTACCCTCGAACATGAAACTGTAGCTGTTGGTGCGACCATTATGTTGTACAGCTCTATCATATTGCCACGGTCTTCCCAATAGTAAATGACACACATCCATGTCGACAACATCACACCATATATCATCTTTGTACTTCTTCCCAATAGAAAATGTAACAAATGCCCGTCTTCCCACTGTCACTTCCCCACCTTTCTTTAGCCATGCCAGTTTATAAGGTCTAGTGTGTTTTTCAATCTTCAACTCTAACTTCTTGACGGCTTCTTCAGAAATAATGTTATCGCAGCTTCCCGCATCAATAACAAATCGACAAACCTTTCCCAAAATAGTACATGTAGACTGAAAAATATTGCTCCTCAGCCAACTAGAATCATTCTCATGCTTTGGCACTAAACATGACCTCCTTATCATCAAGTTACACCATTTGTCTCCTGACACAACTTCTTCATCTTCATCAAACTTTGATGGTTGAGAATAATCAATTTCAGCTTCCACATCTTCATACTCACATTCCTCTGCAACTAATGCTCTCTTCTTTGGCTTTGTACATTCATTACTTTTATGGCCAAACTCCTGACAATTATAGCACTTGATACTGTTAGTGACCTTTGCTTTAGCGACTTCATTGACAATTGGTTTATTAACTGCCTTGGAAACATCAGCACTGCTACTAGCACCCTTATTCTGGTTGTTAGAACCCGTAAACACACCACTTCCTCGTCTCCCTTGTTTCTCCCAAGCTAGAGCTTTCTGATGTGCTTCAGCAATAGACATTGGATTAAACATATTAACCATGTCTTGAAGTTTCATCCGTAACCCTCCAACATATCTAGCCGTTGGCTGCTCCTCGATTTCCATAATATCATTCCTTGCAATCAATTGATAGAATTCATCTGCATAGTCATTCACTGTCTTCGTCCCTTGTCTCAAATTCTGCAAACGTTGATACATAAGAGATTGATAATTGTATGGCAAGAAAGTCTCTTTCATCATTTTTCTCATCTTCTCCCAAGTGACAACTTTTGATTTTCCCATTCTCTCCCGAGTTAGTTTACTTTGTTGCCACCAAGCCATAGCTCTTCCCCTTTGTCTTGTAGCAACTAATTGGACTTTACGATTCTCAGGCACCTCCTTGAATTTCAAAATTTCTTCAACACTCGACAACCAATCAATAAATTCTTCTGCTTGCATACAACCTTTGAATTCTAGAATTTCCATCCTCATACCCGACTCCCATTTACGATCATTTTCTGAATCCAGATATTGATTTCGCACTTGGCCTCGATTTCGATAATGAATACTTCCTCCATGACCATCTTCCTCAAAATTAGATGTATTTCGATATCGATCCTGACCATACACGTCCCTACGACCATGCATGTCCCTTCTACCCTGTCTTTCAACATCACGATATGGTTCATTTTCAAACCCATATTGAGTTCTTCTCTCTTCATCTCGATACCCATGGTGGTTTCTCATCATTGAAACTGATGATTCTCTCCTATCTCGATAAGACTGAGGTGACATTCTCCTTTCTCCCGAAACCGATGGTGAAACTTTGTTTCCACTTTGGTTCGAAACTGGCGACGTTCTCTTTTGATTTTGATTCATGTCCTTCATCAACTTCTCTAATTTTTCAATCCTCATTGAAATTTTCATTGATACGCTGCTCCATCTGCTCAGCTTCTTGTCTTCTATACAAATCTTCAACATTATGATGGCGATTAGCACGTCTTAGAGGCATGATCATTAAACAATCTAGTTTCCGTCTCAAATCTGGCTCTGATACCAAATTGACGCAGCTTCTTCTAGGCTCGAACAGTTTAGATGTCAAACTATCGCAACCTATCCAGGATCTTCCACACGAAATGATGATTTCGTGTCAAATAACTTGATAGAACGATAAATGCTTAATTCCGTTGATCGTGATGATATCGGAATCTAGCTATCTCCAACCCGTTGATCTCACAAGATACCGTGTTGAAAGATCTACAATTCGATCGTTGATCACTCGAAAGTGATACCGAGAATTGGCTTCAACTTCGTTGATTCACGCACAAATAACCCGAAGATGGAAAGTAGAAGGAGATCACACTCAACTTCAACAATGGTGGCAAAAGCTTACACACAAATTTTTATTCAAAATCAACTCCTTTTACAATGACATCACGCCCCTATTTATAGGAATTTACAACACATATAACTCAAACTTGCGACTCACGACATACGACTCACAATACAACATCACACGACTTAACACATTACACGACTTAACATATTACATGACTTAACATATGCGACATAAGAAAATACAACATGAGTTACAACATCACACGATCTAACAACACACGAGATAAGAAAATTACAACAATATACGACTTAACGATACAACCCACACATGCGACATAACATTAGCGACTTAACAACATAGCACAGCTTCAGGCACGGCTTAAGCAACTTAAGGAATCAGTGACATAAGCTTCAGGAGCGACCTACGCGTCATAAGCTTCATGCGACATAAGGAATTATGCGACATAGCGACATAAGAGAAAACGCGGCTTCATGAGCGACTTAAGAGATGCGACTCGTTATATTGAGTCGCGAACGACTTAAAAGATGCGGGCTTGATATATTAAGTCGCTCAACAAAGCAGACGACTTATGACTTAAGGTAGGTCAGCGACTTAAGAAATGCGGCCTGGTTTTCTTGAGCTGTTATCTTTAAGGCATGCGACTGATGGCCGAGCGACTTAAGGCCGAGCGACCTATGTTGGTTGAACGACTTATCATGGTGCGCTGCATCAGAAAGCGTTAGTCGAGTAATTTCTCTCTCTTGATTCTTGATGCTATATATAGTTGTAGATTGGTATCTTGAGTAGTCACACCCATTAATGAATACTCTATGGTTGCTTCTATTGATGGTGAAGAGTTGTGGCGAAGAGAAGTAGAGATGTCCATTCACATATGGCAGTTGTAATTCATTCCTGAAGTTCGAGTTTGAATTCAGACGTCTGGTATTTGTTTCAGCCATTTGTTACTATATATTCTTTGAATACAGTAGAGGATCAGACGTCTGAGTTCTATTACCAAACGTCTAGTTTAGCCTTTTTTTGTTCCAAAGAACCATTTCAGACGTCTGACTTATGCACCCAGACGTCTGATGTGGTGCATGTCAGTGTTTGTGCATCTTTTCTTTTACTTCCTTGTTCCTATCGACTTGTAATCTCTTGTAGTGTTCTTTGATCGTCGTTCTTTTCTTTTTAGTGATGTTGTTCTAGCAAGTACCTCGATATATAAATATATATGTATATTTGATTTTCATTGTATAGTTGTTTTCATCGAAATCGTAGATTGGATTTCCTAATAGGTGCTTCGAACTCATATAAGACTCCTTCATGTATGCGGAAGTAACTGTGTCGAAAGGATCAACTGAGGCAAAAGGATAGCATTTCCTTCCTTTCACCTCCTTTGAAAGTTCTTGTTTCACTCAATGCTTGCAGGTGCATCAGGTGCTAGCAGCGCGACTCTAACTTCTTCAAAAGCTTCTTTAACACCTTCGAAACCCTTCATTTCAGTTCTTGCGTAGCTTTTTCGATACTTTTATGGGCCTTCCTTCATGCCTTTATTCTTAAGTTAATTTTATGGTTAACATTTTGCCCCCTTATATGAAAGAAGGTTTTGTACTTTAGGACAAAAATCTAATAACTTTCCTTTTGCTCTATTCCATCCAAAATGACCTTATTCCACTGCAAAGCATAAAGTAGCCAACTTTCATTATTGTTAGTTCAAGATTGATAACATTGATGAGAAATCATCCAACTTTGGTAATAATGAAAGATCGAAGATTAGACCCTTGTTGTACTAATAGTAGATCAGGCGTATGGCTTAGACATGGCATCAATAATTGAAGAAGCCTGCTTCTGGTGATAACCATTGTCTGGTAATAAAAATCTAGAAATTACCATTTGGAGATAAGTCATAGAAAAATAGAATCCACATTTAGGGATAAATAATGGAAGTTAAAAAAAAAAATCCTCTTCTGAAAATAACTAATAGAAAACAAAGAATAATCATTTAATAATAAAAGTTCAAGGATCATTACCTAGAAACAAGTTGTAGAAGACTAAGAATCCCCTTTTGGTAACGAATAATATGGGTTAAGAAATCCTTATTTGGAAATAATTGAAGATTTGTAACCTATATTCAGTTATTGGTAAGACAGTCCCAAGAATTAATAGAACATTAGAAATCCATAATAAAGATCTTAATAATAGAGGTCCTAAAGCCCAGATTCGGGTATTAATGAATGAAGTTCGGAATTCAATTGTAAGAAACCTGAAACCCAAAATCGGATATTAATAAATGAAGTCTAGAAATCCTCTTTTGGAATTCATTGAGCCCTTTGTTCTGCACCACTATTTGGGTTTTGATTCTCTTGAAATGTGTCCTCTTTTAGGTTCCATATATTTTCATTGTTTGGTGTGCCGCTTCCCAGGCTTGGACGTCTTAGTCCGTTGTTGTCTGGTGTGCTTGGTTAGCTTATCCACAAGCAGGACCCAAGGACTTATCCAACTTTCCTCTAGGAGGCGCTCTAGCCAAGCCTTATAGGTGAGACTGAAGGCTTATTCAATGTCTTGGTTAGGCCATAGCATGGCGGGACCAAGGGCTTACTCTGTCCTCCCTCCAGGAAATGCTTCAGCAAGGCCATGGTGTGGTAGGACTAAAGGCTTATTCGGTACCTTGGCCAGGCCATAGCGTGGAAGGACTATGGGCTTACTCCATCTCCCCTCCAAGGGGCTCCTTGACCTGGCCATAGAGTTGCGCAATCAAGGGCTTGCAGATACTTTATCCTGGCCATAGTGTGGCACAAATAAAGGATTATTATGTCCTCCCTCCATGAGGTGCTTTGACCTGGTCATCTCGGCACAGACAAAGGCTTTTGACCGTTGAAGGTAGTTTCCAAATTTACGGAGAATTTTACTCCCAACTATGTAGGCTTTGCTTCAAGAAAGAGGTGCTTTATTCATTCATTATGAGAAAATATGTTCAAAATGTTTCGCATTCCATGTTTTAGGAACCATACTGTCAACTGGTTGACATGATTTGTAAGCTCCAGAATGAATTTCTTTGCATATGATTATTGGACCCTCCCAGTTTGGTCCTAGCGGTCCATCCATAGGATTTATTGTGTTTGCGATCACACTTCAGAGTACTAAATCTCCCTCTTGAAATTATCTTGTCTTTACTTTTCAATTATGGTATTTCGGGATTCTCCTTTGATATTCTACAGTCCGAATAGCTACTTCATCTCTTAGCTCATGTATTAAATTAATTGATTATTTCTTCAATTATTGGTTTGGATCAAATGCATATGTGATTCTTCAATGTGAGGGTACTTCAATTTCAACTTGCAACATTGCTTCACATCTATATGTTAGAGAGTAAGGGGTATGACCCATTGCAGAACTAGTGGATGTACGATAAGCCGAAAGTACATATGGCAATTCTTCTATGCAATTTCCTTTGGCTTTATTCAATCATTTTTTCAGGATAGTCTAAATTGTCTTATTTAACGCCTCAACAGCTCCATTAGCCTTTGGATGTGCCATGGAAGAAAAGCTTTTGATAATCTTGTTCTTACGGAAAAATCGAGAAAATTCTTCACTTTCAAATTGTGTTCCTTTCCCGGATATAATCTTATAAGGGATCATGGATCTAGTAGTGATGTTTTTAATGATGAATCTAAGCACTTTCCCAGAAGTGATTTTGGGGAGTGACACTGCTTCTACCCACTTAGTAAAGTAATCAATGGCCACTACAGCACATTTTTCTCATCTTTCAGAAATTGGCAATGGTCCAATTAAGTCGATTTCCCATACATCAAAGGGTGATGGACTAGAGATCGGAGTTAATTGGCTTGATGATAAACGGGGAATCTTTGAGTATTTATGGCATCTTTCACATTTCTTTACATACTCTATAGCTTGAATCCGAGGCCAATAGAAACCTTATCTCGTTATTTTCTTATCCAAATTTATCTCATTAGAATGGTCTCCGTAAAATCCTTCATGTGTTTCCACCAATAATTTCATCCCATCCTCCAAACTTACACATCTTTAGTAAGGAAGGGCATATCCTTTCTTATACAGAATTTCATGCATCATAGTGAAAGTTTGAGCCTTTCGTTCGATTTTCCTAGTTTCCATCTTGTCAGATGGTAATATCCCATTAGTAAGATAATCTACAATAGGTGTCATCCAAGTGTTACAATAACAATTATCGCCCTTTGGATGATTGGGTTTCTCATATAGAATTTCTTCGTTAATTTCTCTATCTTTTATTTCTTACAATCTGGCTTGGGATCTAGTTAAAGCCATTAGTTCCTTCCTTGGTTCAGACATTCCCTCCTCGATGTTAAGGTTTGCTTGATACCCTACTGATACAATCCGCATCTCTAGAGCTCCTCTTGAGAGAGTTATCTTTCCTTGGGACTTGATGTAAAGAAAAATCTTTAAATAAGGCAAGCATTTTCAACATCTTCTTAACATATTAGGCTAGTTTAGCATCTTTAGACTGATATATCCGTTTTATCTGGTTTACCATTAGTTGAGAGTCGCAAAAGATTGAATCCATAGGATTTTAAGTTACAAGGCCAGAGTCAATACTGCCACCATCGATTCATATTCAGCTATGTTATTTGTTGCCGCAAAACCTAACTTCATTGAATAACGTGGGCGATGCCCATCAGGTGTGATTATGACGTACCATTCTCCAGCTACCTATTCATTTGATGCCCCATCCATAAATAATTGCCATATGGGTTTTTGATCATTCTGTTTCTCTGATTGTTCCTTAATGAAACTTGTACATTCATTCATAAAGTCTGCTAATGCTTGCCCTTTGATTGCTGCTCGTGGCTGAAATTCAATGTCACACTAGTTAAGTTTAATTTTCCATTTTACTAGTCTCCCTGAAGTCCCAGGTTTACTGAAAACTTGTTTGAGTGGAAATTTGGTCAATACTCTAATTGGATGCGCTTGAAATTACGCTCTAAGTTTCCTTGCCGTCGGCATCAAGGAGTAAGCTAACTTTTCTATGACTTAATATTGAACCTCAACATTCTTCAATTGTTTGCTTACATAATAAATGGGAAGTTGAGTTTCATTCTCCTCTCTAATCAGTATTGAACTAACCGCGTGTTCTGAAACTGCCATATACAAATATAGGCTTTCTCCATCCATAGGGCTTGATAATATAGGTGGACTTTCTAAATGATTTTTTAATTCTTGGAAGGCTTTCTTACAATCCTCTCCCCATTCAAAATTCTTTCATTTCTTAATCACATTGAAGAAGGGGATGCATTTATCGATTGCCTCGAAGATGAATATGGTTAGGGATGAAATTCTACCATTCAAGTCCATTTCATCTTTGTTGGTTTAAGGTTCTGCCATGTCTTTGAAGGCTTGAAGCTGGTTAGGATTAGCTTCGATTCCTTGTGCGCTAATGATGTAACCTAAGAATTTTCCGGAATGTACTCCAAAAGAACATTTCAGAGGATTCAGTCTCATTTGATACCTTCATACTACTTTGAACATTTCTTCAAGATCCTTAAGGTGATTCTCAGCTTCATGAGACTTTACCAGCAAGCCATCCACTTAAACTTCTACATTTCGTCCAATCTGCTTCTTGAACATTTTGTTAACTAATCTCTGATAAGTAGCTCTCAGATTCTTTAGTCCGAATGTCATTTCTGTATAATAAAAGATTCTCCAATCGGTAATGAAGCTTGTATGTTCTTTGCCCGGTTTGAACAAAGGTATTTGGTTATATCTTGAATAAACATCCATGAGGGACAATAGCTTATGACTACTAGTTGCATCAACTAACTGATCTATTCTAGGCATCATATAACAGTCTTTCAAGCATGCTTTGTTCAGATTCGTGTAGTCGACACATGTTCTCCGTTTACCGTTTGCCTTTTTTACTAACACTGGATTTTCTAGCCATTTTGGATAAAATACCTCTCCTATGAATCCATTTTCAAGCAGCCTTTTAACATCTTCCTTTAAAGCATCAGATCAAACTTATCAAATTTTCTTATTTTTTATCGAACGAAGGTCACATTTGGATCAATATTTAATGCATGACACATAACTGATGGATCAATCCCGATCATATCCAAATGAGTCCACGCAAATACATCTTTGTTAACTTTGAGGAATTGAGTTAAATCTGCTTTCAAGTTGTCCTTCAATTACTTTCCTACTCTAACAATCTTGGTTGAATCAGCTGGATCTATACATATTTCCTCGAGATCCACTGTAGGCTTTATCCTTTCCATTTCTCCTCGGCAAAATAACTCTGCAACGATCTCACTTTCCTCCATCGAGTTGGCATCAGTCCTCTTCCTTTTTCTCTAAGATGAGAAGTACCTTTCAAACAGACGTTTATCTATTTTATTTCGTTTTTTCTTAAAATGTTGGATGTAAAATCCATTAGCTAAAGGGTGAAAAATAGTAGAGGAATCATAATAAAAAGAGCAATCCTTTTTATATTAATTAAGAGTGGCCATTTGTACAAGTAGCTATACTTGCCCCACCGGAGTTGATCCATTATTATTGAACCCAAAAATAAGTTCAAGACTAGGCTTTAGCTTATCTTCAGGAATGTTATTTGATCAAAGGCATGCTTGAAGATGACTTTGACTATGCTTTCAATGAACCTGAATGTTGGAGACTATAAAGAGCCTGAGAGCGGCGATCATAAGAGGGCGATCATGGGGTGATGGATTCCCCTTTTGAGTTCTTGGGAAGTAATGAAAAGATTCAATATCTCGATATTCAGCAGTGGATTTTTAAGCCGGGGATCTTCCTGGATAAAAAATACTCCTTTAGATTCTTAGATATATTTGCATCTGGCTCCCTTACTAGTTCCTGTTGGATGTGGTCCCCTATGAATCACATCAATTCTATTCAAGGATGACTCAGGTTTAATGGATCTTCATCTTCTAAGTTAATATAGCAATATTAGGGAATTTTCATGGTCCATTACTAGTCAAGGGTGCTTTCTGTTGGTCTTGGATGAATTCTTTTTGGTGTCCTTCACGAATTAACTTTTGACTGATTGCAGCCAACTCTCTGCATTCATCAGTTTTATGGCCATTTGCTTTATGGTAAGCTCAATAATCATTCCCCTTCTTTTGCTCTTGGTAATTTAGCCTTGAATGAAGTTGGGAAGTTTACTTTCTCTTTCGTTGTTTCATAGATATAAGACAATGGCTTGTTCAAAGCGATTGTATTAGTATTGGAATCCTCATACCTCGGCCTTTTGTGACCTCGGTCAAACTCAAATCTTCCACTCTCTTTACTAGGGTTAGCTTTCTTTTTGGCATGGTATAATTCATCCATTCGGATAAATTTATCAGCTAGGAAGTGGAAGCCTTGTAAATCTTTACATCCGTCAAAAAAGAGCTCCTTCCGATGGTGTATTTTCTATCAGTCGTAAATGCATTGCAATCAACTTATCTCTATTGTTCATATCTTTGGCTTTCTTCGCCTCTGTATTGAACCTTCTAAGGTAGTCCCTTGCAATTCTCCCTACCTTTGTTTGATGTTTGCTAGAACAATATAATAAACTGTGGGATCTTTACATATGCAGAATTGAGCGAAGAATTCATAGGAAATTTTTTCCACAAGTAGTCTTCTCTCAATTTTGGTGGCATCATTTTGCAGCAGCCCCTTGAAATGTTACTTGGAATAGCCTACATTGCACTACTCTAAAGGCATTATATAGATCCATTTGGCTTTCGAAAGCAATCAAGTGATTATCGGGATCGATAGTACCATGATATTTCTTGTTCGGGATCTTGACATGATTGGAATTATCAATGACATGATTTCATCCATAAACGGAACTACTCATTCATTATCATTGACTCGCTCATCCAGAGTTCTTTTACCCTTAACGTTTAGCATATCTTTGACAGCCTTCTCTACCACATCTTTGAAATAAGCTTCAGCATCATGATAGCTTTTTTGATTTGGGTTGTATTCCTTTGAAGTCGAGCTTCCAAATTGCTTGAGAGATTTATCCTGTATTCTTCATTGATGACCGACTTTAATTGCATTACGTTCTTTTTTCTTTGATGATGTTAGGTCGACCTTACTCTTACCTTCATAGGTATGATCTTTCAAGTTTCTCCTTGGGGAGACCATCTTATCTTCAGTTGTTGGTTTTGCAGTTTTGAAAGATTTCCAAGATAGAGCTGCTTTCAAAGCACTTGCATTTCTAGTAAATATTGCTCCAAATGCCTTATCTTGACTGCATTATCGTTTAGTTGTGCTAGAGTCAATGGTTGTCCTTGCATAACTCCCTCCAAGTTGAAAGTTTGAGTAATATTTTTCTCCAAATTTGTTGTGTGCGTTGCTTCCTCGTCCATTTGACTAAGTATTTTTTATTTCATTTTCCTACAACAAATCAAATGTTACATAATTAATCTATAAGGAAATGATAAGGACAGAAGTTCAAGTCCTTCTTCTAGCACCAAAAATGTTAACAAGAAATTTTATGAACACCTCAAAGCACAACTTAAGAATTACCGACTCCTTCGAAACCCCCCTTTCGGAGTTGATAGGGACCGCATGCCTTCTAAAGGTGTTCTTCAAAATGTTAATTGATGGCATGAAATCTTGTCAACATTCAAAGAGATGTTTGAGAAATAACTCATTTGAAACCCAATTCGAATCGGTCGATAGGGTCATTAAACGTTTAAAGAAGGATTCCTTTCGAAAGCATTGGTTCTATGATTATGGTGAATACTCCTTCGAAAGAGGTTATATGCTTTTGAATATCTGAGCTCTTTTCAAAGGAGTTCTCCTAGCTGACATAACTTATCATCATATAGTGAGTCCCTTCGAAACCCCTTTCGATCGAGTTGAGAGGATCATTATTCCCTCGAAGTGACTTGATGTACAATCTACATAACAAATAAGATTTAAACTCAATATGCAATGGAATCTCATCATGGATAAATGATAAAAAATTCAATTGACTTATCAATATTGAATTAACATCATCACATCAATTTAATATTTCATGTCATGAAATAAGATGATAATATGATTCAAAATTAAAATATCCAAGTTGACTCTATAACATTGCATAAGTTAAATAGGGGTTAAGAAAATAAGTGAGTATCATGTGCATTTTGTCATTAGACGAGTTAATGTCGAAATGATCTTCCTTGTATTCGAAATCATATTGGATCCATGCATCCACTCTTTCTTATTTGTCTAAATTGGATTAGAAGTAAGAGAATTTTTCCCAAATTGATCTAGGGTTACAATAATTTGAATTTGCTATGAAGTAAGAAAGAAATTTTAGAGTTCCCAAAATTTGGTCTCTAGTGATTGGACCAAAATTGGGTACAATACTTTTCAGATGTGTTTGAAGAGATAAAATGAAGAAAATAAATGTAAAATGAGGCAGATCTAACAAACACACCATAACAGATAAGAAAAAATGCAGAAACACACATATTTAGAGTGGTTCGGCATATTGCCTACGTCTATAATGAAATGATTGATGTTTATTGAATTTAACTTGCTGATTAAAAAAGACTACAACAATACAACTAAAGCATGGTAGTGATTTTGGCAGAGTATCAGCGCAAAGAAGCCAAAAGTCCCTTTTCTGAAGGCCTGGGAATGTTATTAATATGTGTAGGCTGAAAATATCTGGCCCGGATCTCGGAAGACTCCTTCTCTCATGTGGATGGGCGTACCAGATCAATCCATGGACATTTGGGATCGATCCATGATCGATACGTACATAATTTGTATCGATAAAAAATGACTCCATTTGGGCTGAGATAGATCAGAGACCAAGTAGAGGTGGTATGCAAGCTCCTGCAAAATTTGGTAGCATTTGGATTTGTATATTTTGAGTTATGATCAATCCAAGTTTGGAATTGTAAAAGGCTGCCGATTTTGTATCTATCCCATTCGTATCGATGGCTTCATATCCATGTTAGCTCGTATCGATCAGAATGACGTGTCGCGGTATTTCAGGATTGATCCACTTTTCATGCCGAGTGACCGAGTCTTCCACTTTTAAATGTTTTGTTTGTATCGATCTGGAGTATTCCTTTCGTATCGTTGGTTTGCACTTCTTCGTACCGATGCTTTGTAACCGCTTCTTATTGATACGAACCCATGCATTTTGTATCGATGGCCTGGATGCTGTTTCGTATCGATCGTTCCATACATCCATCGTATCGATGACTTTAGTGGCATGTTTCGTATGGATCGTTAGCTGATCGATAAGAATTGAGTTGATGAGGAGAACGATATGAAGCACATGTCGACGAGATCGATAAAAGCGTTTCTTATTGATGGATACGAGGTGAAGCGATCATGATGGATATGAACCGATGCTTACCTGATGGATACGAACCGATGTATACGAAACAGATGTGTTTCACGTGAGACTTGTTAGATCCATAACTTGAGCATATGAACTCTTATTAACTTGAAATTTGGAAAGCCGGCTCTCGTAGCTTTGCTTGTCGTGTCTTGTCAATTGTAGCTCGATCTGGACTCGTACAAAATTTACCAGTATCCATAGTAGACCTGTGTATAAATGATCTTGGGGACGAACTATCATTGGTTTCCAATCAATTCCTTGGTGTCTCAACCTTGCCAAAAGGTGGGATAACACCTACCTTGGACCCCTAGGTTCATATTTATAGATGCAGGTTGGCCCCTTCCACTCCCGTCCTTTCAAAGCTATCAAAAGGTCTCCCTTCCAACCTTTTACGTCTATCCTTTTGCCTTTGTCCTTCCGCTTTCATAACTTCAAAGGCAGATGTCTGGTCCCTTATTATGTTTGAATTAGTCCTTTCACCTCCATCAAATAGTACATTAATAATGGATATTGTTCCAGCATTCCTCAATACTGCTTTTATGTACTTATGGAACCTTTCGACACCTTCAAAAGGTGTGCATCTTTTAGTAGCAAAAGGGGCAGGTTCCTTATCACGTTATTTGGACGAAAACGGAAGCACTCGCAACTCCTTTTTCTCCTTCGAAACCTCTTCTTGGTTGCTTCGGCCTGATGTTAATCATGATGAGTGATTACTTGAGTGAGTGAGGAAGTGCATTCAAATGGTTTCGAAAGGACCAGTAGGTGACGAGAGGGTCATTGTGAAAGGTCACTTAGTCTCATATGAAGTTTTCTCTATGCTTGCGGAAGGGTCCAATCATTTCAAAAGGCTTATCTTTACTTTCTAAAGGTACACATTGGTAAACTGTCCCTATATGGAAGGTTAATAATAGGAAACCAACCATTTCGAAGGGTTTGGTTCTTATGTGTGAGCCTATTATTTGATACCTCCGAAAGGTGCTTTGAACTCATATAAGACTCCTCTATGTATATGGAATAAGCTGCGTCGAAAGGATTAATAGAGGCGGAAGGATAGCCTTGCCTCCCTTTCAACTCCTTTGAAAGCTCTTGTTTCACTCAATACTGTCGAATCATAAGTTTTGATTCATGACAAAGAGCTTAAACAAACAGTGAATGAGACTATATGGGCAAGTGACAAAAAGAGAAAGTAACATGCTATTAAAACTACAAAGAAGACATGACTACAAAACTGAGTATAGTATCTTTATTTGTCGAAGTTATCAGTCTTAGAATTGTTAAAACCTATCCTCAAGTAATCCACATAAATCAAAGTTGTTTTAAGCTTCGAATTCTTCAAAATTTATGTGAACTATACACTGACAGTTAGGTCAGTCGATTGACCATAGATGACCGGTCGACTAAATCTGCTCAGTTGCACAAGAACACTCTGTTTTGCACCAACATTGAATTTTCAGTTGACTGGTCTTTTTGAGTCAGTCGACCGAACTTTTCCAACAGCTATTTTTTTGAACAAACACTTCCATTTGCCAAGAGATACGATCTCAATTGAAGAGTTTGGATGCTTCTTTTGGTCAAAACTCTTCGTGAATGGTTGCAGCTGTTTATCTACTATATAAACACATAAGATTCACTTCAAATGTCATCAAATTTCATTTTATTTTCTGATCATACTCCCTACTATCTCTGTATTCTGAAAAGCAATCACAATTTACATATATTGCTTGAATCTCTGAATCAATTAACTTATTCTTCGATTCAAAGCAATATTCTCCTTTCTAGATCTTTACACACACATATATATATATACTTGAGGAAAAGATTATAGGAAAGTTGTGCTATCAAAGACAAATCAGTGTTAACAAGAACACAAAGTGTCAAAGCAATTTTATTGAAACTGTTGAAGTCCTGTTCGGTTGTTCAGGCGGGTAAAGTCTTCTTTCGGTTGTTAAAGGTGGAAAAATCCCGATCAGTTGCTCAGGTGTTGTATACCTATTCCTCCGGGTTAAGTGAGGGGTTGTTGTGAGAAATTCTAGAGGGAAATCTGGGACTGGACGTAGAACGGAAAGTTCGAACCAGTATAAAAAATCTGGTGTGCTTATTCTTATCTGTTTCCGCATTTAGATTATAATACATTTCATATTACATGATCCTAAGTGATAACTAGCCAAACAGTAGTCACTCTCATTTGGTATTAGAGTAGTACATCCTATAACCGTAACACAGTTACTTGATAATCTTTTGCTAATATGGAAAATAACACCAGCACAAGCACTGTCATTAACACTAGTTTTATTGAAGGTCAATCTACTGCACAATCTCCACTATTCATTGGCATGAATTATATTTACTGGTCAACTAGAATGAGAATATATATGCATCTAATGGTTTTTAAACGTGGAACATTGCTCAAAATGAATATACCATTCCAATAGAAGATTTTTCAACTTGGACTGCTGCATAGAAAGCTGATGCTACTTCAAATGCTAAAGCTATGAACATGTTATTTTGTATATTAGATAGAAATGAGTTTAATAGAATTAGTATGTGTACAACTGCTTATGAGATATGGAGAACTCTAAAAGTAACTCATGAAGGAACTAAAAAAGTTAAACAAAGCAAAATTTCTCTGTTGAAAAATCAGTTTCAAAATTTCAAAATGAAATCAAACGAAAATATAAATGACATGTACTCTATATTTCAAGATATATATCACCCACTATTGGCACTAGGAGAAAAAATTTCTGACTTTGATATAGTATCAAAAATCCTAAACTCTTTAACGGATGGATGGGAAAGAAAGGTCTTAGCCATTGAAGAAGCAAACGATCTTTCTACTATGAAACCATAACAGTTAATAGGAAATGTAATGTCATATGAAGTGAATTTGCAGGTAAAGAAAGTTCAAGCACATGATAAGAAGAATCTAGCATTTCAAGCAGAACAAGATGACTCTGACTTAAATGAAGAGGATATGGCATTTATTGCTAAAAATTTCAAAAAGCTTTTGAAATTAAAAAAGAATAACAAGTTCAAGAGTTACAAAAATAACTTTAGCAACATTAATAGCAATAAACCATCACTTCTGTCATGGAATGTAATGAATGTCATAAAAAAGGTCATATGAAGAAAGATTGTCTAGAGAAACAGAAAAATAAATTCAAGAAGAAAAAATTCAAGAAGAAAGCATTTTCAGTAACATAGGATGATTCAAATTCTTCATCAGAGAGCGACAGTGATAGTGACACAGAGCAAGCAAATGTATGCTTCATGGCTACAAATGATGATGTAAGTGAACTAAGTTTTAAGATTTGGTTGAACTTAATTCAGATTTAGTGGATTTTGTAAAACAAACTAAAAAACAGAATAAGGAGTTACAAGGAAAACTAAATAGATCTGAATTAGAAATTAGTATGCTTAGAGATGAAAATAAAATTCTGGAAGAAGAACTTGAAAAATCTTAAGAATCTAATTCTAATTTAGCATCTCAACTTTCTATGATAACTCAGGAAATAGAAATTCAGAAAAATAAAAATGATGATTTATCAGTTGATATTAATGATTTGAAATCTAACACTAAAGTATTGGAGTTGGAAAAATCTAGTCTCCAAACTAAGTTAGAAGATATTAATAAAAATATTTCTAATTTTAATAAAGGATGAGAAAATCTTTCTAAAATAATAGAAAATTCTCAATCCAATTCAAACAAAATGGGATTAGGATATATGAAAATTGAAAATCCAAAGAAATTTGGAAGTTTAAAAATAAATTTTAAAACAAAATTAAGAAAGATATTAAGAAAACAGTTTCTAAAGATTTTAAAACTATCAAAATATGGATTCCTAAAAAAAAAAATTTAATTAGGAATAAGCATATCAAAACATTTATGGAAACTATTCATAAAAATGAGAATTACATTTATAAAGAGAATTCTGAACCTTCTTGGGTTTGGTTTCCTAAGACCTAATTCTTAGGACCCTAAAAAGAAAAGTGGGTACCATCTTAATCTTTATTTTTTGCAGGTACCACTTAAAAAGAAAGGAAAATAGATTCTAGAGAGCAGTGCTCAAAACATATGACTGGTAGTAAAGACATGTTAACAAATATAGTCTACTCAAAAGGAGGATCGGTCACTTTTGGAGATAATTTTAAAAGGTTATGTCATCGGCAAAGGCGATGTGAGCAATAACGGTATCTCTAACTCACCTCTCGTTACTGATGTCTTATTAGTTAAAAACTTAAAACATAATTTATTGAGCACAAGTCAATTATGTGATAAAGGTTTTAATATATATTTTTTCGAAAATAAATGTATTATTTCTAATAAAAATCAAATTTTAATTTTTGAAGGTATAAAAGATAGAAATATTTATAGTTCAAATATGAATATAAATTATAACACAAACATGTGTTTAGTAGCTACAGAGAATGATTCTTGGCTATGGCACGAAAGATTTTGTCATATAAATATTAATACTATTAATAAAATAGCTAAAAATAAACTTGTCAAAGGACTACCTGATATGAAATTCAAAATTGATAATATTTGTGATGCATGTCAGTTAAGAAAGTTAACAAAAATCTTCTTTTAAATCTAAGAAAATTATATCTACAACACAACCACTTGAACTACTACATATGGACCTTTTCGGACCTACTCAAGTTCAATCTATTAATCATAATAGATAAGTGTTTGTTATTGTAGATGTTTTTTTCAAGATTTACACGGACTATTTTTATGAAACATAAAAGTGATACTTTTGAGGATTTTTAAAATTTTTGTAAAAAGAATTCAAAATATAAAGAATTTAAAAGTTAAAAATATTAGATGTGACCATGGAGGTGAATTTGAAAATGAAGCTTTCGAACAATTTTGTAACAAGAAAGGCATTAATCATAATTTCTCCTTTCCTAGAACACCACAACAAAATGTAGTTGTAGACAGGAAAAACAGAACATTACAAGAATGTACACGAACTTTATTAAATGGAAGCACTTTACCTAAGCATTTCTGGACAGAGGCTGTTGCAACTTTCTGTTATGTTTTGAATCGTGTTTCTATTCGATCATTAACAAAACATACTTCATATGAACTTTTAAATGGTAGAAAACCAAATATATCATATTTCAAAGTTTTTGGTTCAAAATGTCTTATACTTAACACTAAAGATCAGCTTGGCAAATTTGATCCAAAATTCGATGAAGGAATATTCGAAGGATATTCAGAAAGAAGCAAAGCTATCGAGTTTTTAATACAAAAACTAAAGTAATCGAAGAAACTCTTCATGTTTCATTCGTTGAAAATGTCAAAATTTCTTATAAAATTACAAACTTGGAAAATAATTCAAATCAAATTTTAACAAGTAATTCAGAAGATGATGATATTATTTTTCAAAACAATAATACTAATAATTTTATAGAGAATGAAAACATTATTAATAACTAGTATGGACTCATGCTTCACACACGGGCTGTTTGTACTATTGTATAAGTTGATACGTTGATATTTTGTTTGAGTGCAAACATGTAAACGGAAAGCAAGGATATTTTTGGAATTTCAAAAAGACACCAAGTAAATTAGTTCAACCAATTTTCTTTATTAGTAGTAGAGATGATAATATAGTAAGATCTCCTCCAAAAATTCTTAGAGATCACCCTGTTCAAAATATAATTGGAGAAGTAAATTCAAATGTAAGAACAAGACATCAATTAAATCAAATGGGCCATATAGCTTTTCTCTCTAATATAGAACCTAAAAATATTAAAGAAGCCTCAAATGATGACTATTGGATTATAGCTATGCAAGAAGAGCTAAATCAATTTGAAAGAAACGAAGTTTGGGAATTAGTCCCTCGACCAAGTGATCAATCTGTCATTTGTACAAAATGGGTTTTCAAAAACAAAGCCGATGAACAAGGTAACATTACTAAAAATAAAGCTAGATTAGTAGCATAAGGATATAATCAAGAAGAGGGAATAGACTATGAAGAAATGTTTGCTCCTGTCGCAAAATTAGAAGCTATATGTATTCTATTGGCTTTTGCATGTTTTCATAACTTTAAATTATATCAAATGGATGTTAAAAGTGCTTTTCTAAATGGATATATAAAAGAAAATGTTTATGTTGAACAATCTCCTCTTTTTACTCATGAAAATTTTCCAGATCACGTTTATAAACTTAAGAAAGCTTTATATGGTTTAAAACAGGCACCTCGTGCTTGGTACAACCGACTTAAAAGCTATCTAATAGAATCTGGTTTTGAAATTGGGAAAGTTTATCAAGCTTTATTTATTAAGACAACTAAACAAGATATTTTAATTATACAAATATATGTTGATGATATTATATTTGGTTCAAAGAATGAAAAATTATGTCAGGAATTTTCGACTATCATGACAAATGAATTTGAAATGTCAAATATGGGAGGGCTATCATATTTTCTTGGACTTCAAATCAAGCAATTACAAAATGGCATTTTTATTAATCAAGAAAAATATTGTAATAATTTAATTAAACGTTTTGGTATGGAAAACACTTCTGCCAAACCAACTCCTATGAGTACAACTATACATCTTGATAGAGATGAAAAATGGTAAGACTGTCGACCAAAAACTATATCGTAGTATGATTGAATTATTACTTTACTTAACTGCTAGTCGACCTGACATTATGATGAGTGATTGTTTAAGTGCTCGATTTCAAGCAAATCCTAAAGAATCATATATGCGAGCTGTAAAACGTATAATTTGTTATCTTAGCAAAACCAATGACTTAGGATTATTTTATCCAAAAGAATGTCCTTTTGAATTAATATCTTATAGTGATGCTGATTTTAGAGGAAGTCGGACAGATAGAAAAAGTACAAGTGGAACTTGTCATTTCATTGGACGATCCTTAGTATCTTGGTTAAGCAAGAAACAAAATTGCATTTCACTATCGACATGTAAAGCAGAATATATATCTACAGCTTTAGCATGTGCTCAAGTAATCTACATGCAACAAACATACAAGATTTTGATATAAAGTTAAATAAATCTGTAATATATTGTGATAACACCAGTGCAATAAATTTATCTAAAAATCCTATCAATCACTCACGAACTAAAAACATTAACATTCATCATCATTTTCTTCATGATAATATTAAGAAGGATATAATAAATTTAAAGTTTGTGAATCCTGAAAATCAGTTAGCTGATATTTTCACTAAACCACTAAATGAAAATTGTTTTATAAAACTAAGAAGAGAACTAGGTATAATTTCTTTAAAAGAATTGTAAAATTTCTAAAGTAATTTAAAATAAAATAAATAAAATAATACTTTTTTCTGGTACTCGAACTTAGCACCTTGAGTTTGGTAATCTTATGTCTCTGCCATTTGACCATTTACTATTTCATAAATACTTCAACTATAATTTTCTTCTTATCTATTTTTTATGTTTTATGAACAATTCTCAGCCATAAAATTTGTATTTTTTTTCATCCTCAAATTAATTTTCAAATTATATGTTAATCCATCAACCTTTAACTGCATTTGCTCTTATATATATCTCCAGAGTTTTGTTATTATCTTTAGATCATATTTGCTTCAATCATAATCTTTTTCTTTCTACTACAACGTCTTCGCAAGAAAACTCATCTAATGGCTCCGCATATTCTTCTACTGACTTCTCAACACCTTCATTTGGTTCATCAGCTTTACCTACACCTGTACCAAATCATGAACCGGTCAGAACATCAAATTATCACATTGGCCATACTCCCAAAAAAAGAAGACGCGGCGTTTTCTGTTCTTTGGTTCTCCTCAAATAAAACAAAAAATTGATGATTTACATCATTACCAGAGGGAATCTATAGCGATTCAACATGAGATGTACTATGAACAGAAGATGAGTTTAAGACTTCTTGGTTTTCTGGAGCAGCTTGGATGGAGATTCTGCGGGTCATCTTCATCTACGGTTCATCAACCTACACTCTTTTCCTCTTAGAATTCATGGGATCAGTCACCGCAACCTCCACCTGTGTCTCTAAACTCATGGGAGCATGGAAATCGTTGGTCGCCATTGGAACCATTGAAGAGAAGACGAAGGATGAACCAGACAACTCAAAGTCTCCATCCACTCCTTTATCCAAATAATTTATTTTCTTTCAATATTTGTTAATTAAATTCATTCTTGTTTTGTATGCATTATTTATGTATATTGAATATTTTTTTATGCAAAAATATACTGTAAATGCTGCAAAGAAAAGCATTCAGTCAACTGAACATATTCGACCAATCGACTGAATTTGAAAACAAAGAACTTTCGGACTATATTCAATTGACTGAACGTATATGGCCAGTCGACTGAATCATAAAACAAAAAGCATTCAACCTATATTTAGTCGACTAAAACAATATGGCCAGTCGACTGAATCCGAAACAGAGAGTTTTGGGATATGAATCAGTCTACTGACCATATACGACCAGTCAACTGAATGTCAATTTGATTTTTTTTTAACTATTTCACCTAACTTTTTAAACCCTTTAACCCACTATCTCCTCTTTCACTCTTCACTCTTACCTTCTCACTTCAGTTTTCTAAAACCCTAGTTCTCAAAAAAATTCAAATTCCTTTACTCTATTATTATTTCCAATGGCTCCACGTCAACCAAAAAGATCTAGACATGCCTCTACCTCCTCCTCTGAGCCAATTGACTCCCAAATTGCTAAATGCCTCTATGATGCTACAGCCATCCACAGATGGAACATAATGAAAGAAGCACGCTTTTTCGAAGGTTTTTTGTTGTGTTTTACGATTTTGCTCCATATAGAATTCAAGAGCTTGCAAGGATAAGCCGTCTAGAGTCTCTACTTGACCACAATCAAAATAATCTCAAGATTAATGATACTTTGGTAAAACTTTTTTATGAAAATTTGAATTTAGGCCATCAAAATCCACGTAATCGTGATAATTGCGTTTGGAGTTTAGTTTGCGGTCGACAAGTATTTCTGTCTTTAGATAGAAGCTGTCACATTCTCCATACTCCAACTGATGTATTCCATTGGAAGAATTAAACGTTACTATAGGCGAACGAGATGAAGTAAGTCATCGGTTTTTGGAAGATGACGTGACTGAACTTAAATCTATCGCCTTACATCCTACAGCTAGAATTGTGCGTCGAGCCTTAATGCACATGGTTCTTCCTCGTACTGGCCCTTATGAGCTTGTATATCCAAACAATTTTAGGGCATTATATGCTATTTAAGAAGAAGTCAAAATAAATTGGCCTAAGCTTATTCTAGATGAATTCTTGTCGTCTAACCAAGGTCGTATGAACATCATTTATTATGGAGAATATATTATGCGGCTAATTATGAACCTCCAGGTTCCTATTCTGGAATCCAATACTTCCATTCCCAAAACTCAAAATAGCCACACAATAAGTCTCATGAAATTGTCTCCTAGACCTCTATCTATCATGTCTTTTCAAGACCAGCAATCACGACCTCGTCAACAAACTTCTACTCCACAGCAACAACAACCAAGAGATGACATTCGAACACCGACCCTATCCCAAAGCACTTGAGAATCCATTGATCTAATTGTGCAAAATCAAGTCATTTTGGATCTCGTATTAAAAATCTCGACAAGAAATTTGACAAAATTAAAAACTTCTACGGGATTTTATGGGATGCAATATCTTGTTCCTCTTCCACAACTACGGAAACTTCACACCGTATCCGGGTAAATGTCCAGCTCCTCGCTTTACTGGGTCTACATCAGAAGAACACATAAGTTCTGACATAAGCGAAAACGGAGGTGGCAGACAGTTTATGGAACGTTCCTCCAGAGGCAAAGCTCCAATGCAAATGGAAGAAGAAACAGAGTCTGACTCTGATTGATATTGTTGTTTCTTGGTGGTAGTAAATTATCTATTTATTCCAAACATTTTAATTCTATGAGCTTGTATATGTAGCTCAAAACAATTTAATACATTTTTTCTATGATTTTAATTTTTTCTTAGTTTAATAATGGAATTGTTGTTATTTTCTTTTTGTCGATGGCAAAAGGGGGAGAAATTTGTATGACTAACCATTTCTTGCAGGATTAAATAGTCGCCAGATATTCAGGAGGAGATATATATAACTCATGTTATATATTTCTCAAAATATAGTATCATCTATAACAGGTTGTCATCAATCAAAAAGGGGGAGAATGTTGAATCATAAGTTTTGATTCATGACAAAGAGCTTAAACAAATCAATGAATGAGACTATATGGACAAGCGACAAAAAGAGAAAGAAATACGCTGTTAAAACTACAAAGGAGACAAGACTACAAAACTGAGTACAGTATGTTTATTTATTGAAGTTTTTAGTCTTAGAATTGTTAAAATCTGTCCTCAATTAGTCCACACAAATCAAAGTTGTTTTAAGCTTCAAATTCTTTAAAATTTATGTGAACTGTGCACTGACAGTTAGGTTAGTCGACTGACCATATATGACCAGTCGACTGAACCTACTTAGTTGCACAAGAACACTCTGTTTTGCACTAACTTTGAATTTTCAGTTGACTAGTCATTTTGAGTCAGTCGACTGAACTTTTCCAACAGCTATTTTTCTGAATAGACACTTCCATTTGCCAAGAGATACGATCTAAATTGAAGAGCTATGGATGCTTCTTTTGGTCAGAACTCTTCGTGAATGGTTGCAGCTATTTATCTACAATATAAACACATAAGATTCACTTCACATCACCGAATTTCATTTCATTTTCTGGTCATACTCTCTACTATCTCTGCATTCTGAAAAGCAATCACAATTTACATATATTGCTTAAATCTCTGAATCAATTAACTTATTCTTCGATTCAAAGCAATATTCTCCTTTCTAAATCTTTACACACACATATATACTTGAGGAAAATATTATAGAAAGTTTGTACTATCAAAGACAAATCAGTGTTAACAAGAATAAAAAGTGTCAAAGCAATTTTAATGAAACTGTTAAAGTCCTGTTCGATTGTTTAGGCGGGTAAAGTCATCTTTCGGTTGTTAAAGGTAGAAAAGTCATGATCGGTTGCTCAGGTCTTGTATACCTATTCTTTCGGGTTAAGTGAAGGGTTATTGTGAGAAATTCTAGAGGGAAATCTGGGATTAGACATAGAATAGGAAGTTCGAACCAGTATAAAAACCCTGATATGCTTATTCTTATTTACTTTACTATTATTATTATTTTCCGCATTTAGATTATAATACATCCCATATTACACGATCCTAAGTGATAACTAGCCACACAATAGGCACTTTCAAATACTTGTAGGTGCATCAGGTGCTTACGGCGCCAATCTAACTTCTTCGAAAGCTATTTTAATGCCTTCGAAATCCTTCTTTTCAATTCTTGCAAAGCTTTTTCAACACTTTATGGGCCTTCCTTAATACCTTTATTCTTAAGTGAGTTTTATGGTTAACATACACTTAGTAAACTATCATTGTGTTCATTGTATGATTAGATGAGTTCGAATCTGAACGAACCCTAAGTGAACCCTGAATAGTTAGTCATACATGGTCCAGACTAAAGCAATGTTCGATCGTGCAAGAGAGCACCTAACTTGGAATAGTCGAACAAGCTGGGATGATATGATTTAGTACATTAGCATACTTAACATAAGGAGGTAGTGGAATATTCAAAATTAAAGCATGGAGAGGATAGATTGTATAGTCTTGTGCGTTAAATGCTATTTCCCGGTCATCAGCCATATTGTTGGCGAAAGAGAGGGGGAAAGGCATCACCATAGAAGACACACTTTTAGCTTATGATATTCCTATTAGAGTACTATTTGGTACTACAGCCTCCAACTCCTTTATATCTAGTGACTTAGTCTATAAATTAAATCTTGAACCCAAGAAAACCCATAATAGTGTCAAATTCTATTGGAGGCTCGATTGATTTACATACATTTTGTTATGATTTTAAATTATCGAGTCATATTTCTTATATGTGTGTAGTTTGTATGTATTTGGTTTTGTTGGATTTAGGATTATTTTGGGCATAGATTTTCTTGAGAAAAACAATGTGGTACTTGACTGTGAGAGGCACATAGTGACTTTAGGAAATGATGGAAATGAGTGGAAGTTGAAGCTATATTAAAGGCATGACAGCCGGACGATGATTATCTACTTGTATTCACTTGATAACCATAGTGTATGTTATCATCATTACCTATTATGAAAGAGTAGCCTTATATTTTAGAGGAGGTTTCATGTTTATGTCTGCACCGAGAAATTAGATTCCTCGTCGAGCTAGAGAAGAATTCAAGGCTATGTGTGAATTAGTATGAGTTGAATAAGCAATGAGAAAAGCAAGTATTCTATTCCATGCATCGATGACTTATTTGATCAACTCATGGGTACAAAGTATTTTCTCAATTGGATCTAGCAATGGGTTTCCATCAACTTTCTTTTCATACCCATTAACATTTTATCAACGGTCGGTAATGCCATTCGGTTAACCAATGCATCGACATACTTCATGGACTTGATGAATAGAGTTTTTAGGAATCAAATGAATAGAGTGATGCATGTGCTCATTGATGATACTCTAGCATATTCTTAGACCATAGAGAAATACAAGGCGCACTTTAGGAATGTACTCGAGGCATGGGGGAAACATTAGCTAAAAGCCAAATTCTCAAAATGGCAATTTTAGAAGAAAATGTGATTCTTATGACATGTTTCAAAACATGGAATTGATGTTGACCCTCCAAAGGTGGCAGTGTCCAAGATTGGAAGAGACCTAAGAATATGACTAATGTTAGATGTTTACTTAGATTGGTGAGTTACTATAGACGATTCATTAAAGACTGCTCTAAGATGGATGGACCATTGATTTATCTTACAAAGAAGAACCAAAAAATTTCTTAGGTTATAAAGTGTGAGTATGCATTCGCTAAGTTAAAGAAGTTATTGATGAGTGCATCGACGTTGGTTACCCTAAATAGGACTACACACTGATGCATGTGGTACTAGAGTTGAAGCGGTATTAGTGTAAAAGGTTAGAGTTGTTGCTTATGTAAGTAGATAACTAAAACTACATGAGAAGAGACGTCTAACTTATGATTTAGAGCTAGCAATGATTGTATTCGCATTGAGAAGTTGGATACATTACTTATTAGAAGAAATGGTTGAGTTATTCACTAATAATAAGTCAATGAGTGTCTTTTCTCCCAGAAGGACCCTAATCTATGACAATAAAGGTGGTTAGAGTTCTTAGCATCTTATGACTTCAACATCTTCTATATGCTCAGAAAGTATAATGTGATTGCAGGTGCATTGAGTAGAAGACATGTGAATTTGGGTGTTATGTTCCTAGAGCGAGAGCAATTGGAATATATTCGAATTTGATTTTTGACCGAAAGGAGTAATTGAACTTGAGGTCAGCAAGCTTGTTAATGAGACCTTCCATTATAAAAATAACTAAAGTTAGTCAACAACAAAGCATGAAACTAGATGAAATCCTTAGTAGATTAGAAGGAGTACAGTCTAAAGAAATATGGTGTTAACAGATATGGTTGTTTTCATAAGAATGGTAGATTACATGTTCTATTTGTTGGTGGACTTAAGGAAGAGGTGTTGAGAGAGGTTCATCATTTGAGATTAACAATCCATCTTGGAGGGAATAAGATGTGTAAGGATATGAAAAGAATACATAATTGGGAACAAATAAAGAACGTTATCGAAAAATTCATTGCGAAGTCTATGAATTGTCAATAGATTAAGGATGAACAAATGAAACCAAGCATATTTCCACAACTATTGTAAATCCCACAATGGAAGTAGGAATAGATATTTATGAATTTCATTGATGGACTACCAAGGATGAGGTAAGAAAACTATAAAGTATGGATTATGATCGATAGGTTGACTATAATGTATATTTATACCCTTGAGATGCACGAGAATAATGAAAAAGTAGCTAAATTGTATGTACATTGGATTTCTAGATTCCATGGAGTGCCAATATTGTATGTGATAAAGATCCATTATTCACAAGTGAATTTTGGAAAAGTTTTCAAATTACACTACGGACAAAGTTAAACTTGAGTATGGCTTATCACCTATAGACATATGATCAACCAAAGGGGGTGAGTTGAGTACTAAAGGACTTATAAGAGCATTCATTCTTGACTTTGGAGGTCTTAGGAGTTTTGGGTCTTTTCTGTTTTAGTAGTGGGTAAAATGGGTAAATTTAAAAAAAACCATATTTGGATTTTAATGAGCATATACAACCTATTAACTAGCATTAGATCCAATCTGTTTAATAAAATAAAATTTTATTTTATTTTAAAAATATTTTATACTTGTTTAATTAATCACAATAATTAAGTTTATTTAATGGTTATTTTGAATATATTAATATATGCATACGCTAACATGATAGCGTAATGATGCATAAACATGCCTATAACATACAGAAATATAGATATTGGGATTTATATCTATTTCATATACATATATTAATACACTTATATATACATATGATAAATTTATATGTATGTCAGGAATATAAATGCCTAAGTATACACACATGTTTAAATATATTATAATGTATGGTTTGAATACACATATATACATACACATATACATACATACTTTTGATGCCAAAAATGGGCATTAGCACCTAATAGAATTTAGTAGAGAATAAATGAAGAATGAAATTAAAACATAACAAAAATCATAAATGAACATTTAGATTTTTATAGTGGTTCGGTAATTTTGGCCTTCGTCCACTTTATATTTTTATTGATCTTCCACTTGATTATGCTTGCAAGAATGTTTGGATCAGTTGGGATCCATTAGTACAAAAGTGAAGAATAAAGATGGTAAAGACTTGGTAGAGAAAGTAGTATCCCTTTTCTGAAGCCATGCTTGCTGTAATTATAGGAAAAGACTTGCAAGGATGGAACTGAATTTCGATAGAAGGTTCGGGAGACCAAGACAAGGCCATCCAAAAATTTCCAAACCCATTGAAGCCCACAATAGGGATCAGTACCATTCCCTATTATTGTGTCAAAATGCGTTGTGATCCATAGGAGAGGTGACCCATGATGTTAGCTAGTTGCTCCATAAATTTTGTGCAATTTCGACATACGGTTTGTGAGATATCGCATTTTCCGTGAAGTAGTATTGCATGAATTCTGTTTCTACCGATCCCTCCAAAGGGAGTTATGCTGATCCCTCCAACTTCCTCTAATTAGAATAATATTCCTAGGGGTTGTTCTTTATGTCGTAGTAAGCTTATACTCCAAGTTTCATGTTGATAGCATATGTAGATTTTGAGTTATTGACCGATCATCTCTGCAAAATTGAGTTGTAGAATCAATACAATATGATCCATAGTGTTGAATGCAGATCGTACATGATCCATCTTCGGGGAATGCTTCTTCTTCATATTATCATCTATGCTTGACTTTTGAACCCCACAATCACTGCTTTGGGCTACTGGCCTTGATGACAATTGAGTCTAACTTTTTTAGTTAGTTCGGATATAGCCGGGTCAAAATGCTTGGTAACATTTTCCCCCTAAAGTACACCTTGTTGCGTACATGACGTACTTTGAATCAAAGCAAATTAGAGCCATCGAAAAAAAATCCATCTAGTTATTTGAATAGTCATTATCCTTCCATTGAATTATCTTCCTAAAGTGTTGTATCTCTCTTTAATTGTCATGACGCTTGGTCGATTTCCAATTGTATAAATTCTGGTTGTATTCCATCAGTTGTCATATGTCCCAGTTTCATGGAGCTAGTAAGCTTTGGCTATCTGATCTAGTCTTTATTTAATAACTCCCAATGGAAATTCAATTTCTGTCAATTTCAAGGAATTGAATTTTTTGAATTACACGTGTACGTTCAGGTACACTTCTTGTCATTGGCTCCCAGATGTGTTTGCACGCTCACGAGTCATCACAAATTCCTTCTAGTCTAATTACAATTCAATTGCAATTCCTTGTTTATATTTTGTTTTCTAATGCGATAGGGGTTGTAATAAGTCACTCGATGAGAGGGGACTTCAAGCTCTACAAGGATGACGGCCTCAGCCATAAGCAAAGGTGAATGGAGTATGGCCAGTCATGGTTTTGGGTGGTTCTATAAGCGTATAATGTTGTTGGAAGTTCATTCACCCACTTGCCTCTAGTCTTTTCCAAACGTTTCTTCAAAATGTACTTTATGATTTTGTTCACAGCTTCGATTTATCCATATGCTCGAGGGTAAGAAACTACCGCTTTTTAATATGACATTGTCGGGAGAAGTTTTTGGATTCAATGCTATCAAATTAGGTTCCGTTATCGGTTAAAATGGTTCGTGTAAGGCCAAAATGACAGATGATGTTTCAGACAATGAAGTTGATTACTTTTTTTGTTGTGATTGTGGCTAAAGGTTCAGCTTCAGCCCATTTGGTGAAGTAATCCACTGCTATGATGGCGTATTTCGCACCACCTTTAGAAATCAGCAAGGAGCAGATGATGTCAATAGCCCAGTCGAAAACGGCTATGCATTGGCTATTTGAGTAATTTTCATCAGCAGGGCTCTCTTTTTTTTGCAAACATCTAGCACTTGTTGCATTGTCAAGTGTGATCAGCTGCATCTCGATTGGTAGTTGGCCAGTAATCCCCGTAGCAGAGAATTTTCTTTGTCAAGGGTTGCCCCTTGGTGTGATCGCCTCGTTCTTCTTTATGGACTTCTTTCAAGGATCGTTTGATTTCATCATTGGTGGTACACCGAAGCAGGGAATGGAGAAAGCCCATTCTATACATGACTCCTTCTTGGATGATGTAGCATGAAGCTTTGAGAAGGATCTGCCCTTTTTCATTCCTCCGTTCATGAAGAATTTCCCATTGTAGACAATCTTTAGTACGAGTCAACCATGACTTTTTTTTGGCCCTGTCTCCAAGATATAGTCGATCTCCATCTGTCAACGCTTAGAATGTTAAGTACTTCAACCGGGACAATTCTATTTGCTGCACATTCCAAGAACTGGCCAACTTGGCCAGTGACTCGGCTTTTTCATTTTGTTCTCTAGGGATGTGCGTAATTGTGTAATACTTGAAGTTGGCCAGTAGCTCTTGGACCCAACTGAGATAAGGAACAATACGCTTCCCCTTAGAAAGATAATCTTCCCTGATTTGGCATACTACTAACCAGGAATTACAAAAGATATGTAAAGTTTCCACTCCTAGCTCTCTAGCAAGTTTAATCCTAGCGATCATAGCTTCATAATTAGCTTCGTTATTTGTTGGAGGGAAGTTGATTTTCAGGGCATAGCAGATCGATCTTTCCTCAGGGGTTATTAACACAAATTTAGCGCTAGAACACCGATCATTGGATGCTCCATCCGTGTACATTTTTCATCAGTTGGTCAGTTCTTCATTGCTCTTTGAATTATTATCTGATGCAGTGAATTCAGAGATGAAGTCTGCTAATGTCTGTCCTTAGACAACTTTCCATAGGAGATAAGTGATATTGAAATGGCTTATCTTGATATTCCATTTAAGCAACATTCCATACATCTAAAGTTGTTGTACGACATGTTGTAACGGCTGGTTGGTGTAGACGTTGATGGGGTGAGCTTGGAAGTAATGGAGAAGCTTTTGCAACTCAATCAACAGGTAGTACGCAAGCTTTTCCATCTTTGAGCAGTTTCTCTCAGCACTCTTCAATCGCATGCTAAGATAATATACCGGCCTCTGGACCTAATTCTCTCCACGTAACAGTGTGACACTTATGGCATGCACCGCCATCGCTAAATAGATATATAAGTCTTCACAATCCAGTGATTTGGATAGGATGGGAGGTCTCTCTAAGTGATCTACCAGAGCTTGAAACACACCTATGCAATCCTACATCCATTCAAAGTTCCTCTTCTCTCCCTTGATCAAGTCGAAGAAAGGAATACATTTGTCAATGGTCGTGGAGATGAAGTGCCTCAGGGTGGAAACCTTCTTATTTAAGATCTATACATGCTTAATCGTCTTCGGTACCTAGATGTTCAAAATTGCTTGAATCTTCTCGGGACTGGCTTCAATTCCATGAGAGTTGACGATGAAACGCCAAAATTTCCCTAACGCGGTGCTGAAAGAACATTTCAAGGGATTTAGTGTCATTTCATATTTTCATAGAATACTAAACATCTCCACTAAGTCATCGATGTGGTTGTTTTATCATCATGACTTCACGAGCATATCATCCATATATTCTTCCATCGATCGCTTGATCTGGTCTTTGGATATCCTGTTGACCAGTCTCTGGTAAGTAGCTTCAACATTATTTAGTTCAAACCACATCACAACATAATGATATAGCCCTAGATCAGTAATGAAGTTGGTGTGCACCTAGTCAAGGACGTGGATTAGGATCTTGTTGTACCCGAAGTACACGTCCATAGATGAAAGCAGTCCATATCTAGTAATTGAGTCTACCAGCTAGTCAATCCTCGAAAGTGGAAAACTATCTTTTGGGAATGCTTTATTCAAGTAAGAGTAATTGACACATGTTCTCTACTTTCCGTTAGCTTTTCTCACAAGAACAGGATTGGATATCCATTTAGGGCAGAGGGTGTCACGGATAAACTTATTGTTTTGAGTTTATCCACTTCCACTTTAAGTACATCAGATCTCTCCAGATCTATGATGCATTGCTTGTGTTTCACCGAGACATGCCTCGGGTCGATATTCAATGCATGATTCATGATAGTTGCCGACATACTACACATGTCAGAATGGATCCAAACGAATACATCAAGATTTGCTCAGAGAAAACCAACTAATTCCTTCATCATCATTGCATTAAGTTGTTATTCGATCTTTTAAACCCGCGATGTTCTTCATGGCTGACCGTATGTCGATCGTTAGCTCAATGGTTGCAGCCTTGGATTCTTTGGGCTCCTCTTCTCCATTTTGTGGTCTATATCTTTATAGAACCAACTATGCTATTGTTGCTTGATATTGGCCTTATGTTGTGAGCTAAAAAATGATTAATGGATTTGCCTAAGCAATGGGATCGGTTTCGATACCTTGTTTTAGTGGAACTTAGCAGTTTTTGATTTGACATGAAGATATTAGACCATGTGAAATCAAAATCAAACAATAGGACTTGCCATATATGACTTGCATACTTAAACTAGCATATGGCCTTGAACCAGATGTTTACCACTTCAGACTTGAATAGATTATCATATTTTTACTTGTTCGGATTATAACATGAGTGAACTTGAAAATGAATGTCAGATTCCTATATGCCGATAGCTGATCCTTGAGTTCAAAAGTAATTTTTTTGCATAACAGTCAATGTAAAATCTGGTTTGAACGATCAATGATAACTGTCACTTCTGTCAAATCCTATAGTCTTGTCATGAACTCTTAAGTTTGATAGTAGTCAATTTTATATGCTTTTATTGATTATTTGCGATGGTTAAGGATTAGGCTTAAAGGAATGTTGAATCAAACATCAAGTAGAGTTTAGTCTTGTGTATTCGAGCAATGTGCTTTCCCTTCAATGTACTCACGATCTGTTACTCGTTTTTCGGGTTGGAGTGATGGTCAGTTGCTAATGAGCTTGGCATCAATTTAACAATTCTATCTCTAGGCATCCTTTCAGTCGTAGCCTTGAGTCATCGTAAACACCAGGTATGAGTCACAGTATTAATCTATTGCAATCAATCTTTGGATGATCACACTTCTTTCCCCGGTCTCAAGTTGATAAATGTACTACATGTATGGTTGAGTCTCGTCCTAGTCATGTTTATACTCACACCTAAGCTATAAGGCTAGAGTTGATCGATGAATGGTCGGTTCATATTCGTCTTGTTTCTGGTTCGTGCCTCCAAGTCTGGGGAATACGTCGATAAGTAGAAGGCAAGTCATGTCCAATCAGTGATTGATGATCTCCCTACCAGACCAAGGGCAAGGATCAGTGTGCGGATGGTCAAGTCACGTCTGTTTCGTATTGCTCTTCCAGTCGGATCATGGTAAGAGTCAACGAATGAATGGTTGCATCGCATTCATTCAAAGCTGGACAGTCAGTCACATCCATTTTGATTCATATTCTTCCTCAAGATCTAGGGATAGAGATGGCTCAGGTGCAATCGGGTCATGCTCATCCAGTTTCATATACCTCTTGATAGATCGAAGAAGGGTGCTGGAGAATTAATGATCCAGTCACACTCGTTCATGGTTTATTCTCGTATCCGCACTCTGGGGATCTAAATTTGTCGAAAGACATCTGGGTCACATCCATTTGTGTTTAATGTGGATCGATATTGACCATCGACCCAGCGGGACAATATAGAAAGCTTGGATCGACATTGCCTGTCGATTTAATCGTACAACATAGTCGGTCGTCCATAACTTCGGACGTCGTTTCGATTATTTTTATATTGAGGCCTTGTTATGGTCGTTGCCTTAAGTTTTAAAGATGTAACATCCCCTATCTTGAGGCCCGAAGCTAAGTGCTACAGATGTTGCAGTCATCCATAGTATTAACTTCCGGTGACAAAATACGGTAATGTTAATGGTATTCATAGTATTAGAAGCACATGAATATGAAATAAAATCAACACAAATTTAAAATAAGTTTTCTGATTACATTTCAAAACAATGTCCATATTCAGTTACATAATCCATAATCATTTTCAGGTTTTGATCAAATATAATTATTACAAAATACGTTAAAAACGACATATGAAGATGCCTCCTTGGATGATCAAAGTACTTAACAGACAATTTGTCTTAACATAGCACAACAGAAATAAAACTGAATATCTCATATATAAATAGCTTTGCCTCCTGCACGTCTTTGGAAGCTTTATTCATCCAACCTACTAAACCCGAAAAACCTAAACTCACGATCTACTCAAATTAATTTTGAGCACCTGAGAGTTTAAGGGGAAAACATAAACTTTGAGTCAGACATAATGCCTGGTGTGAATAGTACAATTACATCTCGATTTACTGATATTAAGTAAGACCACACCACTTAGTGGAACGGGTTCTACTCACTAATATCCCTTTAAAACATATCTTTTTACAAATCAGAATCCTACAATTAAACTGATTAAAACAATAATAGCAATATCATATATGCTTATAAATCAGGTAATAAATGGACCATTATGTTATCCGAGTTTTTTACCCGACAGGATCCAGCAGAATACGGAACAATCCCGTCACATCAAAATGGCGTAGAACTTAATCAAAAAAGCTAAGGCAAGGAATTAACAAGGGTCAAGCTATATGACTAAGACAGCGACTGGGATCAGCGAAGCCAAGAGATAAGCATTCCTTCTAGTTCAATCGTCAATAAACGCAAACAGCTAGAGAATTTCCATCGAAGCGAAACAACAACAATAATAGACTATGGAAACATCTCCGATTACAATAATGCTTAGCTCATCAGCTACCCATGTCCCTGCTCAAACCATCAAACAAATTCGACATGGAACACTGTCAAAAGAGGCAAGATTTGGTCCGAAAATCGAATAACCCATCGGGTCACCGGCGACCCATCGGGTCGCCCACAACCCATCGACCATGGGTCGCCATTGACCTATGATTTTGGCTTGTTTTATGACCCCAAAGCCCCCTTTAGGTCACCTGTAACTTACCAGCAAGCTAATGAAGGCAGACCTAACCCAGATGCTCTCTGATCCCTATAAGTAGCATCCGGCCTGCAACACAAAAGGGATCTTCTTCGGACTGATTGCTGAAGTTCTGTTGGAAACATATTTCACACTTTGCCTCCCTCACAATAATCTCCAAAGGAATTCACTATGATTCTTTAATGGATTACAACTCCAAAGATCCAATCTATTAAGAGATAATCAAAGTCTTGTAGTCAAACACGTCTTGTAACAGTAATCAGTCTATAAGAAAAATATAAAGTGGACGTAGGCTTCATTAACAGCCGAACCACTATAAAAATTCTTTGTCTTCTTTATTTTACCGTTCTTTTCTTATATCTGTGATCTATGATATTGCTTTGTCGGAACAGGGCTGTTGCTTTCAAACTTAAACCAGGGTGTTGATCCATTTTTTAGATTAACATCTTGGTGATTTCACTAAGAGACTTGAACGGGTAGGCCTAATACTAGATTTAGAGCTGTAGCAAGTCAACAGAAGCCTAGGGTCGTCCAGGAGGTGTCCTCAATTTCTTATCAACCCATCTATGTGATTAAAGAAGAAATGGAAAGAATGATGAAGGAGATGCAAGATGGGATCTTGTCTAGGAAATAAAAGATGATGGATAAATTCTTCCGAAGGATGGAGCAGAAGGGATAGTTAGATCTATAAGGAACATGAATCAAACTCCAGGGAATAACGCGGGAGCTACTGGAGCTAGATTGGAATAGGCTAGAATCCTGCCTCCATATCTAGAACAAGCAATACTTAGGGGAAACACTGGAATCAAAAATAGAACCCAATGCAGGAGCATCTTGAGTTCGAGAAAAACAAACTGAAATAATGCCCACATGACTTGGAGGCATGATAAATTTGGATCTAGGATATGCTTTGATGCCTGGAATGGGTGGTAATAGAGCTAAAGTAGCAAATCATTGTACAAATACATTACCGCATGAGACGAAACTAGAATCCTACAGTTGGAACAGGGGGCAGGTTTGTCCCTTACTCTCTGCCTTATGTTTTTCCGACTTCAATAACCTTAGGCCTCTTACACGTGTACGGGATCCCGAATGGTCCCTAGGCATGCTTTGAGTCGGATGCCTGAGATAACGATTTATGACAGTAATAATCTCAGGCTTCTTACACATGTATGGGATCCCAAACGATCCCTAGGCACGCTTTGAGTCGAATGCCTGATATGAACATTTAGAATTTCTACTTTTTTTGATTCCTGCTTGTTTAATTTCTGATTTGAATATTTTAATTTTGATAACTGATACTGATCGCTTTAGAGTCCCACCACGGAACCGAAGTGCAAGGTGCAAGTCCCCTTGTTAGAGAGCGAGTGGATGGACTTGTACGATATTGATCGCCTTAGATACCACCACGGGACCGGAGTGCAAGAAGTAAGTCCCCTCACCAGAGAGTGAGTGGTGGGCTTACTTAATCCCCCTTGACTTAACAAATAAAAAATCCTAGAAGATCATCCCCTTAACTTAAAACGTTAAACGATCCAGAGAGATCGCGCATTAAACCAAACATCATACGATCCAGAGATATCGCACATTAAACTAAACATTAAACATTCTGAAGATATCATGCATTAAACTTACTAAAGTCGTCCAAAAAGATCGGACCTTGAAACGGATTTGGTTTTACAAAAAGAAAAAGGGTTTGAATGCCTTAGAGCACGACAGATAAATCCTGGATGAACACAGAATGACTTTGATATATATGATGTAATACGGTGTGATTTTGATATATGTTGTGATATGACGTGACTTTGAGATATAATGCGATCTTGATATATGATGTGATATGATGTGATTCTGATATATGATTTGATATTGATATATGATGTAAAAACTCTGAATGGAAAGCAAAAATTGATTAATCCTGAACGAACGCGAGATGATCTCAAACCATCACCGGACCGAAACACTACCGAACCCACACGAAGAAGGCCCTACCAAACCAGAAGCATACTACCACAACCGAACCAGAAGCATACTACCCCTACCGAACCAAAGTGAAGAAGGGATTACCGAACCAACAATGCCAGGCCAGATCATATCAGCCCAGGCCCACCAGCAGCTATATACATTCAAGACCCCTGCTCCCAACCTCACTCTATAAATAGAGGGGCAGGGGTACAACAATGGGGGACAAGTTTGAGAGCTCAAGCACGGATAGAACTTTCAAACAACTTCATACACTTGTAATCAAAGCTTTGTACTTGTAATCTGAACAGTGAAAGAGAATAACATATGAAGTGGACGTAGGCACATTCTGGCCGAACCACTATAAATATGTGTGTCTTTTACAGTTTAGTCCCTGCTTTTTACATATTTGCATAAATCACCCAAATCATTAAGAACAACATAAAATTGGCTAAATCATACAACTTGGAGGTGTTTGCCCATTTTTTGTGCAAACATTTTTGGTGCTTTCACTGAGAACTCGAGCTAGAAGCTTCAGCTTCTTTCACTTAAACTTCTTCCTGACAGCATCGCTCATTGCTTGGAAGACATGCCTCTCAGGTAGAAGAAAGATGTTAGCAAAGTAAAGAACATCACAACTAGTAGCGTTCCAGATCCAGTGATCACAGATCAAGAGAATCGTCCCATTTCAACAGCAGTACGAAATGGAAATCAGGCAAATCCGACAGCCCCTGCCACGGAACAACCAGCAGCAATTACTAGGGCAGATCTACACAGGGTTGTGGCTAAAGTGACTAACCGCTTCACATCCCAACAAGAAGCCTTGGTGGACCGAATCATGTCACGCTTAAGGGATGCTGAAGAATCCAACCGCAACACTGAATCATGGGATGAGTCCCAGTCTGGAGGATCTGGGAGGCGACAAAGATCTTTCTTCTTCGAAGAAGCTAACAATAGAAACAGTAATGATAGGAGCCGAGCCCAAACTCAGCCCAAACTCCGACCCGAGGAAACACTTGGAACCAAACCCAACGTGGGAGGTACCAGGTGAGGGTCGGTTGTGGCTGAGCCGGTCATGCTACCTAGCCATGGGAACACCCATGAACGGGGCCGAGCTAGAGTCCAGCCCGAAGTTGCACCCGAGGAAGTGCTCAGAACAGAACCCAGTAGGGGAAGATCCAAGCAAGAGCCAATTGTAGCTGACCCTAGCATGCTCCCAGAAGACCAGAGACAGCCACTGGAAAATATTAGGAGTGATAGACGATACCACCCCTACAGATCATCTGGACGGAATCAATCTCGCAGAGAATAACCAAACTCATTTCTATCTGCTCCAAATTCTGATGAAAGGATGGCGCGATTGTTCAGAGAGTGCGTCCAACGGGATCAAAGTGATCGAGGGATAGGCGCTACGATAACCAGCCCTTTCACCCGCAATATCAAAATTGCCATCACCCCCCGAGAATGGAAAATGCCAACAATGGAACCTTACAAGGGAATCTCTGACCCCGTTGTACACTTGCAGAGATACACGCAGCATATACTCAAGAGCGGAGCCACAGAGGGAGTATTGTGCAAATGCTTTCCGCTATTCTTGGCAGATCTAGCAACCTCCTGGTTCTGCCATCTACCCCAAGGATCCATCAGCTCATGGAAAATGTTGAAGGAAAAGTTCATCAGCCAGTTCCGCATTCATGTGGAACAACCCAAGGACGCTTATTCCCTATTAATATCAAACAGAAGCCTGGAGAGACAGTGCAGCAATATCTAACCCGATTCAATGCTGCGGCTGCCGCAGTCCAAGATGCCGATGAGTAACTTATCTTAATGGCCCTCTGTAGTGGTGTGCATCCAGATACTAAGTTTGCTAGAAGATTAACGAAAGAAAAACCAGCTACCTTACCCGATTTCTTCCGTGAAGCTGGAAAATATATGAGACTTGAAGACGCTGCCACTGAAAGATAGACAGGGCAACAAACCAAGACAGCTCATGGCGACACACCCGCTGTAGCAAAGGACGTTCGAAGAAATGACTCTAGAGATAATGCTGGGGGCAAGAAGGGAGAGAAACGTCTATATCGGCCAGGACCGAGATTTGACACTTACACTCCTCTGAATGAAACAATCGAAAACATCTTCCTGGCCACCCAAGATGAAGTTAAATACAAACGCCCCTGTACAAGAAGGAATCAGATAACACAATTAAGTCTGGAAAATTCTGCCGCTTCCACGAATCTCATGGGCATGATACCAATGAGTGCCATCATCTCCGGGACTTAATTGAAGAACACATCAGAAGGAAGAGACTGGAACGCTATGTAAAAGGTCAGAACAGGACCCCAGCTCCTGCCAATGAGAACCCAAGGCTACCCCTCCCAGAAACAGGAGGGGGAAATCGCAACACCAGCGGCACCAGTCAAGAAAAGATAGTGGTCCGTACCATATCGGGAGGACCACACATCGCCGATAGGAACTGGACAGAGATGGAAAGATACGGAAAGTCACTTAGAAACAATGAAGGCTGCGTTAATTCTGTTATGAAAGAACGCCACCCGAAGCGAAAAGAGAATGATGACATTACATTCAACAGGCGAGACCTAGAGGGAAGGCGGTATCCTCACATGGATCCTATGGTCATCTCTGCCTGGTTCGGTCCGGCCGAAGTTTTTCGGATTCTAGTAGACACTGGAAGCTCAGTAAATATCCTATTCAAACATGCTTTCGATAGAATGAAGCTGTCAATGAAGGATGTGTCTCCCTGCAACAAACCACTACACGGTTTCACTGGAGATGCGAAGATGCCCCTCAGGAACCTGGACCTCTTTGTTGAAATATGAAGTCACCCCCGCTCTGTTGTACGGAAACAAACATTTGTGCTAATAGATAACTACTCGGCCTACAACGCCTTTTTAGGAAGACTAACCTTGTCTGACTTCCAAATTGTCCTGGCCCCGTGGTGCCTGAAGATGAAATTTCCAACAAACAATGGAATATGAAAAGTAGAGGGAGATCAAGACGCCGCTCGAGATTGCTATGTAACTGAACTTCGCAATAACCGTAGGAAGAATAAAGAGGAAAATGCAGAGACGACTCTCTGCATGTAAAACTTGGAAGCATAACAACTAAAGAAGGCCCCTCCTCTTCGATATACCAGTGATCCTTTCAATGAATTAGACCCCATGGACAAAGAGCAGGAGGCCACCGCCGAGCCTGCAGAGGCTATGGAGTTCGTATCTGTAGACAAACACGACTCGAGTAGACTGTTGAAAATCGGACTCAGCTAAGAGCAGAATTGAGGGATCAACTCATTGATTTTCTCCGCCACAACTTCGATGTATTTGCATGGACGCACGCTGACATGACTAGAATCTCCCCAGACGTGGCATGCCACGTACTAAACATCGATCCTACCAAGGTGCCAGTAAAGCGGAAAAAGAGAAGCATGGGGGCAGAACGATCAGCAGCCCTCGATGAAGAAGTAAAGAACTTGCTTGCCAATAACTTCATACGAGAAGCCATCTACCCAGAGTGGATCGCTAACCTGGTACTAGTAAAGAAGGTTAATGGAAAGTGGCGAACATGCATTGACTTATCCAACTTAAATGACGCTTGCCCGAAGGATTGCTTCTCACTCCCCCGAATCGATCAGCTGGTGGACAGCACAGCCGGGCACGAACCTTTATCTTTCATGGACACATACTCAGGATATAACCAAATTCCTATGCACGCCCCCGATCAAGACCACACTAGTTTCATCACTGACCGGGGATTGTACTGCTATAGAGTAATGCCTTTTGGACTTAAAAACGCCGGAGCTACCTATCAACGCCTCGTCAACAAGATGTTTGCGGAACTGATAGGACGAACTATGGAGGTTTATGTGGATGACATGCTAGTAAAATAGAGGAAAGCCAACGATCACGTAAGCCACCTGGGCGAGATGTTTCAAATACTTTGTCAATATGGAATGAAGCTGAATCCTCTAAAGTTCTCATTCGGAGTATCGTCAGAAAAGTTCTTGGGATTCATCGTCCATGCCAGAGGAATTGAAGCAAGCCCCAAACAAGTCTGATCCCTGAAAGATATCAGGATACCTTCCACTCGAAAAGAAATGCAAAGCCTAAATGGGAAGGTGGCCGCCCAAAGCAGATTCATCTCTAAAGCGACCGACAAGTGCGTCCCCTTCTTCGAGGCTCTAAAGAAAGACAAAGGAAAGTTCGAATGGACTTACGAATGCTTAACAGCCTTTCTTAACCTAATCGAACACCTCTAGAGACCACCAGTACTCTCAACTCCAAATGAAGGCGAAGAGCTATACCTATACCTTGCTGTGTCATCTCATGCTCTAAGCGCCGCTTTGGTGAGAGAAGACAACCGCGCGCAACGGGCAGTATACTTTGTAAGCAAGAGGTTAACGGGGGCAGAAGCCAGATATCCTAAACTTGAGAAGCTAGCATACTGTTTACTGATCACGTCCCAGAAACTGCGACACTATTTCCAATCACATTCCATCAGAGTTCTAACCGATCAACCGCTAAGGCAGGTACTTCATCGTCCCGACACTTCTGGACGGCTACTTAAATGGTGCAATTGAACTGAGTCAATATGATATCACCTACCATCCTCGCACCGCCATCAAAGGACAAGCCATGACCGATTTCATTGCCGAATTCACTACCAACGAAGGTAAGGACCAATCTGAAATAGCAAAAGACATTAAGTGGAATCTCTTTGTGGATGGAGCATAAAATGAATAAGGCTCGGGGGCAGGTATTGTAATAATCACTCCCAGGGAAAGGAAGCTACACTATGCTCTAAGGTTGGAATTCGCTGCCACCAACAACGATGCAGAATACGAAGCAGTAATAGCTGGATTAGAACTTGCCTTAGAGATTGGAGTCAGTTCTTTATGTCTTCATAGTGATTCTCAACTTATTGTAAATCAAATACTTGGAGAATTTCAGACTCGAGGAGAACGACTCACAGCATATCTAAAGTAGACCCAGCTGTTACTCGATCAGTTGGATCACTATTTAATCAAACACATCCCTCGAGAAGAGAACCAAGAGGCCGACGAACTGGCTAAGCAAGGTAGCATGAAAGACGGCACCATTTCCGAAACAGTGGCCATCTCAAGGCAACTAACCCCGAGTTTCGAGCAAGTGAATCTGATAGCTGCAACCGAAGAGGAAACTTGGATGACTCCCATCCGAAAATTCTTACAAGATGGCACATTGCCCAGCGAGCGTAACGAAGTCAGGAAAATCTTGAGGAAAGCTTTCCGCTACACAATACAAGAATGCATCCTCTATCGGCGCGGCTTCTCTAACTCCTTATTAAGGTGTGTCGCTGGAAGGGAAGCTAAGGAAATCTTATCCAACATCCATCAAGGAGGCTGCGGAGATCACACTAGAGGTCAGACTCTGGCAAAAAAAAATACTCCGATATGGATATTTCTGGCCCGCCTTAAACAAAGACGCCTTAGACTTCGTAAAAAATGTGACAGATGTCAGAAATTTGCCAAGATTTCTCGACTACCAACAAATGAGATTACTCAAATGACCAGCCCTTGGCCCTTTGCAGTATGGGGAATTGACTTGATTGGTGAACTACCGGTGGGCCGAGGCGAAGCCAAATATGCTATAGTGGCAGTCGACTATTTCACCAAATGGGTGGAAGCGGAACCTCTAAATAAAATATCCTCGGCAAAAGTTATTAACTTCTTGATCAAAAATGTTCTATGCAGGTACGGGGTTCCACTCAAAATCACATCGGACAATGGACTTCAGTTTGGCAGCGAAGAGTTTGCCGACTGGTGCTAAAAGCACGGAATTCACAAAAGCCTCTCATCTGTGGCTTACCCCCAGGCAAACAGACAAGTCTAAGCTGTCAACAAAATTCTCAAAACTCTAATAAAAAAGAAGCTTGAAAAATCGAAAGGCGCTTGGGTGGATGAACTTCTTACGGCACTTTGGGCCTACCGCACATCTTTCAGAACATCAACGGGGCATACTCCTTTCTCTTTGGCATACAGATCGGAGGCCATGCTCCCAGTCGAAACTGTAGTGCCTTCCCACCGTAGGATCCACTATAACCCAGAAGAAAACGAAGAACTCCTTCACACTTCTTTGGATCTAATTGAAGAAAGAAGAAACGATGCAGCGCTCAAAGCAGCAGTTCACAAGCAAAAAGTGGCAGCGCAATACAACTCCAAAATCAAGCATCGTAGCTTACAAGAAGGAGATCTTGTCCTCGAGCGAATCTTCCCGCGCCCCGGTGCACTAGATCCAATCTGGGACGGACCATATGTAATTCATAAAGATCTCCACAACGAAGCTTATATTTTGTCAACAGTGGACGGAGAGGAGTTCCATAGGGCATGGAACATCCAACACCTTCGTCGATACTTTTCTTAACTTGTACTGCCCACATGAAGTGAATTAACAAAGAGAATCAGTGGACGTAGGCATTTTCATGCCGAACCACTTTAAAAACTTGTCTCTTTTTTAACTTGTTCATTTATACCTAGGCTGCTTGTTAACTTTAACCTTTACTGTTGAACAAAATCCTGTGTAATGGCCATTCCGTTCAAGACACATCACAACGCGACTTCACCTGGACAAGACCTAACAGGTGCTATACGAATCTATGCCCTCGCCAATGAGACACTTTTGCTCCAGCATCCCTCTGCTGTGGGTTAACTCATTGCTCGCGATCAGCCCTTAAAGCCAACTGTAATGAGCCGATTATAAGTCACCGAGAAGGCCGACTATAGCCAAGGCAGCTCATTACGGCGTTCGGCTCGCCGGCAACCGTGAATCTACTTTAAGCCCCAACATAAGGTGTGGCCAGCCAGGGGTAGTCACAGCCGACGATCGGCACCCACGCTAGCCGGCCACGGTAAATCGAATAATACCCACGATTACGGGCCATAATGGCCCGGGTAGTTACTGTGCGCGATCTCGGCTCCGAGTGTCTTAAGTACGGCTGTGGTAAAAAAGAGCAACTCCCCGCGGAGGCGTAAGATGGGTGACAAATGTCTCCAAGACCCACAGCTAGGGAAAGTGACTAAAAAACTCGTTTGCCACGAACTTAAGCACATCGCAGGCCTTTCGTGATTGGAAGTTTTACAATTTCTTATATTTCTATTTTGTTTAAAAACTTTCCTCCTATTCTCTGTAACGATCCCTAAAGTACATGACACAAAATAGGAGACGCTCCTAATGGGAATAGGAACTCACAACTGGATGACAGGTCACTCAGCTGCATTCCACGCTCAGTCATACAAGACGTTCAAAGCAACCGTCTACGACTAAAACATAAAGGGCGGTACATTCTTCTTTTGTATATGAATACGTAGCTATGATTTATTCGCACATCACACTAACATTGCAAGATATGAAGTTATATTTTAAGCTAGAACTTGACATCAAACACAATTGAATCACAGGAATATGCACAGCTATATTTCTTATGCAACACACCAAAATAACGATAGCATTCAAATATGACAGAATCAGCTTAAGTTAAAAATTACATGCCAAGAATAAAGTCGTTCGTTACGAATAACATAATTACAGCCTAAAGTTACATTAATGTTTTGAGACTACCATAGACAGCAATGTCAAGTAAACCAAAAGATATCCAGATCAAGTCAAGGAGTCAGCTGCATCGGAGCTTCACCTCTATCCTACTGGCCCTCCGAGATCTACTTAACCGCAGGATTGGAACTCTCAGCATGTTGACCAGAGGTTGTTGGTGCTTAAGAGGTCCCGCCTGTCCAATTCAAGAGAAGAATCCATTAAATAAACAATAAGCAATCAAGTTACGAAAAGCTAGAAGGGAAGACTTACTAGCATCTGCTCCTTGATCATCATCCTCTTACTGCACACCTACCTCCTCAGCAGTAAGCAGCCGCATACCCTCCTTCACCGCCGTTTTCTCCTCCTTGGTGAATTGAGCCGTAACCACGTCCATTCTAAAGGCCACACCACCCTCCTTATCTGCATCGGCCTTAGTCTCCTCCAGGGCCCTAAGATAAATCCTGGCCATGACTCGGGGATAATCATCCATCCAAGATAAGTTGCCCTGTTTCCAAGTGCGAAAGTATATATCCTGAAGCATCTCATCCATTATCCCCTTATTCTCCTCGAACTCCCTTATTCGGCCCTCAGAAACCGACAGCTTTGCAGTGGCAGCATCCCTCTCCGATTGGTATCGCGAGCAGTCAGCCTGAAAGGATTTCCTCATCGCCTCCATCTCCTCCTTCAGCTTGGTTTGAGCAAGCCCTGCGGCTTCATGCTTCTCGGATAACTCCTGTACCCGCTCGAGATCCGCTTTCCGAATCTCATCCACCGTTGCAATAGCCATATCAATCCGTTCCTTACAAACAGCCTCCATTTTCCGCAACTCTGCCCTATTGGTCTCTTCCATGGTTTTCTTTAATTGCCTAGAAGCGGCCTCATGTTGAGAGATCTAAATGGCCTGATCAGCGAGTTGTTTGTCTTGGTCGGAAACCATTAACCGCATTCGAATGTTAGCACTCCCGATTTCTTCTCCAGCCTTGACCAGTCGGGTATGATGCCCCATCAGCTTCCTGGTTTCCTCAGCAACCCGGTCAATGATTGCCTTAGCTTCGTCCCCCAAAGTTACGACCGGAGTGGTAAGCAAATCAAGATCCAGGGACTTAGCTTCATCCAATACTGTTACCATAGGATTACGGGGAAGAATGTGCTTACCGGTAGCCTCATCAAAGGTAATATCACAAGAACTCGGACCCAGATCCGGATGACCTGCAAACGGATTATGAGCCAAGCCGGGATGGCCTATCCGGGTAACGATAGGATTTTCAGACGGGTGCGGAGGAGGTATAACTTCAGTATCTTCGTGTTATCCCGAAGAGGCCGAGTTGGGGACTGAGGACCAGGTGAGGGTTCAAACAAGGAACGACTCCTCTTCTTCCTTTGGATATCCTCTTCGATAACTCCAAGAAGAGAATAATAGCCGACTACGTCTCCAGGGCGGTTAGTCGGAGGCTTTGGTTTAGTAGAAGCCTTGAGAAGTTTGTATTGTTCAAGACGGTGCCGAACATCTGATGTCTTGGCCATCTACCCGCTGCTGTGATAAAAACCAAGTGTTACAAGCATACATTGAGCTATAATTCAAGAAATATATCGAGTTAAGAAAAATAAAGAGATGCTTTTGTACAAACCCTAGGGAGGAGTAGGATATTGCAATAAGTCCTGGATCTCATTCCAGGACGGGAGCTGACCATAAAATATTCCTAAATCCTTATCATAAATGGAGTCGGCAGGAGTCAAAAATTCACCTTGAATCGCAGGAATTGCCTTAGATGAAGCGCTCTTAGAAGATAAATCGGCGCCGGTCCCGGCCTTGTCAGCTTTTTTGGGCTTCTCCACTAAAGCCGATCCTTCCTCCAAACCTTCAAAAGCTAGACGGAAAGCGTCATCTGTCCACTCCTGGATCACACCTGCTTGCTCAGGAGACAAAGCCCCAGTGTCATCACCACTCCGTCCGTCGCCACCATCATCGCTATGACCATCGCCATCACCTTCTCCACCACTTCCACTCTCCGCCTCGCCTCTTTCCTCCTCCACATCTTCCTCCTCCGGGACATCTGGGCATGTGCTGGGGGAGGGCCCATCGGACTTCTTAAGTTTCTTCCCCCCGGCAATGGGATGTTTCGAGAAGGGTTTCATTTTGCTGCTCTTCGCCGTAGCCCCTCCATTAGCTTTGGCGGCCCTCTCCTCATCTGTGTCTCTTTGCTTGAACACAGACTGGCGTGGCAAAATCAAGTTGTGCCCCAAAAGAGTAGCATTCCTGATCAAATAAGAAGCTGCCATCTCCTTTTCCGGAATGGCTTCTATTTCCTCAGCCATCCGAACCAAACGATCATTCTTTACAACCACAAAGCCACCTGTCGCTAGCAAGAAACAAAGCACACAAGGAGGAGCATTGCAGTCAGAATGGAAATTATAAATAAAAGTCGACTTACAGCCAGAGGTGAAGCGGTGGAAAGAAACAGAGTCATCCTTGACAAAGAACCATTCCTTCTTGAACATGCTAAATTTTGAATATAAGTCCAGGACTGGCTTGAAAGACACGGCTGATTCTAAGCTAATATATGGAGACCCTTTCTTGTAGCCTCTCAAGTTATACAGGTACCGGATCTCCCGGTTGGAAGGGGGACGCCCGTATTTTCTCTGGAAAATAATGAACAGACTCACCAAGATGACATAGGAGTTGGGCTGAAGCTGGAAAGGGGTCACCTTCAAGTATGTGATGAAGCTGACTATCCAAGCGTTGATCGGAGGAATGGCTCCGCACATGCAATGATACCTACTATAAGCAAAATATCCTTCAGGGGGGTTATACGGCATCACCCCTTTCCCAGGCAACATCATATGAGCTCTGTCAATCCCAAAGGATCTAGATATAACGTCGAGCTGCTCGTCTTTGAGGGAGCTGGGAAAGCAGTCAGGCGGTGAGTTCAAAAGCTCCTGAGGACCGTACCCATCTACTAATGATCTCGGGGATGGTCCATGTCGTTCTGGCTCTGACTGAACTGGGGGCACTATGGAGGACTCCCCTTTGTCCTTAGATTTCTTCTTGTCAGAACGAGTTTCTACTTTATGAGACATTATCTGCAACACGAAAAAACACATCGTTAGAACAAGGGATGTAGACAAATAAGTACCTACGGCCTGGAATCTCATTCATAATTCAAAACATAAAAGCTCAGTCGGTAGTTCGAGGCCAGAGTCCATTCGGCATTCGTACTCCCCAAGTGCATTCGGTAGTTCGGGGCCAACATCCATTCGGCACTCGCACTCCCCAAGTGCATTCGGTAGTTCGAGGCGAAAGCCCATTCGCACTCGTACTCCCCGAGTGCATTCGGTAGTTCGAGGCGAAAGCCCATTCGGCACTCGTACTCCTCGAGTGCATTCGGTACTTCGAGGTGAAAGCCCATTCGGCACTCATACTCCCCAAACTCATTCGGTAGTTCAAGCATAAAATTTATTCGACAGAGGAAAACCTCACCTGGTCCGGCAGTAAAGTCTGGTTCGGTACTTGATTGATTCGATTATTTCAAACGATGAAGGACGATAGAGGCGTGAAGCCCATACTTATAGGCAACGTAGGAGGACCGAACCAACCGGTTCGGCACTTGGGCCGAATGAGGGTATCTAAGTTGAGAAAAACAAAGCGCGACATATGCAGGCATATGCCCCACTTTGGAGGGCAAATGTTGGGCGTGTTTCCACCGGACTAGGGCCACCGGACCAACGAAGGCACTGCCGAATCAACCAACAAAGGCACCACCGAACCAACCACACTCCTTGCACTACCAAACCAATCCGCTAACCTACCCACTACCGAACCAATCCACGAACCAACCCACTACCGGACCAACCACACCCACTAACGAACCAAAGCAGGACCGAACACCCCCATTACCGAACCAAGGCAGAACCAACCACACTCCTCTCGCAACCGAATCAATCCATACGCCATTCACTACCGGACCAAGATCTCAAACCATCACCAGACCGAAACACTACCGAACCCACACGAAGAAGGCCCTACCGAACCAGAAACATACTACCACAACCGAACCAGAAGCATAATACCCCAACCGAACCAAAGTGAAGAAGGGATTATCGAACCAACAATGCCAGGCCAGATCATATCAGCCCAGGCCCACCAGCAGCTATATACATCCAAGACCCCTGCCCCTAGCCTCACTCTATAAATAGAGGGGCAGGGGTACAACAATGGGGGACAAGTTTGAGAGCTCAAGCACAGACAGAACTCTCAAACAACTTTCATACACTTGTAATCAAAGCTTTGTACTTGTAATCTGAACAGTGAAAGAGAATAACATATGAAGTGGACGTAGGCACATTCTGGCCGAACCACTATAAATCTGTGTGTCTTTTACAGTTTAGTCCCTTCTTTTTACATATTTGCATAAATCACCCAAATCATTAAGAACAACATAAAATCGGCTAAATATACGACTTGGAGGTGTTTGCCCATTTTTTATGCAAACAATTAGAGACATGTGATGTAATAACCCGGAATGAAATCAGAATGATCGTGATGTATAGATTCCACTTAAGAAAAGTCTAGAGTCTTAGGCTGCAACAGGTTTGGAATGAATTGTGACTGGCAAGAGAATCCTAGCAAACTAGACGATTCACCAAGACTAAAGCTCAACAATCGAAGATTCGTTGTCATGACTTATTCTAAAGCAAAGCACACCTTTCATTCAAAAGATGTACTTTAGGGGGAAAATGTTATCCAAGTTTTTAACCCGACAAGATCCAGCAAAATATGGAACAATACCATCACATCAAAATGGCGTAGAACTTAATCAGAAAAGCTAAGGCAAGGAATTAACAAGGGTTAAGCCATACGACTAAGAGATGACAGGGATCAGCGAAGCCGAGAGATCGGCATTCCTTCTAGTTCAATCGGCAGCTAAACACAAACAGCTAGAGAATTGCCATCGAAGCAAAACAACAACGATAAAAGACCATGGAAACATCTCCAATTACAAACCCCAGAAAAATCCTAAGTGCTTGGCTCATCAATGACCCATGCCCCTTCTCAAACCATTAAACAAACCTGACATGGAACGCTGTCAAAAGAGGTAAGATTTGGTCCGCAAAATGAATCAACCCATCGGGTCGCACACGACCCATTGGGTCGCCGGCGACCCATCGACCATGGGTCGCCATTGACCTGTGGTTTTATCTCGCTTTATGATCCAAAGCCACCCTTTAGGTCACCTGTAACTTACCTGCAAGCTGATGAAGGCATGCCCGGCTAGAAACTCTCTGATCTCTATAAATAGCATCCTACCTACAACCCAAAAGGGATCTTCTTCGGACAGATTGCTGAAGCTCTGCTGGAAAAATTCTTCACCCTCTACCTCCCTCACAACAATCTCCAAAGGAATTCACTGTGATTCTTCAGTGGATTCCAACTCTGGGGATCTAATCCATTGAGAGATAATCAAAGTCTTGTAGTTAAACACGTCGTGTAACAGTAGTCAGTCTGTAAGAAAAATATAAAGTGGAGTTAGGCTTCATTAACAGCCGAACCACTATAAAAATTCTCTATTTCTTTCTTTTATTGTTCTTTTCTTATATTTGTGATCAATGATATTGCTCTGTCAGAATAAGACTGGTGCTTTCAAATTTAAACCAAGGTGTTGATCCATTTTTTGGATTAACACATCTGTCCGAACAATATAGTTTTGTTTGGAAACCTAGTAACCATTGGTTGACTCATGCCTACAAGACAAAATAAACAATCTAACATCTGTTTGAAAAACTTTTGGACGGTCTGTCCTTAACTTACTTCTCCCAGGGTCAACAGATCCTTATGGTTTTATGGGCTCACCAATAACCTATCCTCCTTCTCTATATATTCCTTTCTGTGCGTAACATCGTTTACGTCGTACCTATGACAATGCCCTACAAACTGGTATTTTGGACTAAATTAGCTAGTGGCTATAGCTAATTTATAGGGCATGGCCATATACCAATCCCATATGGTATTCAAATATCCGAGTCATTTACTTAGGGTTAACTACCCTTCAAATTTTCCTTGAAAACATTTCTTGCAAATTGATTAAACTCTTTAAATCATACTTAAACAAGGAAAATATACTCTTTACTTTACTCAAATCTTTTTGTCATGATATATGCTTTACACAAAAAATGTTGATGAAACATAGGGGGATTATCCATCCCTCCAAAATAAGCTAAAAACTCTTTTTTACTTAAAAGCTCTTAGGCCATGAAATCAAGGCAAATCATTTGAAACTTTGTTTAAAATTTTTTACAACACCAAGAATGTACCCCTTCCTAAATATATTAACCGCTATACCTTGAAACACTAGGCCGAAAGGCCAAAACATACCTTTCGAAACCTTTTAAATAACCTTTTGAAAACGTTAAAGGTGTCCCTTCGAAACCTTTATAAACCTTGGACATCCTCTTTTCAAAGCTCTTTAAAACTTGACTTTCAAAAGCTTTGGAAACCTTCCATTTAAAATACGTTAAGTACCTTTCGAAACCATTGGGGAACCCCCTTCGAAACCATCGTTTAAACCATTTAAAAGCATTAAGGTCCTTTTAAAAACAAACCTTTCGAAAGCATTAAAGTCACAAACCTTTTGAAAGCATTTGGTTCAAGTAAAAGTTTGTGGAACATAGTTTCGAAACCATTTAAAACATTCCTTTCGAAATCTTTGGGTTTATCTTTCAATATAACAAAAGGGTCTTAAAAGAATCAGGTCGAAAGCAATTTCCTAAGTAAAAGAATATAGGTGATTTCGACACCAATCCTTTCAAAAGCATGGAGAAGCAACTTCTTATTTAAAAGCAAAGGCACCCTTTTGAAACCAATGCTTAAAGGTAAAGCGGCCTCAACTGGGTCGAAAGGTAGAATACGACAACGGGTGTTTTGACTCTGCCGAAAGCTTGTTTAAAACTAAAGGCGGCAACCTCTATCGAAATCCATATTAAAATCCTTTCAAAACCATTCTTTTAAAAGCAAGCTAGCAGCATTTTCCTTTTGAAAGCAGAACAAGCTCTCGACCCCTTCGAAAGCACGTTTCGACCCTATACCTTTCGCCTATCTACAATTCGCTATGTACTAAGTCATTGATAGCATGTGTATTAGTTCAACTATGATGGAGGTGGTAGTATGAAGTCGAAGGGTAGTTGCTGATAGTGGCGAAATAGAAAATCTTGACAAAATCTATTTTCTTTCTTTTTAAAGTAATATTTTTCTAACTAACTTGCTTATTTGTCATCATATAATCAATTGCCAATTTCTTTTCCAAAAATTCTAAAAGTGCTGCCGAATTTCAAAGATCAATAATTTAAAACATCTTCAAATTGATCCTTCTCCTTTTATAAATATGTAAAACATTTAAGTCTCATACCTTAAATAATTTTATACACTTATTAAAACACTTAAGAAAATTTTCCAAAAATTCTCATAAATCACTTTTAATATGTTTTCTAATATATTTGAATTTCTGACCCAAATCAAATATATATATACATACAAAGATATATATATATATATATTATAGCCGTAATTAATTTTAAACCCAACATACTATTTCTTTACTAGGAAATTCATAATAAATCCACATTAATTCAGAAAATTATGAAACTTGAAACCCATCTCTAAACTATTATTTTTTACCTTATATTAAAATCTAAGGTATTTCGATGTCATTTGATAGGTTTTTCAATCATAACTTATCATCAAAATCTGAATGAACAAGCAAAATTCATCGATAAGCATATATATCTATTTATCACTCAAAACATGACATAATACTTTGTAAAACATATTCAAATCTAATCTAAAACCAAAAATAAGAAAATATGAGATGTAACCTATTATTCACCTTTGGCTTATTTTTAGGGAGTTGAATTTGCTCTGGGATTAAATTGATTAAGCTTTCCTCTTGAATCTTGCTTATCTTCCTTTTGTTATTCTCTAATGGTGACCGGCCAAGCTTGGTTTAGTTTCAATTTATGAATATTGTAAATAAGAGTGAGTAAAAGGTTTAGGGTATATGAGTATGACCAATTCCTATTTTACCCTTATCTTTATTTTTCATTTTCTTACTCATTCTTAAGGCATAGGTACTCTCTAATTAGACAAATCTCAATTCCCTTAACCACTTACATTATTTCATTTAATTTATCTAACTAAATGTCCTAAATAATATTAGTTAAAATTAGGGTCGTTAAGACTCCCTTTCTTAAAGAATTTCGTCCTCAAAATAACGATAAGGTACTCATCAAAATTAGTCATAAAGGTAAAACATACCATGAAACAAGTTAGGATAAGTATCTTGAATCCTTCTCTCAGTTTCCCAAGTACAATCTATCTCGTCGTCACTCCTTTTGACTTTGACTAATTTGACTGTTTTGTTCCTTAGTCTCTTCTCATCTCTCGCGACTATATGAACTGGCTATCTGACTATAGTCATATCTGGTTCCACTACTAAACCCTCTAACACAGTTGGTTCTATAGTGGTTTCTGGATCCCGAATACACTTCCTTAAATGAGAAACATAAAAAACATCATGGAATTCTGCCAAACTATTCGGTAACTCTACTCAATATGCGAGTTTCCTGATCCTTTCTACAATAGAAAATGGTCTAACGAATCTCGATACCAACTTTCTCGATTTCCCGAATTTGATTACACCTTTCATCGGTAATATTTTGATGAAAACATGATCTCCAACTGAGAACTCTAAGTCTTTTCATCTCTTATCAGCATAACTCTTCTGCCTAAACCGAGCTTCCTTCATTCTAACTCGAATTAACTCAATCTTTTCTATAGCTTTCCTAACCAAATCTGGATCAAAAACTAACCTATCCCCGGTCTCTAACCAACAAACAGGAGATTTGCATGGCCTTTCTTACAAAGCTTCAAACGGTGCCATCCTTATACTAGTCCGATAACTGCTGTTATATTAAAACTTGAATAAGTGTAGATGGTCTTCCCACGATCCTCTAAAGTCTAACACACAAGATCTTGACAAATCTTCTAAGATTTTGTCAACTCTTTCCATTTGCTCATCTGTCTGTGGATGGTAAGCGGTACTCATCTTAAGCTTGGTACCTAAAGTATCCTGTAGACTCATCCAGAACTCGCTAGTGAATAAGGAATCTCTATCACTTTCTATACTAATAGGAATTCCATGCGGTCTAACTATATTCTTCATAAATAACTTAGCTAAAATAGGTGTTATCCGGGTTGACTTAACTCGAATGAAATAAACACTCTTGGTCAACATGTCTACTATGACCCGTATGCCTTCATTTCCTCTATTTGACCTTGGCAACTTGTCTATAAAATCCATTGAGATAGAGTCTCATTTCCAAACTGTAATATCTAAAGGCTGAAGCAACCCACATGATTTTTGATGTTTGACTTTTACCGATTGATAGTTCAAACACTGCTTCACCCATAAGCCTACATCTCTCTTAATGCCTTGCCAGAAGAAACTTCTCTTCATATCCCGATTCATCTTTGTTCCTCCCGGATGAATAGTGAACTTCGAATGATGGCATTCTCCAAGAACTTCCTTCCTAATGTTTCCTATGTTTGGAACACATAGTCCTCCTTTCTTTCTCAACCACGCATTATGGTCAAGACTGAAATCTTTCAAACCATCGCTCACCGTTCCATCCCTTTGCTTTCTGTTCCGTTCTCTTAATACTGGATCCTCCCTTTGCTTAGAAGCAATCTTTTCGATCATCACTGGTCGAACTTCTAAACATGACAACATAGCAGTTTCTATACTGGAACTACTCTTAAATCTCTATTTTACTCCGCATGTAGTCAACGCTTCTAAATCTTTCCACTTAGCTACCACTGAAAATACTGCATTATGATATTTTTTGCTAAGTGCATCTGCAACCTTGTTGCTTTTTTCTAATGTGTACTCGATACCAAAGTCACAAGCAGCTAAAAACTTAACTGCCTCTGATGTATCATTTTCAACTCCTTCTGAGAGAATAAGTACCTCAACGACTTATGATCCATATACAACTTGAATCTTTATCCCAGTAGGTAATGTCTCCACACCTTCAATGCAAAAATTACCGCAGCTAATTCCAAATCATACGTTGGATATCCAACCTCATGCGGTCTAAGCTCTCGAGATGCATAGGCAATCACTTTACCCCTTTCCATTAACACAGCTCCTAATCATGTTCCACGTACATCTGTATACAACACTAAGTCCTAATTCCCCTCTGGAACAACTAACATTGGTGCATTCATCAATAAGTGCTTCAGCTTCTGGAATGCTTCCTCACAATTATCATTCAAAACAAACTTCCCACCTTTTCATGTTAACTTAGTCATTGGTGCCACTATTCGTGAAAAATCTTTAATAAATCTCCAATAGTAACCAGCTAATCCAAGAAAACTCTTTATGTTAATCACTGTCTTAGGTCTCTTTTAACTATTCACTGCTTCGATCCTAGATGGATCTACAGACAACCCTTTTTCTGATACTTCATGACCAAGGAACTTCACTTCTTTCTTCCAAAGATGACACTTTGAAAATTTTGCCTTCAGTTGATGCTACCTCAATATCTCAAGCACCACTCTAAGATGAACTTCATGCTCTCTTTCATCTTTAGAGTATACCGAAATGTCAACTATAAAAACCAACAAGAACATGTCAAAACGTTCTCGGAAAACTCGGTTCATAAAATGTATAAGAATGCTGGCACATTAGCTAGTCCAAACGACATTACTAACCATTCGTACGATCCATATCGGGTTCTAAGCATGGTCAGAGGAATACTATCCTCAACCACTCTAAGCTGATGGAGTCCTATTGCCAAATCCAACTAGGAAAATACTTCATCTCCACTTAACTGATCGAATACATCGTGAATTCTAGGTAGCGGATATCGATTCTTTATCATCTTTTCATTCAAATTGCAATAATTGATATACAACCTTAATGATTCGTCCGGTTTCCTTGCAAACACTACAGCTGCTTCCTAAGGCGATCTACTTGGTTTGATAAAACTTTTGCCTTCCAAATCCACCAACTGCACCTTTAACTCCTTTACCTCGATAGGTTTCATTCTTCTTGGTGGTCTACTCACCGGTTCTGCTCCTAGTGCTAAATATATCCGAAACTTTATAGTTTGTTTCGGTGGTAGTCCTGTTATAGGCTAAAAAACATCTACGAATTCTCTAACAATGAAAACTTGATTCAACTCGTCTTCTGCCTCCACAATACCCAACAAAGCATTAACCTAAAAGCTAGTGTTTTCTATGGAATATACCATCCGATCACTACAATTGGGGTGTCTAAGTGCTATTTCCTATCACGAAAAATATCCTGGTATCGTATTTACTTAACCAATCCATACCCAAAATAATTCTAAACTCTATGAAATCAAACACATGCAAAACATGAGCAAATACATGACCTAACAATTCGAACTCTAACTAGTCACACTTCATCCCAAGAATCGCATAACATCTTGTTGGATTTGCAACCCGTAAGGAAGTAACTAGGTATGAGGATTCTAGATTAAGCTTATCTACCAAACAATGAGATATAAAAGAATGCAATGCACCAGTATCAAATAGAACTCTAATTGATACACCATGAATCAAAAGCATACCTCCCAATACAGCTTTTCCTTTTTCCTCTGCGGTTGGTCTTGAGGTAGCTGGCTCCAATGCAATCACTTTTCTCTTTTCATCCTTGGTTGTCTCCTTGCACTAGTTCTTATAGTGTCCAATCTGATCGCGGTTGAAACATTCCACTCCTTCTTCTTAGCAGCTTTCTTCCCTTTTCATGTCCAACATTCATGAGCATAATATCCTTTCTTATCACACTTATATCAGACAACTTTTGCCTTCCCCTTCTTAGCAGCCCCACCCTTTTTATCTCCTTTCTTATGGAAAAACTTTTTTCTAGTTCTGCACTCCTTAAGCCTCCTTTGCGTTGTTTCCTTCCAAAAAAGAAAGCATCTCCTCTCGCCTTAAAGCTATCTCAACAACTACATCACACAGATCTCTAATATGTGATAATGTGTCTTTAGCAAGCTTAGGCTTCAACCTATGAATGAACTTCTCATTCCTCTTAATAATAGTATCAACCATAGTGTATCCGTATCTTGATAGCACTTCAAACCTGGTTGCATACTCAAGTATTGTCATATCTCCTTGCTCCAAATCAGCAAACTCCCTGAGCAGAGTAGACTTAGCAATCTCCGACATAAATCTTTCTTCAAATCTACTTCTAAACTCAGCCCAAGTCATGGTCTCCTCATTGACTCCAACAGTAACACTTTTCCACCAATACAGTGCTGCTCTCTGTAATTACCTAGAAGCAAGCCTCCTCTTCTGCTCATCATTGAGCCCTAAATCAGCAAAAATCCTCTCGTAGTGAAGTAATCAATTCTCCACTTTAATTGCATCTTCGGTCCCGATAAATGGTTTCCCTTCCTGTTTGGCATAATCTCTACTCAATATAGCATAGTTATCGACCATTGGAGCTTCCTGATTACCTCCATCAGCATTTACTCCAGCCAAACCCACAGCAACTCCTATTTGCATCATGCTAATGAAAACTGATACATTTCTCCCATATCGACTTGCGGGACTCTAACACCAACATTAGCAGCTTATGCCTGACCTGGGTTCCTCTCGGTATTTGGTCTGACATTTCCATTGGTTGTAGTGCTCCCTCTATCAATGTTAATTCTTTCACTTCTAGCATCCATATCTTACGTCCATAACATCTGCATTCGAGTGTTTATAAGATATGAAGAAATGGCCTAAAAGAGATGGGAGAATAGTGATAAAGCGTATACTTATATATAGAAAATACAAATATGTTACTATAGCGTTATCCTATGAACCAATCTTTTCTATAATTCCTTAGAATTATGTTTTCAAAATGATTTTGAGTTTGAAACTTCTTTTAAGTTTTTCACAAACCTATGCTGTGATACCAAGTTGTAACATCTCCTATCTTGAGGCCCGAAGCTAAGAAATACAGATGCTGCGATCATTATAGTATTAACTTTCGGTGATAAAATATGGTAATGTTTATGCTATCCATACTATCAGAAGCACATGATTATAAAATAAAATCAACACATATTTAAAACAACTTTTCTAATTACATTTCAAAAAATATATTTCATATTCAGTTACATAATCCTATAATCGATTCCTAGGTCTTGATCAAATATAATTATTACAAAATACGCCAAGAGCGACATATGAAGATGCCCCTTTAGATTATTAGACTACTAAATAGACATGTCTGTCTTAATACAACACAACTGTAGTAAAACTAAATAGCTTCTACATAGCTAGCTTTGCCTCCTGCACATCTTTGGAAGGTTTATTCGTCCAACCTGCTAAACCTGGAAAACTCAACCTCTCAATCTACTCAAAATTGAGCACCCAAGGGTTTAAGAGGAAAACATAAACTTCATGTCAAAGATAAAGCCTAGTGTGAATAATACTATTACATCTCAGTTTAATGATATTAAGTGAGACCACGCTACTTAGTGGAATGAGTTTCCCCTCACTAATTATTGGCTAACTCGGACCTAACAGACAAAATAAATAATCTAACATCTGTTAGAAAAACTTCTGGACGGTCTATCCTTAACTTACTTATCTCAGGGTCACTTGATCCTAATGCTTTTGCAGGTTCACCAATAACCTATCCCTCCTTCTCTGTATATTCGTTTCTGTGTGTAACATCATTTAAGTCTTACTTGTGATTAAGCCCTACACACCTGAATTCTGGACTAAACTAGCTAGGGGCTTAAGCTAATGTATATGGCGCGCCCCTATACCAGCCTTATTTGGTATTCAAATATCAGAGTCATTTACTTAGGGTTAACTACCCTTCAAATTCACCTTGAAAATATTTCTTGCAAATTGATTTAACCCTTTAAATCATACTTAAACAAGAAAAATATACTCTTCACTTTACTCAAATCTTTTTGCCATGATATATGCTTTACATCAAAACATTGTTAATGAAATATAGGGGAATTATCAGCCCCTCCAAAATATGTTAAACCCCCTGTGACGACCCGGAATTTTGAGCAATATCAATTTAATAATCTTTGATAATAATTAAATTGATTTGATCATTTTACCTTTATAAATTGACAAGTTAAAAAAAATTAGAAAAAAAGGTTGATAATATATAATTTGTTAATATCTATCAACAATTTTCTTAACAGTATAAATTGGTAAGTTTAACTCTTTTGAAAACTTATAATACTTTAATTTGGAAATATTTATTTTGGCAATTTAAAATTGATAAGATTTATTTTCCAAAGGCTAATCAAAATATTTTCTATTTATAATATATATGTATTGATATATCTTGTAAATAGGAAGTTTTTAAGTAATAAAAGCTATCTACTCAAATTTTAATATATGTGAATATATATATATATATATATATATATATATTGTGATTTGAAATCTATTTTAAGATTTAATAGAGTAATTATCAAATATAATGTTTAAATGTTTTTGTATTTGAAATGTGTATATGTATTTGTATATATTTGAAATAGGAATTATATTAATTTGAATTTAATAAAAGTTTTCAAACTTTAATATATATATTTTGTAATTTGAAAGGTTAATTTGATTTAATGCTTTTGAAATGATATTTGAAATTTTAAATTTTAATAACAAAGTTAATTTCTTATTTTATAAACATATATTTTAGCTTTTGTTTTAAATAAGAATAAAATTCGAAGTTCACTTTCAATTATTTTTGATATTCTTTCATTTTAATTTTATCATAAGATAAAATTGTTTTAAATTTTTTATATAAAGAGTTAAAATCAATTTCTCAAGTTTATAAATATATAATACCATTTTAAATTAAATCAAAAGCATAAATAATTTATAAATTGTTAACATGAATTCACCTTTGTATGTTTATTAAATCTAAAAGCTTATTTATATAAGATAAAATACACATTACTTACATATACACATTACATAGATACATGTATATAGCTTAAATAGATTATTAAAAAGAAAATAACATTTTTAAAACATTAGAAAATAACATTTGTAAATATTAAATAACACATAATAACACTTGTAAAACATTTAGTATACATGTTAAGACACTTGTAAATCATATGCATATGTGTAAGATCTTTAAAGCATTAAAAGGACAAATGTCTTTCTCTTTAATAATTAAATTTAAAATTAAATTGTAAAATACAAAATAAGTTTTACTTTCAGCTGAATATTATCTTCATTCCAACAAAAATTTAGTACCGAACAAAGATAAAAAGAACAGGAAAAATTTGAAATTTGTAAAACCTGAAAAATGCAAATCAGAGGCAAATGCAAGTTCATCTTCAAGTACAAACATGTAATTAAGAATTTACAGCAGGAAAATTTAATCAACATGCAAATATGGAATCAAGCAATTCAAGAAAATTTATCAGCATGTAGAATTGAAATCAACTGCAGGAGAAATTGTTTTCAACATGTAAAGAAAATTCAAAACCTGGAAACAGTTTCTGTTCTCTGCTCCTTGTTGAAGGTGAGTAAATGAAGTTTTTAAAACAGTTTAAACCTGGATTCAACTTATTATTGTGATCATATCATGTTGTTACCTGAAGTATTTAATTCAAATTAGATTTAAGTTTGAAAAAAAAATGGATTCTCTGTAAGGTTAAAAAAAACCTATACTCTGTAAAATGAAAGGTTACAGTTTTACAATAAATCCAATAACTTGATTTTAAATTCGAATTAGACTATGAACTGTAAATTGAAGTTGTTTGAAATCAAGTAGGCTATCATCTAAAAATTATTACAAGTTTTTAAATTGAATAATTTGTTATAAATCTTTAAATTTACAGTAAAATCTAATTTGGTTAAAAAAAATATGATTTCAAATTTAGGTTTTGATTTCATAATTGGATTTAATATAGGAAATCATGATTTTTAATGTTAGTATCATGATTTTTAGATTAGAAATTGAAGATAATTCTGGGATTTTCTATTTTGGGTAAAATGGCCAATCTGAGGCGAACGGTGGCGAACTAGTGGTCGGGGTTGTGCATGAGGGTCAAGGGGATGATGCAGTTCATCAGAAAAATACTCTTGGATTTTATATGTGATTATGTTGGCCAGAATTGTTCGAGATAGGGTTTTATTACCTGAGTTTTGACGTCGTTGTTTATTTCGATTTCGCGGCAATATGGAGCAACCGGAGTTGACTGCGTATGGTTCTGGAGATGCTGGGGAGCGAGATGTAGCTTTTGAAAGGAGGAAGTGGCGTCTGGTGGCAAGGATCAATGGCGGCGAACAAGTTCCTGTTGATATTGGGTTCAGGCTATTTGGGTTTGAGGACTAAATTTCGATTTTCAATCGAAACAGGGATTCTGGGTTTTGCGAAGTGTTGAAGGGTTCGAGAGATACTCGTCGAAGCCGTAGTGATGATCGTGGGTGGCCGGCATAGTGGTGCATGATGCACGGCATCGTGTATCAGTGGATGTTAGGTTTTGGGGAGGACGAAGGTGGAAGCTCGGGTTTCTTCCGGGTTTTTGGTGTGTTTTCTCGAAGCAGGCATATGGTAGGGGAGACTCGGGGTTTTTGCTTATTTTCTCGAAGATATACTCGGGATTGTGCAAGGGCATAGCTCGGGTTTGGTTGAGCTGGGTTTAGTTTGAAACAGTAATGTTTTAAAAGGTTTTGAACAAAGAAAATATGATTTTTGAAGATAATTCAAGTTTTAAAACAAATTAAAACAAGTTTCTTATATACTAAAATATGGATGTTTTAAAATAAAATAAGTGAATTTTTGAAATAAAGTTTGTATTAAAATTTATTAAATAACTTTGAAAAGTTTAAAATTTTAAAAGCTTTAATGTGAATGTTTAAATTGTTTTAATTATATTTGATTTTTAATGTTATATTTTAAATTAAGGTTTAATGATTAAGATTTAGTAATCATTTATAATAAAGATTGTCTTAAGTAATTTAGAATTTTGATTAACTAAAGATGAACAAATATATGAAGATAATTAAGATAATTAAATTATTTTTAATAATCAAGTGTTATTGGTTAATATTAATAATTTAATTAAGATAATGGTTTGCTTAATTTAGGATCTTTATAATATAAGAAGTTAAAAGAATCATTTAATTAATTTAAATGATTAATTAAATAATTAATTAAGTAATTATTTAGTGATTAATTTCAAGATAATCACTTTAGAGTTAATCAGGTATAATTGCTTGGTGAAGTAATCAAGTGATTAATTACTAGAGGTAATTAAGTAAAAGCTAATTACTTTTATGAAAGTAATTAAGTGGATGTGATTAAGGGTTAATCATCTGTGTTATTAATTAAAGAATTAATTAATGAATTAATTAAAGGTTTAAATTATTTAATTAATGATTAATTAATAAAAGATTAAGAGAATTTAATAATGTGATTAATTACTTGTTAAAGTAACTAATGGAAAAAAAATTAATGAAAATAGTCATTAATTAATGGAAATAAATAATTAATTATTAATTAATAATTAAAGGGTAATTAATTTATAATTAAGTTTTAATTACTAAATGTAAAAAAAATTAATTAAAGGTGATTAATTAAAAGTAATTAATTAAAGATGATTAATTAAAAGTAATTAATTAAATGTGATTAATCAAAAGTAATTAATCAAGTAGGTTTAATTAAAGGTAATTAATCAAGTGTGATTAATTAAAAAGTGATAAATCAGGTGTGATTAAAGGATAATTAAGAAATAATTATCAAGATAATTAAATAATTATTAATCAAGGGTGATTAATTTTAAAGGGTAATTAAGAAGATAATTACTTGGATAATTAAGAAGTAACTAATCAAGACGATTAATTAATATTGTAATTAAGGAATAATCACTTAAAGTAATTAAGTAATAATTAATCAAGGGAGATTAATTAAAGTGGATAATTAAGTGATGTTTATTAATTAATTTGTAATTAGTTAATGAATGGAAAGATGGATTGATGATAATCCAAGTAACTAATTAAAAATTAATTTAATTAAGGATGAATTAAATTAATTAAAGTTGGATCAAACCTTATTATGGTTGACTAATGATTGGTTGATAAGGATCATTGGATGTGTTAATGATATTGGATGATATCGTATGTCATTGATTGATATGTGATGATATGAATGTGATATATCTGAGATGTGATATATATGCTGCTTTGTGATATGTATAGATGAAAATGATAATGGTGAATTATCTATCTGTGTTATGAATCATCCATTTATGTTAAGTAATATTTTTGAATATCTACTGTTTAAAACCCTTAAGTACAACTTGGACATTAAAATAGCGTTTGGATTCGGTGAGACCGGGATCGGGTTTCCATATTTGGATATCCGAAAACCACACCGATCCAAAATAAACGTTAGGTCGTGAATCCAAGTGGAGTGCAAGTGAAGACTCGAGGTGTAAGAACTATACATCAGTATAACTCTGTGGGTGATTCCGTAATGAGTTTGACGGAATAGTACTTATAGGTTCGAGATGGTGATTCAAAGTGCAAGGGCTATGGTCGTTGACTCTGAGGATGATTCCAAAATGAGTGCAACGAGATAGTGCCTTCGGTTCCGTTCAAACCCGGAACGGACTTGTATGGATTGAATGCTTTCAAAACATCGTCAGGTGGACGATGAGCACTCTAAGATAGATGTGTCCTACAAAGGTAATCGCAGCCTCAAGCCTCATCAACCGGGAATGGCTAAAACATGGGAGGTGCAGCAAGGCTTCGTGGATAGCTCCCACTGGAGGGCGAGATTCATCCCTGTCTAGATATCCCTTTTTATTTCGGCTTTGTGGGCAGTTGGGTCTGCAGCCAACTGCGGAGTGGTCTTGTTCGGCACTGTTCAGTAAGGAATGGTCCCGGCCTTGTGTTGCAGGGGAGTTAGGGTGGCTCCTCGGTACGGTGATCTAGGCCACGTACTGTGACGGGCGGTACCCCAGTAGCCCTGCCATTATATGGAATCCAAACTCCAATAAGTGCATGTACGGTTTTTATTGTGCCCAACTATGTTGGAACGTGAGATGTAAGCATTCCAGCTATTTCTGTATTTTATTTTGAAAACCCAAGACACTATTATAATATCACTGGATTTCCTATCAAATGTTTTGGTTAGCGTAAGGTAAAAACTTTTACATGTTTATGTGTGGGAAGTCTTACGTGATACCTTTTTCTTCGAAGGTTTTTTTTAAAGTTAAGCAATTTTAAACCGTTTACTCACACCAGACCCCTGTCTGACCTGAGTGTTTATTTTCTGTTTTATTAAACTCTTGGGTACTCATATTATGTATGAGTAGTCAAGTGATTCAGGTTTCCTTGACGAATTCTAGAGGATCTTTGAAGCAGGAGGCTTCAGCGTATAGATATATAGATAGTTAGAGTTTCCGTTGTGTATTATTCTGTATTGTTGTTCTTGCAATGTATATTAGACAGAAATGTTATAACTGTCTAAATTGAGATGTATAATTGTGTACTCTGATGTATCTGATACTTTATATATGTTATATATTATATTTCAATCGTTCCGCTATGAGATTCCGATGTGTTGTTGTTCTTTCTTCTCTTTCTTTTCTTCTGCTATCCCTTTCTTTCTTAATTAGTGATGCGTCTTTCTTGTGGTAGAAAGTCGGGTCTCTACAGTTGGTATCGGAGCATTAGGTCAAGTGAATACCTAGGCTCTGGAATAGTGTCTATCTTGAGAGAGTGTACTTGTAATATATATATATATGTGTGTGTGTGTGTGTGTGTGTGTGTGTGTGTGTGTGTGTGTGTACCTAATCTGTTCGGATTTTCCAACATAGGTCATAAAGGTAGATAAGGTAGGAGTGTGTGGGACACGACTACCACTAATGGAAGAGGCTCATATGTTGTGGTTGGAGGTGTGTCTGTCGAGATTGTAGATCTAATATAGTCTTGAATAAGCTTTGAAGATTGGTGAAAGGATTTCATTGATCCCAGAGGATGTCTTTTCAAGAATTAGTGTATATTCTGGGAGTGTGAGGTTAATTTGCTCTCGAGTGAGCAGGATTTCCAAGAGTTGAATCTGTAAGCTGAGCAGAAGCAGGTGATGGTGTCTTGGTGACTTTAGGAAGGAATAGCTGTGTGATGGGATGCAGTATCCATAGATGGTTATGAAGATGTTCTTTTGGAGTAAGATTTAGATGGTGTTGAAGGAACTGTGATGCTTACTGCAGGGAAGATTCAGATGTTTAGAGATTTTCTGGATCTCAAGTAAGGGTGTCTTATCTATTTTGAAATATGAGGCTAAGGTCGATGAGTTACTTCATTCCGGACATGGTCTCATTTGTTTTCCCTTAAGAAGAACAAGTGGTTGGTGTTAGTTTGGAGCTGAGTTTCTTAAGGAGATGTCTACTCGTCTCAAGGATTTTTGGTGGAATTGGATGATAGTTTTGAGTTTCAGGAGCTTGGGGTTAAGGATGATCTTTTGGCTTAGTAGTATCATTGAAGTGAAGATGGAAGTAGCATCATGGATCTGTTTCTTCAAGGATTCGGAAATCTTTGGGGTTCTACCATCGGCAGAGCAGGCAGATAGTGAAGGCTTATCCATTTCTTCGGGAGGCTCAGCAGAGCAGGAAATCTATTGGAAGTGATCTATCAGTTTTTCTGGTAGATAAGCCATTCTAGAAGAATAGATCTTAATTAGGGAAGCTGTTCTAGTAAGTGAAGATAGTTCTTTAAATTCAGAACTGAGTGAGATTGCAAAAGTGACTTGCGATTAGTTGGGAAATCTTTGAGTATCCTTTGGTTTGAGATTGAGGCATCTCAAGTAAAAGTGAAAGCTATTAAAGTAACCAGAGATTATCCAGATGTTTTTGAGGAGTTCAGAAATTTACCCGAATCAGAGATTGAGTTTTCTTATCGACTTGGAATCCAGGAGTAATTTTGATGGTTCAGCCTTGTAGAGGGATGACTATTGGACCGAGAAGAAGCTGGTGAGGCAGCTCAGGATTCTTGAGGAAGGATTGACCATCTAGTTCTAGTTGAGATTCTGCTGGGATGTTTTGACCAAATGAAATGGTCACTAAGATTTTATGAGTCGAATGAACTGTGTATGGAGAAAGATTATGCTCGAGTTCTTCGATAGCATTCTCATCTACTCAGGATCAGAGTTGTGCGGCGAAAGCGAGATAACATTTATTCTAGAATGGAAGCAACCGGGAGTGCAGTTTTCTTGGATTAGAAAATTTCTACTGGAAATTCAAGTATGAAGGAATTTTTTGGATTTGGTAGGTAAGGTTGTCAAGTGCAACTGTTTGGCTATTCCAGATAAGAGGTAGGTATGAAGTCCACTAATGCTTGTGGTATAGAGTTGTGTTTTTTTTTTGGATTTCAGCAAATATTTTGGGGGAGCCATTTTGTTGAGTTGGACCGGGAGATTTGGTTTAATTTTTGGTCCAGTTGTTCATGAAGCAATCAGCAAGGGTTAAGCTGATCAGGAATATTGGAGGTGACTCAGGATCATCAGAAGAGTTATGTGGTTAATAATTGAGGAGATTTGGAATGTGAAGTTGGAATTTGGATATTGTTTTAGTTTTATCCGATTAAAGGAGATATAAGACTGGGTAAAACGGGAGAGCTAACTCTGGAGGTATTTTGAGATTTCTTGTGTTTTCTGGAGATTAGATTTTGATCTACAGGATTGAATTGCCAGTTCGGATAACTGGAATTCATTGTATTTTACATATCTCTGAGGAATATGTGTATGATTCATCGAGTGATAGAATCAGCAGTTCAGAAGGATTTGGCAGTTGAGCTGGTTTTGAGTTTAGTCTGATATCTTGTTCAGATTTGTAGGATCAGATGAGGGAGTTCTTGGTTATAGTAATATAGTTGGTTAAGATTCTGTAGAGCGAGTATTCCAGTATAAGAACCTGGAAAATCTAGATAATTTAAGGCAGTTCTATTCAGAATTTTATCTGGATAAATAAAATTGTTTGTTTGAATTGGTTGCTTTGGTTACTATAATTGATAGTGTATGAGTGATTGTGTGATTGCTGTTTGAAAATTTAAATTCTTTTGCTGGGTTATTAAATTATCTTTGCTTTTAAATTTCGGGGACGAAATTCTTTTAAGGGGGGAGGAACGTGACGTCCCAGAATTTTGAGCAATATCAATTTAACAATCTTTGATAATAATTAAATTGATTTGATCATTTTACCTTTATAAATTGACAAGTTAAAATTATTTTTTTTAAAAATGTTGATAATAATAATTTGTTAATATCAATCAACAATTTTCTTAACAATATAAATTGGTAAGTTTAACTCTTTTGAAAATTTATAATACTTCAATTTGGAAATATTTATTTTGGCAATTTAAAATTGATAAGTTTTATTTTCCAAAGGCTAATCAAAATATTTTCTATTTATAATATATATGTATTGATATATCTTGTAAATAGGAAGTTTTAAAGTAATAAAAGCTATCTACTCAAATTTTAATATATATGAATATATATATATATATAGTGATTTGAAATCTGTTTTAAGATTTAATACAGTAATTATCAAAAATAATATTTAAATGTTTTTGTATTTGAAATGTGTATATGTATTTGTATATATTTGAAATAGGAATTATATTAATTTGAATTTAATAAAAGTTTTCAAACTTTAATATATATATTTTGTAATTTGAAAGGTTAATTTGATTTAATGCTTTTGAAATGATATTTGAAATTTTAAATTTTAATAACAAAGTTAATTTCTTATTTTATAAACATATATTTTAGCTTCTGTTTTAAATAAAAATAAAATTCGAAGTTCGCTTTCAATTATTTTTGATATTCTTTCATTTTAATTTTATCATAAGATAAAATTGTTTTAAATTTTTTTATATAAAGAGTTAAAATCAATTTCTCAAGTTTATAAATATATAATACCATTTAAAAATAAATCAAAATCATAAATAATTTATAAATTGTTAACATGAATTCACTTTTGTATGTTTATTAAATCTAAAATCATATTTATATAAGATAAAATACACATAACTTACATATACACATTACACTAATACATGTATATAGCTTAAATAGATTATTAAAAAGAAAATAACATTTTTAAAACATTAGAAAATAACATTTGTAAATATTAAATAATACATAATAACACTTGTAAAACATTTAGTATACATGTTAAGACACTTGTAAATCATATGCATATCTGTAAGATCCTTAAAGCATTAAAAGGACAAATGTATTTCTCTTTAATAATTAAATTTAAAATTAAATTGTAAAATACAAAATAAGTTTTTCTTTCAGCTGAATATTATCTTCATTCCAACAAAAATGTAGTACCGAACAAAGATCAAAAGAACAGGAAAAATTTGAAATCTGGAAAATGCAAAGCAGAGGCAAATGCAAGTTCATCTTCAAGTACAAACATGCAATTAAGAATTTACAGCAGGAAAATTTAATCAACATGCAAATCTAGAATCAAGCAATTCAAGAAAATTTATCAGCATGCAGAATTGAAATCAACTGCAGGAGAATTTGTCTTCAACACGCAAAAGAAAATTCAAAACCAGGAAACAGTTTCTGTTCTCTGCTCCTTGTTAAAGGTGAGTAAATGAAGTTTTTAAAAACAGTTTAAACCTGGATTCAACTTATTATTGTGATCATATCATGTTGTTACCTGAAGTATTTAATTCAAATTAGATTTAAGTTTGCAAAAAAAATGGATTCTCTGTAAGGTTAAAAAAAACCTATACTCTGTAAAATGAAAGGTTACAGTTTTACAATAAATTCAATAACTTGATTTTAAATTCGCATTATACTATGAATTGTAAATTGAAGTTGTTTGAAATCAAGTAGGCTATCATCTAAAAATTATTACAAGTTTTTAAATTGAATAATTTGTTGTAAATCTTTGACAGTAAAAATCTAATTTGGGTCAAAAAAATTATGATTTCAAATTTTGATTTTGATTTCATAATTGGATTTAATATAGGAAATCATGATTTTTAATGTTAGTATCATGATTTTTAGATTAGAAATTGAAGAGAATTCATTCTAGGTTTTCTGTTTTGGGTAAAATGGCCAATCTGAGGCGAACGGTGGCGAACTAGTGGTCGGGGTTGTGCATGAGGGTCGAGGGGATGATGTAGTTTATCAGAAAAATACTCTTGGATTTTATTTGTGATTATGTTGGCCATAATTGTTCGAGCTGGGGAGCGAGACGTAGCTTCTGGAAGGAGGAAGTGGCGTCTAGTGGCAAGGATCATTGGCGGCGATCAAGTTCCTGTTGATATTAGGTTCAGGCTATTTGGGTTTGAGGACTAAATTTCGATTTTCAATCGAAACAGGGATTCTGGGTTTTGCGAAGCGTTGAAGGGGTCGAGAGAGACTCGTCGAAGCCGTAGTGATGATCGTGGGTGGCCGGCATAGTGGTGCATGATGACGGCATCGTGTATTAGTGGATGTTGGGTTTTGGGGAGGACGAAGGTGGAAGCTCGGGTTTCTTTCGGGTTTTTGGTGTGTTTTCTCGAAGCAGGCATAGGGTAGGGGAGACTCAGGGTTTTTGCTTATTTTCTCGAACATATACTCGGGATTGTGTAAGGGGATAGCTCGGGTTTGGTTGAGCTGGGTTTAGTTTGAAACAGTAACGTTTTAAAAGGTTTTAAACAAAGAAAATATGATTTTTGAAGATAATTCAAGTTTTAAAACAAATTAAAACAAGTTTCTTATATATTAAAATATGGATGTTTTAAAATAAAATAAGTGAATTTTTGAAATAAAGTTTGTATTAAATTTTATTAAATAACTTTGAAAAGTTTAAAATTTTAAAAGCTTTAATGTGAATGTTTAAATTGTTTTAATTATATTTGATTTTTAATGTTATATTTTAAGTTAAGGTTTAATGATTAAGATTTAGTAATTATTTATAATAAAGATTGTCTTAAGGAATTTAGAATTTTGATTAACTAAAGATGAACAAATATATGAAGATAATTAAGATAATTAAATTATTTTTAATAATCAAGTGTTACTGGTTAATAGTAATAATTTAATTAAGATAATGGATTACTAAATTTAGGATCTTTATAATATAAGAAGTTAAAAGAATCATTTAATTAATTTAAATGATTAATTAAACAATTAATTAAGTAATTAATTAGTGATTAATTTCAAGATAATCACTTTAGAGTTAATTAGGTATAATTGCTTGGTGAAGTAATCAAGTGATTAATTACTAGAGGTAATTAAGTAAAAGATAATTACTTTATGAAAGTAATTAAGTGGATGTGATTAAGAGTTAATCATCTGTGTTGTTAATTAAAGAATTGATTAATAAATTAATTAAAGGTTTAAATTGTTTAATTAATGATTAATTAATAAAAGATTAAGAGAATTTAATAATGTGATTAATTACTTGTTAAAGTAACTAATTAAAAAGTAATTTAATTAATGAAAATAGTCATTAATTAATGGAAATAAATAAATAATTATTAATTAATAATTAAAGGGTAACTAATTTATAATTAAGTTTTAATTACTAAATGTAAAAAAATTTAATCAAAGGTGATTAATTAAAAGTAATTAATTAAAGATGATTAATTAAAAGTAATTAATTAAATGTGATTAATCAAAAGTAATTAATCAAGTAGGTTTAGTTAAAGGTAATTAATCAAGTGTGATTAATTTAAAAGTGATTAATCAGGTGTGATTAAAGGATAATTAAAAAATAATTATCAAGATAATTAAATAATTATTAATCAAGTGTGATTAATTTTAAAGGGTAATTAAGAAGATAATTACTTAGATAATAAAGAAGTAACTAATCAAGATGATTAATTAATATTGTAATTAAGGAATAATTACTTAAAGTAATTAAGTAATAATTAAGGAGATTAATTAAAGTGGATAATTAAGTGATGTTTATTAATTAATTTGTAATTAATTAATGAATGGAAAGATGGATTGATGATAATCCAAGTAACTAAGTAAAAATTAATTTAATTAAGGAAGAATTAAATTAACTAAAGTTGGATCAAACCTTATTATGGTTGATTAATGATTGGTTGATAAGGATCATTGGATGTGTTAATGATATTGGATGATATCGTATGTCGTTGGTTGATATGTGATGATATGAATGTGATATATCTGAGATGTGATATATATGCTGCTTTGTGATATGTATAGATGAATATGATAATAGTGAATTATCTGTCTATGTTATGATTTATCCATTTATGTTAAGTAATATTTCTGAATATCTACTGTTTAAAACCTTAAGTACAACTTGGACATTAAAATGGCGTTTGGATTCGGTGAGACCGGGATCGGGTTTCCATATTTGGATATCCAAAAACCACACCGATCCAAAATAAACGTTAGGTCGTGAATCCAAGTGGAGTGCAAGTGAAGACTCGAGGTGTAAGAACTATACGTCAGTATAACTCTGTGGGTGATTCCGTAATGAGTTTGACGGAATAGTACTTATAGGTTCGAGATGGTGATTCAAAGTGCAAGGGCTATGGTCGTTGACTCTGAGGATGATTCCAAAATGAGTGCAACGAGATAGTGCCTTCGGTTCCGTTCGAACCCGGAACGGACTTGTATGGATTGAATGCTTTCGGAACATCGTCAGGTGCACGATGAGCATTCTAAGATAGATGTGTCCTACAAAGGTAATCGCAGCATCAAGCCTCATAAACCGGGAATGGATAATACGGGGGAGGTGAAGCAAGGCTTCGTGGGTAGCTCCCACTGGAGGGCGAGATTCATCCCTGTCTAGATGTCCCTTTTTATTTCGGCTTTGTGGGCAGTTGGTCTGCAGCCAACTACGGGATGGTCTTGTTCGGGACTGTTCAGTAAGGAATGGTCCCGGCCTTGTGTTGCAGGGGAGTTAGGGTGGCTCCTCGGTACGGTGATCTAGGCCACGTACTGTGACGGGCGGTACCCCCGTAGCCCTGCCATTGTATGGAATCCAAACTCCAATAAGTGCCTGTACGGTTTTGATTTTGTCCAACTATGTTGGAACGTGAGATGTAAGCATTCCAGCTATCTGTATTTTATTTTGAAAACCCTAGACACTATTATAATATCACTGGATTTCCTTTCAAATGTTTTGGTTAGCGTAAGGTAAAAACTTTTCCATGTTTATGTGTGGGAAGTCTTACGTGATACCTTTTTCTTCGAAGGATTTTCTAAATTTAAGCAATTTTAATCCGTTTACTCACACCAGACCCCTGTCTGACCCGAGTGTTTATTTTCTGTTTTATTAAACTCTTGGATACTCATATTATGTATGAGTATTCAAGTGATTTAGGTTTCCTTGACGAATTCTGGAGGAGCTTTGGAGCAGAAGGCTTCAGCATATAGATATATAGATAGTTAGAGTTTCTGTTGTGTATTATTCTGTATTGTTGTTCTTGCAATGTATATTAGACAGAAATGTCATAACTGTCTAAATTGAGATGTATAGTTGTGTACTCTGATGTAACTGATACTATATATATGTTATATATTATATTTCAATCGTTCTGCTGTGAGATTATAATGTGTTGTTGTTTTTTCTTCTCTTTCTTTTCTTCTTCTGTCCCTTTCTTTCTTAATTAGTGATTCGTCTTTCTAGTGGTAGAAAGTCGGGTCGCTACACCCCCTTTTTCACTTAAAATCTCTTAGGCCATAAAATCAAGGTGAATCATTTGAAACCTTTGTTTAAGACTTTAAACAATATCTTTCGATTCCATTGAAAGTACCCCTTTCAAAATATGTTAACTACTATACTTGAAACACTAGGCCGAAAGGCCAAACATACCTTTCAAAACCTTTTAGATAACCTTTCAAAAACATTGAAGGTATCCCTTCAAAACCTTTATAAACCTTAGATGTCCTCTTTTTAAAACTCTTTAAACTTTCCTTTCGAAAGCATTGGAAACCTTCCATTTAAAATACTTTAAGTACCTTTCGAAACCATTGGGGAACCTCCCCTTCGAAACCTTCGTTTATACCTTTCGAAAGCATTAAGGTCCTTTTAAAAACAAACCTTTCAAAAGAATTAAAGTCTCAAACCTTTTGAAAGAATCAAAGTCACAAACCTTTTGAAATCATTGGGTTCAGGTAAAAGCTTGTGGAATATAGTTTCAAAACCATTTAAAACATTCATTAGAAACCTTTGGGTTTATCATTCAATTGAAAAAAAAGGGTCTTAAAAGAACCAGGCTGAAAGCAACTCTTTCGAAAGCAATTTCCTAAGTAAAAGAAAGTGGGTTGTTTCAATACCAATGCTTTCGAAATCATGGAGAAGCGGCTTCTTATTTAAAAGAGAAAGCACTCTTTCGAAACCAATGTTTAAAGGAAAAACGGCCTCAACTGGGTCGAAAGGTAGAATGTGACAACGGGTATTTTGACTCTATCGATAGCTTGTTTAAAACAAGAGGCGACAACCTCTATCTAAAGCCATATTAAAACCCTTTCGAAACCGTTGTTTTAAAAGCAAGCAAGAGACATTTTCCTTTTGAAAGAAAAACAAGGTCTCGACCCCTTTGAAAGTACATTTCGACCCTATACCTTTCGCCTACCTACAATTCACTACGTACTAAGGCATTGATACCATGTGCATTGGTTTTGACTATGATGGAGGCGGTAGTATGAAGTCGAAAGGAAGCTGCCGATAGTGGTGAAACAACAAACCTGTTCTTTTTAAAGTAATATCTTTCTAATTAACTTGCTTGTTTGTCATCATATAATTGGTTTCTAGTTTCTTTTCTTAAAATCTTTTCTAGAAGTGCTATGGAATTTCAGATATAAATAATTTAAATCATTTTCAAATTGTCCCTTCTCCTTTTATAAATATACAAAACATTTAAGTCCCATACCATAAATAATTTTATATACTTATTAAAACACTTAGGATAATACTCCAAAATTTTCTATAAATCACGTTTAATATGTTTTCTAACATATTTAAATATCTGACTCAAAGATTTTATATATATATATATATATATATATATATATATATAATAGCCGTAATTAATTTTAAACCCAATATACTATTTTCTTTACTAGAAAATTCATATTAAATCCACATTAATTCAGAAAATTATGAAATTTAAAAACCATCTATAAAATATTATTTATGACCTTATATCAAAATTACAAGGCATTTGGATGTCATTTGATAGGTTTTTCAATCATAACTTATCAAATAAATCTATATGAACAAGCAAAATTCATTAACAAACATATATATCCATTTATCATTTAGAACATGGCATAATACTTTGTAAAACATATTCGGATCTGATATAGAACCACAAATAAGAAAATATGAGATGTAACCTATTATTCACCGTTGGCTTATTTTAAAGGAGTTGAGATTTTCTCTTGGATTAAATTGATTAAGATTTCCTCTTGAATCTTGCTTATCTTCCCCTTTTTATCCTCTAATGGTGGCAGGCCATGCTTGGTTTAGTTTTAATTTGTGAATGTTACAAATGAGAGTGAGTTAAGGGTTTGTGGTATATGAATATAACATATTCCTATTTTGCCCTTATCTTAATATCTTTATTTTTCATTTGCTTACTCATTTTTAAGGCAGGGCTACCCTCTAATTAGACAAATCTCTATTTCCTTAACCATTTACATTATTTAATTTAATTTATATTATTAAATTTCCTAAATAATGTTAGTTAAAATTAGGGTTGTTACAAAAGATCACCAGTCGAAGCTATAGACGTCGTATTCTACTTGTAGTAGTTTCTACTCTCGTTCCCATTCTTGGGTTAGCAAAATTAGTTCGTAGATGGTCGAATTCCATCCACGGTGAGTTTATACTCCTCCTGTCGATTTCAGGTTGGAGTTTATGGAATATTGAGTAGTTGAACTACACTCATATATTTGTTTATACTCATATCTACACTCTAGGGATAAGAGTTTGTTGGCGGGTGGTAGAACCGCACCCAATTTGGGTTTATATTCCAATCCACACTGGGGGACCAGATTTATTTTCTAGATGATCAAACCGCATCCATCTCTTGGTTTGGATTTTGCGCTTGCCGATGTTCAGGCAAGGCTTGGATAGTTCGGCGTATCTCAGGCGTGGACCAAGTCATGGATGAGTGTATCACATCCTATTGGATTAGACGGTCGCACCACATCCAATTTAGGTTTGGGCTCTTAAACTGCCCCTTACATCCAGGGCAAGAGTCGATGCATGGACGATCATATCACGTTCACTTACATTTGGATCCATTTTCTACCGAGCCTTGGAGTAAGATGAGTGTTCAAAAGAACTTCAAGCTATTGTAGGGAAAGAGATGGTCAGATCACATCCACTTTGAGTCATATGTTTTCCCCTAAGTAAAGGGAAAGAGTTAAGGAGCGGATGGTCAAACCACATCCACTTTTTGTGTTTATACTCCAGTTCATGCTTTAGGGATCAGAGTTTTATAATGGGTGGTCGGTCACACTCGTTTGATGTTTATACTTTTGTCCATGCTTTGGGAACCAAAGTTGATCGATGGAAGGTTAAACTGTGTCCATCTTTTTTTTATATACTCCGATCCGCACTTTGGGGAGCAGAATTTTATAATGGGTGGTTAGTCACACCCGTTTGATGTCTATACTCCGATCCGTGCTTTGGGAACCAGAATTGATCGATGGACGGTCGAACCGCGTCCATCTTTTTGTGTGTATACTCCGATCTGCACTCTAGGGAGTAGAGTTTTATGATGGGTGGTTAGTCACACCCATTTGATGTTTATACTATGGTCCCTGCTTTGGGAACCAAAGCTGATCGATGGACGGTTGAACCGCGTTCATCGTTTTGTGTTTATACTTTGCTCCGCACTCTAGGGACCAAACTTTATGATGGATGGTCATTCATACTCGTTTGATGTTTATGGTCCAGTTCGCAATCTGGGAACCATAGTTGATCGAAGGATGGTCGAATCACGTCCATCCTTTTATGTTTATACTCCGATCCACACTCTAGGGCCAGAGTTTTACGATTGGTGGTCAGTCACACCCGTTTGATGTATATATTCAATTCGCACTCTAAGGACCACAGTTGGTCAATGGATGATCGAAACACGTCCATTTTTTTCTTTATACTCTTCTCGGCAAGTCGAGGGAGAGAGTTTTCGGGCAGAAGGTCAAGTAACATCCACCTCAAGTTGCAGTGCCGTCCATGTGTTAAGAGTGGTGGTTGATGAGTAAGTAGTCATCATGCCTAATTTAAGTCGAGCTTTTGAACTGCCTCCTATGTCCAGAGCAGGAGTGAATGTGAAGATGGTCAAATCACATCCACTATAGTTGGACCTCGGTCGCGTTGAGCTTTTGGAGAGGCATAAGTATTTTAACGAACTTCAAGTATGAGATCGGAAGTGAATGGTTGGGTTGCATCTGCTCCAAGTCTTTCTTTGGTCTCTAAGTCATGTGTGGAGGTTGATGAGTGGAGGTTTTATCGTGTCCACTTTGCATTAGATTCTGACCTTATCGAGCTCTGAGTAAGGCGTAGATATTCTATCAGAATTGAAGCAGGGAGTAGAAAGTTAATGGTCGAATCACACCCACTTTCCATTTTGAGTCCTTGCCCCCAATTAAGGGGAATATGGTAGCTGATGAGCGGTTGAATCACGCTCATCTTGATGAAACTCCAAAGGTTCGATCATGGTCCGTGGAGATTGGTTAGCAACCAAATCTAATTACTTGGTCACCTGCATTGTTTGGAAGTAGTTTAGTTCAAGTTAGTCATAGTTCGCAACGTAATTGAAAATGAAATAAATCTTATTGATAAGTGAAGCAGAGTTGAATGCATGCTATCCCAATTTTCCCCAGTCGTCCTTAAGTTGTAGTCGACCATAGGTGGTCAAATTGATAATCAAAGGTCATTATTGGTAAGTGTCGGATGTTACCTACCCACCATTCTGCGGGGATTGCATATATTGTTGAAGTTTTTCTTTTTGGATCTGCTTTTTGATCACATCTCGGAGGTGTCTGCAATCGCTAGTGTTATGATCTTGTGTACCTTTAAAGATACAACATTTTCCAGATTTCTTCTGGGTTTCAATGGATTCTCTTAAGGCTGGTTTTCAGTACTGCTTCGAGTCGTGAGTCTCCAACTAGATGTTTATGATTGAATCATTCAAAAGAGTATATGAGTTAGATTTTGGGATTCTAGATCGTCTCCTACAATTTGAGTCCTCATCTACGGCCTCAATGTTGCCCTCACTTTGACTTCGTTCAGCCAATAGGCATGTATCGTTCTTTCTCCTAGTCTGATATACCTCCTCCTTGCTTATATTCTGGCTCACTTTGTAACATAAATGATTCAAGGTTATATGAGGCCCTCCAGGTAATCAATCGCGAAAGTGTGTCTTAGGGTCGATTCCCTTTATCAACACTATCAGTATGATATTCTCGCTGGGATTGCTCACTTTAGTGACAGCAGAGTTAAATCTCTGCCAAAAGTCTTTAAGCTACTCGCCTAATGCTTGGGATAAGTTAGGGAAACTCTTTGGCCAGCTGATTAAACAAGAAGATGGACCTGGGTGGTGATCGTGTAAATCACATGATCGATCACTACTCCTATGAGGAATATAGGAAAGAATCGGCATTTAATTGCATTCGTCGCTCTGGCGGAATTCATGTGCCCTTCTTTTTTCATGAAATGCCCTTAGGGGTCTGTGTTTCTAGAATACGCCAGCATAATTGACATGACGAATCTCTCAGGATGTTCTGCATATTGAATGGCTTCAGTGAATGGGCTTCGACTACGGTAAATGCTTCAGTCATTGTTAATCCGGTCCGTTTTCAAGTTATGGATGTTTGTAATGCTTGTGAATGTTGTATGCATGATTGTCCAACATGTGACAGATTGGTGATAATTTACTTGGAGTCCGACCTAAGAAAATTTCTATTTGCTTGGACAAAATCATGTTTTTACCCGAGTTTGACCTTGGGCCAAAACTTCCTGGGGTTCGCTTTGATTCGAATGGGTGACTACTTCAAGTTCCACTTTGATGATGGATATCTAACTTTGAGATAACATAATAAGTGGCGTAGGGCGATCGTCACACAAGCCATCGTATCATAGCTGGCAGGTCAGGCGTTTGGAAACTGGTCAGTTGAGAGCAGTCGTATTCTACCCTAGAATCTTGATCTAGTAACTGATCCCAGTTCATGTCATATCATCTTGGTTCTTCAGCCTTTGGATGTACCGTTTGAGTAGCAGTTCCTTGTCCATTCCTTAGCTACAATTCAGCAGCTGTCGCTTAATCCCCTATGCCACGGCCAGTCATAGGATGTAAGGGAAGCAGAAAGAATGCACCATCTTTAAGTCGAGTTTCGTATCCTGAATGTAGGGCACTACGCTGCGGCATGGGTTCGAGATCGGCTGAATTGTCATGGTGAGGGATCGGTGGTATAAGGTTTGGCTTTGGACGAACGTGGCATAGGGATCGACAAAGAATAAACCGATCATATAAGGGATCGGTAATCTGGAGAGATCAGTCATATGAGGGATCGGTAATATGGAGGAATCGGTCATATGAGGGATCAGTCATATAGAGGGACTAGTTATATGAGGGATCGGTCAAAAGAGGGATCGGTCATAAAGAGGGATCGGTAATATGAGGGATTGGTCATATGGAGGGATCGACCATATGAGAGATCAGTAATTTTTGCTAAGGGGTCGGTCTATACACCTTACAGAGGGAACAATATATATACCTTGTAGAGGGATTAGTATGTATATCTTATAGAGGGATTTGTATATATGCTTTACAGAGGGATCAATATATATACCTTAAAGAGAGATCGGTATATATATATATATTACAGAGGGATCGGTATACATACCTTTTGGTGTGATTGGTATAGATACTATAGGTATCGGTATTGACATCTTTGGAGGGATCGGCATTGAGCATGTATATGTATGTAGGAGTCGGCTGAATTGCCTTGGTGAGGTTTGGTCATTTAGGCTAAGGGATCAGTTTCAGTTAAGATTGGAGGGATTGACCATCCAGGATTTTGGAGAGGGATCGGCCATTTTGGCCTTGAGAGAGGAATCGGCCATTTTGGCTGACTTGAGTGCAAACTTCAACATTTTATCCTAAGAAATTGCATACGTGCATGAATCCGATCCCTTCCAAATGAACATGAACACATGAGCAACTCCAAACAAGAACACTAGCATAATCAAATCCTCCAAAAATACGGGAAGTATATTTAGTTCCTCTAACTATGTCTATCTGCTTCCTTTAGATTTCCTTCGAAACTGAGTAGAATAGAAAGTTTGTAGGTTGATAACTAAATCTATCTCGCGAATATGAGAATCCAAAAGTAGATGATGAGATCCAATCAAACTGAGAATTCGATTTTCAATGAAAGCACCAAAATGTTGACGCCAAAAATGGGCATCAACATCCAATAGAATCTAGTAGAAATTTGAAGAATAAAATTAAAACATAAAAATAATCATAAATGAACATACAAATTTTTATAGTGGTTCGGCAAGCTTGGCCTGCTTCCATTTTATATTTTTATTGATCTTCCACTTGATTATGATTGCAAGAATGTTTAGATCGACTGAGATCCATTAGTACAAAAGTGAAGAATAAGAATGGCAGAGCCTCAGTAGAGATTTTTATAGTGGTTCGGCAGGCTTGGCCTACATCCTTTCTAACGCCTTTCCTGCTGTATATATAGGGGAAGACGTGCAAAGATCGGACTGAAATTTCGGCAGAAGGTTCGAGAGACCAAGATGGGGCCACCCAATAATTTCCAAGCCCATCGAGGACCACAATAGGGATCGGTACCAATCCCTATTAGTTGTACAAATAGGCTTCGATCCCTATTAGGCCATGATGTTAGCTAATATCTCCTCAAATTTCGTGCAATTACGATGTACAGCTTGTGAGATATAGCGTTTTCCATAAAGTAGTGTTGCTTGAGTTCTTATTTCCGATGATCCCTCCAAAGAGAGTTATGGCGATCCCTCCAACATCCTCCAATTGGAATGATATCCCTATGTAGTGTTTGACATATTGCAGTAAGCTTGTACTCCAGGTTTCATGTTGATAACATATGTAGATTTTGAGTTATTGATCGATCATCACTGCAAAATTATGTTGTGGAATCGATACAATATGATCTATGGTGTTGAATACGGATTGTACCTGATCCATCTTTGGGGAGTAGTGAGCTTTCATGCTTCTACTTCATATTGTCATCTATGCTTGATTTTTGGACCCCAGAATCATTGCTTTGGGCTACTGGCCTTAATGACAGTTGAATCTAACTTGTCCAGTGAGTTCGGATATAGCCGGGTCAAAATGCCCGATAACACATACATACATATATACATACATACATATATGTATATGTATAGTTTAAATGTACACATGTTGTTGAATAGATTACTTATGGGATTGGGCAATTAGGGAATGTGTGACCCTCGACCCTAATGAATGATGGACTATTCATTTCAACCCATTTATGCATGATAATATTATGACTATGCTCTAATTATTTAGTTTGGAGGACATGTTACGTTTCACACATTGATTATTTGTAAAGATAATAGTGAATGGAAACTCCTTCCGTGCATCAATGACGTGGTCTCACTAATTATGTATTTTTGGCTCTAAATGGTACAATATTCTTCACACCAAATCTTTCACCCGACCTGAAATATTTGGTTTTCTCCTAAACTCTTGAGTACTCAATTGAAATTGGGTAGGTTGAGAATATGGTTTTTAGGTTTGGATGAATTAATTTCAAGAGACACACAAGAGGCAAACTTCTATCTAGAATTTATTTCTATTGTGTAGCTTTAACTGCTTTTGTTATTGTGATTGCATGTAATGGCGGGGTTTATAACTATATAGGTACTTAAAACTCTGGCCATCTTGGGGGTATCGTCATATGTCGCTCTAGGAATTATATGTGTAATTGTTATATTTTATCCAAACGATGGAATCATGGGTTGTGAAATTGTAATGCTAAAATTATTAAATGAAAATATTTTGTTAAAATTTGTAACTTCTTGTGCTTTTGATATTAATGATACAATAACTGGTCTTATTTTGTCACTTGAAAATAATGCTAAGGATGACTGCGGCGTCAATGGTTTCTATTTTTGAACCTCGGAATGAGGGATGTTACAAAATCTGTAATTGGTCCAAAGTGCAAGTGGAAGATTGAAAGAGTTAGTGATATGCTGTAGGGGAAATTATGTACTTTGCTATATACATCTAACTCTGTAATCAATTTTGTTCGTAATAAAAGTGATTTGGTTTTTGTTTTCTTTTATATACTTTGTTAAATTTTGATATAATTAGTTAAGTAATTAAGTTAAAATATATAAATAAGAAAACCTTTAAATAAAATGTTATGGATTGTAGTTTCAACTAGTAGCAATCATGAATAATTATCCATGGTGCAAAATAACATTTTTTTTAATACTCCTAGTCAAAATGTTTCAAGAAAGGATATCGATACATCATTTGAGATCAGAGTACGTAATGCTCTCCAAATGTTAGGAAGTGTAACGACCCAGAATTTTGGGTTATTTGAAATTATTTATTTAGTTGATTTTAAATATTGAAAAGTAAAATTTTATCGATTTAATAGGTTGAATTTCAAATATTATGTTTCATTGATAATTTAATTGTTGAATTAAATAATTGAAATCGTGAAATAATTTAAATCTTGGATTTTTATTTGGAAAAAAAAATAGTTTAAAGGCTTATTAAATTTATATTCATTAGAATGAAGGTAATCGAAATTTTAAATCGAATTTAAAAGTGATTATCGATTTTAAAAATAAACCGTTTAAATTAACATATAAAAATAGCCGTCCGGAACATAGTCTTAGAATTCGACGAACCAGTTTCATTGGATCATAATAGTATATAATTATCGAATTTTAACTTTCATAGCGTTTGGAGTTATGTTTGGTCATACGGGATAGAAACGTGCTGAAATTAATTTTGAAAATTCAATATAATAATTAGATACAAAAAGCTATCTTCTCCATACAATCGAATTAGGCCCTGAAACTTGTCCCATTGCGTTCGGAATTGAGGTATAACATTACAAACACCCTGTAGGATCGATTTCACCCTAGAGGGGGGTGAATAGGGTGATAGTATAAATTATAAAATTAATTGCGGAAGCTTATAAAATAATTTCAACACAGATCACAGAACAATAGCAGCACAGATAATAGCAGAATAATAAATGCAGAAATAGAATGACACAGAATTTACCCAGCTTCGACAAAACCCTGCCTACGTGCTGCCCCCAAGGTTTCTACTAGAAATTAGATAGTCCCACGCTTACACACGTAAACTCGCGACACCCTCTATCGACTAAATCTAACTCTACGCTCAAAACCCTGCCACAACTCAGCCACTGAGTTGCGAATTCTCAAGCTACGCCACGTAGCTTGTCCCCTAGTCACACGACTAGAAAATTAAACAGTTTAAAAAAGAAAAATACAAATTAAAAACAATTTAAAACAAAATAACCCTATTTAAAATTTAAAAACCCTTAAGAAAAAAAACAGGCCGGCCCCCTTTTTTATTTTAACACGTTCTCCTTTGCTAGTTCGTTTATACGAAGATGGCGGCCGTTCCTCTAACTCAATTAGGGCTTCGTTCCATGCGATCCAATTTAGGGTTTTCGTGATTTCAAAGAGGCCGGCTTTGGTTGCTAGATCGAAAGGAAGATTTATTAATTGTTTGCTTCATCGATCGCTTGCTTCTCTGTTTTGCTCACGGCTTCAATGAAATTGATCGAGTTCGATTACAATTTCGGTAAGTACTTTTTCTTCTTTTGCTTTGCTGGTTTGATGCTTACTTGAACTCGATACCTCAAATTGCCGATGATGATTTTTAATTTATAAGAGTCGATCTCCTTGAATTACGTTCGTCTGAATTGTTCATTATCATGCTTTCGGCCATTCGATTAATTTTTGATGTAGATGATTTTTCCTTGACTAATTCATATGCGAATTATTCTTGTTATTTCTTGGTTGACTTGGTTTAAAATCGACGGCTTTGAATTTATGTTTGATCATGGCTCCGTGAATTTCTCTGACTTGACTCGATGCCTTAAATTTGAGACGTTTGGTTATCACTGGTTTTGACTTGGTTACACGGCTATGTGAATCGCTTTATTGCCAAAGCTCTGACTTTGAATCGTGAATTCAACTTCTTTCACTTGATGGCTTCGGCCATTTTGAATTTTTTAAACTGCTCTTCTGGATATTGTTCGAACTGTACACATGCTCGATTCTATTCAAAGTGTTGTTTACCTTGCTGCATATCACTGTACATGTTGTTGCTTCTGGTTACTGAGTTGTTTGTTGTGGATATTGTGGGATGCCATCTTCATGTACTTGATTTGTGACTGCAGTGTCTTTTGGAGTTGTAGCTTGCACTGTGCACTGCATTCACGTCCTTGCTGTGTTGTCATCATGTTGGTTTGGGTGTGCACTTGCTTGTGTTTCACTGAGCTTTGGCATGTGGTCGTTGCTGTGTTCCCATGTTTCTGGTGCATTCATTGGTCTGTTTGCATAATCACTTGTTTCATTTATGTGCTTGTTGATATCTCTTGTGGTCTTGGTGTTAAATTCATCAAGTCACTTGTTTTATTCGTCTGGTTTCCATTGGTAACATTGTCGACTTATGTGGTCTTGAGTCTTCACTTGACATATGTGCACTGACTATTCAGTGAGTAAATGTGGACTGTCTTGATGCACTTGGGGTCAGGTTATGTGTATGCAGTTTTGTAGTAGCTGTCTTGATCAACTTGATGTGTTAAGCCTTCGACTTTGAATTGTTTGCATATGGGCTGATATGTGTTTGTGTACATATTCTAATTGGTTCATGTTATAGTTGTAGTCTGGTTGTTGCTTGATGAAGAGGCTGAACCTGTTAGTCGAGCTTGCATACTTCATGTTCTTGTCCCTTCTGTAGCATGCATATAGCCATACTGTTGCAGTCTTGTACATGTATTATTAGCTTGTGCATTTATGTTGTCCAGACCTTGTTGATCACTTGTTTTGTACTTCACTGTACTGCATATTGATCACCATCTTGCTTGCATGCTTGAAGTCGTAGCATGTACAACTGCCCTGTGTTGAATCCAGCTAATAGCTTGGGTTTGACCTTGTGCGCGTGTTGTGATTTTATTTATATTGCATTTGAGTTGAATCCGGCTTTTCATTTGGGTTTGACCTGTGCTCACATGTCCCTGTAAATCAATCAAGTGTATATTTCGATGTACACGGCCTTGTGGCATATACAGTGATACACTGTGTATGTCACAAGCTGTTCGTGTATGATGAATTCAAATTTAAATGATGACGAACAACCCAAATAACCGAGGCAAATAATATTTTCGAAAACCATATTTTATTTTATATTGCAAAAATATTTCTTTTTCAATTTTACTGCGTTAGTGTATATTTTTGCAGATTGCTCAGATGCTGGATTCTAACTGGAATGAAGTTGAAGATAACTACTACGAGTGTGAGTGGTGTGTAGTGACAACTACTACGAGTGTGAGTGATATGTAGTGAGGAATTTATGTAAATTGAATTGTGATGTAATTAGAATCAAAATTGTATATTTATAATGAGAGCTTGAATTTGTACTATTCAAAATTGTATAAGTATTTGTTTGAATAAAATATTCGTTTGAATTCAAATTCCGTGTTATTTATTTTATTCAACAAATATTTATTTAATCTGTAAAAATAAAATAGTATATTAACAAATACATTTAAATGAATGTATATATGTTTATTATCATTAAACAAAAATCATATAAACGCATATTCAACACATCCGGCGGCACACTCGATTGGGATCCATAAATTTTAGCGGGATATTTTCGAATTTAAATAATATATGTTATATTGACTTCACCATTCCATCACATCAGCAACATTCTTTCTCTTCGGCCACCTTATTTCTAAAAGCAAGCCACCCTACCCTACCTTATTCCACGTTTCTTCTTATAGAATGTTTCCCTCTTCTTCTTTAATGGCACGACAGAGAAAAGTAAAGGAATGAAAACCTTAAAAATCAATTTCTTCAATTCTACTCAACAATTTTTTTTAAAACGATCTTTAAAAATCTTATTTTCGCGTAAGCTTCGATCTGATATATTTGTGTGCGGTGCGACGTCGAATTGGGTTGAGCAGTAGTGAAGTCGAGCATCAGCTCAAACTAGGGTTAGCGATTTTGAGAGATGTTGGGCGATTTAGTGGACGATGTTTGCTCCATTGGATTCATGACGTCGAGAAGCACCTGAGGTTGAATTCCGGTGTGGTGCGGCATTGAGATGGCCTTCGCGACCTGGACGCATGCAGCATGGGGACTAGGAATGTCGCGTTTCGCGTGGAGGCTCCGGGACTGTCATGATGGGTATCGGCGTGTCGAGTTTGAGGATGGCGTCGTGTGGGTGGACTCGAAGCGCTCGATGGTGGGTTGTGAGGATCATGCATGTGCAGGATGTTGCCGTGCATATGGGTTCACTGGAAAGAAGAAACTGAGATGTGGGAAGAAGAAGATGGGGGTGTTAGGTTTTGGGCCGGGCCTGATTGTTTTGGGTAAAAGAATTTGTTGTTTATATAATTAATTTTAAAGAATATATCGTTAAACTTGTAAATATCATATCTCGTTCGTTTTAAGTCCGATCGAGACACGGTTGGTTGTGTTTTCGTATCGCAAATTCGATGCATAAGAATTGGATTGACTGAATATAGAGCTTGCAGAATGTTCAGTTTAAACTAAACGCATTCGAATTGAATTGGAATCGGACGCGGAAGTGACAACAAAAACAAAGGTGAGTATTTCATAACGCCCACGAAGCACTAAAATTTTTTGATGTTCGTAAATTGATACCATGAAGCTATTTATTTTATTGACTGTCATTTGGTAGTTAAATTAACGTATAAATTAATATTTGAATTAACTGTAGAAATTAAAATTGACAGCCTCATTTGAAATTGGAATTAAATTTTCAGTAAAATATCTGATACTAAAAACTATGAAATTGTTCTGAATTATATTGTCTGTTTGTATGATTGATTACGATGGATGCAAATTGATTGATATTTGGATGAATGGATGTTTATATATCCTGTTATTACCTGGTAAATTATTTACAATATATAAAACTGTAAATTGAATTATTTCGAATAAATTAAGAAAAATGTTGAAATGATATATACCTATGACATTTATTTTGGATTGAAATGATATATATCCACCCTTAAATTGAAATAACTGATCATTTGGCCATAGGATAGAGAATTATATGCAGATATCGGATTAGTTAAATGAAATAGTTTTAAAATTTTCGATTTGCAATTTATTTAAATGATTTTGATTTAAAAGAAAAAAAATCAAATTTATAGAAATCAAATTATTTTCGCACTTGAGCCCTGAATGTTGAAACTTAAATTTGGTAAAGGGAAATTGTTTAAATAATCGAGGCGAGGTTTTGAAGTTATAATCGAAATATGATTTGAATTTCGAAAATTGATTTATTTTAAAGGATTTGAAATTTCATTCGAATTTTGAAATTTTGCTAAGTAAAGGTAATTTAATTGAATATATAGATTTGGACTCAAGAATGGAATTTGTTTTATGTTTAGAATCTTAATTCAAAAATTGAAGTTTAATTTGAATCCAGTGATATTAATCGATATATTTGAAGATCGAACTCGAATTTATACAAACCGAAATGGCTTGAAATTGAGAATTGAATTGAAATTAATTCAAATTGGATTTGAATTGAATTAATTGGCATTGAGATCGAAATTGAATTAATTTGGAATCGAAATCGAAATCGGTTTGAATATAAACTGGAATCGAAATTAATTCGAATTGAAATTGGAATTGAATCTATATATATGGAAATGGAAATTGGATTGATTTGAATGGAGAAGATTTGAAAATTGAATCCGTTTGACTTCGAAACTATTTTTCAAATGACTTATTTAGTATAAACTGTTTAAAATCTATATTCTCTAAATATTCAAATTATTTTGATTTTCCAAATTATTTTACTATATAAACCATTTTAATACCCAAACTATTTTCTATTAAACTATTTTAACTATTTAACTATTTTAAACAATTTAATTTTTCAAACTATTTTTCCAAAATTTAAACTGGTTAAGGTGGGGATTATTATACTTAAATCATAGATTTAAATACGAATTGGGTCGAATGAAGTTATAACCCAAATGGAAATTTGAAACAATTTTGGAAGCGAAACCGTGAAATTAATGCGGGAATGATTTTGAAATGAAATGTCATATTTTGAGTAAATATAATAATTTCGAAATGGATTTGATTTTGAAACGAATATGATATTTTGATATCAAGTATGAACTATTTTCGAAATGTAAAAGCACCAACCGGTGTGAAAAATATCGTGCTTGTTAAAGAGACCGGGGTCGGTTATGGGCATGCTCTCTGTCGACACCGGAACCACTTTAACAACCGTGTACATGGAGTGATCATCTAGAACGAAGTGGTTGGATTTGGCGTCGTTTGCTGGATTTGAAGGCAGAACGATGATGGACTAGCATGATATTTGTGCCAATTTGAAACGACTAAAATAGGAGTCGTACCAGCCAAGTGGGTTAGCTACCCCGAGCAGACGCACTTCTTCGTATTACCATCATTTATATTGTGATTAATTAGTGCGCACCCTCCAATTTTATGGGAGTGTTGGACGCGGTGGAAGATCATGGCTATTGATGTGTTACCACCAGTCGGGAAGGGTAAACTGGTAGTATCCTACCTTGGGCATTGCATCACGTGCCTTGTCATACTATTATCCCTATGACCCATACGATTTTGGTTTAGTGTTGTTGTATCATGGCGCATCCCTAACTATCGACGTTCTGCTAGTGGTGTCAAATGCAAACTGTACGACAATGCTTAAAAACGCATTAAGTAAGATCAATGTAAAGCCTTAGCGCTGAGTAAAATATTTATTTTACTAGTTAGACATTATATATGTAGCGTATTCTACTACATTTAAATATTTTGACGGATCCTTAAGAGATGGAAAATCCCGTAACATCTCTTGAATTATTGCATGCACGTTATACACTGGATAAAAGATGTGAAATCCTCTAAACATCTCTAACGCTATTACACTCATGTTATATGCTATATCGATTTGACTCACGTAAGAATATTTTAGTCCTGACTCGAGTGTTTTGTCTTTTCATTACGCTTGGGTTAGTCCTGAGTTTTTCAGCTTATCGAAGATTATTCTCTGGAGGACGAAGACGAAGATTTGATATATTATTACTAGTATTATCCCATCATTGTTTGTTCCGTTGCATTATTATATTTTTTATGTTGTATATGTATAACTCTGATAAATGTTGTATAAATTATAATCAAATGCATGGTAAATAGCTTCACGAACTGTTTATTTGATTATTATATTTTATCGTTCCGTTGCAAGATTCTGTGTTTGTTTTCTTCTTCTTTTCTTATTTTTCTTAATTAACCCCCATTGATTATCTATGTTCCTGGTTGTTTAAGTCAAACATGTGTGGATTATTATCGATTTAAACCTTTCGAAATGTGGATCGTCACAGGCAGTGTACTACTCATGGACGTTGGGGCACCAAGTGGTTACATACTAATAGTTATTGGATAAATAAAGGATTACTCAACCAAGAGTTTCCTATTCGTTTATAACAACTAGGTCAAACATGAAATCTCACTGTGATGATGTCATGCAGTTCTCTCCACTTGAGAATATTGTGGAACTTCGACGTGGATACTCCATTTTGACTATAATTAAAGCATGACATAACAACCATCAAGCGACTATATTTGTGTCTAAGTTGAACTATAGGAAATTAAGCAGTGTTCAATAAAGAATTCGTCCCTTCAATTATATGAGGTAGTATCATGGTCAGTCGTAGTTAACTCTAAGTTAAAACCTTGGCCAAAGTAAACATTTTTTATAAATATTAGTATTGAACCAAAGACTTAGAAAATGGACTAAATAGTTGGATATGGATATTATTGGAGTTTTAACCGATAGCAAACTCCATATATCCTAATGTGTTATAGTGTTAATGAAGATGCCATATGTATATTACGACGTCACTAAATTACATCGCTTAAAGGTGATCTACAAATAAATTTTACTGAAAAGATATATGCAGTGGATTCAGCCAAATTGTCAATCATCGGCAAGGTGATTTGTGAACCTTTTATTTGAATAGTTCAATATTGATCATTGACTGAATTCAAACTATTGAGTCACATAACCGCATCTATGAATTATCCAAAATACCACATGATTTAATTAGCTTACAAAGTGTTATATATTAACTGAATTAATTAATATTTAATTAATTATTAATATATTTGATGTTTAGAGTGTTTTCAGTAAATGGGGATGCATCTGGAAATTTTCTATGTGTCATTTGCAGTATTTTGGATGTATATATAAATGTTTTATATGGACATATCGATATACAATATGGACGTATATTTGGACCAGCTTTAAATATACATAATTGCTAAACATGCTAAGTGTATTTTGTTTGGTCATGATAATGTCACTACAGGGAGGATTGGTCTTGGATCTGGTTTGAATTGGTATAGGAGACCGAGTAAAAGGTGGTAGATATTTCTCCATTTTCCCCTCTATGAATACCAATGCAAACCAAACTCATTTCCTCTTGAAACTTCATTACCCTAGCCACTATCTAGTCATTACTGTCTACAATATATGGTCGAACCCCCTTCATCCTAGCATCCAAATAAAAACTTGAACGAGGTATTATTTGACTGTTGGAATTTCAAGTTGAGGATCCTAGGAGCAATTCCAAATCGAGGTCACTACAACAAAAAATACCATAATACAACGCCTATTTTACAACGGGCATGAGTTGCCCGTTGTAGTAGAAGGCTATTACAACGGTCCATCTACGACCGTTGTAGTAGATGTCCTATACAATGTCCTTTTCACAACGGGCAATGACTGCCCGTTGTAAATTACAACGGTCCATTCATGTCTGTTGTAATAGGTGTCAATTTTACAATGGGCTAAAAATGTCCGTTGTAATAGATATCAGTTTTCAGCTTTATTACAATGGTTTCAGCCTGTTGTAATATAGTTCTGTTACAACGATTTTCGGCCCATTGTAATACAGTCCTATTACAACGGTCTTCGCTCCATTCTTTTAATTTTGGCTCCAACCTAGAAATTTTTGGCTCCAACCTTGAAATTCTGGCATCTTCAGCCCGTTCCTCCTCTTTCCAGGTTAATTCCAAATCCCAAAAATCTCAAAGTACAAAAAAACCGAAGAAGGAAAAATCTCTGAAAATCTAGATACAATAATTACAATTTACAATGGTCATTCGTGCCACCCTCAATCGCTTCCTGATTGATTCATAAACCTTAGAATCGTCATCAATTCCATGGGGAATCACAATCTCACCCTTCTCCGCCGATGAACGCGGATCGTTGCCGGCGTACGGCGTCGATGTTCATCTTGTCCCTCGATGCGAGAATTGCTGGGGTTACTTCAATTCTATATACGAGCTTGAGCAGTGGGCGTGGACTTGTGCTTTATGTGGAAGTCTTAATAGATTCGCCAGTAGAGCCGTGAACAAGTATAACGACGATTCTCAATTTGTAGCCGAGCTGAGTTCTCAGTTTATACTATCAGGTTCTGTTTGTTGAGCTCGGTGCCCAAATGCAAAACAAAATGTATAATATTATGAAGCAACCTGTTCTGGACTCTAGTAAGTCATAACACTAATAGTAATATAACGACTGCAGTTAAATATTCTTAGAAATGGAAGATACATGTATTAAATATGATAATTTCATGGTTGAGTGGTTTGCTTAGGATCCGTTTGATATTACATAGCAACTAAGCATTTCTATCTATGTGGGTTGTTTCAATTGCAAGTGAAGATATATAGGAATTCGTGGAGGTTGATGATGATGGCTTGGCTGATAATTATTAGTTAGTAATATTACGACTAATCTAGTATATCAGCTTTCAGTGTGTTGAAATGTTTTATAACTTGAGATGAATAAAGGCATACATCATCTTTTATTTTATTTTGTTGAAGACTGAGTAATTGTTTGAATTGTTGATTTAGATGTGGTGCTTTTATTGTCGGCGCTATGTATGGAACTGGTATTAATTGCTAGCAACCAGTCAATGATCATGTTTACAGAGGGGAAAGAGGGGAAATAGGTATGAATTTTTGTTTTAATACCCGCATGATTTTGGCAGCATATCTTCTTGTTTGATATGCAGGTGAACCTGCTAGTGAAATTAATATTAATGTTTTCATTCTTTCATAGTTGTTTTTTTTATTAATATTAATGTTTTTTAGATTCTCAGTTGATAAATTAGGAGCTAGTATAGTTTTTGGGCTGTATATCCAATTGTAGATTGAGTTTGTTCAGTTTAAATAAATGATATCTCAATAAGGTAAAAGAGTCTCAATATAACTAAAAAGTCATGGTGTTTGCTAATCTTTATGTATCAATTTTTCAATTAATTTGACCTTCATCGATACATTATTAAGTTAATTCACAAACTTCTTATGTTGCAGGTACGTTCACCCTCTCAAACCTCGGTATGTTTGGTGTGGATCGCTTTGATGCAATTTTACCTCCAGGAACTGTACATTCAGTATCAGAATTATCCAAAATCTTTCAACTCTCTTTTTTCTTCAACTATGCACTTAATCCAATCATTCGCTATTATCTTTATACCAAATTGCTGCAGGGAGCAATCATGGCTGTTGGTGCATCTCAACCGACTATAGTTGCCACAAAGATAGAAGAATTGGCATGAAAACTCAAATGCAGGTAAAGTTTCATTTAATTGACACCTTTAGAGTCCAGTCTTTCAGTTTTAATTCAAATTTGAATCAATCATTCAGTTAAATGTAACTTCTGATCATCGTGTAATGTATGGTGCCGACCTTGCTTCCTTCTTCCAAACCCTAGCCAATATATACGTGATCTGATAATGTTAATTCAAATTTGATGTGTCCTAGAAAAGTGGCTGTCTAATGCTTGAAAGTTTAGAGATTAGAAAAAATACCATTTGATAATGTTAGTTCAAGTTTGATTTCCAGTTAACACTTACTACAGTGATGAAAGCAGTTTTTGTGAAATGGCCGATGAAGATTGTGAGTGGTTTTGATGTCGATGAGGATGGTTTCTGGTTGTTGAATGTGGAGTTGTTGCAATGAAGTAATGGCAGTTGCTAGTTGACAGTTTGTAATGATGTTTGTGGTAGTGGGTTGATGGCAATCAGGTGGATGACCAATGACAGCAGGATTTATGGTGGTTTTGGAGTAGTATAGGAATTGATGCAAGAAATGGTGGTGATGGTCGAGATGTATATGCGGATGGTGTTGAGTTTTGAATTGCAGAGGATGTAGTTGGAATGGTTATAGACGAGGAGATAGTCAAGTTGTTTGTAAGTTGTGTTGGATGTGCACACTGCAGTGTGAAGTGATGTGGTTGTGCAGAGGGATGGGAACAGTGTAGAGGGTTAGTAATGTCAGGTTGGCGAGTTTATGAGGTTGATGATGTTGAAGTGGGGAAGGGGCAGTGCTTGAAAGAGAGGAAGATTATATGGATAAAAGCAAGAAGAAAAACAAAAGGAAAAGAGAAAGAGAGCGTGAGAAGAGAAAGCGGCAATCAAAGAAAGATGAGTTCGTTGACAAAAGCTTTATGCTTATGTGTTAATGCTTTATGTATTTGGTTGTTATGAAACTAGTCGTCATGTGTATATTAGAACTATGTCGATGTAAAATTATCTAACATTTTGGAATGTGTTTGGAATTTTATGACTCTAGCTTTAGTCTTTTCGTATGTGATTTTGGTTGTTTTATGATAATATTTATTACTCGTTAAATTATTCATTATTGGTATGCATGTATGCTGTTGTAATTTTTTTAAAAAATTTGCATTTATTTTGCAACGGTCGAAAACCGTTGCAATATCATGTATTACAACGGGCATTGCCCGTTGTTAAAAGGTATATTACAACGGGCATTGCCCGTTGTAAAATATGGTCGACCTATTACAACGAGGCCTAATACAACGGGCTCATGCCCGTTGCGAAATCCATATTACAACGGGCATTGCCCGTTGTAAAATGGTTGTTTTGTTGTAGTGGGTGTTTGGAACACAATATCGACGAGGTAACAATTCTCATTTTAGATCAACATTCATATATCCCCTACATCAATATATAAATATATAATTTCCAAGTACATACATTATTTTATTTAATAATTTAGAAATTATAACACAGATTTTTAATTTATTTTATAAATTATAACAAAATAAAATTGTGTGTAAACGAACAAATATATAAATAAAACTAATGTTCAACGATAAAATATTTTTATAATCCAAACTAGATTTTATAAGCATGATTATGTTTAAATTTATTTTCAGCTAATATATATGTGTGTGTTTTTTTATTTTAGGTTTCCATAAAACAAAATCTATTTTTGCTCATGACTTTGAAATAAAAAAAACTTATAGAAAAAATAATTTTGTTATTAATTGTATTAGTTATTATATATATAACTAAAATATAATTATCTATTATTAATTTGGTTGAAATTGATATTATACATATACACGAAAAGCAATGTATTTGAGTTAGTGAGACAAATGCTCAATTATACTGTGAATTTAGGTACGTTATGCAATATGGACTCGCATCCTTGCCATCATGAACAACGACAGCCCTAAATGAACATATGTAGAAGAATGGCACATATCGTTTCTTGCAACGAGGTGAAGAAGCCCTAAATTAATAATCCTTCTAACCCTATTAAAGAAATCAATTATCAGTGTTTGGGCTGAGAGGAACATTCAAATATATAATCACTCTCAAAAGAATTCTATTGCGCTATGAAAAAAACACTCAAACAAATGAAGCAGAAAATGAACGCCTTTAGTACATATAACAATAACAATACCTCGTTTAACGAGGCATTATTTGTTATCTTAATTCCAACTGATGTTCTAATTGGGTCTGATTTGCTGGGTCAGAAATCGTTTGTTTCTCTTTCTTGTTGCCATTTTGTTTTCTCACTTTCTTTAGTTGCTAAGACATTTTGTCTTATCAGCTGCGGAATGACCACTATAATTCAGTTTGTCTGTGCAAAATAAATTGTTTTGCCTATAAAATATATGTGTGTGTGTGTATGTATATGTATATATATTTGAATTAGTCAACTTCTGAACATTTGTTTTAACATTTTGATTTTTGTATATTTTGAAATTGTTCAATTTGATTTAGAAATTTAAATATAAAATATTTTAACTTGGTCAAAATTGAATTTGAATTTAATTTTTTTGAAAAATTAATTTTACTTCAAATTTATATGTTTTACGTAGTCAAATAACTTTTTTAACTAAATTTAATTTAATGTAATTTACATTACACACACATATATACACTATATATATACACAGTTGTAATATCTTTTGTGTCACATTTTTTTATGTAAATGTGAACTTCCCAAAATACCATTTAAATTTAAGTTACGTTTCAATATATCTTTATATCCTTTCACCTTAGTTAAAACTCAAAATTTTATATTGGTCAACACTCTTATCTTTTAACTAAAAACTGCTCATACCTTAATTAAAATATAATTTTTCCTTTACTAAAACTAAGTCAACCGATCATATCTGAATTAAGTTTTCAATTAAACTTCTTCAACCTTAATTAAAATGTAAACTTATGTATATTTATTCCGAGTCAATTGGTTTTAGACCTAAAATCGCTCATGTCTTATTTAAAATTCAAATTTTCTTTAGTTAGAATGCTAATTTTTCATATACTATAATTGAATTAATTAATTATATCTTAATTAAATTCTAAATTATATATTAATACCATGCATTTGTAGAAAAAAATCCATGCGTGAAACACACGTCGTCATCACGCGTGTAGTGTGTACCGTAATGCTCGTATATAGAATGATAATTATTTTGAGTGTATATATGTAGCAATATATAACATATACATATACACATCTAAACTATGTATATATGTAGTACTAATAACATATGTATACAAACCGCATACCTATATTCTAGTATATTTAAACATATGTATATACTTAGTGTATTTAAACACATATAATCTTGGACTTTTTTATAATAAAAGTGGTACTTTATTCAAGTAGAGCACTCATATATCTATATATATAGACACACCTAGATATTTCTATCTCCAACATATATACGAGCATTGCGGCACGCCGCGCGTGATGATGACATGTGTTTTGCACGTGAATTTATATATGATTAACACAATCAAGAAAAAATGATTTGTAAAAATATTTAGTCATGTTTTTACGTTGAAATCATGTGTAGTTAATTTAAATTTTTATCTCTAAGTTGTAATATTTGATTTTTTTTTGAATTTAATTTATATTATTAATTAAAAAACAATGAATTTTAAATGATGTTTATTTGTTTAAAAGGTATTTATTTGTTAGATCTTATTATTAAGCCTAGAGGGATAATTTGAATTTGTAAAGAAATTTAACTATTTAACTTAGTTTGAATAGTTTCAGTCTAGTCTAGCAATAACAAGCTAAAAATAATATGAATAACATATGCATGCATTTGATTAGGATTTTACCAGTTTTTTTAGCTACTTGTATGTGGAATAATATATAATAAATAAATTACATATGAGTAAATGATATTTTGGGAAGTTCATGGTCGAACAAAAAGTTTGTGCTTCCAAGCCAACTATACATATATATAGGCTTTTAGGCTTAGGGAAAAAGTTGGAGAAAAATTTAGTTTCAGGGACATGAAATTTACTTTCTAGACTGAAAGATACTTTTTAGTGTAAATTATAGAATGATAGTTGCAATTATCATTTTTTGTTTACACTAAAAAGTGTTCTCCAGACTAAAAAAATAAACTTGTTGTCTCTGAAACTAAATATTTTTGCAACTTCTTCATTGTGTCTATTTTTCTGATATATATAGACACACACATATGTATGTATGTATGTTTTTGTGTGTGTATGTTTGTGCATGCGTGTCATTTTCAAGAGAACGAGACTAAATTGACTTTAAATATTTGGTTTTATATATAATGAGACATGTATATTTTGGCTCTCAAATAAAGAAGCCAATGACAAACCTAGAGGTTTTACTATCTATTTAGTTTTTTCCACTGTACTTAACCAGGATTATATAGCTAGTTATCTGTGGCATACATTATCTCTATTTGTGTTTTAGCGTAACTGCCCTGAGCGAGAAACCATTCGGGTTGGCGTTGCTAAAGACTTGTTGAAAATGTATAAAATTATTTAATTGTGTTGTTTACTTGTGTTAAGAAAAAAAGTACTAATTATATTTTGTGGTCTGATATATTTTTTTTTTTTTTTTTTTTTTTTTTGTGATGATTGCTACGTTTACTTTTTGGGTCTTAAAATGATGATGTTAAAGTAAACACCCAACTTCGGTTTTAACATAACTGAAACTTGTGATTAGTCATAATCAAAGTTTGGTCTTCAAACATAGATCGATAGTACTCTAAGTCAAAATACTCCTGCGCATAATCACGTAAAACTTTCTATTTGGTGCAGAAATAATTACCCAAAAGCGTTTTTTTTTTCTTTTCCCTCAAGAGCGAAAAGACTGCATTACATCAATACCAACGGTAATGAGTAAAACACAGTTTTCACCATTTTGAAGAGCATTACATACACCAATATCTATTTTGGATATCGACGCACTTTTCTCAACACGCCTTTAACTACCAACGCCATGAATTTGTGTTTAGGTGTTTGATTCACTTATCATGGTTACAAACTCTTCATGATTGCGATCAAAACTACATAAACTTCAATTCAATTGATATGTTAATGTGACAAAATGTCTACGTGTATAAATCCAGTTAGCCTACTATTATTTTAAATGTGATAATTACGAGCCCTGATTACGTCAAAATATGCATGATTGTCCGTGTGGACATCCATAACTCGTGCCCACATATTCAATCAGTTTTTATAAACTGACTACGAGAATGCCTTTAGTGGCTAAGTTGCACATCACATTTAGGGATCTAAATCATAGATCAACGTTTGATCTACTTTATCCAAAATAATCTATATTGCATTATCAAACATAACTATGATTTCTATACCATTTTGACTGTTTATATGTTGTTTGAACTCCATTTCGAAAAGGTTTCAGGCACAAAATTCAAAGCAACAAAAAAGCTAAGACGCTTTCTTTATAAAAAAGAACAAGAGAACCTTGAACTTGAACCCATGGTTAAGAAACAAATAATAACAAAAAATCAAAACTATGTTCCAACACAAGATCTTACTCTACACAATTTGCATCCCACGAATTAATTTTTTTTTACTTTAACAATGATCAGTGATTACCTACACATTACCAACTTTACTGGCTCGCACTATACCAGATAAATAAAGAAACTGAAATGATATTATTTCTGAAATGAAGAAAAAACATTCATGTCGGTAATGACTAGACAATACAAACCACAGAGTATGTACAATGTCTTAAACATTCATACAAGTCTACGCTTTCTTTTTCATTTTTTCCCCTATACATGCAATTTTTACAAGTGCCACAAGTCAATTATCAGCGGCCCTTAGAATAGAAAGCAAGGAAAGGAACAGATTGATAATATCGAGATACAAAGAAATCGCAGCCCAAATGTACTCATCGTACGAGTAGCGTTTGATCAAGTTGTCTGTATCGAAAACTATGTACCCAGCAAAGATTATCGCTCCAAGACCTCCGTATATCATTGTAGATACTTTCCCCAATGGAAAGAAAGCCTGCAATTAAAATGGTTAATATATCATTATAAGATTGAAAAAGAAGAAAAAAAGAATAATTCACCTGAATTAGGCCAAATACGAGGAGTACTAAGACAGCGGAGAATAGGAATGGGCCTAGAAAGTTGAAGTCTTGGCCTCTCTTTGCGGCCCAGAATGTGTAAAGGGTCAGGCCCACGACCACTACAGCTGTTAGAATTGCCGCCTCAAGTATGACTTTTCCTAATGGTGTTTAAATAAGTCAATAGTTTAGCATCTGTGAATAGGTAGAATGCATGTACATAGAACAAAGGTATTGAATTAAGGCATATTGATTTCCTCTTGCTAATACCATTTGCATTTAGTTAAAATTAGATAAAAATTTACTTATTAGTACCACAAGTATATTTTATTACTCAATAATTAATCATTGAACGATGATACATAAGCATGCAAATAGAAATCCACAAGCTATTTTTCACTGAACATAGAACTTTTAATCAATTTCCATCATGTTTTTCAAAAATAAAAAGGTTATACATGTAAATATTCATCAATCATAACACTTTTTAAAACTCAATTTTTTTGTAAACCAAGGGTCCGTTTGGTTTGAAATTTGAGTTTTATGTTTTTACTACATGAGATAAAAAGCATGGAAAATGAGGATGGAAAAACGTTTTTTGGCATATGAATACAAAAAACAGCTTTTCGTTGTTTTAGTGTTTTGAGAAATAAAAAAACTATTCACTTCTCCCTTTTGTTGTTATGTCTCTCCCATGTCTTTTGAAAACGCAAATCACAAAATTCAAATTTCAATCCTAAAGACCCTAAATTTTCAAAATTTTGAATTTTTGAGAAACAGTAAAAGAAACTAGAATTCAGAAGCAAGAGTACTTGCCTCGGATTACTTGGACTGTACTGTTCAATGGAGAATTATGAAGGAAGTTTATTCAAGGCTTTTAATATACAATTTACATCAGTCTATACGGTTTAAGGTAACCTGTCTGTATGTACATTTGTCTTTATAGGTTACTGCCTAAATAAACTCATGCAATCATTGTTCACAAAGGGATTTAAACCTATTTCTTGTTAGTAAAAAAAATTGCAGAAGTCATCTCAACAAAGGATGACTATCTTGAAAGTTATGCTATAAGTATATGCAGTAGCAACATGAAAGTAAATGCCACTGTTCTTTGTTTAAATTACCTGGAGAACCAAGCTTCGCCCGTAAATCTAGGGAAGTATGTGCATATCAAGCACATACTCCATGTAATTATTGCCGGATTGTCAGTTTCTAGGGAAGTAAATGTTATTGTTCTTAAATTAAAGCAATAGATTAAAAACATGGCAATTCAAAAGGATACATCAAAAATGTCACTCAAGTGTCCCGATGCCACTCGCTGAACACATTCACCATACGGTAAAGTAAACAATTCTTTCTACAGATCGCAAATGTCGAGTTCCTTGCATTTATCACGTATACTTCTGATACTCCTTGCTGACGTAATATAGATGGTTTTATGTATATATTACATAGTATGCCTCCTCGTCGAAGTTCTCCGAAGAAACAGTTGAAGAGATTCTTGACTTCCACACTGTCATATCGCTAAGAACAACAACACAGTTAGAACCTTGCAGATGATTTGAACACGGTACCCAACCTAGTTATTAACGATACACTACGCCTCACTATAAAAACATATCATTAAAGAAGAATAGTGTGTTGTTATAATGAGACTCTTGTGTTTTTATAATGAGGTGTAGTGTGTTGTTAACAACTTGGCCTGATATTAATATTCAAATCATCATATTCGCGAAATTCTAACTGTGTTGATGTCTTCAGCCACGTGACATTATGGAAGCAAAGAATCATATGATCTCTTCAACTATGTCTTCAGAGAATTTCAATGTCTTTTATGAAGGTTTACGATGTAGTAATCCACAAAAATCATCCATGCTGCTCCACCAAGGAATCCAAAGTATACAGGGTAACGGTAAGGAAATTGACGCTTTTGATATGTGAAATGAATTGTTTAATTTAAAATATGACTAAAACGTTCACATCTGATACTAGAGTGACACTAAGGCACCCTTCTTGAAACAAGAGTTCAACGAACACCGGTATGCTTAATTTGCATTATTGGACACTTTTGAAAGGTAAGTTCAGTTTGCATGTAAAGGGCATGATCTTTTTTCGTCATTCTATTAATATCGGAATAAGTAATCCAATTAATATTTAATAAATTTAAGTTAATAACGGAAAATTTTAATTAGCAAGTGATAAACTAAAAATCAATAAATTTTAGTTATACTTAACAATTTAATTAGTAAATAACAACAAATAATTGATAAAATTCAGTTAATAATTAATATTTATATATAATAATTAATAGTTAATAATTTACAATTAATAGATTTTAGATAATAATTAACATCTTCTATTGTATTTAATTAATAATTAATGAATAAATAATCAATAAACTAGAATTAATATATTGTATCAATATTATAATTAATACTAGTATATTATAATTAACAACTCATAAAATATAACGTCTAACATATTTGAAGTGATTAATGTACAATATTCATTAAATAAATATTATAATTACTAAACAATTTGTAATATTTAGATATCGGAATATAATAAATTTCATATAGAAATCATGATTTCATGTATATTTCAGACTTAACGGTTCATTTTTGAGTTTGTAGCGTTCAAACGGACATATCATTTACATCCAATGCGCCTTGCCTTAACGCAAGGGTTCTACAGGCACAATGAAAGGTCGTCCCCTCTATGTGCATATGATAATACATGCATCTACTTACATATATAAATACATGCACACAAATTTATATAATAATAGGTAATCATGGTCTAGAAGACTCAAACCCGGTCTTCTGGATCCACAGGCCAAAAATGTTACCACTTTTGCAAACATCCTTCTTATCACACAAGTGACTAAAATCCTGAAACTATGACTTTAATAAGTTTTCTCAAAATACAGACCTCTTAATTTGATCTTTGTGTTGTTTCCAGGTGTTGCAGATTGCAAATTAGCTGATAAATTCAACTAATTATATGGTACTCCATCAATGTGATATGCCTATTATTCCTCATTCATTCTGAAACCAACACAACTGAGAAAATTAAGCTTAAAGTGGGGAAACACCAATTATTCAAAAGAGTATTTGTATTACAACAAAAAGACAGATGGCCTTCTCGCAAAATCATTCCGACTATAGCCTCTATCGTAGCCGAAAATATAGACAACAACGCCCGAGTTCTTTCAAATACTACCATCTAATCCATTTTAAGATGAACCTTTTCAAAGAAAACTTGTGCAAACAATCCTCGACTGTGCTTTTGAACTTGATCAAGATATATAACCATTTACCATACTGTAGCACAGTATGAGAACACAACAGTTTGTCCAATATTTCTAAAAACCTTAAAAATTTACAATTTGCATCCCATCTCGAACTAACCCTACCAATTCCACTTCGATTTTCAAATTAAGATTCAAATTCATTTTGGACGCAATAGTGAAAATACTAAACAAGAAGATACTTGTTTGACCTTCGAACCAACATTTCAAAATTTATTGCTATAGGAAATAAAGAAATAAGTTATCCTCTTAGACATGGAAAAATATCATTTTCTAACCTACATAGAAGAAATTTTTTAGGTCGCAGGTATGTATATGCATTACAATATGAACTCTTTGAAACTACATAATATGAAAACTGGTTTTGATTTAAAAATTTAAACTTCAGGATTTACGATTTGAACCCCTTTGAAAACCTAGGTTGATCATAAATCCTTGTTCTCAATTGCGTGAAGCAATTGACGTGTGTAGTTTCAAAGCATTGGCATAATTAATAACTCAAAAATGTTATAATCTCCATTAAACGACAAAAAGAAGATCTTAACATTTCAAAATAGCGGCCTCAAGTATGACTCTTCCTGTTAGTGTATAAGATGTTAAGTTATAATTTAGCATCCGTGACTAAGAAGAATGCATGTACACAGATGTTACTACATTAAGCAGTTGTACTTGCCTCAGATTACTTGAAATAGAATTATAGATGTCGGTACTGCTCATTATTCTTTCATAGAACATTAACAAGAAGAATTGATTCACCGGATATAAAATCGAAAGACATTTTGAAAAAATAGATAAATGCAAAAGCACTTTTTCTGTTATTGCCAAATCTTTCGGGACTTCATACATATACATTTATAAAATTGGTTAAGTTTTGTCTAGAGGTCTCAAACACAACTTTTGATCCACAGGACAAAGGCCCTGTCACTTTTACACATATATCTCTTTTATGACATAAATGACTAATCCTAAAACTGTGATTGTTTTTACAAAGTTTTATTGAAATCCAGACTGCTCAAGTGACTAATCCTGAAACTACGAATCCAGGTGCTGCATATTAAAACTTAATTGATCAGTTCAACTAATTATTTGGTTCACCACCACGGTGTTGAGGTTTCGACCGGAACATCGAGCTTTCAGCTGTTCTGTTTTAGGGCCTTTAGGCTTCAATAGAGACTGAAACAAAACCAAACCAAAACTTCGACTTAATAAAAAAAATCTATTGACTTCAAAATTTATTGAATAAACTCAAAAACGAATTAATTTGAGGTCAAATATATGAATATTCAAATTTTGAAATTTTAACTTAGAAAACAAACGAGTTCACAAAATACATAAGCGGTGCAAGTATAAAAGTTTTATTTAAATCCAGACTGCTCAAGCGACTAATCCTGAAACTACGAATCCAGGTGCTGCATATTAAAACTTAATTGATCAGTTCAACTAATTATTTGGTTCACCACCACGGTGCAAACCAAGGTTTGAGGTTTCGACCGGAACATCGAGCTTTCAGCTGTTCTGTTTTAGGGCCTTTAGACTTCAATAGAGACCGAAACAAAACCAAACCAAAACTTCGATTTAGTAAAAAAAATCTATTGACTTCAAAATTTATTGAATAAACTCAAAAACGAATTAATTTGAGGTCAAATATATGAATATTCAAATTTTGAAATTTTAACTTAGAAAACAAACAATTTCACAAAATACATAAGCGGTGCAAGTATGAAAGTTGAAAATGAAGTAATGAATGAAATTTTTTTGTGTTATAAATATCTATAATTAATCTGCATTGTTTGTTTATATCTAATTTTTCGGTTAAATGTAAGTTATATGTTTTGTTTCAATAAATTAAACAAATATAATTATAAGTATATAAGAAATAAATAACAAGATCTAAAACTGAAAGCGGAATCGAAATCCTTGAAATTTATGAATTAGATCGAAAATCCTAAATTATAAAAAACCAAAACCAAGAACTCGAATTTTGGTGCAAACATGTGCCTATTATTCACATAAGTGAATCCTAAAACTATGATTTTACCAAGTTCTATTAAAATCCAGACCGCTTAATTTTATCTTTATGTTATTTCCAAGTGTTACATGATACAACTTGATCAATTCAATTAATTACTTGGTTCTCCACCAAGGTGCAAACATATGCCTATTATTGCACACTTGTGATGAATCCAACACAAAAAACTAAGCTCGCATCACGAGAAAAAATCACTAATTTTTCAAAAGAGATGTAATTGTATTCCAATAAACATACGGCCTTCTCACAAAATCGCCCCGACTGTAGGCTTTATCTTAGCAGAAAATATGGACAACGCCGCCTATGAGTTCTATAAAAATATTTACTATCTAATTATACATCTAAAGATAAACCTTTTCAAAGAAAATATGTGCATCACAAAGTTTTAAGTGACAATCCTCAAATGTGCTTTTGATCTTAATTATTAAGATTTATTGTAGTGTAGTATTATTAGAGATCACAAAGGTCTACCATAAATCCTTGTTATCAGTTGCATGTATAATTTGACATATATGGTCTAAACGCCACAAAAACAATTAATAACTCAAAAAATTTAAGCTCCATGAGAAAACAGAAAAAAAAACAAACATCTAAAAGATTCGATTGACAGTTAAAGCAAGCTACTTCTCTACCACTGGTTGCAATATAGTTTCTTCATACCAAACATGACTAAACCAATTAAATAAAAAAACTGACATACGCTGCCTGTGAATGCACATGATATTACAAGTTATGACATCGCATATAGACTACAGTCCAAGGCATTGTAATCAAAAATCTTAAATCTTACGCTTTAAATCCCGTTTTAGATCAAATCTCTGCCTTTACGATTTGATTCATAGTCCAATTCAAACTTAGTTAAAATCGCAATTTAAAAACATCATCCAATACATGCTAACATATTTAATATACTTATTTGAATTCACAATTGTAATTCCAATGTTTTCGAAATAAAATAAAAAAGGAATGGACAAGATAATTGAGCTTTAGGTTTAAATGTATAAGTTCAAACAACAAAATCAATTTCAAAGTCTGTAACAGATGTTAAAATATGAATTTTTTGAATCTACGATATAAGATTTGAATCTCATTTCGATCTAAAGTTTGAATTTTTACGATGCACGATTTAAATCATATTTTGGAAACCTTGGTCCAAGGTAACTTGTACATACTTCCATGCATGAAGAATTCAAACCTAAGACCTCTCAACGAAAAGAATGCAAAAGCCATCTGAATAAAAGGTGGCTACCATGAGAGCAACAGCTAAGTATATATGCAATAGCGACATTAAAGTAGTTGCCATCATTCTTGATTTTAACTTCAGAGCAACATGGAAAGTCACTCATAATCAACCGCTAATTTGTCGTAAACATTTGGCTGGTACACATACGCAAAGACTAGTCATTTACTCATGTAGTATACTTATCGGTGTGCAAGAAAGCGATTTAAGTTTTATAAATAAATATGACACGGTATACAACCTAAGAGTTCTGGTAATACAGCCTACTATTAAAAAAACATAGGATACAAAACAATTCTTCAGAAAACTTGCAGAAGTGACATTAAAAAATAATAATTATTTGCAACATAAGTGACTAATCCTGAAACTATGATTTAACCATATATTTTTTAAATCCAGATGGCTTACTTGATCTTTGTGTTATTTACATTGTTTAGTGAATTGCAATAATTCAACTAGCCAAACGTTTCTTAATCAAGATGCAGTAATTTGCAAATAATTTATCAATCGCTGCCAATACCCACAAAAAAAAAAAAAAAAAAAAAAAAAACTCTAAAACTAAAACTCACACTGAATGAAACCAACCTCCAATTTTTCAACGATGAATTTCTATTCCAAGAAAAAACACACTACTTTCTCACCAAATGTTTTAACTAATGATTTATCGTAATAGAAAGGATAGACAACATTACATGTGGTGTGGATCTTTCAGACTATTCACAATTTCATCTTTTTTAAAATAAATCTCGTTCAAAGAAAGCTTGTGTTGCATAGATGGTTTTAAATGACAATCTTCAAGTGTGCTTTTTAAACTTATGATCAGGATATACAGCCACAATCCTAGTTTAATATAACTGAACACTGCAATAATCTATCATGAATTCCACACACTTGCAATTAACTGCATCATTCATTGCATGTAAAATTTGACAAATATTATTGATAAATAAAAGGCAGATTATCTACCAAAAATAACGTACCACTTGTGAATGCACATGATAATCCAATTGGGATACTCATCGTCACAGTAAACGCCCCAAGCAAAATCAAATTCACTGGATGCTTTTGGTAATACTTTGATAAAGGCCACAGCACTGTGAATTGAATAAATAAATAATCTCCAAATTTCAGAAAAAGAAAGACCGAAATTCAATAGGATCTCGAAAGAAAAAACTTACAGATAATCGGAAGGAAGATCAGAAAAATATAAAGCCCGAATCCAACATTAGTCGTGACAAAAAACTCAGAAACGGGACGAACAGTAACAACGATCGACGCGACGAAAACTGTCAGCAACAATTGGACGGCTATGATTGAGTAGATTTTGCGAATGAACGACCAACGTAGTTCCGGCGCTTCGTTCATCATCGGATACAGGGGCTGTGAGCGGCCGGACTCGACGTCGCTGCTGCCTTTGCTGTAAGGGTGGTACATGTTCGGGATTTAGGGAGAAACTAGGGTTAGGTTTTGGTCAGAAGACGATCGATTTCGTAGAGAACTGAACGAATGTGAAATATAAAGAGGCGTCGGTTGAATAAGGGGTTAGAGGTTGAATATGAGCCCATTCAAATTACATCACTGACCTAACGTCGTTCATACGCTACGTTGGCTAATGAATACTGCAAAAAGACAAAAGAAGAGGTTTGCAGAAACGACCGCTTTTTAAGTGTGTGTGTATAAGTGGAAATTAGGTCAAGGGGCTTCTACTTGCTTCATTTAGCTTTTTATGTTATACAGAAAAATGATAAATCCTTTTATCACTATTTCTGTATAACTGAAAATGATAAATTCTTTTATTTTTTTCCTGTAAAATGTCCTTAAAACTAATTTTTCAGAATTTGCGTCCTTAAAACTTATTACCCTGCACAAATAAGCTCTTGAAGTGAAAATCCCATATATAAAAACATAGCTTTGATTCAGTGTGGTCCATTTCAATTTCTTTTGAACGGCTTTCGGGTGTTCGTTCATGCTCCAGGTCCCGTTGTTTTAGCCTTTTTGAAAAAAATACTGCGCGCTGAATGCACCATATTACGGTCACATGTTTAAAAAAAAAAAAAAATAAAATAAAATAAGAGCGTTCTTCATTTCACCCCACTCATATCGAGCGACTGCATTTGGTCAGACGACAACATATAATCGAACAACCTTCTAATTTGAATAAAATGAAGACACTATTTTTTCCCTTTAAATTACCCAATTTATTCAATAGTCTGCTACCATTCGATAGCTTGTAACGCAAAGGACAATTTTTTCCCATTTAAACAGGTTCAGCAGTAGAGAGGGTTGTTAATGGATATCCGAAAAATTCGAAATCCGTCCGCAAACGCATCGGAAAAGCGGATAAATATCCGATATCCGAAAAAAAGGATGCGGAAGCTGATAGGAAGACATCCGCATCCGAAAATTATCCATCCGGCTTTTGTCAAAATTATAGTTCAAATTATGTGTATTTTAGTGCAGTGAAAGATATTTATTTATTATTTTATTAAGTTAGTAGTTTATATTATATGCGCTTAATGCTTATTAACTGTTCGAAACTATTTGTCATCATATTTGTTAATTTTTAACACTTTTATAATCAACACGATCGAAAAATATTTATGTTAAATTAAAATTTTCCTTTTATAATTCTTGATTTATTGGTCGTTAGCGGATAGGATAATTGTCTGATATCCATCCGTATCCACGGATGCGGATATCCGATATTCGAAAATGATTCGAATGCAGATGCGGATATGGCACTATCCGCATCCAAAAGAATCCGTTGACAGACTTAATAGTAGAAGACCATTTGATACTTGACTTCTACTGTCGAACTAAATGTTTTTGAGCTTTTTATTGAAGTTCTTATTCTTGACATTGGGAATTTTAGGGTTTTGAATTATTCATGTCAGAAGGAGATAAGAAGGATGTGGTATGTTTTATCACTTAACGCCACAGATCTTAATTCTCATATTGTTTTTTTATTTAGTTCTTTATTATGTTATTATTTGTTGTGTGTGTGTGAGTATTTGCCTTGTTTTTATGGTTGTGTTTATTTTCATTTTTTTATAGGAGCTACAATTTGATTCTCAATTTGCGATCTTTAATAACGAAGATGATGGAATCAAAATTGATAGTGTTCAAGTTGATGTAAATAATGTTACTTTAAATTTAATTGGTGGTATGGGCTATGTTAATATGTATTGGGCCAAAAGGTGGCACAATACTCCAATTCGAGTAAAAGAGAGTAGACCTAACTATAATCAGCAAGTTATTTATAGAAAGCACGAGAATTTTATGGTGGTTCGACAAACTCTGGTATATGTCCACTTTAATCTTTATGAAGTGTTTTGCCATGAATACAAGGGATTTATAGTTTCAAACAATCAAAAAGGGTAAGAAGTAGCCTCCCAGGTGACAAACTCGAATAGAGAAAGAAAATGAAGAATAGAACGGTCAAAAGTCAACTTCAAATTGTTATATTCCTTCTATTTACAGAAGAATTGTCCAACGAAGTCGTTGGATTATGAAATATCAGTTCAAACTTCAGATTCGGAAAAGCAGGAAGGGAGACGATGTCTCATATGTCACAAAATCATATCAAACCGATATGATTAGGTCATGCAAATCGCACAATCCTTCTTTATTTCATCTTCTAGCTTCGATCATCAAATTTCAAACACTTTTGCCTTAGAAATCAGGTTCTAACCAAGAGGCTCTGACATGTTCGGCACTTGTCCTTTCCTATAAAGCTTCTCGAAATTGTTCGTGTAATTCTCCAGAAATGAGCCCCATGACAATCACTTTAGCCAGCTATCCTTGACCACGGCTTCAAAAGCTACCAATGAGCTTGAAATCATATTTGTACCGACCTGAAAAGAGGTCAGCAATGATCACTCCCTTAGCCTGTTTTTGCACTTTACCTCCTTGAAGCTTCTCGCCTTGTTATCCCAAGCTTACTTCTGAGTTCTTAGACCAATTCACTTTCATTTTGACATCCAGGTTCGTTTGAAAGTTGCTTAGTCTTAAGTTGGATAATATTTATCTCTCAAAATGCGCTTTTGTTGGAAACAAAGCGTTCTTTGGATTAATACAAGCATGTGGAGCCATCCAAACAAGTCTATAAGTCATCTAAGAGTTGCTTTAAAGTGCCATCTCTGGTCCATGGGCATTCATTCAGTCGCTTTAAATAGCACTTTCCGCACCAAGGTCAAGATCTACATTACTACAAAGATCATTTCACACCTTGATCGGGTGAGTGCTCCTTCTTTTCCTCTCTTTTTAAAAAAAATACAGAGCCAATAATTCATTTTGGTACCAACTACTCATGTCGGTACTGAATAAATACGTTGAGTCACTATGAACATGTAAGTCTTCACACTTAATCATTTTTAACTCCATGCTTCCATTTCTTTGCTCTTAAATTTTTTGTCCTGATATTTACGACTCAATTTCCTAGCTAAAACCACTTGTCGTCGACTAACTCAAGTCGCCGCTGGCACTAGATTTCTCGATCGACAACCATAACTACCCCTAAAGAGCTCGACCTCGACTTCATCCTAAGTTCAAATCTAGATTTATTCGTTTAAAGGTGGGTTCTCGAAGTTTTGTGCCATTAGGGTCGTAGTTATGTTGACGTTGGCGATCGGGGTAAATTTGTGTCCACTTGATGTCAACACGAGCCATGCTCCGGGTCATCTACAAGAATCCCCCACCTTGCTACAATCTACTTTTCTTCTTAAAGCGTCAAAGTTGCTTTCCATAGGAGTTTAGTCGATTACTCATTGTTGTTTCGAATTTCGACGAGATGGTTCTCTTTCAAAGAACGGGCGCGTAGAACGCACTCTGGGATTCAAACAATTCCATCATACAACACTTTTAGTTGCTACATAATCCTATGTTCCTGCAAAGAAGGTTTCGCATCACTCAAGACAACGGTTTTGTTATCGATTATCCGACGATGACCGGTAAGATCCAACCTACGATTCTGTATGACGGAGCTCGTTTGCCAACACGAGCGGGCTGTTTGCACAGAATGTTCCGTCCATTGTGTATGGAACAAGGGATACATACTGCATAGATTGACACTTCATATTTCCTCGGTCAACGTTTAGAATTCGATTAGTCAACACACGTCGATATCCTTTGGATTCCGACCATTAGTCGCACAAGTCCACATTAAAATACAATTTCGAAATAGAACATAGCGGACCGTGTTCACCATCAAGTTTTTTGGTCCAGAAGGACTTGTCGTTCATCTCAATTCACAATTTTCATTCAGCCGTCAACTCCTCCTGAAGCCGGATCCACCACCGTCTCAAGCCTCAACATCCATGCCCTTAGGAATCAAACGCTCGATCACAACTGAGTTGCAGGGGATGATAGTACCAGCAAGTTTGATCCAAGATTTGCCTCCTCCTCTCCACGAATAGGTTGGTTTAAGGGTCCTAGATGATCCCCTTAAAACAAATGTCATCGGTGTTAATAGTTAAGTCACTCTTAACTATATGCTTTCAACATGGCCTCCCAAAAAGTGACGTCTTACTACATGAGTTAACCAACAGGCGCACAATCCTCCATAAGGTTATATAACCTGCAATAAGTACATGTGCCTAAATGAGGCTGTATCATCCTTCAATCCATTCCTCTGAATTCAAGCTATGAGAAGACCTTAGCGCCACTTAACTGATCGAACATAACGTCGATCCTGGGTAATGGTTAGTGGTTCTTGATGGTTAACTCATTAAGCTTGCGATAATCGACGCATAACTTTAGACTCCCATCAGACTTCCTCACGAATACTACCGTGGCTCCCCATGGTGAAGAACTAGATCGAACGAAATGCTTGGCTTCAAGCTCTAGGAGTTGCTTCTTTGAGTTCCTCATTCTCTTTGTTAGACATCCTCGTGGAAGGACAACTAACAGGTTATGCGCTTGGAATAAGTCAAGAACTCGATAGGCTATGCGTCGATTATCGCAAGCTTAATGAGTTAACCATCAAGAACCGCTATCCATTACCTAGGATCGACGATATGTTCGATTAGTTAAGTGGCGCTAAGGTCTTCTCACAACTTGGTATCAAAGAAGGATTCAGAACGAAATACAATAAACACATAATAGTATACATGTTGTATTATACTTGATGTATGATAATCAAGTAAGAAACATCCAACTGTAAAGCATCAACGAGTTCCTTCGATACAAATGAATGCGACGCACCCCTATCGAAGAGCACTCTAATAGAACGACCATGGAACAATATAGAACCCTCCAAAATAGTGGGAGATATACCTCGAGACTGAGAACTACTACCAGGAGCCTTTGCCACATTCAGGTTACCAGAACGAGCATCCTTTTTCTTCTTAAGGCAAGTAGAAATCATGTGTCCCTCTTGCTTGCAACGAGTATAAAATACATGGGTTAGTCTAGCAAATACATCAGTTTAATAAGGATTGATGATAATAAGAATTATGAGGAAAGGTTAAAGTATCCTTTCGAACGAGAGGAAACCATACCAAGAGTGTGATACTACTTCATTAAGAAAGGGATGATCATTCTTCTAGAACAAGAAGAAATAAAAGGATGTAAGAGTTTATATCTCAAGTGGACTAAATACACTTAAGAATATGAAATCTCTAGGAAGAAACTCTAATGATAAACTCAATTAAACATCATATTTGCCTCATATCATTGGCGAAATCTCTAAAATAACGTTAACAGTTTCGATGAACCATATCTCCTGGATAGAAGAAATATCAATACAAACTCTCGCCTAAAATGGCAAACATAAAAACATTCTCAAATAGGATAATCCTAAAATTCAAATATGCCTCATCTCATCGGCATAAACGAAATCTTTGAATGTCATAGAATGACATAAATATCTCAAATATAAAAGGATCTCCAAACTCAATTATACCTCATCACATCGTTATGAATATATATATATGTGTGTGTGTGTGTGTGTGTGTATCGAAACTCAAACTCAACTTACCAAAACCCAAAATATTGTTCAAAATCATGAAACCATCAAAACTCATAACTTAAGGAACCCAATAAGAGTTCAAAACATCATAAACGAAATCGCTATATAACATCTCATATAGCACTAGACTATCGATGTAATAAAACCCTAAAAATGGTGAAATCATAATAAACAGAAAATTCAGAAAACTCAGCAAATCTGGATTGGCCAGATCCTCGATTGCAATGCCGATGCAATGTTGTACGTGCTAAACTCTTGTCTAGTGCTATTTATAAATTTATGTACCTAACTCGTGGACCCGAAGGTCATATACCGAAGTCACATAACTCGTGGCGACCGAAGTCACATAACTCGTGGTTACCGAAGTCACATAACTGAAATAACCTGAAGGTCTTATGCACTGGCATACTCGTGGGTGTGTCACCAACTCTCGTAAAGGGACTTGAAAAGTGTTAACGTGCGTCCCATACCACACGTTCGTACTAAACGATTTACTAACTGCTAGTTAACTCCACATCATAAAAATAAAATCTCAAACCTCGGAAATCTCAGAATACTCATATATCTTACCTCGTACCATCAGCAAGTGCAACTAAGTCTCATAGAGGTTTATCATAAACCATAATTCTCGAAAAGGAAAATCTCATTTCAAGACTCGCCTCGTCTCATCGACAAGTAAAACAACATACATAAGTGGTTCTCATTGATTATTACCCCTATAATAGGAGATCTCGAACCTCTCAATTTGCCAAATATTGGCTAACTCGGATAATTCCTATAATAGAAATTATAAATCTCAATTATCAACTCAAAACAATATACACAAGAAGTTCCATTCGTACAAGTCTGGAATTAACCGAAAAAGTAAACTCACGTGTCCCACACCACGAGTTTTACCAAATCATTTAATTTTCTTTCTCATACGTCCAAAAAGTGCAAAAACATGTATTATTATATAGAAAATAACTTATAATAGAAAACAAGCTTTCAAAACTATTTTCCAAATCGTTTGAAAAATAACTTTTGAAATTCTCTTATCATAGAAAATGTATAATTTTAATAGCTTTAAATTAAATACAAATATTGTAAAATATTTATTACGAAAGCAAAAAAATCTTTCGAAAATGGTTTAAAAAGCACGTAGAAAGAAAAATCAATAGAAATTCAATGAAATTATTCATAAAATCGTCATACAAAAATCTCTTAAAAAACTCACCAATCCGAAATATGGATAAGTGGTAATATTGGCTCTTCCATCTTAGGATCAAGCTGATCAAAACAACATCAAAAAAAAACCCATGCAAAACAATTTAGAAATTCTCGGCTGGACTAAAACATGCTTTGATTCAAAGTTCCAACCAAATTTTCAACTAGTTACAAAGGTTTAAATGCCTTGAAATTTTGCAGTCATAGAGTTCGACAACTCTAATTTAAATAAAAATGAGGATACAATTGGACAGAAGCGAGAGAGATATGATATCTCGAAGTTGGACTTGCAGCCAGATTTCACTATCAACAGCTGGAGCAAAAACATGCTCTGAATCAATGTTCGGCAGCATATTTCTATAAGCTATATAGATCGAAATGACTTGAAATCTAATATGCATATGCTATACAAAAATAATTTAAACTGCAAAAAGAATCACACAATTGAGACAAGATATGAGATAGTTATGATGTCTCAAAGTTGAACTCAAACAGTGTTTTCACTGTAAAAATTTGGGTAAAAACATGCTCCGAATCAAATTTCGGCAACATATTTCTATATGCTACGTAGGTCGAAATGACCTTAAATTTGGTACGCTTAATCTACAGAACATGATCTACAATAAAAAAATATACAGCAGCATTTCCTTGCCGGAACAGAGAGATATGACTATACAAAGTTGCAACTCAAGACAGTTTACACAATCAAAATAGTTTAAAAAACGAATATTTTTAGCAAATTTTTGATTTCAACTTGCGATTTATGGCATTGCATGAGCTAGATTTTGTGAGATTGATACTCACCTTACATTAGAGAAGATAAAATCCAGATTTATGTTGAAAGATGCAAGCTTTGAACATGAAAGAGCTTCAATTAACTTGTAGAACTCAATAACCAGACATGCAAACAAGAGATTCATCGTAATCAGATAATCACTTCTAAAAAATTTAGATTTGATGAAATAATTATTGGTTGGAGTTGATTACCTGTTGTAATACTCTTTAATTGGATAAAAGCAATAATTTTGATTTGAAGAAATGGAGATTTAAGGCTCTTGATTGTAAGAGGGGTAAGTTTTTTTTCTTTCTCTTTTCTGTTTATTTACAGAAGAAGAAGAAGGGTAGTGTTTGTAGGTACAGGAAAAGAGATAACATTCCTCACTTCAGGTTGCAATTAAATGGGCTTTGGACCCGACAAGAGAAAGAATTAATTAGCCTATGGTAATAAATTAACCCTAAAATAACTAATACACTATGTTCTAATAAAATAATGCATTTTCTTTCATGTTTCTACTAAAATATGTAAACTTACATATATAATAAATATATATTTGCTATCATATAAAAATGATTAATTTTAGTTTTTAAAACATCTTTATTATAAAAATCCCTTATTTTACATAAATACACAATTTTACACAAATAAATGCATAAATCCTTCTTTTCAACTTCAAAAAATTTGTAAAAAATATTTTTACTGTTTAGAAAAATATGACAAATCATCTCAAACATCTCACCTAAATATTGTTGAACCCCTCAATAGGATTCGCAATCCTCAAAGAAAAACAAAACAAGAACTAACGAAAAGAATCAACATAATTTCCTGATACGGATGAGCGTCAATCATCCGTCTTGAAGAGGACTCGAACAAAATCACCACGATTGAGATTGTTCCTAAGATAAGATACCACAAACAATATTGGAATACTACGGAATAAATATATTCCTAGACATATCCCAGATTATCTACTCCAAAAGATACGGAAGGGGTAAGAACACAGAGATTGAAGGATTTGTAACACTTGTACTATACTTGAATGTATCGTTATATATGCTTTTGTTCTGTGTTTATTATATTTTATTCTGAACTCAACGGTTGTCACATGAATAGGTTTAAATTAACATAAGAAATCCATACTTAATGGCATTCAACTCAAATGCAAGGAATCATATAAAAGTCATAAGAGAAACTCATGAAAATTCCAATATGAATCTCATGGAACTCAAGATAAAGTTAAAATCTCATAAAAAACGAACATCACCCTATATAACTTCTCATGTAGCACTAGGCTGTCGATGTAACAAAAATATCTCAAAATAGTGAAATCGTATAAAACTCAGAAAACTCAGAAAACCAGGATTATTCATAGGGGTAGACATTAACAATTCAAATGCATTAAATAAGGAATAATACAGAATTTAAAATTAACATTCCTATACATATTCCTTTCTATCTACCCCCAAAGGAATCAAAAGGTTAAGGACAAGGTCGGGTTTGGTTATGATTTGGGAATGATGTTTATGAGGGTACTATACTTGTATCCTTCCTTTATAGTTAAAGGAAGAATTCCCTTATGCACTTATATTCCTCTTATCTTATACTAATATCAAGTTCTAACTAGCCTGACTCATGTATTTATTACTCGGGTCAAACTGAGTTGCAGGTTTGGTAGTTGGACTCTTAGCTTGCTTTACCTTTTGGACTTTACCATCAACTTGGGATATGACATAGTTTTTGTGAAGTAATTTTTCTGTTGGGAACTTGTGATGTATATATTCTTTTGTGGGGAATGTATGTACGTATTGTGGTTGTATACCACTAGTGGCATGTTGTATTACATTTGATGTATGTATTCATAGGTATCGTTTCTGTGTTGCTATTCTGTGACTTGTAATTGATATGGTTATTATGTTTTGTTTCTGTATCAATCCTATAGCCACCATAGTAGTGTATTAGATAGGAATTAAGTATTTCGAGTACTTGAGATGAAATGAAAAAAAAAGAGTATAAATATCGACATGCTTGGCTCTTATCTAATGCAAGACTATGATGTTCGTCCTTAACCAGCCCTATACTCTGCATTAGTAGACAGAATTACTAAGTCATTCTCTTTGTTAATGAGGGTCTCGGGGTGGGGCGCCACAACTCAGTGAAATCTGGCTGCAAGTCCAACTTTGAGAGATCATATCTCTCTCATTTCTTCTTCGATTATACCCGTTCTTCTTTTTATTTAAAGTAGAGTTGTTGAACTCTATGGCTGCAAAATTTCAAGGCTTTTAAACCTTTGTAACTAGTTGAAAATTTGCTTGGAACTTTGAATCGGAGCATGTTTTGCTCCAGCTGAACATTTAAACTGTTTTACATGGATTTTTTTCGATGATGTTTTTGATCGGCTTGATCCTAAGATGGAAGAGCCAATATTACCACTTACCCCTATTTTGGATTGGTGAGTTTTTAGGGGATTTTTAATATGATGATTTAATGAATAATTTCATTGATTTTTTGTTAATTTTTGTTGTTTCTTTGCACATGCTTTCTAAACCCTTTTTGGAAGATTTTTTTAGCTTTCGAAATAAATATTTTACAATATTTATAATTAATTTAAAGCTATTAAAATTATGCATTATCCATAATAAGAGAAATTTCAAAAGTTATTTTCCAAATGATTTTGAAAATTATTTCGAAAGCTTGTTTTCTATAATAAATGGAAAATAAGGGGATTTTGTTAAATTAGAGTTAATAAATTAATCAATTGATGTGTTTCAACATATAATTGTTGAAATAAATATAAATTGATGAAATTAGAGTTTTAAAAACTTTATTTTGAGAATTTGGAGTGAAAAGAATTAATTATTGGATTTTAGTTGAATCAATGCATTAATATTGGTAATTATTGCCAATATTAACCTTTTATTGAATTTAAAAGGAGAAATATGAAGAAAATATGTATTTTATTAAAATAAAAGATGAAATATTGTTTTAAAATAATATTTTGATGTTTTAATTAAGTTAAAATGGTTTATTATAATTTATTTGATAAAGAAAATAATTTTTGTGCAAGTTATGCTTTTAAAATGGTGTTTTTGCACTAAATTGTATAAATTATCAAATATTGTGTAAAATATGGTTTTAATTGTAAAAAAACTAACTTTTGTTGTTAAAATAAATTTTATTTTGTTCTAATAACAATTTTATTGCATTACAAATTGGGGTTTGCATATTTTTGACTTTAAAATGTGAAAATATGTGAATTTAATGTAAAATAGGTTAATACATGTGCATAACCTTGCATTTTTTACTAAGTATTTTTCAATTGGGATTTTGGGTAAGAATTGATCCATTAGCCCTACCCTAGAAGCTTCTGGTGAGAAATAAGTTGTTGTACGTTGTTTGTTTTCTCTTCTCTTTTTGAAAACTAACAGGTTACAATAAACAGGAAAGAAAGAAAATCATGGCTACCTTAAACTAAAATAAATATTTCACCCAATTACTGCTAATTCAAGAAGAAAATCACCAAATTAAGAGAACAGAAGGTAATCTCCACCAATACTATAGAATTATTTCATCAAAATCTTAGAATTAGATATGAATTGTATGTAACTTTCTATTTTGTTTTTGCATGTCTTTGAAAATTACATTTCTAGGTTGTTGAAGCATTTTTCAAGAAAAATCCCGCCTCTTTTCACCATTTTGATCTTGAAGCTCAGGTATTTTGAAAGGTGAGTATCAATCTCACAAAATCTAGCTCATGCAATGTTAAAAATCACAAGTTGAAATCAAAAATTTGCTAAAAAATTTGTTTTTGAACAATTTTGATTTTGTGTAAACTGTCTTGAGTTGCAACTTTGTGCAGTCTTCTCTCTATTCCGGCAACGAAATGCTGCCGGATTTTTTTTGTTTTGTAGACTATGTTCTGTAGATTAAGCATATCAAATTTCAGGTCATTTCGACCTATATAGCTTATAGAAATATGCTGCCGAATTTTGACTCGGAGCATGTTTTTGCCCAGATTTTTACAGTGAAAATACTGTCTGGGTTCAACTTTGAGACATCATACCTTTCTCATAACTCGTCAAAATTATGCGATGAATTATAGTTGTTGAGCTTTATGCATGTTAAATTTCAGGTTATTTGACATATATTGCTTATAGAAATATACTGCAGAACATTGACTCGGGCATGTTTTTGCCCAAATTTTTACAGTGAAAGCACTGCCTGGGTTCAAATTTGAGACATCATAACTTTCTCATACCAGTCTAAAGCCCTTTCTTGTAGCATACTCGATGCCACAAGAATTCGATGATGATCAAATATCTCCATGCGAGTGAAGATGCGCTCGCAAGTACGGAGCCAAGCCCGAACCTCAAGAATTGTCTTGGAGCCTTTGAACGGCTTGCTCTAAGGTGGGCGAAGTCACTGCACATGCACACAAATGCGGATTTGCATGGAGGAGAGGATTGGGCTGGGACAGGAGGCTGAGTGCTCTTAATAAGCTTGAGAATTTGGTCGGTCGATATATAAACTCCTTCGGGACAAGAACCACTGGACGGTCCCGCCTCCGAAGTGCGACCTCTTCCTTTTCCAGACATTGCTAAAAGATAAGATAAGATAGAATTATTCACAAGGGTATATTGAATATCAAAGTCATATGAAGCTAGAAACTCGAGCCAATGCCGTTGTTGCATGTTGAGCTCCTTCTGGGTGAACAAGTACTTGAGAGACTTGTGATTGATGAAGAGTGTAAAATGTTCACCCAATAAATAATGAAGCCACATCTTCAAAGAAAAGACAACGGCGGCAAGCTCTAAATCGTGGGTAGCGTATCGAACCTCGTTCGGAGATAATTGCCTTAAAGCATAGGCAACTACTATATCCCTCTGCATAAGAAAAGCATCGAAGCCACTATGGCTGGCATCGGTACAGACAATAAGATCCTAATTCCCTTCGGGAACCACAAGAATGGGAGCATGAGTGAGAAGCTCCTTCATTCTCTGAAAGGAAGCTTACTCTTATCTGACCAAGTATAGCAAACGCCTTTCTTCATAAGGCTAGTCAAGGGAAGCACAATATGGGAAAAGTCTTTGATGAAGCGACGGTAATAACCCGCCAAACCCAGAAAGCTATGAATCTCATGAAAATTTTCATGCCTCTTCCAATTTTGGATGGCTTCGATCTTAGAAGGATCGACCGAAATGCCTTCGGAAGAAACAACGTGGCCCAAAAACTTAACTTGCTTTTTTCAGAAATGACACTTAGAAAGTTTTGCTTTGAGTTAATGTTGTTGAAGAGTACTCAAAACGATTCTAAGATGTCGAACATGGTCCCTTCGGACTTAGAATATACAAGAATGTCATCGATGAATACAAGAACGAACTTATCGAGGTATTCCCAGAATACTCGATTCATAAGGTCGACGAAATGAGCAGGGGCATTTTTCAAACCAAATGGCATGATGAGCCACTCATATGAACCATAGCGAGTGCAAAAACATGTATTATATAGAAAATAATTTAATATAGAAAACAAGTAGTTAAAACAATTTTCAAAACCCATACTTAATGGCATTTAACTCAAATGTAAGGAATCATATAAAAGTCATACGAGAAACTCATGAAAATTCCAATATGAATCTCATGGAACTCAAGATAAAGTTCAAATCTCATAAAAAAATGAAATCACCCTATATAACATCTCATGTAGCACTAGGCTATCAATGTAACAAAAATATCTTAAAATAGTGAAATCGTATAAAACTCAGAAAACTCAAAAAACCCAAAATAGAACTTCTCATGTAGTACTAGGCTATCGATGTAACAAAAATATCTCAAAATAGTGAAATCGTATAAAACTTAGAAAACTCAGAAAACCTGGATTGGCGAGATCCCCGATTGCAATGCCGAAAATGATGCACGTGTTAAACTCTTGTCCAGTGCTATTTATAACTTAGGTACCTAACTCGTGGTCCCAAAGGTCATACTCGTAGTGACCGAAGTCACATAACTCATGATGACCGAAGTCACATAACTCAGATGACTCGAAGGTCTATAGTACTGGCATACTCATGGATGTGTCATAAACGCTCGGAAAGGAACCCGAAAAGTGTTAACGTGTGTCCCATACCACACGTTCGCACTAAATGGTTTACTAACCACTAGTTAACTCCACATCATAAAAATAAAATCTCAAACCTTAGAAATCTCAGAATACTTACATATTTTGCCTTGTATCATCTTCAAGTGCAAATAAATCTCATAGTGGTTTCTCGTAACCCATAATTCTCGGAAAGGAAAATCTCATCTTAAGACTCAGCTCGTCTCATTGGCGAGTAAAACAGCATATATAAGTGGTTCTCATCGATTATCACCCCTATAATAGGAGATCTCAAACCTCTCAATTCGCCAACTATTGGCTAACTTAGATAATTCCTATAATTGGAATTATAGATCTCATTTATTAATTCAAAACAATATACCCAAGAGGTTTCGATTGTACAAGTCCATAATTAACCGAAAAAGTAAACTCACGTGTCCCATACCATGTGTTTTACTAAATCATTTAATCCTCTTTCTCATAAGTTTGAAAAGTGCAAAATCAACAAGCATGTTTTTACCTAGATTTTTACAGTGAAAACACTGCTTGGGTTCAACTTTGAGACCTCATAACTTTCTCGTACCTTGTTTAAATTACGTGATACTTTTTGCAGTTTAAAGTATAGTTGTTGAGCTTTATGCTTGTTAAATTTAAGGTCATTCCAACCTCTATAGCATATAGAAACGTGTTGTCAAAATTTGAATTGGAGCATGTTTTGCTCCAGCTGTTGACAGTGAAATCTGGCTACAATTTCAACTTTGAGAGATCATATCTCTCTCGTTTCTTGTTCAATTGTATCCGTTCTTTTTTTATTTAAATTAAAGTTGTTTAAATCTATGCCTGCAAAATTTCAAGGCTTTTAAACCTTTATAACTAGTTGAAAATTTGCTTAGAACTTTGAATCGAAGCATGTTTTGCTCCAGCTGAGAATTTCTAAATTGTTTTACATGGATTTTTTTATGTTGTTTTGATCGGCTTGATCCTAAGATGGAAGAGCCAATATTACCACATCCATTTTTCGACTTGATGAGTTTTTTAAAGAGGATTTTGTATGACGATTTTATGAATAATTTCATTGAATTTATGTTGATTTTTCTTTGTACGTGCTTTTAAACCATTTTCGAAAGAATTTGGGCTCGCTCTCACTTAGGTACACCTCAATGTGGATATGCCTTGCTGAATTCCTTATATGTCATGTTCAAGATGCAAATTTATTGACCTCAAACCTTTAGGGAGTTAACACACATTCTAAGCTTCAAACAACATAGTGAGTCACCATCCTTAATGATCATAAAAGCTTGGTGCCAATGTAAAATTATCAAGCCATTGCATAAAAAATGCTCATTTCAAGAATGAGTACTTCTTCGTCTGATGCGATTCAACTGGTTTTGGCTTTCTAGAAATAAAACTTCTTCCTTTCCATTCTTTTTCGTACTCAGATATAAACATCTAGGTGCCTAACTTATTATCCAGTCCCTTCAAAGATATTCCTACTCGAGATAGAAGTGATGCACACTCCAAGACTCTGAAGACCCTTAAAAGAGTCAGCATTCAATTTTGCACCACCGCTTACTTTTTGATGAATGAAAATCTTTGCCAATGTGTCCCACATCTAGAACGATTTGTCGTTCCAACAAAACTTCCACCAAGAGGGTCTAGAGTATCCACCATGTTTTATGACCCCATTCGTAGCTCCAGCGAAGGTATCAAAGAGGGCATTGGAGGCCCATTAGGTTTGGTGAACGTCGATGAAAGCGTCGATAGAGCAAGGGAAGTAAATATAGCTGGTGGAGTGTAAGTAGAGGGAGAAGAAAGAGTATAGATGGAAATAATGCGTGAAGAAGGAGAAGGAATAAAAGGAGGATAAGAAGTGAAAGGAGAAGGAGAAAATGAAAAAGAAAACGACGATCATGATGGCTCTAGTCGAGGGGGAAATTAGTCGTACGGAGAGATATCTCCTAGGGTACTGAATTTTCCGCCCCATCATGTCCGAAGTGAATAATAGAAAAGACCTCGCAGTAGTCCATTGAACGGAGAACGGCACCAATGGGCGGGGCTATTCCCCCAGCCAGTCCTTCAGAAAAGTTCTTTTACTCGCTAATCGATCTTGATATCCTGATCGGTGATCTTCTCAAGGAGTATCGTTTGGTTTTTATCTTTTCATCCGAGGAACTCCTTGCTGAAGGCATTGAAACCTCATCTTTACAACCTTACGAACATGTCCCACAGGTTACTTAGGGAAACACCAGCACCCTACACACTTTCAGGATCACAAACACTCATCCGTCCTTACTTTAATGTTATGAGACTGATACAACCCTTTCTTTCACTTCAGGTACAATGGGAAGAGACCGCTTCCATTACATATCCTCCAGCATCGACAAGGCTGAGGAACTACTCCAACCTTATTCTTACCACTCCTCTTCACAATAGGAAACCGAGGAAGAAAGGTAGAAAAGGAAGGAGGAGTACTATGAGGATAAGGACATGAGGAAGCGACAAGCAGAAGAAAGGGAACAATATGACCAAAGGAGGAAGTCTTGTGATTCCCATGACTGTCACAATCCTATATCTGGCACTTCTTAGCCACACTCTCGATCCATGCTTTCCTATCAATAAGTTCCAACGATCTAGGCTTCAGTCACTACTACATTAATCTACCATAGATCCAATAAGACTTCTATTCATCAAGTTCCACCCTCACCTCCTCTAGGCTCGTCAACGGCCGTGATGACCAAGATGCAGACCGATTTTCCTATCCTTTGCTTGATAGGGGTGAAATTTGATCAGATGTTAAGGACATTTCTCGAGAAGAAGATAACCACCGAGTTGGAGGGGGCATTGAGCTCGTCGACCAATTATTTTAGTGGAAGCTTGCACCCTCAACGATGTTAACAAAATCAATGAAACAGACATCTTCATTCGCGTCAGAGAGGAAGAGTTATGACAATACCATAGATGATTATAAAAGAGAGTCGGTCAAGCTCAAAAAACAAAGGAATGAATATCAGACATCAGTTGATAACGCTAAGACCCTCATTTAGAGGACGTCTGATACACATAATCAAGCCCTCATCATGATAAATGACCCACTCTGGAAGGCGTACCATGAGTATGATCAACTCATATATCGGGTTAAGACCAAAGATAAGGAACTCAAAGAGAAAAAATCGGCACTTTAGGCCAAGGACACCCAAATTGAAACACTTTAAGTGGAAGTTGAACAATTCAAGGCTAGTCTGAGGGTCGAAACAGAAGCGAAAGTAAAAGCTCAGGCTGAGCTTGATGTTGTTGTGGGGGACATAAAAAAGCATAAAAACCAAGCCGCAAAGAATAAAGAGGAAATGGAATCCACCTTGTAGTAAGACTTTGCAAATGTGATTGAAGATACGAACCTGAAGTGGTTGAGAAGCAGCCATCCACTGACTTTGGCGGACACAAGAGAGGAAATCTTATGTTGTGCGGTCTCGTTCGTTGAAGGCCTCATTGAAGACCAATTAAAGGCCAAATAATTCGATGTCGACGACATTATAGCCTTAGAGAAAGACAAGGTAATCCTGGCAGAAGAGGATGCAGTTATAAACAAAACTCCCGTCAAGGCTCTTGCGAGTCCTAGCGCATTAGGCGAAGCAGAAGCTGCGATGGAAATTCCGATTTCCATGGAGTCAACACTAAAGCCACCCTTACTACAACTCCTGCTTCTGCCACCATAAACACTATCTAGCCCTATTTTCTTGTTTTTATTTCTCAACCCATCCAGTCGGCAATAAAAGAGGGTGAAATCACTACGTCCCTTGCAAAGAAACTCCAACTAGTAAATGTAACATCACAAATTTTGATCATTTTGGTTTTGAATTTTTAAATAATTGGTGTATAAAAATCTAAATAACCTGTATTCAAATACAGTGATTATTTAGATATTTAAACTATGAAATAAATATCAATTAAATGGATTTAATAAATTTGATAAATATAGATATCAGCTATTAAATAGTGAATTGTAATCTTAGATAATGGTGATCGAATTTGATAAATTTGAGAACCTAGAAGATTATGGGTGGTTTATTTGAGTATCTGTTGTTGGGTATCAGTTTTAGTTTTCGGTAGCAGTTTTTAGGTATCAGTTTTAGGTAGCAGTTTTTATGTATCAGTTTTTAGTTACCGGTAGCAGTTTTTAAGTTAAGAGCTGTTGGTAGCATATGATAGGGGGTGGTGTTGGGGGCGATGATGAGGCAGGTGGTGCAGGTGATGACGTGGGCAATGGTGCGACTAGTGGTGGTTGATCATTTTGACCGTTCGGCCTTATGACTAATTTTGGGAGAATGTCCTTTTTCACTAATTTTGGGAAAATATTTGTCTTTGTGACTAATATTGAGAATGTGTCCTTAAAACTAAAAAAAATACAAATTTCTTTCCTTTATGCAAAAAACCAAATTAAATATTTGATGTCATTATTTTATCTTGTAAGGAATAAAGTGTAGTGCTTAATTTATTCAAATTCAGTTACTTATATGACCATTTAAATTTAACGTGTAAATAAGCAAGGTCTCTTCATTTGTGAATTTTATTAAGCAGACACTAATGACAATATCAGTAAGTGCGAAGAAATTAAATAATTAATTAGAATATAAGTAACATTATTTAGTTAAACCATGGAATAAGATCAAAAAATTTATGTTTAATTTTGATTTTAGAATCAAGATCCTAGTTGAAGTAGTCAATACAAGTACGTATAACATGGAAAACTATGAACATGGATATTCGAAAACGTCACCGACTATAAATATCAATATCAAAAGGGTATAAATTTACCAACAAATTAACATTTTTCAAGTATTAATGAAAATATAAGCGGTTGTAATAAGCTTTTTTTAAAATAAGTGAAACGTAAATTATATTGTAAATAGTGACACCATAGAATAAACATTATCAAATTAAGACAAAAGGAAACAATAATATTTAGAACTAACATTAGTAATAGTAGAGGTTCAAATGATGAGCTCATGAAGTAGTGGAGGATAATAAATGCAGATGTGAGATAATATTATATTACATCTTTTGTTAATCCACTCAATTATTATGAAGGGTACAAATTTAAATATTGAACTCATTATTTTATCACGCAAGGAATAAAGTGCAACACTTAATTTATTCAAATTCAGTTACTTATATTACCATTTAAATATAAGTACGCATAAATAAGTAAGGTCGCTTCATTTGTGAATTTTATAAAGCAGGCATTAATTTCAAAATTAGTAAGGTCGAAGAAGCTAAATAAACAACTAAAATATAAAGCAATAATATTTAGTAAAACCGCGGAGTAAGATCAACAAATCCACTTTTAATTTCGATTTGAGAATTGAGATCCAAGTTAAAGTAGTGAATGAAAATAAATGTACCATGAACAATTCGATTTGAGAATTATACTCTTATATTAAGTTTTTCTTTAATAAACACAAATTTCATGAATGAGCCAACTTCAAACACTTAACTCGGCAATCTATCATATAAGTGAATAAATTGAAGCGGTTGCTAACAAATCAAGTGCCGATGATAGATAAGAATTAGGCATAAATAAGAATAATTAATAATACCAGAGAATAAAGATTAAAAGGAAATGCAAATATTAGTAAGACTGGAAAAAAAATAAACAAATTAAAATTGAAACATAAATTACAGTAAATGTTAATACCATGATGTGAAGATCATGAAATATAAACAACAATATCAGTAATGTTAAGGAAAGAAAATAAGTAGACCATAAATTAGCATTGCTCTTTTACCGTTTAAGTCAAATTGCAGTAATCATACAAATTCAAATCATGAAGGTGAAAAGTAGAAGGCAGTTTGAAAATAGAAAACAAAACAATAGAAAATATACGTAAACAAAATTTAGAAGGCATTTTGTCACTGTAGGAATACAGTGGAGTCACTTATTACATTTAAATATAGTTATTGGTATGACCATTAAAATTTAGCTAAGTAGATAGACAAGATTACATTGTTGATGAATTTATTAGGCGAGTAGTAATGACAATATTTGCTAGGATGAAGAAATCAAATAAATAAATAGGACTAATAAATAAATAGGACATAGATAACTATTAGCAACAACAAGGAGTAAGGGTAAGCAAAATTGTGACGACCTAACTTTTCCTAACAACTTAAGCAGACAATAAACCATCCTTATCCGACTTAAACCATTCAAATAAAACATATTATCAATTTGGGGTTTTAATATAAAATCAGACACGGAGTCACACACCGAATAATACAGAATCTCATAGCGGAAATACATAATATACATAATAGTTGATGAAGCTACTACACCAAATACATCAGAGTTACAGACTTTATTTATACAATAGTATAGATACATAGAAGTTTATTGATACAAGCCAAAATAAAATAGATAAGTAATACTGGATAGAGTGGAGTCTTTGACCAAGTCTTCGACTCCAAAAATAAGCACTGCTCACACACTACAATACTTAGGCTAACCCGAGCGTAATGAAAAACAAAACACTCGAGTCAGAATTACAAGTTCTCATGTAAGTAGTCATGCTCAAGTAAGATGTACAAGTAACTCAAGAGATGTTACGGATTTTCCAACTCTTAAGGATCCGTTAAACTATTTATATATACAATAGGACACGCTATATATGTAGTGTCTATCGGTAAAGTAAATATCTTTCTTAGTGTTAAGGCTTTACATTAATCTTCATTAACATGTTTTTAAGCATTGTCGTATAGTTTGCATTTGACACCACCAGTAGAATGTTGGTAGTCAGGGACGCGCCGTGATACGACAACACTAAACCAAAATCGTATGAGTATTGTATAGGGATAAAAGTATGACAAAATACGTGAGGCAACATCCAAGTTAGGATACTACCAGTATGGGTCGCAGGGCTGGTGGTAATGCATCATAACCATGACTGCCCAGCGCGTCCAACACTCCCATAATCGAAGGGTGATCACCAGTAAAAATCAAAATAGTATATTCTGACGAAGAAGTGCATCCGCTCGGAGTGGCTATCCCACTTAGCCCTGTTAAGTCATCCTGTTTTAATCATTTTAAATTGGCACAACTGTCGGGTCTATCCATCATCATTCTCTTTCTTCAAATCCAGCAAATATACGCCAAATCCAACCACTTCATTATGAATCATCACTTCACGTACATAGTTATTAAAGTGGTTCCGGTATCGAGAGTATGTCCATATCCGGCTCTGGTCTCTTTAATAACCACGTCATTTTCACACCGATTGAATATTTTATTAAATCAAAATCGCTTTTATTTTCAAAGAATCAAACAACATCTCATCATTTGACTTCAACAAATTTAGATGTAAAGTCCAAAAATTCAACCTTTAAACACATATTTCATTTTTTACTAAATTATTCGAATTTAATAACTTTTCAAATTAATCGAGTTAATTAAGTCTTAAGTACAAATGTTAAATAATCAAATATTTAATTTAATTAAACTTTGGAAATTAACTTACGTAAACACTGCTAATCAAACTTAAAGTCAAATAATTTAATCATTGTATTTTTAGTTCAACTAAATCAATTAAAGATTTTCTTTTTTTTCAAATCTTTATTTTAAAATTCCATTGTTACATTTTAATTCAATCAAATCAAACTAAAATTAAGTTAAATTTTCATTTAAAATATAATTACATACGTAATATTAACACTTCATTAAATTTCAAATAATCAACTTAATGAGTTTTAAAATCATTAATATCTAACATAACCACTATTAATTAATCTTCTAATTTAAAATAGTTCACTTAATCTTTTATTTCAAAATCTAAATTAACTTAATAGCTTTTAAAATTAAATATTAACTTCAATGTAAAATTTTAATTATAAATTCACATTAAATTTCCAAATCATTTCTTACTTTCAAATTTAAATATTAAATATCCAAATAAACTTCAATCGACCAATCGGTGTTTAATATTTAATTTTCTATCCTAGGCTAAGTAATTTAATTTGGGTATTTATCATTTCAACCCCCTGTTCTGGTACAAATTTCAATGTCTAAATCAAAGCACACAACAATAGTATAGCAGTGACAGATATCAATAATCAATCATCGTCCAACATTCAAACTCTACACAGTTAATGGGTTTTCATGCAATTAGGATTCCAATCAATAATTTCAACTATTTCAGCCAAATCACATATCACAATGTCAACTATCACTGATTTTCTATTCTAATATCGAATATAATCATAAATCAATTATATATAACATGGCATGATACTTACAATACAAAAATTTAATCGTGAGCCTAAAATCGCTCACCTTCGCGGCTTTGGAAAACGAGCACGGACATAGTGATATAGGTACGCATACACGAGCTAGAAAATGATGGTTCTCTCCTTTCTCCTCTTTTCTGTTTTTGTTTCTTTTTTTATATATATGTAACACGCAAGCTTCTACTTTTTTTTTGTTTTTTTACAACACACACGCACATCATCTCCTTGATACTTTTTTTCTTCTTTTCAAACAAAGGCACTCATGTTTTATTTTTATTTTTTTAAGGTTGCCTTTCTTTCTCTCCTCAAAACCAAACTGCCAAAGCTAAACACACATCTGTGCTTTTTTTTTCAACACGCATGCATGCAAGTAGGAAGAGAAGCTTCGATGGTCGGCTGGGTCAGGTATTGGGTGGCGGTCTCGTGAGGTGCGGTAGGTGGTCTCGGTAGCGGTGAGGTGGCAGGTTAGTGGGAACTCGATGCGGGGAGACTCGAGTGACACGGTTGGGTACTGGGTGGTGCTAGGAGGCTCGGTTGGGTGGCGGCTTGCGGACTTGGTTGTTGGAGTTACTTCAGGTGGAGGAGGCAGCGGTGGCAAGTGAGGTCGTGCGGTGGCGGGTGTAGCGAAGGGGACAGGTGGATCAGGTGAGGAGGCTGGTGGTTTGGTTGGAGCTGGATGTGGCGGAGGATGGTGATGTGTAACGCGGGATAGTGAGTGGGAGGTGGTGGGTTATGCCGTGGTGCAGGGGACGTACGGTATGGGTTTGGCGTCCGGTAGAGGGTGCTGGTCGAATGTGGGAGGAGATGGGTAGGCGGAGGAGGTGGGTAAAGAGGAGGAGGTGGGTAGGGTATGAAGGTCGGTGGGTTGGTGAGCGTTGCAATAATTTGGCCGAAAGAAAATATATGAGGAGAGGAGCACGTAAAGTATATATACTAGTTTTATTTATTTTTAACTTGGAAAAATATCCTCACACAATTCTCAAAGAAGAAGAGTGCAGAGAGAAATGGAAGGGGAAGTAGGCACGCATATATATATACACACACACACACATATACATACACACACACACACAGAGGCACGCATACATACATATATGTATGTATGTATGTATGTATGTATATATGTATATATATGCAGAGGACCGGGAGCATTTAATGTTGCATTAATTAAGTAGGCCTGGACACGCAAGGTGTAAATTGAAAGGAATGTTTTGGTGGACTGAAAGGAAAAAAATCTCGGTTGAAAGCATGAAAAGAATGACGACCCATGCACGGTCATGAACCAATATCTTAGTCTTGTAGTGTTTTGACACGAAAGCCAGAACGCAAAAAAAATATACCACGATGATCAGCTCGACGAGAAGATTCCAATGACCAATTAAAGTTGTGTTACGACATTCGTAGCAAAATCTTGTCTATTGCCCCTGTCACCACTACGAAATTGAACGACAACAACAATTCTTGATAAACGGAGCTATAAATCAGAATTTTTTAGAACATTTCTATGCAAAAATATTCGTACTTCAAAATTTAATAATTCGCCCGGAAAAATTGTGCTGACCGAGTTTTGGATGAATTTTGACACGAAACAAATTTTATTGGTTTTTTAAATGGACGCATTCCAAAAATCTAGTTTTTGTTGTAAAACAATCATTTTATAAAAATAATTTTATTTTAAAATCTTCGTTAAATTCAAATTTAAATCGTTGAAAATCCAGGTTGTTACAATCTCCCCCACTCAAAACTTTTCATCCTCGGAAAGGACGGAATAAGAGAACAGAAAGATAAATAGAAAGATCGAATAGATTCGGCACCCTACATACCCGATATAAGCAATTCAGGATTTGAATCCCGGATACTCTCCTCCCTTTCCAAGCACAATCTCGATCATCTTCACTCCGCTGAACCTTGACGAGATCTACAACCTTCCTTCTTAGCTGTTCGTGCTTCTACCTACTATGCGAAGCGATTTTCTCTCAAAAATTAGGTTGGGTTCAACCTCCATTTTTTCGAAAAAAGCAGGCTGGACAATCGCTCTTGGATCGTGTACATATTTGCGGAGATGTGCGATGAGAAACGCATTATGTACCCCCAACAGCTTCTCTGGTAAGTCAACTCTATAAGCCAAAGTACCAATTCTTTCTGAAATATGGAAGGGACCAACAAATCTAGGAGCAAGCTTTCCTTTCCTTCCAAACTAGATTACATTCTTCAAAGGCGAAATTTTGAGAAATACTTGATCCCCAACTGCAAATTCCAAGTCTCTTCTCCTTCTGTCTGCATATTTCTTCTATCGATCCTAGGCAATTCTCATTTTCCTCTTGATTTCTTCGACTTTCTCGAAAGCTTCCAAAAACATTTCGGGACCAAAAACAAGTCGGTTTCCCAATTCAACCCAACAAGATAGATATTTACAAGGTCGTTCGTAAAGAGCTTCGAACGATGCCATTTCAATACTTACTTGATAGCTATTGTTGTAGGTGAATTCAACAAGATGGAGATGCTCTTCCCACGATCCTCCAGTATCTAAAACATAAGCCCGAAGAGGATCTTCCAAAGTCTGATTTACTCCATCTGAGGATGATAAACGGTGCTTAGATTCAATTGAGTGCGAATAGTCTCCTGAAAAGCCTTCCAGAAATTGTTAGTAAAGATAGGGTCCCGATCACATACAATGCTGGACGGAACGCCATGAAGGCGAACAATTTCTCTCGTATAAAGCTCGGTTAAACTCAAGGTAGTTCGAGTAGTCTTCAAAGGAATAAAGTGAGCAGACTTTGTCAATCCATCAACAATAACCCAAATACTCTCATTACCTCTTATGGTCCGTGGCAGTCCATCAATAAAATCCACTGAAATCTGATCTCATTTCCAACTTGGAATCTGTAACGTCCCACCTTTTCGCACGGTTAAAATCGACACACATGCCAATTCAAACCATACACAAGGGCGGATTGTTATGGGGTAAATAAGAAAAAACAAGAAGAAAAAAACAAACAGAATCTCACAGCGGAAGGATAAAATATAATAATAAATATACAGTTCATGAAACTGTTTACAAAACATTTGATTCTGCTTTATACAATAAATATCAGAGTTCACATACCAATAAATCTCAATGCAGCGGAATACAGTGTAGTGGAACCATATAATATATAATAATAATAATAATAATAAAATCTTCGTCTTCTTCCTCCAGAAATAAAGTCTTCAAATCCTGAAACGCTCGGACTGACCCGAGCGAATTGAAAAGACATAACACTCGAGTCAGAACTAAAAGATCTTATGTAAGTTAAATCAACAGGAATAAATATGAGTGCAGTAACTTAAGAGATGCTCGGGATTTTCATCTCCTAAGGATCCGTTAAACTATTTACTACGTAGTATATTTCGCTATTATAATAGGTCTAATTGTAAAATAAACTTACTTTTTAATAGCATTAAGGAGTGACCCAATATTCCCCTTAACACATAATATATTCTCATAGTCTATACAGTACCGTAATCTCCCCCGTAATGGGCGTCGTCAGAGGGCACTCCATAGGTATGGTACAAAACCAAAATCGTATAAGGCGTGCTAGGGTAGGTGACACGGCACAACAAGGCAATGCCAGGGTAGATATACTAATTGCTATCCGGGCTGGTGGTAACGCATAGCCGCAGCTACCGCCCACCTCGAACAAACTCCCCATAAAATCAAAAGTAAAAGTGGCCACTGAATCAATCCAAAGTCAGAGTATAGTGTCGAAGAGGAGTGTCCGATAAAGGGCGCTAACCCCCTTGGCCCGAGAATCGCTCCTGTTTTAGCCACCTTATGCCAACTCACGGGAGTCGGGTCCACGTATTTACCTTAAAGGAAACGCCGCCACCATCCTACTTCATTCTGGAATCTCCACCGCGTACATGGTTGTTAAAGTGGTTTTCGGAGTTGGCAGAGAGTATGACAACTTTCGATCCCGGTCTCTTTAACAACCAAATGTTATTATAACACCGCGGTCATTTAAAAAATAATTATACTTTCAAAACCAGAATATAATTATCCATTTCAAAACCCATAAATAAGATATCTTTTCCCTTTCAAACCAAATTCATTTGATATTATTTTTATAAAAACCTAAATTAATATAATATCATTTTATTTCAAATATATATTTCTTTTCCAAAATCATATTGTTTTCAAACTTATAATAATCCAAAACCAAACATTGAATTATAACTTTCAAACTATAATACTTCGAAAATTCATAGCTTTAAACCATAATTTCTAAAACTTAAATGGTTTGGATATTCAAACAGTATATAACATCAATAGTTTGGATTCAAAATTTCTTTATAAAATAAGATAATTTTCGAGACTTACAATTTATTTCATTTAAGATTAAGTCAAAATCCATAAATTTAAAATCGCTTTCAGTTTAAATAAACCACTTCAGTTTCAATATATTTCAAACTTTGAATATTAAACAATTGGAACTAAGATTGGAAATTTCTGTTTCACCAATTTAAAGTCCTATTATTCAGTTTGAAATAATAATTGCATAATAAACCCGTAATCTTTTAAGTAAAACTCAAATTACTTATAAAAGAAAATTTCCTTCAATTTTTGTACTAGAAATATTCATTTAATTCACCTTGAATAGAATCCAGTTATAAATATCATACCCTTTTTAAAATTTCAAGTTAATAAACTTTACATCAACTTATGAAGTTAACTTCTTAATTAAGCTCAATTCCAAGTAAATTTTCCAATTTAACTCCCAATCTTAATTAATTTAAATCCTTTAAAATTATATGTAATTTCAATATCTTAACATGCACTTAACCATATAATATAAAATAATCAAACTCCATCATTCAACTTATTTATTTTATTTAACCAATCCATACATAGCCCATCTTCAATACTTTAACTATAGATGTATATATAAAATAAGATTTTATATAATATCAAAATCTATATTTATTAACCGTATCCTATCCAAACCATAGAAAAATCATTTCAAAAATAATAATTTTTGTATATATACCGCGGTGCCTGTATATAATTTTCTATCCTATGGTCAAGTAATACAGATATTTATCATTTCAATCCGCAATTTAAAAATAAAAAAAATGCGGTTGTATATCATTTCAAACCGCAATCCCGAATGAATGAAATACATGATAATTTGCAGATTTTAAAATATAGTACACATCATCCATTCACCAAACATCAATCATCAATCATTAATTATAATCATCATCCAATTTAAACAAACATCAATATATAACAGGCGATAAATAACTGGTATCAATTTCAGTTTATACTCTAATACATTTAATAACTGTTAATTGGCAGTTTATATGCAAAATAAATATAATTTAACCGGTAGTTAATATGCAATAATGAATTTAAATAACGCGTAAATTAAATGAATGCAATTTAACTGAGAAATTGATGAAATATATACCAAACAGCTATAAATAAAATTTTAAACACATCAAAAAATCAATTTAACAAACATAAAAAATTTTAGAAGTTGTGAGTGGGTTAAAACACTCACCTTTATATGAATCTGAAAATAATAGACTTCTAATCAATAGCTTCGCACTACGCTTCCTTAGTCTTCTTATTGATTGCTAGCTTTGCTCTGTAATTTCTTGTATTTTGATTTACTTAAATTTCCCTCCTTATTATATTAATATATATATGTATTTATTATGTATTTTTAAAAGGTTTGGAAAAGATTTAAAAAAGAAGAATTTGAAAAAGAAAAGGATTTAAATAAGAAGAACTGAAAATTGTAGAGAAGATCAAGTTTTGAAAAGAAAAAAGAAAGTTTGAAATAGAATAAAACTTGAGAAGAAGAATATATGAAGAGGAAGGAAAAATTAAAATGAGATATAATAAGGAGATTTGAAGAAAAGAAAAAAGAAGAAGGAGATTTGAATGGAGGCTAGGGTTTCATTTGCATCATATCGTATTTATAAGGTTAGAGTTAGGTTTAGGGACAAAGAGATTTGAAAGGAGAGGCTGCTATTAATAAGAAATAAAGTAAATATGAACAACTTGGTATTGAAATATAGTAAATATGAACATCCTTTTTTTTAAAAAGTAGCAGGTATTAAATAGAGGTAATTATTAATTAGAAAGGGAATGAATATGGAGGGACAAAAATAAATGACACGTTTCGTTAGTTTGATTCTAAATTAATTAAGTGCTAGATACAGAAAAGTTTGAATACATCATATATATTCTCACTTACTTACAATGACTTAAACAAATCTTTATGTAAATTTAGAGTTGATAAATCTATCAATCGCAGTGCCAAAACTTCTATTTCATTATATTCAAAATTATAAATTAAGTTCCCCAAAATTTCTATCAAGTTAAATAATCAATGATTATTCCATCTATAAATTTTAAGTAGATGGATTCAAATGTTGGGTTCAGAAACTATTATTTTAATATTCTTGAATTTCAGTTAAATCTCTATAAACGTAATACTTTAAATGTTAAATTTCATTTATTTTGCAATACTTCAATTAAATTAATAAATATTGCATTCTATACTTAAATCTATATTAACAAAACGTTAGATTTGGATCGATAGAAATCGATTTACCAAAATTTACGTACACGTTACGTAAATAAACAACTATATAAATTTGCCACCTATTAGCTCTTAATTTCATTCTTAAGTTTGTTACCTATCAATTTCGATTATACTTCCATCTATAATGCAAATCCAATCCCCTCTAACTGCATAAATTAGGGCAATTTATTGCAATTGATTTCCCATTAAACTTCATAAATTATCAAATTGAAACCAAAATAAAACGTTTATTTATTATAAAAATCTTGTTGTTTAATTGAATTGACCATTCACGAATATAATTTACCTTGATCTCCAATTATTACTTAAATACATCACAAAACGTTAAATCTATATTCATTACAATTTGTTACCAAAATTAATTTAACGAAATCAATTACGCCCTTTAAAAATTTCTATTCATTCATTAATTGCTAATTGTTATTCAATTTAAACCCATTCATTTGATTTCCCTATTATGCATCAATTATAAACCCATCATCATAAAGGTGATGTCAACATTTTATACTATAAATTTACCCTTTTATATTCCAATATAAATAAATGCTCACATACAAATTAAGATTCTAAATCCAATTAATTATTCCATTTAATCCATTGATTTATTAACTTTAATTATTGCAATTCATTGTCGAACATAAATTTGAATCTATTTCCAAATTTTCACGTTTCAATTAATTAACACCTTACAATAGTTTACAAATAAAAAGGGGATTGTACTAAATAAATATTTATTGTCCTGCATTACTTTATTACCTCCGTTCACATTCAATCTTCATAAATAAATAATTTATTTCATTGATGAATCCAATACTTGCCTTTATTTACTTAATTTAACTTTATATCCAAATGCACAAATTTTCACTATTCCAATTAATTGAAATATAAAATTAAATTTGTAAATTTTTAATTACCCTTGATACATCAAATTTCAATATTTGCTTTCATATAAATTAATAAGAATTCTATTTCTTTCTATATTTAAATTAAAATCTAATTAATTTAATTCATTTTAAACATCGAATTTATACGGGTCGTTACACTCTTCCTCACTCAAAACTTTTCGTCCCCGAAAAGGAACAGAAGGGAAAAGAAGAATTCAATAACAATACATCTTATTCAAAATATTTAACTTATAAACAATAATTTACTAAATTTATTACCTTAAATAAAATATGCCCATTTTATAATCATTATATCCTTTTATACTTAAATTACTAAAGTTTGGAAAAACATTTTCAAAATATTTCTAAGTTCAAATTTTGCGAAAAATATTCGCAGAGTCTCCTTTGTACGGAGAAGCTCGGGAGAAAATATAATATTAAATATAACAATTATATACATATATTATCCAAAATATTATATCCCAACATGGGAAAATATATAAAATAGCCTTAAAAACCGAAATCCGAAAATATACCTATTTGTCGGGCAATTTACGCTTAATTTATAGAACCCAAAAGCAGCAGCAATTGCTTCCATAACCTGAATTTTACTTATAAAATCTAAAAGGGTTAACTATGTATATAAAGTGAAATATTTAAGTGGTTTCAATCACTAACAACAATTAAATACAACAACCAACAATTTGAACAAACAACATACACAACAAATACAAAACAACCATTAAATCAAACAAACAAATAATTGTTCGGGTTCGAAACTTTTAAATTGTACGGAATGAAGAATAACTACTAGCGCATCATTTACTCAACAGTCTTAAATAAAACTAAGATTATTCATTCACCCAAATCCAATTTTATTAGTATCCTTGCCCAATCAACCATCAACTAAACAACAACAAATCCAAACAACAATCAATTTATCTTATTATTAATTTCATTTCATACATTTGTTGTTTAATTTCTCTTTTATTCATACCACATAAATTTTCCTTTTTATAATTTACATTTATCTCTAACAACTTTTAAATTTTATTTACTCATTCAATGTTTGTTTCATTTATTTTCACTTATTACTTCCAATTTTTCATTTCCATTAACTCAGGTCATGCCAGTTCTTTTTATTTCATTATAATTATTCATTCATTTATTGCATGCCCTCATTTATTTACATTTGTTTATACATAGTATTCATGTCTCATTTAATTTCTTAGCCTTTCCATTTTATTTACTTAAGTTGATAATCATCTATTTGAATTACTTACCTTTAATTATACTTACCTATAGTAAAACTTTAATTATAACCTAAGCTTATAACATTAAATTCCCATTTAACATCGATTTCATTGAATACTCTCATTATTTCAAAATTTCTACTTGTATAATATTCTATTACAATCTCTTATTAAACATTTCAATTTTTTTAATATTTGGTAAGTTATATATATGTTATTTAAGGAATGTAATTGAAAGTTATACAAGTTTTCTCATTCTTTTAATTAATTCATTGTTCAATAAGTTTTTACCTTTTCCTTATAAGTTACAATTTCAATTTACCTTGTATTCCTTTCATTTATTTAATGCTTACATTCCATTGTTTTTAATTATAGTAACAGTTTGATTACCCTTACATTTACAACTTTATAGCATCAATTCTTATAAATGAAGAATATCATTAATTCATTTACTGAGGTTTGCAAACACTTGTTTACATTACTTATCTTCCTATCATATTAAATTTTTACTTTAGTTAAAGGTTCCAATTATTAATTACTAACCTTTCATTTCACTACAATAATTGAAACAATTTATTAATGGAAATTTAAGAATTTAATACCGGGTTAAATTTCAAATTATTTTAAAATAATAGATAAATATATTCTTACAACTTATATATCTCTAATTATATTTAAAACAATTCAAAATTTATATATTTTTCAAAAATGAATCTGCAGTAAAACTACTACAGTGGCCTTCCCCCTTCGAAACTCGAAAATGAAAGTCGATGATGCGGCCGCCATCACTGAAATTATTTTCCAGCGATAGGGAGGAAAGTACAAAACTTATTTCTTTCCAGAATTCCTTTAAAATCATACTTTCAAATTTTATTGAAATATATATATCAGAAAATATTTCTAAATACTATTAATAAATTTCAAAATCCTTTGAAAGAAAATTTTCAAAATCACAGACTTAAGTTCTAAAATTTCCAAATTTCATTGATTTTATTTTCAATCTTATTTTACCTATTGTTTTTAAATTTTATTCCTAACACCCAATATATTTCAACCAAATATAATCTTTATAAAATTTATTTTTTATATATAGAAAATATAATAGGCAAAATTATTTCATTCACCTATATTAAAACAAATGTTGTGTCGGTCTATCCTATTAAGTGTTTAGAAATCCCTATTGATGTCATAGTGTCCCATGCATCAATCAGAATTTATAAATACAAAACGGAAAAAAGCAACACAATATCAAAACCTTTTTATAACACTAACAAGTACGCTCTCTCATATATACACTCAGCGACTCCCATAGGGTATTACTACCCTATTAGTAAAGAGTCAAACCCCACAAAGCTAAGGTTTATCACTAAACCAAAGCTCTAATACCAACTGTAACGTTCCACCTTTTCGCACGGTTAAAATCGACACACATGTCAATTCAAACCATACGCAAGGGCGGATTGTTATGGGGTAAATAAGAAAAAACAAGAAGAAAAAACAAACAGAATCTCACAGCAGAAGGATAAAATATAATAATAAATATACAGTTCATGAAACTGTTTACAAAACATTTGATTCTTCTTTATACAATAAATATCAGAGTTCACATACCAATAAATCTCAATGCAGCGGAATACAATGTTGTGGAACCATATAATATATAACAACAATAATAAAATCTTCGTCTTCTTCCTCCAGAAATAAAGTCTTCAAATCCTGAAACGCTCGGACTGACCCGAACGAATTGAAAAGACAAAACACTCGAGTCAGAACTAAAAGATCTTATGTAAGTTAAATCAACAGGAATAAATATGAGTGCAGTAACTTAAGAGATGCTCGGGATTTTCATCTCCTAAGGATCCGTCAAACTATTTACTATGTAAGTATGTAGTATATTTCGCTATTATAATAGTGTCTAATTGTAAAATAAACTTACTTTTTAATAGCGTTAAGGAGTGACCCAATATTCCCCTCAACACATAATATATTCCCATAGTCTATACAGTACCGTAATCTCCCCCGCAATGGGCGTCGTCAGAGGGCACTCCATAGGTATGGTACAAAACCAAAATCGTATAAGGCGCGCTAGGGTAGGCGACACGGCACAACTAGGCAATGCCAGGATAGATATACCAATTGCTATCCGGGCTGGTGGTAACGCATAGCCGCAGCTACCGCCCACCTCGAACAAACTCCCCCTAAAATAAAAAGTAAAAGTGGCCACCGAATCAATCCAAAGTCAGAGTATAGTATCGAAGAGGAGTGTCCGATAAAGGGCGCTAACTCCCTTGGCCCGAGAATCGCTCCTGTTTTAGCCACCTTATGCCAACTCACGGGAGTCGCGTCCACGTATTTACCTCAAAGGAAACGCCGCCACCATCCTACTTCATTCTGGAATCTCCACCGCGTACACGGTTGTTAAAGTGGTTTTCGGAGTTGGCAAAGAGTATGACAACTTCCGATCCCGGTCTTTTCAACAACCAAACGTTATTATAACACCGCGATCATTTAAAAAATAATTATACTTTCAAAACCAGAATATATTTATCCATTTCAAAACCCATAAATACGATATCTTTTCCCTTTCAAACCAAACTCATTTGATATTATTTTTATAAAAACCCAAATTAATATAATATCATTTTATTTCAAATATATATTTCTTTTCCAAAATCATATTGTTTTCAAACTTATAATAATCGAAAACCAAACATTGAATTATAACTTTCAAACTATAATACTTCGAAAATTCATAGCTTTAAACCATAATTTCTAAAACTTAAATGGTTTGGATATTCTAACAGTATATAACATCAATAGTTTGGATTCAAAATTCTTTATAAAATAAAATAATTTCCGCAACTTACAATTTATTTCATTTAAGATTAAGTCAAAATCCATAAATTTAAAATCGCTTTCAGTTTAAATAAACCACTTCAGTTTCAATATGTTTCAAACTTTGAATATTAAACAATTGGAACTAAGGTTGGAAATTTCTGTTTCACCAATTTAAAGTCCTATTATTTAGTTTGAAATAATAATTGCATAATAAACTCGTAATCTTTTAAGTAAAACTCAAATTACTTATAAAAGAAATTTTCCTTCAATTTTTATACTAGAAATATTCATTTAATTCACCTTGAATAGAATTCAGTTATAGATATCATACCCTTTTTAAAATTTCAAGTTAATTAACTTTACATCAACTTATGAAGTTAACTTCTTAATTAAGCTCAATTCCAAATAAATTTTCCAATTTAACTCCCAATCTTAATTAATTTACATCCTTTAAAATTATATGTAATTTCAATATCTTAACATGTACTTAACCATATAATATAAAATAATCAAACTCCATCATTCAACTTATTTATTTTATTTAACCAATCCATACATATCCTATCTTCAATACTTTAGCTATAGATGTATATATAAAATAAGATTTTATATAATATCAAAATCTATATTTATTAACCGTATCTTATCCAAACCATAGAAAAATCATTTCAAAAATAATAATTTTTATATATGTACCGCGGTGCCTGTATATAATTTTTCTATCCTATGGTTAAGTGATACTGATATTTATCATTTCAATCCACAATTTAAAAATAAAAAAAATGCGGTTGTATATCATTTCAAACCGTAATCCCGAATAAATGAAATACATGATAATTTGCAGATTTTAAAATATAGTACACATCATCCATTCACCAAACATCAATCATCAATCATTAATTATAATCATCATCCAATTTAAACAAACATCAATATATAACAGGTGATAAATAACTGGTATCAATTTCAGTTTATACTCTAATAAATTTAATAACTGTTAATTGGCAGTTTATATGCAAAATAAATATAATTTAACCGGCAGTTTATATGCAATAATGAATTTAAATAATGCGTAAATTAAATGAATGCAATTTAACTGAAAAATTGATGAAATATATACCAAACATCTATAAATAAAATTTTAAACACATCAAAAAATCAATTTAACAAACATAAGAAATTTTAGAAGTTGTGAGTGGGTTAAAACACTCACCTTTATATGAATCTTAAAATAATAGACTTCTAATCAATAGCTTAGCTCTACGCTTCCTTAGTCTTCTTATTGATTGCTAGCTTTGTTCCGTAATTTCTTTTATTTTGATTTACTTAAATTTCCCTCCTTACTATATTAATATATATATATATATGTATGTATTTATGTATGTATTTTTAAAAGATTTGGAAAAGATTTGAAAAAGAAGAATTTGAAAAAGAAAAGGATTTAAATAAGAAGAACTGAAAATTGTAGAGAAGATCAAGTTTTGAAAAGAAAGAAGAAAGTTTGAAATAGAATAAAACTTGAGAAGAAGAATATTTGAAGAGGAAGGAAAAATTAAAATGAGATATAATAAGGAGATTTGAAGAAAAGAAAAAAAAGAAGAAGGAGATTTTAATGGAGGCTAGGGTTTCATTTGCATCATATCGTATTTATAAGGTTAGAGTTAGGTTTAGGGACAAAGAGATTTGAAAGGAGAGGCTGCTATTAATTAGAAATAAAGTAAATATGAACAACTTGGTATTGAAATATAATAAATATGAACAACCCTTTTTTTTTAAAAGTAGCAGGTATTAAAAAGAGGTAATTATTAATTAGAAAGGGAATGAATATGGAGGGACAAAAATAAATGACACGTTTCGTTAGTTTGATTCTAAATTAATTAAGTGCTAGATACAGAAAAGTTTAAATACATCATATATATTCTCACTTATTTACAATGACTTAAACAAATATTTATGTAAATTTAGAGTTGATAAATCTATCAATTGCAGTGCCAAAACTTCTATTTCATTATATTCAAAATTATAAATTAAGTTCCCTAAAATTTCTATTAAGTTAAATAATCAATGATTATTCCATCTATAAATTTTAAGTAGATGGATTCAAATGTTGGGTTCAGAAACTATTATTTTAATATTCTTGAATTTCAGTTAATCTCTATAAACGTAATACTTTAAACGTTAAATTTCATTTATTTTGCAATACTTCAATTAAATTAATACATATTGCTTTCTATACTTAATCTATATTAACAAAACGTTAGATTTGGATCGATAGAAATCGATTTACCAAAATTTACGTACACATTACGTAAATAAACAACTATATAAATTTGCCACCTATTAGCTCTTAATTTTATTCTTAAGTTTGTTACCTATCAATTTCGATTATACTTCCATCTATAATGCAAATCCAATCCCCTCTAATTGCATAAATTAGGGCAATTTATTGGAATTGATTTCCCATTAAACTTCATAAATTATCAAATTGAAACCAAAATAAAACGTTTATTTATTATAAAAATTTCGTTGTTTAATTGAATTGACCATTCACGGATATAATTTACCTTGATCTCCAATTATTACTTAAATACACACAAAACGTTAAATCTATATTCATTACAATTTGTTACCAAAATCAATTTAACGAAATCAATTACGCCCTTTAAAAATTTCTATTCATTCATTAATTGCTAATTGTTATTCAATTTAAACCCATTCATTTGATTTCCCTATTATGCATCAATTATAAACCCATCATCATAAAGTTGATGTCAATATTTTATACTATAAATTTACCATTTTATATTCCAATATAAATAAATGCTCACATACAAATTAAGATTCTAAATCCAATTAATTATTCCATCTAATCCATTGATTTATTAACTTTAATTATTGCAATTCATTGTCTAACATAAATTTGAATCTATTTCCAAATTTTCACGTTTCAATTAATTAACACCTTACAATAGTTTACAAATAAAAAAGGGATTGTACTAAATAAATATTTGTTGTCCTGCATTACTTTATTACCTCCGTTTACATTCAATCTTCATAAATAAATAATTTATTTCATTGATGAATTCAATACTTGCCTTTATTTACTTAATTTAACTTTATATCCAAATGCACAAATTTTCACTATTCCAATTAATTGAAATATAAAATTAAATTTGTAAATTTTTAATTACCCTTGATACATCAAATTTCAATATTTGCTTTCATATAAATTAATAAGACTTCTATTTCTTTCTAAATTTAAATTAAAATCTTATTAATTTAATTCATTTTAAACATCGAATTTATACAGGTCGTTACAGAATCTCAAGAGGCTACAATAATCCTGCCATCTTCTCGTGATCGGCTTTTACTTCTTGGCAAGTGGCACACCTTCTGACGTTAATAGAAATATCTCTCTTCATCCCTCTCCACCAATATAACTTCTTCATAATCTGAAAAATCTTCGCGATTCCTAGGTGAATAGAGAGTCTGTATTGATTATTTTCTCCAAGCACTTCTTGCCTCAAACCGTCTATATTTGGAACAAAAATTCGATTATTAATTCTTAGAATTCCATTTCCATCGATCTATGCACCCCATTCACCTTGGGTTATCCTTCCTACCCCAAACATTTTCCTTTATTTGCCTAAGCCTCGGGTCCTCATCTTGTTCAGCGGCTATGCGATCCATAAGAGCTCGAGAAGCAACGAGCTAATATAACATGGCTTTGCTCCTACTCAGAGCATCGATCACAAAATTTGCCTTTTTGGGAATATAGTTGATGTCGAGGTCAAATGATAATAAGAATTCGAGCCATCTGACTTGTCTCTAGTTCAGATTCTTGTGGGTAAAGATGTACTTCAGTGATTAGTGGTCCGTGAATTATTCAAATTTTGTTCTAAGAATTCGATGTCTCCATAACTTCAAAGCAAAGATGACGGTGAGCAATTCCAGATCATGAGCTACATAATTAACCTCATGAGTCTTCAACGGTCGACTAGCATAGGCGATAACTTTACCATGCTGCATCAAAACCACACCCAATCCTTCATTATAAGCATCTGTATAAATAGTGAACCCTTCACTACCATCCGGGAGAGTGAGAATATGGGAAGAGGTTAGCCTGCGCTTTAGTTCTTTGAATGCTTCGAACAAACTTAACATTCTTCCTAGTCAAAGCTGTTAGTGGTGAAGAAAGTGGAGCGAAGTTCTCAATAAATCTCTTGTAATAACCAACTAAGCCTAGGAAGCTGCAGACGTCCGTAGGGGATTAAGAGTTTCCCAATATTGATTACAATGATCTTTGTTGGATCAACGAAAATTCCATTCATTGAAACCATGTGCCTAAGAAATCTAATTTCCTCCCGCCAGAAGTGGCATTTAGAGAATTTAAAGTACAATTGATGACTTCTTAGAGTTTCGAGGACAAATTTAAGGTGCACATCATGCACTCTCTCAGTTTTAGAGAAGACTAGAGTATCATTAACAGAAACAAGAACGAATTTGTTTATAACTTCTCGGAATATTGTATCCATGAGGTCAACAAAGTAAGTCGGTGCATTAGTTAAGCCGAAAGGCATAACTAACCATTTATAGAAACCGTCTTCTGTTCGGGAAGCGATTTTGGGGATACTATCTTCTGCAATCCTGAGCTGATGGAAACCAGAAGCATGATCAACTTTTGCTCCATGCAGCTGATCAAACATGTTGTTGATACGAGGCATCGAGTATTTGTTCTTGTGGGTAAGCTTGTTAAGCTCTCTATAATCTACGCACATCCTTAGAGAACCGTCAGATTTTGTAGCAAATACCGTTGTCGTGCCCCGTTCTGAATGACTACGACGAATCAAGCCTTTGGAGAATAAATCTTTGATTTGGATCCTTAATTCAGCTTTCTCTTTAGGTGGCACTCTTCTTGGAGCAAGTACGACTGGCCTAGCTACAAGAATAAGATCAATGCGAAATCCAATTTTGCGCTGGGATGGCAAAGAATTCACTTCAACGAAAACATCGAGGACATGTTGGACGACATGAGTAATGCTAAGATCACTCAGACAAGTGTCAAGAGAGAAAATAAAACTTCCTGCAAAATCTAAAGGCATTCTACACTCCACTACCAAGGGATTTCCACCATCATCTACCAAAGAAATCGTTCGAGATTTGCAGACCATATGAGCATCGGGTGCAGTCATCCAATCTATGCCTAACAGAGTATCGAATCCTAAAAAACCAAGAACATAAAAGTCCCAAGTGAAATGATGCCTATTGCTTTTGAAGAGTCTGACCCCTTTACAAATCATACCAAGATATGCAGGACACCCAATAGGATTTAATACATTTAAAAGTTAAGATGCAGGTTCAGGTTTCAAAATATGGTTGAGTTTGTCATATAAACTGGTAGATATAAAACTATTTGATGCACCGGTGTCAAAGAAAACATGAACGGAAAAATTGTGCAATGAAAAAATACTTTGAAGTGTACTTTTATCGTCTTCTACCCTGGGTGTAGAAATTGTCACTACAAAGATTTCGGATGGGGTTCCTTTCTTTTGGATGGGACAATCTTTCGTGAAATGGCCTGGTTGCAAGCATATGTGGCATAGGTCTAGCCTGGTCATCTGAACTGGTGGGACAGATGCTCCTGCAGAAACTGCGCAACTATTGACATAGTAGCCTTTCTGATCGCATTTGAAGCAAGTGATGGAAGAGATACCAATGGGCTTCCTCTGAGAATTTCCAATTCCACTCTTGTTCTGCCAATTCTGCTGCTCAAAGATAGGATTTCTCTTCTTGGAAATGTTGGTAGCTGCTGAAGGAGTTTCTGAGTAAACAACCAATGCTTCCTTCGAACTCGAGTTCTCATATCTGAGGGCCATATCCGTAAGACTAGTGAAGGTGCCATGAACATGGGTAGTCAGACGGTCATAATATTCGGGACGAGCGTCGGCTATGAACTTCTCATTCTTCTTAAGCGGAGTATCGATCAGACCGAGTCCAAACTTGGATAGCTCATGGAATTTCCTTTCATACTCCGAAAATGACATGCTTCCTTGCTTAAGATTCATAAAGCTACGATATAACTGAGATTTTCCATCTTCAGGCATCTACTGGGTCATGATACTTCCTTAAACTGCACCTAAGTGATTCCTGCTTCCTCGGTGCGGGTGGTAACAGATTCCCTCCAATCTTGGGCAGCATCTTGCAACTGCTAAGCAGCCAACTGACGCTTTTGGGCATCGGAAATCTCAAGTCCAGTGAAGATCCTTTCCAAGCTCTTAAGCCACTGCTGAGCTTCAATAATGCTTTGGACCCTGAAAATTTAGTACCACCAAGCTGTGCGAACTCTTTGCAAAGCTTAGTGAACTTCACTGGTGGAACTGGTGCAGTAGCATTTGGTATGGGGCCATTTCCTCTTCCCTGACCTCAAGCATTTCTTTTATTGCTCATCCTAAAAAGTTAAGGGTGGATTAGAACAAGGAAAAGCATGAACTTAAGGAAATCCTAATAAAAGCGAATTTTTAACAAGGAAGATGTATTCAAATTGATAGAAATTTTGAAAATAGGTTGGATTTTTTTTTAAAATATTTTCAAAATACGCTCTCTAAAGAATGATTCCACTAATTATAGGGCATTACTAACTCTATTCCTAATGAGTTTACCCTCAGGCTAAGGTGTTCACTAAACCAAAGCTCTGATATCCAAACAACTTAAGTAGACAATAAACCATCCTTGTTCGACTTAAACCATTCAAATAAAATAGATTATCAATTTGTGGTTTTAATATCGAATCAGACACAGAGTCACACGTAGGATAATACAGAATCTCATAGCGGAAATAAATAATATACATAGTAGTTCATGAAGCTACTACACCAAATATATCAGAGTTACAGACTTTAATTATACAATAATATAGATAAATAGAAGTTTACTGATACAAGCCAAAATAAAATAAATAAGTAATACTGGATAGAGTGGAGTCTTCAACCAATTCTTCGGCTCTAAAAATAAGCACTACTCACACAATGCAACACTCAGGCCGACCCGAGCGTAATGAAAAACAAAACACTCGAGTCAGGACTAGAAGTTCTCATGTAAGTAGTCCTGCTCAAGTAAGATGCACAAGTAACTCAAGAGATGTTACAGATTTTTCATCTCTTAAGGATCCGTTAAACCATTTATATATACAATAGGATACGCTATATATGTAGTGTCCGTAGGTAGAGAAAATATCTTTCTTAACGTTAAGGCTTTACATTAATCCTCATTAATGTGTTTTTAAGCATTATCGTACGATTTGCATTTGACACCACCAGTAGAACGTCGGTAGTCAGGGACGCGCCGTGATATGACAACACTAAACCAAAATCGTATGAGTCTTGTATAGGGATAAAAGTATGAAATGATACGTGAGGCAATGCCCAAGGTAGGATACTACCAGTATAGGTCGTAGGGTTGGTGGTAATGCATCATTTCCATAACCTCCCACCGCGTCCAACACTCCCATAATCGAAGGGTGATCACCAATAACAATCAAAACAGTATATTCAGATGAAGAAGTGTGTCCACTTGGGTAGTCTACTTGGCCCTGTCAAGCCATTTTGTTTTAGCCATTTCAAATTGGCACAAGTGTCGGAGTCTATCCATCATCGTTCTCTTTCTTCAAATCCAGCAAACATACGCCAAATCCAACCACTTCGTTTTGGATCATCATTTCACATACACAGTTATTAAAGTGGTTCTGGTATTGACAAAGAGTATGTTCATATCCGGCTCCGGTCTCTTTAATAACCGATGTGTAACGACCCGAAAAAATTCGATAAGTAAATTTCTTAATTTAATAAGATTTTGTTGACTTGATAGTGAAGGAAGTAAAAATTTAGTGAATTATTAATAGAAATAATAACTTGGATAAGATTGGTAAGTTAATTTTAATAACTTGAATGTAACTGTATAAATATAAGTTAATTGTTAATAACTTGGATGTATTTCCAACAGGTGAAACAATGTAAATGTAAATTTTATTCTTATTGTAATAAAAGAATGTTACCAGGATGTAATGCTTAATTTGATTTAAAATCTTAATTAATGTGTGCATTAATTTATGAAGGGATATAAAAGGTAAATTAATAATTTAAAGTTGACTTACTAATAAAATAATGTATAATAAATGGAATGAATTAGTGTATGAACTAATGGTAGCACTTGTTGTAAAATAATAAGTAAAATAAAACGTAACAATAATGATTAAAGCTAATTATTGATAAAATGAAATTACAATAATTTAAAATGTATAAAATGTTATACTAGTCTTTGGATTGAATATAAGGAAACAAGTGTAGACTTGGTAATTAACATTTATTTTTGACAATAGAAGTGAAACCCCAATAAAAATAGGGTTAATTGTTGCCCTTGGGTCTGTAAATAATAAATTTAAATGTAGTAAAAGTAAACGAAGGTAATAATTATGTGTTGCCCGTTATTTTGTCTATTAATTGAAATGAGAAAATAAAATTTGAATAAATATAAACAAAAGTTACATTTATGTGGGAGGTATTACAATGTTTAGAAGTTGTTAAATTAGAGTATATTAGGAAATAGAAATTGGATTGGAATCAATTGCAATAAATCTAAATAAAATATTACGTTAATGTTAATTAAGGTAATATTTGGAAATAAATATTTATTTATGTAAAACTTAATAAATGGATAAATTGAAATGAAAGAAATGAATGTAAATACCTGATTAGCTAATGGAATAATAATAATATAGTTAATGGTAATTAAATAAAAGCATAAGTACTTAAGATTTGTAACGGTTGCTTGATAATTGGGAATTCATGAGTGTAATTTAAGGCATGGTAACACTTGTATAAGTTACCTTTTTATTTCATTTAATAATAAAATTGAAAATCAATTAGAGTAAAGGAACCTTAATGTTGTAATAATAAGAATTAATGCAATAACTAAATTAGTGCTCACCCTGTTATTGAAACAGATTGTAAAGTTATGATTAATTGAAATTAGTAAATTGAGAAATGAATTCAAAGTTATGTTAACTGGTGAGTAATGCGTAATAAATTGGAAATTTATACAATCAATGTACGTTAAGTAATTATAACGTTTATGGTTGATAATAAATGTTACTTTAGTGATTACTAATATAATAACGGAACTGTGAATTGACTACAATATAGTAAATAGAGATATGATAGTCAATAAATAAAGGATGGACTGGGAGCACTAATATAATTAATGTAAAACAAATATTAACTATCTTTATAGAAAAAATAATAGAGTGAAAAGTAAATTAATTGGAACTATTTGAAAATTCAATTTATAATTCTTGAATATAGTGAAATTGAAAGTTAACACTAAAATATATAGATTTATCCAAATGGACATTTAAATTTGGTTAAACTAGTGTAAATGATTAAGAAAGTTAAAACTGATGAAATATATTAATTATACAGTTGAAGTTGAAAAGTAATTTAATTTAATTTAATATTAATTTATTTAATTAACTGAAAAAATAGTCATTTTGACCACTGACTCGGATTTCGACGAAACTAGTTTCATCGGATCCGTAACGGTGAATTATTGTAGGATTTCAAGTTTCGTAGCGATCGGACCTGTCGTTTGATCGTACGAACGCGAAACGCCTTAAAATCGATTTAATTGAAATCAATTTGAAAAATATTGATTTTAGCATAACTTCTTCATACGATGGAATTTGGACATGAAACCTGCTCCATTGCATTTAAAATATTTTAAAACATCTATTTTGATATATGGGTTGACCCAATTTCATTCCGGAATCGAAACGGGCTTTTTGGGCCACTTCGTCGTTAGCGCGTATATTCAGATCGTGTCCATCTATTCTATTTCAACCCTACATATAAATACCCGGTTATAAACCTTAGCGTACTCCTATTTCTCTTTTGTCTGTACATATATTTCATCTACCTCTCCTCCTCAATGTCAGACAAATACCTAATATCAATTGCAATTCAAAAACCAGTGAAATTTCAAACTCCTCAAAAAAATTCAGAAAAATTATATATCGAAGCTCTCGATGCACACATCTTGGTTCTGTAGTTCGTTTTTGGTTTTGGATCACCGTTTGTCCAAAAATCACAGAACCATTTTCGGTCGTTCATCGCGCGTCGATGAACATCGACTGATTGACGAACCGTTTTTGGGTTTTGGAGAGGAGGCCGAGGGGATTGCATCTAGATGATTAGTTTGTCGATTGGACGGTTAGATGTAGCGAAAAATTCGACTAGGGTTTCAATGTAAGAGGCGGCGGCTGCGATTTTAGGGCTCGACGATGTCGTCGCTTGGGGGTGAAGCATGGGTGATCGCGTGGAGAGGTTCGGTGGGACGCGGCCTGGCGTAGGCGGCAGTGGCGCGCACGATTTTTGAGGCAGCGCCTTGATTTTGTACGGACGCGTGCGGGTTCGGTGCTGTAGCGTGCAGTGAAGGAGAGTGATGACGTTGTAAAATTTATCTATTATATTTATTTTATTTAATTAAATTTTGTTTCTGATAATCTAACGGACATAACTCTCACTTACGAGGTCCAACTCACGCGCGGTTTTCTCCACTACGTTCGTATTGGAATTTCAAGCATTTTGGCGATGGTTTGCATGAATTCTGAGACTGTCCAATTTGTGGGTTTAAAGTGGATTTAAATTCAATTTAAATTCAAAAGGTGAGTGTTTTAACCCACTCACAACTTCTAAAATTTCTTATGTTTGTTAAATTAAATTTTTGTTGTGATTATGCATTTATTTATGACTTTTCATATATATTTAATCATTATCTCAGTAATTGCATTTATTTAAATTAAATCATTATTTAATTTATTATTGAATATAACTGCCAGTTAAATACCCGTTATACATATATTATCAGTTATCTCTTGATATTGACTGATTGTTTTGGATGATGATTGTGATGGATGTGTGATCTGTTGATGGATGAATGGATGTTTATTTTATATCATTATAATCTGCAAGTTCTTTATCTGTTATTTTTGATTCGGGATTGCGGTTTAAAATGATATACAACCGCATTTTTATTTTTAAATTACGGATTGAAATGATAAATATCCGTATCACTTGACCATAGGATAGAAAATTATATACAAACACCGTGATCTATATATATAAATATTTTGAAATGATTTTCTTTGGTTTTGTAAAGAAATATATGGATTATGAGATATTGATTTAGATATTTACAAATGTTATTTTATATATATAATTAATTTCTTGGTTTTAAGCTATGTATAAAATTTGTTTAAAGTATAAAAGAAGTTAATAATAAAAATTTGATTTTATTAAGATATAATGTGGTTAATTATTTATTTAAATTATATTTATAGAGTTTATAATGACTTAAAGGTTGGAAGATTAATATGAATTTGATTTGAATTTAAATTATCCTTGAATAAAATTGATTTGAATTTTTAATAAATTTGAAATTTAAAGGGGTTGAATTGGTATAACTCGATTTTGGTTTAGAGGATTTAAATGAATATTATTAAGATAAATTAAATTGAAAGTATATCCTGTTATTGAAGTTTAAAGGTTTTACTTAAATGAATATTTGATTTATTAAGTAAATATTTCAAATCGAAATAATAGTAATGAAATTTGATATATATGAAATTATCAAAGAATTCGTTTTGAAATGGTGTAATATTTAAAGCTTTGAAATATATGGAAATTGAAATGGTTTATTTGAGAATTTAAATCTATAATTGGAATTGATTTGTGAAGGTGAAGAAACTATTTTATTATATAAGTAATTTATATTTAACCCATTTAAGTGGTGGGGTTACATTTCAAAGTTATGAAATTCAAAGTTTAATGTTTTTGAAAGGCTATATTTCAAGCGTTGGGTTTAGAATATTATAACTTTTAAATTGTTATGGTTTAAAAAAAGGGTATATTTGCAAAGGATATCATATTGATTTGGTTTTAAAAAAATGGAGATGATATCATGTTTACATGGTTTTGAAACTGGTATCATATTCTGGTTTTAAAAGTATAAATTATTTTAAAAGACCGCGATGTTATAATAACGTTGGGTTGTTAAAGAAACCGGGATCAGAAGTTGTCATACTCTCTGCCAACTCCGAAAACCACTTTAACAACCGTGTACGCGGTGGAGATTTCAGAATGAAGTAGGATGGTGGTGGCGTTTCCTTTAAGGTAAATACGTGGACCCGACTCCCGTGAGTTGGCATAAGGTGGCTAAAACAGGAGCGATTCTCGGGCCAATGAGGTAGCACCTTTGATCGGACACATCCCTTCGATATTATACTTTGACTTTTGGATTGATTTGGCGGCCACTTTTGATTTTCTTTTTGGGGGTGTGGCTCGAGGTGGGAGGTAACTGCGTGCTACGCGTTACCACCAGCCCGGATGCGTAATTGGTATATTTACCCTGGCATTGCCTAGTTGTGCCGTGTCACCTACCCTAACGCGCCTTGTACGAGTTTGGTTTTCTCCCGTAGCCCGTGGAGTATTTAGGGTAGTCTCCCGATCTGGAGATGCGCTGATACTGGATGGACTACTAGACTATTATGTGGTAAAGGCTATATGGGTAACCCCTTAACGCTATTTAAAAGTAAGTTTATTTTATAATAAACATTATTATAATAGTGAAATATTACTGCATAGTAAATAGTTTAACGGATCCTTAGGAGATGTGAATCCCAAGCATCTCTTAAGTTACTGCACTCACGTTAGACACTAGATATGAGATGTCAAACCCCGTAAACATCACCGACGCCGTTACACTCATATTTATTTCAGTTGATTTAACTTACATAAGATCTTTTAGTTCTGACTGGAGTGTTTTGTCTTTTTAATTCGTTCGGGTCAGTCCGAACATTTCAGGATTTGAAGATTTTATTCTGGATGGCGAAGATGAAGATTTATTATTATTTATTTTATATTCCACTGCACGCTGTATTCCTCTACATTAATTATTATTCGCTGGTATGTGCAACTCTGATATGCATTGTATAAGTATAATCAAATATTTTTGTAAAACAGCTTCATGAACTGTTTATTTGATTATTATATTTTATCGTTCCGCTGTGCGATTCTGTTTTGTATTTCATTTCTTTCTCTGCTTTTTCTTATTACCCCATAACAATCCGTCCTTTTTTATGGTTTAAGTCTGACGGGTGTGATTTACCGTCGATTTAAAGCATACGAAAAGGCAGGACGTTACATCTAGTATCAGAGCCTGGTTTAGCGATAAACCTTAGCTTTGTGGGGTTTGACTCTTTAATAACAGGGTAGTAGTACCCTATGATGAGTCGTTGAGTGTATATATATGAGAGAGCGTATATGTTGGTGTTATAAAAGGTTTTAATATTATGTTAATCTGTTCCGTTTTGCATTTATAAATTCTGGTTGGTGCATGGGACGCTATGATATCAATAGGGATTTCTAAACACTTAATAGGACAGACCGACATAATATTTGTTTTAATATAGGTAGATGAAATAATTTTGCCTATTATATTTTCTATATATATAAATAAAATTTTATAAATGATATATATATTTGGTTGTAATATATTGGTTGTTAGGTAACAAAATTTTAAATAATAAGTTGAAATAAGATTGAAAATAAAATAAAGGAAATTGGAAATTTAGAACTTAAGTTCCGGGGTTTTGAAAATTTCTTTCAATTGATTTTGGTATATAATAATAATATTTTAGAAGTATTTTCTGATATAAATATTTCAATATAATTTGAAAGAAATGTTTTAAAAGAAATTTGGAAAAGAAATAAGTTCTGTACTCTCCTCTCTATCGCTGGAAAATAATTTCGGCGATGGCAGTCACATCATCGACATTCATTTTCGAGTTTCAAAGTGGGAAGGCCACTGTAGTAGTTTTACTACAGATTTATTTTGATAAAAAAATATAAATTTTAAATTGTTTTAAATATAATTGGATATATAAATTGCAAGCATATGTTTATCTGTTATTTTCAAATGATTTTGAATAAAGACCCGATATTTCATTCCTAAGTTTCCGTTAATTAATGGTTTCAATTAAGTATAGTAAAATGGAATATAACTAATTTATAAATTAGAACCTTTAATTAAAATAATTGATTTAATGCTAAGTTATAAATGAGATTAAAGGAAAGTTGAAATTGTAATCTTATAAAATGAAGGATATAATTATTGAACCATTAATTAATTAAAAGAAATAAGATAAACTTGTATGATTTTATTTACATTCTTAAAGGCATATATATAACTTACCAAAAGATGTAAAAAGTTGAAATGTTAATAAGAAAACGTAATGGATATTAGACAAGTAAAACTTTTGTAATAGGAGGGTTCAATGAAATTCTTTAATAGATAAGAACTCGGTATTGTAAGTAAGAAATTTTAACTTAAGTAAATAAGTTGAAATTATTTCTAAATAAAATTGTAAGAAATAAACGTAAATTAGAAAGATAAAGCATTATATGAATGTAAAAGAGAAATAAAACAACAAATGTATGAATAGAATTAATAAGGATAAACTTAATCTGTTGTTTGGAATTGTTGTTGTTTGTTTTGGGTTATGGTTGTTTGGTAAGGATACTTTAAAGTTGTTTGCATGTATGAATAATCTATTTGGTTTCGCCTAAGGCTGTTGAGTAAAAGGGTACACTTAATAGTTTATTTTCATTCTGTACGATTTAAAGTTTGAACCCGATCAACTATTTGTTTGTTTGATATGAATGGATAATTGATGTGTGTTGATTTATGTGATGGTTGTTTGCTTGTTGCAAGTGACGGTTAGTATGTTGATTGTTTGTTGTTATTTGAAACAACTTTAAATATTTCATTTTATATAATTGTTAACCCTTTTGGATTATATAAGTGAAATACATGTTATGAAGGTAATTGCTACTGCTTTTGTGTAACGACCCGTAAATTTTCAATAATCAAAGCTGTCAATTTAATAAGATTTTGATAAATATTTTGGAAGAAATAAAAAAATTGTAATTTAATAATGAAATGAATGCCAAAATGAGATGTAAGTTTGTACTTAAAAAAAAGAAAAACTAATTATTAAAAATTGAAATGAAATCACAGTTTATTGAAGTAATGTAAATTGTTATACTTGGCTATAAATTTATGTAAGAAAAAAAATGCAAACATTAAAATTTATAAATGATTTAGTATGAAAAATGACCATTGAATAAAGATTTGGTATATAAGAATGGTAACGTATGTTTGTGAACAGTGAATTCAAAGGTGTGATTAAAAGTTATAGTAACGGTTGTAAGTTACTATTTAATGGGTCTATTAATCTAGTTGTAAATGTTACATTTAGGTGTAAAAATGGATATAAGTAAATAAATGTAAGTTGTGTGGGTAAATGAATTAGTGTATAATTTATGGTAATTGAATGAATTGAACATTATGTAAGCAATTATGATAATTAGTGGACATGATAAACTTGAGTGTAATATAAAGATAAGGATAAAATTTATTGCAAGTTACATTTATTTAGGCTGCTAAATTTAAAGTAGGAAATCAATTACACTTAAATGTAAGTAAATTTTCATTTATATGAGATAGGACAATAATTGTAAAGTGTGAATGTAATGATATAAATGGGAATGTATATTTTATGAAACGTATATTTTATCCATAAGATGAAATAAAGGAATGAAACCAAGTTGGATAAATGGATTGAGGTTTTAATTATAATAAACGTATATATTTAGCAAACTCAATATAATTGAAAATAACAGTTATTATAATAGAAAGATGAAAATTTGAATATATATTTATGTAATGAATGATAAACAAATAATAGCTAGGTTTATAGAGTGATAATAGATTTATAAAAAGAAAAGAATTGAAGCAAGGCAATTATTGGAAATTTAATTAAATGTGAATTCAATTCATAACAAATAGAATTGTGGTAAGAGAATGGAATTAATTACTTTTCCAATTGAAGATTTGGGTGCATTAGGAGGATATAAATTAGTATCTAAACCAATGTTTATATGGGTTTATTGGGAACTTAAAACTTATACTTTTAAATTTAAAATACAGCGTTTTACACGCAATAAGTTTATGTGTTTTCATTATATATATATATATATATATATATTTCATATTTATTTATCTATGTTTGTTTCTTTAATTTTTTTTTTAACTGTATAAACTTAGATTTTATTTATTTGATTTATCTATTTTAATGGCAAGGAAACAAATTAATTAGGTGTATGTTACTTTGCTTTAATTGGCATACGTTACATTGTTTTATTTCCCGCCTCTTTATTTGCCTATCTTTTATTTCCTATCTCCTTAATAAATTTCTAGCCGTGTATTCATTCCACAAATCACGTACAAAATAATTCCCTAACATTTCATTCCTCTTTGCCTCTTTATTTTCTAAACTTTCCATTTAATTTCCCTTGTCATTCCCTTCCTTTAGCCGTTCAAATCCTTTGGGAAACCCTAGCCGCCACTTTGATATTCACGTACAAATTAGCATCTCAATTCCTCATTTCCTTTTTGTGTGAAAAAAAAATTATATTCAAGTTCTCAATTCCATGGCCTCCTCTTCTTCTTCCTTCTCTTTCTCCTCTTTTTCGTTTTGTTTTCCTTTTGTTTTCTTCATGCTAGTTCAGTCACCACCTTGTTCACCTCTTCACCATAATTCCGACCTCATCCTCTCTCCACCACCTCCATAACCGGTCCCGCATGCCACCAAAACTATCATGGCCAAGACCCATGATGTTTAAGGTCAAGGTTACGCCATTTGATCCATATTCTTTTCATTTTTTTTGATTTACAATCTTGTGTTGAATTATATCCTTATAATTTGTGTATTTGTTTATGTACAAGATTGGATCTTGACTCTCCATCACCCAAGTATAGTCGTGCTTTGTCGTGCCTTGTCGTGCTTTGCAGAGTTTAGATTTGTGTCTTGAATTTGATTTCTAGCTTTAAAAAGGTGAGTTTTATCTCTCTAGACATACGTACTTTTAATTTGTGAAACGATGACATGTGAATTGTATAAATTAATATGTTATGTTATTATGTTCATATATGCCTGTGATAAATCTATATGATGTTAAATATTTCTATATCCCTGTTACATCATCTGTTATGATTTTATTTGTTATACTGTTATTTATTTCTTGTTTATCACACTACAAGTTCCCTATCACTATGGGCTGAAATGATAGGCTCGAGTGATTCTATTGTATTTATTTTACTTGGGATTGCGGGTTTGAAATGATAGAACCCGGATTTTTCTTCTTAAATCACGGATTGAAATGACATATTATCCGTATCATTTGACCTAGGTTAGAAAATATCATACAGGCCCATGGTTATATTTTTAAATGATATTTTCCTAAAAATTTAGTAAGTACTTTAAATATTTCAGAAAATTATTAAGTATTTTGAATTATAAATATATGAAAATTTTAACTTAATTTGATTTAATGCTTTAAAGTGTAAAGAAATATTGTTTTTATATAAGTTAAATTTTTTATAAGTTAATTGGTTTTTAATGGAATTTAAAGAATCTTATTTATGATAAATAACTTAATAATTAAGTTTGATTAAATTTGGAATCTTAAATCTAGCCTGGTAATTGTAATAAAGGTTGTTTCCCACGATGGACATATTTTGTAAAATAAACAATGTATTTTTGAATAAATAAAATGAAATACACTTATATGTGACATCTTGTAATAAGTTTTGGAATCATAGTGGAATTGATGTCTAAAGGAATAAAATTTGTAAAGAATTTGATTGTTTTAACTATGATAAAATATCTTTTGTAAAATGTTATGTTTTGTAAGATAAATAACTATGACTTTGAAATGGAAAATGTAAGTTAAACACACATGTGAGATGTATGTTTAATTAATATTTTAATTGGTTAATATAATAAATGTTCTTTATTGTAATAACAGTAATGAAAGAAAAGTGTAAGTTTTAATTAATGAAAGAAACCTGCAAGTTTTTAATTAATGCAAGAAATAGTGCAAGTTTTAATTAATGAAAGAAAAGTATAAGTTTTAATTAATGAAAGAAACGTATAAGTTTTTAATTAATGAAAGAAACATGTAAAGTCCTAATTAATGAGAGAACATGAAAGTTTTTAATTAATGCAAGAAACATGTAAAGTTTTAATTAAGGAAAGAAACATGTAAAGTTTTAAGTAGTGTGGTATTGATTAAATTAATAAATGCTCATTACTGTAATAGGAATGTAAATTTAAAACGTACCTTTGATAATGCAAGTTTTAATTAGTGTAATATTGAAAAATGATAAATGCTCTTTATTATAATAAATGTAAGTTAAAACGTACATTTGACATGTAGATTTTAATCAATGTAATGGTGTATTTTAAATTGATTAAAATGATAAATGTTACTTACTGTAATAATAAAATGTAAGTTGATAACGTACATTTGATAAGCAAGTTTTAATTTATGTAAATGGCATACTTTAAATGATTAAAATAATAAAGTTTCTTTATTGTAATAATAATGTAAGTTAATAAGGTACTTTTAACTTAACATAAGAATTTCGGTTTTAAATTGGATATTACAGTAAGAAAGTTTATTTAACTATAAGGCTATGATAAATTGACCATGTTAAAATTGTAAGCTTATAAATACTTTGATTATATAAAATGTTAATGTGGAAAGTATTACATTCCAAAAATGCCATGATTCCTTAAGGTAACATTTCCAAAATGCTATGATAATTTAAAGGAATATTTCAAGTTTAATAAATTGAAAGAAATATTCAATGATTTGGAAATTTGGGTTTTTATAAATTGAAAGAAATATTCCATTATAAAGTTCTTTTCATTTCTACCCTGCCATGTCTGCTCATGGAGACCACAGCCTTACCTTCCTTGTCCCCTCAGTAGTACCGTCTACCGTACCCTCTGCCTACACTGTTCCTTCTCCAACCATACCCTCTGCCATACTAGTTGACCCCTCTTCGTCCCTCTCTGACTCTCTGGTCCGTACCTCCGCTAATTCTTTGTCCACAGCTGGTCATGCCCTAACCTTTTCTCCTTCTTCCCCGCCCCTCTTGGTTAACCCCCCACCTGATCCACCTGATCCCGTTCTAACTGCTCCCCCGCCTCTTACTCCTGTACCTCTTGCTCCTCCTCCTTGTGAACGGGCATGGACTTCCTTGTTCAAGCATATTCCCAAGAATGCAGGGAAGTACATTCCCGTTCACTTGTCACCTATTTATGAAGATGATGCTTTAGTGCCACCTGCTGATGTCATTGATGCTGGTACGACGATTTGGAAAGATACTTTAGTGGGGTTCTTTCTAGATAAACCGCTTTCCTATACTGCAGTGATATCCAAACTTAAACTGATTTGGAAACTTAAAGGCTCAGTGAAAGTTAAGTCTGACGGTATATTATTCTTGTTTAACTTTTCTTGTGCTGAGGACAGAGATAACATCCTTCAGTGTGATCCCATTATTTTGAACAAGAAGTTATTTATTCTTAAGCCTTATGATCCTTCCATTAGCAACGTTGCTGGATCAGTAACAGCAGTTCCTGTTTGGGTTAATATGTATAACCTTCCAATTTTTGCGTGGTCTCCCCTTGGGATTAACTGGCTTTGTAGCCATCTGGGGAAGATGTTGTGCATGGACCAAATGACTGAAAAACAGGAAAGACTTAGCTATGCCAAATGCTTAGTGGAAGTAAAACCGAGTAAGGAGCTACCAGAAGAATTTATGGTCAAGTTGGTTGAAGGTGGGCAACAGAAGATACATGTTCAATACATGTGGAAACCTGACATTTGTGTGTTATGCAATGCTTTTGGACACAAGTCTGATGTTTGTAATAATAAGAAGGAAGAGTTGTTTGAGAACAAAGTGGAAGATAATAGTAAGACAAACAAAGAAAAAGAAGTGATAAAAGCTAAACCAAAACAATTGAAAAGAAATGAAAGACAGGCTGTTAAACGAAACTTTAAGGTTTGGCAGCGTGTAACCAGGAAAAGGATGGATCCAGTAAACAAAAGTAATAAGGAAGAAAAGAGAGAAGATATTGTAGAAATGCAGAGAGAAGTGAGTGAAGTTAACAAAAGTTGTGAACTTACTCACTCAGGAAAAATTGAAGTAGAAAAACAAGTCACGAGAGAAATACATGAAAGCAACGAAAAACACGAAGAAGACACTGTGAATATAGTGGTAGGAATCGAAGGAGATGTGGAGTGTAGTGAAAGTGAAACTGAAGGCAACCCACTGACATATAACAAGTTTGCAGTGTTACTTACACTAGATGACGAGGAAAACGTCAGTGATAAGCAAGAAGAGGAAATGAACGTTAGAGATAAATGTCAATTTGTACAAAGTAAAGTGGATGCTAAACAACAGGAAAATAATAAACAGAGACAAAATGAAGAAGAAGGCAGTAGCAAAACTAAAAAAGAGAAGCACAAGATGGTCCATACAAAGTTCGATACATGCAGGAGGGAAGTGGAATTTGAAGAAAACAAAGGGGTTGGTGAAGCAAGTAATTGTGAAACGCTAGAGAGTGGTCTAAGGAAAAAGAACAACATCAAGTTACCAAAACACAGTACTAAATCACAAGAAGACAAGGAAGTGCACATCCCATGCACAGCAAAGCACACAAATCATTCTTCCAATACATTTAACCCTGACTTTAACTCATCCCCAAATACCCCTTTACCACACTTGTATTCCAATATCAAACCACCTCATGCTTTCAAAGCCCCGCCTTCTGCAGCTATCACAACTCTACCAACCAAACCTACTACACCAACTCAGTCATTTTCCAAAATGCAAGAAGATTCTTCTAAACAAGCAGTGACCCCCCTATCAGCCACCATTCCTAATTACTTGTCTTCGTTACAAGCAGTTACTAGGAGTATGAAAATGGAGTTTCTCAACGCACAAATTGACCAATGATGCTACGCATTGGGGCATGGAATATACGTGGTGCACATCAAGTAATTAAGCAGGACCAATGTAAGCAACTAATATCTACTCACCAGCTGGCTGTCTTGGCAGTTCTTGAAACAAAATTGAACCTTGCCCTTTCTATCAAAGCTGCAGAGTACATCAATCCCAGATGGAAATTCATACACAACCACAATGAAGCAACTTATGGTCGGATTCTGATCCTTTACAATCCAAATCTTGTCCAACTATCCCCAATCCTATCCACTCCCCAGCTGATTCACTGCCATGCCTTAGATATCAATGAACAATCAACCTTCTATGTCTCCTTTGTGTATGCTTACAACTCTGTTAACGCTAGAGAGTCCTTACTTTCTGTAATTCCTTCTCTAAGACAAAACACCCATCCATGGTTAATTCTAGGAGATTTTAATTGCTGTCACTCTCTCTCTGATAGAATGGGGGGTAATCCCCTCTCCCTCAGTGAAATAAAGCCCCTAGCTGATGCTCTCTATGACTCTGACCTTGTCAAGATTAGAACTCTGGGCATGCAGTATACGTGGAATAACAAAAGGAGGCATGGTTGTAGAACCTTCTCCACCATAGACCATTCATTCTCGAACCAATCTGCATATACAAAATGGCCTCTCCTGTTCAACCACATTCCACCTCCTCTCCTATCTGACCACTCTCCTCAAATTATCCATCTTCGTGAAGCGGACTTGAGGGGGAAATCAAATTTTAAATTTTTTAACTCATGGACATCTGAACCAGACTTCAAAAACATTGTTTTATCTGCTTGGAATTTGCCTAAAATTGGTAATCACTTGTATGTTTTGCAGGAAAAAATCAGGGAAACTAGGAAAGTCTTGAAACAATGGGCGCATAACAAGTATGGTGAAGGAGACAAGATGAGCACAGTGATTAAAAGAAGACTTACTGATGTCCAGACAGCTATGATGGCCTCTGTCAACAATGCTAATCTATCAGAGGAGGAAAGTGTTCTCTCTTTGCAATACCAACAAGCTTTAATTAAAGAGAGTGAGATGATCAGGCAGAAAACGCGAATAAAATGGAGAGAAAAAGGTGATAAGAATAGTGCTTACTTTCACGCTAGTCTAAAGGACAAGCAAACCAGTCAGAACCTCTCTACAATATATGACACTCAAGGTAATCTTCACACATCTCCACAAATGGTCAAGGAAGCTGTAGTCAGACACTTCTCTGAATTATATGGAAATGCTAATCACTTCGTGCCGAATATTGATCTTATACCCAGTGACATTCTCCCCAGATTAAATTCAACTGATTATGACCTTCTCTGTAAGGAAGTAACCCCTGAAGAAATAAGAAATGCCATGTTTTCATTAAACACTGAATCTTGTGGAGGACCTGATGGTCTCAACACTCTATTCTATACTTCTTGCTGGTCTATCGTTACTGCTGACGTAATCAATGCCATTCTCCTCTTCTTCAGAAAGGGTAAACTCTTCAGATCATATAACTACACTAACATAGCTCTTATACCCAAAATGAAAAATGCGCACTGTGTTAGTGATTATCGTCCCATCTCCTGTTGTAACACCATATACAAATGCATCACCAAGGTTATAGCTTCTAGACTCAAACTTGTGCTCCCCAATATTGTTTCCAAAAATCAGGCTGCTTATCTTCCAGGTAGAAGTATACTGGATCATGTTCTTCTTTCCCATGAACTCATCAAAAATTATAAGCGCAGGAACATATCTCCTAGAGCTATGTTGAAGTTGGACATCATGAAGGCATTTGATATGCTGCAGTGGAACAGTATTGTCAGAATCATGGGATATATGAACTTCCCTCCTCATTTCATTGCTTGGATATATGAGTGTATTACGTCTCCTACCTTTTCAGTTACTATCAATGGAAGGAGTGAAGGTTTCTTTACTAGTGAACAAGGGATAAGACAGGGGGATCCCATTTCGGCTTATATCTTTATCATTGTTATGGAGCTCTTAACGAGAATGTTTGAGAGGATAATAGCTCATGGAAATTACAAGCTTCACCCTGGATGTACTGAACCAAGGATCTCTGCATTGATGTTTGCAGATGATCTTGTTGTTTTTTGTACTCCTCAAACCAACACTCTCACAAGCATAATGCACTCACTTCAAGAATTTTACGAAATGACAGGGTTGAAAGTTAATCTCCAGAAATCTGACATCACCGTTGCTGGTGTTAGTACTGAGCACTGTAGTGTTATCTCGCATATCACTGGGTTGTCCATAAATCATGATACTACCAGTTATCTTGGACTGCCTCTTACTAGTTCTAGGATTACAGTTAACCAATGTCTTCCTCTTTTTGACAAAATTACAGCTAGATTAAACTGCTGGACTTCCAAGTTGCTTAGTCAAGCTGGGAGATTAACTCTTATAAAATCAGTAATATTCTCAATGCAAGTCTACTGGGCTAGAACGTATATTCTCCCCTTCAAACTGATTAAACTGATTAGAGGAGCTATGATGAGATTCCTATGGAAAGGCAGGATTACAGGCAGATACATAGCTCCGATTAATTTTTGTTCAGTGGAAAGGCCCATGGACAAGGGGGGGCTAGGCATTCTCAGCTTAAAGAATTGGAACATTGCTGCTTTTGCAAAACACATAGACACTTTTTTTAATAGTACTGACAGCTTATGGGCTATATGGTCTGATAAGAACGTGATTAAGGGGAGAAGCATATGGAGTATGACTAAGCCTCAAAATTTGAGTTGGACGTGGCAATGCATTTTCAAACTCAAAGAAAAAGTTCTTCCTTTAATGCTATTGAACACGAATCCCATATATAGTGTGAATTTTTGGGAAGACCCCTGGTTGAAACCGGGCCTTATTCTTAAACGACAACTTACTCACAGTGAAATGCAACAGTCTGGAATACATCAGGAAGCTAAAGTTCGTGATACTCTTTACAACCTCCAAAACACGCGCTATTCAACTTCGAATCCTAGGATACAACAAATATGGAACATGATACGTTGTCATAATGCAATCACTGATGTTACCAAACGTATGGTTTGGGGCAATAAGAAGTCTGCCTATAGAATTGGAGACACATATGAATATCTGATGAAGAATGGTGATCGCCCTAAGTGGAGATGGTGCAAACGAACGTGGGGAAGAGACAGTAGCTTGAGACATGACCTAATGCTCTGGAAAGTGTTGAATGGTGCGATACTAACATCTGCGAGGCTTGCTAGTTTAGGTATGAGTATTGATAATCGCTGTAAGTTTTGCAATATTATGCCTGAGACTGTGGATCACTTGTACTTTGAGTGCCACTTAATTCATCAAATCTGGAAAAAAGTTATGGCGAAGTTTCACAGGAGGAATGTGTCTACTGATAACCTGAGAGAGTGGAGAAGAATTTACGAAAGCATCAATAGAAATAATGACAGAGGAAGAACCCTAAATGCAGTGCTTAAATGTTTTTTAACATCGGTTTGGAGAGAGAGAAATGCTCGGTTATTCGATAATGCAAACGCAAAAAATGACAGCAGCTTCAAAAGTTGGGTTTTGAGTGAAATTAGGGATTGTGTGGGCCAACTGACTTATGCAATTGATCCTGGAATACGTGTTTCTCTTCTCTATAGCTTGTAATCATTGTCTTCTTTTGTTTTTGTTTATTGTTGTTTGTTTTCCCCCTGTGCTTGCTGCGCCAAGTGTCCCCCGTTTTTCCATTTTCCTTGTGTTTGTTTGTCGTTCTTATTGGTGTAGCAATATATGGTCGAGGTCCATTTAACCTCGTCGGCCTTGCCAAAAATTTGGGTTTTTATTTAAATGATATATTATTGAATTATTTTTGAAACGGAAATGATACTATTGTGATATGGTTTTGAAATGAGTATGATATTTTGGTTTTGAAAGTATAAATTATTTGAAATAAATATCCATGGGTTATAATAACGATTGGTTGTTAAAGAGACCGGGATCGGATATTGTCTTATAGCCGTCCAATACCGAAAACCACTTTAACAACTGTGTACGCGGTGGAGATTCCAGAATGAAGTAGGATGGTGGCGACGTTCTCGAGGTATATTACGTGGACCCAACTCCCGTGAGTTGGCATATATGACTAAAACAGGAGCTATACGGGGCTACACAAAGGGTCGCACCCTTTCATCGAGCATGCTCCATCGGAAACCATTCTATTATTTTTGTGATTCGATTCGGTGGCGCCACTTTGTTTCGGGGGTATTGTTCGAGGTGGGCGGAAGCTGCTGGCTTGCCGTCACCACCGGTCCGGGAGTGCAAACGGTGTATCCACCCTGGCATTGCCTCTCGTGCCGTGTCATATCCTTATAGCGAGCCCACTACGATTTTGGTTTTAAAGATCCGACCGCGTTAAGGTTCACCATCCCCTTAACGCTATTTTCTATATGATTATACTTTACTGACTAGACACTATTGTATATAGCGTATATCACTACATAGTAAATAGTTTAACGGATCCTTAGCGGATGGGCGGTCCCAAGCATCTTCTAAGTTATTTGTACCTTTGCTACAGTTCACTTGAGTTGGTTTACATTGCATAAGTATGTATGTCCTGACTCGAGTGTTTGTATTTTTATTTACGCTCGGGTCAGCCTGAGTTATTCACAGATTTGGATTTCCACTTTCTGGAGATTGGAATCGCTGGAGATTATCTACTTGTCAAGTTTTATCTTTTGCAGTCTGTTGTTCCTTTCAGCTCTTGTATTAGTAGACTTCTATGTAGTGAGACTTCCTTTGTACTTTATTTCTTCTGTTGTATTTTATTTAACTTTGATATATTTATATAGTAGCTTCATGAACTACTATTTCTTTTACTTCCGCTGCATCTTTATTACTCTGTGTCTGTGATCTGTAATTTTTATTTACTGTATATTCTGAGATTTGCCAAATTTTTATTTACAACGCGGTATTTTGAGCAATTCAATTCCGGCATGAGTGTCTACCTATACTCTTATAATGGATGCGAATGGTTGAAAATATCGGGTTGTTACATTTTGGTTCCATAAATAAGCGTTAATTGCCCGACCAATAGGTACGTTTTCGGATTACGATTTATAGCATTATTATATTGTTTTTCCGTGTTAGGATATATATTATTTTGGAAAATATATGTTGTATATTGTTATATTGATATTATATTTTCTTCCGAGCCTCTCCATATAAAGGATACTCTGCCGAAATTTTTCATAAATTTTGGACTTAGAAAATTTTGAAAGAAAAAAGGTTTTTCCAAACTTTATTTACTTGAATATAAAACGATTTAAGAGTTATAAATTGATATATTTTGTTTAAATTAATTGATTTTGTGAATTAATTTTATAGATTTAATATTTTAAATAGGATATATTATTTTATAATTATTCTTTTCCCTTCTTTTTCCTTTTCGGGGACGAAAAGTTTTGAGTGGGAGAGAGTGTAACGACCCGGAAAAATTCGGTAATTAAATTTCTTAATTTAATAAGATTTTGGTGACTTGATATTGAAGGAAGTAAAAATTTAGTGAATTATTAATGGAAATAATAACTTGGATAAGATTGGTAAGTTAATTTCAATAACTTGAATGTAACTGTATAAATGTAAGTTAATTGTTAATAACTTGGATGTATTTCCAACAAGTGAAACAATGTAAATGTAAATTTTATTCTTATTGTAATAAAAGAATGTTACCAAGATGTAATGATTAGTTTGATTTAAAATCTTAATTAATGTGTGCATTAATATATAAAGGGATTTAAAAGGTAAATTAATAATTTAAATGTTGACTTACTAATAAAATAATGTATAACTAATGGAATGAATTAGTGTATGAACTAATGGTAGCACTTGTTGTAAAATAATAAGTAAAATAAAATGTAACAATAATGATTAAAGCTGATTATTGATAAGCTGAATGAAATTACAATAATTTAAAATGTATAAAATGTTATACTAGTCTTTGGATTGAACATAAGGAAACAAGTGTAACCTTGGTAATTAACATTTATTTTTGACAATAGAAGTGAAACCCCAATAAAAATAGGGTTAATTGTTGCCCTTGGGTCTGTAAACAATAAACTTAAATGTAGTAAAAGTAAACAAAGGCAATAATTATGTGTTGCCTGTTATTTAGTCTATTAATTGAAATGAGAAAATCAAATTTGAATAAATATAAACAAAAGTTACATTTATGTGGGAGGTATTACAATGTTTAGAAGTTATTAAATTAGAGTATATTAGGAAATAGAAATTGGATTGGAATCAATTGCAATAAATCTAAATAAAATATTAATGTTAATTAAGGTAATATTTGGAAATAAATATTTATTTATGTAAAATTTAATAAATGGATAAATTAAAATGAAAGAAATGAATGTAAATACCTGATTAGCTAATGGAATAATAATAATATAGTTAATGGTAATTAAATAAAAGCATAAGTACTTAAGATCTGTAACAGTTGCTTGATAATAGGGAATTCATGAGTGTAATTTAAGACATGGTAACACTTGTATAGTTACCTGTTTATTTCGTTTAATAATAAAATTGGAAATCAATTAGAGTAAAGGAACCTTAATGTTATAATAATAAGAATTAATGCAATAACTAAATTAGTGCACACCCTATTAATTGAAACAAATTGTAAAGTTATGATTGATTGAAACTATTAAATTGAGAAATGAATTCAAAGTTATGTTAACTGATGAAGTAATACGTAATAAATTGGAAATTTATACAATCAATGTCCGTTAAGTAATTATAATGTTTATGGTTGATAATAAACGTTACTTTAGTGATTACTAATATAATAACGGAAGTGTGAATTGACCAAAATATAGTAAATGGAGATATGATAGTCAATAAATAAAGGATAAAATGAGAGCACTAATGTAATGAATGTAAAACAAATATTAACTATGTTTATAGAAAAAATAATAGAGTGGAAAGTAAATTAATTGGAATTATTGGAAAATTCAATTTATAATTCTTGAATATAGTGAAATTGAAAGTTAACATTAAAATATATAGATTTATCCAAATGGACATTTAAATTTGGTTAAACTAGTGTAAATGATTAAGAAAGTTAAAATTGATGAAATATGTTAATTATACAGTTGAAGTTGAAAAGTAATTTAATTTAATATTAATTTGTTTAATTAACTGGAAAAATAGCCATTTTGGCCACTGAATCGGATTTCGACGAAACCAATTTCATTGGATCTGTAACGGTGAATTATTGTAGGATTTCATGTTTCATAGCGATCGGACCTGTCGTTTGATCGTACGAACGCGAAACGCCTTAAAATCGATTTAATTGAAATCAATTTGAAAAATATTGATTTTAGGATAACTTCTTCATACGATGGAATTTGGACGTGAAACAAGTTCCATTGCGTTTAAAATATTTTAAAACATCTATTTTGATATATGGGTTGACCCAATTTCATTCCAGAGTTGAAACGAGCTTTTTGGGCCACTTTGCCGTTAGCGCGTATATTCAGATCGTGTCCATCTATTCTATTTCAACCCTATCTATAAATACCCGGTTATAAACCCTAGCCTACTCCTATTTCTCTTTTGTCTATACGTATATTTCAACTATCTCTCCTCCTCAATGGCAGACAAATACCTAATATCAACTGCAATTCAAAAACCAGTGAAATTTCAAACTCCTCAAAAAAATCCAAAAAAATTATATATCTTGATGCTCTCGATGTACGCATCTTGAATCTGTTGTTCGTTTTTGGTTTTGAATCACCGTTTGTCTAGAAATCGCAGAACCATTTTCGGCCGTTCATCACGCGTCGATGAACATCGACTGATCGACGAACCGTTTCTAGGTTTTGGAGAGGAGGACGAAGGGATTGCATCTAGGTGATTAGTTTGTCGATTGGATGGTTAGATGCAGCGAAAAATTCGACTAGGGTTTCAATGTAAGAGGTGGCGGCTGCGTTTTTGGAGCTCGACGATGTCGTCGCTTGAGGGTGAAGCATGGGGGATCACGTGGAGAGGTTCGGTGGGCCGCGGCCTGGCGTAGGCGGCAGTGGCGTGTGCGATTTTTGAGGGGCGCCTTGATTTTGTACGAACGCGTGCATGTGGGTTCGGTGCTGTAGCGTGCAGTGAAGGAGAGTGATGACGTGGTAAAATTTATCTATTATATTTAATTAATTTAATTTTGCTTCTGATAATCTAACGCACATAACTCTCACATACGAGGTCCAATTCATGCGCGGTTTTCTCTACTAGGTTCTATTGGAATTTCATTCATTTTGGCGCTAGTTTGGATGAATTCCGAGACTGTCCAGTTTTTTGGTCTAAATTGGATTTAAATTCAATTTAAATTCAAAAGGTGAGTGTTTTAACCCACTCACAACTTCTAAAATTTCTTATGTTTGTTAAATTAAATTTTTGTTGTGATTATGCATTTATTTATGACTTTTCGTATATTTTTAATCATCGTCTCAGTAATTCCATTTATTTAGATTAAATCGTTACTTAATTTATTATTGAATATAATTGCCAGTTAAATACCTGTTATATATATTATCAGTTATCTCTTGATATTGACTGATTGTTTTGGATGATGATTGTGATGGATGTGTGATCTGTTGATTGATGAATGGATGTTTATTTTATATCATTATAATCTGCAAGTTCTTTATCTGTTATTTTTGATTCGGGATTGCGATTTGAAATGATATACAACCGCATTTTTGTTTTTAAATTGCGAATTGAAATGATAAATATCCGCATCAGTTGACCATAGGATAGAAAATTATATACAGACACCGTGGATATATATATAAATATTTTGAAATGATTTTCTATGGTTTTGTAAAGAAATACATGGCTTATGAGATATTGATTCAGGTATTTATAAATGTTATTATATATATATATATATATGATTAATTTCTTGGTTTTCAGCTATGTATAAAATTTCTTTAAAGTATAAAAGAAGTTAATAATAAAAGTTTGATTTTATTAAGATATAATGCGGTTAAGTTTTTATTTAAATTATGTTTATAGAGTTTATAATGACTTAAATAAAATTAAGGTTGGACGATTAGTATGAATTTGATTGAATTTAAGTTATCCTCAAATAAAATTGATTTGAATTTTTAATAAATTTGAAATTTAAAGGGGATGAATTATTGTAACTTGATTTTGGTTTAGAGGATTTAAATGAATATTATCAAGGTAAATTAAATTGAAAGTAAATCCTGTTATTGAAGTTTAAAGGTTTTACTTAAATGAATATTTGATTTATTAAGTAAATATTTTAAATCGAAATAATAGTAATGAAATTTGATATGTATGAAATTATCAAAGAATTCGTTTTGAAATGGTGTAGTATTTAAAGCTTTGAAATATATGGAAATTGAAATGGTTTATTTGGGAATTTAAATCTATAATTGGAATTGATTTGTGAAGGTGAAGAAACTATTTTATTATATAAAGTAATTTATATTTAACCCATTAAGTGGTGGGGTTACATTTCAAAGTTATGAAATTCAAAGATTTATGTTTTTGAAAGGCTATATTTTAAGCGCTGGGTTTAGAAATATTATAATTTTGAAATTGTTATGGTTTAAAAAAAGGTATATTTGCAAAGGATATCATATTGAATTGGTTTAAAAAAACGGAGATGATATCGTGTTTATATGGTTTTAAAATTGGTATTATATTCTGGTTTTAAAAGTATGAATTATTTTGAAAGACTTCGGTGTTATAATAACGTTTGGTTGTTAAAGAAACCGGGATCGGAAGTTGTCATACTCTCTGCCAACTCCGAAAACCACTTTAACAACCATGTACGCGGTGGAGATTCCATAATGAGGTAGGATGGTGGCGGCATTTCCTTTGAGGTAAACAAGTAGACCCGACTTCCGTGAGTTGGCATAAGGTGGCTAAAACAAGAGCGATTCTTAGGCCAATGAGGTAGCACCTTTGATCGGACACATCCCTTCGATATTATACTTTGACTTTTGGATTGATTCGGTGGCCACTTTTGATTTTCTTTTTGGGGGTGTGGCTCGAGGTGGGCGGTAGTTGCGTGCTACTCGTTACCACCAGCCCAGATGCATAATTGGTATATCTGCCCTGGCATTGCCTAGTTGTGCTGTGTCACCTACCCTAGCACGCCTTGTACGAGTTTGGTTTTCTCCCGTAGCCCATGGAGTATTTAGGGTAGTCTCCCGATCTGGAGATGCGCTGATACTGGATGGTGTACTGGGACTATTATGTGGTAATGGCTATATGGGTAACCCTTTAACGCTATTAAAAAGTAAGTTTATTTTATAATAGACATTATTATAATAGCGAAATATTACTACATAGTAAATAGTTTAACGGATCCTTAGGAGATGTGAATCCCAAGCATCTCTTAAGTTACCGCACTCACGTTAGACACTGGATAGGCGATGTCAAACCCCGTAAACATCTCCAACGTCGTTACACTCATATTTATTTCAGTTGATTTAACTTACATAAGATCTTTTAATTCCGACTCGAGTGTTTTGTCTTTTCAATTCGCTCAGGTCAGTCCGAGCATTTCAGGATTTGAAGATTTTATTCTGGAGGATGAAGACGAAGATTTATTATTATTTATTTTATGTTCCACTACACGATGTATTCCGCTGCATTAATTATTATTCGTTGGTATGTGCAACTCTGATATGTATTGTATAAGTACAATCAAATATTTTTGTAAAACAGCTTCATGAACTGTTTATTTGATTATTATATTTTATCGTTCCGCTATGAGATTCTGTTTTGTAATTCATTTCTTTCTCTGCTTTTTCTTATTACCCCATAACAATCCATCCTTTTGTATGGTTTAAGTCTGACGGGTGTGGTTTACCGTCGATTTAAAGCGTACGAAAATGCAGGATGTTACACGATGTCATTTTCACACCGATTGGATATTTTATTAAATCATAATATATTTTATTTTCAAACAACATCTCATCATTTGACTTCAATAGATTTAAATTAAAGTTCAAAAATTCAACCTTTAAAAATATTTCATTTTTACTAAATTATTCGAGTTTAATAACTTTCAAATTAACCGAGTTAATTAAGTCTTAAGTACAAAAGATAAATAATCAAATATTTAATTTAATTGAACTTTGGAAATTAACCTACTTAAACACTGCTAATCAAACTTAAAGTCAAACAATTTAATCATTGTATTTTTAATTCTATTAAATCAATTAAAGATTTTCTTTTTTTTTCAAATCTTTATTTTAAAATTCCATTATTATATTTTAATTCAATCAAATTAAAATTAAATTATATTTTCATTTAAAATTTAATTGCATAAGTAATATTAAAACTTCATTAAATTTCAAACGATCAACTTAACGAGTTTTAAAATCATCAGCATTTGACATAACCATTATTAATTAATCTCCTAATTCAAAATAGTTCACTTAACCTTTTATTTCAAAATCTAAATTAACTTAACAGATTTTAAATTAAATATTACTTCAACGTGAAATTTAAATTCTAGATTCATATTGAATTTCCAAACCATTTCTTAATGTAAAATTTAAATATTAAATGTCCAAAAAAAATTCAATCGACCAATCGATGTTTACTATTTAATTTTCTATCCTAGGACAAGAGACTTAATTTGGGTATTTATCATTTCAACCCTCTATTTCAGTTCAAATTTCAATGTCCAATTCAAAGCACATAACATCAACATAATAGTGACAGATATCAATAAATCAATCATCGTCCAACGTTCAAACTCTACATAGTTAACGGGTTTTCATGTAATTGGGATTCCAAATAATAATTTCAACTATTTCAACAAAATCACATATCACAATGTCAACTATCAATGATTTTCAATTCTAATATCAACCATAATCATTAATCAACTATATATAACATGGCAGGATACTTGCAATACGAATCTAATCGTGAGCTTAGAATCGATCACCTTCGCGGCTTTGGAAAACGAGCGCGAACACAGTGATACGGGTACGCGTACACAAGCTAGAAGATGATGGCTATCTCCTTTCTCCTCTTTTCTATTTTTTTTATATATATAACATGCATGCTTCTTTTTTTTACAATATACGTATGCACATCATCTCATTGATACTTTTTTTCCTTCTTTTCAAACAAACGCACACATGTTTTTTTAAGGATGCCTTTCTTTCTCTCCTTGAAACCAGACTGCTTAAGCTAAACATGCATGCACATCTCTTCTATTTTTTTCAACTCACACACATGCAACGAGGAAGAGGAGCTTCGGTGTCGGTTGGGTCACGTGATGGTGGCAGTCTCGTAGGTTGCAGCAGGCGGTCTCGGTAGTAGTGAGGTGGCAGGCTAGTGGGAAGTGGGGAGGCTCGGGTGACACGGTCGGGTACTGGGCGGTGCTAGGAGGCTCGGGTAGGGTGGCAGCTTGTGGCCTCGGCTACTGGAGTTACTTCAGGTGGAGGAGGCAGTGGTGGTAGGGATAGATGGAAGGTGTAGTGAGGTTCAGTCTTGTTGAGGTAGGTCGTGCGGTGGTGGGTGTAGCGGAGGGAACAGGCAGATCTGGTGAGGAGGCTGGTGGTTCGGTTGGAGCCAGGTGTGGCGGAGGATGGTGATGGGCAACTCGGGCTAGTGAGTGGGAGGTGATGGGTGGTGCGGTGGTGTAGGGGACGTATGGTGTGGGTTCGGCGTCGTGTAGAGGGTGCAGGCCAGATGCGGGAGGACATGGTTAGGCGAAGGAGGTGAGTAGGGCGGAGGAGGTGGGTAGGGTGCGGAGGTCGGTGGGTTGGTGGGTGTTGGAACAGTTCGGCCGAAGGAAAATATGAGGGTAGATGAGCACGTTTAGTATATATATTAGTTTTAGTTTTTTTATAACTTAGAAAAATATCCTCACGCAATTCTCCGAGAAGAAGAGTGCAGAGAGACATGGAAGGAGCAGTAGGCACCCGCATACATACATACATACATACATACATATATATATATAGGGCAATTAGCAGATTACCTATAGGGCAATGTGACCAGTCTTTCTTTTTGTCGGGCTATGGGAGACTTCGCTTCAAGTTCAACACGAAGAACTCATGCAGCGGCCAGAATGGATCAGAGGTCAGTGGCTCGGTCATAGGGGCTCGGCACACATGGGTCGGTGAACACGAGTTATATACGCCGTGCCGAGGTATCCGGGTCATGGGCCTGCATAGTGACTAGCCTGTCTTCATCTATAAATAGAGGGGTAGGGGTATTGTTAAGGGGACCTTTTTTCGGAAACTCCAGGGATACTCTGCCATTTTTGGTACTCGCTTTCATCAGTTCAAACTGTATTCGAGTTATCTGTTTACGGGTTGTATCTGTATTCAAGTCTTTGAGAAAAGCAATAAAGATTACATTAACAATGGACGCAGGTAGTTACGCCGAACCACTATAATTCTTGTGTTCTTATTTCTGCAGTTAATTTTGCATACATTCCTCTGTTTTAATTTACCACCTTCGTTAATCTCTCTACATAATTCTACTCAAGGGTGTTAGTGACCAATTTTGTGTTAACATTTTGGTGCTTTCCCTGAAAGATGCATTCTCAAGCAGTTAGGATTTACTTTGTCGCTACTGGATTGAAGAAACCCCCCAAAGAAGATCCGAGTTCATTCACAAGAAGTTCATAGATTCTACTCAGAGTTCCAATCGATAACTCTACAATGGAAAGACCTCGTACCAGATCAGCCTCCCACAATGCGGATGTCAACGAGACCGCCAGCGTCCAACAAGTGGGACCCAACAATCAACAAGCCAATCTAGACGCAAGGACCGCCGCTGTCCTAAACCAAACAGAAGTTGTCACTAGAACATAGTTCAATGAGCTAATGAGAGAGCCCGTGGAAAGCAGGAGACAACTTAACGAGTAGACTCAAGCTAACGCCAATCACATGACCCAGCTTACTCAACAACATAATCAGAATGCTAGAGGAAGTCCCGCTTTCCACTCATCAGCTGACAGCTCCGCTTTGTCTGATGAACATCCCAGCCGTAGACGTCGTAGAATTGAAACAGCGCAAGCAGGTGTAGTAGATTAATCCAATAGGAATGGTCCAGGTTCCCTACCTAGAGACGTGGCCCCTTATTTGCGCCTGGGGAATCGCACTCAAGTTGGAATTACACTTAAGTTGGAATGGAAACTTAGGATCTAAAGCACGAGTGGAAGCAGGTCGACCGACTTACTAGGGTAGTAGCGAAGCAGGTCCTCAGGACACACATTTGGGAGGCCACCAACTGAGGAGGCACCAGCTGGAATGGTCATGCAAGATGGAGTCCAACATGCCACCTACCATCCAGACCCTGGATTTATCAGCTATGCTCTGACAGTTGATGAGAGAAAATTAAGGCTTATCTAACGATGATTGGGGTATAGCTAGGAGTCATACTCCATTCACAGACGCTATCCTACAAGCTAAGAACCCCTGAAAGTTTAGCATGCAGACTATTCTAGCCTATGAGGGGAAGACTGATTCCCGACAGCGCATAATGAGATACGAGTGGTTGATGGACTCGGGTAGGGAAAATCATGAAACTAAATGTAGATGTTTCCCAATAACTCTATTAGGAATCACTATCATGTGGTTCACCAGACTTCCTCCGCGATCGATCTCCAGATTCGATGAGTTGGTGACGAAATTTGTGGAGCAGTTCAGAATTCATACCACTCGTCCAAAGGACGTGATGTCTTTATCCAATGTAACTCAAGCTCCAGGGGAGTCCTTGAAGGAATATTTACAAAGGTTTCACGCTGCAGCTACCAAAGTTAGCAACCCGAATGACCATGCTATTCATATGGCCGTAATGCGAGGAGTAGATCCAGACTCGGAGTTCGATGATTGGATGGCAGAAAAACCTCCAGCTACCCTGGAATGTTTTTATTCAAAGGCATACCAATTCATAAGAAGGGAGGAAGACAGGTGGACGAGGCGAGGCAGTGCGCCAGGGCCTGACAAGGAGACAATGCAAAGCAATATTGCGGTGAAGCAATCTGGCGACAATTCTGGAAAGGTCCAGGTTAATGTTCAAAACAAGCCCGAGAAGTCTAAAGAATTCGAAGGAGGAAATTCCGGAAGGAAGAGGGAAACCAAAAAGGGGAAACCAAGGATCCCTACTTACAACGAATACAATCCTCTGAACACGTCGTTAGAGAATATTTATTTGTCAACTTGTAACACCTTCCAATACCGAAAGCCACGTCTGAAAGAATCCACTGAGGATCAAAAGCAAACTGGGAAGTATTGTCATTTCCATGAGACTTATGGGCACAATACCGAGGAATGTAGACACCTTCATGATGCTATAGAAAAATTTATTCGCCAAAAAAAGTTACAGCAGTTTGTTAAGAATCCATATGACGGCGGGCATGGGACGTCCAACCCTAATTGCGGGTAGGCTCCACATCGGACTACGGAACTTGTTCGGACTGGAGGTAGATTGGTTATAAACACAATAATCGATGGACCTCATCCGACAGACAAGAGTTGGCAAGAAATGGAATGTCATGCTAGTTCCCTAAAGCATGCAGATTTCGAACGCTATTCAAATACAGAGGACGGGGACCTCGCAAAACAGCAGCGGATGATGACAGACGATATAGTGTTCAGGAGCAGGGATGCTGATCAGGTGGAAGCACTTACCACTAACCAATGGTCATCTCAGCAACGATTGGGTGGCGTTGGTGAGAAGGATACCGATTGATTACAGGAGTTCTGTGAATATTATCTTTAAAAAGGCGTACGACCAAATGAAGATGGAGGCAAAGGATCTGAAACCATCTAAAGCCCGCATTCACGGTTTTAATAGTGCAGCCATTGACGCGATAGGTTTCATTGAATTACTAGTTGAATAAGGAGAAGGTGAACATTGGAGGGCACGGATCCTACCGTTCATTATGTTGGATGTTGATTCCCCGTATAATGTTTTTCTACGCCATTCGGCCCTGGCGGAGTTTCAGGCAGCTTTGGCCCCGTGGTGTTTGACTTTAAAATTTCCAACGGATAGAGGAGTTGGTGTAGTACATGGTGATCAAGCGACTGGTCGTGCATCTTATGTGGCTGAGCCGAGAGAGGCCCAGCGAAGAGAGAAGGGAAAGGTTATGGACAACTCTGTCCGCATCCAGGTAGCACAAAATTGACAAGTAGTGCCCGAGCCTTAGCTCGGGCAGCAGGGTCGGATCTACAGAGACATAGATCCGAGAGATGATGATGAAGAACCTAAGGAGCTTAAAGCTGCATCGTCTGAACCGACGAATGACATTTCAGTCAGCCATGATGACCCATCACGGGTGCTTAAGATTGGATCACAACTCACTCCCTTGAAGACTAAGGATTTACTTATTTCCTCTAAGCTAACCTGGATGTTTTCGCTCAGACCCACTCTGATATGTGCGGGATTTCTCCCGCCATTGCAAGTCATATGTTCAACATTGACCAAAATATGTACCTGTGAAATAGAAAAGGAGAGGTGTAGATTCGGAGAGGTCTGCTACTCTCAAAGAGGAGGTGGCAACCTCAAAGCCAATAGGTTCGTCCACAACACCCTCTACTCTGAATGGGTTTCTAATCCCATTTTAGTGAGAAAAGCGAATGCAAAATGGAGGACTTATGTCGATTACTTAGACTTGAACAAGGCATGTCAAAAGGATAGTTTTTCTTTACCCCGAATTGACCGGTTGGTCGACTCTTGTCATTCATTAATATGTATTCGGGATACAACCAAACCACGATGCATATTCCAAATTAGGAGCACACTAGTTTTGTGACGGACGTCGAGCTGTATTGTTATGTGGTGATGCCTTTTGGGTTAAAGAACGCATAAGGGACTTATCGGCGCTTGGTAAATCAGATGTTTAATTATCAAATTGGTAGAACAATGGAAGTCTATGTGGATGACATGCTTGTGAAGTCACGGCAGTTAAATGACCACATTCGAGACTGTAACATTCCGGAATTTTGGACATTGAATTCTGAACATTTAATTCATTTTAAATGTTCAATGTAGATTTTGAATTAGTTTTAAAATAAAAAGAATTGGGTGGAATTAATGAATTACGTATAATTCCATACGGTAATCCAATTGGAATTTAAATAATAATAATTAAATATTGAATCGGGATAAAGTGTGAATGTGGAGGTAAATAGATATGGAAATGGGTTCTAAATTTTATTTTAAGTCTATTTGGTCATTAAAAGTGTTGTTGGATTATTAGGTGGATTTAAACGTTAATAAGTTATTCTTGGGAAATTTATGTTAAATTAATAATGGAATTTAATAATATAATAATGCAAATATTCAAATTTTGATTTAAACCGAATCGGAATGATTTCTAATGTGAATATAAATTTCATACGAGTTATAATAGAGTTAATAAAATTTTAGAAGTGAAATTTTAGATGATTTCGACGATTGTGAAAATCGCTCGATTTAATCGACGAATTAAGATAGCTTTCCGCGGCACAGTCTCAGAATTCGACGAAACCAGTTCCATTGGATCCGTAATAGTTAGTTATTATCGGATCTCAATTTTCGTAGCAATCGGAGTTGTCGTTTGACCCCGGCAGCTATAAACGCATAGAAAATACTTTAATCGATTTGATTTAAAATTGATCGTTTATTTCCGTAACTCGCGCATACGACCAAATTAGCCTCCGAAACATGTTCCATTGTGTTCGAAACGTAGGTAAAACCTTAGAAACGCCAGGCGGCACGTGTGATTTGGAGATCGTTAGAATAAGTTGCTTTATAATGATTTTAATATTAAAATATTATTAATAAACGTATATATACACAAAGCCGAGAAACCTAACCCTAATCTATGGTAGCCGCCGCTTATTCTCATCAATGGCCGGTGTACTTTCTTATTCTTCTTCAAATTTCTCCTTATCCACGCGACGATTCCAAAATCCTCCAACTAGAGAATAGAAGAGCTAGTCGAGCTCTCCGAAGTGGACGGTCAGGATCGTGTTTAGTGAATCGAAGAGGTGGCAGTTTGGGTTCAAACGTCATGTGTTCGGGCATGCTTCTCGAGGTCTGGGGTTGACCGAGTTCCACCTGGGTTGGGCCGAAAGTAGTGTTGTTGATGAGCTTCGACGTGAAGGAGCTGGATCGTCGTTGAACGCGAGGGAGTGGATGCGATTTCAAACGCTAGGCTACGATATTGGGTTCGGTTGTAGCTGTAGATCGCGTGAGGAAGAAGAGTATGGGGGCGGCCGTGATTTCCTAAAGTTGAACGAACGGTCACGATTGTGGTAGTTAGATTTTATTTGAAATTAAAGGAAAATTTGTTTATAAATTTTATTCAATCTTTAAACAACCATATCTCATGCGTTTGTTATCAGAATTCAGCGAATTTGGTAGCGCCGGAATCGCAGAAAAGAGTACAACGCAGTGGTGCAATTCTAGATTCTTTTCGAGCAAGTAAGAATTTAGGTTTAATCGAACGGCATTCGGTTTAATTTAAATTTTGAACGCTCGCCGAAACCCAATGTGAGTTAATCTCACTCACATCTGGATGCTAGCTAATTTAAATAGTTAATATTTAAATATCTATGTGATTGGTTAAATATAATGTTGTTATCAGTCCAGATTGATATATATATATATATATATATATATATATATATATATATATATATTTGTTGTGCTAATATCTGTGGATGCAGGAAAACTGGTTGGAGGGATCCAACTGGATTCCTCACAATATAGGAATTATTGTTATAACTAATGATGTATTTATTTATACACTGTGATAGCTGATTTTGGAAGTCCAGTTTGTTGTGATATGAATTGATAAGTTTTAAACCTGAAATTATTAAGCATAAATAAAATAAATTGGTTTTTTAAAGAAATAAAAGAAATTGTTAAGTAAAGGATTTAAAGAAATAAAATTGGGATTTGGTTTGGATGAAGAATGAAATTGGTAAATTTGGAATTATAATTGAAGAGGAAATTTATCAGTAGATAAATGTGAAAGTATAGATCTCTAGAGATAAATTCTATAGAAATTATAATTGTTAAAAAATAACGATGGGGTTATTTGATGATGTTTTCCTGTAAATTAAAATATATTTAAAAGAGCTTTTCCAAATATAAATTAACAGTTTTAAATGTAAATAAAATATTTTTAAATAGATTTTTCTCCATTGGGATTTTATTGAAGTAAATCATAAGTATTATTTTCCTTTAATAAATTCTCCAAGTTATTTAAAGGATTTTTAAACCCGAACTTTGAAAGTAAATTTCTAGGAATGGAAAACTATGTTTGGGCTTCGAAAGAAGTTATTTTTAAAACATGGAAAGGAAATTTATGTTATTAAAAAATGAATTTTAATGGTAATAAATCGGCTGGATTTACAAGACGAATTCTTTGGTATGTGGGAATGGAAGGTAAGTTCCCTGGGTAACCAAGTTCGAGTTTTAAATAGATTTTATTAAAAGAAAGATAGATTTAAAACCTGTTTAAAAGTGTGTTTTGAAAAATTATAATTTAAAGCAACTAATTAATAAATTAGCAATAGTGACTATTTGCGATTACATTAGTAATTATTTTATAAATGGATTTATTTAAAAGCTAGTTTTTGACCTAAGTTATTTGAAATTAGTATTAATCCCTTTAAAATTCGACTTTTAAATTTAGTTTAACAAAACCCTCATTTAAAATCAAAGTTTATATCATAATAAATGGTTTTAATTTATATATTGAAATTATATTTTTGGTGTAATAACTAGTAGTAAATTTCCATATTTTTTTAAACATATTTCAGAATAAAGTGTTTTAATTGTTTTAAAATCTAAATTGTGTTGAACTTGGTTATTTCCAATGGGAATAAAGGGTAAAGAATTTCTCTTGTAAAGGAGAATCTTTGGGAAATTGCTTTCAAATGAGTTTTGGAAATTTGGAAATATATCTTTTAAAGATATTGGAGAAAAATAAATAATGTGGAAATTATTTATTGTGTGATGAATGTTTGTGAATGTTAATTGATAGTTAAATCACCGACTATCAATATTGGACAAATGCGTTAATCGTTTCGAAGAGACCGGGTTCGAGATTTATTTCTCGAAAAATCACTTCGATCCGGTTTGTTACGTTTCGTGAAAAACGTGTTCGGAGTCGAAGATGGAGCAATGAAGTGCAAGGGCTAGTCGCTACTAATCCTGAGGATATTTCCAAAATGGATGTAGTAGGAGTAGTTCCTTCGGTTCCGTTCGAACCCGGGGCGGGCTTGTATGGACGAATGTTTCGGAACATCGTTAGGTGGGCGATGGGCATTCTAAGTGAAACGTTCTAAAAAGTAACGCTTAGCCTCAAGCCTCATCAAATGAGAATGACTGAAAATCAGGGGATATGCAGCAAGGCTTCGTGGGTAGCCCCCACTTGAGGGTAAGGTCATCCCCGTCTAGATGTCCCTTTTTATTCGGCTTAGTGGTGCGGTTGCTGATCCCAACCGTGGGATGATCTTATTCGGAACTGTCCAGTAAGGGATGGGTCCGGCCTTGTGTCGCAGGGGATCGGGCGTGGTCCTCGGTACGGTGATCTAGGCCCAATACTGTGACAGGTGGTACCCCAGTGCCTAGTCATTGTTGGAAATCCATTCTCCCTACGAGCCTTGTACGAGTTTTGTTTGTATTATCCACTCTATGGCTAGTAGCTGGAATTTTATAGATGTAACAATTTTGGCTATTTTATAAGTATTTGTATATAGACCCTGTTATAATATCAGAGGATTTCTATAAAAAGTGTTTTAGCTATCGTAAGGTAAAAACCCGACATGTTTATTTGTGGCGTGGTCTTACGAGATACTTTTGTTTTCAAAGGATTTTTGAAACTTTTATAATCAATTTGGATGCATTATTATCATCTGGTATTCCAGACTGACTCGGGTGTTATTTTATTATAATGCTCGGGTCAGACCGAGTATTATATGTCCAGGACAGGATGCTTTGGAGCAGGAAAGGAGCTGGAGTCCGAGATGTATTATCCGTACTTGTATATATATCCGCTGCTGTGACTGTATTATATTGTCTGACTGGCAATTGTTGATATGTGTGATATTCTGATGATATGATGTATAAAACAGATATAGTTTTCATTTTGTGTAAAGATCTGTTATTTACTATTATATTTTATTCCGCTGCGACTGTGAGATTCTGATATTGTTTAGTTCCTTCTTCTTCTATCTCTTCTTCTTTAACCCTAATGGTTCGTATTTCTGTTTCACTTGAGTAAATTAATGTAGAATAGTGTTGACTCTAGGGGTACGGATTTGCGGACTATTACACTTGGTATCAGAGCTTAGGTTGGCGACAACCTATGCTTTGGTGGGAAAATTACTCATTAAATATAGAGTCAATAGTACTCTATAATGAGTTGAGTGTAATAATAGATATGAGAGCGTACTTGTTAGTGAATAAAAAAAAATTATACTGTGTTGACTTATAAGTTGAGTGTTTATGAATTCTGGTCGGTACGGGAAGTACAACCATATCGATAGGGGTTTCTAAACTCTTAAACAAGATAAACCGACATAGTATTGTTTTTAAAGTGGCTAAATGAAATAATTTTACCCAAAATTATATTTTGATATAAAATAAATAATTTTCTGAAATTATTATATATATTTGATTGTTTGAATGTGGATATCTTAATTAAATAAGAATCTAAAATTTGAGCAAAAATTTGAAATGATTATAATCAAATAAAATTCTATGAGTATAAATTATACAAAGGAAGAATAACTAAATCAAACGAAAATTTAAATCCCGGAAGTTTTGGAAAGGATTTTAAATGTAATGGAAACAAAAGTTTGGAAATTTAAAATCCTGGGAAAGTTTGAAATGTTTGCTAAGGTGTTTGAAGGCAATAATGGAATATTATTTTGGAAAGAATTTTTGAATGAGAATTGTTTTGAAATGAATTTGGAAAAGTAAGAAAGCATTGAACTCACTTCAATCGTTGGAAAATAATCCTGATGATGCTGGCCACATCATTAGAATTCATTTTCGAGTTTCTATAGTGATGGATTGCTACCAAAGTGGTTGGTTATGATAATCGTTTGGACTTATTAGGCATAATAGTTGTTTTGAAAATTTCAAAATGAGGGATTGTTTTGGTACAACCAAGTTGTTTTGAAATTCGGAGATTTGATTTGGTAAATCAAATAGGGATGAGAAGATTATTAATATTTCAAAATGGTTTTGAAATAAAACCAGGTAATTGAATTCTGGGAAATTCTATTTTAATAATGTGTAAAATTAAAATGAATCAACTATTGAACTTATTAAGTGAAGTTGATATTAATAAGGAAGAAATGAAATTTTTAATCTTGGGATTAAAATTTAATTTGAGTGAATGGAAGTGAATGAAGTATAATGGAGTGAATAGAAAATTGGAATTTAACTTGGGATAAGTTAAATAAATCGAACCTAGAATTAGATTGGCTTGGGCTAAATTAAAATGTAAGTCGACTTTGTAATTGTGGGTCATTGTGTAATGAATTATACCCACAAGCTATTAAGTACTATGCTTATAATCTAAAATTGTGGATATAAAGTTGTGCAAAGGATTAAATTGATGTATCCTTAAAAATTCAGTGATACACATATATATAATTTGGAATTGTGATTATAAGATGTAGATGGATTGAAATGAGCAATACAAGCTTTTAAGTAAATAAGTTGGTGAACTTATAAATAGAGAAATTGAATTATAATCACAAATGGGAGATAGTTGAATGGTATGGTAAATTCAAACTTAATCTCTAATGAAATGTAAATTGAAATAAGGTAGAGTGAGTCTCTAATGAAATGTAAATTGAAATAAGGTAGAGTGAGAGATAAAAGATGTGAATGAACTTAAGTCAGTAAATAAGGTTTGAACTTGTATATGGAGAATTAAAATTAAATTGAATTGGATTTAACTTCAATCAATGGAATTGAGATGGATTTGGATTTAATTAAAAACAAGATTCAATTGTGTTATGAATAGAAATGAATGGAATTTAATACTTATTTAAGATAGTAAACGAAATGGTATAAATTCAAGATGGCTAAACGAATTTGGTTGAATTGAATTAGAATTGGAAGAAAATTAAATTGAAAGAAAATTTAATTCAGAGAAGTAAGAATGATATTGTGTGAATAAAGTTTTAACTCAACTAAATTCAAAGGAATTGTTTAAGAATGAATTTAGTGTAAGCTAAATTAAATGGAATTTGTATTGGCATGAATAGAATTTTGATAGTTTGGTCAAAATTTGGAAAGTAAATAAAAATCCAATTGTGGCATGGGATTTAAATTTGTGGTAATATTTAATGGAATTAGATTATAATAGTGATGGCTTGAATTGTAAATAAATTCTAGTGGCTGAAATAATGTGAAGGGGCCCTGTTTTATTAATAAAATAAATTCGAAAATAAATTGGTGAATGAGAATTGGAATTAAATAAATATACTAATCAAATTTAATGTAATTGAAATTTGATTGAATGAGAATTAAATGAAAATGAAATCAAATTGTAAGAAAGACAAAAATAAGTATGGAAAAGCGTTATTGAGTAATCTTGAATGGAATTTGTTGAGATTAATAAATTGAAATGAGAGTGAAAAAGACTTTTAATTAATTCTTGAGATGAAATAAGAATGTATGAGTTGTATATAAACCAGAACTGAATGATATTAATATAAACCTATATGGATAATAAATTGGAAATATAAAATTGGAGATTTAATTCCATAATTGTGATAAGCAAGAATGTTTGGGCAGTAAATAATATAGAATGGGATGTCATTAATTTAAACTTAAATGATGATCTTGAAGTGAAAATAAGAAATTGAGTTAAAAATTGCAATGGAATGAGAATGCTTGGATTGTGAACCATGCAAAATTGAATAAAATTAATACGAATCTAAGTTGGAAATTAATTTTAAATGGTTATAAGATGCAGTGATGCTCACTTGCTTGGATAACCTTAATTTGCATAAGAATTGGTTGTATTGTTGTGTTCGGAATTGAGTTGGTTTAAAGAAGCAAATGGAATTGGTTTTGAATTAATTGGAATGGATTGGAATTTTATTAAGTGATTTTGCATACGAATGATAATGGATCATAAAAGTAATGCAAATACTCCAAACTTAAAGAAAAATTTGATTGTGAATCAAATTGGAAATTGAATTGAAGTAAATTGATGTAAGTAAGGCCTATAAACCAATTTGTTGTGAATATGGGATTAATTGGTGCAAAGATGAATTGGTTAGGGAAAATATGAATTGTAAAAAGGAAACTTGTATGTAAATCATTCAAGTGAAATAAAATGAAGTTTGTTTCTGGATAAATTGGAATGGGTTAAAATCTTGGTAAGTGGATTTGTGTATAAATGTAAGCGAGTTATCATAGAAATGCAAATGTAATAAAATGAAATGGAATTTGCTTGGTGAATCAATTCGAAAATTGGGTAAACTATGAATTGGAATAGTGAAACTTGTATGTAAATCCTTTGTGTGAAATAAAATGGAATTTGGCATTAGAAAAGGAACCTTTTGCATGTTATAAAATATGGTTTACTTATGAAACCATGCAAATTGTTGATTGGATTATGAAATGGATATGTTTGGCTTACATTTATATTGGAAATGTTGTTAAAATGTTCATATCTTTGAAAATTGATGAGTTTGTTGAGTAAGTATAGGTACGGGAGGCGTTCGAGAGAGTTGGAGTGCGTATATGCGTTATATTAGCCGCTTGCTATTAAAATTTGCTAAAAAGATACGCCTACGCTAATATAATTCGGAAAATGATATATATATATATATGTATGTATGTATATTGTGATATATTTTGGTTTTCGACCGTGTGGGTCGATGTATATATGTTTATTTGTATCGCGATATCGCGGAAGCTCCTCCGTACAAGGGAGACTCTGCCAAAAATTTTCAGAAATTTTGGGAGTTAGAAAATTTTTGGAAATTTGAAAATTTGTAATTAACTTGGAAAGTGGTTTTTAAGATAATGTTGAAACAAAATCTTTTGAGTAAATGAAGCAAATGAGTTTGGGTTTGAACTTAAGGGTTTTAGGAAGAATATATAAGCTTTTAACTAAGAAAATTGGGTAAGTAAATGAGTTTGAGAGTATGTTCCACCTTAGCAAATTTCGGGGACGAAATTTTTATAAGGGGGGAGGAATGTAACATTCCGGAATTTTGGACATTGAATTTTGAACATTTAATTCATTTTAAATGTTCAATGTAGATTTTGAATTAGTTTTAAAATAAAAAGAATTGGCTGGAATTAATGAATTACGTATAATTCCAAATATGGTAATCCAATTGGAATTTAAATAATAATAAGTAAATATTGAATCGGGATAAATTGTGAATATGGAGGTAATAGATATGGAAATGGGTTCTAAAATTTATTTTAAGTCTATTTGGTCATTAAAAGTGTTCTTGGATTATTACGCGGATTTAAAAGTTAATAAGTTATTCTTGGGAAATTTATGTTAAATTAATAATGGAATTTAATAATATAATAATGCAAATATTCAAATTTTGATTTAAACCGAATCGGATGATTTCTAATGTGAATATAAATTTCATACGAGTTATAATAGAGTTAATAAAATTTTAAAAGTGAAATTTTAGATGATTTCAACGATTGTGAAAATCGCTCGATTTAATCGACGAGTTAAGATAGCTTTCCGGGGCACAGTCTCGGAATTCGACGAACCCAGTTCCATTGGATCCGTAATAGTTAGTTATTGTCGGATTTCAATTTTCGTAGAAATCGGAGTTGTCGTTTGACCCCGGCAGCTATAAACGCATAGAAAATACTTTAATCGATTTAATTTAAAATTGATCGTTTATTTCCGTAACTCGCGCATACGACCAAATTAGCCTCCGAAACACGTTCCATTATGTTCGTAACATAGGTAAAACCTTATAAACGCCAGCGGCACGTGTGATTTGGAGATCGTTAGAATAAGTTGCTTTATAATGATTTTAATATTAAAATATTATTAATAAACGTATATATACACACAGCCGAGAAACCTAACCCTAATCTATGGTAGCCGCCGCTTATTCTCATCAATGGCCGGTGTGCTTTCTTATTCTTCTTCAAATTTCTCCTTATCCACGCGACGATTCCAAAATCCTCCAACTAGAGAATAGAAGAGCTAGTCGAGCTCTCCGAAGTGGACGGTCAGGATCGTGTTTAGTGAATCGAAGAGGTGGCAGTTTAGGTTCAAACGTCATGTGTTCGGGCATGCTTCTCAAGGTCTGGGGTTGACCGAGTTCCACCTGGGTTGGGCCGAAAGTAGTGTTGTCAATGAGCTTCGATGTGAAGGAGCTGGATCGTCGTCGAACGCGAGGGTGTGGGTGCGATTTCAAACCCTAAGCTACGATATTAGGTTCGGTTGTAGCTGTAGATCGCGTGAGGAAGAAGAGTATGGGGGCGGCCGTGATTTCCTGAAGTTGAACGAACGGTCACGATTTTGGTAGTTAGATTTTATTCGAAATTAAAGGAAAATTTGTTTATAAATTTTATTCAATCTTTAAACAACCATATCTCGTGCGTTTGTTATCAGAATTCAGCGAATTTGGTAGCGCCGGAATCGCAGAAAAGAGTACAATGCAGTGGTGCAGTTCTGGATTCTTTCCGAGCAAGTAAGAATTTAGGTTAAATCGAACGGCGTTCGGTTTAATTTAAATTTTGAACGCTCGCCGAAACCCAATGTGAGTTAATCTCACTCACATCTGGATGCTGGCTAATTTAAATAGTTAATATTTAAATATCTATGTGATTGGTTAAATATAATGTTGTTATCAGTCCGGATTGATATATATATATATATATATATATATATATATATATATATATATATATATATATATTTGTTGTGCTAATATCTGTGGATGCAGGAAAACAGGTTGGAGGGATCTAACTGGATTCCTCACAATATAGGAATTATTGTTATAACTGATGATGTATTTTATTTATACACTGTGATAGCTAATTTTGGAAGTCCAGTTTGTTGTGATATGAATTGATAAGTTTTAAACCTGAAATTGTTAAGCATAAATAAAATAAATTGGGTTTTTAAAGAAATAAAAGAAATTGTTAAGTAAAGGATTTAAAGAAATAAAATTGGGACTTAGTTTGGATGAAGAATGAAATTGGTAAATTTGGAATTATAATAGAAGAGGAAATTTATCAGTAGATAAATGTGAAAGTATAGATTTCTAGAGATAAATTCTATAGAAATTATAATTGTTAAAAAATAACGATGGGGTTATTTGATGATGTTTTTCTGGAAATTAAAATATATTTAAAAGAGGCTTTTCCAAATATAAATTAACAGTTTTAAATGTAAATAAAATATTTTGAAATGCATTTTTCTCCATTGGGATTTTATTGAAGTAATTCGTAAGTATTATTTTCCTTTAATAAATTCTCCAAGTTTATTTAAAGGATTTTTAAACTCGAACTTTGAAAGTAAATTTCTAGGAATTGAAAACTATGTTTGTGCTTCGAAAGACGTTATTTTTAAAACATGGAAAGGAAATTTATGTTATTAAAACATGAATTTGAATGGTAATAAATCGGCTGGATTTACAAGACGTATTCTTTGGCATGTTGGAATAGAAGGTAAGTTCCCTGGGTAACCAAGTTCGAGTTTTAAACAGATTTTATTAAAAGAAAGTTAGATTTAAAACCTGTTTAAAAGAGTGTTTTGAAAAATTATTATTTAAAGCAACTAATTAATAAATTAGCAATAGTGACTATTTGCGATTACATTGGTAATTATTTTATAAATAGATTTATTTAAAAGCTAGTTTTTGACCTAAGTTATTTGAAATTATTATTAATCCCTTTAAAATTCTACTTTTAAATTTAGTTTAACAAAACCCTCATTTAAAATCAAAGTTTATATCATAATAAATGGTTTTACTTTACATATTTAAATTATATTTTTGGTGTAATAACCAGTAGTAAATTTCCATATTTTTTAAACATATTTCAGAATAAAGTATTTTAATTGTTTTAAAATCTAAATTGTGTTGAACTTGGTTATTTCCAATAAGAATAAAGGGTAAAGAATTTATCTTATAAAGGAGAATCTTTGGGAAATTGCTTTCAAATGAGTTTTGGAAATTTGGAAATATGTCTTTTAAAGATATTGGAGAAAAATAAATAATGTGGGAATTATTTATTGTGTGATGAATGTTTGTGAATGTTAATTGATTGTCAAATCACCGACTATCAATATTGGACAAATGCGTTGATCGTTTCGAAGAGACCGGGATCGAGATTTATTTCTCGAAAAACCACTTCGATCCGGTTTGTTACGTTTCGCGAAAAACGTGTTCGGAGTCGAAGATGGAGCAATGAAGTGCAAGGGCTAGTCGCTACTAATCCCGAGGATATTTCCAAAATGGATGTAGTAGGAGTAGTGCCTTCGGTTCCGTTCGAACCCGGGACGGACTTGTATGGACGAATGTTTCAGATCATTGTTAGGTGGGCGATGGGCATTCTAAGTGAAACGTTCGAAAAGGTAACGCTTAGCCTCAAGCCTCATCAAATGGGAATGACTGAAAATCAGGGGATGTGCAGCAAGGCTTCGTGGGTAGCCCCCACTTGAGGGTAAGGTCCTCGTACGGTGATCTAGGCTCCGTACTGTGACAAGTGGTACCCTAGTGCCTAGTCATTGTTGGAAATCCAGTCTCCCTACGAGTCTTGTACGAGTTTTGTTTGTATTACCCACTCTGTGGCTAGTAGCTGGAATTTAATAGATGTAACAATTTCGGCTATTTTATAAGTATTTGTATATAGACCCTATTATAATATCAGAGGATTTCTATAAAAAGTGTTTTAGCTATCGTAAGGTAAAAACCCGACATGTTTATTTATGGCGTGGTCTTATGAGATGCTTTTGTTTTCAAAGGATTTTTGAAACTTTATTAATCAATTTGGATGCATTATTATCAGCTGGTATTCCTGACTAACTCGGATGTTATTTCATTATAATGCTCAGGTCAGACCGAGTATTATATGTTCAGGACAGGATGCTTTGGAGCGGGGAAGGAGCTGGAGTCCGAGACGTATTATCTGTACTTGTATATATATATCTGTTGCTGTGACTGTATTATATTGTCTGACTGGTAAATGTTGATGTGTGTGATATTCTGATGATATGATGTATAAAACAGATATAGTTTTCATTTTGTGTAGATCTATTATTTACAATTATATTGTATTCCGCTGCGACTATGTGATTCTGATATTGTTTATTTCCTTCTTCTTCTATCGCTTCTTCTTTAACCCTAATGGTTCGTATTTCTGTTTCACTTGAGTAAATTAATGTAGAATAGTGTTGACTCAAGGGGTACGGATTTGTGGGATGTTACAGAGACTTAGCAAAGATGTTGAATATACTTAGATACTACGGAATGTAAATCAACCCACTGTACTATTCTTTTGGTGTTGCATCGGGAAAGTTTTTTGGTTATATTGTTAATGCACGGGGAATTGAATCTAATCCTGAAAATATTCAGGCTATTCGAGACATACAAGCACCCAGAACTGTAAAGCAAGTACAAAGGCTGAATGGAAAGGTCACCGCATTGAGTCGATTCATGTCCAAAGCGACTGACAAGTGTATTCCTTTCTTCGATGTGATAAAGAAAGGGAAGAGAAATTTTGAGTGGATGCCCGATTGTGAGGATGCACTCCGAGCTTTGGTAAGACATTTGGAAAGTCCCCCGATTCTTGCAAAACCTATAGAACATGAAGTGTTATATGTATACTTGGTCGTGTCTCAACATGCCATCAGTATGACCTTGGTTCGCGAGGAGGACCGAATTCAAAAGCCGGTGCACTATATCAATAAACGTCTGGGCAGAAAGAAATTATCCTAAAATCGAGAAGCTAGCCTACTGCTTGGTGATTGCATCACGCAAGCTTCGTCTATATTTTCAGGCACATCTGATCAGTGTTTTTACCGATCAACCTCTGCGGCAGGTGCTCCAACTACCAGAAACCTTTGAAACGTTGCTGAAGTGGAACATTGAGTTAAGCCAATTCGATATCACCTACCTGCCACGGAAAGCTATCCAAGGACAGGCACTAGCATACTTCATTGTAGAATTCACCATATCATACGAGCCAAGTAGTGATAATGTTATTCCCCCATTTGACGAAAATTATACACCGATGGGGCATCCAACGTCCGTTGTTCTAAGGCTGGTGTTATTCTTATAACTCCCAAAAACCGATCAATCTGTTTTGCTTTGAAGCTTAATTTTCCAGCTACAAATAACAAAGCCGAGTATAAAGCATTGATTGCCGGCTTAAAACTTTTAGGGAACTTGGAGTAAAATCGGTTGAAATTTTTTATGACTCACAATTGGTGGTGTGCTAAGTGCGGGGAGATTATGAAGCAAAGGGGCAGAGACTTGCCTCCTACCTGTTCGGGTACAAGAACTGTTGACAGACCTTGAATATTACGATATCTCGTATATCTCGCGTGAACAAAATGGAGAAGCCGATTCATTAGCAAAATTTTAAAGTACCGGTGATGCACAACAGATGGGTTTGGTTCCCGTTGAAATCTTACATTCCCTGTGTATAAACGAGATGGGAGTGAACTTTGTATTAGAAACATAAATTGAGAGGGAGTCATGGATAACCCAGTTCAAGCAATACCTACTACACGGGACATTGCCTGAAAGAAAAAACGAAAGACGACAAGTCATTTGCAAAGCCTCACGATATATAATGCAGGATGGAGTAATGTATCAGAAAGGATTCTCCGTTTCTTTACTTCGGTGCATCGTCCACGATGAGATAAAGCAGGTCTTGAAAGAAGTTCGTGAAAGGAGAATGTGAAAGTCTATGGGGTGGATCGTGTAGTGTATATGCAAGTATATGTGACAAAGCATATGATGCAACTAAAATAATATTAATCGAAGTAAATATAGAAAAAGCATACCAGAATTTTATACTGGTTCGGACCTCCTGTCCTACGTCTAGTCTCGAAGCTCCCCTACGGAATTCGACTATCAAAAACCTTCGCTTCGCCCGGAGGAATAGGCTTGGTTACGATGAGTTGTTCTTGTCAAATGTGTGTTCTGGTATAACACGGATGTTGACTAATTAGTATAATTACTTACAGTATATTTCTAAGGAATATTATTTATGAAGAACTGAATACATGGAGAATGAATACAAGTAAAGATTGCTAGAGAGTAGAGTTCAAGAATATAGGGTAGAGTATAGAATTAGAAAGCGTAAGTAAGTGAAGTAAGCTTGTTCTCTTGATTCTTGATGCTATATATAATTGCAGATAAGTATCTTGAGTAGTCACACCCATTAATGAATCCTCTAAGGTTGCTTCTGTTGATGGTGAAGAATTGTGGCGAAGAAAAGCGGAGATGTCCATTCACATATGGCAGTTTGAATTCATTTTGAAAGTTCGAGTTTGAATTCAGACGTCTGGTATTTGTTTCAGACGTCTGAGTGCTATTACGAGAAGTCTGGTTTAGCCTGTTTGATGTTCCAGGGAACTATTTCAGACGTTTGGCTTGTGCACCCAGACGTCTGATATAGTGCATGTTAGTTTTTGTGCATCTTTTCTTTTACTTCCTTGTTCCTATCGACTTGTAGCCTCTTGTAGTGTCCTTTGAGCCTTGTTCTTGTCTTTCTAGTAATGTTGTTCTAGCAAGTACCTGTATATATAAATATATACATATTTGATTTCCATTGTATAGTTGTTGTTGTCGAAACCGTAGATTGGATTTTCTGACATTCTCCCGCTTTTTGATGATGACAACTATACAATGTACTTAGATATAATTTTATAAATGTCCCCCTGAATATGTGCTTACCATTATTTCTCCTCCTTTGGCATTATCAAAAAGCATTAATACAAGAGTATGTATTATATAATCAATAATCATGAATAGATGAAAGATAACTAATTACTCACAAGTAACAAGCCAAAAAGCATTTTTGTAACCAATAAACATAGTGATTACATGCACAAATTTTTGATTCCATTATAATACAAAAGATAAAAAAATATTTATGTATTTTGGGGGGAAGCTTTGGCCTGATCATCTCCTTTATCTATATTCTTGGAAGAACTAGTTTGTATTGTAGGGGATTTTGGAGTATGATCTAGAGGTTCTTTTTCCTCTTTAAAAATTTTAGAACGTTTTAAAGGAGGAGGAGAAGGCGTTGGAGTTGGCCAATCTTTCGAAGGTGGTGTAGGACCACAGACTCGTTGGAGTACCTCTTTTAGAACATACAATGTTGTTGAAAGCGATGTCTTAACTGTGGCTAGGCGAGAAGCAAACGTTTTTTTGAAGCCATCGATACGCTTAGCCAATAATTTTTGATTTCTTGATAAGATAAGTTGATTTTGGAGAGTTAAGTCTCGAATGCTTTCATTTGGATTAGTTTCAGTGCGAGTCTCCAAAATGTCGTCTTGTCTTGGATGGTCAAAAGGCGTAGGAGGAGGAGGAATGTGTTCTTCTTCTTGTTGTTCTTCTTGTGATGGTTGTGGTGGTTGGTGTTGGGGTTGTAGCGGTTGGTGTTGGGGTTGTGGCCTAGCCTGTCCAGCTTGTTGACGGTGTTGCTCCATTCGTCAAATGAAATAAAATCCAAGGGATTTTCTAGTAAGTGCATAGGAGAGAAGAATTTTGTGCAGACGTATTTGGGGGCAATCTCATCAAAAGTCGATAAATATGATGGAATGTTGTGGGCTTGCAGAAGCCGCATGATATAGGTAGTGTAAATAATTGATGGACGGGATCGAGTCTAATAATGTTTAAGCTCGTCAAATATAAATTTCGCCCAATTCACCCTCGCACCACTAAAGATAACATCTAGAGCTTTGTGTTCCAACTCTGTTATTTTCTCATGGCTGCCAAGCCGAGAATGGTTGTGTTGATAATCATCCTAGTGAGTGGCATTGCCTTATGTTGTAAGTATTTCAAAGCAAATCGTGGCATTTCATCTTTTCAAATTTGATGGGTAATATTATTCCTTGGTTTGAAGCATATATTTGGGATGTCATTCAAATCTTCTCCGGAGCCGGAACAACTTAGAGTACGGCCTATAATTCCCGGAGTAAGTCGAATAGTGTTGCCAAAAACACTCGACCAGAGCCAGTTATCATCATTATCGGTATTCCATATGGCAATGCTATCTAGATTAGCGTATAAAAGGAATATTGCAAGCTGATCGATTTGGACATTATTTGAATTGTAGGAAATCAAATGTTGTAACCCAGCATTTTCATATATCTCATCCAAATCATACATAGGTAATTTAAGAAAATTGTAGAAAGGACTTGTGTGTAGCTTTTTTTTGGATATCTTCATATCTTTTGATAGAATGAGGTACTCGATTCATCCACTTCTCAATTTGATCCTCGGAGCATACTTATGGGTTGGAGGATGTAGCTTGTTCTTGCTTTCTTTTAGAAATTCTAGGGTTTTTAGTTTTAGGCGCCATGAAATCGAGCAAAATAAGGAGATGATGATTTGGAGAATTAGAGTTTCGGTTTTGAAAGAGGAATCAAAATGAAAAATGTGAAGTGGAAATTTGGAAAAACAGTTGTTTTAAGTGCACGAATAAGTGTCGATTGAATTCCAGATGTCTGGGAAGTGAATCAAATATCTGATTTAACCCTAGTTTGAAGACAGTAAATATTTTCAGGCGTCTGGGTGTTATTGGCAGACGCCTGGAATAGGCAGAATTGTAAATGTTGAAGACAAAGAGTTTTGTCAGATGTCTGGATATAATATCAGATGTCTGAAATTAGCTTGTTTTTTATATTAAAAAGGCAGAGACAATTTTCAGACGTCTGGATGTTTATATAAGACGTCTGATATATGCATGGAATTTAAAAATGGTGTGATACAATGGTGTCATGCGTCTGAAGGTATTGTTTAGACGTCTGAAATCTCTGGTATGTCTAAAAATAGTCTGATTTTGGAGGTTTTGCTTTATTTTCGATAGATCGATTTTATTGAAACATAATATTATTATTTTTAAAAATAAATACAAGTATAATTTGATGAAAATACAATAAAAATAGACAATTTTATTTAGATGACGATGGAGCATTGCGATCTTCAGACTTGCTATACTTCCATGGCTTGAGTGGAGACCAAATATTTCCACGTTCGTTGGTTCTTGGAGAACCACAAAATTGCCTAGGTGGAGGAACCCAAGGTGTACGATAAAAGGCAGAAGGATCCAGAGGACTACGATCAGAAGTGGTTCATGTATATCCTTTTTTCGTGAATTGCAAAATTTGATCGCTACTTGCTTTAGAAAACTCACTCGTCTTGCAGTGACTTTTTGTTCGAAGTATAATTCTCATTGTAAATCTATTTGTTTCTTTTGGTAATGATGTATATCATCGATCTTTTCTTTGGTGTTAGAAGAGATAAATAGAGATCTTTTGGGCCGTTTTTTGTCGGGAGTGAAACACGTGTGATAGGAGGACCATTTGTAGGTCGGCTCTTGACTTGGTGTAAGAGTAGGAAGTCGATTAGGGATGTCCGTTGAACTACCCGAGGTTGGTGTTGAAAAAGAGAGGTGGGAGTTGTCAGAAGACATTTTTTGTTTTTCTTTTGTTTGTTTTTTTTAAAAAAAGAACCAATATACAATCTGTATTTTATTTGTAAAAGGAGAAGTTATTTATTCATGTTTTAAAAGGTTATAAATAGTTATTTACAGAAAACAAACATTCTAAAGAAATTTTTGGTCGGTGTTAAAAAGATTTTGTTTATGGATTAAAAGCTTTTTAACCAAAAATAGAATGAATGAAATTTAGAATTAGCTAATAAGATCATTAAGAGAACAAATTCCTAAATCACGTCGTAATTTAACAAACGTTTGTTCATTTAGTGGTTTTGTGAAATTATCTGCTATTTGATTCTCAGTATTTATGTATTCTAATGTAATAATTCCATTTCTACATTGTCGCATAAAAAGTGATGTCGTATATCTATGTGTTTAGTACGTGAGTGATTTACAGGGTTTTTCGATAAATTTATTGCACTTGTATTATCGCAATATATTAGTGGTTTATCGATAATTTTTTTGAAATCCTTAAGCGTTTGTTGCATGTATATCACTTGTGAAAATGCTAAAGCCGTTGAAATATATTCGGCTTCGCAAGTGGATAAAGAGACACATTTTTGCTTTTTGCTAAACACAAAATCAATGATTGTCCAACAAAACGACACGTTCCGCTAGTACTCTTACGATCTGTTTTACATCCACCGAAATCTGCATCGCTGTATGAAACAAGTTCAAATGATGGCCCCTTAGGGTAAAACAATCCGTAATCTCTAGTACGAGATAAATATCGTAAGATACGTTTAATTACTCCTTGATGAGACTCTTTTGATTTTTCTTGAAATTGGGCACAACAACATACGCTCATCATAATGTCAGGTCGACTAGCTTTTAAATATAGTAAGGAGCCAATCATACTACGATATAATTTTTCATCAAATTTTTTTCCATTATCATCCTTTTCTAACTGAACATTAGTACTCGTTGGTGTTGGTTTGCTTAAAGTTTTATCCATTCCAAAACGACGTAATAAATCGTTACAATATTTTTCTTGATGAATAAAAATACCGTTTTCAAGTTTTTTTATTTGTAAACCTAGAAAGAAATTTAATTCACCCATGTGAGACATTTCAAATTCACTTTTTACAATATTTGAAAATTGAGTACAAAGATTTTCATTAGTTGAACCAAAAATAATATCGTCTATGTAAATTTGTATAATTAAGATGTCATTGTTTTCTCGTTTAATAAATAAGGTAATATCTATTTTACCTATTTGAAAACCAGATGCAATTAAATGATTCTTAAGACGTTCGTATCAGGCACGGGGGGCTTGGTTTAATCCATATAGGGCTTTATGCAATTTAAAAACATGATCGGGATTTTCTTCGTGAATAAATAATGAAGGCTGTTCAACATATACGTTTGCTTTAATTAAACCATCTAAAAAAGCACTTTTGAAATAATTTAAAATTGTTATGACTTGCAAAAGCATGTAATGTACGTATGGCTTCGAGTCTTGCCACTGGAGCAAAAGTTTCGTCATAGTCGATATCTTCTTCTTGATTATAACCCTGAGCGACTAAACGTGCTTTATTCCTAACTATATTTCTGTTTCCATCTGCTTTGTTTTTAAATACCCTTTTTTTTGCCAATAACTGATTGATTTTCTGGTCTTGGTACTAATTCCCAAACATTATTTAATTTAAATTGATTTAATTCTTCTTGCATGGCTATTGTCCAAAAATCATCGTTTGAAGCTTCTTAATAATTTTTCTGTTCAAAATTTGACACAAATGCAATATGACTTGTTTGGTTAAGTTGATTTCTAGTTGCTCTGAAATTAAGATCCATAATGATATTTTCTTTTGGATGATTTTTAGAATTCTAGGGGGTGACACTATAGTATTATTTTGTGCATTTATCTCATTATTAGATGAGTTAGTTGTATTTGTTATAGGAATAATTTCTTCATCATCATTAGTATGATTGTTAATAATATTTTCATCAAATGAAACATGTAAACTTTCTTCAATTGTGTTAGTATGTTTATTAAAATTCTACATGCCTTGCTATGATCCGAACATCCAACAAAGATTCCTTCACTGGCCTTCGGATCGAATTTTCCTAAATTATCTTTTGTATTTAATATAAAACATTTTGATCCGAAAGTTTTAAAGTATGGTACTTTAGGTTTCTTCCAAAAAACATTTCGAAGTAAGTATGTTTAGTCATAGGTCGTATGGTTACTCGATTCAAAACATAATAAGCCGTAGCAATAGCTTCAACCCAAAAATATTGTGGTAAATCGCTATTATTTAATAGTTTTCGTGCACATTCTTGTAACGTATGATTTTTTCTTTCTACTACACTATTTTTTTGTGGTGTGCGGGGAAAAGAAAAATTAAGACTTATGCCCTTTTTATTATAAAAATTAGTAAAAAGATCATTTTTGAATTCTCCACCGCGATCACTTTGAATATTCTTAACTTTCAAATCCATTTGAATAATGATCAACTATTACGAAAACATATTTGTTGTGATTTATAAATTGTACTTGAGTTGGACCAAATAAATTTAAATGTAATAATTCTAACGGTTGTTTTATAGAAATATTATTTTTAGATTTAAAAGAGCTTTTCTTTAGTTTACCGATTTGATAAGCGTCAAATAAATTTTCTACTTTATAATTTATTTTAGGTAAACCTCTAACTAGCTCATATTTTGCTAATTTATTAATATTTTTAAAATTAAAATGACAGAATCATTTATGTCACAACCATGGATCGCCATATTTGGCGGTTAAGCATAAGTTTGAATTTCGATTTATATTCATATTTAAGACATAAATATTTTTGTTTCTAAAACCTTCAACGACAAGTTGTTTGTTATTGTCGAAAATATTACATTTATCTTTTTCGAAATTAATTTGAAAACCATTATCACATAATTGACTAATGCTAAGTAGGTTGTGTTTTAAATTTTCTACTAACAAAACATTTGTAATAACAGGAGAGTTAGAAATACCAGAGTTGATGACTTCTCCGATGCCAACGACATATCCTTTTGAGTTATCTCCAAAAGTTACCGTTCCAACATCAACATATTTTATATTTGATAGCACTTTTGCATTTCTGGTCATATGCTTGGAGCAGCCATTATCAAGTATCCATTTCTCCTTATTTTTTTATTTTGGGTACCTGCAACATAAAAACAATTTAATTGGTATAATATACTTTATTAGGATCCTAGATGTTAGGAGAAGCGGGTAGCCACACCCAAGAAGGTTTGTACCTTTATGGACATAATTTTTATTATTGACTACATTATCTAGAAAATTATTAATATGTTTTTGTCTAATAAAATTATTATTTGTCTTAGGAATCCAAATTTTTATGTTTTTGGTATTCGTATTAGACTTAGGTGATCTTTTAGTCATTTGTCAAATAAAACTATACTTATTATTCCCTTTTGGTTTAGGAATATTTCTAAATCCTATTCCATTTCTATTACCTAAAGGTTTTGAAGTTTTGATAAGATTTTCCAAATCTTGTTTTCCTTTGTTAAATTTTGAAACATTATTTGTAATTTTATCTAATTTTTTTCTTTCAATTTTCAATGTTTCTATATTACTTTTCAAGTTGATATTTTCTTTTAACAAGTTATCCTTTTCTAGTTTAACTTTTCCAAAATCAGTATATATACTTTCATATTCAACTAAACTACTTTAATCTTTTTCTTGAGATAATTCTAGTTCCTCCTCTAAGATAATTGTTTCATCTTTTAACATTTCTATTTCTAGTTCTTAACGATTAATTTTGGCTATGTGTTTTTTATTTAATTTTTTGATTTGTCTAAATTTATCATCTAGTTCCATGCTAAGCTCTAATAATTCATTATAGCTAAGCTCGGGACATACCTCATTAGTTTGTGCTATAAAACATATATTAACTTGTTCTCCGTCACTATCATTTTCACTATCTGATGATGATGAAGAATTCGAGTCATCCCATGTTACTTTGAAAGCTTTCTTCTTTTTGAATTTTTCAAATTTGTTCTTCTTTTTATCGTTGTTAAGCTTGGGACAATCTTTCTTCATATGTTCAAATTGATCACATTCATAACATTTGATTGACATTTGATTTGTTGATCTTGATTTTCCTCCTTTCTGAAATCTGGCCATTTTCCTAAACTTCTTGAATTTGTTATAGTTTTTGGCAATAAATACGATTTCTTCTTTGTCTAAGTCGGAGTCTTCATTTGTTGCTGGAAATGCTATGTTTTTCTTCTCCGAATTATGTTCTTTTCTTGCCTGCAGATTAGCTTCATAGAACATTAAATTTCCTATCAATTCTTCAACTAAGAGTGTTGAGAGGTCATTAGCTTCTTCGATAGCTAATACTTTTCTTTTCCACTCTAGAGTTAAACAATTGAGTATTCTAGATACTAAATCAAAATTTGTGAATTTAATTCCTAGTGCCATTAAATCGTGTTAAATAGTTTGGAATCTAGAGTACATGTCCACTGTAGATTCATTTTGTTTCATTTTAAATGAGGAAAATTGATTTTGTAAAATTGAAATTTTAATTTGCTTAACTTTGTTTGTGCCTTCGTGTGTAACTTGTAAGGTATGCCAAATATCATATGCGGTGTTACATAACATGACACGTGAAAATTCATTCTTATCTAATGAACAAAATAAAACATTCATAGATTTGGCATTATTAGAAGCTGTGGTTTTTTGTTCATCATTCCATGTGTTCATAGCAGTGCCAGGTGCTTCGTATTTATTTTGAGTGGCTAACCAAATTTCTTATCCTTTAGCTTCCATAAAAATTATCATACGTGTCAACCAATATGCATAATTAGACTTATTAAAAAGTGGGAGACGTGCTGTGGATTGTCCTTCTTGAAATATACTTGCCATATTAAAGCGATTCAAGTACGTGTAACTGTATTTTGAACAAATCTTGCTCCGATACCAATTGAAAGTCTACGGGGTGGATCATGTAGTGTATATGCAAGTATATGTGACGAAGTATATGATGCAACTAAAATAATATTAATCTAAGTAAATATAGAATAAGCACACCAAAATTTTATATTGGTTTGGACCTCCCGTCCTACGTCCAGTCCCCAAGCTCCCCTTGGAATTCGACTATCAAAAATCCTCGCTTCTCCCGAAGGAATAGGCTTGGTTACAATTAGTTATTCTTGTCAAATGTGTGTTGTAGTATAACATGGATGTTGACTAATTAGTACAATTTCTTCCAATATATTTCTAAGGAATATTGTCCATGAAGAACTGAGTATATGGAAGAGTGAATACAAGTAAAGATTGCTAGAGTGCAAAGATCAAGAATATAGGATAGAGTATAGAATTAGAAAACGTAAGTGAAGTAAGTTTGTTCTCTTGATTCTTGATGCTATATATAGATGTAGATAGGTATCTTGAGTAGTCACACCCATTAATGAATCCTCTAAGGTTGCTTCTATTGATGGTGAAGAGTTATGGCGAAGAGAAGCGGAGATGTCCATTCATAGATGGCAGTTATAATTCATTTCTAAAATTCAAGTTTGAATTCTGATGTCCGGTATTTTGTTTCAGACATCTGGTACTATATATTTTTTGAATATAGTAGAGGATCAGATGTCTGAGTGCTGTTACCAAACGTCTGGTTTAGCCTGTTTGATGTTCCAGAGAACTATTTCAGACATCTGGCTTGTGCATCCAGACGTCTGATATGGTGCACGTTAGTTTTTATGCATCTTTTCTTTTACTTCCTTGTTCCTATCGACTAGCAGTCTCTTGCAATGTCCTTTGAACCATGTTCTTGTCTTTTTAGTGATGTTGTTCTAGCAAGTACCTGTATATATGAATATATATATATGTATATTTGATTTTCATTGTATAGTTGTTGTTATCGAAACCGTAGATTGGATTTCTTAACAGAATGTAGCGACCATACTGGGGGGGGGGGGGGGCAGATGCTAGCCAAAAAGATCCTCCACTATGGATACTATTGTCCAATGGTTAATCGAGATGCCGTAGACTATGTGAGAAGATGCGACAAATGTCAAAGGTATGCAAAGATCCCGAAAGCTCCGCCGAAGGAATTCATGCAAATGATTAGTCCCTGGCCATTTTCGATATGGGGGATCGATATAATCGGTTCCTTGCCAATCTCCAAAGGTAGTGCAAAATACGCAATTGTTGCGGTTGATTACTTTACCAAGTGGGTAGAAGCAGAACCCTTAGCTACGAGCACCACCAAAATGGTCATTAATTTCGTTGTGCGAAACATCATATGTTGGCTTAGCCTCCCACGAACTATCATTACGGACAACGGAACTCGGTTTGAGAGTAGGGAGTTCAAGGAATTCTGCCATAAATATTGCGTTGAGAAAAGGTATGCAGAGTTACTCACCCTAAAGCCAATGGACAAGCTGAAGCCGTAAACAAAATAATCAAATCTATATTGAAAAAATGTTTGAAGAAGGCTAGAGGCAAGTGGGTGGATGAGCATCCTACATCGCTTTGGTCTTACAGATCCACCCACAAGTCCGCGACTGGCCACACTCCATTCATATTGGCATATGGCACTGAAGCTGTTATACCCGTGGAACTTGAAGTTCCTTCTCATCGGATGACTTACTATGATCCTAAGACGAATCAGGATCTTTTACTGGAATCGCTGGACTTTTTGGACGAAAAATGTGATGAAGCTGATTTAAGGGCGGCTGCATATAGGCACCGAGTCGCTCGATATTACAACGAAAAAGTTCGACCGAGTATCTTTGATGTGGGCGATCTCATTTTTAAGCGAGTTTTTCTGATCCCATCACATATGAATCCCACATGGGAAGGTCCATACGTCATTGAACGGAAGCTTGGAGAGGGAACTTTCAAGCTAGCAACCCTTGATGGCGTGACGTTCCCCTAGCATGGAATATCGAGCATTTGCATCGTTATTACACTTAGCCCATTTCTTTCGTATTTTAGTAGTGATTGTTTCCAGTATGTTTTTCTTTTGTTGTTTTTGTTTTTGGCATGTAATAAGACAATTTAGCTTGTTCCTATTTGTTATGATCAATGAAGGCTTGAAGCCGCTTTTCTATGAATTATTGATATTCCATGTGTTATAATTCCATTGGAAAAAATTAAATCACATTATTCTGTCCGGCGTATGAACGCGCATACAAAATTACACGTCAATCAACGACTTAAAAAATCAGTAAGTCCCTAGAGTGCGAACAAGAGTACTCTGAGTTCCAGAAATGCGGACTAGAGTATAAACGACTCAAAAAAATCTCTAAGTCCCCGAAGCGTGGACTAGAGTACTTTGACTCCCTGGAGTGCGGACTAGAGCATAAATGACTTAAAATTACTAAGTCCCTGAAGCACAGACTAGAGTACTCCGAGTCCCCAGAGTGCGGATTAGAGTATAAACGACTTAAAAAGTCTCTAAGTCCCGGGAGCCTGTAACGACCCGCAAATCCGTGCCCCTTGAGTCAACACTATTCTACATCAATCAACTCAAGATGAACAGAAATACGAACATTTGGGTTAAAGAAGAAAGAGGTAGAAGAAGAAAGTAGAAAACAACATCAGAATCTTACCATTGCAGCAGAATAAAATATAATAGATAATAACAGATCTTTACACAAATGAAAGTTATATCTGTTTTATTCATACAACATCAGAATACATCATCGGAGTTCAACAACATTAATAACATACAACTGGACAGTCATATAAACTTGTCCTCAAAACTGAATACATAGCGGAATAATAATCAAGTACGGAAGTACGTATCGCCATCCAGCTCGTCTCCTGAGCTCCACAACATCATTTCCTATATCCTATAATACTCGGTCTGACCCGAACATTATAGTGAAATAACAGTTGAGTCAGTTTGGAATACCAGCGTGAGAAAACCATACTCAAATTGATTACTAAAATTTCAAAATCCTTTGAAATTAAAAGCATCTCGTAAGACTACACCACAAATAAACATGTCGGGTTTTTACCTTACGATAGCTAAAACACTTTTTATTAAAATCCTCTGATATTATAATAGGGTCTATTTACAAATGCTTATTAAAATAGCCGAAATTGTTACATTTATTAAATTCCAGCTACTAGCCACAATCGTGGGTAATACAAACAAAACCGTAAAAGACGCGTAGGGATAATGGATTTCCAACTAATGACTAGGCATTGTGGTACCACCTGTCACAGTACGTGGCCTAGATCACTGTACCGAGGATTACTTCCAATCCCCTGCAACACAAGACCGGGACTACTCCTTACTGGATACTCCTAAGTAAGATCACCCCATGGTTGGGATCAGCAACCGAACCACTAAGCTGAACAAAAAGGGACATCTAGACAGAGATGACCTCACCCTAATGGGAGCTACCCACCTAGCCTTACTGCATAACCCTGATTTTCAGTCATTCCTGGTCGATGAGGCTTGAGGCTAAGCGTTACCTTTAGAGAACTCATCTCTTAGAATGCTCATCGTCCACCTGACGATGTTCTGAAAGCATTCATCCATACAAGTCCGTCCCGGGTTCGAACGGAACTGAAGGCACTATTCCTACTATATCCATTTTGGAAACATCCTCAGGATCAGTAGCGACTAGCCCTTACACTTCACTGCTCCATCTTTGAATCCAAACTTGTCTTCCTCATGAAAATGTTCAAATCGGATCAAAGTGGTTTTCGAGAAATTAATCCCGATTCCGGCTCTTCGAAACGATCAGCGCATTGGCCAATATTGATAGTCGGTTATTTAACTATCAATTAACATTCACAACAACCATCAAACATAAATAATTTCACCAAATTATTTATTAATCTCAAAATATCTTCACAAGGTATATTTCTTTTTTCAACCCTTTTGAAAACAGTTTCAAACCACACTCTCTCATGAAATAAATTCCCAAATATTTATTTCCACTGAAAGCACCAAGCAAAAAAACTCTATATTTTTAAAATAATTTAAAACGCTTTATTTTGAAATATACTTTAAAACATTTAAGTTAAAATCTACTTCAACACTTTATTTACAATATATGCTTTAGGAATTTTTAAAATGAGGTTAGTTGATTAAATATAAAACTAGATTTTCTCCTTTAAAACAAAATACCAAGTCACCTTTAAATAATTACTACGATAATAGATTTGAAAAATACTTACATTAAAGTTCAAACATTTAGAAATAATAAATTTTCTAAACATACTTTTTAAAACGACATAACTTATATTTAAAAATTTACTTTGAAAACGTACTTGGCTATTCAGGGAAATATACTTCTCTTCACATCCTTTAAAAATAAATCACTGTTTATTTTTGAACAAGTTTACTCATTCCCTTAATAAATTCTCACCGTGAATTTGTTCTTCCGAATATCCACTGATATATCACTTTGCTTTTATAAACCCAGTTTATTAATTTCAAAGTCTCACTTCTCTTTTAAAAATTCCGGTTTTACACACTTAAATCAATCCCCAAATTTGATTTCAAATTTACTTCACTTTTGAATAAATTTCCTTACTTACTCCATTTATTCCAAAATCCATTAACTTCAGATTTTATTTCTTCATTATGATTTAAAATCTTTTTAACTGAAACATACCAATTTTAGATTTCCCAAATTCCTTCTTTATCCTTTTAAATAAATCCAAACCTTGAATTTTAAAATAAATTCTTTATTTCTTGATATAACATCACTTAAGTTTAAAATTTATTATTTCCCTATTTATTCAAAATCCCTTTTTATACCCGGAATTTATTAAGATTTAAAAGTCACTTTTATTCCTTTCCAATTCATTCTTATTTTTATTCAAATTCTCTATAACTATTTCACTCAAAAACTTACTCTTTTATATTCTTTTCAAAAATCCAATTCCATATATTTTGATAACTCAGTGTACCGAAATATATTCAAGTAAACCATAGCATTAAATATTCCAATTATCAATAATATTCATCACAGAATATCAAATATTTATAACATAGAATATTAAACAATCTAAATATTTTAAGGAATCCAGTTGGATCCCTCCAACCTGTTTCCCTGCATCTACAGATGTTAACATAATACCAATTCCACTTCGAGGTGGAATATCGCGGTATATGGGTTTATATAATATCATCCGCTATTATGCGGCGCATAGTGTGTCATCCGCTATATAATGCGGGAAACCAATCATTCCTATATATACTATATAATAATATATAAAGTATAGCACATCAAGTCAATTCAATCATTCAACCAATTATTTAAATTTAACCATTTGAATTTAAGTAGCAACCCAGAAGAGTGAGATTAACTCACCTTTTATTTTGCTGTTTGCAATCCATTCCAAACTGGCTTGCTTCCGTTATTTTAAACCTTGTATAAACATTAGATGATTTATGAACTAATTGAATAATCACTTACCATTAATTATTTAATTAACTAATAATTTTATTCAATTGATAATTCCCCTTTTAAAACCTTATAATAAGATTTTCGGATTTATTAACATTAGCTATGAGTTTAAACTACCATAAAAAAAATCCCTTTTTCATTTAAAATTTAGGTTTAGAGCCTTATCAAAACTTTGAAAGTACTTTACTGTTAAATGGAATAATAAATCAATAAATTTAAGTCTGAGTTTATAAAGTTAAGTAACATTGAATTTAGGTGTTTAAAATAGTTAACTACTCGAACATAAAACAATTTTATTTCCTAACAATTTATAAGCTAATTATAAGTTTATATATATATTTTTCAAAACCCTTAATCTGTTCTCTGTTTCTGTTGACATATATTAAAAATTAAAAAGCAAGGCAGACATGAATTTCATCTCCTTTTTAATTTAAACAAAGGATGAAATGCTATATCTATGAACTAAAATAGATCTGTCCAAGTTATAAATCCTATACCTTATTGGAAAATGCAAACCAGGCCTCGAGCCTTCCCCGTCGAACTGCCCAGTCTACGCTCCCTCCCAACGAACGACTATCGCCAAAGACTGTCGCCACGCCTTCGTCCAGTTTTGCGCCCCAACTCGAACGCGGCCTACTGCCTCAACCCACGAATGCAGTTTCCCCCTCCATAACACCAGCTCAAGCCCTGGCTTCGATTGCAAAACATGATCGCATCACATGCCACCATCAATCGCACACTATCCTTTTTGCCTCGACAGCTCGAGCGCCAACCCAACGCAACGCCATCGCCTATCGTTTCGAGCTTGAGCTCGAACTTCCGCATTCGACCCAATCGCACGCAGGCGATTCGAAGCTTCGAGCCGATCTCGAATTGTAGAGGGAGACGCGCGATCAAATCAAGCTTCCGGTCCAATTTAGCTTGCGCCTTACGATGGAGTTTCGCTTTCGATTCGAGTGAGGGGAAAGGGATTTCAGTTTCCTGAATGAATTTGAAGAGAGGAAGGAGATGGGGTTTCGATTTTTTTTATTTTTCTCTGGACATTTTGATTTGATTTAAGTTTGAAGATAAAGAAAGTCTCATTTTTTATTTCGGCTGATGTAAAGTTGACGGAGGGAGATGTTTGCATGTTGGACTATACCTACTACAGTGTTTTGAGTTGAAAGGAAAAAAAGTTGATGTGAGATAATTTCAAATGCAGTTGACTAGTGTAAATATATTCAATTTAAATTCAAATTCAAATTCAAATTGTTCCAATAAATGCAACTTAAAAACTTGACCTCCCATCGAGGCATGCCACTATGCGTTTATAATGTTATACCCCTATTTCGAATACAATGGAAAAGATTTCGAGTCCAAATTCAGACGTATGGAGAAGATAGCTTTTTGGACCCAGTTATTATGTTGAATTTCGATATTAATTTCATCGCTTTTGTATATCGTTCGGCCAAATGATCACTCCAAACACTGGAAAAATTGAAATCCGATAATAATATAATATTACGGATCCAATGAAACTAGTTTCGTCAAATTCTGAGACTGTGCCTCGGAAGGCTATTTTTAAGCGTCAATTTAAACGATATATTTTCAAAACTTAACAAAACACTTCCAAATTCAATTCTAACATTTTTACTATCTTCAGTATTATCAATATAAATTTTACAAGCCTTTAAAATATTTTTATTCAGTTTAAATTCAAAATTTACCACTTAAACCAATTTCAGACGATTTAGTTTAATAATTAAATTATCTAATAAATAGTGATATTCGAATTCAAGTTAGAACTAACTATGAAATATTTAAAATCGATTAAATATTTCGATTTCAAATAACCAAAAATTCCGGGTCGTCACATTCCTCCCTATTTAAAAGAATTTCGTCCCGGAAATTACTAATTAGGAAGAATGGTCCAATACCCGTTTACTATTTTCCCAAAACCAAACAGTTTTTAACAACAACCAAACATTCTTTATTAAAGACACACTATTCATCTCACAAACTTTCCAAACTCTTCCATAGTCCTCAAATAACTTTAATTATTCAACCATTCAAATTATAATTAGAAACCAAGTCTTAAATTTTCAAAATTTCTCAAAAATTTCCCAACTCCCTAATTTTTTTAAAAATTTCGCCAGTGTCTCCTTTGCGCGGCTAGCTCGGTACAACTACAAAATGCTTCTGCGAGCTCCCAAATTCCAAAAGAAAACAAAAGGCCAAGTGGCTAGATCAAACCCAATCAAATTACATACAGAAATTTAATCACATACCTTTTGTCGAGTAATTCAAATTTATCTTCTGAAATCAAAACCAATTTTTCTTTCCCTTTATAGTACCTGCATATCCTATTTAGCCATAATATCCAATCATAGCTTTTAAAATCATTTTATATATTTCCTCACAGAAGTTTTCATATCTACTTCTATTCAAATTAGTTTTCCCATTTCCAAATGAATTCAATTTATCTTCAACTCTGAATATTGAATTTTATCTTCCATTTATAACTGATTCATATCATTATTTTATATTAGTTTCATCCACTAATTTATTTCAATTTCCAATTTGAAATCGTTTTGTCACTAACAAAAATTTTCCCCAAAAATTTTCTGACTCCTAGAATTTTCGAATTTTTTGGGCAAAATCTCCTTTGTACGAAGGAGCATTAGCAATTTGACAAGAGATATAAATATATATACATCGACCCACATGGTCGGAAAAACAAAAACAGTTCATATTTCCTAATTTTTATTGCGTAGGCGTACCTTTATTTAGCATTTTAAGCAAGGGGCTTATTTAATTTGTAATTTACGCAATCAAATCTAGCCAAACGGCCTCCCTGAACCTGTACCTACTCAATTTAAATATGTAAGTATAAAATATATGAAACTCACTAACAATTACTTACTTTCAATAGTTAGACACATGCATTTCATAAGCAATATACACCAAACAATACCCGAATGCAATTTATAAGATTCGGAATCTAATTTCAATTGCTTGCAACCAATTCTTAAATTGTTATTTTCAATTTTTAATTTTAAACAAACCCATATCATTCCAATTGATTTAAAAATTAATTTTATTCACTTCTGTTAATATGTTTACTTTCGTTTGCGATAAAATGACTAATTTTCTATGCAAATTTGATGTTATTCATGCAAATAACAATTACTTAAGCTTATAACCATTTTAAATTGATTCCACTCAATTTATATTAATTCTATTCCATTCTACATTACTCACAACCCATTTACTTACATTTTTATTTCATATCCGTATTTGTTTATCCAGAACTATTTTATCTAGCTCGAAAACAATCTAGGCTATTTCATTCAATAACTATTTCTCAACTTATTTAAACCACACTTCTATTTGAGTTCAGCTTCCATTCAATATTTACTTAAGTTAACAACTTAAGTTCATTTCCATTTTGAAATAAATCCTATCCTCGCTTTTGTCAAATCCATTTCGGCTTGTATCAATTCATTCAATTAGTCCCTTTTAACTCTAAATTCAATATTCTGTTCATTAAATAATATCCAAGGCCATTATTCATTCGTACTCACTTGGATTTCATTTGCAATTCATACCATCACTGTTTTAATCCAATTTCATTTTTATTCCATACATTTCCAATTATATTTAATTTGTTAACACTTCTAGTCGAATTTTAATTAATACTCAAGTTCTGATTCTGCCATTTACTTTCGATTCACCATCCAATTTTATTAACTCACAATTCAATTTCTATTTAACCAATTTAAGTTCCATAAACAAATTCAATTAACTCATTTATTCCAAATTAGTTCACTCCCAACTTGCAATTCAATTTCTGATTTTATCTTAAAAAAATCACCTTAATTAATTTACTTGAATTCAATCTATTTTGTTTTTTTAAGTTTGGATTTTTATTTCATTCCCAAAATATCTAACAAATTTTATTTTGGCTTATTTATTCCCTTTTTTTAAGCTACTCACTTATTAATATTCATACTTCTCCATCCATTTACAGTCAATCACATTTTTACTTTACTTTTAACTAGGGATTATATTTTTATTTCAATGCTTTTCAATTCTTTTATAAGCTTCCAAAGTTTCTTTATCCCAATTCAATACTTACTTTGTTTACGCTTATTTATTTAAGTAAGAATTTTATTCCATTCAATATTATCTATAACTCAACTGAATTTATTTCAATTCAATTTTATTTAACTTCACTTCAGTTAAATCTAGCATCATGCCATTTTTCTTTAATCCATTCAATCCACTTGAATTTAAATTAAGTAAGAACTTACTTTCAGTTCATATCATCTAGATCTCAATTTATTTCATTTCAATTCAATTTCAACTTAATTCAAATACAACTGGGCTTTATTTTCATTTTAATTCAATTTATTTCAATCCAACTAAATTTTATCCCATTCCAAATTTAATTTCTATTTTCCCATTCAAACCACATTCAAGAGTTACTAATTATTTCTTCCAATCATCCATTAAATTTTCCACAATTTAATTTCTCCAAATTAAATTTATTTAACCTTTTCACTTTAAATTTTAATTTCAACATTCAAAGCTCATATTTTTCTTCCTTATTTAAAAATCATCTCAACTTTTCAATTTTATAACTTACCTCATAAGAATTTTCAATTTAAATAAGGATTCAGGATTTCAAACACCCGGCTTTTGGTTCAAATCATTTTAAAATTAGTTCAAAATCACACTTCTCAAATTTTTAAACCAATCCTGGTTTTTATTCCCAACAAATTCCCTTTGAAATTTCAAAAACAAACTAGTTCTTCTGAACAAATCAATTTGGCAGCAATCCGTCACTTAGAAACTCGAAAATGAACATCGATGATGCTGCAGTCATCACCGATGTTATTTTCCAGTGACTGGAGTGAGTTCAATGCTATATCCCTTTCCAAAATTTATTTGAAACAATTTCCTTTCAGAAATAGTTCCAAAACAACAGTGCTATTATTTGTCTTCAAAATACTTCGAAAAGCACTTCCAAAATCTCCGGGGTTTTAAATTTTCAATTTTGACTTAAATCAAATTTTAACTATAATTCATTTGTTTCTCCTACAAATTTCCATTTGATTATCCAAGTCATTCCAATTTTTATAATCTCATTTGTTTAAAATATTATCATCCAAGCATCCAAGTTATATAACGATTTAAGAAAATATTTCTTTTATATCAAAATATATTTTTGGGTAAAATAATTTCATTCACCCACCTTTAAAACAATACAGTGTCAGTTTATCTTGTCAGGTGTTTATAAACTCTTCTCGAATAGCGGCCAACTTACTCGATCAGAATCCATATTCCACCCAACCAATAAGTCAACACAATATTAAAACAATTTATATTCACTAACAAATACGTGCTCATATCTATTAATACGCTCAAACCATTCTAGAGTACTACGAACTCTATTTCAGTGAGTAATCCCCACCAGAGCCAAGGTTATCACTAACCTAAGCTCTGATACCAACTGTAACGACCCGCATATCCGTATCCCTTGAGTCAACACTATTCTACATCAATCAACTCAAGATGAACAGAAATATGAACCATTTAGGTTAAAGAAGAAAGAGGTAGAAGAAGAAAGTAGAAAACAACATCAGAATCTTACCACCGCAGCGGAATAAAATATAATAGATAATAACAGATCTTTACACAAAAGAAAGTTATATCTGTTTTATTCATACATCATCAGAATACATTATCAGAGTTCAACAACATCAATAACATACAACTGGACAGTCATATAAACTTGTCCTCAAAACTGAATACACAGCGGAATAATAATCAAGTGTGGAAGTACGTATCACCATCCAGCTCGTCTCCTGAGCTCCACAACATCATTTCCTGTGTCCTATAATACTCGGTCTGACCCGAGCATTATAGTGAAATAACACCCGAGTCGGTCTGGAATACCGGCGTGAGAAAACCACACTCAAATTTCAAAATCCTTTGAAATTAAAAGCATCTCGTAAGACCATGCCACAAATAAACATGTCGGGTTTTTACCTTACGATAGCTAAAAGACTTTTTATTAAAATCCTCTGATATTATAATAGAGTCTATTTACAAATACTTATTAAAATAGCCGAAATTGTTACATCTATTAAATTCCAGCTACTAGCCACAATCGTGGGTAATACAAACAAAACCGTAAAAGGCGCATAGGGAGAATGGATTTCCGACTAATGACTAGGCACCGGGGTACCACCTGTCACAGTACATGGTCTATATCATTGTATCGAGGATTACTCGCAATCCCCTGCAAAACAAGACCGGGACTACCCCTTATTGGATAATCCTGAGTAAAATCACCCCACGGTTGGGAACAGCAACCGCACCACTAAGCCGAATAAAAAGGGACATCTAGACAGGGATGACCTCACACTAATGGGCGCTACCCACCTAGCCTTGCTACATAACCCCTAATTTTCAGTCATTCCCGGCTGATGAGGCTTGAGGCTAAGCGTTACCTTCAAAGAACTCATCTCTTAGAATGCTCATCGTCCACCTGACGATGTTCTGAAAGCATTCATCCATACAAGTCCGTCCCGGGTTCGAACGGAACTGAAGGCACTATTCCTACTACATCCATTTTGGAAACATCCTCAGGATCAGTAGCGACTAGCCCTTACACTTTACTACTCCATCTTCGAATCCAAACTCGTCTTCCTCATGAAAATGTTCAAATCGGATCAAAGTGGTTTTCGAGAAATTAATCCTGATCCCGGTCTCTTCGAAACGATCAGCGCATTGGCCAATATTGATAGTCGGTTATTTAATTATCAATTAACATTCACAACAACCATCAAACATAAATAATTTCACCAAATTATTTATTAATCTCAAAATATCTTCACAAGATATATTTATATTTTCAACCCTTTCGAAAACAGTTTCAAACCACACTCTCTCATGAAATAAATTCCCAAATATTTATTTCCACTAAAAGCACCAAGCACAAAAACTCTAGATTTTTAAAATAATTTAAAACGCTTTATTTTGAAATATACTTTAAAACATTTAAGTTCAAAACTACTTCAATACTTTATTTAAAATATATAGTTTAGGAATATTTAAAACGAGGTTACTTGATAAAATATAAAAATAGATTTTCTCCTTTAAAACAAAATACCAAGTCACCTTTAAATAATTAATACGATAATAGAATTGAAAAATACTTACTTTAAAATTCAAACATTTAGAAATAATCAATTTTCTAAACATTCTTTTTAAAATGACATAACTTATATTTAAAAATTAACTTTGAAAACATACTTGGATATTCAGGGAAACATACTTCTCTTCACATCCTTTAGAAATAAATCACTGTTTATTTTTAAACAAATTTACTCATTCCCTTAATAAATTCTCACCGTGAATTTCTTCTTCCAAATATCCACTGATATATCACTTTGCTTTTATAAATCCAGTTTATAAATTTCAAAGTCTCACTTCTCTTTTAAAAATCTCGGTTTTACACACTTAAATCAATCCCCAAATTTGATTTCAAATTTACTTCACTTTTGAATAAATTTCCTTACTTACTCCATTTATTCCAAAATCCATTAACTTCAGATTTTATTTCTTCATTATGATTTAAAATCTTTTTAACTGAAACATACCAATTTCAGATTTTCCAAATTCCTTCTTTATCCTTTTAAATAAATTCATACCTTGAATTTTAAATAAATTCTTTATTTCTTGATATAACATCACTTATGTTCAAAATTCATTATTTCCCTGTTTATTCAAAATCCCTTTTTATACCCGGAATTTATTAAGATTTAAAAATCACTTTTATTCCTTTCCAATTCATTCTTATTTTTATTCAAATTCTCTATAATTATTTCACTTAAAAACTTACTCTTTTATTTTCTTTTCAAAAATCCAATTCTATATATTTTGATAACTCGATGTACCGAAATATATTCAAGTAAACCATAACATTAAATATGCCAATCATCAATAATATTCATCACAGAATATCAAATATTCATAACACAGAATATTAAACAATCTAAATAATTTTGAGGAATCCAGTTGGATCCCTCCAACCTGTTTCCCTGCATCCACAGATGTTAGCACAATACCAATTCTACTTCGAGGTGGAATATCGCGGTATATGGGTTTATATAATATCATCCGCTATTATGCGGCACATAGGGTCTCATCCACTATATAATGCGGGAAATCAATCATTCCAATATATATTATATACTAATATAAAAAAATATAGCACATCAAGTCAATTCAATCATTCAACCAATTATTTAAATTTAACCATTTGAATTTAAATAGCAACCCAGAAGAGTGAGATTAAATCACCTTTTATTTTGCTGTTTGCAATCCATTCCAAACTGGCTTGCTTCCGTGATTTAAAACCTTGTATAAACATTAGATGATTTATGAGCTGATTGAATAATCACTTATCATTAATTATTTAATTAATTAACAATTTTATTCAATTGATAATTCCCCTTTTAAAACATCATAATAAGGTTTTCGGATTTATTAACATTAGCCATGAGTTTAAACTACCATAAAAAAAAATCCCTTTTTCATTTAAAATTTAGATTCATAGCCTAACCAAAACTTTGAAAGTACTTTACTGTTAAATGGAATAATAAATCAATAAATCCAAGTCCGAGTTTATAAAGTTAAGTAACATTGAATTAGGTGTTTCAAATAGTTAACTACTCGAACAGAAAACAATTTTACTTCCTAACAGTTTACAAGCTAATTATAAGTTTATATATATATATTTTTCAAAACCCTTAATCTATTTTCTATTTCTGTTTACATATATTAAAAATTAAAAAGCAAGGCAGACATGAATTTCATCTCCTTTTTAATTTAAACAAAGAATGAAATGCTATATCTATGAACTAAAATAGATCTATCCAAATTATAAATCTTATACCTCACTGGAAGATGCGAACCAGGCCTCGAGCCTTCCCCGTCGAACTGCCCAGCCTACGCTCCCTCCCAACGAACCAACTATCGCCAGAGGCTGTCGCCACAGCTTCGTCCAGTTATGCCCCAACTCGAACGCGGCCTACTGCCTCGACCCACGAATGCAGTTTCCCCCTCGATGCCACTAGCTCAATCCCTAGCTTCGATTGCAAAACATGATCGCATCACATGCCGCCATCAATCACACACTCTCCTTATTGCCTCGACAGCTCGGGCGCCAACCTAACGCGACGCCATTGCCTATAATTTCGAGCTTGAACTTGAACTTTAGCATTCGACCCAATCGCACGCAGGCGATTCGAAGCTTCAAGCCGATCTCGAATTGTAGAAGGACATATGCGATCAAATCAAGCTTTCGGTCCAATTTAGCTTGCGCCTTACAATGGAGGTTCGCTTTCGATTCGAGAGAGGGGGAAAGAGATTTCAGTTTCCTGAATGAATTTGAAGAGAGGGAGGAGATGGGGTTTCGATTTTTTTTTCTCTGGACATTTTGATTTGATTTAAGTTTAAAGATAAAGGAAGTCTCAGTTTTTATTTCGGCTGATGTAAAGTTGATGGAGGGAGATGTTTGCGTGTTGGACTATACCTACTACAGTGTTTTGAGTTGAAAGGAAAAAAGTTGATGTGAGATAATTTCAACTGCAGTTGACTAGTATAAATATATTCAATTTAAATTCAAATTCAAATTGTTTCGACAAATGCAACTCAAAAACTTGACCTCCTATCGAGGCATGCCACTACGCGTTTATAATGTTATACCCCTATTTCGAATGCAATGGAAAAGATTTCGAGTCCAAATTCAGATGTATGAGAAGATAACTTTTTGGACCCAGTTATTATGTTGAATTTCGATATTAATTTCAGCGCGTTTATACATCGTACGACCAAACGCTCACTTCAAACACTGCGAAAATTGAAATCCGATAATAATATAATATTACGGATCCAATGAAACTAGTTTCATCAAATTCCGAGACTGTGCCTCGGAAGACTATTTTTAAACGTTAATTTAAACGATATATTTTCAAAACTTAACAAAACACTTTCAAATTCAATTTTAACACTTTTACTATCTTCAATATTATCAATATAAATTTTGCAAGCCTTTAAAATATTTTTATTCGGCTTAAATCCAAAATTTACCACTTAAACCAATTTCAAATGATTTAATTTAATAATTAAATTATCTAATAAATAGTGATATTCGAATTCAAGTTAGCAACTAACTATGAAATATTTATAATCGATTAAATATTCCGATTTCAAACAACCAAAAATTCTGGGTCGTCACAATGGACTAGAGTACTCAAGTCCCCAGAGTGCAGACTAGAGTATAAACGACTTAAAAAATCTTTTAAGTCCCCGAAGCATGGACTAGAATACTCCGAGTCCTCGGAGTGTGGACTAGAGTATAAACGACTTAAAAATCTCTAAGTCGCCAGAGCGCGGACTAGAGTACTCTGATTCCCTAGAATGTGGACAAGAGTATAAACGACTTAAAAAAATTTATATATCCCCAGAGCGCGGACTAAAGTACTCTAAGTCCCCAGAGTGTGGACTAGAGTATAAACGACTTAAAAAAACTTTAAGTCCCCGGAGCACAGACTAGAGTACTCTGAGTCCCAGGAGCGCGGACTAGAGTATAAAGGACTTAAAATCTTTAAGTCCCAGGGGCACGGACTAGAGTAGTCTGAGTCCTCAGAGTGCGGACTAGAGTAAAAACGACTAAAAAAATCTCTAAGTCCTCGAAGCGCAGACTAGAGTCGTTTGAGTCCTCAGAGTGCGGACTAGAGTATAAACGACTAAAAAAATCTCTAAGTCCTCGGAGCATGGATTAGAGTACTTTGAGTCTCTAGAGTGTGGACTAGAGTATAAACGACTTAAAAATCTTTAAGTCCCCGAAGCGCAGACTAGAGTACTCTGGGTCCGCAGAGTGCAGACTAGAGTATAAACGACTTAAAAAATCTCTAAGTCCCCATAGCGCGGACTAGAATACTCTGAGTCCCCGATGTGTGGACTAGAGTATAAACGACTTAAAAATCTCTAAGTCCCCAAAGCGCAAATTAGAGTACTCTGAGTCGCCGAAGTGCAGACTAGAGTATAAACTACTTAAAATTCTCTAAGTCTCCAGAGCATGGACTAGAATACTCTGAGTCCCCGGAGTGCGGACTAGAGTATAAATGACTTAAAAATCTCTAAGTCCCCGGAGCACAGACTAGAGTACTTTGAGTCCCTAGAGTGCGGACTATAGTATAAACAACTTAAAAAATCTCTAAGTCCCCGTAGCGCGGACTAGAGTACTCTAAGTCCCTGGAGTGTGGACTAGAGTATTAACGACTTAAAAATCTCTAAGTCTCCAGAGCGTGTACTAGAGTACTCTGAGATGCCGAAGTGCAGACTAGAGTATAAACGACTTAAAATTCTCTAAGTCCCCAGAGCACGGACAAGAGTACTTTAAGTCTCCGGAGTGCAGACTAGAGTATAAACGACTTAAAAATCTCTAAGTCCCCGGAGCGCGGACTAGAGTACCCCGAGTACGGAGTAGAGTATAAATGACTTAAAAAATCTCTAGGTCCCTGGAGCGCATATTAAAGTAATCTAAGTCCCTATAGTGTGGACTAGAGGATTTACGATTTAGAAAATTTCCAAATCATGTGGAAGCGGTCCCGGAGCTTGTGTAACTCACAAGATTTCAAATTTCGACTACAAGTTAGATAGTAAGCTAAACAGTGAAAATCATCGAAAACAAAGAAACAAAATTTTATTTACTAATCGAAGATTCAGTTACACTACAACTTCTCCTGAACTCGAAGCATAAAGTCTATTTATAATGACTATGAAAATAAATAAAAATAACTGCATAATTCAGACTTATTTGGGTTGAATGAGGCATGACCGGATAGCTACTTTTTTGATTTCTTCTCCTTCCTCGGCTTCTCCGAAGGCTCCTTACCCAAGCGTTTTCTCTTGGATGCCTTGCTTCTTAGTGAGATGGCGCCCGGGGAAGGAGGAGGAACTACCAGTGACATGGTCCCATGGGAGAATGACCTTCATGGGCCTGTTCAGGGGATCATCCAATTCCACCACTTGAGGCTCAACCTTAATTTCAGCTTTCTTCTTCCCCTCTTCCATGATTTGTTCATCCTTGTTCGGTTTCGAAGTGTGTTCAGAGGCGCCCGTAATTTCAACTTCATTATGTTATTCTGTAGGTGAGGGATTCTCGAGTTTGTCCTCATCGAGATCCCCGATCATTTGAGCATCGGGTCTAGAAGCATTCCTTCTGTGAGATGCCTCTCCCAGTTTCTCTTCCTTCTCTGTGGCGGCATCGCTCCTTATAGTCATTTCGGGATCAAAATCGTGAGAAATGCGGATTAAGGACCTTATGGCAAAGATAAACAGCAGAGGGGGGGTGAATAGTGTTTTATAGAATTGTTAAATCTCTTTTAGTTTTTGTTAATTTGAACAGAAATGTATGCAATATTCAGACACAGATATGATCACAGAAACAAACACAGATGCCGAAATAAAGTAAAAGCAGTAAAGGAAAGAACATACCGGATTTTATACTGGTTCGGAGTTACCCTACATTCAGTCCCACACACAAGTACGGATTTCCTTTTAAAAAAAAAAATCTTACAATTACACCCTCGATTTCAAGGCAATGAGGTACACCCTCCAGATTCACAATCCTTTGGGTAGAGATACTTGATTTCCCAGGCAACATTACCCAATTGATTTCCAAGGCTACAATCACACCTTATCTCGCTTGATTGATTTCCAAGGCCACAATCACACATTTTCTCGTTTAATTGATTACAAAGAAGCCTATAACTCTGAATAGCACTGAAAATCTTGTTGAGATAGTAATAGAGAATCAAACCAAAAATAATCTAGTTAGATTCAATGTTGATTTCGGCAGAGTAATGGTAAGAATATGTATATAGAAATTTGGAAGAAGAAGAGGAGTGAAAAATCATAAAATCTATGTTAACATTCGTTGAAAACATCCCCTATTTATAGAAGAACAAAAGCCATGTCCATTCGTGAAGAGATATGACGAATAGACACTTCTTTTGAAATTTAAATTTTGAAACCAACTGACACTATGTCGACATGGTAGGTTGAGCACGTCGACATCCCAAAGGAATATTTGGTGATTTGTTTTCTTTGAAAATAACTTCTATTTTGTATTAAAACTATTTTAAACTTTATAAATATACTTATCTATAGTTAAAATACATAAATAAATATATAGAATAATATATACAAAATTTTACCATAATTTTATATTTAAATCTAAGTATAAATATTAAAAAATTAGATATATTATTATTAAAGACCGTTAAAACTACGGATAATTTTGATTTTGAAATTAAAGAATATTTTGAGGCTAAAAGTATTTGAAACCAGGATAGATGTTTTTGATGCTTTTAAAAGGAAGGTTTTGAAAACATTTTGAAAACAAGATATAATTTTGTGAAAATCATTTTGAATAAAAATTAGCGGATACAAAACAATGTTCCACTAGATTTTTCGTAGGTTCCATCCTACTTAGGGTTCCATCCCTTTAACAGGCTTGAAGTGGATTCCATTCCACGAATAAATTGGATTTTAAGATGCCAGTGCTTTTCTAGCAGTTTATCAAAATTTCTAATTAAATTAAAAGATAAATTACTTGAACTCTTGAACTCTTGATAATCTTGATACTCATGAGTCTTCAATCTTGATATCTTGAATCTCTATACTGTACAGTCTTCATTCTTGGTACCTGCATGGTTAAATCCTGCATATACATATATATATCTAAACCTATACTGTTAGTATTTATATTTTATAATCTATTCTAAGGTATTTGTCATCAAAACCATCATCTCAAGGACTAACAATCTCCCCCTTTTTGATGATGAACACCTTTTTATAAAATATTACTTCTACCCTAATAACTTCCCCTTATCTATGCCTAACTGCCCTATTTTATATTTCTCCCCCTTTGTCATCAACAAAAATTATCCTAAAAACATAAAACTATAAAACTCCGCCTTAAACTAATACTAGAACAAAGTATAGTAAATGGAATGTGAAAGACATTAACATAATTATATTATAATTATTCAATACATAAATAAGTATATTTCAACACACTCATCAAAATAAATCATGTTAGATAAGTCAAACAAATCAATCAAGTCAAACAAATCAATCAAGTCAAACAAATCAATCAAGTTGATCAAAACATACCAAACAACAATACTACAAACTCCCCCTAAATAAAATACACTCGTCATATATATATATATATATATATATATATATATATATATATATATATATATATATGCAATACGTAGTTTGAAATGCAATATGAAATGTATGACATATGCAATGTAGCATGAGATAATATGCAAAATGAAGTGTAACTTATGATGCAAATGATTATGATATTTCATGCATTGTAATTTATGATGTAATATGCAATGAAATATGATACGAAATAGGATGTACAATGATATGTAATATGAAATAAAATGATAACAAAGTAAAATTAATAATATGCAGAATGATATGATGATATATACCATGGTAAGAAATATTTAGATTATAAGATAAACATGAGTGATAAGAAATATCTAACTGACAGCCACATATATGTATGTATACATATGTTAAACTATTTATTATAAATCACTTCAACCAAACAAAGGTAATACACACCAATTACTAGATTTAGGTTAAGCAAACTAATGAATGAGACTGAAAGAGTAGTAAAGACAAGAGTTTAAAGGTAATAAATGGTATTAAAACTATAACATATTCATGAAAGATAGTAATCAAACTTAATATCAAAATTAAATGCTGAGGAATATGGACTTAAACTATATATGATCAAATATGGTTTTTATAAAAAATTAATAACCTCCCTATTTAATTCTTTGAAAATAATTTTTTTTAACTTAATTGTTTTTTAAGAATCCAGCCTTTCATGTTTATAAAATACTTAACTTATTAATTAAAACCTTTATATTAAATTATTATTGGTTTAAATATTTAGAAACATGTTTAAACATCTTTTAAATTTAAAAAATAATATCATAATGAAATATTAAATAAAATAATAAAGATTGAAATACTAAAATAAACATGTGTTATATTAAGGCTTCTTACTTTAAAAAAAATTAATTAATTAAAAAAACATTTAAACATGAAATTAATTTTAAAATATTCTAATATAAGTTAGAAACTAACTCTAAAAATAATAGAGAAAAATACTTAATTTAAATATTATTTTTACATAGTTTAAAGTTTCATAAAGAAAAACAGATTTAAAGAATGCTATAAAAAGTTTTTGTAGTAAAATATATTCGAAACTTTATAAGACTGAAACTGTAGCTTTTATCAAATGTTATGTAAAGTTTCTGAAACTCTACAGCGTTTCAAAGCACAGAAATACTATAAAAACAAATTTGCAATACTTATAAAACATTACAAAAGAAAAGAAGCATTTTAGAAATGCTATCTAAAATTCCGGTCATGCGATGTGGTGCTATCTTATTAATTGAAGAAATATATAAATAGAGCCTTATTCTAACATTCTAAATTCACTTTATTAATTTCTCAAAGATATAAAATTAGTATCTTAAAATAAATAGAGTATGAGAATAAAATAAATAGAGTATGAGAAGTAAAAATAAATTGGAAAAGTTGAAATCATTAATGAAAGTATGATTTTCTACTTAGTATAGTTGTAATAAATTAATTGTATGATTTCGAAATAAAACACATTTTAAAAGACTTTTTTTAGGAAAATTTGGACTGGTATATCAATATTTATACTATGGCGTATCGATATATAGATCAAAATATTAAACTTATAAAAGAGATAAATTTCTATACCTAACTAAATGCATAAATATATATTTCTAAATGCAACAATAAAGATGAAATAATAGTAAAGCGTACCAATTTTTGCACTCCATCTTTCTAACTTTGTTGTTCTTCCATTGTCATGCACCACACACTTATATCTCTCAGAATTTAACGACGAGATCTGTTCTATTGCGTCTGGCTCGTTTTTCTAATCAGCATAGTATATTCATTTGCTGAATTTGAAGACCGTATAAGAAAGATGTAGATGATTTAGTAGATTGATTAACTTGGCGCCAAAACTTTGAATTTGAATTTTGAATGAAGGGACACTTCAACCACTATAAATAGGCCCAACAATCATCACTTTTCATAAAAGTTTCTCTTCTTCTTCTTCTTCCCGTTTTTCTACTTACTATCAAACTTCTAGAATGCATATCTCCTTCATTTCTTAACGGAATTGGATGAAACCAGCGGTAAATCGAAGAGGAAGACAAGTAATACGATCTAGTAATAGTTTGGTGTTGAATTTGGACGGTATTGTGATGCAACATGCGGAACAGTAGAAGAAATGTAAAAATCCCGTAAACGGTTTTTCAATTTTGGATGGCCAACTTCAAACTATCATATCTTACTCAATTTTGATCGAAATTTGATGATCCACCCATAAAAACGACCACAGAACAAGAAATACAATCTAAAAATGGAGTTAGGACAAAATATAAAAATCTCTGGATGCAATTTGAAGAATTCCATTGGCGGTTTTGCTATTTTTTCCTCTTTGTTCACCAATACTTCTTTTGACCATAACTTGGTCATTTCTTGACGGATTCACACGAAACTAGTGACATTGCGAAGTAGATAGAGAGAAGTACTGTATCATTTCAAGTTGTAGATGAGAATCAAAATCTTTGTATTGATATGGTACCCATTTCATTGTCGATTGCCATTATATATCCATTTGTTCTTCTTGATTGATGAATGGTTATCTGGTATCTTTTAGCCAACAGTCAATAGACATAACTCTTCTCCTGCAAAACAACATAACTTTTTAAAGAATCAAGTGACTTTTCAAAATAACTAAATATATTTTTAAACAAAAATATCATGATGATTTTGTGACATATTCATATGAAAATAGTATTGGTAATTTAAAAAAAAAATCGCCATTTTAAAATTTTTCAAAATTCAGATTATGGAAACTTCGAAAACCTCGCTTTGATACCAAATCTGAGAAATGCGGATTAAGAATCTTAAGGCTAGGATAAACACTAGAGGGGGGTGAATAGTGTTTTAGAGAATTGTTAAATCTTTTTTAGTTTTTGTTAATTTAAACACAAATGTATGCAATATTCAGACACATATATGATCACAGAAACAAACACAGATGAAGAAATAAAGTAAAAGCAGTAAAGGAAAGAACACGCCGAATTTTATACTAGTTCGGAGTTACCCTACATCCAGTCCCGCTCGCAAGTATGGATTTCCTTTCAAAAAACAATCTTTACAATTACACCCTCGATTTCAAGGCAACGAGGTACACTCTCCAGATTCACAATCCTCTGGGTAGAGGTACTTGATTTCTCGGGCAACAAGTTCACCCAATTGATTTCCAAGGCTACAATCACACCTTATCTCGCTTGATTGATTTCCAAGGCCAAAATCACACCTTTTCTCGTTTAATTGATTACAAAGAAGCCTATAACTCTAAATAACACTGAGAATCTTGTTGAGATAGTGATAGAGAATCAAACCAGAGATAATCTAGTTAGATTCAATGCTGATTTCTGCAGAGTAATGGTAAGAATATGTATATAGAAATGTGGAAGAAGAAGAAGAGGAGTGAAAAACCAGAAAATCTATGTTAAAATTCATTGAATACATCCCCTATTTATAGAAGAATAATAGTCATGTCCATTCGTGAAGAGATATGACGAATAAACACTTCTTTTGAAATTTAAATTTTGAAACCAACTGACACTATGTCGACATGGGTAGGTTGAGCATGTCGACATCCCAAAGGAATTTTTGGTGATTTGTTTTTCTTTGAAAATAACTTCTATTTTATATTAAAACTATTTTAAACTTTATAAATATATTTGTCTATAGTTAAAATACGTAAGTAAATATATAGAATAATATATACAAAATTTTACTATAATTTTATACTTAAATCTAAGTATAAATATCTAAAAATTAAATATTATTAAAGGTAGTTAAAACTACGGATTATTTAGATTTTGAAATTAAAGTATTTTGAGGCTAAAAGTATTTGAAATAAGGATAGATGTTTTTGATGCTTTTAAAAGGAAGGTTTTGAAAACATTTTGAAAACAAGATATAATTTTGTGAAAATCATTTTGAATAAAAATTAGCGGATACAAAACAATGTTCCACTAGATTTTTCATAGGTTCCATCCTACTTAGGGTTCCATCCCTTTAACAGGCTCGAAGTGGATTCCATTCCACGAATAAATTGGATTTTAAGATGCCAGTGCTTTTCTAGCAGTTTTAACAAAATTTCTAATTAAATTAAAAAATAAATTACTCGAACTCTTGATAATCTTGATACTCATGAGTCTTCAATCTTGATATCTTGAATCTCTATACTGTACAGTCTTCATTCTTGGTACCTGCATGGTTAAATCTTGCATATACATATATATCTAAATTTACACTGTTAGTATTTATATTTTATAATCTGTTCTAAGGTTGTTGTCATCAAAACCATCATCTCAAGGACTAACAATCTCCCCCTTTTTTAAATCCTGCATATACATATATATCTAAACTTATACTGTTAGTATTTATATTTTATAATCTATTCTAAGGTTGTTGTCATCAAAACCATCATCTCAAGGACTAACAAAAATGGCCTACACGAAGTCATAAAAGACAAATGTTAGAATACATTTATTGCTCGCCAAGAAGCGATGGTTATTTAAATTCTAGAAAGAAAGGTTAAGTACCGGTCACTAGCTGACTCTGAATTGTTTTGGGAGTCTCACCCTCTAGAATATTGGATAGAATGTGGATACCAGGCCCGGGCTTCTCTGGATCGTATCCAGCAGGCTGTTCAAAAGGATCGAGTAGAGAGCGACCGGTCGGCTGAATAGAAGGAAGAACTAGAGATTCAGTCCAGGATGGACCAACAACTTCGTCCTTCCCTTTTGATGAGGAGGAATATCTTCAAAGGGCTTTGGCTACGGATAAGTCAGCAGGCTCGTTTTCTCGAAGCACTTCTTTTACAAGAGAATCCTCATCAACCTCCTCGGTGCCCAACTCTACTCATTTGATTTTTATCAAGGTGTCCCATGCCTCAACTAATGATTCAAGGTAACCCTCGCCCAGAAAAGATAAATCTCGACGCATGAGAACCCAAGCGTTGTATTCAGCAATAAGCGGATCAAATAGGCATTTAATTTCTTTTCTCCCGGCTTCAGCAGCTGCCTCAAGGCAAGAATCAATTTCTATCAATGCCATTCTTTTGCCCTCTTCATGGGATGCGTCCTTTAACGCTTCAGCTTTGGAGAGCTCCTCATCAAGCTTTTTTTTTAGAAGTCATGTAGTGATAATCTCGTCGCAATATCGTTGTGACTCCTCTTGAGCAACAGTTTTTTCTTCATTTTCTTTAAGGAGTAACTCCCCCAATTCTTTAACTCGTTGAGCGAGGACATCCTTCTCTTTTTGAATGGAGTCTTTTTCTATGGCTAAAGCGCCACAGCGTTGAACCGCCTTATCAATTTCCCTTTTATGAGTAGCTTCCAGACGACTAACTCCCTCGGCTGTATCTTTAGCGCTTTGTGGGTAGCTTAAATTTGAGATTTATACGAGGAAAGCCCTTCATCCTAGGCTTTGATAATGTCTTTATCATGGATGGCTTCAAGTTTCTAGCGATCGATCTCATACTGACGTTCCATAGAAACTTCTGAAACTTTTTCTACCAAGTGAACAAACGCATAATGCTAAACATTGACATCGTTATTGCATGCGATGGCGCTTTGTTTGACATGCCCTGGAATTGGGTGAATCGCAGGAAGTAATTTCAGTCTATCGAAGCATATCTTTGGAAATGTGGCTTTAAGTTCAGCTAATCTTTCGGCTATTGACGGATCATGTGCAAAGATTGGAGGGGTTTGCTTAGACGAAGCCACATACTTTTTATGAGGCTCACCAGATTTCTTTGTGCAGGATGAACCTGAGTGTTGGTCACGGGAGCTTCAGATTAAGACCCCTTCTGAGCAGATTTTTGCCTATTGTGCTCCGAGTGAGAGGGAGGATCGTTGGAGTATGAAGAAGGGATGTATGTTTTTCTTGGAGAAGACGACGAATCTCTGGGACGGTAGTCCCTATCGCAGCTATCATCTCTTTCTCGGCATTTACCTGACCCCGAATCCCGACTGGAATGGTGGAAGATAGAGGACCTACGAAGGCGGTCAAACCCACGAGTGCACCCCATATCATGAACATAGAAATTAAGTGAGAACGATCTAGTGAGAATAATATGATGGCTAGATAGAAATTAAATGAGAACGATCTAGTGAGAATAATATGATGGCTAAAATTTAAGTGTAGGGTGAAGTGTAAGTGTTCGTGTGTGTCCTAGTGTTTCCCCCTAACGGACCAATTTCTTTGGCTTTACTTATTGGAGTTTTTTCTCCTTGATAATGAATTTGATTGCCTCCATCACCTCTCGCGGGAGAATTAAGTCCTATATCCCCTGGGTCATTGAAACCGTAATTCTGCAGGTCATCAGGGATGGTCAAGTCTGAAAGACCTTTCAACGAACCCTCTAGATGTTGGGAAGATGACATTTTCTCAACCGAAGTGATTGGAAATTTAGAAGTTTTTCCTACTGTTTTCTTTTTCAGTTTATAGGCTAAGCTTTTTTGCCTCTTCGAAGGGGGAAGTGACTTGGCCATGCCAGGCGCGTCCGTTATTGGTGCAATATCGAAGCTTAAGTTCTTGTCGGTCGTTTTCGGAACCTCAGCCTCCTTTATTTTGCCTTCCTCAGATATATCGGGGGTTCCTCCTGTAGAGGGCATCAAAGATCCAGCTTGCCCTTTTCCTTTTTCCATGGCAAATATGGTTGTAGCGGCACAAGTTGGGAGATTAGTTTGACGACCTTTTGTCAACAATCCAAATTTTAAAAGCAATTCACTGGAAATAATGGATTTGATTTCCCCGTCTTCCACGGAGGTAGCTCGAATGGCCTCGACGGCCTCAGAATACCCAGTGCCTTCTGGACGTGGGCTGATACCTGTAAAAATCAAAAGAAGTTATTTCGTGCCTTACACAAATATTGGTCCGAAAATGGAACTTACTCCCTTCCAGCCATCTTCTTGCAAAGCCAGGGGGCAGCATACGTAAAACCACTCCTGCTTGTATTGGGAGAATTTACTCCCCCGTCAGGATCTGACACTTGGAGTGTGGCTCGAGGAATATGAAAGATGTACTGTCAGATTGTCTTTTGAAACGATAGATATAGCGAATATCATCGGGAGTAGGGAGCCTGAATATGATGCTCATGAAGAGAATACGAGTGCCATAGATGAACACGTAACTATTGGGATGTAGCTATGCCGGGGAGATCTCGATATATTGTAGCACTTCATGGGGAAAGGAGTTGAAATGTGGCATGCTACCAACCCAGCATATGAATTTATCGCACGCTGTATATCCAGATGGGGGCAGGTGAGGTCGATCTTGCCCTGATGGTACTAAAACGTCGTTGAAAGGGATTCCATGAATTGTACAGAACCGACGAAGATCGGCTTCGTTGATTTTTGAAGCTTGTGAATCAACAGGATCATCCAGGATGACTGCTCCGTCTATAAAATCAGGAGCCGGGCCAATAACAGCAGCTGATGGATTTTGGTTACCCTGTGTAGGAGCCATCGATGGGTTCGAAGTTCCCACTACTTCCTGCTGAGAACTTGGCTCAGGTTTATCTGAAACTGTAGCAGAGCTTGATCTTTTGGACATCTTCACCGAGCATCGAATATGGGTAGATACCTGTTTGAACTATACTTGAAAGACAATTGATGTCAGATATAATGATGATAATACATCCCCCCGTGTTGTGTGTGAACTAGTGCTGCGACCTAAACATGAGTGCTGGAAAAATTAAATTTTTAAACATAAGTGTGGTATGATAGAACTTTAAGTTATTGTCCTCGAAGATCGTCATGCCGACCGTCTCCTACAGTCTTTTATATGGCTGACAGCATTGGTTTGGGAGTCGAACATTGGCATCATAAAGTGTGAAGACTATATGTCTGCGTTTGGTCGATTGAGTTTGCATTGAATAATATTCAAGTTGTGGGGTAGTTAGTTTAAATTAAGTCCCTGAGCTAATATGCTTTGTTACTTACTGTCCATAATTCAATGCTTGGTTGTGGAGGTGAATTGTACACATGAATGTTATGTTTGAATTAGAATAGTCTTGGTTCTAAATGTCGATCCACTGTCCTATGGGATGACCGAACCATCCAATCCTCCCTCTCTTCCTAACTACCGAACCAACTTCCTTAAACTATATCGAACCTCTGTCTCTAACAACCGAACGGCCTCACTCGGACTTCGACTAACCCACCCTAGACTCGTGCCGATTCAGGGCGACTCGCTAGATGCCAAGCTGCACTCACTCCATTCGTTCTCCTCACTCACTCCCTAACCACCTAACGACCCACTGGGTCTGTACTGATCCACCTTCCTAATTTCCTGCCGTCCCGTGCTCTCCCTCGAGGCCGAACGACCTCCTCGATCGAGATACTGACCTGCTCTCTAGGATTCTAATCGATGGACACTCACTCTTGAATTACCGAACCCCTCTTCTCCTTATCTTTCTTCACCAAGCGACAACCTCCATCCTCCTCCTAAGTCTCAACATCCAAGTTAAGAGACGACGACTACTCCTCCTAGGCGATTGATATCAACATCCATCAAAGTCAGACCGAAGCCCTAACCTAGAGTCCACTCTTATTCCTAATCCATCACTTCCCCTCCTCTAAAATCATTTTCTATCTATTCTTATAACAAAAGAAGAAGGGGGACTATCCACACGAGCACTAAAACTCTATGTGACTCCGGGTTTGGAAAGAGATTTATACCTAGGGAGAAAGCTCGAGATATGTAGTGGCTTCAAGGTGTTGGGCTAGGGATTCGTTCGTGTTAGTGACCAATTAGAGTCATAAGGTAGGTAATCTAGGTTCGATGGAAGGCTAAACAGTGAGTAAAGCTCGAGGAGGAGTGAACTGATGGCTTTGTGAAAGTAGAGTAGAAGTGAGAAGAAGGAGAAGGAGCGAAGGCTGGAACTTATATATGGGACAGGGGAGGTGAACAGTCTATTTCCTATAGACCCAGTTATTATGCTTTGGGAAGTCGGTTATTAGACATGCGTACCCCAGCTCAAGTTAACCGATCATGTGGGTCGGCCTCCGTATGCGACATGCCCTTTGTTTTTTTTAAAAAAGAAAAGAAGAAGAGGAAGAAAGCAAAATAAAATCAAAAATGTACAGGGTGCTAGGAAGGTCCGCAATGTTTCGGCCTTTGTGAGATCGTATACGTTCGGCTTTTGAAAGCAGGAACTGATTTCTGATTCAAAGCGTGTCGTGTTGCTTCACATGACACACTTTGGGGGGCAAATGTTACCCGGTTGCTTGGCCCGGCTACACGATGATAATTATAGAGGCTTTATTTGAATCAAGTGAGAGGTTGGAAGTATATGGAATTGATTCAATTTGGGTGGTTCGGCCTATATACACTAGTCGGCCTGTTTACAAGGGTTCGCCGAGGAAGGGAGGAAGTGTGTCGTTCGGTCTTATAAGGTGGCGTGTGCCACTTGGCTAAAGAAAGGCGGTGTTAGGAAATCAACGCATATCGCTCGACCATGAAAGGCAGAATAAGTGGACCGGTCACTCATCGCTCGACCATGAAGGGAAGAGTAAGTGGGCCGGTCACCCATCGCTCGGCCATGAAGGGAAGACTAAGTGGGCCGGTCACCCATCGCTCGGCGATGAAGGGAAGATCAAAGTGGTTCGGCCGTTCATCGTTCAAACCAGGAAATTAGCAGATTACCTACATGGCAATGTGACCAGTTTTGCTTTTCTCCGGGCTGCAATTATTAGCTGCTCCGAGTCATGGGAGACTTCGCTTCAAGTCCAGCACGAAGAACTCATCTAGCAGCCAGAATGGATCGGAGGTCACAGGCTCGGTCATAGAGGTTCGACACACATTGGTCGATGAACACGAGTTACATATTCTGGGCCTAGGTATCCGAGTCATGGGCCTGCATAGTGACTAGCCTGTCTTCATCTATAAATAGAGGGGTAGGGGTATTGTTAAGGGGACCTTTTTTTGGAACTCCAGGGATACTCTGCCATTTTGGTACTCGCTTCCAACAGTTCAAACTTGTATTCGAGTTATTTGTTTACGGGTTGCATCTATGTTCAAGTCTTTGAGAAAAGCAATAAAGATTACATTAACATGGACGTATGCAGGTACGTCAAACCACTATAATTCTGGTGTTCTTGTTTCTACAGTTAATTTTGCATACATTCATCTGTTTTAATTTACTATCTTCATTAATCTTTCTACATAATTCTACTCAAGGGCGCTAGTGACCAATTTTGGTGCTAACAATACTCTTATATTAAGTTCTTCTTTTAGTAAACTAATTTCATGAAAGAGGCAAATTTAAACATTTAGCTTGGTAATCTATCACATAAGAGCATAAATTGAAGTGTTTTCCAACAAATCAGGTACCGATGATAGATAAAAATTAGTGCATAAATAAAAGTTATTAGTAATACCAAAGAATAAAGAGTAAAAAGAAATGCAAATATTAGTAAGAATAGGAAAAAATAAAAAAAATTGAAATTGAAACATAAATTACAGGTGTTATCCCGCCATTTGGTCAAGGCCTGGATATCAACAAATTGGTTAGAAAGGATGGATATCAAGATTGGAAACAAGGCTATGATCGGTGTCGTCAAAAGTTGGTCGAGCTCCAATCAAGACGGGATCGATTGAGAATGATGAATAAGGCTAGAAGAGGCTACATTTCGAATTTCAGGTCATTCGGAGTTCGTATGCTCGAGATATGGATGGATCAAGGTTCATGAAGATTGGTTCGTATCGATACTGTTCGTATCGATCACGTGGCAGTATGGATATGGGAAGGGTGTTCTATTTCGTATCGATAGTTGTAGCTAGTACCACATGGTTTTTATCGATACGAAGAAAGAAGCAGCTAGATGGATGCGAATAGGGATAATACACATGGCTTTAGATCAGTGGTAGTTTGTATCGATCAGGGATGTACTTGATGATTTCATATCGATCGGCATTTGGTATAGACTGGTAAGTCTTCGTATCAATGCATTTCGTATCGACCGAAGCATGTGATCGATACGAAGAGCATAGTGCCGATCGATATGAAAGCTACGACGCCAGATGGATACGAAGAAGCTTTGATCGTTACGAAGGCTATGAACTTGGATCGATGGATGCGAACAGAGGCACAGTTGATGGATACGAATAAGCCCACAGGTGTTGGTGGATGGATACAAAGAGCACAACATTCGATCGATAGGAAGGAGATGTGTTTGAATGAAGAAGCAGCCAACTCGGCATCAAAAGTGGATCTCCCCTGGGTTTCCGACCCACGTCATCGATGCGACTATGATGAGTATAAAGGGATGAAGGCGAATAGATGGATACGAACGCCTTAGCCTTCACGTAAACTACAACTTGCATCGATCATATCTCACAATCTACAAATTCAAACGCTACGAAATTTTCAAAGCAGCTTCCTGATGCACTCAAGAACCTCCATTATTGATCTCAGTTCAATTGGACCGCTTTTGGATCGATACGAATGGGATACGCATCGATCCCAAATTGCTCTGCATCGGTCTGGTAAGCCCATTTGCGCAAGAGAAGAGGTATTCCAGGTTTTGAGGCGAATATTTTTGAGTTTAGACCTATAAATAGGAGTTCTATGGCAATTGCAAAGGGGATCTTCTTGTACTCTGGAAGCCGGAATTCTGCTATTTTGTTTACTAATCAAAAATGCTTGTAATTGTAGTCTCAACATCACAAAAGGAATAAAAAGGATTGATTCAAATTGGATGTAGGCCGGATTGCCGAACCACTATAAATCTTGTGTTCTTTCTTGCTTTCTTTCATTTTAATTGGACTGTTTCTTCACTTTTATTTTCTACACTATCTAGATCTAAGATCTGTGTATGAATATTGTGGATCTGTATGTGAATATTGTAGATATGTTTGTAAACACCGGTGCTTTCACGGCTTTTGGGATTTGTGACCAAATTTTGGCATGAACAACAGGAAATGTTGATACCATGATGTGAAGATCATGAAATTCCTAAACAATAATATTAGTAACGTAAGAAAAGAAAATAAATAGTAGACTTTGATTTTAAATATTTTCACTTGTACTTTATTATTTATATTTAAAATCCTTTACATACTTAAAATATTATAAAAATAATTTTATAAAGTTTTTTGAAGTTTTAATATGATTAAAATATGTATAAACTATGTTTAAATGATTGTACAACGTATCGAAATATTTTACGAAACTTAATATATTCAAAACAAATTTTGAAAAGAGTTTTTCAAATTTGCAAGGAGTATGTCGACATACTCTAACCTCGTAAGTCGACATATGGACCATAGATATCAAAATTCAAATTTGAATTGAAATGTCTTTTCGTCATATCTTTTCGTGAATGGACATGACTGTTCATAAAAAAACTTCTTTTAGAGACTAAAAATCAAAGATCCAAGTTTTTGTTCATTAACTAAGGACTAAACGAAAAATGATAAACTCAATCTTTTAAGTTCTAAACTTAAAGATAGATAGAGTTTCGGTCCTTAAACAATTTTTAATCTTTTAAACTGTTTAAACAGTGAATTTCAATCACTAATTCTGTACAGACTTTAGCTACATAAATATTTAAGGGTCAAGATGTTCTTTGTTTTAAAATCAAAGGGCTAGAGTAGCAATCCATGTAATGGTAATCTCAAGTTTGAAAAAATAAACTTCATGCACAATCCACTTTCCACATTTCATGCATTGCATTCTTTTTCACTTGATAAGTTATAAAGTCTTCATCTACTCGTTCGAAATATCAAATTTTATTTTCTTCTCATATCATAATCAAACCGCTTTTACGAAAGCAAGAGAAACCATTAATAAAGAAATAGAAAATGCATCATTTAATTTTCGAAAATTCCCGTGGTGAAAAGAGCACGAAGAACACAATTTTTGGGATAATCGAAGCTGCCATTTGAAGACATAGTAAAGCCAACCTTCAAAAAGAAATTAGGGTTCTAGCTCCCAAAATCCCAAGAAACTTCGAAAATAAAATACATAAAAAGTCGTCATCATGACCGCTTCCATCCCGAGAAGATTACAGAAGCGAAGGTGAGGCGTCGGCACTGATCGAAGAGTGGGGCGATCGTTTTATGGAGTTCAACCACGGCCGCCTTCGTCAGGGTCAATGTCAAGAAATCGTCGATGCCGTCAACTCTCTCCCACATGACGCGCGTCGTCCTCCGTGCACAGACTTGCAATGCATAAACCGCGTCGATACTTTGACGAAGAAGTACAAGATCAAGAAGAATAAGGGCAGCCGAGTGACTGGATTTTTTTTCCAAAGGATGGATTTCTTGCTCGGACCTATTCTGCTAGGAAATTACCCCTTTTGTTTTCTCGTCCCCTTCTTGCTTCTGAGCCAATTATGGACAATACAGATACGTAATATAGCAACGGTTTCGGTTGTGATGATTCAGATTCAAGTGGAGAGATTTTGTATAGGAAAAGGTGTAGAGTTAATGTTGCGATGGGGTTGATGAGCTGCAAAGGCAACAATGAAGATGGTGGAGGTGTACAAGAAGGTAGAGATGGAGAAGAGTAGGCAGATGATGGAGTTGGAGAAAGAGAGAATGAAGTTCGTGAAGTCAATTGAGATTCAGAGGATGAAAATGGTTGTGGATATGTTGGTCAGTGCAAATAAGATGAAAGGTCTGTCTGAAATAGAGAAATGCAGGTGAGCGTTATAAACTATAAACTGAGCGTCAGAAATAATAAATTTTTAACTTTGCTAAAATAGGAATGTGTGTGGCTGTAGAATGCGAATATGGCTGTGAATTTGTAAACGTGCAGTAGTATGTCTAATTTTCTGTGAGAACGTAATATGTAACTTTGGGTAATCCATACATCCTTGTTGTAGTATATCCTTGCGAATATGGCTGTGAATTTGTAAACGTGCAGTAGTATGTCTAACCTTCAGCGGATTGGTATTCCTTTTGTTTCCCGTTGCAAGTGTTGCGGCAACGGAAATTCGAAATATTTGGATCATTTAATCTTTACCGGTTTCTCAGCCAGATCTTGTTGGAATTATTTCGGTAATCTTTTAGGTATCAGAGGTAGCAACAACTCATCGGAGGATTTGCAGTTGACCTGGTGGAACAGTATCAAAGGTAAATCTCTTCGTTCTGTTGTTTTTCGCTTAATTCCTTGTCTGATCTGCTGGCATCTATGGTGTGCGCGGAATAAGGCAATTTTTGAGGAAACTCCCATGGATCCCGTCTCCGTTATTCGCCGGGTTAGGAATGATGTTTTTCTAGCTTTTCGAGGCAGACCTTTTAAGGGATCGATTAGCTCTCGTTCTGGCCATCTAGTGGCTCTGTTATCTATTTTCTGTTCTCAGCCTTCCAATAGGGCGGGAGTTGGTTGATGAACGTCCTTAAGCCAGGTGGTTCTGGCTTAACCGACTCCGTAATTCCCCCCCCCCCCTAATTTTTCCTCTGATTTAGTGGCTTCTGGTTGCAGGCTCTAGTTTTATAGGTTTGGTATGGGGTCTGTTATTTCTTCTATTATGCTTGGATTTGGGTGGTCGCTATTCTGGTTCTTGTTTTCGCCGTTCTCTTTTTCTGCTGCCTTTGCTGGATCTCATCCTTTTGTATTGCTTCCTCCTCTGGGAGGAACCGTCGACAGCTATTTCCGCTTATTATGATTTTGTTGTGTTTATTAGTGGCTTCTTCGCCGTGTTTTGTCTTTTCGCCTTCTGTCGGCTGATTTATTCGTTTTTTCCTGTCTTATTTTGTTTTTTCCTGTTTCGGCTTGCTTCGCCGGGTTTTGGGTTTCTTTTACTGTTGGTTACCTGTCAGGCTTGCTAACAGCTAGTGTTGTTTATTTATATAATTCTTGTTTAGAAAAAAAAAAGTTGTAGTATATGTATGCAGTGTATCGAAAAAGAAAAAGCATCTAATTTGTGGGCTTTTATACGAGTGGAATTAAGTTTTCCAATTAAATCTGGAATATGAGAATGTTTGGCATTATCTCTCTTTCTCAAACTTTAGCAACTTTGAGAACTGAGAATTTTTTTGCATTTCCTTTGTTCAAACTTTAGCAGCTCCTTGGGTTATCTATACAGAACTCAACCAATATATGTTAATTACTTATATTTTGAACCATCTATTTCTGTTGACCAAAATAATATATATATATATATATATATATATATATATATATATATATTCAAATATATTCCTATACAAATTAAAATAATTCAAAAAAATTAAAATTAGAGCAATTTTCTGTAGAATCTTATCTAATTTGAGACTTATTTAAGACCATATTTCAGTTTCAAAGATTTAGTCTTTAGAAATATCTAAGACCGAAACTTTAATCTTTGAATTTTAAGGCCGAAATTTCAATCACAAATATTTTTAAAACTAGAAAATCAAAGACTGAACATTTCGATCATTGATCGATCTTTACGACTTAGTTAAAAACTGAATTGTGCGGTAAGAGACTGATTTTTTCAGTCCTTATTTAACTTTTTTTTTTTCTAGTTGTTGTTTCTCTGTAAATAGAGGTTAAACCAACAAATTTTCTTTAACTACTTTCTCATATTTTCTCTCCTCTTTCACTCTCTTGTTTTCCAAAATCAAATTCTACTCCACTTCTTCTTAAATTTAATCAGAATCAAATTCAACTCCACTAATGTGATTCTCTATTGACTAATCGCCAATCTCTCTCATCTCTCTCACTCAAATAAGATCAAAGTGCTATTCAAGAGGTTATGTGATCATTTGCATTTAAAATCAACGATATTTGTAAAACTCCATCAAATCATACTCGTATTTAAGATCATTTTGTTCTGAATGCTGGATGTTGTTTTTTGTTCAGAATGCTGAAGGCAAACAAACAATAAGTGATTATTCAGAATTCAACATTCAACAATCAGCATTCAGACTTCAGATTTCAGCATTTTAAACAAACGGAGTCTAAGTCATCAAATCTTTCACTGCAATCACCACCGAAATAACCAGTGCAATCGCCACCCAAGAGCCTCCACGCATGGACACCGTGAGTCATAGTGGTACCCAAAATATCAAAATGCATCTTAATCATATTTTTCACCATGCTTTCTAAAGTGAAGAAGAATAACAGTAACTGTGATGTTATAATATAACTAGGAGTATTAAGAAGAAGAGTTTACTTCGTAGAAATTGCTAACGGTAAAAGAAGTGTTGTTTTGACATTAATCAATCAGTCGCTTGTCCTTTCGATTTGTCAGGGTAGCTAAAAATTTCGATATTTTAGTTTGTTGTGCTATACTGCTATGGGAAGGTGTGCTAGTTAAAACTAGTAAACTAGCAGTACTTTGGTTAATGTGCAATATGTTATATTGTGAACTATGGACTGTTTATGAGTTTGCATATTGGGCTGAATTTATGGTTATGTTTATGTCATTACCATAATGTTATTTTTTTCATCTAATTAAATTACAAGAGAAAAAAATGCACGATATTAACGGTTCGATCGATCCGATCCTTAGAAGCTCGAACCTTCAATCATCGTGGTTCGTCGTACGGTTCGGTTTTCAAAATTATGGTTTAAACTATGTTCTTAAAAGAAGAATAATGGGTAATTTAGTTTGCAATTGACAGTCGAAACTGAATGCAATTGCTCTTAACCAATGAGCGTAACAGTTGCATAATAACAAAACGATAACCAACTTTAATTACAATAACTAAACAAGCAACACCTATTAGCTCATTTACGATAAGGAAAACAAATCTGATTTGCTTGCCCATTTGGCTTGGGCATAACCCCATGAATGCAAAATCCCAGCCACTTGGCCCATTATTTGTATTGCCAAACAACTGAGTTACCTAGTCAACACAGACAGCTACACACTACTACAAATTTTCTACAGATGATAACGGGATGTTAAATTTCAGAATAATCCCAACTGGGCGCAAAATTAATGAAAATGGTTCATCTGTATTCAGCATGTTAATATGAAGAAAACTATGTTCACAGGTATTTCTTTCGTACAAGTATAGATGATGTCCTTTCAAATATGTCTGACCGACGCACCTCCCAAGTCCAATATATGCAATAATAGTTCATTGTCATTTTTAAGCATGTACGCATATCACTGTAACACAAATGTAAACTGGTGGAAAAGAACTCAAGTAACGAACAGATCAAAGCAAGATACCATGTTGATGGATAGTATGAATACCAACTGCATGCTAATACTGAGAAGACCAATCTGCACCACTGCTCACCCTTGGAATACCTGAAATATCCTTTTCCGACGTTTCATCCACAATGAAATTTGCACCACATACTTCCCCTTGACTATCAACTCTGGGTACTGCCTTAACTTCACTCAGAGGATGCTCATAACTTTGTAAACCCTTAGAAGTTGTGAAGAAACAACCTGATAAAATATAAATGTGTAAGCCATACTATTACAAGGTCTTTCCTTCATCTCACATAATACTACATTTTCTGAACTTTGGATCATAGGAGATATCCTTAAAAGAAGGGTCAGCCACTGGATTTTATAAGAAAAACAAATATGTATATCTTTTTTAATAGTTGGTTTGAAAACGCAAACTTTTACTACGACCGCGAACTTTCAAAATTGTCCTTTATATATTTGTATATTTGATGTCACACCTTTTTGGTATTAACATGAAATAACAAATATGTCTCTCTACATATATTACTAAAATTCAGTATCGCTTAAAATTAGGGTTTGACAATTAAAGTTTTTTTACAAATTCAAAATTTCCTTTACAAATTTGTACTAAGTCTTAATGTCACCTAAAATTAGCATCTAGCAAATAAACTACTTCACAACTTTGTTTTTTATTAATTAATAATATAAAAAAATTTAACCCACAAATTAGATATTGCAACTTAGAAATAAAATTTCAAATTAACTACGTATAATTCAACACAAAAATATGACTAAAATATGTGGAAATCATTTTCTTTGAACGTATTAAATAAATACAATTTGCAGAAAAATAATTTAACATTCTTCATCACGCGCGAAGTGTTGTGGCTCGTATCGTAAATGGAGTGGATGCGTGGATTGAACATGTTAAAAGTCCCACATCGTAGGATATCTGAAATAATCGTGGTATATATATGGAATTGGTGGCACGTAACATTGGGAATTCCTTTTTATATAATGTGTTGCCAAGACCGGATAGACACGGTGAAACGAACGCGTACGGTACGCGGGGATGGCGAAACTCAACACGAAACGTGTGTCGTAACGCTCGTATTTCATAATCACTGTGTTAGGTGATGGAGTAGATAGTTATACAGCAGTTACCTTTAGGGAATGGAGCAAAAGATCTTCCACAGCTTTTCTTCACAGTTTCCACGTCACCAGAAAGAACCATATTACCTTCTGGGTCAGCTCCCCAGAAGAAAGGAACTCCACCTTCAGAATCCTGCATTTTAACAAATTAAGTTGTTGCACTCAAATTTCAGGCTATCCTGTTTAAATATAAAAAACGGGTGAATAAAGATGTTACTGTAGTAGACATGTTTTGTGCATATTATTGTTGCAGATATTGCCTATAGTTCTCAGTATAACCAACATGCAATATTTCCCGATCACACAGATATAGTAAGTAGATATGAACTGCGTTGTTTTTTATTGTTAATTTGACATGATTTGACAATGAACTATCTACTCGATCAAAAATAAATCTGCAATTATGAGAAAACAAACATAACAGTTGTGCTAAGTTCTACTCACTGCAGCGATGAAGGTCGATTTTGTTGACCTGTCAAACAGAATAAAAGCAAATTTCCCTTCGAAATGTCTCACGACTTGAGTAGCAGGATAAGGACCCCTATCTCTCAGTGTCCTGTAAGCTTCAATGACGACAGTTGCTTCACTGGCTCTCTTGCCCAATCCGTATTGTTGTGCCAGAAGAGATAAATTTTCAAAGAGCCCTTCGAATGAACAAAATATACCATCTACGGAAGCAAAGAGTCTGAAAAATAAAATACAATATGCATTAGAATAGATTTTTTGGTTTTAGAATGCATGTAGTTTTGCAGCAGCAAAATAATAAATGTTTAAATGAGCTTTCATAACGAAAGGAACCGATTAGAGTCATTAGATTACCTCTTGATTAATATAACTAGAAAAAGAAAGTTGTTATAAGTTAGACTTAGCAAAAATAGTAGCGAGATTAATGTTATAACTAGAACAGAGTAAACGAAGTATTTTTTTCAAACAACAATGCCGATCATTTTGATTAATCAATAGGATAGTAAAAATACAAGCAAAAAGGCTCAATAGAAATGCGGATCATTTTGATTAATCAATAATAGGATAGTAAAAATACAAACAAAATGGCTCAACAGAAAAGGTTTCATAATTAGTAAATGAGAAACATGAGGTAATCAAGCCATTCATTTACGTAGAAATCATGCTGCTCAACATTCATATGAATAACCTAAGATAGAAAGTATTTAGTTAAATCAAACAAAATAATTGTGTATGTCACGTACTTCTTGATTAAAGTAGAATTGGCTAATGACAAATTAAACCTCTAAAAACAACAACAGGAGAGGCTATTGATTTTATCAACATTGAAATACTGAAATTATTTTACTAATTTATACACGAATTTCCACTGAACAACTCTAACTTCACCCCTGTTAAAATGTTCAATATGAACGGTCTATTTTTTCATTTCTAAACTGATACAATCCAATAATGCTTAAAGTAGAATGCAAAACAACCCATGAATCAGGAATATATATATGTCCACTTTCCGATTATCAACTTCTATGTAAATTATAACTGGCCGTCATATAATAACTATCCTACAAGCAACTTCATTCTAAACACAGAATTAGCAATATGCTAAATGTCTAATTAAATGATTACCGTTATGACAATTAAAACGGATTCCTAGCTAAGTAAATGCAAATCAAGTCACGAAACTAACACGCGCCACACTCGTAAGCAAGGACAGCCCAAGCAGATTTTGGCACTACAAGGGGAGGGGGGATTTCCGACGGCTGAAAACCGTCGGCGGCCGTCGGAAGCCGTCGGCGGCCGTCGGAAAAAGCCGTCGGAAATGAAGGCGTCGGGGAGCAGTATTTCCGACGGCTACCGACGGGTGATGCCGTATACATTATCGACGGTTTCCGGCGGTTTCCGGCGGTTTCCGACGGCTTCCGACGGCCGTCGGAAACCGTCGGAAACCGTCGGAAATCAGGCCAATAAGCCGTCGGAACCCGTCGGAAACCGCCGGAAAATTTCGACCAATAAGCCGTCGAGAGCCGTCGGAAGCCGTCGGAAACCTGTTGTTTTTTTTTAAAATCTGCTGCAAATAGAGCCTTCCAACCACATTTCTCTTCCAAACACTACAATATCAATACTGCACAATCAAATAAACAATAATCCAACCAAACATGCAAACCAATACTCCAAAATATTCAATAGACACAGAAATAAACTAAATTAGAATAAAAATAAAATACAAAATATACATAACATTCCAACATTAACAATAATACTAACAATAACTGTTCTAATCATGCATATCCTGATACAGCTACAGAACCAAGTGTATTATACATAATTATACATATCAACAATTAATTGTTCCTTCTACCAAATCATTGTAAACTAAAACTAAACATACCTGCACGAACGAATTAGAAAGCAATGAATCAATCTGCCCCAGATCCAGAGCCAGCCGATGAAGGGAAGCGGCCACCAAACTGCTGCATGTACTCAAATAACTGTGCCGTCTGCATGGCCTGTTGGCGGTTCTGCTCCTCCAACTGCTGAACTCTAGTCTGTAATTCTTCTATACTTGCTAGCTCGCTCTGAGGTCTACTCCGCCGTCTCCTACTCTGACTACTGGACTGCAATAATTGAAAAATAAATAAAATCAAAGTTTATTGTTTTGAAAAGGTAAGAATATCATATTTTAAGTATTTTAAGAAAAATTAAATTATTTACCGCTAAATTGCCAAATCCGTATCGTCGACCATGCTCTGGTGGACTCATAACGGACTCAAAAATAATGTCCTCTTCATCGGTCGTCAGCTGCTCTCGACCCGTATCAGAAAGGAGTTTCTGTCGCTGCTCCATAAACATCTCCTGCATTGACAAATTAATAATATCATATCTTATTTCATAATAATTTGACAACTAAAACAATTACTAATACTGAATAAAATGAAATATGCTTACATGGCTTTTACTGGATTTATCGTCCTGCCATGTGTACGAAACAGTCCCGTCTGGATTAACATGCTCAACAGCATGCGTACGGGTGAACACGTCCATATAGCTGACAGGACCATGTGCCTCGGCTTCCTGAAGTTGATTGTTACATACAATTATTATACATTTAAAATCATATAGCATAAACTATTTACATTTATTATTCAGTAATTAAATTTACCAACTCCTGCCGATACTGCTGAAACGACTTCGATCCTCCGCGATGAGTAACGGGATTCTTATTTCTATTTGCAGAGTTTCTATCTGACTCTGCCTGTACATTCAAAATTTGATACATTATTTTTCAATCACGTTAAATTAATAATTGAAAAAAAATTAGTATACTTGCCTTCGCCTCGTCCGTCTCCCAGTAGCTCAACCAAGCTTGCCACACGCTCTCCCCCATCCACCGTGGTCTCTTCCCGGATTTCTTAACCTCAGATATCGTGTCTCTGTAGTTCTTTCGCATCTTCCTCATCCAGTATGCTCGTGCCAGCTGCATATCATCTGTCTGGATGTCTATCTCAGCCTGTGTTAAAAAAAGATTACACTTTAAACGATAAACGGTAGAAAAACGACAAAAACGAATTAAAAATGGAAAACATAAAAATTACACATACTAGGACATCCTGCCATATGCACTCTATGATGTGCGGAGGGATGGTATCCCACTTTGGCCAGCACGCACTCATCCTACTACGATATGCTGCTCTGGAGACGTCCAACACTACCTTAGTGGGTAGTAGCTCGAACCCCCTGTTTTTAAGTACGATACAGATAAGTACATACGTATAGTATAGAAAAAATAAGATGATGAATAAGATTTAATTTTTACCCATCTGCTTTGGGGGCTAACGTAACAACTGGACGGTGTGGCGCTTGCGATGGGCCACTGCCATCGCCTCCTGAAGAACGGGAAGAGCTCCTCCCTCTATGTGACATAATGATAAACCTGTGACGTTTACACATCATTATATAAGAGAATAAAAACATGATAATGAAATATATTTCATATGAACATGACATCAATGATATAAATTGCTTAATTATAATGACTGAAATGTAAATAGACATGTAAGTTTGTTATACCTGATTCATGATGGGTGTACTCTTCCTACGATAAGCAGAGTTCATTGCATTTTTAATAAAAATTGCTAAATAAATGACAAATTGAAATAACATAAAACAATAGTAAACGGATTTAGTTTCATAGTTACATCAATTTCATAATACATCAAGAATTCAACATAGTTACATCAATTGCAAAAAAACAGATTCAAATTTATATCAGTCATCATCGTCTTCTGATTCAGATTCGGTCTCGTTTTCGACGATATTTTCCTTTGCACTGTCAAACGCTTCTACCAAAACATTTGATTCATCGATCAAAGGACCAAAATCTGTATGATCGTCTGTAATTATTATTTCGTTATTTTGCTCAAGATCTGCCTGATAAGCTTGTTCGTCCGGAATATTCTTCCCATCGAATGTGAATCTGTCCTTTGTTTTAAAAACTGCAGACCAATCTGCTTTATCTCTTTTTAGAGACGGATAAGGAGCGTAATAAACTTGCAATGCTTGTTTGGCTAGTACAAAAGGATCATACTTGTGATAGTGCGATGTATGCTTTATTTCGATAAGATTATAATCCTTATGCACATTAATTCCAGAACCTGGAACATTGCTAAACCAATTGCATCTAAATAGAAACACCTCCTCCGCGGGTCTTGAGAAATATGTCAGTTGCAAAATTTGTGTTAGAACGCCATAAAAATCATTTAAATGGTTTTCTGGATCGTCACTACCTTTAACAAATACACCAGTATTATTTGTTAATTTTTCTGCACCGTATTCTTTAGTGTTAAATTTGTATCCATTGACGAAATATATTGGATATGTCTTGACCACTCTTTTTGGTCCCATTGCAAGATGTTTCAACCCTTCGTCAACAACACAATTTTTCGGCTCATAAACGTAATTTGAAAACCAACGGGAAAATTCTTTACTGAGATCTCCGTTCGGATGTTCCCGTTCATAAACACTGTTTATATAAACAAATTATTACATTAGGTTATACACGCGCATGCATTACAGAAAAGAATAAAACAAAAATTATTATTTCAGATTACCTAACAAACGGTGCAACCTCGGCACAATTTAGAAGAATATAAGTGTGTGCTACACGAAGATCTCTATCGTCTAGCCATATTTCCACACATTTTCCAGAAGGCCGACCATGTTGTCTAAAAATAGATAACATTGCTTGAGAGGACTCTTGTTCGTCGCCTTCATCATTACGAGGAACACTTTGAAATGAAATATTCACATGGTCACTGAAATAGTGAGAGAAAAAGAACGAAGCTTCTTCTTCGATGTAAGATTTACATATCGAACCTTCAACTCGTGCTTTTTGTCTCACTTTTTTCTTCAGATGATTCAAATATCTATGCAACATTAATTTATATTAACTTCATCTTTCAAATGCAATTAAATTACGTTATAACATATTACATACCTCTCAAATGGATACATCCATCCGTATTGGACAGGACCTCGAAGTCGTGCTTCAGATGGAAGATGAACAGGTAAATGTTCCATCACATTAAAAAAACCTGGCGGAAATATTTTCTCTAATTTGCAAAGCAATATAGGAATGTCCACTTCAAGTTTACGTAAACGTTGCACTTTTAAAGTAGTCGAACAAAGCTCTTTGTAAAACATACTAAGCTCCGTTACTACCTTCCAAACTTTTAACGGCAGTAGTTCTTTAAACATAACGGGAAATAAATTTTCCATCATTATGTGACAGTCGTGAGTTTTCATTCCGCTCAATCTACTATTTTTAAAGTCAACACATCTACGAAGATTTGATGATATCCCATCAGGAAATCTTAACCCTTCCACCCATTTTAACACAGCTTTAACTTGATTATTATCTAATTCGTAACAAGCTTTTGGTTTTTTACTGTCATTTGGTTTCATATGAAGCTCGGGACGTTTGCATAATTCTTCTATATCACGTCTTGATTTCAAATCATCCTTCGTCTTCCCTTTCACATTCAAAATTGTGTTAAACACATTATCAAATACATTTTTCTCATTGTGCATCACATCTATGTTATGGCGAAGCAGAAGATGTTTCCAATACGGCAACTCCCAAAAAATAGTTTGTTTGCACCAGTTATGAACAACTGATTTGCCTTCAATTTCTGTTTGCTCCCCCGTTTCATATATCTTTGGATAGTCCTTAACAAGTTCATATATGTCTTCGCTTGACCATATCGTCGGTGGTTGTCTATTTTCTACTCTATTAGCTAAAAAGTTTTTCTTGTCTCCTCTGAAGGGATGATTTACATGGAGAAAATATCGATGACAGTCAAACCATGAAATTTTCTTACCATGAGGTAAAGAAAACGCTCGTGTTTCATCCATGCAATATGGACATGCTAGACGACCGGCAGTACTCCATCCCGAAAGCATTGCATAGGCAGGAAAATCACTTATAGTCCACAACAAAGAAGCAAACATACGAAAATTTTTCTTCTTTGACACATCGTATGTTTCTACTCCTTCGTTCCACAGTATTTTTAACTCCTCAATCAACGGTTGTAAATATACATCGATTCCTTGTGTCGGATCGTCGGGGCCAGGAACGACAACAGTAAGAAACATATATTGCGTTTTCATGCACATCCATGGAGGTAAATTATACGGTGTGACGATAATGGGCCAGGATGAATATTTAGAACCAAATTGAGAAAATGGAGAAAAACCGTCCGTACATAATCCTAATCTAACATTTCGACTCTCCGCTGCAAAATTTGGATACGTTTTATCGAAATGCTTCCATGCTTCTCCATCGGCCGGATGTGTCAACGTACCCTCTTCCTCCGTTCTCACGCTATGCCACCTCATATTAGACGCAGTTACAGAAGATGCGTATAATCTTTGAAGTCTTGGAGTTATGGGTAAGTAGTGCATACGCTTGTACGGAACTTCCTTACCCTTCTTTTTTCTTGGTTTGTATCTCTCCTGGTTACAAACTTTACAATTTCTAAGGTTTGCGTCTTCTTTCCAAAACAACATGCATCCTTTTAAACATGTATCTATTTTCTGATACGGTAAACCAAAAGCCGACATAAGTTTTTTAACTTCGTAGTGATTTTCACACATTAGATTATCGGGCGGCATATGTCTTTTTGCAGCTTGTACAACAGCCGTAAACCCAGCTTCAGTGATGTTGTATTTTGACTTCATCGCAATGTATTCTGCGATTACTGACAGCTGCGTGCCGCTTTTACAACCATCCCAAATAGGTTTTTTAGCTGCATCTAGTAAATCATAAATTTTCTTAGCTTCAATATTTGGTTCTTCAACATTTACATCATCGTCGTCAACTTCAACCATAGGAAACATTGATCGTGCTGCATCTTCGACCATATTTTCTATACGGGTCGTTGAAACTATTTCGTTAACGACACTTTCAGACTCTACAGAAGTATTTGCTACAACTTCTCCATGCCGATCCCAAACATAATATTCGGGTGTGAAACCGTGTTGGCACAAATGAACTTTCACAATATCTGGTAACAAAAACTTCAAATGTCTACACCTACTACACGGACAACGAATTTCTGGATCGTTTCCGTTATTACTTAAGGCGAATTCAACAAACACGTTTATACCGTTATAAAAATCTTCTTTTATTGAGCCCCTCATTCCTTTTCTTTGGTACATCCATCTCCTTCGATCAACAAAATAATCAATCATTTTTCCTATTTGACAAAATGAGAAGTTCAAAATTTAATATTTATTTTGAAGAATACACATTCGAAAAAGATTATTTTCATGTTCGTATAATATTTTGAATTTAAAGAACAACTTCACAAATTTAAAAATATTTTCAAATAGGGCACATTTCATTTTTTAACGTACGTAACGATTAAAAATATATAATTTTTTTTCATTGGTCAGACATCCTACCTCCCATTACAAACACAGTAAGCATTTACATTTCGTATATTACTTCGTCCCAAACGATTCAATAAAATTTCGGCAGCATTTCCCTTTTGTTCCCTGCATTGTACACAAATGCGTGTACGCAGGAAACAAAAAAGAAAAGTTAGGGCGAAATTTTATGAACCGTTTGAGACGAAGTAGTATACAAAATGTAAATTCTTACTGTGTTCATAACTTGTCCAATACAGGGACAAATCCGACAAACATTGTACCAGATGAATATAAATGGTCGTTTTTCGAAAAAAACGACTATTTATACAACGATCATGTACAACACTCGTCAGACGGGGCCAAAAACTCTCTAAGGGACATTTGTCGGTTAACATGCGCGCATTTTACTCAAAAATACAGTTTTACTCACTGTTCACATTTATATATTAATTTCACACATTTATTCGACGTATTACGCATCAACTTAGGGCTGGTTTAACATTTTGTCATTTTTCAATACACACAATTATAATTTAGAGTAATGCATTTTTTTTGTGTCATAAGTAAAAACGTGCACAATATAATACTCCTAGTTCATTCAATCATTTTATCTTATTCCAAATAACGTATACAATCGTCGAATCAAGGCATACACAACAAAATACATATACATGAACATGCACAAATTATACGTGTTTATCACAATTTCACGATAAAAGATGAAATTGGTATACCATGTGATGCTATAAACCGTTATTACGCTAGTGGAAACAATTGCAATCATTAATTCGCCCTAATTTATCAATTTATGCAAATCTATAATTAGGGTAAAAACTGAATTTTTCATAAAAATAAGAGATTATACCTGAGATTAAGAGTACTGAAGCTTGATTAGAGTGCGTTGGAAGATCCGGAAGCTAAAAATTAGGGATTGGAAGCTTAGGGGTTGAATTTGGGGGGTTTTTTGGGTTTTTTTCGTATGAAATGGAGGAGGAAGAAAGGGCTCGGCTGGCTGGTATAATCGCAAATTTGCGACGGCTTCCGACGGCCGCCGACGGCCCGTCGAAAGCCGTCGGAAAATGGCCGTCGGAAGCCGTCGGTCTTGGCTGTCGGTATTCTGCCTTTTTCTTGTAGTGTGGGCTTGAAGATAAAATTATAACTGGATGTCTTCTGCATGCACATAATAATATGTATTATCAATTAAACATGCCTAACGTCAAATTACTTACATTGACGAGTTAATTATTTTGTTGAATCGAAGTTGCTTTTGTTAAAAGTGTCTAAAGGTTTGTCTTATTTACATAGATTAGTTAATTCTGTTGTTGAGCGTGTAATATTGTTTTAGCATAGAATGTTAAAAATTAGCTGATAATATTGTGTTGCAAATGGTTTTTAAATTTTAAGTTAATTATCGAAAAAATTAACTAAGTGCGAATGTCTCCTATACATGTGAATAGTCCCACACGGTAGGACAATAGAAAAGAACCAAATATTGATACTTATTCTTAAAGGCTAAATTGGACCATATAGAAAAGAACCAATTATTTTGTGAGGAGGGATACCATGCTTGACCATCACACGTGCGCCGACCGACCCGGTCTTGGGCTTGTTGTGGTGTAGCATTTACATTTTTGGATGAAATTGATAAACGTTTTCTGACCGTTATTTGGTATTCCGTCTAATAAAATTGATTGTTAAACGAACTCAAAAAATACGAACGACATTTTTTTCTGCAAGCCATTATTCTTCTGCACGAAACTCATTTATTCTCAAAACCGAGCAGTGTTTCTTGAGTGCAACCGAGTCGAATCCGTTTGTGCAGACGGATCGATACTACGAAATCAAACAAAGAGAGGCTGTTTTATTATAGAGGCGGCGACGTTTGTTCGACTGTTTGCACCCTTAAGCAGAACGTCGAAACGTTTTCAAGTCAGTGACTGAGTACACGACTCCGCCAAAGTTCATTTTTTCCAACATATTGCACAATGAAGGCACATACTCATACAAAAAAGTGAAGGAGAAGATGGAAATAATAGGTAATACATTGTTAACTTAGTTATTATGAGATTGATGATGTCCTTGTATGCATATCCTTATGAACTATATCTTTTCCATCAACCTAGCAATTACTAGCATCTATGTAGTCGCACGAATTTAGGTAAATACCATTTAATTTACTCCTTGTCAATTTTAGTTGAATTAGAAATGATTGGCTTTTGTAGGGCAGTTTTTATTTGGTTTTTATTAATTTGTTTAGAAATTTTGCAGCTACAATTTGGCTGAACTACTATATTTAACTTAATTTGTATTACTTCAATCTCGTGAATTGATGTAACAGGATATAAACGTTTGTATAACACATATCAAGAATCCAGTGTTTTTAGCATACATAAGAGTTGTTTTTATGTCCGCGGATGCGGCGCAATGGAAAGAAGGCTTGGGTTTTGATAAAAAAAAAAGCAATGTTCGATTTCTAACATGCGTTTTCCTATCCTATATAAATTTATCGGAGGTATGCGAGCTAATACCGATGGACGCCTTTATTATACCCTTCTAGAGTTTACCCGCCTGCCGGGTTTTCTTGGGTTCAAAAAGGAAAAAAAAAGTTGATTTTATGCATGATTCTGTTCATGTCTGATATCTACACATATTCATGACTTTTTCCACATACATTTTTTTTATCCGTGTACCTGCTACATGTTCTGCAATAAAAATTACTGAAAGTCTTATAGGATGAGGGTCAAAACGTGTGTGTGTGTCTATATATATATATATATATATATATATATATATATATATATATATATATATGATTTAGTTTATTATATAGGTCTTTTGGTGGAGTTTTAATATTTTAAATTCTGTGAATTAGATCCAAATAAATAAACGTAGTTCACTCATTCCTGCAGAAAAAAGCCAAACTAGTCACTGCATATTTTCCACATAAATTAATCAACAATCAAAATTATATTACAAGAATCTATAACTTGATTTTATTACTTCCCAGATTTTGGTTACTCTATCTGTTATAGCACTACATAACATAACGACGGCAACACAGATACGGGTATAAGAAATGAAGATAATGGGAGTTACATTACCTTCATTTGCTGAGCTTAGCATCTGTGAGATCAATGATGTCTTCTTCAGGTTATTTTTAAACTATATTAGAATTTTGCCTTCTCATTACCTTAACTGTCATTTTTTCTTGAAATGCTGTGTGTAGACACATGTATATGCATATATTTTTATAGTAATTAAGAATCTAATATCTTCCTCTTCCGCTACGCCTTTACCCCTGTGGTTTCAAGAGCAACACAATTCAAAATTAATGGAAGATTTTGGGACGTCCGTCTACACTGTGAACATGTTAAAAAAAAGATCATTTAGAAACTTCTATCATGTCCAAACATTAAATCAATATTTTAAAACTTTAACCTATATGAATTTAGAAAACTATAAAGATATAATTAGTTATTGTTGTTTTATTTTCAAGTCCGTGCAAGTCATAATTGGTAAGTTGTGTATTTTGGGGAAAACAAATCTAGAATACTCAACCGTTTTGCATTGAATCTTCTTCGGATCAAATTAAATATCTATTTTAAAGAGTTAAAAAACTTATGCGGCGACATAATCATTTCTAAAACATAACAACTAGTGCAATTAAAGTACAATTAAAATCATGCTCCTAAAGATTTGTTACCAACATTTTTAATAATAGTTGTAATAACTTTACTGTCACATTTTTTTGTCAGCATCTAATATCAAAAATGTCCTTCTAAGATATGACCAAATCTTAACATCGCTTAAAAATAAGACCTAACAATTAAATTTTAGTTACACTTTCAACACGTCACTCTACAAATATTATCATCTTCTAATATTACATAAAATCAGGGTCTAACAATTAATTTTTTTTTTTTTACAAATTCATAATGCCCCTCAACGAATATTATTAAATCTTATCATTTAAAATATGATTTAACAAATGAACTTTTTTTAATTCATTTTTCTACCGATTAATAATATAAATAAACTTTAAATTAACAAAAGCTAGATGTTTGAACTAAGAAATAAAAATTCAAAGTAAGTACAAATATTATCATCATGCGCGACGCTCGTGTTGGGACGATCGTTAACATAATTGTATAACAATACAGCTAGTTAGAAGCAAACAATTGGATCCAATCAAGACTCTTCCACTACCTGTGCGTCTGTGCATCTTTTAGGGAGTGTAATTACTGGTACATTGTCAATAGGAATCTGGAAAACTACATGATAGCGGTTAGTTACTATTCTGTTATGTTCAAGACCAGTGCGGATTTCATAAATGATATGTTGTCTGTTTCAGAAAAAGAAAGGAATTATAGAAAATATAGAAAATACCTAATCCTTTTGCATTCGATTTTTTTCAAATCCAATTAAACATCCAATTTAAAGAATTCAAAGACTTATGGTGGCAACAAATCATCTCCAACACAAGAACAATCAATACTTCCAAAATTCGATATAACGATCGTGCAGATTTGTATAATCATCAACATTAATACAAATCAACAGCTAGCTAGAAGCAAACAAGGGGATCCAATCAATACTTCCAAAAATCGGAACAAATGATTTCAATCATAGTCAGCCGATCGATGTATAAGCAATAAAATCATTACCTAGGAACAAAAGGATTGTTGTTTTTAGTGGAGTAAGCTAAGGAACCACAAGATCCAAGCCCTACGATCACCACCGCTTCTTTCGTGGCTGTGAAATGATTCACGATCGCCGCTGCTCCTCCAGCGATATCACCTCCTCCTTCTTCCGCTATCAGCTCCTTCGGACACTTCGCCACCGTCGCATCGAACACGGCAAGCATTTTCAGACTTTGTTAAAGATCTCGATACTTCTTTCCCACTTTTTTCCTCGAGTGAGCAGTGTACTATCTGAATTCTGAATTTATACAGGAGTATTATACTTGATATTACAATAATATCCCTACATAAATATTCAGTGCTGGTTCCTAGAAAAGGGCAATTCCGAGAATAGATGCTAAAAAAGATACTCTGTGGGTCCAAAAACAAGAGAGGGTGAATTTTGAGTGCAGAATAAGTGGGTTCTTTCATATTCATAGGATAACAGCTTTAAGGGAGGAACATATGTCAGCAATCATATCAAAATGCCACGTACAAATGTATTTGGATTCATTAATCCGTACACGTCGGATTAAGATGTCCACAGGGTAAAAGAAGACTAAAATACCCCTTTAATTCAAAAAAAAAAAATCACTCTTCTGCCGTTTTTAATTGAAATACAATCAGTCCGAATATCAAATCTATATATAACGAGAATACTTCCATTAGAAGCTTTTGAAGTTATCACGACATCTTTTGTGTCAGTTAAAGAAAAACAAAAGAATAAAAGAACAGCTATGTATTTTATCATTCCACTATCCTATGTCTTCCTGCTTTTCTTTGCCTGCCATAGAGATGAAAGCGGACAGTTCTCTTATCACAAATTTAGGACAACTCAATATTAATGGCAGTTATTTCTCTTCCACTAGCTTTTGAAAACAGATTCCATTTCTTGATTACTGTAGAAAATGAAGAGCCGTTAATTGCTTGAAGCATTAATTATACATCATGGTTCCATCAAATTGAGGCATCGGTAATGTCGACTTGGTAATTTGGTCTTATGTCGGAATTAATTTTATTTCTCTCATGGATTTCAAGTTCTCTCTACAATTGCTCTTTTCAATTGATCTACTATATCCATAAGTTTTTACCAGTCTATTTAGAAATCGTACGTTAAAAATCATTCAATTGTAGAATTTACCGTTTTAAAGTAGACCTTAAACTTATTTCTTAAGCTTTGTTCGAGCATTTGATGTATAAATCACTTACTGTGGTTTACATCGTCCTATTTTTAAGTCTTAAATATTTACTTCTATTTTAAAGGCAATGGTGGTCAAATTAAATACGTCACTGTAATTGTATGAGGTTACTGCTTAACGTTATTCATCATATAATAGCGAAATCGCTGTAATTTACAAACCCGCTTGTCTAAAGCTACGTAATAGGAAAGCTACTGAGAAATTTTGCCATGACTATTATACAATATTACGAAGGTACTATTGTTACTGGATAAATAGTCCAAAATTCTTTCCAATAAGGGAGGATAGCAATTGTTTACATACTAACGTTACTTGCATAACCGTTGACTATCTACGCAACTATCATATTTAGTGGCGGCTAACATGGAAGAGTTGAGAGTCAAAGTGTGAAAAATGAGGAACAACAAGAATATTAAGTTATAAATGTTTCTCAAGATACTTTATTGTATAATTCTATTTGCGGTAAATGAAGACTTTTGATGCTTATTGGTTTTTTTCTTTGACTTAAACGCATATCATAAATTATAGAATGAAGATACATATTATATAATTTTAGAAAGATAGCTATATTTTTTTTGAAAATATGAATAATCTATTTCATTGAATTTTAATTGAGCATCTACAAATTATTTGTTTATTCTAACATTAAGTAACATGAGTATTTGAGTTATAATAATTCTCATAGTTTTTCGATATGGTGCAAACATATAGATGAAAGATCATTCATCTTAGTAAACCAAATTTTTATATATAGCGAATATACTGAGTTTTGCGCATGTTTGTATATACTATTTTGAACTAAACAAAAGCTAACATATGATTTTCTTTGCATACGTCTAATGGACGTGCCATACGTGCTGCTCTCTAAAATGAAAATGCGAAATTACCCGAGTATGAGTTTGTCAAATAACGCGCCTACAGACATCAAAAGTGGCAGGATCCGCAACAAATGACTAAAATACCCATTTAATTTTAAAAAAAAATCTCTGTTTCTCAGTTTTAAACCGAAATCCAATCAGTTAAAGTTACGAAATTACCCAAGTGGGAGTTTGTCAAATAATGCACCTATAAAACAGCAGCGGGAAAAATGACTGAAATATCCCTTTGATTCAAAAAAAATCTGTTGTTTCTCAGTTTTAAATCGAATCCAACCAGTCAGATTAGTGAAGCTCTAATATGAAATTACCCAAATATGAGTTTGTCAAATAATGCACCCACAGAAAGCAACGGGGTTCGCAAAAAATGACTAAAATATCCCTTTAATTAAAAAAAATTCACCGTTCCGCAATTTTTAACCGAAATCAAATTGGTGTGAGGAGAAAGCTCTTTTTAAAAGTACATTGACGGTGATATTGTTTAATGTTCATATGACCATATGATTAGGGGTGACTACCCGTACATTTTGTGCTAGTTTCGTGCATATATATATGTTTGATTTTCATTTCTTTTTTTCTCCTACCACAACCCAATACCAAAAATCTCGTCATTTTTTCATTTTTTAATTAACATATATTTTTTCTAGTTTCTTTGCAAGCTCTTCGGAAGTATTCAAGTCAAAAAAAGTCACTTCATTCTTCGTCGATAACCACATCGCATTTATGCAGATCATCGAAGACAAGATACTATTAACAAGCACCTCTATTTGCTCAGCAAAAACCAAAAAAGACTCATCGACACACCGCTCTTCAACCATAGACTCACTTTGCCATTCATAGGGCATTGCACGTTAAAGCACAGCAATGTCGATGACCTTACATTGCATAAAGGCAGGGACACGTCCTACATCGCCTCGAGTCATGCCCACCCTGCCGAAGACGTGAGATGCGAAGTGAGGGAGGCCACCTGCCTCTATAAACACAACCCTAGGGGTGCCATTTTAGGGGCTGAATTTTCATTTTCTCTCTCTCCTCAAATCAAAGCTTTGTAACCCTAAATCAAATTGGGGATAAATCTATTTGACTGCAATCATGTTCAAATTGAATGAACATGGACTTGACATTGCATAATGACTTCGATTATGACTTTATTGGACATTATTGACTTGAACTTGCATGATACGAACTTGTCATGACTAATTCGACATGAATCTAGTCGAAGTGCCTTGGACTATGATGAACTCTTATATGTATATTTATATGGACTATGGACCTTGAACATAAGGGCAGAATGCATGACTTGTTGTTATACATAACACACTTCAATATGACTTCGTGACTTATCATCTATGTTAATTGAAAATATGACATATAGCCATATGGACAACGTTGTTCAATGACTAATGCAGATCCATATGCTTGACAATCCTAATGGCCTGAAAAGACTTCGAAGGAGATAAAATGAACTTTCATAAACCCTTCCTTAAGGGCCAATTGTCATCCATAATTAATGAATCTACCTCAAGATTAGTCGATCCTAAATGATCAGCTAGACCTTAAATCACTATCGAGAGCTTTGATCATGTCATCACACATATCAAGACTAAGTTGACGCGATCGACCTATGCTTGATTACGTCTTCGCACGTACTTGAATCAAGAACTAACTTATCACAAGAAGCATCGAAGTGTTATACCATTTTTTGGTCTAACATGAGTCATCTCATAGTTATCAAATAACTATCAGTTCGTAACACATTGGTGCCCCAGTAGTTATGAGTAATACAGTGTTCAATATTTGGAGAGTGTTATATACTATAGTCTCAACGGATGTATTGATATCCAGTCTCGATTTATCTTGACTAGAAATATTTAAAATGGTATGCTCTTAATTTCATTGTGATGAATACTCATGGTTACAACACTTTGTAACTACTACCACAAAATATACCATTTATTCATTTTCAATTAAATATATTTTAATTAATTACATAAATATATATATCATAATATAATAAGTATATAATGAAAAAACACCTTTTATTTTGAATGAGATTGATTATCAAGTTAGATATATGTAATAAATTATATAATTGCTTTCTAGGGTATACACCTAACTCTATCAATCTTCTACTTGCAGTTGGTGCCAATTATGGAATATTTATCCCATCAGTTCGATTGGTTTGATGAGAACTGATTGAGTTATAGCCTTTGTAAATGGATCTGCTATGCTGTTTTTATAATCTACCATGTCAATCAACTGTCTCCGTTGTTGATAAAATTTCTTTATCGTGTGGAACCAGTCGAGGTATATTTTTGATTTCTAGTGAGCTCTTACATTTACATTGTTATCATATAACGATCATATAGTAATCTTAATTTGTTGAAATCATCTCTAGCTCGGTAAGAAATTTGTGCATTTATAAAACCTAAAGATTTATTATCAGCGTTCCAATTACTAAGAATAAATTTCTCTTAAAAGCTCTATACGACACTTCATTCTATTAAGAAATCTCTTGAAAAAAAAATATTTTTGTCCCATTTATGTAAGCAAATTATTTATAATAAGTTCATCCTCACTATGTGACATTGATGTGTTGGTAAAGGAGGAGAAAGTGTGTGAAGAGGAAGAATAAAATTGTACTTAAGGAATGAGTTGCACTAACATACTTTCCATATTTAGGTGTTAGTTGAACTTAACTGCAACTTCTTCGTATCAACTTGCAATCGTTTTTCATAAGTAGTAAACTTGTAGAGCATATATCGATAAAAGCAAAAGTTCTCTGTCGATTTTGATCGACGACAGTTCACGTTGAATAAATTGATGGAGAAGGACGACGTTATCATAATTGTTAAAGAAATTAGAAAAAATATATGTTAGAGAGAAGAGTGAAATATGGACAGAAAAAAATACCTAAGAAAATGGATGGATAAGACTAGAATTTGAGTTGGATTTCAATTTTTGGGGTGCGGTGGAAGAAAGAAGGAGATTAAAACATATGATTTGAAAAGCAAAGCACAAAATGCACGGGGAGGCACCCTTAATCATATGATCATACAAAAATGAGATAAAATCGTCATCAACCTAATTTTGAAAAATAACTACTTACCGAATCATGCAATTTGCCCACAACATTTTTTTTATGCAGTACTAAGAGCATCTCATTTTTCTCTTCCTAACATCATTGCTAAAAAATAAATAAGATTTTACATTATACTTTTCATACTACCAGCTTTTTAAGAGACTAACAAAAACATTATTTTCGATTCTTTTTTGCACGGAGAACAACTGCAGATCAATACCATTTTTCACAATGATCAACCATGGAGCAACAGCAGTCTATGGTTGATGGTCGTGAAAAATGACGTTGATCGGCATTTGTTCGTCGTACAATATGACTTTACACGATGATTGGTTGTCGTGTGAAATGACTTTGGTATTAGTTATCGTACAAATTTTATTGCGTACATTAGATGACAGAAATAGAAAAATTGACGCCCTTGAATATCTTAACCCGATTCGTACGGCTTCATTAAGCAATCCAAATACATTTTACACGTGGCTTTTGTTGGATATGATTTGCAGCCATGCGTTATAAAACGCACGTACTTATTTTGCAGCCAAAATCCACCCTTTCTTTTTTTTGGACCCACAGAGTATCCGTTTCAACATCTATTCCAGTACTGCCCTTGTCGCAGAAACCAGTACTTAAAAGATATAGCTAGGGGTATTATTGTAATATCCCGATTTATACTTTACACTGCTCGCTCAAGGGGAAAAAGTGGTAAAGAAGAACCGAGATCTTAACCAACTCTGAAAATGCTTGCTGTGTTCGATGCAACCGTGGCGAAGTGCCCGAAGAAGCTGAGAGCGGAGGAAGGCGGAGGTGATATTGCTGGCGGAGCAGCGGCGATCGTGAATCATTTCGCAGCCACGAAAGAAAAGGTGGTGGTCGTAGGGCTTGGATCTTGTGGTTCCTTTGCGTACTCCGCTGAAAACAACAATCCTTTTGTTCCTAGGTAACGGTTATACACGATCGATCGGTTGATTATGATTGAAATCATTTGTTGCGATTTTTGGAAGTACCAATTGGATTCCCTTGTTTGCTTCTAGCTAACTGTTGATTTATGTTAATGTTGATGATTTTACGAATCTGTACGATCGTGATATCGATCGTGCTTTAATGCACTAGTTGTTCTTGTTTTGGAGATGATTTGTTGTCGCTGTTAAGTTTTTGAATTCTTTAAATTGAATATTTAATTAGATTTGAAGAAGATCGTATGCAAAGGATTAGATATTTGATTTGATCTGAAGAAGATCTAATGCAGAGCGGTTGTTATCTTGATTTTTTTTTCTAAAACATACAACATACCAGTTATGATCTGCACTGGCTTGAAAATAACATAACAATAACCAAATGTAATTCTATAGTATTTTTAAATTCCTATAGGTTAAAATTTCAAAATATTGATTTAATATTTGTATCCAGTTGGAGTTTCTAATGATCTCATTTTTTAGACATAAGTTCACAGTGCAGATCAAACATCCCAAAATCTTCAATTGATTTCGGATTGTGTTGCTTTTGAAACCGAAGGGGTAAAGGTGTAGTGAAAGAGAGAGATATTGAATTCTTACCTATAAAAACACACAGACATGCGTGTGAGTACACACACCACTGTTTCACGAAAAAATGGCATTTAAAGCGATGTGAATGCAAATTATTACTGTAGTTTAAAAATAACTCTAAGAAGACATCATTGAGCTCGCAAATTCTAAGCTCAAAAAACGAAGGTAATGTGACTATAATTATCTTCATCTCTTCGTTTCTTCACCGGTATGTCCGTTGCCATCGGTTATCGTTACGTAGTGCTATAACAGATAGAGCGAACAAAAATCGAGAAGTAATAAAATCAAGTTAAATTAGACCTTATAATATAATTTTGATCGTTGATTACTTTATGTGGAAAATACACAGTGACTACGTATGGCATTTTTATGAAAGAATGAGCGAACCACATTTGTTTGGATCTAATTCACAGAATTTAAAATTATTAAAACTCCACCACGAGACCTATGCAATAAACTAAATCAAATATACAATTATGCGTTTCAACTCTCATCGTATAAGACTTTCAGTAATTCTCATTGCAGAACATGTAGTAGGTACAAATAAAATAATGTATGGAAAAAAGTGGCGAAAATGTGTGAACATATCATACATGGTGTCATGAACATCAACTCTTGCATATGCTAAAATCATTGGATTATTGATATGTGGTATACAAATGTTTATATCTAGTTATATCTATTTATGAGACTGAGCTAATACAAATTAAGTTATATATATATATATATATATATATATATATATATATATATATATATATATATATATATATAGACACATATGTGTGTGTGTATGTACAGCAGTTTAGCTAAATTTTAGCTCCAAGTCAACTATTTTCTAAACAAATTACTAAACCAGTCAAATAAAAACCATCCTACAAATCCATTCAATTCCAATTCAACGGAAAGCCAAACAAGGAGCAAATTAAATGTTACTCACTAAAATTATTGCAATTACATAGAGTTAAATCTATTAGTCATTGCTAGGTTGATGAAAAATCCTGATTTAGTTCATCAAAATATGCATACACATGATAGCTAATTTATTTAAATTAGACAATGTACGTCATGGTATGAGGATCCAGCCGGAACTACGAAATTCCGATGAACCCGTACCGGTTCCGGCCGGTGGCGGGACAGGATCGGGGCAAAATCCCATCACGTTCAAAGCAACAGTTAAAAAAGGGATCGTATAATTGTAGGCAGAGAAGTAGACCGACAAAAAAAAACACGAACAATCATTCAAAATCAAAAACTCGAAATTTTAAACTTGAACATTGACTTCGATGACTTCGATTATTGCTTTTTAATTCATTCATATTTTATTTTTGATTTGATTTGGACTATTAATTTGTTTCGTAACTTTTGTTAATTATAATTTCAGGTACATTATGACAAATCCAACTGAAATTGGTTAGAATTATGGTACTGCGATCGATGACAATATTTGAAAAACAAAATGTAATTTTTGCAATAAAATAATTAATGGCGGTGATGTGACACGTTTAAAAGAACGTCTGACAGAGGTGGGCGGCGACGTATCGACATATTTAATTGTTCCTAAAAAAGTTAAACAACTTATATAATCACATATCATTCAAAAGAGAAATGAACGGAACAAAGGAAAACTTGACAAGCAACGCTTACAAGAGAAATTAATAAGCAGATCACAACAACTATCAGACAATGAAAATGAAAGTGACGAAGAACTTTAACGTGTCATGCGACAAAGTAGAGATGCATTTAAAGACGAAGAGCTACATAGATCTCATACTGTTGGACGATCGGGTGGTGGTTCAAGTCAAACATTGCACAGATCTAATACCACCAGACGATCGGATGTGGTGATTTTGACACTCATGCTGCTGGATGAATCGACTCATATATGCAAAAACGAAGGGGTAGAACCCAACCTTCTATAAAATCTGCAAAAAAGTATTAAAAATGCCAAAAAACAAATAGTTCGAGCAATTTTTAAGTTCTTTTTTTTTTCAACCATATTCCACATAATGTTGCTAATAGTCCATACTATATAACAATGGTTGATACGATTGTAGAATGTGATCGTGAAATTGATCCGTCAACTGCATATGAATATCACACTCGTACCTTAAAATGAAAATAGAAGAACTTGGACAATATATTAAAACATTGCATAATTTATGGGATGAATATGCTTGCACATTAATGTGTGATGGTTGGAGTATACAGAATCAACGAAAAGTAATAATTTTTTCCATGTACTCTACCCATGGAACAGTATTTATTAAATCCATGAATGCCACTAATGAATTCCAATATGAAGAATATATTTATGGATTAACGGATGAGGTCCTTGAAACAATCGGTGAAAATATAATAGTGCAAGTTGTTACAGATAACGGAGCAAAGTACAAAGCCGCCGGTCAATTATTAATGCAGAAAAGAAGGCATTTACATTGGATACCATGTGCAGCACACTGCATTATTTGATTTTGAAAGATATTTCTAAAGAGACAGAGGTAACAACCATGATCACAAACTGCCAGTTAATAACGGCATTTATATGCAGTCATGGTTGGTTATTTTCCACCATTAGGAAAGAGATCAATAATGAAGAATTGATTAGACCGACGGTAACACGGTTTGCAACTCATTTCATCGTACTAGACTCTATTCATAAACATAAAGACGACTTAAGAAGGATGATTGCTTCGACAGATTGAACATCAAGAGTTCTCAGACTCAATACTAAAGACAAAAGAACAACAAATATCGTCTCTGCACTAATTTACAACAATGCTTTTTGGACTGGTGCTGCTTCCCTCATCCTTATTTTTGAGCCATTGATGAAAGTTTTACGAATGGTAGATATTGATAACAAAGAAGATATGAGATATCTTTATGAAGCAATGGATCGAGCGAAAGAATCGATTAGAAAAAATGTTGGTGCATGGTAATATAAAAAATGGTGGGATATAATAGGCAAAAGATGGAAAAGACGGTTACATCGACCATTTCACACCGCATGTAATTTGTTTTATCTTATCGTCATAAAAATAATAAAATATATAACATTTCAATAATATTTTAAATCTTTTCCATATAGATTATTTTCTTAATTTCATCATTCAATATGAGAATGCAACAAACGATGGAGAAATATTAAACGAATTTAACAACGTCGTTGAAAGAATGATGTCAGACATTATAACACAGATTGAAATCGGAAAAAAGGTAAAACTAACATATATAATAGCTACGTCAAATATTTAACGCTTAAGACATATTAAATATTTAACTTAACATCACGGATAGAAAGATATAGAATGAAATTGGTGCATTTAGTTTTGCAAAAGTATACGCAGCAATAAAGACATGCTTTCCCGCTCAATGGTGGTCAAAATTAAAAGAGAAGATGCTCCAAATTTAACATGTTTAGCAATCCACATTTTAAGTCAAAACAGTTTTCTCTTCAAACTGCGAAAGAATCCGGACTACATTTTCAATGATCCATACAAAATTACGCAATAAAATAAAAATGAAAAATCTAAAAAAAATAGTATATGTGCATTATAGCATGAGATTAAGAGCAAAAAATTCAAGACGCTGCGATACTGAAAATCAGTTGATCGATCTGAACTATATATTTCATGAAGAGGATCCATTAGCAGCATAAAATATTGAAGTTGAGCCACCCTTGTTGGACGATTACCCTTGATGACTAATACATTGAATGAAACAGTCACTGCTATTGATGGCATATTTGCACGAGGATAAAAAAGTCAAAGCAATGAAAATAGTAACAGTTCGTCAAATGATGCTGATGAAAGTGATGTGGGTTTAACTCGTAATGGTATTGGGTCTAGTGATGGTGGTGAATCTTATAGACCAACTCAAACATATTCAAGAAGAATGGATGGGAGCGGCAATTCTAACCGAAGAATTAATAATTTAAATGTTGACTACAAACATCAACATAATTATGAACATAATTCATATACTTTAAATGATCCACCAAATGATACATGTGGTAACTCATACTATGAGACAAATGAAACATATAGCGAGATCTCGAGCGATTAAGATAGCCAATTTACGTATGCAACGCAAAATGATGAACTATCGTCTTTTTATAATAATGATGACATTTATGGGTTCATGACAAATGCAATATGGTTATCCATCGTATTATACAACACAAGACAATGACGAAAATTATAAAAACAATCCATATGTAACTTCAAGAAATAGTTTCTGAATGTAGTAGTGTTGTGTGTATCATTATTCTTTTGTTGTATACTCTATTTTTATATGAATTTATATCGTTTATAGTTACTTTTCTATTACAAATGCAAATCTTCGATATCAGGACTGAAACAAAAAAAAAAAAAAACAAAAACAAGTGAAATTTTCGAAACCGACCAAAACCAACAAAATTTAAAAAGACTGAAACTGAGACGAAATCCGAGTTCTTTAACCTTGATGTATGTATCACTGATTATTTCCATCTTCTTCTTCACTTCTTTGTATGAATATATGTCATCTTTGTGCCATATTATCAGTTAATTTTTTATCATTGTGCTAAAACAATATTACATTCAACAAGAAAATTAACTGATCCATGTAAATAAGACAACTTTAGACACTCTTTTAACAAAAACAACTTAGATTCAACAAGATAATTAACTCATCAATGTAAGTATTTGACTTCAGGCATGTATTAATTGATATTACATGTTACTATATATATGTAGAAGATATTCAGTTACAATTTTTGCTTCTATCTCAAATCTGCTTTGGCTGTCCTTGCTTGCGAGTCTGACATGTTAGTTTCATGACATGATTTGCATTTACATAGCTAGGAAACCGTTTTATAGTCATAATTGTAATCATTTAATTTGACACTTATTAAAATATTGCTAATTCTGTTTTTAGAATGAAGTCGCTTGTAGGATAGTTATTATATGACGACCAGAGTTATACTTACATAAAAGTTGATAATCATAAAGTGGATATATCTTTGCCTGATTCATAGACTGTTTTGTATTCTCTTTTAAGTATTATTGGATTGTATCAATTTAAAAATGAGAAAATAGACCGCTCCGATTGAACATTTTAACAGGGGTGCAGTTGGAGTTGTTTCTACCTGTAGGCTATTCTTATGAATGTTTGAGCAGCATGATTTCTACATAATGAATGGCTTGATTACCTCATGTTTCTCATTTGCTAGTTATGAAACCGTTTTCATTATTTTTGCTCCTGTTTTAGATTATTCTGAAATTTAGCAACCCGTTATCATCTATAGAAAATTTGTAATAGTAGCTGTCTGCGCTGACTAGGTAACTCAGTTGTTTGGCAATACAAATAAAGGGCCAAGTGACTGGGATTTTCCATTAATGGGGTTATGCCCAAGGCAAAAGGGCAAGCAAATATTTGTTCTCCATTAATGGTGTTGATTGTTTTTTTTTGGAGACCTTGGATGGGAAACAAATTTCCCAGCCTATAAATTATCATTTATCATAGAATATACAAAGTTTTACAGTCCCATAACCAACACAAATAAAACTGCCCCATACAAAATATTTTACACATACATATAAAGAACAAACCCACAAAAACATACCCACTTACATAAAGAAACCTGGAGCTTCCATGACCACGGAAGCCTAACATGCTAGAGTCCTAGAGACTATTTACATACAAGTATCAGATACATATATACAATGAAACATAAAAGTGAAAGACAAAACAACAAAGCAACAGCCACAGTCAAGCTTCCCCATCTCCCCTCTTCCTTTGCACCATCCTTTTGCCAATTGAATCCATGCTTTCTCTAACTCTTTTCTACAGTTCATGAAGAATTGCTTTCTACTCCTGTCCATAAGGTAAAGCAGCATCTATTCAGAATGATATATTAGAAATTGTATGTCTAAGTAAAACATCAAAAGGCTTAGTGCTATTATTAAAACATATATGATTCCTTTCACACCATAACACCCAAGATATTCTCATATTAATCAAGTCAGCTAAAGCTTTGTCAACTTTATTTGAAATCAGTTTTCTATCCTCTTCCCAATACCAAAATCGGTCATAGAAATGAGGAGGAGAGCTGAATTGGAAACTTTGAATGCATTTGATCCACAGCAGGTAAGAGTAAGGAGTAATTAGGACATTGAAAATAAAGATGGTTTGTATCTTCATCTCTATAACAGCAAAAAAGACGTTGAGGATCTATCTGCAGGCCTTTATGTATGAGTAGAACTTTAGTATTCAATCTGTTATTTATAGCCAGCCACATATGTAACTTCACTTTAGGTGGAACATGTATCTTCCATAAAGCCTTGTAATATTTCACTTTAATATCTCCAAAATTCAACAACCTATATATAGAATTAACACTAAAGTTCCAATCTTTTCTCAAAGTCCTTTTTACTCTATCATTATCATCATTAATTGGTGTATGCTCCAACAAACTTATTAACTTGCAGTATGGAAACAGTGTATCACCAGCCAACATTCTGTTAAAGCCAAGATTCTACTTCAAACCATTTTTATCTCTATAAGAAACCTCATGAATTCTAGCATTCTGATTCAAAGAAATGTTAAAAAGATCAGGAAATAAGTTTTTCAATGGAATGTTACAGATCTAAACTTTGTGCAAAATGATATTCTTTCATCACTTCCAAACTGCCATCTCAATCCAATTTTGAACACATTTTTCAATTTGATAATGTCAGCCCAGTATGTAGGAATTTGATACAAATTAAAGATATATGTGTTAAAGTTTCCATCATAGTATTTATTCTCTATCCACATTTTCCAAAGTGAATTGTTATTATCAGTGATTCTAAGAGAGCACAATTCAAATCATACAAGTTAATCACACCCAAACCTCCTTATTAGATTATGTCTTCTGAAGAGTAAATCGTTGAAGTATAATAGTGTGAAGGCAAAGCTCATCCAACCGTTGTTTAATTATCTGATGGCTCATGTAAATACTCTATTGTTTTAGAGCAAACTGTATTCTGGCCCATAGGCCCATCTCACTGAAAATTGTATATATATTGTAACACCAGATACAACGAAGCAATGCAATATATCATATTATCATTTCATTTCAAAATTCCAGTGTTCATTTCTCTGTTCAAATTTACAATATTCTGTTCATCACTTGATTACTAAAATTTTGATTTGGTATCAGAGCAAAGTGCTTAACAGCAGTGCAAGATCCAATAAAACAATAAAAGGAGTGAAAACCCATCAGAAAGTTGATTAGAATCATCACCTGAGTTTCACATATTCTTCTCATCAGATATTATGTCATCATTTGAGAAGAGAACTCAAGGCAATTACATTTACCGTGCCAATTCTTAAAGTTCTGGCTGCAAAGGAAAGTCACAACATGAGAGAGTACTTGTTTAAAATCAAATCAATCTGTGATGCATTAGAAGCAGCAAATCAAAAGGTATCAGATTCTGAACAAATTATGACAATCCTCAATGGGCTTAGTGAAGAATATGAAGCAGTAGTGGCAGTTCTAACATCTCAGAGAAATCTGCCATCCATTGAAGATGTTCACTCCATTTTACTATCTCATGAAGCAAGAATTGATATCAAGAAGCCTCAAGAATCAGATTTATCCATTAATTTTACAGCCAATCACAAAGGGAAAGTACAAAATAGTAATAGAGTTGATCAATTCCCTCAAAGAGGTGGCTACTCTAATAGGTCAAGGGGTAGAGGCAGATGGAACAATAACAATAGACCAAAATGTCAAATATGTGAGAAGATTGGACATACAGCAGCAAAGTGTTACTTCAGGTTAAATCTCAATTATGTTCCAGGACAAGTACAAAATACACAAAGAAATGCAAATCATAGTGCAAATATGGCTCATCTACAACCCGAATCAAGTAACCAATCAGAGATGAAGAATTCTCAAACTGAAACCATAAGGTCAGATCATATTCAAGATGAAGACTGATATCCTGACTCAGGTGCTACTAATCATATTACAAATAACTTGAGCAACTTAAATCTTGGAAGCAAGGAATACAAATGTATGAATTCTATTCATATGGGTAATGACAAATCTATTGCAATTACACACACTGGTAAGTCATATATCATGGGGAAAAAACAATTATACTTGAATAATCTCTTAAGAGTCCCACATATCAAGAAAAACTTACTAAGTGTGTCTCAATTTGCAAAAGATAACAGTGTGTATTTTGAGTTTTATCCACATAACTGCCTAGTTAGGGACATTCTAACTAAGGAAGTACTTTTGCAGGGTAAACAGTGTAAAGGACTGTATAAATTCAAAGTGGATAATTCAAGAAACTCTGTCACTAAAAGAAAGTGGTGTAATAATTCTGAATTCAAACAGCAAGAAATGAATGAGATATTTGACAAGTGACATTGTAAACTTGGACATCCTAAACTTGGGCATCCAAATGCCAACATTATCAAGCATGTAATGAATAAAAATAATATTTCTTTTAATGTCATATCTTTACCTTACATATGCACTTACTATCAGTTAGGTAAGAGTCATAAATTACCCTTTTCAGTTTCTGAAACCTGTTATAGTAAACCTCTTGAACTAGTTGCTACTGACTTATGGGGACCTGCCCTAATTTATACTGATTATGGATACAAATACTATATATCTTTTGTGGATGCATTCTTTAGATATGTGTGGATATACTTTCTGAAATCAAAAAATGAAACTCACAATGCAGTAGTGTAGTTTATAGCACAAGCAGAGAATCAAACAAACTGCAGAGTCAAAATCATGGAAACTGCTGGTGGAACTGAATATCTACCATTAAAGGAATATTTTAAAGAAAGGGGGATCAATCATAGATCAACATGTCCATATACTTCAGAGCAAAATGAGTTAGTTGAAAGAAGACATAGACAGATTGTAGAAACTGGTCTTACTCTTCTTGCACAAGCATCTATGCCAAAGAAATTTTGGCCAGATGCATTTTCCACAGCAGTCTATCTGATTAATAGACTACCATCAAAGGTCTTAAAGTTGAAAAGTCCTTTAGAAATGTTAACCAATACTAGCCCTGATTATCATGACCTTAAAGTATTTGGTTGCTTATGCTTTCCTTACACTAGACCATATAATAGTCACAAGTTAGACTTTAGATCATCTCCCTGTACTTTTATAGGGTATGCCAGTAACAAAAAAGGTTACAAATGTCTAAGCAGTAATGGAAGAATATTCATCTTAAGACATGTAGTATTCAATGAAACAATATTACCTTTTAAAGGAGTAAACATCAAAGTAAACAATAAAGTGTATAATGCAAAAGAATCTATATCTTTTGTATCTAATCCATCTATTGAGATAATTCAGAAAGGGGGATCAATCATAGATCAACATGTCCATATACTTCAGAGCAAAATGGGTTAGTTGAAAGAAGACATAGACAGATTGTAGAAACTGGTCTTACTCTTCTTGCACAAGCATCTATGCCAAAGAAATTTTGGCCAGATGCATTTTCCACAGCAGTCTATCTGATTAATGGACTACCATCAAAGGTCTTAAAGTTGAAAAGTCCTTTAGAAATATTAACCAATACCAGCCCTGATTATCATGACCTTAAAGTATTTGGTTGCTTATGATTTCCTTACACTAGACCATATAATAGTCACAAGTTAGACTTTAGATCATCTCCCTGTACTTTTATAGGGTATGCCAGTAACAAAAAAGGTTACAAATGTCTAAGCAGTAATGGAAGAATATTCATCTCAAGACATGTAGTATTCAATGAAACAATATTACCTTTTAAAGAAGCAAACATCAAAGTAAACAATAAAGTGTATAATGCAAAAGAATCTATATCTTCTGTATCTAATCCATCTATTGAGATAATTCATGGTGAATCAAAGTCAACTCAAAGCACTGTCAATCATGAAGATGTATGCTCAGATTCTCAAAGAATAGAACCAAGCATTGAACCAGATATGGCAAATGATCAAAGAAGTTTAACTAATTTATCTGATGAAGACTCACAACAAAGAACCACTGAGGAACAGAACACTCAAATCAGCATGCAAAGGACTGAATTAAACAACCAACCTGAAAGTGAAAGAGCTACACAACAGCAAAACACTGGCAAACAAAGTCATCATATGATCACCAGATCTAAGAGTGGCATTTTCAAACCAAAAGTTTATCACACTGTCTTAGATTCTGAAGAGCCAACTACATATGATCAAGCCATACAAAATAAAAATTGAAAAAATGCTATGGATGAAGAATATCAGGCACTAATGCAGAACGGGACATGGAATCTTGTTCCTAAGCCAAAGAATAAAAATATAATTGGGTGTAAATGGACTTACAGGTTAAAAAGAAATGCAGATGGTACAATTTCTAAGTACAAAGCAAGGCTGGTAGCTAATGGTTATTCACAACAGTGTGATTTTGATTTCACAGAAACATTTTCATCTGTAGTGAAACCTGCTACTATAAGAATTGTTATCACTATAGCCTTGCATAGAAATTGGGCCATCAGGCAATTAGACGTAAATAATGCCTTCTTAAATGGTATTTTTCAGGAACAGGTTTACATGGAGCAGCCTCAAGGCTTTAAATAGAGTGGGAAAGAAAATCATGTGTGCAAATTACACAAAGCAATTTATGGCTTGAAGCAAGCACCAAGAGTGTGGTTTGAGAAATTAAAAGAAATAATGGTCAAACTTGGTTATAATTCAACCAAGTCTGATAACTCCCTATTTACAAAATTCAGTAAGGACATAACAATACTTGTACTAATCTATGTTGATGATTTTATTATTACAGGTAACAGTGATCAGGAAATCAACAATTTAATGAAGCATCTCAACACAGAGTTTAGCATTAAGGATCTTGGCAACTTAACTTACTTTTTGGGGATTGAAGTAAAAAAGGCCCACTGATGCAACTATTCACTTAAGTCAAAAGAAATACATTACAGAGATTCTACACAAAGCAAGAATGCATGATGCTAACTCTATTTCAACACCAATGGTCAGTAACTTACAGCTGTCAAAGTTCAAAGGAGAAGCATTACTCAATGACAGGAAATATAGAAGTATAGTTGGAGCACTTCAATATCCTACAATTACTAGACCAGACATTGCATACAGTGTGAATAAAGCAAGTCAGTTTATGCAGAATCCAACAGACATTCACTGGAAAGCAGTTAAGAGAATATTAAGATATCTCAAAGGAACACTTAATTATGGATTAATTCTAGATGCATGCAAATCTATCAGTATCAATGGATATGTAGATGCTGACTGGGCTAATGACCTAGATGACAGAAAATCGACCACTGGGTATTGCATATACTTAGGCAACAGTCCAATATCGTGGTGCTCAAAGAAACAACCCACAGTATCAAGATTGAGTACTGAAGCCGAGTTCAGAAGTGTAGCAAACGCTACAGCAGAGATCATGTGGGTTGAATCTCTACGTGGGGAGTTACATGTCAAAATTGAAAATAAGACAATCATTTGGTGTGAGAATCAAAGTGCAGTGCATCTTACAACCAATCCTATTCTACACTCAAGAACAAAACATGTTGAGTTGGACATTTACTTTGTTCGTGAACAAGTAGAGAAAGGAAAACTGTATGTAAATCACATACCTTCAACTTACCAAACTGCTGATATATTAACGAAGCCTCTCTCAAGAGACAATTTTAATCGATTCAGAGAAAGACTTAAGGTCAGAAACACCGATGACAATTCACATACCAAAAGTATATGAACTGCCATGGTCATCTGTCAAACTCGTTTCAACATACCACTAGAAGACTCTTCAAACATCTGTGTAAACACTTATCTATCAGAGAAAGATTCAACTTTGCTCTTCCTCATGCAGTCGCAAATCATTGTTGATGTGTCTGGAAAAGATTGAGCTTCAAAACTTTAAGCTTTCCCTCTATTGCAGCCACATCTGTCGAATCTGAGAAAAACTATCGTTGAACTTCAAATCAATTGACTAGTACTTCAACCTGATCTCAGATCTATCTCAATCGCCCACAAATTTTCTGTAAATAGCTGTTTTATTTCGAATCACCGCAAACCCTAGACACTCTAGGGTTTGAGGGGGAGTATTAGATTATGTCTTCTGAAGAGTAAATCGTTGAAGTATAATAGTGTGAAGGCAAAGCTCATCCAACCGTTGTTTAATTATCTGATGGCTCATGTAAATACTCTATTGTTTTAGAGCAAACTGTATTTTGGCCCATAGGCCCATCTCACTGAAAATTGTATATATATTGTAACACCAGATACAACGAAGCAATGCAATATATCATATTATCATTTCATTTCAAAATTCCAGTGTTCATTTTTCTGTTCAAATTTACAATATTCTGTTCATCACTTGATTACTAAAATTTTGATACTCCTTGCTCCTCAGGTTTACAAATAGTTTCCCAAACCATTAAGTTCTTCATCGAGCTCCCAGCTCTACTTCCTTCCCACAGAATTTTTTTCCTAATTGTGTCAATTTTCCTAATTATCCATTTAGGAAATTTGTACAATGACATCTAATATAATTGTAAGGCTGCAAGAACAGAATTCAATAGGACCGTTTAGGAAATTTGATTGTTTAGTTATGGTAATAAAGTTGGTTATGCTTTGTTATCATATAAGTAATAACTCATTGCTAAGAGCAACTGCATCATTTTCAATTGTCAATTGCAAACCAAATTGCTCAATGATATTCATATAGTCAATGAATAATAAATCGATAATGGATAAACTTGACTGCAAGCTACAGTCGAAAATGAATCTAAGGTTGCTTTAAGCAATGGGTTAATTGGTTTTATAATAAAAAAACAATAGTCCCTCGCATTGCAAAGAGACTATTTATGGACTCGAATCTGAACGTTCAAATCATCATGTGGATGACCTAACCATTGCGCCAAGGCTCCACTTCAAAACAATAAACAATCTTAATTACATACATTTATTTTTTTATTCTCTTCTTTTTCTAACCCTTTCCATTCATAGACTATCGGCACTTGAGTTGAGACTTAAATTGTTGTTAATTTTTGTGTCTTTATGGGACCAACAAAATCTCAGTCATTCATTAATTGCAAAGAAAATTAGTTAATGGAGACCATATTTAGCAAGGATAGGGCTCACCTATTTGGGCATAGAGAAATTGGAGCGCTAGTACTATTGAATATCAAAATGTAAGTCTGTCTGTAATAATAAGTTTTACGCATTGAGATACAAATGAATCCATTTATTGGAAAGCTACTTAGGAAAATACATGGTCAAATACCATTTTCAACTTAAACAATATTTTTATCGATTACCATTGAAAGTAGAAAAGGATGTTTAGGTTTTATATTCTTTTTTTTTCTCCATATGGTCATAGAGTAAAATAAAATTTTAACAATCTTCCATGATGTATCGGTTGTATAATTTATTCATCATTATTAGTTTAAAATCAATTATTATGAGGATGACTTTAAATTGAACTCAATTCGCCTGCTCATAATTGACTGGCAAACTAGTAATTTCTACTTTCTACAATAACCAGGTATATAATATTATGTCTTACGTAACATTTCAAATAAAAAATAAATTTGATTTGGCTTGAAAATTTGGAAAAATATTGTAATCTATATCTTGCGAATAACATAAACCTAAGATCTGGAATTACATGATTATCACATATGTAATGAATCAATAAAACATACCTTCAGACATCTCGTATATGAATCAGCAATGGTTGTTGTCGAAAGCTGTTTCAATGGATAAAGGAAATGGTTTCTCTCTCTTTTCCTATATCTTTTTAGGTGTTTTTTCTATATACTTTGTGATGGGCAAATTTTAATATTTATAAGTAGAGAGAGGACCAAATTTCCAGATTAATCTTAGTCTTGATCGTCCATCAAGATCAAGATGAGAGAAATTAACATTTTAGATTATAACCGTTTTATTGATTAGCATATTAATAGAAAAACCCTTTAGATTCTATTGACCACAAAATGAGAAAGGGAACGGTCATATTTCCTTGTAAAATAAGGAAGGAAAATCCATTAATGTTTTCGTATTAATTTCCTTACCAAAACGGTCAAATTTCCTTACAGTCTCCCACTTGGTTCATAGTAAAATCCATTAATGTTTTCGTATTAAGGTCATAAGGCGCGCATGATATGCTAAACTTTTCTTTAGTCAGTTATCATAAGTGTCTTGGCTAATCTAGTGGTCAATGGAAGTCAAGACGTGTACATGTTATTTTGCATCATGCTTACTTCCATGTACTATGACATTGACAACTTTCATAACTAGACCGTAGATGAGCATAACTTAATGGTCACATAATGTCTTGAAGCAAAAGACTGTTTCTGTTATCATTTATCTAAATATAAATGTGTACACATTATAAAACAGAAATAAAAGATGTCCAAATTATTAAGAGCTCAATAATTGTTATGTCTAGCTAAGTATGACATAATAAGAAGATAATTAGGAACTATCTGCAAGACCCATGCTATCAGTATGTCTCTGAAAGGTCTTTCGAGATAGTCCTTTCGTGAATATGTCTGCCACTTGTAAGTATGTACTTATCGATTCAACAACAATTTTCTTTAGTTTAACATCTTGCTTCAGTAGTAGGTATTTCAGGTCCATATGTTTGGAACCTTTAGTTATCCTATCATACTTGGAGAAAAAGGTTACAACTTCATTGTCGCAGTAGACAATTAGTGGCTTAGAGATAAAACTTAAAGTGCCAAATTGTGAGACAAAATTACGCAGCCACGTTCCCTGAATTGAAGCCTCATAACATGCTACGTATTCAGCCGTCATGGTGGATCCAAAAAGCATCACATATTTCTGGCTTTTCCATGATATTGCACCTCCACATAAGAGGTACACATAGTCAAGAGTGCAGATCCTAGTGTCAGGACATCTAGCAAGATCTGAATCAGAATAACCAGTTACTTGTAGGTAACTTGATTTTCTATAGGTGAGCACGTAATTCCTTGTTCCCTTTATGTATCTCAGTACCTTCTTTGCAGCTTTCCAATGAGCGATTTCTGGGTTACTTTGAAATATACACAGCATACCAACTGCATGACTGATATCAGGTCTTGTACAGATCTGTGAATATATCAAACTCCCTACAGGAGATGCATAAGGATATTTGGTCATTTCTTCTCGTTCCATAGGAGTCTTTGGGCGCTGCTCAAGAACAAGTTTGTCTCCTTTCTGCAGTGGGACAGGACTAGAGGAACAATTCATCATGCTAAATCTCTCAAGAATTTTGTCAATATATGCTTTTTGAGACAATCCTAGAATTCCTTGTGATCTATCACAGAATATTTCTATTCCTATCACATAGGAACCCTCACCCATATCTTTCATTTCAAAGTTCGTTGAGAGATATTCCTTAATTTCACGTAATAAACCAAGGTCGCTGCTAGCTAATAATATGTCATCAACATACAGAATCCAAAATATGAACTTGCTCCCACTGAACTTGAGGTATATACAAGGGTCAACTATGTTTTCTGTGAAATCGAAAGCGGTAAAGATTTCATGAAACTTTAGATACCATTGTCTAGAAGCTTATTTCAGTCCAGATATTGATTTCTTAAGTTTGCAGACCATGTCTTCCTGTCCTTCAATTATGAAGCCTTCAGGTTGACGCATGTAGACTTCTTCTTCCAAGTCTCCATTTAGAAAGGCTGTTTTCACATCCATTTGATGTAACTCGAGATCATAATGAGCTACTAATGCCATGATAATTCTAAGAGAATCTTTCCTGGAAACAGGAGCAAAAGTTTCATTATAGTCAATGCCTTCTTTCTGATTAAAACCTTTGAAAACAAGTCTGGCTTTATATCGTTCAATTTTACCATTGCAGTTACGTTTGGTCTTGAAGACCCACTTACAACCGACTGCTTTATGTCCTTGCGGCAATTGAACGATTTTCCAAACTTGATTATTATCCATAGATTTCAGTTCATCTTTCATGGCATCAATCCATTTAATAGAATTAACATCCTTAATGGTTTGTGAATAAGAAATTGGGGCCGTAGTTCCTTCAGATTCTATTAGATAAAGCATATAATCATCAGGAATAGCTGATCTTCTTTGTCTTTAAGATTTTCTTAATGCTAGTTCCTGTAGTACTTCATCAACATTATGATTGGTGATAATTTCATTATGGAGTTGTTGATCATTTATTGGGTTTTCCTCATTGTGAACAGGTTCAACAATGGAATGATTCCCAATACTTTCAAAATGGAGGGTAAGATAATGGGTACCCTTATTTCATGAATGACCACTTCTTGTTGTTTTGTACTCCCACAGATTTCACCATTCTCATAGAATTTGGCATTGCCAGTTTCAACAATTCTTGTACTATGATTCGGACAATAAAATCTATATCCTTTAGGTTTTTCTAGATAACCTATAAAGTAACCACCGACTTTCTTAAAATCCAATTTCTTTTCATTTGAATTGTATAGTCTAGCTTCAGCTGGGCAACCCCAAATTTGAAGATGTCTTAAACTAGGTTTCCATCCTTTCCAAAGTTCAAAAGGAGTCTTTGGAACGGCCTTAAGATGTAGACAGTTGTTCGTAATGCATCAATCCATAATGATATAGGTAAATTTGCATGACCCATCATGGATCTAACCATTTCCATGTATGTACGATTTCTCCGTTCAGCTACACCATTCTGCCATGGAAATCCAGGCGTTGTGTATTGTGCAACAATTTCAAGTTTTTTGAAGAAGTCTAGCAAAAGGTTCAGGATGTTGTCCCGTTTCATCATACCTTCCATAGAATTCACCACCCCTATTCTGACCTAACGATTTTCACCTTTCTTTCTAATTACCTTTCGACTTCAGTAATGAACACTTGTACAGCATTCACTGACTGAGATTTTTCATACAACAGATAAAGATAGCAATGACGTGAAAAATCATCGATAAAAGTGATGAAATATTTCTCTCCTCCAAAATTTGGAACATCAAAAGGTCCACAAATATCTGTATGTATTATTTCAAGAAGTTGTGTACTTCTTGTGGCTCCTTTCTTTGTGTTTTTTGTTGTTTTTTCTTTAATACAATCAACACATGCTGTAATGTTAGCGAAGTTTAGGTCCGGTAGGACACCATCTTTCACTAACCTCTTGATTCTTTCACTGGATATATGATCCAGTTTTTTATGCCACAAGAAGTAAGAATCATTCTTGGATGACTTTCTTTTAGTTTCTTTTCCATGCAGGATGAGTTGGATTTCTGCATTTTGTTCAAGATGAAGTTTATAAAGTCCATCAATTAATATTCCAGAACCAATAAGACTAGAATTTTTAAATAAACTAAAATTTCTATTTCCAACTTCAAAAGAATATCCAAATTTAACAAGTACACTTACAGAAATCAAATTACGCGAAAATGATGGAACATAAAGAGTTTGACATAAATCTAACTGATAACCGCTATCTAAAATAAGACGAAAAGTTCCAATAGCTTCAACTGGAGCTTTATCTTTATTCCCTATGAAAATGAAATTCTCACTTGGGTTTGTGGTTTGGATCGTAATGAATCCCTGCATAGAATTCGAAACATGAACGTTAGCAACAGTATCAACCCACCAAGTAGAAGAAGGTACATTAGTAAGATTTGATTCGAAATGACTTATGACACCCATTGGGTTACCTTTCTTTTCGAACCATGCTTTGCGCTTAATGCAATGTGCCTGGAAGTGTCCAGGTTTCTTGCAGAATTTGCAGACATCATCCTTCTTTTTCTTCTTGGATGGTTGAGTGCGTCATCAGATTTGGGTGGTGCTCTTTTATGCTATGAGTTGTTCTTTTTGCCAGCTTGTTTTCCAACCCCTTGATTGAAATAAGCAACTTTAATGCCTTGCGAGCCTGCCTAGACTCCTCTTGAACCAGTTTGTTAGTCAATTCATTTATGCTCCATTTTTTCGTAATAGTGTTGTAATGAATTTTGAATGGTTCATACTGAGGGGGTAAGCTAGTGAGAATGAATTGGACGAGAAAAGCATCGTCCATAACCAATCTCAAGTTCTTAAGTTTGGCAGCAAGGTTAATCATTTCAATGACATGAGCGCTCATTGAGCGAGAACCATCAAACTTCATGGTTACAAGATCTTCCATAAGTTTCCAAGCAAGAGATTTGTCTGCAGTCTTGAACCGATTTTCAATGGATTGCAAATATTCTTTTGCGCTTTCAGTTTTGGGTATGGAGGTTTTGATGTTGGTATCAATCACCATTCGCATAAACATCATGTTGAGCCTATTAGATCGTTTTCAATCATCATGGAGTTTGTTTTCCTCAGGCGTACTTGTGTCAGTAAGTGGGGCTGACTTTTCCTTAAGGAAAGCCATGTCTAGTTCAAGTACTCGCAAAGAAAACTCAACTTGCTCTTTCCATTCTGACACTACAAGACACAGTGTATTCCAACGGAGCCTTCCAACGGCCTCCAACGTCATTGACCAACGTCTTCCAACGTCCAGTGTTTTCTCGTATATTTTATTAGTTGAAAACTGTAGGATATTGGTAGACGTTGGAATCTGGACGTTGACGGCCGTTGAATGACGTTGGAAATCCACGAGCAAAACAGAAACCCAGCTTCTTCTTTCCCATTCGGCTGAAACTATTTCCCCCCAAATTCCCAACTTTGCTCCAATTCCGACCCCCCTGCTGCTCTGACGATCAACGGCTCCTCCGACGACTCCAAGCCTCCCTCTCGTCCTCTCTAACTCCCTAATCTCTCAAGAAAAGGTATAAACCCTAATCCCTATATTTAATTAAATTTGTTAAATTAGTGTATTAAATGTTTGTATTGCCTTATTGTATGTATAATCTAGTTTATTGAGGCATAATTTATGTTATTAACTTATGTATTGCAAGATTATATATATTTAGGTTTGTGTTAACAATAGAATAATGTGCATACAATTAGTTTTAGGTTTGTTTGGAAACGTTAGTTGTTAGTGAGCATACAATTAGTTTATGTATTTTAGAAAATTTCAAAAACGATATTTTATATTCATGAAACCCTTAGAGTGTCTTTCAGCCCCGTCTGATAAGTATTGTATATGATCGTTATGTGGATATTCGTTTTTTAACAGAACGGACATTTATATTCATCGTACACAATATTTGTTGGATTTGTCCCTGTATTGGACAAGCTACGAGCACAATAACGTAATGAAATCTCGTAAAACATTTCATTTAAATGGTTCATAGAATTTCGACAGCGCTTCCTTTATGTTCCCTGTGTACACGCAAACGTGTACTGTTCAGGAAACTAAAGCGAAGTGCTGTCGAAATTTTGTTGAATCGTTTAAATTGAAATGATTTACGCGATTTAATTACGTTATTGTATTTGTAATGGGAGATAGGATGATCCATCGACAAAGTGTCAATGATCTATTAAAATAAAATTCACCAATAATATTGTTTTAATAAAATGACAATTTTTTTAAATTTATATCGTACTTTTTAATTATATACGTAGGTAAATGGACAATTATTTTACTGATCGAAGCTGGATGTACAAAAAAAGAAGGGTCGAAAATGGAGGCTCAATAAGTGAACAGTTTAATAACGGTGTTCACGTATTTATTGATTTCGCTTTAAGTAATAACAGAAACGACGAAGAAATCCGTTGTCCATGTACTAAATGCAAAATGTTAAAGCATTTGATACCAGAAATGGTTAGAGTTCATTTGCGTCAATACGGTTTCGTGCCGAACTATTTGGTTTGGGATCGTCATGGAGAACCGTTGGCATCTAATCATGTACAAGCTGAGGAGGTAGTGTGTACTGAAATTGATATGACGAATCTCGTAGTATATATGGTTGAAGAAGCTGCATGGTCAATGTTTCCTGTTCCTCAATTAATTGATGACGCTGGTAATGCTGAAGAAGAACCACAATATTGGGGGAAAAAAATTATATGATTTATTAGATGCCGCAAAGAAACCCCTTTGGGAAGGCTGTAGAAGCGGAACCCAATTATCAGTAACTGCTGAATACATTGCGATGAAATCTAAATACAACTTTACAGAAGCTGGATTTACAGCTGTTGTACAAGCTGCGAAACGGCATATGCCTCTAATAATTTAATGTGCGAAAATCATTATGAAATAAAAAAAATGATGTTAACTTTTGGTTTACCGTATCATAAAATAGATACATGTCTAAACGGTTGCATGCTGTTTTGAAAAGAAGATATCGACCCTAGAAATTGTAAAATATGTAATCAAGAAAGGTACAAATCAAGAAAGAAAAAAGGAAAGGAAGTCCCGTATAAACGTATGCATTATTTACCAATTACTCCTAGACTTCAAAGGTTATATGCATCTTCTGTAACCACGCAACATATGAGATAGCATAGTGTTAGAACACGGGAAGAAGGTACGTTAACACACTCAGCTGATGGGGAAGCATGGAAGCATTTTGACCACAAATATCCTGATTTTGCATCCGAGAGTCATAATGTTCGACTTGGTTTATGTACAGATGGATTTTCACCATTTTCTCAGTTTGGTTCTAAATATTCGTCATGGCCTATAATTGTCACATCTTATAATTTACCTCCATGGACGTGTATGAAAACTCCATATATGTTTCTCACAGTTGTCGTCCCTGATCCTAATGATCCGACACAAGGAATTGATGTATATTTACAACCTTTGATTGAAGAATTAAAAACACCGTGGTACAAAGGAGTAGAAACATACGATATTTTCAAAAAAAAACTTTCGCATGTATGCTTCTTTGATGTGGACAATCAGTGATTTTCCTGCTTATGCAATGCTTTCAGGTTGGAGTACGGCTGGTCGTCTAGCTTGTCGTACTGTATGGAAGATACACGAGCATTTTCTTTACCTCCTGGAAAGAAAATTTCATGGTTTGACTGTCATCGATGTTTTCTTCATATTAATCATCCTTTTAGAAGAGATAAGAAAAACTTTACAGCTAATAGACATGAAACTTTGAGACCACCTACGGTTTGGTCAAGCGAAGATATTTATGAACTTGTAAAGGATTATCAAAAGATACATGAAACCAAAGAACAAATTGAAATTCAAGGTAAATCATCGATTCATAACTGGTGCAAACAAAGCATATTTTGGGAGTTGCCTTATTGGAAAAATCTCCTGATTCGTCATAATATTGACGTGATGCATAATGAGAAAAATGTGTTTGATAATGTTTTTAATACAATTTTGAATGTCAAGGGGAAGACGAAAGATGATTTGAAATCAAGACGTGATATTGAAGTAATATGTAATCGTCCCGAGCTTCATATAAAGCCAAATGACATAAAAAACCAAAAGCTTGCTATGAGCTAGACAATAATCAAGTTAAAGTACTTTTAACCAAGATTATCGGATGGTATATCTTCTAATATTCGTAGATGTGTCGACTATAAGAACAATAAACTTAGCGGGATGAAAAGTCATGATTATCATGTTATGATGGAAAATTTATTACCCGTCGCTTTTAAAGAACTGTTGCCCGTAAAAGTTTGGACTGTTGTAACAGAACTTAGTCTTTTTTATAAAGATATTTGTTCTACTACATTAAAAGTTGATCGTCTACGTAAACTTGAGGAAAAAAATCCCGTTATTGCTCTGCACAATGGAAAAAGTATTTCCTCCAGGTCTTTTCAATGTTATGGAACATTTACCTATTCATCTTCCATTAGAAGCACGTCTTCGAGGGCCTGTGCAATATGGATGGATGTATCCATTTGAAAGGTATTTAAATCATCTAAAAAAAGTGAGACAGAAAGCTCGAGTTGAAGGTTCGATTTGCAAATCATACATCGAAGAAGAAGCTTCGTTTTTCTCTCTCATTATTTTAGTGACCATGTGAACATATCATTTGAAAGTGCTATGCGTAATGATGAAGGCATTGATCAATATGATTGTCAAACGACCTTATCAATTTTTAAAAAACAAAGTCGGCCTGCTGGTCCTTGTGTGGAAGTATGGTTGGATGATAGAGATTATCATATTGCACACACATATATTCTTCTCAACTGTGCCGAAGTTGCACCGTTTGTTAGGTAATATATATATATATATATATATATATATATATATATATATATATATATATCATCAACACGTGTGTATACGCAAATATATGCACACATGTGTATCTTAATCATAATGCAACATTTGTTATATAATTGCAGTATTTACGAATCACAACATCCTAACGGCGATATCCGCAAAGAATTCGCTTCTTGGTTTTTAAGTACGTTTTTGATACAACAAATTGTGTTGTAGACGAAGGATTGAAACATTTAGCTATGGGACCAAAAAGGAAACCGAAGACCTATCCAATATTCTTTGTCAATGGATATAAATTTAATACCAAAGAATACGGTGCCGAAAAATTAACTAACAATACTAGTGTATTTATTAAAGGTAGTGATGATCCAAATGATCATATATATGATTTTTATGGCATGCTAACCCAGATTTTGCAATTGACGTATTTCACACGACCCGCGGAAGAAGTATTTTTGTTTAAATGCAACTGGTTCAGCAACGTTCCAGGTTCTGGAATCAACGTGCACCCAAAATATAATCTTATAGAAATAAAACATACTTCACGTTATTATAAATACGATCCTTTTGTACTTGCCAAACAAGCTCTTCAAGTTTATTACGCTTCTTACCCCATCTCTAAGAAGAGATAAAATAGATTGGTCTGCTGTTTTTAAAACAAAGGCAAGATTTACATTTGATCGACGGAATATTCCTGAAGAACAAGCTTACCAAGCAGATATCGAGAAAAATAGAGGAATAATAATAACCGACGATCAAACAGATTTTGGACCTCTAAACGATGAATCAAATGCATTAGTTGAAGCATTTGAGAGTACACAGGAACAAAATAGAGTGCGAAACAGAGTCTGAATCCGAAAATGACGAGGACTGATCAACTATCTACATTTTGAGAAGGTAAATTTATATTTTTTTTAAACATTATCCTATTTTCATTAAAAATGAAATGGTATGCTAATATATGATATGTATCACATCTCGTTTTTATGTTACGCCATACTGTATGTTTTACATATAGTCATTTTATTTTCTCTTATAATGTTTGTTTGTAACATGTATTATATAGGCATGTCGTCACGTAGACGTACCGGTGGACATTCTGGGTCTCCCTCTTCCTCACAAAGAGGGCATGCTCATCCGGACGGTGGTGATGGCGGTGGTCCATCACAGGAGCTACGGCGTCCTGTGGTGTGGCTAAAGCCAAAAGCAAATCAAAGGTAAGTATTAAATTTCAAAATTAAATTTCATTTTCGTATAATCTATTCTGAAAATATATAGTAGTCATGAAATATTAAATGTTTTTTCTCTGTTTAAACACAGTGGTTTCTCTTTGGAGCCGACTCAAGTAGTTCTATCTATATCTCGACGGGCGTACATGGGTCGTATGATCGAATGTTGGCCTAAGTGGACATTGATTCCAGATAATGTTAAAGAGACTATTTGGAAGGATTTTTTGGTATGTCATTTTATATATTAGGAACATGTTTTATTAATTCATGTTTACACACTACAACAAAAAGACCATATTACAACTGTATTTTTACAACTGCTACAAAATGGCAGTTGTAATAAAGGTTTTTTACAACTCTTTTTTTCAAAAAGTTGTAATAAACTTATTTTCAACAACTCTTTTATTTTGACAGTTGTAATAGATGCCTATTACAACGTTTCTTTTTTAACAGTTGTAATAGATGCCTATTTTTAACAACTTTTCATTTTCGTTAGTTGTAATAGATGCCTGTTACAACCTTTTTCATTTGCCAGTTGTAATAGATATCTATTTTTTACAACTCTTCTTTTTTTCAGTTGTAATAGATGTTTATTACAACCTTTTTTGTTTGCCTGTTGTAATAATTAATTAATAATTATAATTAAACAATAATACTTAATAATTAGTAATTAACAATAAGTAATTTTTTATTAATAACTAATAATTACTATTAAATAATATGAATAATTAATATTAATAATCATTATTTGATAATTAATAAATAATAATAATTAAATAATTAATAAATAAGAATGCTTAATGGTAACCTTAAAAATTAATATTAATTAATATTAATAATTAATGATCACTATTAAATAAATAATACTCAATAATTAATAAATAGTAATTAGTTTTCAAAATTACTATTAAATATTTAGTAATTAATGATCTATAACATATACATAACGATTAAATAAAAATTAAAAGTTAAAAATCAATATTAAATAATAATAAAAGTTAAAATCAATATTAAATAATAATAAAATTTAAAAATCAATATTAAATACTAAAAATAATAATTAACCATTAAATAATAATAATTATATTTAATAATCAATATCGTTTATTTATAATTATAATTAATAATTGCTAGCAATAATTAAGAAGTAATAATTAATAATTAAAACTGATATTTAATATTTACTATTTAATAATTAATGATTAATAAGTAATCTTTAATAATTATATTTAATAGTTACAGTTGATATTATATTTATTATTTCAAAAAGTTTGAAGTTCTAAATTAAATTTTAAATATTTGTAACATTTTGAACTTTTCATAAATTCAATTATTAAAAAATAATTTTTTTAAGTAAAGTTAAAACTAATAGAATATTTAAAATTTTAGATAACTTGTTAGTTCCATCTCTAACCAAATTTTAGGATTAAACTTTCTCTCTGCTTCTTATAGTAAATGAACTTCAAAGTCGGACGAATATTTACATGACTTAACCGACGTGACCTATGATAGCAAAATTGATTTAACTGACATGAGTGGTTAGTCGATCACTACAAGAAATAATGTTATTGTAGTATCAAAAAACATTCAAATATAACATTTGAACTCTAATTACATTCGTTAGTTTTAATCAAACAAAAATAGTCTGAAAAAAAACAGTGGCGGAATTTTTTGGCGGGCTCACCAATATATTTCACTATGCCTGCTTTGTCTTTAATTAAAACTTTCTTCACTGCTTCCGCATTCTCCAAATCCCAAATCATTCGTCTCCCAATTCATTCTAGGGTTTCACAAAACCCCTTAGTTTTTTACATATTGTATAACAACCTTTAGATTCGCAACTCAAGAAAGGCAAGAGCTACAGCTTGCCCAAGAACAGTACATGATTGACGCGACTCCAAACATCGAAGATGGTGGCGACATGACTGCGATGACGACAAGGCAGTGTCGCGGCGCCTCGAATCAGACGCGACTCTAATTAAACGATCCGCAGCCACGAAGATTCCTCGATTTCGACCAATTAGACGACAACAGGCAATAGGCAACAGGCAACTCCAGCGCAAGGATCTTCGATTCTGACTTGTTGCTAAGTTATTGAAAAGGACCAAAAGGTACTTAATTTATGTAGCGATTTTCCCATTTTATTTGCATTTTCAAATGTTAGTGTTTTTTTCCCTATCTCGTTTTAAGAAAATTTTTGATATGTTACATATTGATTTAGTCTGAAATACGGTAGGAAAATCAATAGCACAGTAGCTTGGTACCTTATAAAAAACGTAAGACTAGATTATAGATCGTTGAATGTGATGATTTTTGTTTTTGTGCACAAGTTGTTTGTTGACAATCGAGCATGGAGTTGGAAATGTGATATTTCAGTTATATAGTAAATTTCGCTCCAAAGCTTTCATTCCATTGTATCCATTTTTTCATTATTTGTTTGGTCATTTTGTTGATAAACTAATTTGTGTGTTGATGAGGTTGATGTTTGGACAATGCTCATTTCTGTTTAAATTAGATTCTATTATGTTCAGGTAAAGATGATTCAAAACCCATGTATTGCTCCATAGCATTCATCTGTTTGCTTTTTTTTATGTATTTTTATTTTTATAGATTAGGCTCTAATAATCCAGTTCATAAACTATGATATAAACTGTTTTTCACTGTATTATAAATATTAAAAAAACTATGATATAAATTTATACTTAAATATATGAATTATTTTAGACATTTGGTGCGGAATGAAAAATAAGTTGAAAATAAGACCTAAACAATTGAAAAAAAAAGCCAAAATTATGTTTTTGTCAACTAACATAATGCATATCGGTAATGCATATATCGTCATGGATCCCATTTTCATAATATGTTGGTATCCAAATTTCTTATATTGTATAGTGGCGCTATCATTCTAATCTAATATCAATATACCACTAATTTATGTACTGAATCTTGTCACCAAATATTATTTCCCCTATCTCTGAGCCAACTCTCATTCAGATCTAAGACCATGACAGATAAAATCATGTACTTGAAAAATATATATTAGGAAATATTTTTACTCACCAATGGACATATGTTAATCTAATGTCCTACATCTGTCACCATCTGTCGTCATGTTATATTGAGTATTTTCTTCTGATTTTGTTGGCCGCCTGCATTATCGTCGTCATTTGTCCGTCCTCATTTTTATATTAAGTATTTTATTTTATTTCATTACCATGTTTTAGAGGGATGTTTAATCTGACAGTATGTTTATTGAGGTTTTTCTTCTTAGGAAGTGCTCATGAATCAATCAAACCATAATTTGCAACTCTTTTATATGTTGTTTGATAATTTATTCTTTCAACCTAGTTCTTTTTTTCTTTTTTCCGTTTTCTTTTGTATTACTCAGTGCATTGCCACTGAGTAGCTTAAAAACATAAAGTAGTGCAAAACACCACAAACAGTAAACCGTTTGACCAAAATGATTTATTACCGTTTCCATTTTAACTTTATCTCCCGTAACGACTTGCTGCTTCAGCTTTTGGAAAATGAATATATGATTTTCAGACATATAGTGGCCTTGCAGAATCAACATTATATGCAGATTTTTGGACATATCTCAGTTTCATATATATATATATATATGTATATATAGTTTCAATCATATATATATTCTATATGGATCTGGAATATGTTCACAGTTTTGTTTATATCAAGTTTTGGAAATATGGATCCTCAGTTTGATTCCATAGATCCTAATATACAAGTTTTCTACATATTAATTTTTGAGTATGAATTACTAAATATATCAGATTTTGTACAAGAATTTTAACATGTCACATTTGTAAATATAAGAAAGTGTGTACACATGTATATAATTTTGGAAGAAAAATCTTATGTAAACTCTCAAACGGACAGAGAGGATTTCAAATATGATGGGTTTAAATACATATAGCTATGTACTGAACAATTTGTGAAGTAAGAAATAAAAATCCAACTTCTTTCATTGCAGTTACATTTTGATTGACCATTGCCGTGTTGTTTTGATTTATATGTCTAGCAAAGTGCTAATAATGCGTGGGTAGTTTTATAATATGTTAATAGTTTGTACAAATATATATATATATACATACATACATACATATATATATATATTACTATTAAACTTTTATATAACTATTACGGTCAAGCAAATAGTAATTCGTTGTCATATATTGCAAAAGTATAAGCTTGCTTATTTTCTAAACAATATACCAAATATGAGCACGTCTGTGTATTTTATGCATCTATGTATGTATAAGTCATTTTAATTGTAAGCACATAATTTTATTGTGAATGAAAGAAAGTTGAGTAGCATGTAGCTCCAGTTGTACTGTAACAGTGGTCAAATTTTGTGCCTACTAAGATCTATTCAATTCATGTTTTCCCTCAATAATTTATATCCCGCATCATGGTAAATGCGCAGCATATAGGTTTTTGGCTTTTTTTAAATATTTCAATTATATTCTTTTTTTTTGTATGTCATCATCTTCTAATTTAATTTTCATTTGGAAGCAAGTGCACTATCTTTGTAAGTGCATATTCAGATAAAATTTAGGTATACATTCTTAGCTATAAATACTTCCATCCAAGACCTGTGGTGATAAAACCATTACCCTGTGTTCATGGCTCAAGCTATATTTTTAGTAAAATGATCTTCATGTTATCTTACAAGTCCTATCATTTGTCTTCCACACTATCATGACTGAAACAACTGTAAATAATTCATTTATTCTTAGAAAAACACATTAACATGTACTACATTTATACATGAAGATCTTCATTCAAAGATTCTTGGTACACTGATGGGCATATAAATGCCTGAAGGCCTGAATTAATGCCTGAAGGCCTAAATCAAAGAAACATCAAGTTATGCTTGAAAAACTAGGAGAAGTACATAATTGTTAGACCAAGCATAGCATAACTGCATTTTGATGATCTGAGTGAACAAGTCTTATTTTTATTTATGCACCATGGTTTAAATAAAAATACCATGTCCTAAGAATAAACAAGGCATTCCACATCTCATAGTCATGTTACAAGTTTACAGACCATAGAAAGCACACTGTTACACTTATATATCTAAATAAAAATTCATGTATAGATGTACGCAATGCATTAAAATGAATATGAAACAGTGGAAAGAGCATCTCATTCAAACCCATGTGTACAGCAGTTTTACTTAATCCATAACCATTGTTTCATGACATTAAACAGCAAGAACATTCATATCCAAAGTTCAGACCTATATATAAATTTCAGACATACATACAAACTTCAGACATATCCAAACTTCAGACACACGTACAAAGGGAAGCACCTTATGCTTTAAGATATCACAAACAACATGAAATTTGTTACCATAATGCTTTATTTTTTTCAACCATAATGCTTTATTTTTGCAGTTTCATCGCAGTAGCAACAACGTCACAACTGGTGCTAATATACAATTGCAGGATCTTGGAATGTTTCATCGCAATAGCAACAACGTCACAACTGTTGTTTTAGTGCATCATGTACCACTAGGAACAGATACCTGGAAAGTTTGGGTCGATGTGGTGGTGGATCCTGAAGCTCTTCTATTTAGGCCTACTGCAGATATCTATACAATTGGACAAGTGGTTGGAACGCCTATTACTTGGCAAAAAATTTATTTCTTTTGATTAGTACGTATTGTGTTTTGTTAGAATTATATAAACATTAATATTTATGAATGAATTTGATTCAGTTATGTATATTTATAGTTTTGGTAAATTATTAAATGGTGCATGCAATTATATTTTTGGTTTTAAATTGCAATTGATGTGGTTGTAATTAAAGTATATTACAACTGTGGAGGAGGTCGCAGAACATACTAAACTGCAACTGCGTGTAACAGTTGTAGTAGGGATACCTGCTACAGCACGAAATGTTACATATCTACAAGAGTTACCAACAGTTGTAAAATGGTTATTTGCAGGGGTAAGAAACAGTTGTAATATACAATATCACAACGGTTATATGCAACTAAAGAACACATTTGTAAAAAATTGATAGTCTTTTACAACTTCTTAAAATACGACTGTTGTTCCATCGTTGTAATATATCTTTTACAACTGTGTTCCACCGTTGTAATATGCCTCTTTTGTTGTAGTGACATTATTTATAAAAGCTGTATAACTCTTATTTTGTCAAACGTGCAGGCGGAAGTGGACCTTCAGGACGCTGATATTTCAGTCGTATATCGCCACTGGTGCAGAAAAGTCGCAAAGAACTACCGAGAAACAGTAAACAGCTTAAAAACAGCGGGAAAGAAGCCTCAGTGGATGAGCGCAGCTGTGTGTGATGATTTTGTGAAATGGTGGGGAAACGAGGAGTTTCAGGTAAATTTATCACATGTTTAATTTAAATTCTTCTACGCAAATACTAACTAGAAATGTTAAACAATTTTTGTTTTTAAATTAAATTTACAGAGGCAGTCAGAGAGGAACTCAACCAATAGGAGAAAGAACCCTGTCATACATCGTGGTGGTTCCAAGTCATTTCAGCATCACTGAGAGAACTTGGTATATTTATTAATTACGATAATAATTTAAAGATTTTAAGTTCTAAGTTGTAGATAATGTAACAATATATATATATATATAATATGTATATGGACATAATTCAGGAGAGACAACGTGGTGATGCTTCTGTGAGTTACTGGGATGTTTTCACGCATACTCATGCGTTGAGCCAGGTCGACGAAACAGACACTGTTTCATACTCCTAGGATCACGATGCCAAAGCGCAGTCCGCATATGTAAGTAACATAACGACTTAACACTTATATAAGTTAATTAAAATAATGTTATCTAAATTCATCTTATTTTGCATAACAGCAAAAGTTTCAGCAAACACGGACTTCCATTCTCGAGGGCTCTGGGCGCGACGAGTTGACCGCCGATGATGACGCTATTTTTGAGTCTGTCATGGATCCAACGGCACATGACAGACGCTATGGTTTTGGGAATTAATCGGTAATAACTTTAACTTAAATTTTAAAATAATTATTCTGAACCAACTGCTGCACATTGTGATGGATTATAGTAAACACGAATTACAATTATTAAACATTGATAATTTAAATTTTATTTACAGGCTAAGACAGTTCAGATTGAGTATCAGAGGGCTCAAGATAAGGAGGAGATTGCACAGCTTAGAGCCAAGGTCGCCGCGCTCGAGGAACGCAATATCCGCACCGAAGCCAAGACGGAGGAGCTGAACAGGCGTCTTACGGAGTTTATAGAGCAATATGGCCGGTTTCCGTCTTCTGGTGGTTCTGGAGGAGAGTGATTTCAGGTATGATTTGATTTGTTTTGCTATGGACATGTATATTTGGAGAGTGTGAGGATTTGATACATTCTGATGTTTTGAATGTTGGTTTGGATGTGATTTTTGAGATGTTGACGTAGTAGTTTGAATATTGTTGTCATGACGTTTTGTTGGATGTTGATGCTGGATGGTTTATGTTGTTTATATTGATTTGTATTGTGTATATTGATTAGTATATATGCTTATTACTTGGATTTACTATTATGATTGATTATATGTGAGATATGCTGTTGTATATGTGCTCGAAATTGAGCTTTTATGAGATATACGATGTTGGAGGTGGCTGGAAGCATGCATTGTTGGTTCTGTAAAAAAAATAACACCCAGATTTCCAACGTCTTCCAACGTCCACCAACGGCTTACTGACATATTTATTCCAACGTCTTACAACATCCTCCATTGGATCTTCCAACGTCTTCCAACGTCTTTCCAACGTCTAGTGTGGTCAACATCTTCTTCCACGTGGACAACCTGAACGTTGGAAGACGTTGGTATATGCGCGTTGGGTCTGTTGGTTGACGTTGGACGCCGTTGAAATGTATATCAACAGCGTTTCCAACGTCCATCAACGGCTTTCCAATGGTCGCCAATGTCTGGCCGCCGTTGGAATGCACTGTGTGTCTTGTAGTGTGAGTAGTTGGTTCCATTGAGTCTGACGATATTAGCGTACGAATTAAGGTTTGAGGGCATTGCAACTACAGATATAAAAGAAATGTAGGCTTCTTTCTTAGAATAAAACACATTTCTTAATAAGAGATTAGGTTTAGCGCCTCCTGTGGGTAGGCAGTAGAACCATACTCATGGAAGAATGATAAACATTAATGTTTCATGCGTTATTGTGCAAGCAGCAGCCGCCTGTGAATGAGACTGCATGCATCAGACCAGAGAAAACAAGGAAATTAAGCGCGGAAGCGAAAACAAAAACAAGAGAGAAAAGAAGAAAACCGGATCGAACCAGGTGGTCACCTCCTTTGTTTTTTTCATAAACATTTGCCATTCTTTCAAGTAATCCAAGTGAATTCCATACATGAATTAACATATAAACAATTATTTTGCAAATCATATATAAACAATTATCTTGCAAGTTCCAGATCATGAATTTAATGTCAAACTAGGAAACGATTGTTTTCAATATGTATACTTTCTGAAAAGTATTCGCATACAGTAAGTTATTCCATATTATACAGTAGTCATACATTAAAGTAGAAAAAATTAATTTTTGCGGAAATATAAACTTTTCAAATCCAGATCTAAGCATACAGTAAATAGAACAATATTGATAATCATGATTACTATAGCAACTTAAATAATATGAATATTAAACTTGAATCATATTAACACTAATAATCATTATCATCATCATAGTAAAATTACAAACATCACGTCATAGATCTATGTTAGTTTCGTTTTATATATTGATGGATAATCATGAATTCTAAAACCATGCTTCAATACCACATGTAATCTATATCTTGTGAATAACATAAATCCCAAGATCTAGAATTACATGATTATCACATATGTAATGAATCAATAAAACATACCCCCAGACATCTCGTATATGAATCAGCAATGGTTGTTGTCGAAAGCCGTTTCAATGGATAAAAGAAATGGTTTCTCTCTCTTTTCCTACATCTTTCTTTATGTATTTTTTCTATATACTTTGTGATGGGCAAAGATTAATATTTATAGGTAGGGAGATGACCAAATTTTCAGATTTATAGACTTAGTCTTGATCGTCCATCAAGATCAAGATGAGAGAAATTAACGCTTTGGATTATAACCGTTTTATTGATTAGCATATTAATAGAAAATCCTTTAGATTCTATTGACCACAAAATGAGGAAGAAAACGTTCGAGGAAGGAAACGATCAAATTTCCTTACAAAATAAGGAAGGAAAATCCATTAATGCTTTCGTATTAATTTCCTTACAAAACGGTCAAATTTCCTTACAAATATGACCGCACAACAGGGTTTTCAAAATGAGATTCAAAGTCGGAAATTATGAAGTCCAAATTTTAGATTGAATATGGATGTGTCAACTACAAGATTCAAATGATAAATATGTAATGTTTATATTTTTTTGAAACAGTAAAATTTGTTTTGTAGATCAATCAAATAGGTGTTCAGATATTTTTATGTTAACATAACATCTATTACATGATCTTCTTCATATTCAAATAATAAATAATGATTTTTGAATTGGGTATGAATCAAAGTTCGAAAATTGAATCTAAGTGATGAAGCACTTACCTCGCGGCCGACTCATTCCCATCGCCATCCACTTCCCCACGACTTATCCCCACCGCCGACTCACAGCCCCCTTCATCCACGACCCAACTCCTTACAATTCGCGACTCATCCCCATCGCCATTTACTACAACCCCCGACTCATCCCCATCCACTTCCCCACGACTCGTCCCCCTCACCGACCCACGACTCAACCCACCACCGACTCACGACTCAACTCTACCTCCACGACCTACGACCCACCTTCACTTCTACCTCCAATTTAAATCAACACCGCGAGTCAAGACCTAACCCCTCCACGATCTACGGCTTATCCATCATCCGACCTAAAACCTAAACGCGAACAACATTGAGTCGTTTTCCCCAATTTCCAGTAGGTCGCGAGTTTTGTGCGTACTCTAATTCTTAACTCGCGTGACATTAGTGAGTCGCTGCCGAGTTTGATAAGTCGCGAACGACTTATTTCATGAGTCGCAAAGCTCGTTACTGAATTATCCATAAGTCGCGGCCATTTCTTAAATTACCGAAGCTACATTGAGTCGTTACCGAGACATTGATGAGTCGCGTGAAGAAGTTTAGCGTCTTAGTTGAGTCGAAGCCGAGATAACAAGAAGTGTGTAATGTTTGTGTTGTAATTTCTTAAGTCATTTGTGTTGTGTCATAAACCCTATAAATAGGGATGTAATGTCATTGTAATGGTCGTTGAATATTGAATAAAATCTCCTTGTTGATTGCTTTGTGCTTTCTTCTCTAATTGGTAGTCGAGTGAAATCTCCTATCTCCACCTACGTCATTCGAGTGCGCTCGAATCTTCGTTTGTGAAGCCGATTCACGGAATCAAGTGCGCTTGATCAACGTCGAAGAATCGTAGATCTTTGTTTCTCGGTATCGTGCGCGATCAACGAGACGAAGATAGCTAGAATCCGGCATCTTTGGATCAACGGATTTGGGCATTGCAGTATTTTCAAATCACCGATTGCTACAGTTCATCAATTGAAGTTTGTTTTGAAATATCCGCTGCGTCAGTTTGGTATCAGAGCTTGTTTTAGCCAATCATAGCTAAATCGGGTCTTGGAGCCAAGTATTCGAAGTTTGAAGTTTATATTCGTCGTGTTCATATTGAAATTGCAACAAGTTGAAGTTTATTGTTTAAAGATTTTGCGAAGTTCAATCATGCCACCGAGACGAGCTCAACGTCATCGCAATATTAATGCCTTGTATGGAAGAGAAGAGGCCGATGAAATGGAGCAACGAATCCACGAGAGCTTTACTGAAAAGTTGAACGAAGGAATTGGTCGATTAGAGAGAATGATGCTTGAAATGAATAAAAGTAGAAGAAGAATTTCACCTGAATCAAACCGTGGGGATAGTAGAGTTTCATCACATTCAGAACGGGAGAGGAGAGGAAGTCAAGAGCATAGAAGTGTTGATAATCGAAGTAGGAGGAATGTTGATGATCGGGATCGAAGGGATGTTGGTAGTAGGAGTGGTGGTAGAGATGTTGGAGGACGTGAACGACAACGATATACTTCAGATTTTGATGAGGAATTTGTTGGTGACAGAGGGAGTATGCATCGAGATAGAGAACAAACACGACGTCAGTATCGAGATGTAGATGATGATCGTCGATGGGAATCAGGAATGAAAATGGAGATTCCGGAGTTTAAAGGTGGGATGGTTGTTGAGGAGTTCTTAGACTGGTTATCTAACGTTGAAGAAATCTTTGATTTTAAGGAAGTGCCGGAGAATCGTCGAGTGAAGTTGGTTGCTACTAGATTGAGGGGAAGAGCATTGGCATGGTGGCAGCAAACTAAACTTACACGAGAACGGATGGGGAAGTCGAAGGTTGTTGAGTGGGATAAGATGAAGAAGTTGATGAGATCTACTTTCTTACCTTACAACTATCAATCACTTATGTACCAGAGGTTGCAGAATCTGAGGCAAGGGACAAAGTCTGTTAGTGATTATGCTGATGAATTTTACCAACTCATTGCCAGGAACGACATTATGGAGACTGAAGAACAGTTAACTGCTAGATTCATTGGGGGATTGAGAATGCAGATCCAGGATATGGTTAATATGTTTGATCCAAGATCTGTAGCAGAGGCACATCAGAAAGCGTTAGCTTGGGAAAAGCAGGGAAGGCGTGGAGGTGGTGTGTTTACTAATTCTAACAATCAAGTGAAGGGGGCCAGTGGAAGTTCTAATGTTCCTAAACCTGTCAGTAAGCCAATTGAGGGTGAGAAGGCGAAGGTTAATAGTGGGTTCAAATGTTATAATTGCCAGGAAATGGGTCATAAAAGCAATGAGTGTCCGAAGCCGAAGAAGAGAACTATGATAGTTGAAGCTGAGGATGAGGACGAAGAGGCTGAGTGTTCTAATTCCTTACCGGTTGAGGAGGAAGACTTGTTATCGGGAGACGAAGGATATTCACTGATAATGAGGAGGAGTTGTTTGACACCAAAGCAAGAGGAGGAAGACAGTTGGTTGAGGAATAACATATTTCAGTCTACTTGCACTATTCTTGGAAGAGTTTGTAAATTCGTTATTGATGCTGGGAGTTGCGATAACATTATCTCTACAGAGGCAGTAAAGAAGTTAGAATTGAAAACCGAGAAGCATCCTAAACCGTACAAGTTAGCTTGGTTAAGGAAGGGTGGTGAAGTGAAAGTTGGAAGGAGAGCTTGTGTTAAATTTTCAATTGGAAAGAAATACAAGGATGAAATTTGGTGCGATGTTGTAGACATGGACGTATGTCATTTGTTGTTGGGCAGACCATGGCAGTTTGATAGAGCAGTTCAACATGATGGTCGTGCTAATAGCTATAGTTTCATGTTTGAAGGCACTAAAATTACTTTAGTTCCCAAGAAGCAGCAACAGAAAGAAAGCAAGCTGGAGGAAATTGAAGAATTGAAAACTCTATTAACTTTGAAGGAGTTTGTTAAGGAAGTTGAAGAAGAGCCTGAAGTCTATTTGTTGATTGGGCGAGAGTGCAGTGAAGAGGTTGAAATTCCTGAGGAAGCAAAGCCAGTTTTGAAAGAGTTTGAGGATGTATTTCCAGAGGAGTTGCCTAAGGAGTTACCGCCATTGAGAGACATTCAACATCAAATTGATCTTGTTTCGGGAGCAGTATTACCGCATAGACCACATTATCGAATGAGTCCGAAGGAACATGAGGAGTTGAGGAGACAGGTGGAAGAGTTACTTGAGCAGGGACGTGTGCAGGAAAGTTTAAGTCCATGTGCTGTGCCAGCTTTATTAGTACCGAAGAAGGACGGGACGTGGAGGATGTGCACTGACAGTTGAGCATTGAATAAGATTACTGTGAGATATAGATTTCCAATGCCGAGGTTGGATGACTTGCTAGATCAGTTGAGTGGAGCTACCATTTTTTCGAAAATTGATTTGAAAAGCGGTTATCATCAAATTCGGGTTAGACCTGGAGACGAATGGAAGACAGCCTTCAAAACAAGAGAGGGGTTATACGAATGGTTGGTTATGCCATTTGGGTTATCAAATGCACCTAGTACATTCATGCGGGTGATGAATCAAATCTTCAGACCATTCATTGGAAAGTTCGTCGTGGTTTATTTCGATGATATTCTGATTTACAGCAGGAGTACGGAGGAGCATATTCAACATTTGAGGGAAGTGTTGATTATTCTTCGTAAGGAACAATTTTATGCTGCTACGAAGAAATGTGTGTTTATGACGCACAGTGTTTTATTTCTGGGTTATGTTGTTTCAGGAGAAGGTATTCAAGTTGATCAGAGTAAAGTTGAGGCAGTCAGAAATTGGCCACAGCCAAAGACAATTACGGAAGTGAGAAGTTTTCATGGGCTAGCGTCATTCTACCGAAGATTCATTCCACATTTCAGTAGCGTAATGGCTCCAGTTACTGATTGCATGAAGGGTAAACAGTTTTCGTGGACAGAAGAAGCCGGAATTTCTTTTGAACGAATCAAAGAACTGTTGACGACAGCGCCAATTCTTGTTTTACCTAATTTTCAGTTGTTGTTTGAACTACACACTGATGCATCAAAGGTTGGGATTGGGGGAGTGTTGAGTCAGCAGGGGAGACCTATTGCATATTTCAGCGAAAAGTTATCAGGGGCAAAGATGAGATACAGTACATATGACGTTGAATTTTACGCTGTTGTGCAAGCTGTTAAGCATTGGAGACACTACTTGTTTCAGAAGGAATTTGTTCTTTACACTGATCATGAAGCTTTAAAACATTTACAGGGGCAGGATAAAATTTCAGCGAGACATGCATCATGGATTGCATATTTACAGCAGTTTACCTTTGTTGTTAAACACAAATCCGGGGTGACAAATCGTGTGGCTGATGCTTTGAGTAGGAGGAGTCATTTGTTAACAACATTGAAGGTTGAAGTGACGGGATTTGAATTGTTGCCAGAGATGATTGAAGAAGATCCTTACTTTGTGAAATATGTTGAGAAAGTCAAGGAAGGGAGTGCCGATGAATTTATGTTGGTTAATGGATTCTTGTTCAAAGGAAATCAGTTATGTATTCCAGAGGGCAGTTTGAGAATGAAAATTATCAAGGAGTTGCATGAAGAAGGCCATGTGGGTAGAGATCGTACATTGCAGTTGATTTCTCAATCTTACTTTTGGCCGTCGATGAGCAAAGAGGTTGAAAGATTTGTGGAGAGGTGCCATATTTGCCAGGTTTCGAAGGGAACAGCAACGAATGCAAGGTTGTAGATGCCGCTACCTGTACCGTCTAAGCCATGGGTGGATATCATCATGGATTTCGTTTTGGGTTTGCCTAGAACTCAGAGAGGGAATGATTCTATATTTGTTGTGGTGGACAGGTTTTCGAAGATGGCACATTTTATAGGCTGTAAGAAGACAGCGGATGCAGTTCGAGTGGCTCAGTTGTTCTTTAAAGAAATCTATCGTTTACATGGGTTACCAGAGTCTATTGTTTCCGACAGGGATACCAGATTTTTAAGTCATTTTTGGCTTAGTTTGTGGAAGATGGTGGGAACGAAGCTGAATTTTAGTAGTGCTTATCATCCGCAAACAGATGGACAGACAGAGGTGGTGAATAGATCGTTGGGAAATTTGTTACGATGTCTTGTGAAAGACAATTTAAAGAGTTGGGATGTGAAGTTGTGTCAAGCTGAATTTGCTCACAATCATGCGAATAACCGAAGTACAGGTTTCAGTCCATTTCAAATTGTATATTCAAGTTTACCAAAGGGGCCGTTGGATTTGACGATGGTTCCACAACCGAAGGGGACAGTTAAGCGGGCTGCGGATTTTGTTGATGGGTTGACGGAATGCCATAGAATCGTTCAGGAACGATTGGGAAAGACAAATGAAAAGTACAAACAAATGGCAGATAAGAAACGAAGAAGTGTAGTCTTCAAAGAAGGTGATTTGGTTTACGCGGTATTGACGAAAGATCGTTTTCCAGTAGGAACTTACAATAAGTTGAAAGCACGAAAGATTGGTCCAGTAGAAATCTTGAAGAGGATCAATGATAATGCGTATCGATTAAGGTTGCCGGAAGAGGTCCATACTTCTGATGTTTTCAATGTCAAACATTTAATGCCGTATTATGGGGAGGAACTTGACGAAGACAACGAAAATGTGAATTCGAGGACGAATTTTTTCCAACAAGGGGAGGATGATGAAGCACTTACCTCGCGGCCGACTCATTCCCATCGCCATCCACTTCCCCACGACTTATCCCCACCGCCGACTCACAGCCCCCTTCATCCACGACCCAACTCCTTACAATTCGCGACTCATCCCCATCGCCATTTACTACAACCCCCGACTCATCCCCATCCACTTCCCCACGACTCGTCCCCCTCACCGACCCACGACTCAACCCACCACCGACTCACGACTCAACTCTACCTCCACGACCTACGACCCACCTTCACTTCTACCTCCAATTTAAATCAACACCGCGACTCAAGACCTAACCCCTCCACGATCTACGGCTTATCCATCATCCGACCTAAAACCTAAACGCGAACAACATTGAGTCGTTTTCCCCAATTTCCAGTAGGTCGCGAGTTTTGTGCGTACTCTAATTCTTAACTCGCGTGACATTAGTGAGTCGCTGCCGAGTTTGATAAGTCGCGAACGACTTATTTCATGAGTCGCAAAGCTCGTTACCGAATTATCCATAAGTCGCGGCCATTTCTTAAATTACCGAAGCTACATTGAGTCGTTACCGAGACATTGATGAGTCGCGTGAAGAAGTTTAGCGTCTTAGTTGAGTCGAAGCCGAGATAACAAGAAGTGTGTAGTGTTTGTGTTGTAATTTCTTAAGTCATTTGTGTTGTGTCATAAACCCTATAAATAGGGATGTAATGTCATTGTAATGGTCGTTGAATATTGAATAAAATTTCCTTGTTGATTGCTTTGTGCTTTCTTCTCTAATTGGTAGTCGAGTGAAATCTTCTATCTCCACCTACGTCATTCGAGTGCGCTCGAATCTTCGTTTGTGAAGCCGATTCACGGAATCAAGTGCGCTTGATCAACGTCGAAGAATCGTAGATCTTTGTTTCTCGGTATCGTGCGCGATCAACGAGACGAAGATAGCTAGAATCCGGCATCTTTGGATCAACGGATTTGGGCATTGCAGTATTTTCAAATCACCGATTGCTACAGTTCATCAATTGAAGTTTGTTTTGAAATATCCGCTGCGTCACTAAGAAACATACATATTCAACTTGCTACATGTATAAAAAAAACCATGTATACTCAAATCATATTTGTACCCTTATTTTTCTTTGGCAGGTAAGTGCATACTGTGTTATATATTAATTTATTTTATCTTGGATAACTTAGAGATACGATTTTGTAATATATCGTTGATTAACCAGAATACATGGTATCCTGAATTCAATTAATTTTCATTAGTATTTAAAAAAAAATAGGCTACCAATTAACAAAGAATACCATCAAATTATAAAGCTGTCAATTAATTCATACTTTTCCTTCTAGTCACATAAATAATGCATGCATGATGATTCAGAACAGTAATAAAAATCCACTAAGTTTATCTTTAAAGCGCTTGATCATTAAAGTTAGGCCCGTATAATCATGATCTTCAAGTTCAATTGATGAAGTAACATAGACGTACATAACTCTTGCTTGGAGTTACCATTTCACATTTTTGGCCCATGGATCTCAGCAGTCCACAATTTTCTTCTTGTTATTTTGGCTCATGGATGCAATCCATATTTTCAACCTAACTGGGCCATTACAGCTACGGATGTATAGTATATTCTTAATTTCTTCTTCTTCTTGTTCCAATGATGAGTCATTGCCTTAACATAGGTATAGGATAAATGAGCTATTTTTGCAGAAACTAATAAATGATAGAGCAATTTCCACGGACACATATGAACTTCCCTACGCTTACTAAAAAATAGCAAGTAAAATTAATTTACAAAAGTGGATAGGTACTGTGAGTCCCACATGTCATTTTATGCTTATGGGTAAAATTTACTTACAAACTTTTTAATACGAGTATCATTTTTGGACACAAATTGAGCATTTTTGCACTGTGGATCATTTTTTTGATCATTAGAATCTGTATGTTTGAAGTGAAGGAAAAATGCACCAAATATCACATGGTTTCTAGATGTTTTACTCATCAAATGAGTTAAAGAATATTATATTGTCCAGAGAAGATAATTTTACAAGTTTTATAAAAATCATTTAAACTTATGTATGCTAGGAAACATATAGATAGACTAGGAGTGGAGGATGATGTAGCCTGCCATCTCAATGAAATATCCTGAAGTGGCACACCATATTCTGCAGCCATCTAAATGGAATACAAAATCACAGTTTGTGCTTTCAATATTAGGTAGAAATATCCCATGTTGTGAATAGAAACTGCATCTAGAACTGAAAATCAAAACACTGAATGCAATAAAGAAGTAGTTAAGGGAGGTTTGTCCATTAGCATATAACTTCCCAGCAGACATTTGTAAACGTTGCTCCGAGATCCACAATTCAACAGCAAACCTTGAAATGCTCAATGCAGCAGACATTGATTGTTTTGTTCCTCTTGACTGCTCTCCACTGTAATTCCTGCTTCATCAGTAGTCAACTAACTAGCCCCCCGTCCATTTTTAACTACCCAACCTTCTTCTTATGCATTATTCTCTCTTTGTTTTGCCATGCTTCTTATGCATGCTATATTATAAAGAGGAATCATGCATTAAGTTTTAAGTTCAGTATGTGTCGACCACGTTTTAACTTTTAAATATGATCATGGACCATTGGTATCGCGCATGACATAGATTTTCTAACCTTCACGTGTACTTCGAACTCCCCGATGCACTCTCAACTGGCAATGGTCCTTCAATGTTTTAAATACACACACATATGACCGATAGGTACATCAATCCTTTGCTGATGAATAGTTATTAGATGACATAATTTTAAAGCATTACAGGCTGTTAGTGTAGTTGTTTTCAATATTGTACAAAGAAAAAGGTGAATATTAGGACCACACCATAGAAACAATATAAAGACCAAGATAGCTTAGGTTAGGTTAAGTATGGACCATGTTTGGTGCACCTGAACATATATTTGTGCTGTTATGCTGCTGCTTTTTTATATGAATATCTTCTATATGCTAATTGTTACGATAGAGCATCTTATTCAATGATGACACATTCAACCTCAAGTTCCGCTATTATTTTATTTCTCAAATAATAGCTAATCACCTATCTCAAGTTCTGGTTATATCATTTCAATGATGAATTTGATTTACTTAAAAGATCATTAACTGGCTATATTACATGCTTTTTTTCTCTGTTTCTCTTAACGGCGATGTTAAATTTGATTCCTTGTCCAATTCACATGAGTACATGAAATTGTTTGTTTGTAAACAAATGTATTCGGCTTTTGCTATGTGGTCCAAAGTGCAAAGGTAAGACATCAAGTCATTAGTGCACCACTTCTCTCTGTTTAGTAGTTGAAGTATTTGTTAAGTGGATTTATAGTATAACTGGTCAGGCTTGCAAAAGTTAATGGAAAACTAATAAAAACTGTATGTTCAACTCTTGAAATGTTTGACAAATTAGGTGCAATCTGCTAATACAGATTGTTGGTTGAACTATATTTTTAACTGGTACAAACTGTGTGTTCAACTCTTGTAATAATTCCACTTGAGTATATTTTAAAATGATGTTTCTTAAAATGATAAAAGGGTTGATGAACCAAAAATTGATCATATATATTTTACCTTTAGTTTGTATGATATATGTAGAATAACACACTACTTAGCGCAGGGAGTCATTTAATTTTTTCCTGATCCATATTTGGTTGATCAAATGTTAAATGGATCCAGTACCAGAATATCTCCTGTTATTCCCTTTCAGACAATCAACTTTACGAATGTATACCCAATTATATCTACTACATATAAGTAATTCCTTGAATTTATTTATTTTTTATGTTCTAAAAAAATAAAATAATATGGTGATCAGCATCACTCTCTAGTTTAAATAAATGGGAGGAATTGTCTTTGAGAATATATGTGATGCGCTCTTCTCCTTATAGAAATTCTGATCAAATATCAATATATCTAACTCAAACTAGGCTTTTGTTACCATGCTTACTACACAGAACTTAATGTCTTTTAAAACTACGTATACAGGTAATCAAACTAACAAAACTGCAGTTAGAAAAGAGCATCGATTTGCTTTCAATAAATGGTGGTCCCTTTGAAATACAATGTACTGTCATATCTTAACAAATAACAAAAACTTCTGTTTTAATAGTTTAATTGTAGTATTAAATTATGTTTTTATACCTCTTTATAGGTATAGTGGTTGGGACTGTATATTGTAAAAGAATGCTGTTTACTCAACCTGAAATGCTGCCATTATGCATTCACATTATCATACTTACAGTTACAATTATTACTAATATACTCTAAATATTATAAAGTTAATCACATGCCTGAAAGTAGTCAGTAGGCATGAGATTCTTTTCTAGCTTATATAGCTAGACTATATAGTACAATATTTCCAAATATTTTCCTATTTACATTACATGAAAGTTGTTTGGTCCCCTCATATGTACATCTCATGTTCCAATATGCCATTTTCAGTTTCATCTTTAATGCTTTGGATTAGTTCTATTTTTGTTAATCTGATCTTTAAAGTTGTAGGGACATATCAACTTGAAATCTCTGATCAAGTGGCTAGTAGTAGTAGATACAGATATAAACGTTATATACTAAAATGAAATATATATTATATATATTTAAATTTTTCCTGTGCCTTTTAGCATACTTACATAGTACAGACACCAGTCTTGTGATGTGATGAATAATTCAATTTTAAATTTATGGAATATTAGGCATTTTATTATTTTTCAGAGTATCATTCTTCTTTTAGGTGGAATTTACCAAATATAATTAAATATATATATTTGGATCATCGTAATCATTGTCTACATATGATTAGTATATGCATTATCTTGAATTTTCTTACAGCATTAGTTTGTAAGTTTTTTCCTTCCATGTTAGGCATCTCTTTTAGAAGCTGGCTGTCGTATTTTCTGAAATTTAAGGGTAAACAATCATGGATTCTATTTTCTTCATTGATTCCATGCCATATTCATCAAGTTATTTAACTTTAAGTGTTAAATTTGATGGTAGTCAACATGGGAGGAGGAAAATAAACCACCATATTATATATGTTGGGAGTATATACAAAGATAGTTGTTAGAAAATAATTCAAAGGATTGAGGCAATTAAAATGCAAATGTGTATCAAGAGCAAGGGAAGAAAAAAATGCAGATTTCTTTCAAAAGGGGCGGTTCTCCATATTAATGACTTTTTTCTTTGTTTAATGTAGAAGTAGATACTAATCCATATGTTTTAGAGCGATCCACTTTCAACGTAATAATGTACATACATTTTTGAGGAGACCGAGTATAGTTAATATTAAAAAAAAAACGTTTATTAAAAGATTAATAAGTGTAATGGAGGCTTAAACTAGTGCAAAATATGAACTAATTTTAGAACAATATAAACCTTAGGTGAAGGAAGGTCCAATGTCCAAGAAGCAAAATCCAGAACCAAAATAGCACAGTCGCCCTTAAAATCAATTTTGATATCAACTCGAATTGATGCCGATTCATCGATGCCAGTAGGCAAGCCGTAGAGTATCAGTCGATTAGCATGCATGTCAGTCGACTGAGGCAAAAAACCTCCAATGGAGATTCCCTGAAAATGAACTTGTATGGTTGCATCTTGATTTTGCATTTTTCTCCCACATCAGCAACTCAATTGAGCTTGCTCAAGCACCCCAATTAGCTCCATAACTTGTGTATGTCACCCGGATACCTACGCTACAACATCAAAGCTTCATGTCCATGGACATACTGAATAAAACTAGGGAATATATGGTATATGTTCGCTAAAAAACCAATGATTAAAAATCTTATTTATCAAAAGCATAATTTATTTGTTTTGGTAATTTAATACAACCAAGTGAATATATCCTCTTAGATTAGTACTAAATACTTGTTATTTAGTTTCTATATCAAATAAGTACCTTATGATTTTATGAACCACATTACAAACTAGACAAAAATTCAAAGTTCATAGATGTGATGCAAAAAATCATCGATAGTCAGTTCTATTATTTGTTAAGAGATGATCTTAGTGATTCAACCGTCTCTTCATTTCTGTTTTGTTTTCCATCTTTTAGAACTTCCCGATGCTTGTTTTTTCAGAAACATCATGATATTAAACATGACTCGATTGTAATCTAAAATTTGTCCAATTTGGAAATATGATTCTCTACTTCTAACTACTTGAGCACCCCACTTTTAACTACTTGAGCTAGAGGTTCTTAACAAAAACATACAGTTGGTAAAAAAAATTGAATATAAATCGTGTCAAACTATAATTTGTTTGCTTTAAAGATTTATATTTTCTGCAATGCATGAAAACTATAAATATGAATAAAAATTGTAGCTTTCTCTAGCAAAATTAATATTCAAAATTTCTGCTAGTTTACTGTTAAAATCCTTTTTTCTCTAAATTCCTTGATGGGAAGAAAGTTAATTACTTCATTTACCAAAATTTTCAATAATTAACAATATTATTTAATAAATAATAACTATAATTAACAATATTATTTAATAAATAATAACTATTTTCAAAATTAAAACGCTAAAATGCAAATCAATTGAAAACAAAAAGAATTCAAATCTTATTTAGAAAATAAACATATTTCAATAAATAACGGTTTAGGGTTATGGTTTCTTATTTCTAATGAAGAAGAATTGAACGGTGATTGATAAAAAATGATGATTTTATTCAAATTCCAAATCAAACGATCTTTTAGTTCTCCTCCTTCAACGTTCTTCTTTGAATTTTTTTTTCCCTTATGCGTGCTACTGCTTTCTTTTCTACACATCTTTTTCCTTTTGAAAAGCTATTATTTTAACAGAGATGAGTAAATGGATGATATGAAATAGGCGAACATAAAGTTTTAATTCATTTTAAGATAAATACAATGGAAAAAATGATGTCCCTAAAATTTGATATTTAGTGTCCGAGTAACATACTATGTAAAATTAAAACATATTAAATTAAAATCTACTTTATTTTATTTCTGGAATTTACTATACTTTTCATGCACATAAAAAGCGTAAAGTAAATGTATTGTTCTAGTTTTCTCTCACGGATCTTCCACGTTAAGGTTGCTTGCCTACTATTTCCACGTTAACAAGAAGTACTAGATCCACTGGTGATGATTAGGCCGTATGGTCACATAACATATTTTCGATGGAACTCAAATAAATGAGAACCAAAGGATAAGATTATTAAAATTGTATCATGTGTATTAACAAGAGCAGTCGATAACAATGAATGATAAAATAAAGGCCATGTGTGGCCACCCTTGTGATTTGGTGGAGAAAATACATACAAATGGGAACTCTTTGATGTGATGAAAAAAATCTAAGCATGTTGATGCATATTCAAAAATTCTACATAAAACAGACATATCTGAAATTTGAAATAAGATACAGATGCAGATAAGATGACATCTACGTTTGAAGTTTTTCCATCCAATTTTGTCCTCGTAGTAATTTATACTAGTGTATTTTATCACATAAAATGGTTGAAATTTACATATTTTTGTCATTGTACTTATATTATGTGTATATATGAGCATTCGTTGCTCAAAACCGTTTTTATAGTCATATTTTTTTATTGTATTTTTGAAACTAGAGAACTAATTTCTTGTAAACTCTATGAAATTGATCGAATGCACAATGCGGAGTTCGGTCATCAATGAGGTGTAGTATCTTTTATGTATATTTTCAAAGAATGTATTTATATAGAACCCAATGCATGAACTACTCATGTTATTCATATACCTTGACCACTTAGCCATCACAGCAGATTATCTCTTTTACTTTTATTAGTAATAACATTGAAACAATGATAGGTAGAACCAAATTTCTATTTGTTCTTTTAAATTTTCTAATTTGAGCAGATAGAGAGAATCTCGATATTCGTTCATTATCCATGATATATTAGATTTCATAATATGATTTCGAATATATATATAGATGTGACAACAACCATATTTGTATGCGATGATCCACTACATAACTAAATCCGTCATCCAAGGATATAATAGAACATGGAAATACAAATATGTTATGAAAACTGTACAAGGCATTCTCCTAGGCCTCTTAGGTGTTAGACAAGAATTTCCATATAATTATCCACCTAAGTCTCATCTTAGCTCTGTGAGAGGCTTAGTATTGGAGGAATTTAGGGTTGCAAATGACAATACTCACCTAAATCTATACTTCTCAGCAAAAGCGATGGAGCGCTATCGACGTGCTTAAAAAACGTATAATAAACTTTTGATATCCAGTAACTACCATTTCCTAGTTTCATAATCAAATAACAATCTCAGGCAATAGATGTACTAACAGACAAGAATAAAGAAGATAGAAGATTTATAGTGATTCACCATTGATGTGATATTATATGTCCATGCTGGGATGAGAGAATTTGACTACAAAGAGAGTTTTGCCAGAATGACACAAGTTTGATTTTAATAGATGCTACAAAACAATAAGGGATAAGATGACATTAAGATTTCTACTTGAAGAGGTGGTTTATAAAACTTCGAACAAGTCCCCACCATCTAGTATAGTTATAGGAGGATCCACTATTGAAATAGAGACGATTGGGCCAAAATCTAGCATACTCCAGCAACCGAACTCCTAGTTTCATAAATCAAGTAGTCGACCGCTAGGGTTAAGTGGATGATCACTTAATGGAGCAATTTGATTTTGCGCTTCATCATCCCAAACGGTCAACCACTTAAGGTTCAAGTGGTCGATCACTAGATTTGCGCATGCGCATGCTACTGTTCCAACTACGCCCATGTCGCTTATGTACTTTAAACATTAATGTCTTTTGAATTGTAGCTCCAAGCAACGAACCATTTATGCCATTAAAATCATGAAAAAACTCCCTTCAAATTTGTAATATTATATCACATATTATAACATTTCACTTTGATACTAGTTGCTCAAAACTTTAGCAAACACAACAAAGTCATTATCATAGAACCGTACATAAAGGGGTGTAAAACATAACCGTTTAGATGTGTAGTTTGTTTATTTTCAGAGAACAAATCACATCTACATAACATAGAAAGCATAGTGCAGTAAGATAAAGAATACAGAAATTTATAGTGGTTTGGCTGAATAATGATTACAACCAGTGTCCATTATTTTTACTTTTTTTTTATATATCTCCAGTACAATGTCAGAAATACAACTACAAGGATCCATTGTTCAAAGAAAAGTAAAATATAGCTCCAAAGGATTTGGTCTGGTAGAAGTGTTGTTCAGTCTAGTAGTTCTTATTTAGTAGTTAATTGATCTCTAGCTTATCCGCCGTTATTATTCATACCTTGGGGTATTTATAAGTGTGAAGATATATAGTGTTAGGCTTGGTACTCCCAAAAAATATGCTATTTTCATATATAAACGGTTCGGTTTGAGATATTTGGTCGGTAGTCTACATTGATCTGATAGCAACATGGTTCAGTAAGAGACTATCAGATCATAATTCCAGTTTGGTAGTAGACTACCGAACCATAATTTCTATTCAGTAGATTACTACCGAGCCATAAATTCTGTTCGATAGTTGATTTTCCTATTGAACCAAGTACTTAGCTTCTTCGAATCCCGTCTTTTCATTCCAATTTGTTATTGTGCTATCCTTTGACCTTCTTGCCTTGTTGCTTTACCTTCCTGGCCAAGTGATAATGTTCAGATTTTCCAGTTGATTATGTGCTCCTCAACTTCTTTTTGTATTCGTTGTGCTGTAGGTGAAAACACACACAACACTTGACCTTCAAAGTATACTTTCGAGAATACAAAGTCTGCTTTAATTCATCCCAGTTCACTTTTCCTTTTTTTGAGTGATCTCATCTATAGTCTAGTCCATCCCGGTATGACTTGAGTTGACAGCCTGTTGTAGTGTTTTACGTCCTTAGAAGAAAACTCTACAGTTATTCCCAAACATCCCTAATTGTTGTGTTGATTATTGACGTACTTTGCTTCATGATATGTATTCTTAGCACATCATTCTATTGGTCCATTTTTTCTATCATGTTGCCTTTGGCTCTATGCAGTTAATGCCCTGCTATTACTCTGCTATAACCCTACTATATCTCATAGCGGATTTCTACCGCTACGATTTTTTCATATAGCCTCAAATATAGTCTTTCCGCTTTAAGCCCCGCTATTTTCGCTATATCCCGCTATTCCCGCTATATTCCGCTATTGCCGCTATATCTTCTTTAAAAGAAACGAATTGAAAATGGACATTTATGCATTATAAAAATTATGAAATTAATTTATTTAATTGAATTTTTAATATATTTTCAAAATGAAAATACTCTAATATTCTACTAAATTCAATTATGTTATATAACAGTTTTACGTTTATTTACAGTATATTTGCCCATGTTTTTATTTCAAATTATTTATGTATGAATTATAATTCAATTAAAGGTTAACTTTTCATTTAATTACCATTTATATATTTGTAAAAACATTAAGTACGAGTTTTATATGCTATTTTAGAGTCATCTGCTATATCATCGCTGTATTCTCGTTATGACTTTTCGCACCTCCGCCGCATTGAATCTACTGAACGCTTTAACTGCACAGCTTTGGCTTAGGAATCCACTTGGTTTGGCACCTTCCTGGTCAGGTAGTTCACTAATTTGGTAGAGCTATATCGAATGAGGCCCAAGTTATATATAGCCTTGACATTCCATAGTGCTTCACTTTTCCTTTCTTACAATTAATTTGGAAAAACCTTTAGTATCCCCATGCTTGGTTTCCACATCCACCCTAGTTTTCTTAAATCCACACAACATCATCTTAAATCGCATCGGGTAACTTCTTTTTCTCTTGAATTCTATCGTTCTATCACTACTCTACATCAATTGTTTATGTGATTTTGCTACTACCAAACACTACATCATTGACCTAGTCAAGAGAGAGCTGGGGCTTTTCAATTTTGATTTCTTAGGCTATCTAGTGTCCCTTAATGCACTTCTTACATCATATTCATGTTGTAGTCTAGGGTTTGATTAGGATGTTTTAGAATCAAACTCAGTTTTGACCGAACACAATAGGGGATTAACACAAACTGCCTTAGTAATTGGCATTCAACTAGAGGGTAGATGATATGATTGTAGGAGTTAACACACTCGGATTTAATCCCTTGTAAATTAGAGAATATGTTATGTGGCCCTATTTTGTGCGGTTGTACTCACTGCCAGACCACACACTTGTGTATTTTGGCATCCTAGTTCAGGTCTTAACAATTTCTTACTAGTTTAAGAGTCTATCTAGGGTTGCATGTGCATAGATCGGTAGGCAGCATGTGCATATATAGGTAGGCTTAATATACCTGTAAATGTCTAAGTTAGGCCATGAAATTTAACCACATGTGTTTGGTTTGGATAAGTCACAACTGGTCCAAACAATTAGTTCTTACAGTTAATATTAACTCATTCCATGACTTCCCTAACCTATGAATATAACTAGTATGAGTGTGTATAGGAAATGGGTTTCATGGTATGACTAAAATGGAAATGGGTTTTTGCATAACTCGATGTGTTTTTACATATATCTATTTCTACATTTTATATCGCACGCTTCACTACACATAAGTACTAGTGGCAAGTTAGTATATTAGACATGTATATCCATTCGACGTCATACTAGATCCATCAGTGTTGCCAGAGCTCAAGTTCTACCATCTTCTGTCACTACGGGTCCTTTTTAGGAGCTATGATTAGCCAATTTTGCTCACTCCTTTTCTAGTTGTGGAGTGCCAGCAATCACAGCTGTTAGAGGACTCCAAATGATTCGGTTTCACCAACCCATTGCTCAGGAAATTGGATATCATAGCTTCCACTCATGAATTTCCTAGTTTAGACATGCTCTTGCCCACCCTAGACCACGATCCTATGCTTCCCTAGAGGGGTACATGTTGCAACCACTGCTTAGCTGTAGCTCCACCTTTCCGTCATGCGTGGATACCGGTAGTTTGGTTTATCTAAAATGTGTGTTGTTCCAATTCCAACCTAATGGAAATTCCATTCTCACTAGCATATACTTCATATTCATGAGGGAATTCCAATCTCCTTCGATACACCGCCAGCTTAGCTACCTTTATGATATGAAGTGTAAGATGAAAGATTCTTCATTTTTCTCTTTTGAGGCATAACACCATCTTATCCGGTTAAGTATAACATGTTCAAGCGTAAGTACAATTTCATTAGGGACCAGTCCCCATGCCTTCATCAATGGCACTAGGGATGTAAGTAGAGTTTTTATAAACACCTCAATTATTCTTATCCTTGGAACTTTAAATGCTTTCTTGCTACCTTCATCTGTCATGAAATCCACTATGGGAAATGACTTAGGGGAAATGTTAGGGAGGCTAAATGGAATTCCTTTAGAAGCTAGGGAGGCTCCGATAGAATTAGGGGTATGTCCTATGGGAAATTCTGCAATTTACTGTAAATTATTAACTCTATAATGAATTATCGTTCGAAATAAAAGAGGTTTTTATTTCTATTATATACTTGATATAATGTGTTATATTAATTAATTAATTAATTAATTAATTAATTAATTTAAGTATATTTAATAGAAAATCCTTAAACGATATGTTTTATGATAGTATTTACAGTGTGTTGCAATCATGAGCAATTTATCACACGATAATAAACATATCGTTTTAGATATTCCTAGTTAAGATGTATTAAGACTGGACATCGATACATCCGTTTAAACTATAGTATGTAATGTTCTCTAAATGTTGGACTGTGTATTACTCATGGTTGTTGGAGGCACCAATGAGTTACATATTGATAGTTATGGATAACTATGGAATGACTCACTCAATATTTTTCTATTGGTTAATATAACTAAGGTGAAACAGAAAATATCGGTGTGATAATATTACATAATTCTCTTGACTTAAGAATGCTGTCGAGCTTCAATATGGAAATTCTGCTTTGATTATAGTCCAATCTTGGCATGATGTCCATCAAGCAACTATATTTGGATCGAGTTGAAGCATTGAAAGTGAAACACTATTCAATAGAGAATTCGTCTTCTCAGTTATATGAGGTTAGTATCACAGTAAAACGAAGTCAACTCAAAGTCAAAGACTCTGGTTAGAGTATTTCAATTAATAATTGTTATTATTCAATTAAGAACTTTGTACTCGGATTATAAAGATTGAATGTAGATGATATTGGAATTTTAACCACTACCAAATTCCATAAGTCCTAATGTGTTGAAGAAGAGAATTGTGTAAACAGTTGTCACTACTGGGTAATGCTTAGAATAGTAAAATTTGATTTTACTGAAAATGTGTAAGCGATAAAGTTGGCTATACTGTCACACTACTAGCTAAAGTAACGCGTGAACGTTAATATTCGAATTATTAGTTTTTAATCGCTGACTAAATTTACACCTACTAGTCGCACAACCACATTGGTAAATTCTTTGATATACCACACGATTTAGTTGATTATTAGTTGTTGTAAATTAATTAATATTTTTGAAATATCAATTATTTGTTTATTTAATGTATTAGATGCAATTAGTATTTTCTAGTTGCTAATAGTAGTTAATTAGGTGCATATATAAATGTTATATATGTAGAAATCGATATTCGATATCGACATGCATTTAAATTTGATTTAAATGTGATTAATTTCTAATGGGCTTGGAATGATTTAAGGCTTATATGGCCTGACCTAGGGTTGGCTAGAGGAGAGCAAGAGATGTCTGAAGATTCAAAAAAGTTGGATCTAGATTTGGTAATATTGGAGTAAACCATGGAGAGAATATCTCCTTTACTCTCTCTATAAAAGGTCACACTATCCCTCATTGTTGAGGTAACTTTTTTCTCTCCCTCTCCTTTATAATACTGCTATTTCTAGCACCCTTTAGCCCAAAAATATCATATCCAGATAATAAATAAAAAAAATCAAAAGTAGTTCTCCAAACAGTTGTAAAGTTAGGAGCTTGGATCGGGATCGATTCAAGGAAAATCTGTCTATTAAGGTGCAAATCTAAGGCAACATTTTGAGGTGACATCCTATAATCTATGATTATTGTGTTACCACATTAATATAGTTAATATATATTTTAATGAATTCATATGCACAATCATTATTTTGTTTAACCATATTGTCATACATATGTGTATATAAGTATAAATCTAAAAATTTCACCATCTATCAGTACTATTTGTTTAAATTAATAAAATAAAAATAATAATATATATTACAGTTAAGTATTTATAAATATAATTTTTAATAATTTTTAAAAACATTAAAAACTATTTTAAATTGATTTAACACTGTCTTACTACAAAAAATTAATGAACAAATAAATATATGTATTTATATATCCAAAATTATTTTATTATGTATCATAAATTAATGTTACAAAATAATTGAAATATATTTCTATTTCATTTGAAATATAAAGTTTGTATGTACATATATATTTTAATGTTAATGTAACATGCATTAGCTATTATACATAGATACATACAAACTTATATATATATATATATATATATATATATATATATATATATATATATGCATGTACGTAAGTGTGTGTGTATTAATATTTTTATTTTATAAAATTATACTTTATTTTCTACGGAATTAAAAAACAAATTTTTGGTTATATATATATAATTTTATTATTAATTTCGGTCGTCAGGCATTTTATTTAAATACATAGATTTTAATTATTTATTTAGTATTTTAATGTATTATATGTGTGTATATATATATATATGTCATATTATATATTTTGATTTAAATATATAGATCTAGATCCATTTTTAAATCATTTTACAAATTTAACAAATTAGATATTTTAAAAATGAATTATGAATTTCAAAATTATTAATTTATTCAAAATAAATTATTTTATTTATATTTATGATAGTTGCCACATAATCTCCAAGAGAGGATAAGCATAAGAGATTATGTCAAAATCAAAAGAGTAATATATTGTTAATAATGTCGAAACCAAGAGCACTACGTGAATAACATCGACAAGAGGAAGCTTGTTTCAAGTCCCTTACAATGGATGTTGGCATCCATATTGAAGATATATGACATGGTCTAGTCACTACGCATCTCATCCATGTTGAAATCAAAGTCAAATATCACTTCAGATCAGTGTCAAAGGCTATAGACATCGCACCGCACTTCACAACACTTCGAAAATATCACTTTACAGTGACACCAAGGGTCGTAACACCAAAGAAATATAGAATGACTTCGTCCTTCATCAATTATACAGCTCTTCGTCAATGATCAACACCCCACTTCTTCAACACGTTTCATCATCATTTGGAGGATGCTGCATGTCTACACGAAGCGGTGTTGATGGTGACGCCATCAATATCCATGAAGTCATTGATACCACCTTCTTATTATTGTTGCTTCATACTCACATTTGTATCATCATCCACCTTTAAAGGACCACGAACCTTACGGTAGAAGCTGCTAATGCCATAGATTGTGGTTGTCGCACACATCCATTAAAGGAGCAATGCGGAGACCTAACACATAGCAACTTCAAAGTCGTTGCCAATGCCACCACTAAAGTTGATGCTGAAGCACGTCGAGGATAGTGGAAGCGGGATGATACTGCCTTTTCAACAACAAATCTAATCTTAAGTTGACACCATCAAAGTCGAGCATGATGAAGTCATGAGGGGCGGAGCGGTGTTCTTCCACTTCTATAAATACAACCCCAGGGGTGTCATTTTGGGGACGACTTTTCTTCTCTCCATTCTTAAAATCAAATTCTTGAAAACCTTAAATTGAATTGGGGACTAACTTTATTCAATTGTAATCATGCATAATCAATAAAAACAAGGACTTGGGAATATTTATTGCTTCCAATTGTATTTTTGAATATTATCGAGTTTAATTTGCATATATTCGAATTTATTGATCAAAACTCGACATGAATCACTTCATCATAGTTTTGAACTATGAAAAACACAAATATGCATAAATGTATGAACATTAGACGTCGAACATAAGAATGAATTATATAACCATTAGCATGCCTAACGGACTGTTGCTCAAATTCGTTACTTGTTTTCCTAATTCTTATAAACATAGAACATGGAATAAGACCTTTTGGAACACTTATGTCTTAAGACCAAATATAATATCGAAGATGTCAGCCTGAGATGGTCTCACATGGCTACAAGTATCATGTTTCACGAAGTCCTATGAACTTGGTGTGTTTAACCAAAAAATGACCTTCAGCTTCATGAATCGATTCTTTAATGGTTCCATCATGCACCAAGTCTCAAATGGTGAATTGGTCCTTGAGAACACAATTAAATTAACATTGATCGATTCATGTTTAATCATGTTTTCATATATGTATAAGTCAGGGATTAATTCATCATAATTAACATTAAGAATGTTATACCCTTTTTTGGTCTAACATGGAGCTAGAAGGAAAGCTTGAACCTCCGATCCCATTTGATTTTCCTTGAACTGATGAAACAAACTATAGTTTTAGGAAAATGAGATTAAGACGGTTTAATACTCTAAATGAAGAGGTGATCCAAACAACAACGTTAGAAGAGGATGTAGTTTCCAATTTCAACTTGGGAAATACAGAACCAGGATAACAATCAGCTCCAGCACAACCAACCAGTGGTGAGGCTAAGATTAAAGGTCTAAAGGAATTTTGAAAGTAGTGCTTGCTCAGAAATCTTCCAAAACGACCAGGCCTACAGAGGGAGATGAAGCAAAATCTCTAAGGAGTAACTTGAATGCTTCTTTGCTCAGAAACAAAAGCAAAAACAAACTTACCCTAACTCCACAAAAGAGGAGAGGCGATCAACAAGCTAAAATGAACTACTAGGGAAGAGTGGAAGAGAAACTTAAATAACAATATAGAAGCTCAACTTCTAAAGGATATAAACCTGAAAGAAGTAACTAACAAAATGAAGAGTCTTACTTGAGGGATCTGGCAGAAAAAATAATAAATGATATGCTCAATAATAGAGGAAAGAGAACTCCGGACAGCAAGGTCAATGATAACCATCGAGAAGCTCCTTTTATAGATGAGATCATGACTGCGAAGGTTCCTTCTCACATCAAAATCCCGTCTATCAGATATAATAGAACAACCAATCTAGATGATCATTTATAAGACTTTCAAAGTAAAATGGATCTGTATAATGCATATGGAGCCATTCGCTGCAGGCTTTTCCCACCACATTTCAAGGAGCAGGGACCAAATGGTATCGGTAGTACCAAGAAAGGCCACCTATTCTTGAAAGTTGTTTCTTACGAGTTCTCGGCATAATTCTGTATCTGCAAGGATCCTGCTATTGACTACACTGTGGTAGCTAATATCAAACAAAGGCTGGGAGAGTTGTTGGGCGACTATCTTAAAAAGTTCAATGCAGAAGCCCTAAAAGCGAAGAATATGACTGATAGAGACAAGCTAGTGGTAATGAATTCGAGGTTAATTGAACAAAACCCATTCTAGAAAGAACTCTACATACATGGTTGTAAGGATTTATAATACTTCCACTTTCAAGATGATAAATTTATCCGTATGGATGAAATGTTTCATGCCAAAAGGAAAGCTCAGGCCAAGAGAGAAGTAGGGAGGACTGGCTATGACCACAATAATAAAAAGTGGAGATGGGAGGAAGCCTTAGATACAAAACAAGCTGCTTTGAACAAGCCTATATCCTATATATTCGCCGCAATGATGGAGGTTGGCATTTTTGATTCTTACAAAGCTATAGCTAGTCTAGAAACAAGAAGAAATAAAGAAGGTTACTGTGCCTACCATAAATAAAAAGGACATAAAATGGATGAATGCAAAGTACTGGCAGGCATAATCCAGCGTATGATCCGATCAGGCATCTGAAGGGATTCATTAAGGACAACCAGAAAGCTGTCTGTTTTGAAAATGACAACCTAAGGCCACCAAGCAACACTACAAATCTGATAGAAGAGGACATTCAGCTAGACTTCATTTCTCCTCTCAATAGGTTTGATGTAATTCACTGAGGCCCATATCTGGCCGGAAATAGCAAAGGAGCTAGGAGTCACTATGTTAAAGAAGCCAAGAAAGGGATTTTCTCTATTCAAATGGAACCACCACTCAAGAACCCAAGATTCCAGATCTAGATGCATACTTTTTCCATCACACTTCCAGAGCTACTTGGGGTTTGCCATCTACATAATGATCTTCTTATGATCACTGTAGAAATCAGACTTTTTGTGGTCACTAAAAGTTTGATGGACACCAAAAGTGAAATTAACGTGATTTTCAATCATGACTCGATCAGATGGGAATCCCATAGAAAAAACCTGAACTGAGTATTGAGCCTATCTTTGGGTTTAATAATAAAGGGTCAACTCCTGAAGGACAAATAAAGCTTCTTGTGCAAATGGGAAGCCCACCGTGCTCTAGGACTTTTGAAACTCTTTTCATCATTATGAATCAACATTCGTATATAATGCCTATTTTGAAAGACCAACTCTGGACAAAGTTGATGTCTTTGTCTCTCCTAAGTATCCGATGGTAATGTTTTTGACCAAAAGTGAAGGGGGAACTATAAGAAGGGAACGATTCGGTGCTCGCGAAATGTACTTTGCAACCGTTGAATAACATGAACGAGATTACTTTGGAAAAGGTGAATTAATAAAAATGGATACCAAAAAGCCTTTGGGCGATGGTTCTTTAAACCATCACCCAAAGCAAAGACAAAGCATGTGAAGAAGACTGAGTGCATGTTGAGAAAATTTAACTTTTCTGAAAGGAAAAGGAAGTGGAGAGAAACAAACTTGGTAGAGGATAAAAAGAGGGTGAAGAGATTATTACTGAATTAGACTGTAGAGGTGAGAAAGAGAGAATGAAACCCATAGAAGATCTCAAAGAGATATACTAGGATCTGTTGATGCAACAAAAACGGTGATGATTGGGAGAGATTTAGATGGCAAAATTAAAGCAGAGCTAATTCAATTCTTACAATCCAGCAAAGATGTATTCGCTTAGACCCATCCTGATATAATTGGAATAGATCCGACCATCATGTGTTATGCCTTGAATATAGACTCGAATATTCGACCAGTCTGACAAAAGAAAAGGGAGTATGACAAAGCTCGATCAAATGCTTTGAAAGAGGAGGTGAAGAGGTTGCTTGAAACCGGATTTATCACTGAAGTGCTTTACTCGAAGTGGTTAGCCAACCAAGTATTGGTTAAGAAGTCTAATGGTAGTTGGAGAACATGCCTCTATCGATTTGAATAAGACATGTCCAAAACACGTTACCCCCTTCCAAAGATAGATCGACTAATTGATGCGACAAGCGGTCACAGGCTCTTATCATTTATGGTTGCTTATTCCGGATATAATCAAATTCCTGTATTCAAACCTGACGAGGAAAACACCAGCTTCATAACAGATTGGGGACCGTACTGCTACAAAGTGATGCCCTTAGGGTTAAAGAATGCTGGTGCAACATACCAAAGATTAATGAACATAGTGTTTAAAGAACAAATTGGTCGAAACATGGAGTTCAGTGTGCTACAAAAGTCCTTGAAGAAATATTTCAAGAGGAAGGCAGTCATCTGAAAGTCCTTAACGAAATGTTCAATGTGCTACGAAAATATCCAATAAAGCTTAACCCATAAATATGTTCTTTTAGAATTCAATCAGGCAAATTCTTAGGGTATATTGTCAATGCAAGAGGAGTTGAAGCTAACCCTAACCAAATTCGAGCTATTAAAGATACGGCAGACCCCAAGACAAATAAAGATGTAGAGCCTAAATAGAAGAGTGATAGCATTAAAAAGATATTTCTAAGGCTACTGACAAATGCATTCCATTCTTTGACGCGATCAAAAAGAAGAAAAACTTCGAGTGGAATGAGGATTGTTGAAAAGCTTTTAAGGAATTAAAGAGTCATTTGGAAAAGCCACCCATTTTATTTAGTCTCGTGAAAGGGGAAAGCCTTTACCTTTATATTGCAGTATCAGAGCATGCAGTTAGTTCAGTCTTAATCAGAGAAGTGAAAGGAACTCAGTTTCTAGTATGTTATACCAGTAGAACACTTAATGAAGCAGAATCGAGGTATCCGGTTATAGAGAAACTAACGTATTGTTTAATGCTCACTACACGAAAACTAAGAGCTTATTTACAAGCATATCTGATTAGGGTCTTGACTAACTTTCCACTCAAGCAGGTTTTTAGCAAGCCTAAAACTTCAGGGAGGTTAGTTAAATGGAGGATAGAGCTTAGTCATTATGTTATTAAATTTCTTCCCTGAGCAGTAATTAATGAATGCCCATGATTCATTGAAGAGCGATCGGAGAAGGAAAATGATCTAAAGCCCAAGTGGTAGTTGTTTGTGGATGGATCCCCAAATGATATAGGGGTCGGGTCGGATATGTAGTTATAACTCCCGATGAACACCGTTTGCACTATGCAATGAAGTTAGGATTTCCAACCACCAACAATATGGCAAATATGGATCTATGACAACGGGACTTACTCTAGCCCTCCAATCAAAGACGCCTAGAATCGAAATTTTTAGCGATTCACAGTTAATGGTAAATCAACTAAACTAGAAATATCTGATGAAGGACTTCAAGTTGAAACTCCATGTTAAAAAGATACTGAAAATATTGACCCAGTTTGAAAATTTGTCAATACACCAAGTACCAAGAGGCAAGAACTCCCAAACTGATTCTTTGGCAAAATTGGCAAGCTCACGGGGGTTGTAGAATCCCGAATGTGATGTTCTGGAATTTTGGGCAATACTTATTTAATAATTTCCATTTATAATTTATTTTAAAATATGTAATATTAATTTAATAATCTAATCTTTTCAAAACTCAATAATAATGATAATTTAATTTGAAATGTTTATTCTTTTCAAAAGATAATATATATATAATTAATAATAATTAATTTTTCTAAGTTAAAAAATATATTATATTTGTAATGTATATATGTATACATTGTAAAAAAGGAAATTGGGTCAATTTAAATTTAATAAAAAATATTTTCAAATTATAATATATATGTTTATATATTGTGATTTGAAGTTCTGTTTTAAAATTCAAATAATTTATGAAGTTAATATTCAAAATGTTCTATTTATAATGTGTATATATATATATATATATGTATATATATTGTAAATAGGAAAATATTGGATTGAACTTAAGTAAAAAATGTGTTTTCAAATTTATAATATACACACGTATATATGGTAATTTGGAATATTTTTATTTGATTTAATAAAATGCTTTTCAAAAGCTAGTCAAAAATTAATCTTATATTTTCAAAACACTTAAAGGAAAGTTTATTTTGTTAAAAGCAAAATAACATAAAAATAGTACATTATTATAAAGATTTAATTTGTTTTCTTTTAAATTGGTTTTTGAAAATAAATTTAGTTTATATATAATATCAATGTTAGTTATAATAACTTTAGTTTAAACTTTTAAAATAAAATTTAAATAAATGTTATTTTCTTTCTTTTAAACTTATTTTTAGGAAATGGAGTTTTAAATAATTATAAATTAAATCATGAAGTTATAAATACATTTCATAGTTTATATTAAACATAAGTATTAGGTTAATATTGTAATTAAGGTTTAAATTATTAGTAATAATAAGTAATTAATTTAATAATCAAATCTTAGAATACTTGGCAACATAGGAATTTATGGAAATACACTTGTAAGCTTATGGATTTATTCATGAAACAAGTGGCAATCTTTGTTTTAAAAGAAAACTTTGTTTATAATTAATGTTTTTTAAAAAAAGGTCAGTTATTGTTTTCTTCAGCTAAATCTTCTTCAACTAAAAAAAAAAGAAACCAAATGCAAGATTCAAACTGAAATAAAAAACCAAAGATCATTCAAAATCTGTAATTAAAAATTTGAAGCTACTTTACAAACTCAGATCCAAATTGCAATCTGAAGAACATGCAAATTCATCAAGCAAGATTTCAGCAAAAATTCAATGTTCAACTGAGAATCAACTACTACAACAATTCAAACAGCAGGTGGCAAAGAAAATTCATAATTCCAGGAATCAAAATGCAGTAATTAAGTGTTCTCTGCTCCTAAAACTCTGGTGAGTAAATTTATTTTAAAAACAGATTAAACTTGATTTTTTTTATGGATGTCTGTTGAAGTAATTAAGTTTACATATATATGGATGTGAATGTTATAGTATTCATAATATCAATGTTTGAATGTTGGATTTGAAGATGAATGCAAATGTATATATATAGCAGTGAATGTGAATGCCTATAGAAATGCAAATTTTTAAACTCTATTTGGTTCATGTTCCAGTTTTATAAAAAATTCCTATCTCCCAAGTAACCATTATTAATCATTGATCATTGAAAAGAATTTGATCATAACAAAGTAATCTTATGTTTAAAAATAAATTTAAATATTTACATTGAACAAATATACTGTGAATTTTAGATTTACAGTGAAAAATCAAAATTGAGTGAAAATCAGTTTCCATAATTTAAATTTTTGATCATATGGCCTGAATTGGAATACAAAATTATGAATTTTAACATGAATTTGGGAATTTATAATTTAGAATTCAAAGAGAAATTAAGGTTTTATGAATTTGGGTTTGGGGTCGTTTGCCGTTGATCGGAGTTGAGATAGTGGTCGAATTTCGGCATGGAGGTGGCCGTGGTGTCAGGGGACAGGGGAAAAATAGTGGAAGGTTTTTATGATGGTCGTGGTGATCAGGAAATGGCGAAGCAGGGTTTGTATCTGCTTTCTATTTGGTTCGAAATCGAGTGCAGTTTCGTCGTTGTCATTGTTTCGGGTCGAATCGCTTATGGGGGAATAGTTTATGTGGTCCGAGGCGCGTGTGTAGACGAGGTGGCAGGACCTCCGGTGATGGGTTTCGCCAACGGTAGTGTTTTTCTTCGGTCGAGTTTCTTTCCTGTTGAGGTGCTGAAGCACATTTTTTCGTATCTGTGGCGTTTTTGTCAATCCAAGGGGACGAAGTAGTTGAAAGGGTCAGAGGCTACTTATGGGGCATTTCGGTGATGGTCGCCGTCGACCGATTCCTGCGTGCACGTGCACGATCTCAATTGGTGCATCTGCTATTGTTTTGGGAAGATAGAGTTTGGCCATGGGTTTTTTTTCATTATTTGCTCGAGGGTTGTCTCGTGTTTTCTCCACGTGCAACTCGAAGATAGTAGGAAGGATTGTCGCGTGTGTGGGGTATGCGACTTGGAGTGGTTGAGGAGATGGGGTTTGTTTGCCTCATGTAATTTGGTTCCAGGATTTGAATCCTAATAAATTCTTGTCAGTTTCCAAAATATAAAATGTATTTCTGGAATTTAATGCAAACTAAAATTTTAAAACAAAATTTAAAACAGTTTAAAGGTGTTTAAATGTTTTAATTAAAAATTTATGTTTAAACAAGTTAAGTTAATTTTTGTTTTTAAATAATTTGTTCTTAGAAGTTAGTATTAACCGGATTTTGTACTATAAAATGAATTTTCCAAAATTTGAAAGCAAACTGAAATTTGAACTAGTGTTTTATTTAGTTTCATAAAGAATGAATGCTTGATTTAAAAAGAATTTTAGTTTTAAAGTTTAGATTTTTAAAATTTAAACTTTTGTTTAAAAATAGTTTGTTTCGATTTTGCTTTGTTAAATTATAAAATAATGTTTCATAAAAATGTTATTGGAGTGATTTAAATATGATTAAAGTAAGGTATTTAACTTAGATAAATTAAAGCTAACGATAAATTAAAAGATGATGTTTTTGTGCAAACCAATTACAAGCTTTTGAATTTAATTTGTTTTAAAATGATTGGTAAAATTTAATGGAATGTATGGTTTATCTTAACCAAGTTTTAATTATAAAGGTAATTAAAGTATTATTACTTAATTTACTTAAATGATTAATTTGGGTAATTAAATTAAGGTAAATTAGTTAGTGTAATTAATTAAGTGTAATTAATTACTTGATAAAAAATTAATTAATCAAGGTTAATTAATTAAGAAATAAATTAAGAAATAAGTAATTAAGAAGTTAATTACTTAATAATTATGAAAAATTATTTAAGATAATTACTTAATGAAGTAATTAAAGAAATTAATTACTCAGTGTAATTAATTAAGTTATTGTGGATAATTTTAGTTAATTAATTAAGTTTAATTAATTAAAAAAAAGAATTACTTAATGATTACTTAATGTAATTAAAGATGTGTAATTACTTAGTGAAGTAATTAATGAATAATTACTGAATGTAATTAGTTAAGGAAATTACTTGATGGATAGTAATTAAAGGATAATTACTTAAGGGAAGCAATTAAGTGATAATTACTCAGTGTAATTAAAGAATTGATTAATGTAATTAATCTAGGTGTTGGTTTAATTGTTGAAGTAATTAAGGGAAGTTATTTACTGATTGTGATTAATCAGGTTTGATTAATAAATGTAATTAAGTTTATAATTATTTATTAAATGTAATTTTGAGAAAAAATGATTAATAAAGTAATTAGAGGTTCATTAATTAATGTAATTAATGAATAATTAATTGTTTAATTAATTAATTAATGTAATTAATTATAAGATGATTAATCAATGAAGTAAGAAAGAAGTAATAGTTAATTAATATAATTAATTAAGGATTAATGTAATTAATTAATGATTTATGTAATCAATTATAGTTAATTAATTAATTAGAAAGTAATTAAGATTAATTAATGATTAAAGATAAATTAATCCGTGTAATTAATTTTAAAGGCTAATTACATACTGTAATTAAAGAATAATTAATCTAAGTGATTAATTAAGAATATGATTAAAGATAATTAATCTATAATTGAAGATTAACTATGAAGGTAATTAAAGAGTGATTGGTTCCTTAATTGTAATTTATTAATGATTGTTTAAGCAGGATTAGTTGTTAATTCTCAAGTAATTAATTTAATTTAAGTTGATTAAATTAATTATAAAAGAGTTAAGGATGCCCATTTATGTATGATTGTTTGTGGAATATCTGGATTGGTTGATATCTATTGGATGATATGTTTTGATATTCTGTGATATGATATTTGATATATCAGTGATAAATGGGTGATATTTATCTGTGAATGATGCTGTGTGAATTCAATGTTTTAAATTGATGTTAAAATTAAATAACTTGGACATTAAGATGGAGTTTTGGATTCGATGAGACCGGGATCGGGTTTCCAAATTTGGAATTCCGAAAACCACATCGATCCAAATTAAACGTTAGGTCGTGAATCTCAAGTGAAGAGTGAAGACTCGAGGTGTAAGGACTATTATCGTTAATACTCTGAGGGCGATTCCAATACGAGTTTAACAGAGGGTAGTCCTTTCAGGTTCGAGATGAAGATTCAGAGTGCAAGGGCTATTGTCGTTAACTCTGAGGGTGATTCCAAAACGAGTGTAGCGAGATAGTGCCTTCGGTTTCGTTCGAACCCGGCGCGAACTTGTATGGATTGAATGCTTTCAGAACATTGTCAGGTAGACAATGAGCATTCTAAGTGATATGTCTTATAAAGGTAATCATAGCCTCAAGCCTCATCAACCGGGAATGGCTAAAACATGGGAGGTGCAGCAAGGCTAAGTGGGTCATGCCCAAGTAGGACGAGATGTACCCTGTCCAGAGGTCCCTTTTTATTTAGGCTGTGTGGGCGGTTGGTCATGACAACTGCTGGGGTGGTCTTGTTCAGGACTATCCAGTAAGAGATGGTTCCGGCTTTGTGTTGCAGGAGATCAGGAGTGGTCCTCGGTACAATGATCTAGGCCACGTACTGTGACGGGCGGTACCCCAGTAGCCCTGCCATTGTATGGAATCCAAAATCCAATAAGTGCCTGTACGGTTTTGATTGTGCCCAACTATGTTGGAACGTGAGATGTAAGCATTCCAGCTATTTCTGTATTTTATTTTGAAAACTCTAGACCCTATTATAATATCACTGGATTTCCTATAAAATGTTTTAGTTAGCGTAAGGTAAAAAACTTACCCATGTTTATTTGTGGGGAGTCTTATGTGATACCTTTGTTTCAAAGGATTTTCTAAAGTTAAGCAATTTTAAACCGTTTACTCACATCAGACCCATGTCTGACCCAAGTGTTTATTTTCTGTTTTATTAAACTCTTGGGTACTCATATTATGTATGAGTAGTCGAGGGATTCAGGTTTGCTTTGACGAGTTCTGGAGGAGATATGGAGCAGGTAGCTTCAGCGTGTGGATATATATAGAGTTTTCCGCTGTGCTAGTATCATTTCTATTTTCTGTGTTGTACTTGGATTGTAATAACTAGAAAGGAGTTTATAACTGTCTAGTTTGTTTTGAATTAGCTGTATAACTCTGATGTATATGATACCGTGTAGTATTTTATTTGATAAATATAATTTATTCGTTCCGCTGTGAGATTCTGATGTTGTTTAGTTCTTTCTTTCTTTTCTCTTTTCTATCCCTTTCTTTCTTCTTAATGATGCGTCTTTCTATGTTATGAAAGGCGGGTCGTTACATTGTGGTATCAGAGCGCTAGGTTGAGCGAATACCTAGGCTCTGGAGTGGTGTCTTTCTTGAGAGGGCTTATTTGTAATTTTGAATATATATATATATATATATGTATATATATATTTATTCCTTCCTATTTTGTTGGGTTACCTGTTCGGGTTTGCCAACATAAGTTCTAGAAATAGAAGAGATAGTGGTGTGTATAGCACGACTATCAATGGAAGAAGTCTGAGTATTTAAGGTTGGAAGAGTATCTACCAGGGCAGTTTTGGGCATCTTGAGTAAGTTTTGCAGCTGGGTATATGGATTTCATCGATCTCTGAAGGAAATCTTTTGAAGGTTCGGAGTTTATCTTTGAAGTATAAGTTTGGATTGCGCTCATGCGAGCAGATTTTCTAGAGTTTGGATCTGTCGGAAGTGCTGGAGCAAGTAATGGTATTTTGGCAACCATAGGAAGGAGTCTTATCTGTATTGGAGTTGGAAACTCAGTTCAGCTAGGTTTTTGTGCTTGGTTTGAAGCCCGAGTTTGTTGAGAGGTTTCTGCTCATCTTGAAGACTCTTTTTGTGGAGTTGGTTGATATAGATTTGGGATTCAAGGCGATTTTGGATAGGAGGTCTGTGGTAGTAATGGCAACTGTCAGGAAGATCTTTTGGCTCAGCAGCATCCTAGAGGTGGAGTTTGGAAGTAGTTGTGTGGTCCGTTTCTTCGATGGTTTAGAAGTCTTTGAGATTCTTCTGGCAGTAGGACGGGCAAATGGTGAAGGCTTGTCCACTTCTTCTGGAAGCTCAGCCGGGTGATATGTTCGTGATTGAGGTGGACATTAGTTTCTTCTTTTGAAAGGCTTAAGCTGTTCTGTTATGTAAGAGAGAATATTTCTTTCGAATCCGAATTGGGTAGTATTATCGCAAAAGTGACTTGCGATGGTTCGGAAGTTCTTTTAGTAATCTTTGCGTTCGTTTGAGACATCTCTAAAGAATGTTGGAGCTATCAAGGTGGTTTGAGACTTTCTGAATATCTTCGGGGTAGTCTAGGAGTGTGTCCGCATCGGGAGATGGAGTCCTGCTTCGATTTGATTCTTGGATTTTCCAGTGGTTTGGCCTAGTAGAGAGAAGACTCCAGGAGAGAGGATTTTGTGAGCAATCATGATTGATTGGATCTAGTTTTCTGACTGGATTTATACTGCAGTATTTGTGACCAAATCAGATAGGTCACTAAGCTTTTATGGAATTTGATGGACAATGTTTCTGGATAAGTTGATCAAGTTTGTGCTTATGTTCATCAAAAACATTCTCATCTTCTTCGGATCAAAGTTGTGCAGCGGAGGCATGGTGGCAGCTATTCCAGAATAGAAGCAACCTCGGATTCATCGAAAGATTTGTGTTTTCTTGGATTTAAGGATTTCTTCAGGAAGTTCTTTTGGGATCTGAAGGCTTGGATGTCGAGGGCATCTATTTTGTTTCCCGGTTAGGAGAAGCTAGTTTGAAGTTCTTGATGCTTGTATGTAGATTGGTGTTTTGAATTTCGATGGATTTTGGGAAAACCATCTTGTTGAGTAGAATCAGGAGGTCATCTCATTCTTGATCCAGTTTTGATTTGAGAAGCATCTGTGAAGTTTGGTTGATCAGGAAGGTTGAGGGCAGCCCAGGATCAGCAGAGGTTGTGGTCAGGAGACGAAGAGATTCGAAATCGGAAGTTGGAGATTTAATTTTGGGATAAGTTTTCTCCGATCATAAGAGCAATGAGATTGTATAAGATGGGAAGCTAGCTTAAAAGTGTATTGGAATCTTTTTGTATTCTCTTAAGGATAAGTGTTTGATCTATCACTGGTTTAGAACCAGCAGATCATGGAGATTTGGAAGTTGATCGGGCTTGTCTGTGATCCAGTATCCTGTTTAGATTGTAGATCTGGATATATAGGAGTTCTTGATCTGAGTAGAGCAGCTAGTTTTAGAATCTGTAGAGTGAGTATTCCGGTGTTTATACCTGGGAAACTCTTGGAAATTCTATTCAGAATTTTGTCTAGATAGTTAGAATTGATTGTTTGAATTGGATGTTATGGTTTCTAGTATATGGTCGATAGCATATGTTGCTATTTTAAAATTAAAATCCGTATGAGATTATTAAATTATCTTTGCTTTTAATTTCGGAGATGAAATTCTTTTAAGGGGGGAGGAATGTGATGTTCCGGAATTTTGGGCAATACTTATTTTATAATTTTCATTTATAATTTATTTTAAAATATGTAATATTGATTTAATAATCTAATCTTTTCAAAACTCAATAATAATGATAATTTAATTTGAAATGCTTATTCTTTTCAAAAGATAATATATATATATATAATTAATAATAATTAATTTTTCTAAGTTAAAAAATATATTCTATTTGTAATGTATATATGTATACATTGTAAAAAAGGAAAGTGGGTCAATTTAAATTTAATAAAAAAATATTTTCAAATTATAATATATATGTTTATATATTGTAATTTGAAGTTCTGTTTTAAAATTCAAATAATTTATGAAGTTAATATTCAAAATGTTCTATTTATAATGTATATATATATATTTGTATATATATTGTAAATAGGAAAATATTGGATTAAACTTAAGTAGAAAATGTGTTTTCAAATTTATAATATACATATGTATATATGGTAATTTGGAAGATTTTGATTTGATTAATAAAATGCTTTTCAAAAGCTAGTCAAAAATTAATCTTATATTTTCAAAACACTTAAAGGAAAGTTTATTTTGTTAAAAGTATAATAACTTAAAAATAGTACATTATTATAAAGATTTAATTTGTTTTCTTTTAAATTGGTTTTCGAAAATAAATTTAGTTTTTATATATAATATCAATGTTAGTTATAATAACTTTAGTTTAAACTTTTAAAATAAAATTTAAATAAATGTTATTTTCTTTCTTTTAACTTATTTTTAGGAAATGGAGTTTTAAATAATTATAAATTAAATCATGAAGTTATAAATACATTTCATAGTTTATATTAAATATAATTATTAATATTGTAATTAAGGTTTAAATTATTAGTAATAATAAGTGATTAATTTAATAATCAAATCTTAGAACACTTGGCAACATAGGAATTTATGGAAATACACTTGTAAGCTTATGGATTTATTCATGAAACAAGTGGAAATCTTTGTTTTAAAAGAACACTTTGTTTATAATTAATGTTTTTAAAAGAAAGGTCAGTTTTTGTTTTCTTCAGCTAAATCTTCTTTAATCTTCTTCAACTAAAAAAAAGAAAGAAACCAAATGTAAGATTCAAACTAAAATCAAAAACCAAAGATCATTCAAAATCTGTAATTAAAAATCTGAAGGTTCTTTACAAACTCAGATCCAAATTGCAATCTGAAGAACATGCAAATTCATCGAGCAAGATTTCAGCAAAAATTCAATGTTCAACTGAGAATCAACTACTACAACAATTCAAACAGCAGGTGGAAAAGCAAATTCATAATTCCAGGAATCAAAGTGCAGTAATTAAGTGTTCTCTGCTCCTAAAACTCTGGTGAGTAAATTTATTTTAAAAACAGATTAAACTTGATTTTTTTTGATGGATGTCTGTTGAAGTAATTAAGTTTACATATATATGGATGTGAATGTTATAGTATTCATAATATCAATGTTTGCATGTTGGATTTGAAGATGAATGCAAATGTATATATATAGCAGTGAATGTGAATGCCTGTAGAAATGCAAAATTTTAAACTCTATTTGGTTCATGTTCCAGTTTTATAAAAAAATTCCTATCTCCCAAGTAACCATTATTAATCATTGAAAAGAATTTGATCATAACAAAGTAATCTTGTGTTTAAAAATAAATTTAAATATTTATATTGAACAAATATACTGTGAATTTTAGTTTAACAGTAAAAAATCAAAATTGAGTGAAAATCAGTTTCCATAATTTAAATTTCTGATCATATGGCCTGAATTGGAATACAAAATTATGAATTTTAACATGAATTTGGGAATTTATAATTTAGTATTCAAAGAGAAATTAAGGGTTTTATGAATTTGGGTTTGGGGTCCTTTGCCGTTGATCGGAGTTGAGATAGTGGTCGAATTTCGACATGGAGGTGGCCGTGGTGTCAGGGGATAGGGGAAAAATAGTGGAAGGTTTTTATGATGGTCGTGGTGATCGAGAAATGGCGAAGCAGGGTTTGTATCTGCTTTCTGTTTGGTTCGAAATCGAGTGCAGTTTCGTCGTCGTCATTGTTTCGGGTCGAATCGCTTATGGGGGAATAGTTTATGTGGTTCGAGGCGCGTGTGCGGACGAGGTGGCAGGACCCCCGGTGATGGGTTCGCCAACGGCAGTGTTTTTCTTCGGTCGAGTTTCTTTCCCGTTGAGGTGCTGAAGCACATTTTTTCGTATCTGTGGCGTTTTTGTCAATCCAAGGGGACGAAGTAGTTCAAGCGGTCAGAGGTGACTTGTGGGTCATTCCGGTGATGGTCGCCGTCGGCCGATTCCTGCGTGCACATGCACGAGCTCAATTGTTGCATCTACTGTTGTTTTGGGAAGATAGAGTTTGGCCATGGGTTTTTTTTTTTGTTTGCTCGAGGGTTGTCTCGTGTTTGCTCCGCGTGCAACTCGAAGATAGTAGGAAGGATTGTCGCGTGTTTGGGGTATGCGACTTGGAGTGGTTGAGGAGATGGGGTTTGTTTGCCTCGTGTAATTTGGTTCCAGGATTTGAATCCTGATAAATTCTTGTCAGCTTCCAAAATATAAAATGTATTTATGGAATTTAACACAAACTAAATTTTTAGAACAAAATTTAAAACAGTTTAAAGGTGTTTGAATGTTTTAATTAAAACTTTGTGTTTAAACAAGTAAAGTTAATTTTTGTTTTTAAATAATTTGTTCTTAAAAGTTAGTATTAACCGGATTTTGTACTATAAAATAAATTTTCCAAAATTTGAAAGCAAACTGAAATTTGAACTAGTGTTTTAATTAGTTTCATAATGAATGAATGCTTGATTTAAAAAGAATTTTAGTTTTAAAGTTTGGATTTTTAAAATTTAAACTTTTGTTTAAAAATAGTTTGTTTCAATTTTGCTTTGTTAAATTATATAATAATGTTTCAAATAAAAATGTTATTGGAGTGATTTAAATATGATTAAAGTAAGGTATTTAACTTAGATAAATTAAAGCTAAGGATAAATTAAAAGATGATGTTTTTGTGTAAACCAATTACAAGCTTTTGAATTTAATTTTTTTAACATGATTGATAAAAGTTAATGGAATGTATGGTTTATCTTAATCAAGTTTTAATTATAAAGGTAATTAAAGTATTATTACTTAATTTACTTAAATGATTAATTTGGGTAATTAAATTAAGGTAAATTAGTTAGTGTAATTAATTAAGTGTAATTAATTACTTAATTAAAAATTAATTAATCAACGTTAATTAATTAAGAAATAAGTAATTAAGAAGTTAATTACTTAATGATTATGAAGAATTATTTAAGATAATTACTTAATGAAGTAATTAAAGAAATTAATTACTCAGTGTAATTAATTAAGTTATTGTGGATAATTTTAGTTAATTAATTAAGTTTAATTAATTAAAAAAAGAAAAGAATTACTTAATGATGGGATTAAGTATAATTACTTAATGTAATTAAAGATGTGTAATTACTTAGTGAAGTAATTAATGAATAATTACTGAATGTAATTAATTAAGGAAATTACTTGATGGATAGCAATTAAAGGATAATTACTTAAGGGAAGTAATTAAGTGATAATTACTCAGTGTAATTAAAGAATTGATTAATGTAATTAATCTAGGTGTTGGTTTAATTGGTGAAGAAAGGAAGTTAATTACCGATTGTGATTAATCAGGTTTGATTAATAAATGTAATTAAGTTTATAATTATTTATTAAATGTAATTTTGAGAAAAATTGATTAATAAAGTAATTAGAGGTTCATTAATTAATGTAATTAATGAATAATTAATTGTTTAATTAATTAATAAATGTAATTAATTATAAGATGATTAATCAATGAAGTAAGAAAGAAGTAATAGTTAATTAATATAATTAATTAAGGATTAATGTAATTAATTAATGATTTATGCAATCAATTATAGTTAATTAATTAATTAATTAGAAAATAGTTAAGATTAATTAATGATTAATGATAAATTAATCCGTGTAATTAATTTAAAAGGCTAATTACATACTGTAATTAAAGAATAATTAATCTAGGTGATTAATTAAGAATATGATTAAAGATAATTAATCTATAATTGAAGATTAATTATGAAGGTAATTAAAGAGTGATTGGTTCCTTAATTGTAATTAATTAATGATTGTTTAGGCAGGATTAGTTCTTAATTCTCAAGTAATTAATTTAATTTAAGTTGATTAAATTAATTATAAAAGAGTTAAGGATGCCTTCTCCTTTAGCTGCCAGCGGCTAGCTGAACTCGCCGCCGACCATCCAATCCCAAAAGACCAAAAATCCTCTCCGTGTCCCTAAGCCAAGCTCTAGCCTCTATAAAGGTCTCCTTGCCAGAAAAAGTCTTCCCGCTCAAACTCGCAAATCTTTATAAAGTTTAGAGAAATTGATGGCGGTAGGTGGGTTGATGGGATTCCCACCACTAGTGCAAGATTGGGCACAGGCCCATGCATCTATGGAGTCGTGGCTTGTAAGTACCAGTGAAACCAGGCTGGGACAGGAATGCCTTCGAGAAGGTTTGGGGCATCAGCCATTCTACGAAAACAAAATGATAGTTTAGAAAAGATTCAAAGGGAGATTGAACTGGACTTATGAGTGGATTTTTTTATAAAAATTCTTTTATACTTAAAAATTATGTCTAAAAGTTCTTTTTTGAAAAATACCTTTAAAACACCTTATTTTGAATTTTTTTGGAATCCTGTAACCTTAGGCTCTAATACCAAGTGAAACAGCCCAAGCCCATTAATATATCCAAAAGGACACATTAAAAGGCATGGTGCATTGTAGGTATAACTAAAGTTAATAAAGACTAAGATTCATAAGACAAATATAGATAAAAAAAGCGAAAACTTAAAATAATAACTTAATTAAAACAAAATTTCATAATTGCTTCATAAATAAGTCAAATACCAAATACCACATACATGTCTGAAAATCCAATATGTCTCCAAAAACAAAAATTCATAGTCTCAATAATCAGAGTACATAATATCCCTCGTAATAAGCCTGTACATAGAAAGAATAAAAGCAAAAAATAAAGGGAATACATAGTAGAGAACTTCTCCAAGAAACCGCGAAGCTACTGCAATCTACTGCCCTCTCCCTTGATTGCCTATGGAGGGAAAAAAGGAAAATAGAGGAGTGGGTCAGACTAAAAGTCCGGTGAACGATAGTAATAACAAGAGTCTTTAAGCAAGATAAAAGCAATAGACTCTACAATAGTTCTAACATAAATAAGGATAACAAAGGATATAGGAAAAGAATAAACTAGAATTAAGTACGATTAAATATTGCTCAATTTATAAGATAGGTTAACTTTGATTGCTTACACTTGTCGTTGATTTCTGCTTTGATTGGGCGAATTCCTAATCCAGTAATTAGGATGTAACCCTAATTCTACCCTTTTTGATTGGCCTGCTACTCCATAGACCATATCGTGGACCAGATGCTATATAACTCCCTCTACAGCAGTCAATGGTATCTACAAAACATGCACAGAGCAACCACTGTGGATCCGGATGACATATATAGCTCTCTAACACAGAAGACAATGGTGTCTACGAATGACACCCATACTAAGCGCTTGGAACTCATAGCTAAGCACAAGAATGGAAGTCGCACGCGTAACTGCCACCATGCTCATGCTACCTTTTGCTCCACCTATTGGGTCTTTTTATTACCTTAAACTCTAGCATAAGCGTGCTTCTCATCCCACTTCAAGCTAACGTGAGATCACAGTGTGTCGGGGAAATGCTGCTGGTACTGGCCCGTCATCCAAACAATATTTAGTTGCGCCCCTTATCCAAATCCCCCATGATTTGGAATTCTAATTGACCAATTACTACCATTTTTAGCATAAGAGTGCTATCTTCTTGCTTCAAGCTAATGTGAGACCACCGTTGTATCTAATAGGGAATGTTATTTGGTACAGGTCCTACTTTCATCTTTGCTTATTAACTTAGGTAAATTATTTAAATAAGCCTTTACATTTTTCTCCACTATTCGTGCTTATTAATTTCTCCTAAGTCTTATAATGAGCCTTATTCTGTTCTTTTTCTTATTATAACCTATGTTATAATCATGCTTAGAACTTAACCCAAGGTCTAAGTGTGAAAATAAGCTTCTTTCATCTTTTACTCTTCTTAGTTATAGTTCTAAGTTATAACTAGGCCAATCTTTTTAATTCAGTCCAATTAACATCATAATTAGGCGTAATTTCAGTCCAATTCCATTTTATTTCCGTCTTTGAAATTTACACCTTATATTCCATTATTTCAGTTTTCTTACAAGTTAATCCATATTCGCTTTAATCCTATTCTAATCCATAAGCGAAGAAGGAGGAATAAAAGAAAACTGAAAAAAGAAGAAAATCCAAAGCATAGAAAGAAGATGAAAATAACGTATAAATAACAGTAAATAAACTAAAATACTGCAAACAAATGGAAAAGCTATAATTAACAGAAATATACTAAAATTACTAAAAAGAATAGCTGAAAGGAAATAGACTGAAATAATTCTAAAAACTGTAAATAAACTACTGAAATGGCTATTCCAAAAATCATAGTAAAACTACAACTATTGGAAACTCTATTATTTTAAATTACTTAAAGAAATCTTAAAATAATTACAATCACTCACCTCCTATCCTAAGTTCTTCTTTTGGTCTTCCTAGATTTACTTGGATTGTAAAATAAATTAATTTATAACCATTTTCTCCTTTGGAAATTTTTTCCGTTTAGGGTCCTTCCTAGAAAGTGAACCCAATTGGAGAAAACCTAGAATGAGGAAAAATGTTAGGTCCAGGGGTCTATATATAGAGGTAGAAGTGGATCTTGGACCATCGGATTTGGGATCGAATAGGATGCAACCATGTCATAGGCAGAACAGGAGCCATCGGATGCAAAAATTGATGGACCGGATTGGTCAGAAGATTGCAAAACACGTCACCAATAGGCTTTGGAACGTACGAACGAACGAACGTTCATTCATAAATAACGGAGGTGGATCGACCGGGCGGTCGACCGCCTTGGTGCCCAGATCGATCGACCAACATATATATATATATATATATATATATATATATATTTCCTGCTTATTTTGTTTATTTTATAACTTGGTCATTTTAGCTCGGTTTCTGACGTTCTATATATGGAAATTGACCAGAAAATTACCATGAATGTAATGACTTGGTATTTCGAACCATTCGCATCCACACATGGTGGACTTGAATTGTGCAAAACAACAGATTATTAATTTATACTTGGCAAAACTTAGCATATACAGTAAATGAATCAATCATAGAATCACGAATACAAAGCAGTATAACAATAAGCAGCGGAATAGATAAATAGTAGTTCATGAAGCTATTATAAAACGTCAAAGTCTAAAACATAATACAATAGAATCGCAAATAAAAATAAATCTCTAATACATAAGCAACTGACAAGTTTGAACATAAATGACTCAAATAAACTGAAATAACTGAAAGCTGGATAGATAGATGGGTCTCAAGCGAAGCTCCTAACTCCAGAAGTGAGTCCCAAATACAGTGACACTCAGTCTAACCCGAGCATAAAGCAAAACAAGAAACACTCGAGTCAGGATTAACATTCTTATACTAGTAAATTTAACTCAAGTGAAATGTTAACTGAAATACAAGTAACTTAAAGGATGATTGGGATTTCCATCCTCTAAGGATCTGTGTAACTATCTAGTATGTAATAATATACGTTATTATAATATGTCTATCAGTAAAGTAAACTTTAAAAATAGCATTAAGGCATTACCCAATCCCCCTTAACATATTTTATATAATGCCTAGTCTATACAGATACTGTAAACTCCACCCGTAGGTGGGTTATCAGGAGCACTCCGTAGGTACGACACAAACCAAACTCGTAGAAGGCGCGATAGGGCATGTGACAAGGCAAACGAGGTAATGCCAGGGTAGATATACCGTTTGTGGATGCAGATTAATGGTAACGCATAACGGCTACTATCGCCCACCTCGAGACATACTCCTAAATCAAAGGTGCACCCAATCAAATCACAAAGTAATAGGATAGTATCGAAGAAATGTGTCCAATAGGAGGAATGACCTCACTTGGCCTGGCATGACTCCTGTTTTAGCCACATCAAGCTGACTCGCGAGAGTCAGGGTTACGTAAATACCTCATATAGAATCGTCACCAAACCATCCTACTTCATTTTGGAATCTATACCACGTACACGATTGTTAAAGTGGTTTTTGGTATTGGTAGAGAGTAGACAATATCCGATCACGATCTCTTTAACAACCAAATGCTTATTTCACACCTTGGTCATTTACATTTTAAATAGTTCATACTTCATTTCGAAATATCACATTCATTTCAAAACCATATTAATTCGATATCATTATTCACTTTAAATAATATTCATTTCCAGAATCGTAACACTTTCAAAATGATAACGCTTTTGAAATCATAACACTTTTGAAATCATAACACTTCCAACTTGAACAGTTTAGATATTGAAAAAATATATATATTAAAATAGTTACAAATTAAAATAGTTTATATATTAAAATAATTTGTATATTAAAATAGTTATAAAATAGTTTATATTTGTTTAAAGAGATTATACCGAAATAGTTTTCCTAATTAGAATTGTTTCATCCAATTCCACAAATCGATTCAAATCAACTTAATTTCCAAAAATTCAATTTAAATCAATCCCAGTTCAACAATTTCAATTTAAAAAGGTTAAGATTTCAATTCAAATTCTCAATAAACCATTTCAATTCATATCGATTTCAAATCCCGGTTTGAACTATCACTCCAATTCCAATAAGATTCAAAGTTTGAATATTCAAAAATTTCAATACCAGTTTCGTTTATATTTCAACGTTTAACTTAAATATTATTCAAATTGGAAAAGTTTCACTTAATCATTTTAATAACAATTAAATAAAGTCTCCAATTACTCCTTTTAAATCAACTAAGTATTCAATTTCAATCTTAATTAAATTTGAAAATATTCATTTATTCACCTTTAACTGAAATCAAGTTATAAAGTCATATCTTTAAAATTCTCAAATTAATAGGTTTCAAATTAATTTCTATTTAAATCCAATTCTTAAAAAATTAAATTACAAATCAATTTCAATTTTTCTTTCCAACCTTAATTTGTTAAAGCTATTACAAAAATCTATTTTTAAAATATTAATATAAATTAAATTAAATAGTTTAAACATATTATATATATATATATTTGTATTAAGTAAATTAAATTTTATTCAATTAGATCTATTTTAAAGCTTATTTTATACATATTTGGAAAAAAATTAAGTAAAAATCTATTAATTTATATTTTCAAAACTATCTTATAAATTTAAATTTTCCAAGCATATAATTTAAAAATCTAAATTTTAAAAAATAAAATATCTTTACATTATATTAAATAAATATTTATTAAAAACCATATATTTCTTTCCAAAACTCTAAAAATCATTTTTCAAAATAGTCCAACGGTGTCTGTATATAATTTTCTATCCTATGTTCAAGTGATACAGATATTTATCATTTAATCCGCAATTTAAATTTAATATTTATGGGTATATATCATTTCAATCCATAATTCCAAAATTCATAATCAATGAAAATCGCTTGGGTTTATCATTTTAACCCATAACGATTTTCCCTTAACCTATAATATCGTTCGTGTATGTATCATTTCAAAGCATAGAGATTTCTAAACTAATAGGGAACTTGCAAAGTGAGAACAAATATGATAATAATATAACATATCAACAACACGCATGTATCATCAACAACGAATTTAATCATAACATAAATGACAGGTTATGGTGTCATATGTCACAATTGAACAGTTACAAATAATGGCACATCATATATAGCAATTATATAATTAACTGTTCAAATTTAATAGCATATTTCAATTGTCATTTCAATGTGAATTAAATGTATTAAATATAAGAATGTTAACCGTGAGTGATTGCTCACCTTTCGAGGCTAGAGAAATAACAAGATGCGATGAATCTAAGCACAAATTCCAAAGCACGATGCAATGAACAAGAATTTGACGAGCAAAGTTGATAGCTTGAAGTCGAAGAAAACAGATCAAAACTAGCTTGATATAAACTGAAACAAAATATATACTATATTGTATATTCATTTCAAAATATTAACATAACATAATACATACATATTTTTTTCTCAAAAATCAATAGTCAATTTAAAAACACATATTTAAAATAAATACATCTATACATTATATTTTTAATTTAAAATCAAAACATATACTTTTCTTTTCTCAAAACTCCTTTCAAAATTTATAAAACCCATATATTTCTTTTCAAAACATTTCCAAATGAATATTTAAACATAATATATTTTAAGGCTATTACAAAACTTTTTCCAAATATTAACATGAATTTAAATATATACTTTAACATTTTATGTACATAAATTTAAAATCAAAAATATATAATATATACACACACTCTTAAAGTGTAATGCAAGTATACTTTATATTTAAAATATATTACTTTAAATCTAAAACATACAGACCCGCATATATATATTCTTTAACTTAAAATTTATACTTTATATCTGAAATATACAAACTCATATGTCATATATATATATATATATATTAAAATCAGAGCATCTACAAATAATAAAACATATACATAAATCATTATATCTATATTTTAAAATTTTGTACTAAGAAAAAGGTAGATGCATACATATAGATAATATATAAACACAGTTCAAAGAGATAGCTAGTCCGAGACAATGGAGAGAAGGGAGGCGTGAGTCCTACTGCCATGCTTCGGTGTAAGGTAGGTTGGATGGTTATTTGGGAGGAGCTGAGAGGCTAGGGGAGGCGGAGCAATGGCGGAACTTGGCTGCGAAAGATGGATAGGCGGTTGTTGGCAGGAAGGCATAGAGGAAGAAAGGAGGCGTTCGGCTTGCAGGCGTGGATCTGGGTTGGCAGGTGGTGGAGTATGGAGGGGTCTAGTGTGGAGTGGAGGCTGGCGTTGATGTATTGGAGTGGGCCTCTTTCAAGGGGATGGTGGCTGAGGAGGGGTGATTGGTTGCAACTGTTTGGTAGTGGAGCAATGGGAGGCGAGGTCGCGGAGGCTTGGTGTTCGGGTGGAGGTCAGGGTTGCAGGCTGTCATGGTAGCACTTGGCTGTCATATGGGAGGGTTTGCGGGTCAGTTGGGTTTTGGATGGAAGGAGAGGGGACGGTGGACTTGGCTATGGTGGTTGTCGTTGGTGTGGGTGATGAGGGGCAGAGATCAGGTGGTTCATGGAGTTATGGAAGGGAGAGGGGACGAGCTGGCAATTTGATGCGGTAACTCAACGCATAAATAGATGAAGGAAACATGCTTTCTTCATACTTCATTTAATTTTTTTAGAGAATAGATAGAAAAGAATGAAAGGAGGAGAGAGACAACCAGTAAATGAACAAAAGAGAGAAGGAATGGCAGAACAATATAATATTGAAATGGAAGCTAGAGGAAATGGATAGAAACAGAAATAATATATGAAAACAATCGGGAAAATGTAAAGGCATGAACGTTGAATTCAGAGAATAAAACAAAAGCTGAGTGGCCATTCAATTTCTTATGTTGGATACACGAAAGGACAAAACAAACACCAAAGGTTCAAAAATAGGTACTGATATGACTGACCATTTCACGGTTTTCGCAGTATACCGGATCCCGAAATGCAAAAATGAATATACTGTAAAGATCAGCACAACGAGACGAATATAATGGTACACAAATATCAGCGATACGATCATCCTGTCAAAAGTCGATATTTCGCTGCCAAACTCTACAATTTCGCCGCCAAACTGCTGCAATTTCGCTGAAAATAAGGAAATCGGAGCTAGAGAAGTCCAAATTTGACGAAACAAAATATAACGTCTCACTAAGAAATAGTTTACATTTTTATCGTACAAAAATATTCAGATTTCAAAAATATTTTATTTTCCTCTCATATAACTGATTTTAAATTGAAATAGAAAATTACACAATAGAATTAACTTTCATGTTTTCCAATGAAAATTTTCCATTTGCTATGTCTAAATAGACGTATTTCAAATATTGAATTTTCGTTGCAAAATTTTATAGTTTTAAATTTCACAAAAATTTAGTTAATTATATTATTAAATCATTAAAATTTATGGCTCGTTACGACGGGTGCAATTCCCTTGGTTCAATTTTGATAATTTCACAAAGTTATTTTATTATTTAGTTTATTACGAAATTAATTATTACGGGTTAAATTTGGGGTTGTTACATAATGTTCTATTAAATTGCCAAACATTGAAGCATAATGAATTAAAACTAGTTATATGAGTCAAATATACCATAAAAGTTTGAATTTATGGTCTAAGCTAATATCTTAACCCTTCAAGTGAAAAGTAAAATTTTAAATGAAGTATTTGAATAGAATACAAGTTTATGTAAGCTAATCAATAAAAGAAAACTAGTACATATGCATGAGTTGAGTGGATTAGTAATGGTATGAATATTACAGGTGAATGACTAGGGATTGGTTTGATTGTTTATACAAGGATATGAAGTTGATCGTTTCACTTATGCTTTGAAAGACTATGAGTACTTTAGAATACTTTTTTTTTAGATTTTTAATACAAGTGTATATATGATGTATTTCTTCACCCATGCAATACTCATGCAAGTTTATTATATCCCATTGATATTGATTTAAATACGTGATTTGTCGTGTTTAAATTGAAGTACATTGAATGCACTATTTTTTGATGTTATGATACATGCATACACGATGTTTATTTGATGAAAATGAGATATAACATCATTTTGGAATAACGATGTTTCAAATAGCCAAATGTTTTTGAAAGATAAAATTTAACATTTGATGAAAATGATACGAGGTATTAACTACTAGACTGCTAGAATCTACCCCAGCGAATTGATTTGAGGATCGCAACCCGAATCATGACAACTTTTGTCCCTCATTACAAAGTCCAACGATCTATTGCACAGACAATATGGTGAATAGTAAGATATTGGAGAAGTAGTGCCAAGAGAGCTAGCACCTCAAGATGGAATTGGGTAGGTGACTACAACACATAAAATGTATGCGTCTTTAGAATCTAGAAGGGTAGTGCAACTAAGGGATCGTGTGAAGTGCACTCATAACAGGTCATAAGCAGGAGGTGAAAAGACCACATGGGCTTCTCGAGGCGGTTAGTCTATGTAGAGGGTGAATCTAGAAGGGCTTACCAATGAGCATTCCTATTGGGAACTCAAATAAGTGAGTTAAGATATGACTCTCCTTTATATTTATCGACCTCGTAAACTATATAAACATTGTTTAGATATGCTGATGAAAAAGAATGTACTATGGTAAAAAATAAATATGTACGACTGTTAATTATTTAGTTATGCGGATAAAAAAGACCCTACTGTGGTAAACAATAAATATGTACAACTATTAATCGTTTAGATATGCAGATAAAAAGACTGTACTATGGTAAACAATGAAATCGAACTCTAGAGATCTAAAAATAATTTACATGAATTCAAACTGAAAGCAACTCATATGAATAGATTATGATACCCTAGTTGATTAGAGTTGCAAGTGTGTGGATTAAAGCCGTGTAACTTGTGTTAAAACCATTTTAATTAAATATGGGCAGGATATTATTTGGTGTGTGTGATATCGTTAGATTTGATTGTTATGTCACGTATTTATACTTGACACAACACTTGTATGTTATTATTGAGCACTATTATACTCATAGCTAGATTTTTGGCCTGACTCAAGGTTTGTTATGTACATAAAAATGCCTTGGGTCAGATTTAGGTTTTTTATTTTCAAGTTAGCTTCCTATTGGATGTTAGTTAGTTTGGTTTAGTGAGCTGTCCTTAGGATATGTATATTATGTTAGAGTTCTTTGAGGTTTGATTTCAGCAACCATCTGCGGCACTTTCCAGTTTACAACGAGATATGATGAAGATGAGGTTATTCAAACAGTTAGGACATATTTAAAGATTGGTTGCAAAAAGAGTGTTTACATGGACATTGAAGTTGACAGTTTGAAGTGTAATTAGTTGATCAAGTTTTAAGTGATGTATTTTTGGTAGTCCATGTATCAAACAAGTTATGATGTGTGTGTATCTATATTCATTTCAATGGTGATATTGTTTCCTGTGTCAACCTTTACTTATGTATGTTCCTAATATGTGAGTTATTCAATTCTAGAACTCGTGTATATTGCCTTGTGTCAAGATGAGATACATACTATTTCAGATGTATTTAGGTATTGAAACATATTCGTGTTGAACCAAAGTATTATATACGAGAGACCGCTCCTTCCATGCCTATTAATCCGAGTTATCGGAGGTAAACTTCCTATGATATTTCGGTCACTAGAGCCGGGGCGTCACACGCATATTTAATTTAATGTTTAAAATCAATAAAATAAAATTAACTAAATTGCTAATTACTTAAATTAATTAAACAAATTAAAAAAGATTTGATTAGTAAAGTTAATATTAGATTATACATTAGATTATTATAAGTTAATTACATTATAAAATGTTATGCAAGAATTAAACTTATATAACATAAATGTATAATAAAAGATGGAACAGTAAGAACCCCGATTAGACTTAAGGAATAAATACATACGTATAACTCATATACATTTGATTTCAGATGTGTCCGACACTTGAATCACAAAGGTATTTCATAAGAAATGCTTTATTCCATAAGTCTATATCACCCAATTAAATATATTAAAGATCATGAATCTTTAATATAATTATTATCTTTTACTATTTATATAGTAATAGATTACTTGCATACTCCTTAGTTGTTGAGTTTTCCGCTAGCTAGGGATATTATGTGTAGTATTATTAATATATAGAATAGATAAGGTAAGAAAAATGCACATATTTAATGAGTTTTCCTAAAGGAATATGCATTATACTTAGACCGTCGCGAAATGATAGGCACGAGTGAATAATCTCTCTTTATTTACTGAGCTTTCCTCAAGGCAAGGATGAGATTAGGACAATGACCACAAGGTTAGGAGTTGTATGCGATACAACTAATAAGGAATTAAATCATTGTCTATGGGCCTATGATTTGTTTAGCTTTTCTCAAGATTAGAATCCTAAGGCATACGAGTCCTAAACCCACTAGAGTAGTCGAAAGACTTATATGATTCGTATTAGGGTTTTAAGAAATATAAAAGTCTAGTGGGAGCCATATTAGAAAAATGAAACGGTTACATTTAACCTTTCTAATATTGTAAGAACATATGCTGTGTACAAATTAAACTAATCCACATCAATAAGTTTGTGCATTTAGTATAATTGATAAAATATTTATTAATTAAATATATACGAATGAAATGAGTTAATATTGACAAATAGAAATACATATTATACTTACCAATAATTTTTTTGCATGTTGACCGATGAAAGCGCCTAATCATTCAACTACTAAATATGTTAGTAACTTAGTCTCTTACGTGTTACTTGCCTAAGAATGTGTATTTTCTTCAATGAGTTTCGAATTCTAAAAGTAATACAAGAATATGAACATTTAAATCATTTCCTATCACATATAAATGTTATATGGTGAATGGTCATAACTCGTAATGTACAAAACCTCGATGATATTAATTCATTTGAAATAAGTGAGTAATCCATAATGTGAGATAGTGTATTCAATGTGATTGATTACAATCATGATCTTGTTGTGTTAAGTGTAACATTATACCAAAGCTATAAAATAGGTCCAAGAACTTGATGATTGAAATGTTCATTTGATCAGTTTACACAAAATGCAACTTATTTGCTATCCTTAAAAGGATGACCAAATGCACTTTTATAAAGAGTTCATTATGATATTATAGAAAAATCTTCATTTGAATGGTTTGATCATTTAGAAAAGAAAGCAAATGTATGAGAGTGGATGTAGCCTAAGGCATAGCTGGGATGAAGAGAGTGAATGGTCACTTCTGTTTATGGAAAGACATTGGAATTGAGAATCGTAAAATATTAATAGATACATAACATTGAAATAAGAAATATGATTTCTATTCCAAAATGTATTTTCAAATAGAAAATTATTTTCTATGAGATTTATTTCTTTTAGTCCAAGATGTACGATCTGAAAACTTTCAAATGTAACTGCTTACAGTAGATGGAATAAATAGCCTAAATTAAGTGGTTGAATGGATCTCTATATTTCGTATGCTATTATATTAACGACGGATATAGTGGGAGCATGCCATGTAGCACTTATTAGACACATCAATTTACGAAAATTATTTTCGTAAAACATACCAAATACTATTCATGAAATAATAACTATTTTTTAGCGTTGAATAGAAAATAGACATAGTTTTAATATTATGAATATTCACTATAAAATAGAATTATAATAGTGGTATTTGTGATGCATTAGAAAATACAAGAGTATCTAACTTTATTTACAATCATTTTGGAACTATGGACTAAGCCACAGTTTGGAGAAATAATTCTTTGATTAAATGATTGTGAATTGATGGTACTAGTGAATTATATCCTAAACAATAAAGGGCAAAGCACCCAATGAGTGGGAGCAAGACAAGAGTTGGTGAACTTTTCAAACCGATACATGTAGATGTATGCAATAGTAAGTCTAGTGATACTAAAACGTTTCCTTATACTTCATTAAATTCACCGATGAATAACTGCAGACATGAAATGTGTATTTGATACACGTGGATTGTGTCTATGGTAACTTCATAGAATATAAAATGAAAGTAAATAACATAACATGCAAAATCAAATGATTTGGTTTGATCGAATAGATAAGTATATGGAAAATCATTCAAAACATTTCCTAAAATGAATAAAGATTCAATCTTGAAAATCACTCCTCTCTTTAATAAAAAATGATGTATCGATAAAGTGTAATTCGACTTTGTTGAATAAAGTACGATTGACAATGTGTAAATTTGAGTTAACTTCTTTCTGTAAAGTCGTGTACTTCAGTGTGGTACGCAATGTTAAAATTAAGTTCATCTAATGCATCGTTTACAAAATCATACAAGATAAGGGTCTATAAGAAACCCTAATATATCCTAGGTTAAGGAATTGATGGCTTGTGCGAGTCGAAAGACTATATGTAATAATTATTTGTAAGAGATCTTGTATGGACCACCCCAAAAGAGGTTTGGGAACAATCATCATTGGATGACCAATCTATGTTTTGGACATATGTTTCGTAAACTAAAACCAAATTAGTTTTTAATATATCTAAGGGAATTCACAAACTTTTTATCATTACTTATTCCATTGCACTAACAAACAATTGTTGTTTCAAGAAATACCAACTTCGTAGGGAATGAATTTTTTTTAGAAATTATTAGTAGTAAAATGATTTGGGTACAATCCAAAGGTGAAACTAATTACATATGATGAAATGAAGTTAACCAAACTGAAACGAACACAGTGCATTAGAGTATTTACCAAGCATTCTCGCATAGTAAAAAGAAACCACGAGTCTCTTATCAATGTTGAGAATAAACAATCCTTACTATTCACAAAATGTTTATGAACACTTATTCCTTTGCACCGAGAAACAATTGTTGTTTCAAGAAATAACCACTTCATACCCAAGGAATTTATTGTTGAAATTATTGGTAGTAAAATGATATGGATACGATTCAAAGGTGGAACTATTTACGTATGACGAAATGAAGTTAACCAAACCTAAATGAATATAATGCTTTAAAGTGTCTTATAAGCATTCTCTCACATTAAAGAGAAATTATGAGTTCTTTTATAAATGACAAGAATAAATTATCCTCAGTTGTCAATTAATACATTGAAAGTATAGACTCTGTCGTATGGTATAATGCGCAAATGCAAAAGGACTCTAAGTACGTTATCAAAATTTGGTTTTGACAGTTGTACACGAAGGGATATGATCCATCAACCGCAAATGTGTCTTCAAGAGGAAGACATGAAGTTGGAATATAGTGAGCAACATTGATAATAATAAAATTATAAATTTCAACTGTTGAAATTTACGTAACAGATTGGCCATTCAATGTGCTCAAGATGATTCAGATTTTACTTACAAATCATTGCTTGGTATGACTTTTGACTTTGGTACATATGTGTTGAAATAGAAGATTATAAATAATGATCTAGAATTAGACCGTTTGCATATAAAAACCAAAGTGTCTCAAAGTCAAGGGGAGCGATATTGAGTTTTCGAGTTTCTTGGATATGATCTAAGAACAGATACAAAATTATCGTTCAATAAGCGTCAAAGTTGAATAAGTGTTTTGATTGAAATATCAAATAATTTGATTTTCAGTCAGAACGTAGAGGAAATGTGTGTCTACAAGAAAGAACACTAAAAGGTGCATATATTCTTAACTATAAGTAAACAACGTACCAATGGATGTTAACTATGTATATATATTAAAGTCAGTTCTAGTTTGGATGTTTAATACTTGATATTAGAGTTGTAAATTATATCTTTTACAATAAGTATAAAGGATGTTTGAAGTATCCCAAATGATATGCAAAGACATCTTATTAAAATGTTTAATATGAAATATGTAAGATGGATTCCTTATTCATTAACAATAGGAATTATCATGCTTGTTGTGTTGTCGACAATATCATGATTTGCTTATGTATTTGATGCATGCAACAAATATCAAATCCAAATCAAGATCACTAAATGATAGTTTAGAGTGTTCTCAAGTATTTACAAAATACAAGAGAATTATATACAGAAACAACAAACTCCTTGTGAAGGAGTGTTCGGAATCGAACTTCATAAGTGCCATCGAGTATAATATGTCAATATTAAACTCATTGTAAAACCTTAATTATGTAGCTTTAAGTTGGAAATATTCCATATAAAGCATTGTAGCTGACTCGATGAAAAGGCGCAATATATCGCTTTGAATAACTTCACAATAAAAGCATTATATAAATATAAATGCACAAATTTATAATTGAGCTAGGGTGATTTCAATCAGGGGGAATCAGGGAAAAGGACGAACTTTAGCATTATATTCAGTTTTGCACTATGGAAAACTAGCATTGTCTTTCAGCCTAAAAAAAAAACTTGCCGTCCTTCAGCCTAATTTTTTTTTAAAATTTTTCCTTATGCATATTTTCCAGTTTCAAGTACCGAGAATACTACATTATTATTATATGACAACAATGTAGTGCTAAGAGCTCACTAAAGATCGAGAAATATAACCCGACTAGTTCCATATGATAAAGGTGGTTTATCAGAATTAGAGAGAGTTAATTGATAGGGTGGATTATTAAAACAACATAGCAGATCCATTAACGGAGTGTCTAACTTGATCATTTCTCATTAAACTGATCGAAGAGATGGGAATAAGATTCCATAATTGGCTCCGTTTGCAAGTGGAAGATTGATAATATTTGGGGTACGCTCTAGTGGCAACTCAATAATTTACTATAGATTATTAACTTTATAATGAAAACTCGTTCGAACTAAAAGGTGTTTTTCTTTATATTATATACTGATATAATGTGTTATGTTAATTAAAAAATTTAATTTAAGTTTATTAAATGGAAAATACTTAAATGATAGGTTTTGCGATAATAATTACAATGTATTGTAATCATAAGCAATTTATCTAAATATAATAAACATATCTTTTTAGATATTCCTATTCAAGATGTATGAAGACTAGATGTCGATACATCTGTTGAGACTAGAGTACGTAATGCTCTCTAAATATTGGATATTGTATTACTCATGGCAACGGGGAGATCAATGGGTTATGTGCCGATTGTTATTGGATAACTATGGAATGACTCACTCGATAGTTTTCTATTGGTTAACATAACTAAGGTCAAACAGAAATATTGATGTGGCAATATTACGTAATTCTCTCGACTTGAGAATACCGTCGAGCTTCAATATGTATACTCCGCTTTGATTATAGTCAAATCACAGTACATCATCCACCGAACGACTATAATTGGGTCGAGTTGACACATTGGAAGTGAAACACTATTTAATAGAGAATTCATCTTTTCAGTTATATGAGGTTAGTATCATGGTCAACTGAAGTCAACTCAAAGCCAAAGTCTCTGGCTTAAGCAGTTCGGTTAATAATAATCGTTATTACTCAGTTAAAGACTTTGTGTTTAGAATACACAAATTGAATGTGGACGATATTGGAATTTTTACCATTACCAGATTCCATAAGTCCTAATATGATACAGTAAATAAATGTCATTATTAGGTAATGGTTAAAATAGTAAAATTGGATTTCATAAAAAATTGTGTAAGCTATAAATTCTTCCAAACTATTACTCCACTAGCTAAGGTGATGTGTGAACATTAATATTCGAATTGTTCGAGATTAATCGCTGACTGAATTTACACCTATGAGTCGCACTACCGCATTGGTAGATTCTATGAAATAACACATGATTTAATTGATCTATAATTATTTTAAATTATTATTTTTGTTTATTTAATGTATTCGGTGTCGTTAGTATTTTATGGACGCCAATAGTAATTAAATTTGGTGCACATATAAAAGTTATATATGTACAAGTCGATATTCGATATAGATATGCGTTTAAATTTGATTTAAATGTGATTAGTTGCTAATGGTTCTGAATGATTTAAGGAATATACAGCTTGATCCAAGGCCAACTATAGAAGAGAAAGAGAGTAGATAAAGATTTAAAAAGGTTGGATCTAGATTTGGTAATAGAGAAGGAGTAAACTAAAGAGTGGATATCTCATTTACTTTCTCTATAAAAGGCCACACTACCCCTCATTATTCAGGTGACATTTTGCTATTCCTCTCCTCTATGATAGACATTATTTCCAACCCCCTTAGCCCATAAATTTCTGATCCAAAAATTAGAAAAAAAATCAAAAGCATTTCTCCAAGCAGTTGCAAAGCCAGGAGCTTGGATCAGGATCTAATCTTGGAAATTTTGCTAACCAATGTGCAAATTTAAGGCAACATTTTGAGGCAACATCCTATAATCTATGATTAATATGTCTACATCTTAATATAGTTAATTAATATACATTTATATGAATTTATATGCACAATCGCTATCTTGTTTATTTGTATCATCATACATATGTGTATATAAGTATAAATCTACAAATTTCACTATCTATCAATGCTATTTGTCTAAATTAACAATATATATTATATGTATATATTATAGTAAATAATTTTTAAATATAATTTTAATTATTTTTAAAATATTAAAAACTATCTTAAATTGGTTCAACATTGTCTTAATTATAAAAATAAATGAACAGATAAATATGTGTATTTATATATCAACAATTATTTTATTATGTATCATGAATTAATGTATGAACAAAAGTGAAATATATTTTTGTTTCATTTTAAATGTAAAGTTTTATTATGCATATACATTTTATGTTAATGTAACATGTATTAACAATATATATTTGTTTGTGTATGTGTATTAATATTTTTATGTTATAAAATTATACTATATTTTTTATGGAATTTTTTTGTTTATACGTGTATATAATTTTATTTTTAATTTTTGCATTAAGAAATTTTATTTAAATATATAAATTTTAATTATTTATTTAGCGTTTTAACGTATTATTATTACTTTATATATACATATTATTTCAAAAATTATATGATATATATATGATATTCTTATTTTTATTCTATATATAATACCATATACTTTTAATTTAAATCTATAGATCCATATCTATTTTTAAACAGCTTAACTAATTAAAAAAATCAGGTATTTTAAAAATAAATTTCGAATTTCAAAATTATTGACTTATTCAAATTAATTATTTTGTTTATATATATGATAGTTTTATTTAATTTTATAGTATATATATATTTAAATCTACTGATCCAGATCTGTTTTTAAATTGTTTTACTAATTTAAAAATTAAATAGTTTAAAAATGAATTTTGAATTTCAAAATTGTTGACTTATTCAAAATAACTTATTTTATTACAAAATATATATTCAAAATATAATTATTATATATGTAACTATAATTAAAACTTTTTTTATACAGCAGTGTGTATATAAACTATAACGGCCCGAAATTTTCGATCTCGAAAATTCCAAATAATTAGGAAAAGAAGAGAAGAGAAAGAAGAAGAAAACAGAAAACAAGACACAGAATCTCACATTCGCAGTGGATCAAAATATAATATCATAAAATAACGTTTATACAAAGAAGCTGTATCAGTTAAATTACAAACAATACATCGGAGTTACAATATTTCACAATCACTGGACAGTTAATAACTTATCCCAAATAACCAGCAATAGTATACTCAGCGGAATACACTCCATACGTTCCTACCATCCAGCTCGTCTCCTAAGCCTCAGAACGTCCTTACCTGAAAATCAGTAATACTCAGTCTGACCCGAGCAATACATCAAAGTAACACCCGGATCAGGCTAGAAATCAGCGTGAGTAAACCCATCTAACATGAAATACTAATGTATAAACTTATTTTAAAACCCAGGGTAACTCGTAATTCGCAACGAGTTCTCAATTTGTTATAGACAACACTTATTTCACACATCTATATCTATGTACCTCTACATAGTTTAAAAAGGTCTAATTACTCAAATCATTCCATTCCAGCCTATCGATTTCACATATCAAATCTATAAGGAATTTATAGAAGATTTCAAATCAAAGTGGTTTCGGGTATTTACTGATACCCGACTCCGGTCTCTTCGAATTCGATACCATCTTAATCCAAGCTCTTCAAGTGAATACAATTCAATTCAAATACAGGATGTCACTTTTGCACAACAATTAATCATAGATAGACAACCACATTATCACTGTTCAACCCAAGCATATCATATCACAAAACATCACAATCTCAATATCAGAGATATTCAGACAAACTAAAGTATTCAATTCAAGTTATCAACTATAGGAAAGATAAATAATCAAGCAATTCTTAATTAATTTAATTTAATCACCCATTAAAATTAAATTAATTATCTTTAATCCTGCTTAATTAATAATTATAAACCATTGCTTAAATTAATTACGTTGATTAATTAACCTTAACTTATCACATCAATCATTATTAAATAAATCACATCCAGTGATTAACTACCCTTTAATCATATACATTAATTAATTACACTTAAATTAATCACATTAATTAATCCTTTAATTAATTACACCAAGTAATTAATCCTTAATTACTTCTGTTAAGTAATTTTCTTTAGTTACTTACCATCAACTAATTACTCTCTACATTAATTACATTTAGTAATTTACCCCCAATTAATTACATTAAGTAATTATCCTTTAATTATTTACACAAATTAATTTTTCTCTATCCACTTACATTAACCAACCTTTTATTTCCAATAATTTCATTAGTTAATGATCTTCTAGTTACTTCAAAACTTAACCATTCTTTCTAAATTAACTACATTTAACAAGTAATCATATTAATTACCATGATTTATCACACGCACTAATTAACTATCCTTAATTACTTTAATTAACTTAGGATAATCCATCATCTTAATTGATTACTTAATCATTATTAAATATTGTTTGAAAATCACGTAGAAATATAATAAAATAATTAACTTATTACATAATAATTTCAAACTAGACAACTTAAATTGAAAAACATTTGATTTAAAATCTTATACTTGAAACTTGTTCAAATATTTGACTTGAAACCTTGCTGTCAAAACTTTAGTTTGAAAACCCTTATTTCTTGCATTTTAAAATTGGTAAACCCATCTACTTAACTACGCTCAATCTCTTCGGTGTAGGCCCGAACAAAAACTTAAAGAAACCAAAGAACAACTGATCACCACTCCTCTTCCCTTCCTACTTCATGCTCCCTCACGAAAACTCGAGATCCACTCGAAGAAAATCTACAACACATCCGAAGCTCAAACACACAACCATGACCACCTGATACATCAACTACATGTCCACATGCACAGTTCATCGACGTCGCTTCGACCCTCAAAAAACCATCCTCGGCAAGTCGACAATGACCTCGTCTACACTTTCGACCAACCAGATCGACCATATCCCCTAAGAATCAAAATCGAACGAGTTTACCCCAAAACTAGAAACAAACCCATTCGACAAAACTCCCTGTCGACGGTGAACTCGACCATCGGAGTTCATGCAACCACACCCCGAGTTCGCCACGACGCCACACTTCTTCTCCTCCCAGTGTAGTCGACCCAAATCCTTCGATGACGTCGCATTTGCTTTGTGAACGACCACTACTCGAACCCAGTTCAAAACCCTAGTTTGCCTAAGCCCGATCACCCCATTGATGTATAAACCCTACGAACAATTTTCCCATACTCGCCTATCAATGAACAAATTCCAGCCTTAATCCCGACACCCCAGATCATCGTGATCATCTGTATTTGTAGAGAATTCAAAAACACTTCATTCCAGAAATACCCCACAAATACAAATATAAAATTTATGGAATGATTATCAAAAATCCTCATTTTCTAATACAAATCTGATTTAGAAATCCAAATTCAAATTTGTAGGCATTGATTTTTGTTTCATCTTTGATTTCCCACTGTATTTTCCATTTATAAAGTATTTACCTAACAATTTCTCTTCAATCTTATTTTTAAAAATGAAGCCAGTCACATACAAATATCTTTCATTCAGAGATCGAAGTCTTGTTTTGGTGGGATGTTATAGATTTTTGATCAGGTTTTTAAAATCTGAAAAAAAATTAAATAGAGGCTTGTCTCCCCTGTTCCCAGTCATGCACACCTCTTTACACACACACACACACACACACACATATATACATACAGAGATATTCATATCCATGCAAGCACTTATTACTTCTATATTACAAACATCCAGTTATATCATAGATTCAATGTTTTAAATAGGTTAGTTTTACTCACCTTAGATTCTGTTTGCACAGAGGAATTGCTTTTGAACTGGACTTTGTTCTGATGATCTGTATTTGAATTTGATTTGCACTACCCTGGCTAAGAACTGAAATTTTAATTTGATCTTGTTAGGATGATCCTTGCTTCAAGTTCAAGTTGTTGGATTAGGATCTGAAGTTTGCTTATCTTGCTTCAGGAAAAAGCTTGAAGTAGTTTGATCTTCTCTCTGGTTTGAATTGCCTAGATGACTTAAGATAATAAATTGTTTGATATATTTTTCTGGTTTCTAAAATTTGATTATAGGCTTTGATTTTTCTAGTTTGCATTTTGTTTTAAAGATTTTGTTTCCTTTTGCTTTTGAAAATTTAAGGATAGAAAAAGTAATGATGAGAAAAGAAGGATGAATATATAAGCTTAAATTATGATTTTCTTTCAAATGTAAAAGAAAATAAAATTAGAAGTGACACTTGTTAAATTTGTTAACATTTGGCATTATACTTATTAATCTACTCGCATTTGTTATTTAGATGTTTTATAAGCTAACACTTATCCTTATGCATTTTTTATTAAATGTTAATAAAAAGCTTTTGTATTTATTTTACTAATTACTAAAAACCTTTTTCTAAATATATAAATAAAATTCTTTAAGGAAAATGAAAACTAATTATATTCTAAATAAATCATATATATAATATATTTTAAAATCCAAAATATATTTAAGATATATATCTTTTAAATTTCAAATTTAAATTCAGATTCAAATTCAAATCAAATCTAAAATCAAATCTAAAATCAAATCAAATATATATATATATATATATATATATATATATATATATATATACATGTGTGTGTGTAAACACAAATTCAATCTGTAAATGATAATTCTGTTTAAAATCTATTTATATCTATATATGTAAACAACACATTCTTATTATTGTTTTGAAAATATCAATTTTGCCAATTTATCCAAAAATAATTATGCTAGGAGGATTATCAAACCAATACCTATATATATATATATTACCAGAATTGCTTATCTAACTTATAAATCAGTATTTTTACTAATTAAATCTAGTTAATTTATCAATCACAGATATTCTAGAATCCGGGTTATCATATTCCTCCTCCCTTTGAATCTTTCGTCCTCGAAAAGGAACGAAGCCAGAATTTATTTAATACTTAAATATCGGTTAAATTTTCTTTTTAAACATTTTTAAAACATTTAAAATCTATATAATATTGCTAAAATAGTTTTATAAAAATTTCATTTTATAACTCGATGTTTCAATAAGTCATCCTCGTTCTCACAGAAATTCGGTCATACGTTGATCATGTGTAGGACTGAAAATCTATAAGTACTTGGTAAACCCGTTTTCAACACCCAGTGAAAATACTTGGGAAAATAATTTATTGAAAATATAGAAAATATTTTTGGAAATAGAGGAAACATCTTTGGTGAGAATGCTCTGAAAATCATCACCCCCATCCATGGTCGCAATTAACCCGATGGTTATGTTGCCATCCCAGCAAAATCCATAGATAACTATAGGCACTCCGCGCCCCTCGATTACGCCATGGAACCCGCTACAGATCGCTGCTACAACTGGGGTTACGTTGCTATCGCAGCAAAAACCCATACAACTGTACGCATCAGCGCCCTCGAATTCCGCTGCCAAAAGAATGAAACTTCTCCACTTCCCTCGACCATAGATCGCAGTCTACCGATGTTACGTTGCCTTCCCGGCAAAATCAAACATAGACCGTTGACACCTACCTCCATACGATTTCTGCTATGGTCCACAGTAGATCGCAGCGACATCAAGTTACAATGTCGTCACAGCATAACCCAAATGCCCCTACAGGCATCAACGCCCTCGACTTTCGCTGCAATAATCCTCAGGAGCTTCAGTTTGTCCAGACTTCCTCACAGGATCCACTTTAGAGCCTCCCCCCTTTTTGAGGCTCAAGGCAGTACCAACCTATAGTACTCATGAGAAGTTCATTTAAAGGGAGCGCCTTTTTCTCCAGAGCCATTTTCAAAACACTTTATACTATACACATATAGTATCTTCCAAATCATACACCTAGTATGAATCTCATATAAATCTCCTTTCTCAAAATCGATTATCCCAAAATCGATAATTCTCAACTGGGCTTTCCAAATTTCCAAAATTGATTTTTTTTTTTTTGCAAAAATCAAAACCCTTTCCAAAATCCATTGGTTACAAAAACCCTTTTTCCAAAATCATTCTCATAAGATTCTTTATATATATATAGATATATATAACTTTAAAAATCTTTGGATCACTTCAAACTTGTATAAATTCCCTTTTTATACTTCAAATACTTTCAAAAACCCTTTTCTTCTGGCTATAGATTCAACAAGGGGAGATTTATCTTATATAACAAAGATATATAACTTTGTTTACTCCAAATGAAATAGTCAAATTTGATTATTCCTTTATAAAATAATTAACTATATCACTCATCTTTTATAAAATGAGTTTTTAGTCATAGAAATATCCAACTCCCATTTTATTTCATCATATATTTCACAAAATATACTACTCATTTCAAAAACCATTTTACAGTTCTTATCCACAATTTTTCAATATCAATTTCATTCAAACCCATACGATGTACACATATCATCCATACACATATCAATCCGATCACTCACTCGATCACGCAATTTCTCTTCCAAACTAGTATCGTCCACCCGACTTCCTAGTGCGGACTCAGATCAAGTTTCTTGATCAGAAACTGTCATTCTTCTTGCATAGCCTAACTATGATAGAGAATATCCAGGATCAATCAAAAATCCATATCCAGGTTCACCGTCGAAAATCAAGTGAAAAATCCCAACTCGGATTGACATATTATCTCGAAATCCTATGCTCGAATCTGGATCAAATCTTTATGCGAATAGAATAATATACGTCGTCCAACGTATTTATATTCAGTGATCATTAGCTAAATCAGTTCTCTTTCTATTCACATTCATTTATGATTCTATTACCTAATTCATAATTACTTCAATCCCATTTGGATTATCACCTCAATTCTTATCTCAAATGGATATTTATTTCATAAACAGTTTGTACTCTGACCACCTTAAATTTAGAAAATAGCTTGAAAAGTTTAAAATAGATTAGTAATTGAAAATAATTATTAGTTTGTAAAATAGCTGTAAAATAGTTAAGTAATTGTAAAATAGTTGGATAATATACAAATAGTTATAAAAATCTTAAATAAATGCAAAATAGTTGTAAAATAGTAATTAGTTATAAAGTAGTTGAAAAATAGTAATTAGTTTATAAAACAGTTGTAAAATAGTTAGATAGTTACAAAAATAGTTATAAAATAGTTTGGCTTTAAAAAGAAAGATTGTATAAATAGCTTTGGAAAAATAGATTTAAGAAAGTTTACATTAAAACAATTTATTTGAAAATAGTTCAGAGCCAAACTGTTCCACTTTCCAATCTTTATTCCAATCAATTCAATTTTAAATTTCCATTTCCTCTTAACATTGATTCAATCTCAAATCAGTTTAAATAACTTCAATTCCCACTCCAAATTTAACTTTATTCCACTTCGATTTCAATCTCAATTCATTTCAACTCCAGTTTGAATTAATCCAAATTCAAGTTGAATTAACCTCAATTCTTTCCGAATTCAAATCAAATTCCATTGGCATTTGAAACTATTCAAATTTAATCACAATTCTAAATTGTTCAAACCAAATTTCAATTTGAACTAATTTCAAATTCAATTTCACTTTAAACCATCTCGAATTATATAAATTCGAGTTAAATTTTCAAATGTTGGTTTAACCTTTCAAACCAAATTAACCTTTATTTAAAGTCTTTAAACAATTTAATTCTTAGTCAAAATTTCAAAATTCCATTTTAAATTATCTTTACTTATCTTATTTCAAAGTTCAAATAAGAGTTCAAAACAATTTTATCATTAAAATCCAATTTTATCTTTCAACCTTGAAACCGATTCTTAAACAATTTTAATTTAAGAGTTCAACTCTTAACATTCAAATCTTAAGTTTAAAGTAATTTCATATCCTTAATTTCAAATTAAAGTTTAATTTCCCTCCATAATGGATATATTACCTCAATCCATTTCTTCATTCAATTAAACAAATTCAATTCACAGTTAAAAGATTATTAATAACAATAGGATGATATCATCCAATTTAATTTAAAACATCCATCTATTTCTAAATTTCCAGATCTCAAACCTATTTGAGATCACACAAACTCCCAATTCAAATCTACCATTCAACTTCCCAAGTTAAATCTTAATTTCATTTTGAAATTTCCATTTCAGGTTGTCTATTCTAAACTTACTTAATTTTCCCAAACTTAAATTTACTTCAATTAAATCCAGACAACTTTACCCAATTTGAATTCCCATTTCAAATTTTAAACTTCAGATTAATAATCTTCCGACTTAAGTTTAAAAACTTACCTCACTTTGGGTTTCACATCATATTCCAAGAAAAATTCAAAATTCAACCTTAGAGTTTATTTCAAATCATCTTTGATATTATGTATATCCACACACATATATATACATACATATTTACTTCTTGGCCTACTAAGCCAAAATTTAAAATTTAAACAACCTTTGGTTTTAATTCAAAACAAATTCTTTTAAAGTTTTCGAACAACTTCTTATTTTAAAATAAGACCATATTCAAAATAGTATGAATAATATTATTTATTATTTCCTTTATAACTTTGAAACAATTTCAAATGTTCCTAGACTTAAGATTCAAAACTTCGCAATTTAAACCCCACTTCAATTTACAAGTTATAGTTATCTAAAAGTTTTCTTCCATAAAACTTTTTCATTTTGCTTTATCGATGTTTACAAGAAAACAACATCCCATTATTAAATACAATAACCATTTATGATAATACCCAAGATTATCATACCTGGGTACCAATTCATTTCTATCTTAGTTTTTTTACTTCTACAAATTAAGGATTTAGTTCCAGTTTGGATCTATTTCAAACTTATCTTCATTTAATTTCAATTTAGTTGTATTGCTATTACCACTTAATTTTCATTATTTTATTTAATTCAAATAATGAACAACCAATTCCTTTATATATCAAAAGATAAACTTATATGAAAATCATTTTTAAAATCATTTTATAAGAAAATAACAAGTACGCTCTCATATATTATATACACTCAACTCATTTTAGGTATCACTTACCCTATCCTAAACGAGTAAACCCAACAAAGCCAAGGTTCTTGCTTAACCTTCAGCTCTGATACCAAATGTAACAAACCAAAATTTTTGATCCCGAAAATTCCATATAGTTAGGAAAAGAAGAGAAGAGATAGAAGATGAAAATAGAAAACAAGACACAGAATCTCACATTCGTAGCGGATCAAAATATAATATCATAAAATAACATTTATACAAAGAAGCTGTATCAGTTTAATTACAAACAATACATCAGAGTTACAATATTTCACAATCACTGGACAGTTAAAATAACTTGTCCCAAATAACCAGCAATAATATACTCGGCGGAATGCACTCCATATGCTCCTGCCATCCAACTCGCCTCCTAAGCTCCAGAACATCCTTTCCAGAAAATCAGTAATACTCGGTCTTACCCAAGCATTACATCAAAGTAACACCCGAGTCAGGTTGGAAACCAGCATGAGTAAACCCATCTAGCATGAAATACAAATGTATAAACTTATTTTAAAACCCAGGGTAACTCGTACTTCACTACGGGTTCTCAATTTGTTATAGACAACACTTATTTCATACATCTATGTCTATGTACCTCTACATAGTTTAAAAGGGTCTAATTACTCAAACCATTCCATTCCAGCCTATTGATTTCGCATATCAAATCTATAAGGAATTTATAGAAGATTTCAAATCAAAGTGGTTTCGGGTATTTACTGATACCCGACTCCGGTCTCTTCGAATTCGATACCATCTTAATCCAAGCTCTTCAAGTGAATACAATTCAATTCAAATACAGGATGTCACTTTTGCACAACAATTAATCATAGATAGACAACCACATAATCACTGTTCAACCCAAGCATACCATATCACAAAACATCACAATCTCAATATCAGAGATATTCAGACAAACAAAAGTATTCAATTCAAGTTATCATCTATAGGCAAGATAAATAATCAAGCAATTCTTAATTAATTTAATCACCCATTAAAATTAAATTAATTATCTTTAATCCTGCTTAATTAACTTTGATTAATTATAAAACATTGCTTAAATTAACTACATTGATTAATTAACCTTAACTAATCACATCAATCATTATTAAATAAATCACATCCAGTGATTAACTACCCTTTAATCACTTACATTAATTAATTACACTTAAATTAATCACATTAATTAATCCTTTAATTAATTACACCAAGTAATTAATCCTTAATTACTTCCATTAAGTAATTTTCTTTAATTACATACCATCAACTAATTACTCTCTACATTAATTACATTCAGTAATTAACCCCCAATTAATTACATTAAGTAATTATCCTTTAATTAATTACACAAATTAATTTTTCTCTATGCACTTACATTAATTAACCTTTTATTTTCAATAATTTCATTAGTTAATGATCCTCTAATTATTTTCAAAACTAAATTATTCATTTTAAATTAACTATATTTAACAAGTAATCATATTAATTACCTTGATTTATCACATGCAGTAATTAACCATCCTTAATTACTTTAATTAACTTAGGATAATCCATCATCTTAATTGATCACTTAATCATTATTAAATATCGTTTGAAAATCACGTAGAAATATAATAAAATAATTAACTTATTACATAATAATTTCAAATCAAACAAGTTAAATTCAAAAACATTTGATTTAAAATCTTATACTTGAAACTTGTTCAAATATTTGACTTGAAACCTTGCTGTCAAGACTTTACTTTGAAAACCCTTATTTCTTGCTTTTTAAACTGGTAAAACCATCTACTTAACTACGCTCAATCTCCTCGGTGCAGGCCCGAACAAAAACTTAAAGAAACCCGAGAACAACTGATCACCACTCCTCTTCCCTTCCTACTTCATGCTCCTTCACGAAAACTCGAGATCGACTCGAAGAAAATCTACAACGCACCCGAAGCTCAAACACACAACCACGACCACTTGATACATTGGCTACATGTGCACATGCACAGTTCATCGGCATCACTTCGACCCTCAAAACCTTCCTTGGCAAGTCGACAATGACCTCCTCTACACTTTCGACCAACCAGATCGACCATATCCCCTGAGAATCAAAATCGAATGAGTTGACCCTAAAACTGGAAACAAACCCATTTGACAAAACTCCCTACCGACGGTGAACTCGACCACTGGAGTTCATGTAACCACGCCCCGTGCTTTGCCATGATGCCACACTTCTTCTTCCCCGGGTGCGATCAACCCAAATCCTTCGATGACATCGCATTTGCGTTGTTAACGAACACTACCCGAACCCAGTTCAAAACCCTAGTTTGCCTAAGCCCGATCACCCCAGTGATCTATAAATCCTACGAACAATTTTCCCATACTCTCCTATCAATGAACAAACTCCATCCTTAATCCCAACACGTCAGATCATCACGATCATCTGAATTTGTCGAGAATTCAAAAACACTTCATTCCAGAAATACCCCACAAATACAAATATAAAATTTATGGAATGATTATCAAAAATCCTCATTTTCTAATACAAATCTGATTTAGAAATCCAAATCCAAATTTGTAGGCATTGATTTTCGTCTCATCTTTGATTTCCCACTGTATTTTCCATTTCCAGAGTATTTACCCAACAATTTCTCTTCAATTTTATTTTTAAAAATGAAGTCATTCATATACAAATATCTTTCATTTAGAGATCGAAGTCAAATTTTGTTTTGGTGGGATGTTATAGATTTTTGATCAGGTTTTTAAAATCTGAAAAAAATTGAACAGAGGCTTGTCTCCCCTGTTCCCAGTCATGCACACCTCTTTACATATATATACAGAGATATTCATATCCATGCAAGCACTTATCACTTCTATATTACAAACATCCAGTTATATCACAGATTCAGTGTTTTAAATTGGTTAGTTTTACTCACCTTAGATTTCGTTTGAACAGAGGAATTGCTTTTGAACTGGAATTTGTTTTGATGATATGTATTTGAATTTGATTTGCACTGCCCTGGCAAAGAACTAAAATTTGGATTTGATCTTGTTGGGATGATCCTTGCTTCAAGTTCAAGTTGTTGGATTAGGATCTCAAGCTTGCTTATCTTACTTTGGGAAAAAGCTTGAAGCAGTTTGATCTTCTCTCGGGTTTGAATTGCCTAGATGACTTAAGGTAATAAATTGTTTGATATATTTTTCTGGATTGCAAAATTTGATTACAGGCTTTGAGTTTTCTAGTTTGTATTTTGTTTTACAGATTTTGTTTCTCTTTGCTTTTGAAAATTTGAGGATAGAAAAAGTAATGAAGAGAAAAGAAGGATGAACATATAGACTTAAATTATGATTTTCTTTCAAATGTAAAAGAAAATAAAATTAGAAGTGACATTTGTTAAATTTGTTAACATTTGGCATTATACTTATTAATCTACTCACATTTGTTATTTAGATGTTTTATAAGCTAACACTTATCCTTATGCATTTTTTTATTAAATGTTAACAAAAAGCTTTTGTATTTATTTTACTAATTACTAAATACTTTTTCTAAATATACAAATAAAATTCTTTAACGAAAATAAAAACTAATTATATTCTAAATAATTCATATATGTATATATAATATATTTTAAAATCCAAAATATATTTAAGATATATATATTTTAAATTTCAAATTTAAATTCAGACTCAAATTCAATTTTTTTAAAAATAAAATCTAAAATCAACTTATATATATACATACATACATACATACATACATACATATATATATACATACATACATACATACATACATACATACATACATACATACATATATATATATATATATATATATATATATATATATATAAACAAACACAAATTCAATTTGTAAATGATAATTCTATTTAAAATCTATTTATATCTACATATATAAACAACAAATTCTTATTATTGTTTTGAAAATATCAATTTTGCCAATTTATCCAAAAATAGTTATACTAGGAGGATTATCAAACAAATACCTATATATATATATGTATATTTATATTTATTTCTAGAATTGCTTAGCTAACTTATAAATCAGTATTTTTACTAATTAAATCCAATTAATTTATCAATCATAGATATTCTAAAATCCGGGTTATCACATAAACATCAATGTGTTCGTTGCCATGTGAATCCTAACACTTAGATATGGGCAGTTAAACCATGTACACATTTGTACATTGCACGCACACTTATACGCATGTGTGTACTTGATACATATATACGCATTATATATTACATATATATACAAAACCAAATAATTATATAAATTAATAAATAAAATAAAGATTTTACTTCAAATTATTTGGACTGGATCTAAATCAATTTGGACTTCACAGGCCTAATAAGATCCAAAATGGTATTTTTTTTGAAATTCACCTATTTAACTCGCTGCGTGCTGGCCTAGTTTCAACAGGCTTCTCATTCGCTAACTAACGAAGTATGAGGTCTATATGGGCTATTGGCTAAGGGTCGTTCTATTGGTAGAGTTAGAGCCTCTCTAGCCAAAAGTCCATTGCATAAAGAAAAAACTAAGGCTGGGAAGTGGGAGAGGAAAGTGAGGTGCTCACTGTCTAGGTTCGCCTTCACAGCACTAGTACGAATGTTCCTCCATTTTAGGTAGATATTGAAGCTCCTTCTTCCCATCCTGACCGGATTGAGTCTATATGTGATGCCTTACTATTCCTAATGCCTAAAATTAGCATCAAACGTCATCCATCTACACATGTGCACTAACCTCATATGTTAAAAATAATGGGTAGTTCTAATAAATAAATTAAAACTTTTTACCTAATTACAATTAAATCTAGCTTACATGGAATCATACAATAACATGTCACTTCAAGAAATACATATATCATACAAGGCCCAATATTAGACAAAACATGATTATTTGTCTACATCAATAATACAATCATGATTTCTTTATCATGGAAGATATAAAAACAAATACTAAATGGAAATGTAAGGAAATAAGCAATTTGAAAGCGTAGATATGGATTCACTCTATTCTGTTCCCATTTTCTTTACTTGTTAACCTGAAATCTATATGTGGACATATACAACATATATATGTGTTATAATATAAATGGAAAAGGAAAAGTAGAAGGTTTCAACTATTTTAAACCTGCGTTTTATCCATATACCATGATCTCAAGGGATCTATGGGCTATTGCATATAGAAAGAGTATCCACTTACCTTCTGGGATCAAGCCCACATTGTTCTGTCTTCGCATTAAATACTTGCTAGAACAATACATTGCATAATAATAACAACCAAGCGACCAATATAAGCAGAAAAACATCATATTCTAATATGCTAACAAACTCAATCAACACTAATACGGGGTAACAACAACAATAATAACATGCAATCATTAAACATCAAATAATCCCACATCATAAACACCGTCAAATGTCTGTTAATCACCCATAACTAGTAACACACCATCAATATCAAAAATACATGTATAAATCCACAATGTATGTTAACTATCGCATATTAGTAACACAACATCAAAATCGCCAAATATGCACTAACTACTCTATACCAGTAACACGATAATTAACTCACCAACAATACAAAACCATAATTACCTACACAATGTCCACAAAAATAATAAAATATCGCATGACTCATCCCAATGTGATTTCATCTCAATATAACAAACACACATAACAACTACAAACAAAATTAATCACATATGTCACAATAATCCGAAATAGCGTATCTACATCTTTCTATCATATTTAGTATAAAATTTTCCAACTATTATTGATTAAAACGACATCTACCTTATCTCCAAAACAATAATATATCCTTAAAATGATAATATACTTCTAAAATCATTTATTTTCAAAAAAATCACTTTAAATATTCTAAAACATTGTATTCGATCAAATCTAGTGATTGACATCAAATTACCTTCGAAATAATAATATTATTACTTTACGTAAAAATAATAATATTTACTTAAATCTCCTCATTATTTTCACAATCAACTTATTATATTTAACTCCAAAATTAAAAATATTCTACATTAAATCTCAAAAATCCTTTACGGTTGTTTATCTCAAAAAATAAATCAACCCAAATTTTTCCTACAAAAATACCTCTGTATTATTAGTAGTACTTCTAAAAAATCCTTCTTATTTCTATTACTTAAATAATGATAATATATGTGACAACTTGCACATCTAGACACACCGATTCAAAGCCCAAAGTGACTTTCAAACTTGCATCATGCCAAGAAGTACGAGTCATTAGGGTTTTTTTTGAACATTACATCATATAGAGACTAATATAAAATTAAAAATATTCTACACTTTTAGATCTCATAGCGGAAGGAAATAAAATATAAATACCAAAAACGACCAAATTAGATAATAGTCACACTAATACCTAGATAACAACATAAAGTCTGACTGATAGAATAATATAGTACAAAATACATAAAGAACAACAGTAAGAAATTTAGCTATGGTCGCCTAGTCTCCTCCTTCATGTACTGTATCTTAGCCAAATCACATACCGGCTTGTTCTGCTATACTGGGTATAAAAAAGGAAGAAAAGGAGTGGATCAGAAAAAATTTGGTGAATGAATTTTATTACAAGTATAGGCTGTATAACTCTATTCAGATCTGCATCCATAAATGGCTTACAAAGGTTTCCAATTGGGGTTGAACAATCAACAACTAATAACTCCAGGTCAATTCCTAGTATATGTTCTTGATAAATCAACATTCTTAATGACGAACTATGTTTATCTCACTTACACACCAAGCGAACATTGTAGTGCCTGGGCTCCCGCCAAGTAGACTACTTCTATGATTTATGGCCTACCGAAGCATTTCTGTCACCTGATCAATGGTAAACATGTTCTGTGCTCTTTATCATTCAACCTGAAGATAAAGAAATCACTATAATGATTCCTCCATAAGTCTAGCCACCGCCCAGCTGCATAACCCTATTATTGCGGACGTCTCCGTCTCCCTTCCCGATTCCAACATGTTTAACATGTGATCGGTTATGCCTCAGTAACATAAGAGCTTCTAGTTGCAGTGCTATTGCTTGCCTTGTTGAGTTTTGTGTGACCGGACCTGCACCAGATCTAGATTCAACCTAAGCTTACCGAAACAATTTAGACATCTGAAAGTCAACTTCAGACGTCTGACTTCTTTTCTCTAACGTCTGATTTCGATTTCAAATATCTGAATTGAGTCGCATTTTCATCGATTCCTCTCGATTTAAGATTGTTTGAAATCCAAATGTCTAAACCTTAATCCAGACATTTTCGGACATCTTCTGAGGGTATTTTCAAGATTTAATAATTTTCTTTATTTTATTCATTTCATTTATCTTCTTTGCTGATTCGAGTAGGTTCATTTTTAATCGAATCTTATGTATAATATCCTTCTTTAGTTACACGAATTCATTAGTTAAATTTCAACGATTATTTATAGGTGTAACTTCTCAATGAACTACTCATATACCTTCAAACAAAGATATATACACACACACATACACACACACGAATATATATATATATATATATATATATATATATAATAGGAGTGATATTTAATTTAAGCAGAGCACTCATTTTTTATTGTCTCAGAGGACCGAACCCAAGACCAATAGAATAATATCTGAGATCTTATCACTTGATCTAGTGATCCTTGACACACACACACACACATATCTCGAGTTTTGAAATCAATTCAAAGTAATATTAAAGGGATATTCGATTACTTTATTTCTCTAATCAAACCAAAACTTTCAAATTAAACCAAACTTTATCAAACAAAGATTTGTCTTCATAGAATTTGATATGAATTTCACTAGTATATTTTTCCCCATTTTTTATTGTTATCTTTATTAGACTAATATTACCATTCTTTCTACTTATAGATGAATTTGTAATTCAAATAAAATCTAGGTTGAAACTACCATTCCAAATTCAATAATTTTATTTTTAAATCAGGTAGAATTATAAAGGGATTTAATTATTGATGAGTCATTATAAGGTTGTAATCAATTCACTCACCTTTACAAATATCTCTTCTTCTAATTTTGGGTTGAATCTCCTTCCTTAGACCTCCAAGCTCGATTGGTTCACCCTTCTTTCTTTCTTTCTCTTCTAATCTTGAATACCACTCTTTTCTTTGAATTAGTATGTTTTATTTATTTTTAGTGTAGAAATTTTTGAAGAAAATAGGAATATTGTTTAGATTTGAGAAGTTAATGTAAAGAAGAACAAGAATTGTACGTACAGAATAGAGAAGTGACTGCAAGAGTTTTGAGTGAAAATTCCTAAGGGTCAGGGACTTACTTATAGTTGAAAACTATGGTCATATAGTCCAAACCCGAAAGCAATAATTAAGAAAATGTCATTGAGTATTGTATCCGCTAATTTTAACCCGCTTTATCAAACTTAACAAGTTATATATTTTTCTAATCGTAAAAACATTCCGAACACAATAGAATAGGTATCGAGGCCTAATTCCAATGTTTTTGAAATTTTAATTTTCCCCTTATATGTAAAATTCCAATTCTACCCTCGTTAATATTTTAATTAATTATTAAAATTTTGAGATATTACGTTCCCCTTCGCTTAAAAGGATTTCGTCCGCAAAACCTTTGAGGACAAAAAAAATGTAATTCCCTCACTACCACCAATATCTATGATCATTCACTCACCATCGACTATTTGCAAACATTATCCTTAAATTCAAAATTTCTAATACAACATGTACATATAGGTATGGAATGCATATAAACATATAGATAAAGTGAAATTAGGCGGTCTCCTAAACTAATCGACCTACTGAAATGTAACGACCCATAAATTTTAAATGGCTTTAATAATGTAATTAACTGAAATTTTGTGAAATTTCAAATTAGTAAAATCTGAATTAAAAATTTGATTTTTGGAATACGTAGATTTAAACATAGCAGTTGGTAAATTTCCTTCTGATAATATGGAAGTTTATTTTTTTGTGTAATGTTATTTCAATTTAAAATCAGTTAATCAGATAAAAATGAAATGTTTTCGAAAATTGAATAATTTTACATAATAAATTTGTAAGTCATCTTTTGAGTGTGACTTCATGTTTCGTTTCATCAAATTCGAATTGTTATTGCTCCGTTTATCTTGTTTTCGACAGATTTGCAACATTTTTGGTACCGATTATCGATTTTTGATACGATAATCTTATCACTGACATCTGTATACCGTTTTGTTCGTCTTGTCATGCTGATCTCTGCAGTATATTCATATGTGTGTTTTGGAGTCTTGTATGATGCGAAATTCGTGAAATGAATGACTGTACCGGTAATTAAATTTTGCCTTTTCGCTTCCTATGACCATTAAAATTCGCCGTATAATACGAATGGCCATCAGCTTTTATTATTTCACAGAAACCAACATCTAGCCTTTGCCATCCCATAATTTTGATATATATATATATATATTCTTGCTTGAACTTTCGCTGTCCTCCTACTAAAATATCAATAATCAAATAGTTCGTTTATATTGTTTTTCCCACTAGCCTTCATTTTTTTCTTATGAGAAGCTCGTCTCCACCTCCAGATCATTGCCGAACGTGAATTCCTCCACTGCCAACCTCCTCCTTCATCACGACAGCAGCGTCCTCCCCTCCTCTGCCTTAAACCTCTCACCCAATCCCTCACTCGAACAGCAGCCAGATCCAAAGCTCCCCACAACCACAGAGCAGCCTTCAAGTTCCCACCACATACCTTACCCAACCCCACTACAGAGCCTACTGCCACCGCCCCTCCCTGCTTTTTTTCCTTTACCTGCATGTGTATCCAATCACATAGCCGAACAACCCAACAAAAACCCACCTTCGTGTCACCTCAAGCCTTGTCATCCTCCACCTTGTTCCGCCCTCCAACCAAACTGCAACACGTGCCTCGCTCGTCAGCTCTACCATCCTTCATGTTTTCCTTCGTATAAGGTATATTATATATGTGTTATAGTATATATTATATTATAGAGAAGTATAATACATGTTTACAGTTTATATGTATATTTTTACCGTAATTATATTTTGATATGCATAAATAGTTTATTTGTATTGATTTTTGCATGAGAAAGCTTAGCACCCGTTTCTTTGCTTCTTCCTTTTGTATGTTATAGGGATATATAAATATGTTGTGGTAGTATGTCAAATAACATATAGATGACTTTGTTTTGTTGAAAGAAAAAGGGTAGAATGATGTTTATATATATATATACACATATTTATATACATTTTATGAACCAGTTTATACTTTTTACCTTTCTGTTATATAAACTAATAATGTATAAGTTTAAATGAGATTTGCTGTATATATATAGCTTATATATATACACAAGTTTATTTGTTCATATTATGTAAATTGTGTACATGTTTGCATAAATATATATTTGTTAGAGTTGCAGTTTTATATATTTGTGCATATATTGAGTTTATATTAATTTGGGTATAGTAAATATATGTTTATATATTTTGTTATGTTTAGTTCATATACATATTTCTAGTTGGTTATACAAGATGTACATATTATCATCACTGTTCTCACTCTGCAAGTTCTCTGCTAGTATAGAATTCCCTATGGGTTGAAATGATACATACCCATACGATCTTTAGAATAGGAGAAAATCGTTATGGGTTGAAATGATAAACCCAAGCTATATTCATTGACACTGAATTCGGGATTGCGGGTTGGAAGGATATATACTTGTACATATTTAAATTGTGGATTAAAATGATAAATATCTGTATCACTTAACAGTAGGATAGAAAATTATATACAGACACAGTTGGTCTATATACATAAATATTTTGAAAATAATTTCCATGGTTTTGAAGGGAAATATATGGTTTTCATAAATATTAATTTTAAGATATTATATATAAACGTTATTTTTATGAAGGTTTAAATTTTAGGTTTCTAAAATTATATATTTTGAAAATTTTATAACTATAAGTTAATTTTGAAATTATAGATTTTAAGATTTTACTTATAATTTTACTATTTTAATATATATATAAAATAAGTTTTAATATAAAATAAATTTAAATAATAAGATGCGATTTAATAAAGTTTGATTTAATTAGTATATAATATGTTTTAAGTTTTTGTTTAAAATTGTATTTTAAAAAGTAGATTTTTATATATAATTTCAATAAATTAAGGTTGGAAAGATAAATTTAAATTGATTTGAAATTTTTTGAATTGAGATTCAATGATATGATTTTATACCTTGATTTTGATTCAAAGTGCTTAAATGAATATTTTAAGAATAAATAAAGTATAGAAAATATTTAGTTTAAATTATAATTTAAGGCTCATTTAATTTGATAATGGATTTTATTAAGTGAATATTTTAAAACTAAATAATAATGAAGTTAAATTGAGACATAAATGAAATTATCAAATTTAGTTTTGAAAGGTTGAATATTTAAGCCTTTGAAATATATTGAAATTGAAATGGTATATTTTAGGGTTCAAATTTGTATTTGAAATCGATATAATTTAAAATGGTTTATTGAGAAACTGAACTGAATTGAAATCGATGAATTGAGGATGAATTAAACTGAATTTTGGAATTTGAATCGATTTGTGAACTTTGAGGAAACTATTTTATTATATAAAGTATTTTAAATTTATATATATAAATATTTTACTTTATAAATTATTTTAATATATAATTATTTGAAGTGAAAAATAGGCATAAGGACAAACTTTAAAAAGAATTATGTTGAAGGACAACAAGTTTCATTTTTAGGCTGAAGGACAAACTTTGAAAATAATTAGGCCGAAGGACAATGCTAGTCAGAACTAGCATTTTGTATAGCGTAAAAACTAAATAAGATGCTAGTTAGAACTAGCATTTTGTATAGTGTAAAAACTGAATATAATGCTAGTTAAAACTAGCATTGTCCTTCAGTCTAATTTTTTTCAAAGTTTGTCCTTCAGCCAAAAAATAAATCTTGGTGTCCTTGAGACAATTTTTTTTAATCAAAGTTTGTTATTTTCCTTAATCCCTGTTATTTTAATATAAGCTATTTTTAATATAAACTATTTTAAATACAACTATTTTAATACGATAATTACTTTAATATAAACTATTTAATTTATAACTATTTTATATAAAAATTATTTTATTATATTAACTATTTTTTAATAATTATATATATATATATATGTACTATTATTAATATCTAAACTATTTCAGAGGGAAGTGTTACAATTTCATAGTGTTGTAGTTTCGAAAGTGTTATAATTTTGGAAAGTGTATGATTTTTGAAATGAATATTATTTAAGTAAGAAATGTTATCATATTGATATGGTTCTGAAATGGGTGATATTATGGTTTTGAGGTATGATATTTTGAAATGACCACGGTGTTATAATAACGATTGGTTGTTAAAGAGACCGGGATCGGTTATTGTCATACTCTGCCAATACCGAAAACCACTTTAACAACTGTGTACACGGTGGAGATCCCAGAATGAAGTAGGTAGTTGATGACGTTCTATTTGAGGTATATATGTGGACCTGACTCCCATGATTTAGCTTAAGGTGGCTAAAACATGAGCAATTGACGGGCAAAGTGAGGTAGCTCCTCCGATCGGACACACTTCTTCGATTTCCATTCTATTACTTTTGTGATTGATTTGGTGCGCACCTTTGATTTAGGAGTGTGGCTTGAGGTGGGCGTAGCTACGGCTATGTGTTACCGCCAGCCTGGAAGTGTAGTTGGTATATCTACCCTGACATTGCCTAGTTGTGTCATGTCACCTACCTTATCGAGACCATTACGAGTTTGTTTTGTACCATACCTATGGAGTGCCTTCTGACGATGTAACAACCCGCATATTTAACGATTGTATATTTAAATATTTTATATAAATGTAGCATCGTCAGTCAGATTTAAGTCCGAAAAGCTGCTTTTTACAAACAGTCGAATTAAGACTCGAGACCCCTTCCATTGAGTTCAAAATGACGTTTGCGACCTTTTTGAGTATAAACATCGATATGTTTGGAGTTAGCTTGAATTTTGACATTTTCACTTAGGGCTTTGAGTTTGGTTTTCAGCCCAATAACCTAACATAAGACCCTAGCTCCACCCCTCTCCTCTTCATTCATTCTCATTTCCTAACACTTCAAGCTTTAAGCAAAAATGGGGGGAGAGAAAAGAGATTAGGAATTCCTAAGCCCTAGCTTCCATTTGCAAATCCAAGTTTTAGCTCCAAATTCTAAGAGTAGCCTAGGTAAGCATCTCCTTCTTCTTCTCCATTTCAGTCTCTCTCCTACTTCAGAAATTTTCTATAACCTAATTTGGGAAATTATTGTTTATGATCTTAGATTGGAGCTTTTAGAGTTGAGGTTGAAGAGCGGTTGATCTTCCTTCGTTTTCAAGCTTCTCCTTCCTTGTTTTTGTGTATAAGGTGAGTTTTTGAACTCACATCTATGTCTATATCTTTGATAGTTGTTAGATAGTGATTCCTGTTTGCGCCAAAATTGGTCAAAACCCCGAATACCGTGAAAGCACCAGTGTATGAATACAAATCAATAATATTCAAACACAAATCTCAGATCTCAGCAAATACTAAACAGTAATCCCAAAATAAAGAACAAAGACACAGGTTTTATAGTGGTTCGGCTATCTCCGGCCTACGTCCACTCTAAAGTTTTTATCCTTTTATTGATTATCCTTGATGATTACAGATGATTACAGCAGTTACAAAGTCCAAAACTTGAAATAAATAGCAGTAATGATGTTATGGAATGATTCTGGCAGCGTCCGGGCGTGCTTTCTCTCTGCAAATTCTCCGACCTCTTTTCTGAATGACCAGGGGCTTTATTTATAAGCGTAGGAGGCTGATATTTCTCCTAAAATCCGGGAAGACCGCTTCAGGCACGTGAGGGGGCCCATATGCCCGAAATCTGAAGGTCCGGGCCCACCTTGGGATCGATTCGAAGTAAGGTTCGAATCGATCAAGAAATCATCCAATTGAGCTGAAATTTGGTGAGAACATTCTTCAACATGTATGTAAGCTCCTATAAAAATTTCATTGCATTTGGATCAACCATTTGGAAGATATGATGGATTCGAATCTGGGGTTGTCCGTTGCCTGACGCCTTCGAATCCATGTTTCGAACCCATGCTTCGACTCCATCCTTCGAATCCATCCAAAGCGCGTGCGTATCGATGATGTGGCGCTACTTCTCTGGGTCGATCCATCTTCCTCGCCGAGTTTACAGGGTTGAATCCTTCTTTTACTCCGAGCTTTACTGGGTCGAATCCTTCTTTTACTCCGAGTTTCACTGGGTTGAATTCATGGATTCGAGATAGTGGATCCGAAGGTGTCCGTTCGAATCGATTGGGGTTGATCGATTCGAAGCTGCTTGATGGATTCGAAGAAGCCTAGGTTGCCATCTGCCATCGATACGAACGTATCGATTCGAAGCATGCCGTCTCTTCCCATCTTAACCGATGCAAACCTCACTGAGCCGAATCCATGATGATCGATACGAAGTCCTCCATCGAGTCGAACAAACACCTGGTCGATGCGAAGTCATTGGTCGAATCCGTGCCTATCGATGCGAACTCCATCGATTCGAAGCAATTCCTACGTGCTGTGCCTTCGATCGATTCGAACCTGATGGTTTCGAAATGACCAAAAACCTTGATAGGTTCGAACCTGATGGATTCGAAATGAGTACCATCCTGACCTCTCGATGGATTCGAACAGCCATGCCTTTCCTACCTTGCATCAATCATAACTCCTTCATATGAACTCCGATTAACCTGAAATTTGAAACATAGCCTTTCCTAATCCTTATCATCATCTCCAATTAATTTCGTCTTGATCGGAGCTCAACCAAATTTTGACGATATCGATCGTAGCCTTGTTTCCAACCCTGATATCCATCATTCCTTGCCAATTTGTCGATATTCCAGTTTTGACCAAAAATGGGATAACACTTTGCCCCCAAAACATGCCTTGTGATAACAAGGCGTGTTTTGAATAGTTTCGAATCCAATATCCAAAGTCCATAGCCATATCGCCAGAGTATGTCATCCTTGACTGCTTCGAGTCGACGCCCAATTCCAAATCCAATAACCAAAGCCTTAGCCAATCCTTTATCCATCCGAACTCGACAATCGAGTCCTAATCCATCCTTATCCAATAGCCAATAACCGAATCCAGGACCTCTCTGGGTCGATATCCGAATCCATAACCTCTCCGGGCTTTTGCCAAGCGTAATCCACACTTGATAACCTTGGTCCAGTGTCCCTGGACGTTGAGCTAACCTCTTCGGGTTCTTGCCAAGCGCAATCCACACCTGACGACCGTGGTCCAGTGTCCCTGGACGTTGTACAAAGCCATGGCTTAAGTCCTAAGCCGAATCCTGGTCTCTCCGGACCCTTGTTGAGCATAGTCCATACTCAACGACCTGAAACAATAATCGATAATATGGGGCCTAAGTCCTAGGCCGAATCCTGGTCACTCCGGACCCTTGCCGAGCATAGTCCATACTCGACGACCTGAATGAGTCAATCTATCACGTTCGGGCAAAGTGACTCACCCCTTGCCAGGCATAATCCATACCTGATGACCGTTTATCAAAAACCAGATGAAAATACAATCAAAATCCAATCCAACATCCAAACCCAAAAATCCAAATCCAAAACCAGAAAACCAGAAAACCAAACCAGCATTCAAAACCGAAAACAATCATCCAAAGAAAAATCTAAATCAAAAGAAAGCAAAACCAGGAGCTTGATTCAAACTCCAAAACCAAAATCCGAAAAGAAAAGTAGTGTCCAATCCAAAAACAAAAGATAGATTTCACAAACCATAGCATTGCAGTTTATCATCATTCAGAGCATGCCTAGGGGCTATCTCCGTCCCCGTACATGTGTAAATGACTTGGTTGCTTGCTAACAGTTCGCTACTTATTCCATATTATCCTGGTCAATGGATGATCAATCAACCATCGTCCCTGGGCCTCACATCATCACGGCGTGAGGTGGTCGGTGGTTGCTCCTGCTCCACCGTTGCGTTCCGTGTTCCGACGTATTGCCGTAACTGTCCATTCCTTACATGCTCCTCGATTATATCCTTCAAGTGCCTGCAGCTGTTGGTGTCATGTCCGTCTAAGTCATGGAAGAGACAATGCCTCCCTGATGCCCTCTCTCGTTCAGAAGGCTCTCTCCTGGCTGGCCTTCGGTAGGGAAGGCGATTTCGAGTATCCATGTATATCCGCTCCAGCGTCTCGTTCAATCCTGTGTATGTGGAAAACTTTGGATCCTTCCATCGCTTCCTAGCGTTTCCAGAATCATCATCCAATTTCCTTTTTCCTTTGTCTTTATCCGAACCACTGCTGGATACTGCTTCAACCTCGACTGCACTAACCTTTTTCAACTTTAAATCCGTACTTGCATCTTCTTGCCGAAGGAACCTTTCTGCCTCGTGAAAGAATTCGTCGAGATCTTGTGGGGGATCTCGTATCAGAGATACCTTGAAATCCGAGTTCTCCCTGACTCCTGATACTGCTGCATTAAAACCATCGATGGATCAGGCCGATCCACCGAAGCGACTGCCGCACTGAATCGAGTTAGAAAAGCTCTAAGCGATTCATCCATCCTTTGCTTTACCGATGTCAATGTCATCACGTTCTTCGGTCTCTTGACATGAACCCGAAACTGCCCCAAAAACCTTTTCACTAATTCCCTCCAAGTCCTGATAGATCCTTCTTCCAGCTGCCTAAACCACATTGCAGCTAAGTCCGTCAAATACAAAGGGAAGCATCGGGCCATCACTTCCTCCGATGCCCCCAGCACCTCCATGTGTCTGGTGTACCTCATCAAGTGATCTGTTGGATCTGCCTTACCATCATATACCTCCACGCTAGGTAGCTTAAATTTAGGTGGATTCTGAGCTATCCTTATTTCCCGAGAAAACGGACTCCTATTCACTCCTTCCAAGTCTCCGTTGGTCAAACCACCTCGCACAGTTCTTCTGATAATTTCCACTAATCCGGTATTGTCTGTTGGGGGTTGCCCCCATGCCCCCGAGGGAACTCTGGTACATATTCCTCGTGTGGTTCACTAGTAGCAATGTTAGCTCTAGCTTGTTGAACTCCTTCCAAAGGTCTTCCTGTGTTGGATCCTGTGGGCCTGCCCCCAAGCCCTTGTTGATTGCTTTGTGGCTCTGTATCCTGTTCTCCATTGGGTTCCACAACCCTAGTCCCTTGTCCTGCATCCACAGCGGTTGCTGCTGTCCCTAGGTTCTGCATCCCTGCAGCTCTCATTTGCTCAAAGAAAGCCTGCATCATTTCCTGTTGGTTCTTCAACAATCTCTCTTGCAAAGAATTTGCCATAGCCTCCATTTCATCCCGGGTTATGTAGACTGAAGCTTGTCCTTCCCCGGCTCCGGAGGATGCTTGTTGACTTCCTTCCCGTTGGCTTCTCTCAGCCCTTTGCCTTCTACTATTTTGCCTAGTCATTGTCCTTGAATCCAAACTCTTTAAAATCTTCAAATCCAACTTTCAAATCCGATGTAGCGGGCGCTAGCCTTTCTCAGTGAAAGCACCAAAGTGTTTGCGCCAAAATTGGTCACAAACCCCGAATACCGTGAAAGCACTAGTGTATGAATACAAATCAATAATATTCAAACACAAATCTCAGATCTCAGCAAATACTAAACAGTAATCCCAAAATAAAGTGTCACGGTCCAAATTCCAGCGTTCAAAAATCGACATCCGTACTCCACTGTACTTGAATGCCGCAGATTCAAACGTCGAAATTCGAGTCGTGCCGGAGCTTATAACACCATTAAGTAAAACAACACAGCGGAAGGAAAAGAATATATCGATATACAACATTTGATACAATAATGATACAATATGAATCAATATCAGAGATACAAGATAAAATGCTACAGCGGAATAACAAAATGATATAACAGCGGAAACAAAACTTCAATCAGCAACTGCGACTCCAATCCAATGCTCCAAAGCCAAACTCCAAATCACAAGCTCGAACCACCATCTCGTTTCACCAAGATAAGCAAGTCTGGTCCGAATCTAGAGACTCCAATGTCCAAGCCAATGCCAAAGTGAAAGCTGAAAGCTACTGAATCGATATCTATATCTACTATCTGAAAACCCCAACTCTAGACTGCCCGTGTGGGAAATAGTGGGCACCCAGAGTTTAGGAAAGGAACAATAAACTCCAGGTCAGTCATGGGACTGGTATGAGCAAACAAAAACATTTGGTCTTTAAAACAAACAAAAGAATTTAAATTTGAAATCCGCAATGTTTTTTGAAAAATGAAACTACCATAAGGCCTCCCGGCACACACACAATGCAAACGCACACATGGGGGAGATTTCTCCTTATGATAGTCAAACATGCTTACTACGAGGAAAATTCTTTGATATTATTACTAGTGCATAGTGGAAAATCTTTCGAAAGTATAATATAAATCCTAGCCAGCATAGGTACCATGATACTATGCCTACTATAGCTGCCATGTTAAATGGCAGGTTCTACAACTAAAACCGTACAAGGAACGTATTGGATGAATGGGTTTCCAACAAATGGTCAGGCTAAGGAACTTCCTATTGCCACATGGGTACGCCTCTGGCGGGACGTCCCGAGAACTAACGTTACGGTTAGATCTCTGCCAACACAAGGCCGGGTTACCTCTGTAACTAGGTAACTACTACACGAATATGTCATCCCCCGGTCCTTTGGGACCTTTATCCGAGAGCTCTCCAACAACAACATCACACAGTAATAATGAAGTGTGTCCACATGAGCAAATATCTGGGCTCCATACCATGATACCACCCTTTACCAGAAGGGAATGACACACCCTAAAGGGCGCGACCCTCATAACCTTGCCGCATCTTTCCTGTTTCGACCATTTCCGGGGAGTGAGGTCCTGACGAAGTCTCGTCCACAAAGCTACGCTTTGTGCAACAAAGCCATGCTTTGGGTCCACAGATGACCAAAGCAATGATCACAAAGATAAATGATCAAACAAATGATCATATCACAAACGATCAACCAATGATCATCACACAGCAGCACTCAGCATGTCACATTACCAAATTGGGAATATATCACTGATAAATATCAACTACATAACCTCTGAGCTCGTACATCTCAGAGAAGGGTGTTAAGCTAAGAGAATAAATTCTCCGCCACCAGCAGAAATGTATTTGATAGAGATCGGTTAATATCTCAAAGTGTAATGTCGGACATACAACCATACAAGTCTGTTCCGGGTTCGAACAGAACCGAAGGCACTTCCAAAGAAGCCCTTGCAAATCCGGGTATTCACAAACCCGATCGGACTTCCCATCACTAAGGGAGGACTCTATACCGGAGCAACTCAGTGCAGAGTCAATCGATAGGTCATCCTATCGTTCTCGCAAACACCCGGTCTTCACCACCGGTCTTCAATGCTATCCATAACGACGTATCACATATTCGGAATGGGCTATATGACACAAAGGTCCTCTCCCGGCTAAACCGAATAGTGAGCGCAATATTTTAAAAATATATGGATATGGGATCTCAGTTAAGTCACAACTTAAAACTCAAAAACCTTTCATCAAATGGTTAAGACAAATTACCATTTTACGAATCTTTTTAAATAAAAAGATTTATTTCAAAACCTTTAATGGTTTAACAATTTCTACATTTAAATCTTTTAAACAAAAGATTATCTTAAGGATCCCCTTTAAATTCTATGACAAAGATCACCAATCTTAAATAAAGATTTATTTCTAGCCTTTCAAAACAATTCCACTTCAAATTGAATTAACTCATTGGTCTTTAAATAAAAGAGTCATTCCATAGCTTTCAAAATAATTTCCAAAGGTTCATTCATATTTTGGAAAATTATTTTTTTAATTCAAACTTGAAATTCCTTATGAATTTGAGATTCATTACTTATGTGAAAGCTACTAGCATTTAAAAACAAACAGTTTTACTTCGGAAAACCCGATTTCAATTTCACTAGTTAAAGCCTTTCAAATATAAAATTCAAATTCCCAAACCAATAAGATTTAGTTTCAAATCTTGAATTTAAATTCAAATCAACTAATTAAATTTCAAAACTTAATCCATTTATTCGAAATAGCTTTTATTTTTGAAAACTTCCTTTTTAAAAGCCTTTTCCACTTTTAACCCAATTTCATTTTCCAAACCGTTTAAATTCAAAAATCCAAGATTTAAAACCATTTCAAAAATCTGTGACTTAACCGATTTCCACGTGCAATCCATATTTGTGTGTGTATAGTGTGGTCCAGGGGTTTAACGCAATAGTGCATAACATCAATCAGCACAGATTCAAATACAGCAATATATTTGATAAGCGATATAAATTATAACGCTTATATTTGATAAGCGGTATGAACCATAACGCTTATTTTTCATTTACAGATCACAGGTACATATATCACAGAAAATAAATTACAGTAAACATAGTTCAAATCAAACAAAGTTTAAACAATTAGGGATATCAAGCAGTTCAATCATTCAATAGAATCCAATCATCTATAAACAATATCAATTAATTATCTGATTAATTCAAATCAGATTAGTCACTAATCTTAGTTAATAAATGTTAACTAATTACAACCTATTTAATTAATATTTCTTAATTGATTACTATAATTAATCACTTCTTGATTAATAATTTTTTCTAAATTGCTTAATTTATTACATCCAGTAAATATCAATTTTTACTTCACTAAGTGATTACCATCCATTAATTAATTAATATTTACCAAAGCATCCAATGTTTAAATTAATTTCACTTGATTAATTAATCTAAACTTATTAAACTCACTAATTATATTATGTAATTAATTTCTTAATTACTTAATCAAGTTATCATTTACAAGATATTTTAAATCAATTTACTTAAATTTATTTTCAAATATCATTTTAAATTTAAGATTTTAAAATGAATCCAAATTATCTTTAACAAAATTTTACAACACAATTTTTTTTTAAACCTTTCATTTCATAAGTTTAAGAAGCTCTCATTTAATAAAGAAGCTTAGAAGAATTTAAAACCAAATTCATATTTAAATTCAAATCAATTTGAATTATACTTTAAACATTTCAAATTTCTTAACACATTTTAAATTTTAAATCCTTCCTACATTTCAAAACTGAAATACTTATTTGAAATTTTAATCCAGATTGGTTTTCAGATTTAAAGACTCTACTTACATTTTAAACTATATTTTAAAGTTCAAAATTATTTAACCATTTCAAGTATTTAAAAGATTTAAATTTAAACTCAAAAAAATTGAAGTTTACATTAAATTCCAGATTTAAAAATACAGATTTAAACTCATTTTAAAACTCCAATTCAAAATTTCAAACTTCCAATTCAATTGCAAAACTATATATGGATTTCACTTATAAGTTTTAAAACCCAATTTAAATTTAAAAACATAAATTATTTCAAATTTTAGACAATCAAATTTGAATTCATATTCAATTTCACATTTTCAAAACTCAGTCTAATTTCAACTTGCATTTTAATCTTTACATTTAAATTTAAAAACAGAAAACAGGGTTTTTTCTAGTTTTATTTAAAATCCAAAGTAAAATTTAAAAATTCAAATGATTTCAAACCCAAGATTTAAACTATTGAATTCTTATTTATTTTCAGGTTTAAAACATAGTTTAGATTTTAGTTTGCATTTAAAACTCTACTTCTAATATAAATTTTTTTTTTAAAAAAAAAAAAACTGTAACAGGCTCTGCTTTTATACTAAAACCTGAAACATTTACCTACCCGAGCCTCACTTGTATTCACTTCGAGTCAAAACTATATTTGCTTCGAGCAAATCCCAGTATACTTCGAGTTTTCCTTCCAAAAATCCCGAGACAAAACCCTGTAACCATCAGCTCTTCACACATATGCACACTCCTCCTGTGCACCACCTAACCATCTCCGGCCACATCTGCCATCATCTCTGGCCATCTCCTCATCGATCAGTCAACCCACATCACAACTGAGCATTCAAAAGCCAAGAATTCAACTTGAATTTAAATTCAAGTTTTAAATCCCAAAACCTGGAAATCTTTCCCCCTCTTCAATGTCTAACCTGTCAACACCCATTTCTCCCAACTCCGGCCACCATTACCGACCAAACTCCGGCGACCACTCCATCAACCCACCATCTATCATTACCCAAAACAGTTTTGAACTCGATGCATTATTGAAGCCACAGCAATAAATTTTCTTATGCCCAGGTAAAACTAGGTCAACTTCTGACATTTTCAATTCTCTTCACCAAAAATTCATTTGTATTTCAAATTGGCATTTTACCTATAATCTATGATAGATAACTATCTCCAGAAGCAAATTCACTCAGATCAATTGCAAGCTTCAATTTATTTTGACCAAATTGTAAAACACAGTGTTGGGACTGCATTTTGTATTTAACACTGTAAATTTTAATTTTTTTTTTTAAATTCAAATATTAGTTTAAGTATTCAATTCATACTCTTGAATTAATGAAACTGGATGATCAAATTTCTATTTACAAAAATTTGTTCTGTAACACTTTGACTTCCAGAGTTAATTACAAAGTCTTTATATCCCTTTTTTTTTTCTTCTTATTAATACAGTTTTTAAACTCTAACCTATTTTGCATAACATACTATATTTATATCTTAAACTATAACAGGGATTTGAGTATGGTATCAAGATTTTTGAACTGAATCCTGGACAACAAGATCACATACTCAACTGCATACATACATTCAGTATAAAAAAAAATGAACTTAAATTATAACATGCAAACATACTTATTCCAGAGATAAACAAGCAACTAATTTCTACTTGAGTTTATTTAGTAAAAATTGTTACTCACAGGCATTTCAAAACAGAGAAGGAGAAATTTGCTCACCTTATTTGTTGAAGGCAGAGACCAGAGAATGTAAAGCCTGGAATTGCCTTTGTTGTTGAATTTAAGTCCTGCTTTTGGTTTTTAAAACTGCTCATTTGAAGCTTGGTGAAGTTGTTTGAATCTGAATTGCTTTCTAGTTGAATCTGCATTTAATTTTTTTATTTCAACTGTTTTTAAATTTATACTTTAATACTGATTTAAAATATGAATTCAAGTTTTTAAGAAAAATTTACTTATCTTAATTTAATCCCAGAGGAAACTGCCCTGCTCCATCTTCTATTTGTTTTGTTTGAGATCATCTTGAACTAGAATATTTTGCTTAAATCTTGATCTGGACTGATCAAGTTGAGTTGCTGGCTTGCTGTAAACCTTAGTTGTTGGAGCTTTAAACTTATTTCTAAAAGAAATACATGCATGTTGGCTGGTGATATCTGCCTGGATATTTCCAGATTTGATCTTTACTTTCCATTTGCTTTCCAGTCTCAGGTTGTTTGTGGAATTTTAGATCTGAAGCTTGAATTCTCATTTGCTTAAACTTGCTCTTGAATCAGGTATGAACTTGATTTGAATGCAATTTTGTTTTTGTTCCCAGACTTTAGTCTGTTGATGTTTGACTCTTGTTGAATTGCTTGTGAATCAGGTTTCCAATTGAATCAAAAAAAAAAAAAATTGATTTCCAGGCTTCTGTTTATTCCAGGGCTTTAAATTCTTGCTTTAGATTTAAGGTTGAAGCTTGTTAAACTGAAAGAGTTTGATCTTTTGAACATATCTTGTTTTCAGATTTTGTTGAATCCATGCTTAGCTTCCAGGTTGAACTCTTTCTTCAATCTTGTCTTACAGTTTTAAACAGAGCTTTGCAATTCTTTTTTTCTCTCAGTTTTGAAAAAAAAACAGGAAATAGGCTGAGGTTTGAATACTGATTTTGATTTTAATTTGTTTAATCCATATTTTGTAATTTTAGATTAAAAGAGAAAAAGAAACTTGCTTGCCACTTGTATCAATTAGTGTTAACACTTGTCAAAACTTTTGTTTATTTATCTACACTTGTTTTAAAACAACTTAATATACATACACTTGTCTTTTACTAAGGAATTAGTATTTATTAAATGTTAATTAGTATTTAATTAGATGTTAATTATAAAATAAATGTGAGCTTGTATTTAACCAATTAGTTAATATATATACTTATTTGCATATGGAAAATTTTGAAATGAATACATTAGATTTATAAAATAAAAGTTTATACAAATATTATAAAAATCCAAAACAAACTAAAAATATTCATACATTTACAAATTTTTCAAAATTTATTTTAATTTTATACATTTTGGTTTGGTCCTTAATTTTGATTCTAATTTATAAACATACTTATCAATTTTATATTCACAATAAAATTTTCAAAGCTTTTAAATTCCAAATTCAATTAAGAATGCATATTATTATTTATTCTGTAAATCTTCAAATTGATTCAACTTTTAAATCTAAAAATTTAAAATTTACTACCAAAATTCCATAATTTAATTCCAAAAATTAAATAATTTGTCAAATTATCTTGTTCAAAATTCAGGAATGTTACAGACTTCCCTCCTTAAGAAAATTTCGTCCTCGAAATTTGAAAGTAGGAAACGACAAAGAATGGATACAAAAAGATAGAGATACAGTTTGCAAATCAAACTGGGTATTTATTCTGCATTTGGCTTACCAAATCAGAATATCAATAATGGATACAAGAACGAATCAAGATACTCGAGTCACCAGATCTACGAATACACAGGGGTATTGATTAGTTCCAATGATAACTAACCACTCGTAGAATTTATCTGGACCCAACTGATATATGGATACTATTCTAACATTTTTAGTTTAAACAGCCAAAATATACTTAACAACCATAGCAACCAAAGCAAACAATTCATCCAAACAAACAATTCTGACCCATCTGGAGTTTATGTCCCATGCAAAGATATCAAAGCTCCTTCCTGGAGCTTCCAGGAATCATCAAAGAATTGAGAAGACGAATCGAAGGAAATTGATAGAGAAAGTTGTTTCCGCTATTGCAGGACATCGACCATTTATAGTCATATTCCCTTGTCCCCAATCTCGTCCTCTTCTCGCACTCATACTTACTATCGGTGAATAGTAAGAGAATTTACTGAGGCATTCGAACGAATATCTTAAGGATATACTCATTCTAGGGTTTACTTCACCCTATCTCTAATGAGTTACTTAATGTGTTATACTCCTGAGCTAAAGTTTCAACCTTCAGCTCTGATACCAAATGTCACGGTCCAAATTCCAGCGTTCAAAAATCGACATCCGTACTCCACTGTACTTGAATGCCGCAGATTCAAACGTCGAAATTCGAGTCGTGCCGGAGCTTATAACACCATTAAGTAAAACAACACAGCGGAAGGAAAAGAATATATCGATATACAACATTTGATACAATAATGATACAATATGAATCAATATCAGAGATACAAGATAAAATGCTACAGCGGAATAACAAAATGATATAACAGCGGAAACAAAACTTCAATCAGCAACTGCGACTCCAATCCAATGCTCCAAAGCCAAACTCCAAATCACAAGCTCGAACCACCATCTCGTTTCACCAAGATAAGCAAGTCTGGTCCGAATCTAGAGACTCCAATGTCCAAGCCAATGCCAAAGTGAAAGCTGAAAGCTACTGAATCGATATCTATATCTACTATCTGAAAACCCCAACTCTAGACTGCCCGTGTGGGAAATAGTGGGCACCCAGAGTTTAGGAAAGGAACAATAAACTCCAGGTCAGTCATGGGACTGGTATGAGCAAACAAAAACATTTGGTCTTTAAAACAAACAAAAGAATTTAAATTTGAAATCCGCAATGTTTTTTGAAAAATGAAACTACCATAAGGCCTCCCGGCACACACACAATGCAAACGCACACATGGGGGAGATTTCTCCTTATGATAGTCAAACATGCTTACTACGAGGAAAATTCTTTGATATTATTACTAGTGCATAGTGGAAAATCTTTCGAAAGTATAATATAAATCCTAGCCAGCATAGGTACCATGATACTATGCCTACTATAGCTGCCATGTTAAATGGCAGGTTCTACAACTAAAACCGTACAAGGAACGTATTGGATGAATGGGTTTCCAACAAATGGTCAGGCTAAGGAACTTCCTATTGCCACATGGGTACGCCTCTGGCGGGACGTCCCGAGAACTAACGTTACGGTTAGATCTCTGCCAACACAAGGCCGGGTTACCTCTGTAACTAGGTAACTACTACACGAATATGTCATCCCCCGGTCCTTTGGGACCTTTATCCGAGAGCTCTCCAACAACAACATCACACAGTAATAATGAAGTGTGTCCACATGAGCAAATATCTGGGCTCCATACCATGATACCACCCTTTACCAGAAGGGAATGACACACCCTAAAGGGCGCGACCCTCATAACCTTGCCGCATCTTTCCTGTTTCGACCATTTCCGGGGAGTGAGGTCCTGACGAAGTCTCGTCCACAAAGCTACGCTTTGTGCAACAAAGCCATGCTTTGGGTCCACAGATGACCAAAGCAATGATCACAAAGATAAATGATCAAACAAATGATCATATCACAAACGATCAACCAATGATCATCACACAGCAGCACTCAGCATGTCACATTACCAAATTGGGAATATATCACTGATAAATATCAACTACATAACCTCTGAGCTCGTACATCTCAGAGAAGGGTGTTAAGCTAAGAGAATAAATTCTCCGCCACCAGCAGAAATGTATTTGATAGAGATCGGTTAATATCTCAAAGTGTAATGTCGGACATACAACCATACAAGTCTGTTCCGGGTTCGAACAGAACCGAAGGCACTTCCAAAGAAGCCCTTGCAAATCCGGGTATTCACAAACCCGATCGGACTTCCCATCACTAAGGGAGGACTCTATACCGGAGCAACTCAGTGCAGAGTCAATCGATAGGTCATCCTATCGTTCTCGCAAACACCCGGTCTTCACCACCGGTCTTCAATGCTATCCATAACGACGTATCACATATTCGGAATGGGCTATATGACACAAAGGTCCTCTCCCGGCTAAACCGAATAGTGAGCGCAATATTTTAAAAATATATGGATATGGGATCTCAGTTAAGTCACAACTTAAAACTCAAAAACCTTTCATCAAATGGTTAAGACAAATTACCATTTTACGAATCTTTTTAAATAAAAAGATTTATTTCAAAACCTTTAATGGTTTAACAATTTCTACATTTAAATCTTTTAAACAAAAGATTATCTTAAGGATCCCCTTTAAATTCTATGACAAAGATCACCAATCTTAAATAAAGATTTATTTCTAGCCTTTCAAAACAATTCCACTTCAAATTGAATTAACTCATTGGTCTTTAAATAAAAGAGTCATTCCATAGCTTTCAAAATAATTTCCAAAGGTTCATTCATATTTTGGAAAATTATTTTTTTAATTCAAACTTGAAATTCCTTATGAATTTGAGATTCATTACTTATGTGAAAGCTACTAGCATTTAAAAACAAACAGTTTTACTTCGGAAAACCCGATTTCAATTTCACTAGTTAAAGCCTTTCAAATATAAAATTCAAATTCCCAAACCAATAAGATTTAGTTTCAAATCTTGAATTTAAATTCAAATCAACTAATTAAATTTCAAAACTTAATCCATTTATTCGAAATAGCTTTTATTTTTGAAAACTTCCTTTTTAAAAGCCTTTTCCACTTTTAACCCAATTTCATTTTCCAAACCGTTTAAATTCAAAAATCCAAGATTTAAAACCATTTCAAAAATCTGTGACTTAACCGATTTCCACGTGCAATCCATATTTGTGTGTGTATAGTGTGGTCCAGGGGTTTAACGCAATAGTGCATAACATCAATCAGCACAGATTCAAATACAGCAATATATTTGATAAGCGATATAAATTATAACGCTTATATTTGATAAGCGGTATGAACCATAACGCTTATTTTTCATTTACAGATCACAGGTACATATATCACAGAAAATAAATTACAGTAAACATAGTTCAAATCAAACAAAGTTTAAACAATTAGGGATATCAAGCAGTTCAATCATTCAATAGAATCCAATCATCTATAAACAATATCAATTAATTATCTGATTAATTCAAATCAGATTAGTCACTAATCTTAGTTAATAAATGTTAACTAATTACAACCTATTTAATTAATATTTCTTAATTGATTACTATAATTAATCACTTCTTGATTAATAATTTTTTCTAAATTGCTTAATTTATTACATCCAGTAAATATCAATTTTTACTTCACTAAGTGATTACCATCCATTAATTAATTAATATTTACCAAAGCATCCAATGTTTAAATTAATTTCACTTGATTAATTAATCTAAACTTATTAAACTCACTAATTATATTATGTAATTAATTTCTTAATTACTTAATCAAGTTATCATTTACAAGATATTTTAAATCAATTTACTTAAATTTATTTTCAAATATCATTTTAAATTTAAGATTTTAAAATGAATCCAAATTATCTTTAACAAAATTTTACAACACATTTTTTTTTTTTAAACCTTTCATTTCATAAGTTTAAGAAGCTCTCATTTAATAAAGAAGCTTAGAAGAATTTAAAACCAAATTCATATTTAAATTCAAATCAATTTGAATTATACTTTAAACATTTCAAATTTCTTAACACATTTTAAATTTTAAATCCTTCCTACATTTCAAAACTGAAATACTTATTTGAAATTTTAATCCAGATTGGTTTTCAGATTTAAAGACTCTACTTACATTTTAAACTATATTTTAAAGTTCAAAATTATTTAACCATTTCAAGTATTTAAAAGATTTAAATTTAAACTCAAAAAAAATTGAAGTTTACATTAAATTCCAGATTTAAAAATACAGATTTAAACTCATTTTAAAACTCCAATTCAAAATTTCAAACTTCCAATTCAATTGCAAAACTATATATGGATTTCACTTATAAGTTTTAAAACCCAATTTAAATTTAAAAACATAAATTATTTCAAATTTTAGACAATCAAATTTGAATTCATATTCAATTTCACATTTTCAAAACTCAGTCTAATTTCAACTTGCATTTTAATCTTTACATTTAAATTTAAAAACAGAAAACAGGGTTTTTTCTAGTTTTATTTAAAATCCAAAGTAAAATTTAAAAATTCAAATGATTTCAAACCCAAGATTTAAACTATTGAATTCTTATTTATTTTCAGGTTTAAAACATAGTTTAGATTTTAGTTTGCATTTAAAACTCTACTTCTAATATAAATTTTTTTTTAAAAAAAAAAAAAACTGTAACAGGCTCTGCTTTTATACTAAAACCTGAAACATTTACCTACCCGAGCCTCACTTGTATTCACTTCGAGTCAAAACTATATTTGCTTCGAGCAAATCCCAGTATACTTCGAGTTTTCCTTCCAAAAATCCCGAGACAAAACCCTGTAACCATCAGCTCTTCACACATATGCACACTCCTCCTGTGCACCACCTAACCATCTCCGGCCACATCTGCCATCATCTCTGGCCATCTCCTCATCGATCAGTCAACCCACATCACAACTGAGCATTCAAAAGCCAAGAATTCAACTTGAATTTAAATTCAAGTTTTAAATCCCAAAACCTGGAAATCTTTCCCCCTCTTCAATGTCTAACCTGTCAACACCCATTTCTCCCAACTCCGGCCACCATTACCGACCAAACTCCGGCGACCACTCCATCAACCCACCATCTATCATTACCCAAAACAGTTTTGAACTCGATGCATTATTGAAGCCACAGCAATAAATTTTCTTATGCCCAGGTAAAACTAGGTCAACTTCTGACATTTTCAATTCTCTTCACCAAAAATTCATTTGTATTTCAAATTGGCATTTTACCTATAATCTATGATAGATAACTATCTCCAGAAGCAAATTCACTCAGATCAATTGCAAGCTTCAATTTATTTTGACCAAATTGTAAAACACAGTGTTGGGACTGCATTTTGTATTTAACACTGTAAATTTTAATTTTTTTTTTTAAATTCAAATATTAGTTTAAGTATTCAATTCATACTCTTGAATTAATGAAACTGGATGATCAAATTTCTATTTACAAAAATTTGTTCTGTAACACTTTGACTTCCAGAGTTAATTACAAAGTCTTTATATCCCTTTTTTTTTTCTTCTTATTAATACAGTTTTTAAACTCTAACCTATTTTGCATAACATACTATATTTATATCTTAAACTATAACAGGGATTTGAGTATGGTATCAAGATTTTTGAACTGAATCCTGGACAACAAGATCACATACTCAACTGCATACATACATTCAGTATAAAAAAAAATGAACTTAAATTATAACATGCAAACATACTTATTCCAGAGATAAACAAGCAACTAATTTCTACTTGAGTTTATTTAGTAAAAATTGTTACTCACAGGCATTTCAAAACAGAGAAGGAGAAATTTGCTCACCTTATTTGTTGAAGGCAGAGACCAGAGAATGTAAAGCCTGGAATTGCCTTTGTTGTTGAATTTAAGTCCTGCTTTTGGTTTTTAAAACTGCTCATTTGAAGCTTGGTGAAGTTGTTTGAATCTGAATTGCTTTCTAGTTGAATCTGCATTTAATTTTTTTATTTCAACTGTTTTTAAATTTATACTTTAATACTGATTTAAAATATGAATTCAAGTTTTTAAGAAAAATTTACTTATCTTAATTTAATCCCAGAGGAAACTGCCCTGCTCCATCTTCTATTTGTTTTGTTTGAGATCATCTTGAACTAGAATATTTTGCTTAAATCTTGATCTGGACTGATCAAGTTGAGTTGCTGGCTTGCTGTAAACCTTAGTTGTTGGAGCTTTAAACTTATTTCTAAAAGAAATACATGCATGTTGGCTGGTGATATCTGCCTGGATATTTCCAGATTTGATCTTTACTTTCCATTTGCTTTCCAGTCTCAGGTTGTTTGTGGAATTTTAGATCTGAAGCTTGAATTCTCATTTGCTTAAACTTGCTCTTGAATCAGGTATGAACTTGATTTGAATGCAATTTTGTTTTTGTTCCCAGACTTTAGTCTGTTGATGTTTGACTCTTGTTGAATTGCTTGTGAATCAGGTTTCCAATTGAATCAAAAAAAAAAAAAAATTGATTTCCAGGCTTCTGTTTATTCCAGGGCTTTAAATTCTTGCTTTAGATTTAAGGTTGAAGCTTGTTAAACTGAAAGAGTTTGATCTTTTGAACATATCTTGTTTTCAGATTTTGTTGAATCCATGCTTAGCTTCCAGGTTGAACTCTTTCTTCAATCTTGTCTTACAGTTTTAAACAGAGCTTTGCAATTCTTTTTTTCTCTCAGTTTTGAAAAAAAAACAGGAAATAGGCTGAGGTTTGAATACTGATTTTGATTTTAATTTGTTTAATCCATATTTTGTAATTTTAGATTAAAAGAGAAAAAGAAACTTGCTTGCCACTTGTATCAATTAGTGTTAACACTTGTCAAAACTTTTGTTTATTTATCTACACTTGTTTTAAAACAACTTAATATACATACACTTGTCTTTTACTAAGGAATTAGTATTTATTAAATGTTAATTAGTATTTAATTAGATGTTAATTATAAAATAAATGTGAGCTTGTATTTAACCAATTAGTTAATATATATACTTATTTGCATATGGAAAATTTTGAAATGAATACATTAGATTTATAAAATAAAAGTTTATACAAATATTATAAAAATCCAAAACAAACTAAAAATATTCATACATTTACAAATTTTTCAAAATTTATTTTAATTTTATACATTTTGGTTTGGTCCTTAATTTTGATTCTAATTTATAAACATACTTATCAATTTTATATTCACAATAAAATTTTCAAAGCTTTTAAATTCCAAATTCAATTAAGAATGCATATTATTATTTATTCTGTAAATCTTCAAATTGATTCAACTTTTAAATCTAAAAATTTAAAATTTACTACCAAAATTCCATAATTTAATTCCAAAAATTAAATAATTTGTCAAATTATCTTGTTCAAAATTCAGGAATGTTACATAAAGAACAAAGACTCAGGTTTTATAGTGGTTCGGCTATCTCCGGCCTACGTCCACTCTAAAGTTTTTATCCTTTTATTGATTATCCTTGATGATTACAGATGATTACAGCAGTTACAAAGTCCAAAACTTGAAATAAATAGCAGTAATGATGTTATGGAATGATTCTGGCAGCGTCCGGGCGTGCTTTCTCTCTGCAAATTCTCCGACCTCTTTTCTGAATGACCATGGGCTCTATTTATAAGCGTAGGAGGCTGATATTTCTCCTAAAATCCGAGAAGACCGCTTCAGGCACGTGAGGGGGCCCATATACCCGAAATCTGAAGGTCCGGGCCCACCTTGGGATCGATTCGAAGTAAGGTTCGAATCGATCAAGATATCATCCAATTGAGCTGAAATTTGGTGAGAACATTCCTCAACATGTATGTAAGCTCCTGTAAAAATTTCATTGCATTTGGATCAACCGTTTGGAAGATATGATGGATTCGAATCTGGGGTTGTCCGTTGCCTGACGCCTTCAAATCCATGTTTCGAACCCATGCTTCGACTCCATCCTTCGAATCCATCCAAAGAGCGTGCGTATCGATGACGTGGCACTACTTCTCTGGGCCGATCCATCTTCCTCGCCGAGTTTACAGGGTTGAATCCTTCTTTTACTCCGAGCTTTACTGGGTCGAATCCTTCTTTTACTCCGAGTTTCACTGGGTTGAATTCATGGATTCGAGATAGTGGATCCGAAGGTGTCCGTTCGAATCGATTGGGGTTGATCGATTCGAAGCTGCTTGATGGATTCGAAGAAGCCTAGGTTGCCATCTGCCATCGATACGAACGTATCGATTCGAAGCATGCCGTCTCTTCCCATCTTAACCGATGCAAACCTCACTGAGCCGAATCCATGATGATCGATACGAAGTCCTCCATCGAGTCGAACAAACACCTGGTCGATGCGAAGTCATTGGTCGAATCCGTGCCTATCGATGCGAACTCCATCGATTCGAAGCAATTCCTACGTGCTGTGCCTTCGATCGATTCGAACCTGATGGTTTCGAAATGACCAAAAACCTTGATGGGTTCGAACCTGATGGATTCGAAATGAGTACCATCCTGACCTCTCGATGGATTCGAACAACCATGCCTTTCCTACCTTGCATCGATCATAACTCCTTCATATGAACTCCGATTAACCTAAAATTTGAAACATAGCCTTTCCTAATCCTTATCATCATCTCCAATTAATTTCGTCTTGATCGGAGCTCAACCAAATTTTGACGATATCGATCGTAGCCTTGTTTCCAACCTTGATATCCATCATTCCTTGCCAATTTGTCGATATTCCAGTTTTGACCAAAAATGGGATAACAATTCCTAACATCTATTCCTCGTCCATTTGCTTTGGGTTGGTTTGGTTTTATGAATATTTCAATTTTTTGTGTTTTGAAGTTAAATCTTTAAAAATCCTAGCTTTGATGTTTGATCGTGCTTTTGGTGGCATATCGAAGAACCTATAGGGCTGGGTTGTCGATTTGCGTAAACCCCTAGCGCCCATCGCTCGTCCGATCGCAAATTGTTTGGGATTTTGCCCCTTGGGGGCTAGGCTGAGAATACTGGAATTTCCAGTTCAGTCGACTGAACTAGAAGGTCAGTCGACTGAACCGAACCCAAGAATTTTCCTAGGCCAGTATCAGTCGACTGACCATTTTGGGCCAGTCGACTGAGCCTGGAAACCAAAAGTTTCCAAGCATGATTCAGTCGACTGATCATCCAGGTTCAATCGACTGAACCTGGAAATAGAAAGTTTCCAGGATTTGTGTCAGTCGACTGACCATCCTGGTCCAGTCGACTGAATTTGCTGTCTCTGCCTATTTTTCCATTTGTGTTTGAATTTCCAATTTTTAATTGATTCTTGTTTCTCCATTTTGTTGTTATCATCTTTGTTGACTTTGATAACTTCTTTTCGGGATTTTTGGGGAATATCCATTTTGATGGATTTGGTATCGACTTCTTTGAATTTAATTCACGTCTTCGAATGTGAATTTTTGGTGATTGATTGTTTTTACAATCAATTTTGTGATTTGTCACTTTAAAATACAAAGGTTTCTATACTAATAGTAAATATTCAAGCTCTTTCTCAAATATGATTTCAACTCTATTTTTAATACAAAGCTTGTTTATAAAAAACGTTTTCCAATTTATTAGTATACACAAACCTTTACCTCATTCGTTTGAGAAATCTAATTAAACGGCTTAGTAAAACTAGTCATATGAAACACTTGCGCTTACTTCGTTGGTTAATTTTTGGACTCGTTCGATTGAAACTCTTGTGGAAACTTTCAAGTGGAGATCTACAATTTGTTCGCAAATATTTAAGTTAAGCCAATGGTTATGGGACATGAAGCTAAACTCATTTATTCACTAGATTAGTGTAATTGACACTTCTTGATGATTGATGATGATCATTTTTGTGGTTTAGACTAGCGATATGCGATGTCTCTTTGTCCACGTGGGGGACTGTACCAAGTTCTATGGAGCTTCGTATCATTTTTATGGGCTAACGACCCATGGTCTTTTGACTGTTTTTGGAGTTTCAACTGAAATTTGGTGGGGTAGCGACCCATGGTCTTCGGGCCGTTTGTGGAGCCTCGGCTCAAATTGATGGTTAGCGACCATGGAATAGCATTCCGTTTGTGATACACGTGTTGGCGAGTTTTCATGCTCCCGTTTGTGATAGGCCTCCCCCTCTTTTTGATTTCTGGATTTCTAGTTGATGATTTCTAGAATTTGTGTTCCACCAACTTTAGTGATTTACATTGATAAGCTTTATCAATATTTGTGGTTTGGTGAATATGGTAAAGAATATTACATTCTTTTTGGTGCTCAAGATTACTGAGATATTGTATGACTTTTGTTGTTGTTAAATGTATACTTTTTATATTATGACATTATTGCTATCATACTTTTTGGTCATATCTCTTATTCTATCTCATTTTATCTGATATTTATAGCTAGACTGATTCGTTAATTATTTTCTTATTAAATAATACTCGGGTCAGACCGAGATGTTACAGGTGCTTCTGTTTGACTCATCTTTTGAGAATATTTTCTGACTTTTGACTAACTTCTCTGGTTTAGTAGTTTTTGTTGTTATACATACGAGATAGAGACTCCTTGATGTATACATATTCTTTTAGGTAGCACTTGTATCTATTCTTTTGTGATATTGTGGATCTTGTTTGACCACTACTCTGATGTACACTTCTATGCGTTATATTCATATCTATTTTCGCCTTTGTGATATGGATATCTGTGACTGATTTGTGTTATTCTTATTTCTATATTTGTTTTTGAAGATTATATATAGCCACCGTTTAGTAGCTTTGAGTTTGTATCGGTATGTTGGATTTCCTCTTGAATCGAAATGCATGTTATACTATCTGACATATCGGTGCTCGCACAAAGCAATTGCAGATGGTCGCTCCTCAATAGCCTTATACTTCATGCTAGTTGACGGCATTACCTCGTAGTGTTCTTGGCTAGCGTGAGTATAGACGTAGGGCGTCACAGCTTGGTACCGGAGCCAAAACTTCGGAACAATGTAGAATAATCTAGCAAGGATCATCGTCCTAAGTTCTTCTTAGGAGTCGTGCCTTAGGATTTTATCCGAGTCATAGGACCCGTTCTATCCTATTTTCTTTGTGATGCCTTGTTTTATCAATCATGATTGTATGATATTCATTTTGTGAATAACCTTTTTCTTCTTCTTTCTTTCTTTCTTTCTTAAAGAAGAGAAATGGTTAGACCAGGCCGTCCCAGCGTCGGTCAATCCAGTGCTACTCCTCAGGATAGAGTATTTATGTCTGCCCAACAGCTTTTAGATCTTGTAAAGAATGCTCAAGCTGTCGAACCCATTCCAGAGCCTACTCACCCAAATTATGGATTTGCACGCATGTGCAGTGATTATACAAATTTGGGTGGAAAGCCGTTCAAGGGTTCCGAGGGCGTTATCGTAGTCCAAGCTTGGATTAGAACCAACGATCGCATCTTTTCTCGCATGGATCTTATTGATTTGCATCGTGTCCAAGTGGCTTCTAGTATGCTCTAAGAAAGAGCATTAGATTGGTATGAGCTTTTGATTTCTGAAATTATTGAAGTGGATCTTACTTGGGAGCAATTCTAGAAAAGATTTTAATCGAAGATTGTACCAGAAGCTGAAAAAGTGACTTTGGCCCGTCGTTTTATTGACATTGTTCAAGGTGAATCTTCTGTGGCAGATTATGTCGCATCTTTTGAATCCCTCTCTAAACATGGGGTCGAGTATGTAAATACCCCATTGAAGAAAAATCAGAGGTTCTTCTATGGCTTGAATAAGAATCTCAAAAAGCCTTTACTTCTGAAACTGGAAGTTTCTTTTGATCAACTTGTTGATATCGCTCTTCGAATTGAAGAGGCATATAATGAGAGTGATGTTGAAGTTGGGAGTGCCAAACCGAACTTCAAAAACAACAAGAAGAGGCCTAGTAAGTTCAAAGGTCCTTATCCCAATAAGAAAGGGAAACAAGTAGCAAAGACTCCTACTTCTAGCTGTGGAGAATGCTACAATTGTGGTTCTAAGGACCATTATGCAAATAAGTGTTCAAAGCCCCTTACTTGTCGCTATTGCAAAAGCTCAAGACATTATATATCTTCATGTCCCAAACTTCAAAAAAAGAGCGAGGGAAAGCTAAATATTATGCAAGCCCCTAGTAACACTTCTCGTGGTTAAGGTATTTCTCATTCTATTCTTGATGGCATTATTATGTTTCGTGATCATCCTATTCGAGTTCTTTTTGATATGGATGCGTCCCATTCTTTTATATCAAAAGAACTTGGTAATACTTTTTCTTTGAGTGTTATGTCTTTGATGACTTCTTTGAGAATTGCGAATTCAATTGGTGGATCCGCAACACTCAGTTTACTTTATAAAGATGTCGAGATTATTTTATGTGATTATGCTTTCCAAGCCGATTTACATGTTATGCGTTACTTAGACTTTGGAATGATTTTGGGAAAGGATTGGCTTAACCATTATGAAGCCCATATCCTATGTCTTGAGCGGACTATTCATCTTCGACATCCTCAATCTATTAACCAAATTTCTATTGTTCTTAAAGATTCGGATTCTAAATTGGCAGCATCCTTGTATTCTCTAAACCCTCATGATGACGATAATGATGATGAGGAAGATGTCATTTCTCTCATTCACGTTATTCATGAATTTTCCGACGTATTTGAGCCCGTTTTAGGATTGCCACCTAAGCAAGCAATTGAGTTCAGAATTAATCTAATCCCTGGAGCTCTACCTATCACTCGTCCTCCTTACGTATGCCCAATAAAGAAAATGAGGAGATGCGTAAGCAATTATTCGAATTGGAGACGAAGCAATTTATTCGTTCTAGATCCTCTCCATGGGGATCTTCAGCTATTTTTGTGAAGAAATCCGATGGTACACTTAGGTTTTGCATTGACAACCGTAAGCTTAACGATCTTACCATTAAGAACAAATATCCTTTACCTCAGATTGATGATTTATTTGACCAATTTAGCGGTGCTAGAATCTTTTCACAGTTAGACTTAGCAACCGGTTTTCATCAGTTTCGTATTGCAGAGGATAACATTCCTTTGACATCATTCCGTACTTGTTATGGATCTTATGAATGGCTTGTTAGGCCATTTGGTCTAACGAATGCTCCAGCTTATTTCATTGACCTTATGAATCGAGTTTTCAAAGACTTCCTCGTTCGATTTGTTCTCATCTTTATAGATGATATTCTTGTTTATTCTATTACCGAGAAAGAGCATGAAAAGCATCTTCGGATTGTGTTGGAAACTCTTAGGAGCAACCAATTAAAAGCAAAATTTTCTACGTGCCACTTTTGAAAATCTCGTGTGAAGTTTCTCGGTCATATTATTTCCAAATCCGGAATTTCCGTAGATCCTTCAAAGATTGAAGCGATTCAAAATTGGAAGAGACCAGAGAGTGTGACGGAAATCCGTAGTTTTCTCGGATTGGCGGGTTATTACCGTCGTTTCATAAAAGATTTTTCAAAAATTTCCGTGCCTCTTACTAGTTTGACAAAGAAGGGACTTAAATACATTTGGTCGGACAAATGTGAAGCTTCTTTTAAGAAATTAAAGGAACGCCTTTCGATGCTCCTATTCTTGTGATTCCCGAAGGAAACCAAGATTTTATTGTATATACCGATGCTAGTCGTGTTGGTTTGGGATCCGTTCTCATGCAAGGGAACGTGTTATTGCTTATGCTTTTACATAATTAAAGCCTGCTAAGACTAGATATGCCACTCATGATTTAGAGCTCGCGGCTATTGTTTTCGCCCTTATAATTGGCGTCATTATCTTTTGGGAGAGAAATTTGCTCTCTACACCGATCATAAGTCTTTGAAATGTTTATTTTCTCAAAAGGAACTTAATTTGCATCAATAGCTTTGGCTTGAGTTCCTTGCATCTTATGATCTTGATATTCTTTATACTCCCGGAAAGGGGAATCATGTTGCCGATGCCCTTAGTCATAAGCGACAAGCGGTTGTTTCTATGATGATATCCGAATGGAATGATCTTAGGATTTTGTCCACTTGCGAGATTCGAGATCGTGAATCCGATTTATGTTCGTCTCTTGTTTTATGTAGCCTTGAGGCCCATCCTTCTCTTTTAGGCGGCATTCTTGATGCTCAAAAGATGGATCCCAAATTGGCTCTTCTTAGCCAAAGTTGTAGGGATACAATTAATATTGAAGGTATGAAAGACTTTGATATTGATGCCCGTGGCGGTATTCGAAAATTTGGTAGACTTATCGTGCCAAATATTAGTGATCTTTGTAAAGACATTTTAGAAGATTTTCATCGTTCTAAATTTACCATTCATCCTGGTAGTAGTAAAATGCACGTGGATATGAAGCGACTCTATTTGTGACGACCCGGAAATTTCGATCCCGAAAATTCCAGATGGTTAAGAAAAAGAAGAAGGAGATAGAAGAAGAAGAAACAGAAACACAACACAGATTCTTACATTCGCAGCGGATCAAAATATAATATCAAATATTATCAATTTACAAAAGAATACTGTATCTGTCAGTTACATTTTAATACATCAGAGTTACACATATACACAACACTGGACATATACAAATCAACATATCTCAGATACAAAGAAATATCTCACAGCGGAAAGACTCCATACGTTCCTGCCATCCAGCTCGTCTCCTGAGCTCTAGAACGTCTTTACCTGAAAATTCGTAATACTCGGTCTGACCCGACCATTACATCAAAGTAACACCCGGGTCAGGCTAGAAACCAGTGTGAGTAAACCCATCTAACATGGAATACAAAGCATACAACTTATATAAAACCCGGTGCAACTCATATCAATTTACAAATTCACAATTTGTTATAGACATTACTTATTTCACACATCACTTTTCCAAGTACCAAATTTAGATCAAATAGTCCAATTCACTTAAATCATTTCACTCCAGTCTATTGATTTCACATATCAATCTATAAAAATTCGTAGCGGTTTCGGGTATTTTCTAATGTCGGACCCCGGTCTCTTTGAGTCTCATGTCATCCTATCCCAAGTTATCCAAGTGAAATACACTTCAAACTTTAAATACAGTATGTCCATTTCACAACAATTTATCATTGATAGATAACCACAATATCCTGTCCGTCCAAACAGATGATACTACAAAACATTTCATATCAGAGATGTCAACTCATTTAAGGCATCCAATACCATTCAATCACCCATATGTAAAGCTTGATCACTTCCAAAATTAATTTAATTAATTCTAATTGAATTACTAACCTCAATCACTTAGATTCTTTCACTTAACATTAATTAATTTCAAATCAATTAATTAATCACCCCTTAATTATCCATCTCAATTAATCACCCTGGATTAATTATCCTTCAATTACATTCAAGTAGTTATCTTTAATTAATTACACAAATTAATTATTCTTAACCAAAACAGTAATTAATCTTTAATTACTTCGCAAATTAATTAACTATAATTAATTACGTTAATCCCTAATTACTTATATTAATTAATTTCTCATAAATCACTTATTATTGATTAATTAATCTTAATTAATCAACCTTTAATTACATCATTAATTATATAAATTAATGATGTCTAATTACATTTTAATTTATCCTAATCTAAATTAATTACATTAAGTAATTAATCATTAATTAAACCACAAATATTAATCACTCTTGATAAATCTCAACCAGTAATTAACTGCCTTTTTATTTACTTCATTAAATAAATTAATTACTCATTTTGTAAAAGAAGTTTAAAGGAATTTAAAACCAAATTCATTTTTAAATTCAATATTCCAATTATCAATATAATTCATCACATAATATCAAATATCCATAACACATAATATTAAACAATCTAAATAATTTTGAGGAATCCAGTTGGATCCCTCAAACCTATTTCCCTACATCCATAGACGTTAGTACAACATAAAATACCAATTCCACTTCGAGGTGGAATATCATGGTATATGGGATTTATATAATATCATCCGCTATTATGCGGCGCATATGGTCTCATCCGCTATATAATGCGGGAAATCAATCACTCCAAATACATATATAATACCAATTCCACTTCGAGGGGGAATATCGCGGAATATGGGTTTAATATATAATATCACCCGCTATTATGCGGCGCATAGGGTCTAAACTAATATAACTGATAATAAATTAATCATCCAAGCACACAGTCAATCAATTTTAAATTAACTATTTAAAATTAATTCATAAAAACTTGAATGAGTGAGAAGATCTGACCTTGGCGCCTTCGTTTCGCAATCCATTTCCAATTTGACTTGTTTCTCAATTTTAGACCTTGTATCAAACAATTATATAATTTATTAATATTCGAAATAAATCGAACAACTAATTCTTCCATTTACTAAATTTAATTATTAACGATCCAATTTAACTTAGTGATTTAATTTTAAACATATATAATATTTTTCTCTTTTAAACCAATTTCCTATTATTAAATAATATATTTAATTTCTTTCAATCTGAACAAGGACAGAAATTTCTTTACTGTAAAATATATGTATATTACTGTTATATATAAATATATAAATTTAATAAATAAATTATCTAAAAAAAATTACTGTGAAATCACCAAGCTCGAATACGAGCCCACATCCATGCGACACCCCATGTGAGTGCGCGACACTGACCCGCCGATGACATCACCTACTGCGAGCCTTACTTCTTCCTAACTACCCACGCACACAGCTACCCCCCTGAACGCGGAGGCCACGACTTCAATTGAATGCGACTCCAGCGAAAACCCTAGCCGCCGATGTCCCCGTTGTTTCCCTTATTCGAACGCGACTTCAATTTTGCGAGTGTCCCCATTTTCTCAAGCTCGAGTTCGAGCCAAACTCACGATGCCGTGCCCTCCCCCTTTTTTCATTATATTTAATCGATCTGAGCTAAAAATCTTTTTTTTTCTCTCCCTTCTCGCGATTGAAAATGAAAGAGGACAGGGAATTGAAGAAGGTACAGATGAAGGCTCGGCCATTTGGTTTTGAACGTTGATTTTTTTTGATTTTATTTGAGGAACGAAGACGATCGCCAGATAATATAAAAGGAGGAAGATACCTTGCGTAAGAAGCTTTGCCTAGCTACAGTGGTCTTAAAACGAAAGGAAAACGTTGTGAAGCGAAATAATTTCAGCTGACTGTAAGCAGGATATAAATATATTTTTAAATTAAATTCAAATCGTCTCAATAAATGTAACTTACAATTCCGAATTCCTATCGAGGCGTGCTGCTAGGCATTTATAATGTTATACCCCTATTCCGAATTCATTGGAAAAGGTTTCGAGTTCTAATTTGATCGTATGGAGAATTAAGCTTTTTGGATCAGTTATTATATTGAATTTCGATATAAATTTCAGCACGTTTACATATCGTATGCTCCCACAACAACTCCAAACACTATGAAAATTGAAATCCGATAACAATACAATACTATGGATCCAATGGAACTGGTTTCGTCGAATTCCGAGATCGCGCCTTAGAAGGCTATTTTTAAAAATTGATTTAAACGATATATTTTTAAAACTGAACAAATCACCTTTAAACTCAAATTTAAAACTTTTGTTACCCTCAGTATTATTAATATGAATTTTACGAGCCTTCAAATTATTTTAACAGGCTTAAAACTCCAGATTCAACATTTTAGCCAACTTCACATTGTTTAATTCAATAATTTAATTATCAAATAAATGGTGATATTTAAATTCAAGTTAAAAATTAACTTTTAAATATTTAAAATCAATTGAATATTCTAATTTCAAATGCTCAAAAATTCCGAGTCGTCACATTCCTCCCCCCTTAAAAGAATTTCGTCCCCGAAATTGCTAGTTAAGAAGAATGGTCCAATACCCATTTACTTTTTATTAGAGGCACACTAACCCTTTTCTAGCTTTCCAAAATTTTCCACAGTTCCCAAACAACTTTACTTATTCATCCATTTAAATTATTATTCAATACCAAGTTTTAAATTTTTAGAATTTCTCAAAATTTTCTAACTCTCTAAATTTCCGAAAAATTTCTCCAGCGTCTCCTTTGCGCCGCTAGCTCGGTACAACTACAAAATGCCTCTACGGGCTCCCAAATTCCAAAAGAAAACAAAAGGCCAAGTGGCTATTTCAAAACCCAATCAAATTTCATACATAAATTTAAACACATACCTTTTTAGTCGGGCAATTCAAATTATCTTCTGAAATCAAAACCAATTTTCCTTTCCCTTTATAATACCTGCATATCCTACTTAGCAATAATATCCAATCATAGCTTTTAAAATCATTTTATACATTTCCTTACAGAAGTTTTCATATCTACTTCTATTCAAATTAGTTTTCCCATTTCCATATGAATTCAATTTATCATCAACTCTGAATATTGAATTTTATCTTCCATTTATAACCGATTCATATCATTATTTTAAATTAGTTTCATCCACTAATTTATTTCAATTTCAAATTTGAATTCGTTTTGTCGCTAGCAAAAATTTGCCAAAAAGGTTCAAAAATTTTCTAACTCCTAAAATTTTTGAATTTTTTTGGCAGAGTCTCCTTTGTACGGAGGAGCTTTTGCAATTTGACAAGAGATATAAATATATATACATCGACCCACACGGTCGTAAAAGCAAAAACAGTTCATATTTCCTATTTTTATTGCATAGGCATACCTTTATTTAGCATTTTAAGCAAGTGGCTTATTATTTTAGCAATTAGCGCGTCCAAATCCAGCCAAACGGCTTCCTGGTACCTGTATTTACTCAATTCAAACATGTAAGTACTAAATAAGAAATTTATTAGCATTTCACTAACTTTCAGTGGATAAACACATGCATTTCATTAGCAACTTGCACCAAACACTTTCCATAAGCGATTTATATGATTTTAAAGCTAATTCAATTGCTTTCAACCAATTCATATGCCATTTCATTTATTTACAACTCAATTGCTTACATTCAACTCATTTTTAAGCAAAACAAACTCATATTCACTTCAATTGATCTTAAAATCAATTTATTTAATCTCTATCAACTCATAGAATTTTAATTACCTTCGTTTACGTCAAACGACAATCATTCTATGCAATTTGATGATATCCATGTGAATAAATAATTACTTAAGCTTATAACCATTTTAAGTTGATTCTAACTCAGTTTATAAATTCTTTCCATTTTAATTCGTTCATAACCATTTTATTTAACCCAACACATTCCATGCTTGTATACTACTAACCATTCCCAAATGAATTCAATACAAGCTTTTATTTAATGGTCTTTCACTTTTACTCGAAGCCAAACTTCTATTAACTTTAAACTTAAGTTAATTTACTATCTTCAAGTTATTTCAACTTCATAACTTAAGGTCACTTCTATTTCATTCGATTCTCATCAAATTCAATTGCTACACTCTTTATCCATTTTAATTTTAATCCCATTCTCAGTTTGTTAAAATAATATCCAAGTTTATATTTAACTCATTTACACCTGAAGTGGATTTATTTGCAACCCTCATCATTTCTGTTTTAATTCAATTCCATTCCATTTTACAACATTTCCACTTATTTTAATTCATTATCAATCCAAGTCGAATTCTATTTATAATTCGAATTTATTTCCAAACTTCATTATTAACTTGCAATCCATTTTACTTAACCGAGTTAAATTTTATTAACGTACTCTATCAAATAATCTATTTAGCTAATTAGCTTACTTCCAACTTTTAAATCAATATTCGATTTTATTTCAAAAATGACTTCATTAAATTTTCCTAAGTTCAAATTTTGTTTTTCATAATTCCAGTTTGGATTTTCTTTCATTTTCCAAAATTCTAACACGTTTATTTTAAAATTTTAGAAATACTTTTAAATTCACATAATACTATTAAAATAGCTTTTTATAAAAATACTTCTTATAACTCGATGTCTCAACCAGTCCATCCTTGTTCTCACAGAATTCAGTCATACGTTGATCAGGCGTAGGACTGAAATTCTATAAGTACTTGGTAAACCCGTTTTCAACACCCAGTGAAAATACATGGGAAAATAATTTTTATTGAAAATATAGAAAACAGTTTTTGAAAATAGAGAAAATATCTTTGGCGAGAATGCTCTGGAAATCATCACCCCCATCGATGGTCGCAGTTACATCCTGGGTTACGTTGCCATCGCAGCAAAAGTCCATGTAACTGTAGGCACTCCGCGCCCCTCGATTTCGCCATGGAACCCACAATAGATCCCAGTTACATTCCAAGGTTACGTTGCCATCACAGCAAAAGTCCATGTTACTGTAGGCATTAGCGCCCTCGATTTTCGCTGTCAAAAATGAAACTTCTCCACTCCCACATAGGTCGCAGTCTACCGATGTAAAATAAAACGCAGACTGTTGGCTCTCAGTAGCACACACGACTTTCGCTATGTTACCATAGGTCGCAGTCGACCGATGCAAAATCAAACGCAGACTGTTGGCTCTCAGCAGCACACACGACTTCTGCTATGGTCAGCAGTAGATCGCAATGACATCGAGTTACATTGTCGTCACAGCATAACCCAAATGCCTCTGTAGGCATCGGCGCCCTCGACTTTCGCTACACACTACTCATAATCCTCAGAAACTAGTTTTGTCCGGACTCCTCACAGGATCAACTTTAGAACCCCCTTAGGGTTCAAGGCAGTACCACCCTATGGCACTCCTGAGAAATTCATTTCAAGGGAGCGCCTTTTTCCCCAGGGCCATTTTCAAAACACTTTGTACTATACACATATAGTATCTTCCAAATCATACACCTAGTATGAATCTCATACAAATCTCTTTTTCTCAAAATTGATTATCCCAAAATCGATAATTCTCAAACTAGGCTTTCCAAATTCCAATATTGATTTTACCCAAAAATCAAAAGCCTTTCCAAATCCAAAGGTTCCCAAAACCTTTTTCCTCCAAAACCATTCCCATAAAATCATTTTCATATATATAGATATATATAACTTTAAAAATCTTTAGATCACTTCAAACTTGTATAAAACTCCTTTTATAGTTCAAACACCTTCAAGATCCTTTTCTTCCGGCAATAGATTCAACAAGGGAAGATTTATCTTATATAAGAAAGATATATAACTTTGTTTATTCAAAATCAAATATTCAAATTTGATTACTCTTTTTTTTTTACAAAGTTGTTTCCATCTTACATATCATCATAAAAATATCCAACTTTCACTTTTATCCATTGTGTATTTCACAAAATATACTTTCATTTCAAAAGAAATCATTTCACATTTCTTGTTCACAAATTTTCAATATCAATTTCATTCAAATCCGTACGATGTACACTTATCATCCGTATGCTATACCAATCTGATCCCTCACTCGATCACACAATTACACTTCCGAACTAGCATCGTCCACCCGACTTCCTAGTGCGGACTCAGATCTGGCTTCTTGATCAGAAACCGTCATTCTCCTTACATAGCCATAATTATGATAGAGAATATCCAGAACCAATCAACAATCCATATCCAGGTTCGCCGTCGAAAATCGAGTGGAAAATCCCAACTCGGATCGATAAACTATCTCGAAATTCTATGCTCTAATCTGGATCAAATCGCTATGCGAATAGAATAATGTACGTACATCCTACGTATTTATTTTCATTGATTATTAAGTAAATCAATTTCTCTTTCTATTCATATTTCCTTTAATTTCCATCCATATAATCACAATTGTTTCAATTCCATTGGATTATCACTTTAATCCTCATCCCAAATGGATATTCAATCATAAACAGTTTGAACTTTGTCCAGCTTAAATTCAGAAAATAGCTTGAAAAGTTTAAAATAGATAAGTCGTTGAAAAAAATTTATTAGTTTGCAACATAGCTATAAAATAGTTAAGTAATTGTAAAATAGTTGGAAAATAGTCAAATAGTTATAGAAATTTTAAATAATTGCAAAATAGTTATAAAATAGTAATTAATTTGTAAAATAATTGAAAAATAGTAATTAGTTTACAAAACAGTTGAAAAATTGTAAAATAGTTCCAAAAATAATTGTAAAATAAATATAAAATAATTTGGCTTTTTTTAAAAAGATTGTATATAGTAATAGCTTGGAAAAGTAGATTTATATTAAAACAATTTATTCTGAAAATAGTCCAGAGCCAAACTGTTCAATTTCCAAATCAGGCCATCCATTCAAACTTATTTAGCTTCCTCTAAATTAAATTCAATTTACTTAATCCGGTCAAATTTACACAATTTGAATTTCCATTCAAATTTTATACTTCAGATTAGTAACCTTCCCACTTAAGTTTAAAACTTACTTCACTTTGGGTTTCACATCACATTCCAAGGAAAATTCAAAACTCATCTTTAGAGTTTATTTCATATTTATTTTCTTTGCACACTAGGTTACTTTTAAACCACATTTGGATTTAAATTCAAACAAATTCCTTTAAAATTTTCAAATGACTCTTGCTGAATCAAGCTCTACCATTCAAATAATATTAAATAACATTATTTATTATTTCTTCATTACTTTGAAATAAAATTTTCAAATTGTGGACCCAGATTTAAAACTCCACAATTCAGATCAACTTCAGTTCCAATTTATAAGTCATACTTGCCTAAATGATTTACTTCTTTAAAACATTTCATTTTGCTTACTCATTAATTTTTAAGCACAACAATCATTTATGATAATAACCAAGATTATCATATCTAAACCATTCATTATCATCTTATTCTGAAAATCTTCCCTAATTCAGGATTTCAATTTCAGTTTGAATCCATTTCAAACTTATCTTTATTCAATTTCAGTTTGGTTGTATTATATTACTTCTTAATTTAATTCCAATAATTTAACAACCAATCACCTTAATATTTATTGGAAGGAAATATTGCTTTATACATCAAAATATATTCTTATATAAATCATGTAAAATCTTTATATAAGCAAATAACAAGTACGCTCTCATATATATATACACTCAACTCATTCTAGGGTACCATTGACCCTATCCTTGATGAGTAATCCCACTAGAGCCAAGGTTCTCACTTAACCTTCAGCTCTGTTACCAACTGTGACGACCCGGAAATTTCGATCCCGAAAAGTTTAGATAGTTAAGAAAAATAAGAAGAAGATAGAAGAAGAAGAAACATAAACACAACACAGATTTTTACATTCGCAGCGGATCAAAATATAATATCAAATATTATTAGTTTACAAAAGAATACTGTATCTGTCAATTACATTTTAATACATCAGAGTTACACATATACACAACACTGGACATATACAAATCAACATATCTCAGATACACATATCTCACAGCAGAAACACTCCATACGTTCCTGCCATCCAGCTTGTCTCCTGAGCTCTAGAACGTCCTTACCTGAAAATCTGTAATACTCGGTCTGAACCGAGCATTACATCAAAGTAACACCCGGGTCAGGCTTGAAACCAGCATGAGTAAACCCATTTAACATGGAATACAAAGCATACAACTTATATAAAACTTGGGGTAACTCGTATCAATTTACAAATTCACAATTTGTTATAGACATCACTTATTTCACACATCACTTTTCCAAGTACCAAAATTTAGATCAAATAGTCCAATTAACTTAAATCATTTCATTCCAGCCTATTGATTTCACATATCAATCTATAAAAATTCGAAGTGGTTTCAGGTATTTTCTAATACCCAACCCCGGTCTCTTCGAGTCTCATGTCATCCTATCCCAAGTTATCCAAGTGAAATACACTTCAAACTTTGAATACAGGATGTCCCTTTCACAACAATTCATCATTGATAGATAACCACAATATCCTGTCCGTCCAAACAGATGATACTACAAAACATTTCATATCAGAGATATTGTTTCCTAGAGATTTGGCCAGGCAACTCGGCACTCGGCATAGCCACCGTTCGGCCCAACTTGGTCGTCCAGCATTTCTTTGCAACCGTCATTCAGGAGCGCTCGGCCAAAGGCCTCGATCGGCCAAAGGCCTCGATCGGCCAAAGGCCTCGATCGGCCAAAGGCTTCGTTCGGCCAGAAACCTCGGTCGGCCTTTAAGTGGTTCGGCACCATAACTCTCAGCATCCAAGCACGCTCGGCATGGCAAAATGGTCAGGCATAAGACATCGTTCGGCATACAAGTTACATTCGGCCTGGGACATCGTTCGGCATCAAGTGACGTCCGACCTTCCATATCGATCGACATCCACGCCTTGTTCGGCATTGGGAAATGTTCGACACTCATAGCATTCGGCCTCATATCGTTCGGCCTAGCAATCGTTCGGCCATGACATGACACTGGTTCGGCTCCTAGCATCGTTCGGCACAAGTGCTCCCTACGACATTTAGTGTGTTCAACCTCAACCCGCTCGGCCAAAGGCTATTGTTCGGCATGGAGGGGTACATTTGGCATTTGGACGTTCGACATTCGATCGTTCGGCCTCCCTTGTTTGGCGCACAGAGACCACTTCACTCGGGCCAAGATATTCATCTACCAGGCCAACCAGGAATGTCCAACCCACCTTCGCCTATAAATAGAGGGGCAGGGGGATAAAAAGGGGGCAGATTTTAGGGAACATTGGGGAGACTCTGCCATTTTCAAGACTCATTCCACACTTATTTCTTTTACTTTGCAATTGTATTCTAGTAACTAAAAACGGATTGTATCTGTAACCACCCATCAAGGAAATCAGTGGAAATCAACTTCAAAGTGGATGTAGGCAGTTACGTCGAACCACTATAAATTTGGTGTTCTTGTTCTCTGCATTTAAATTCACTTTCTATTCTCTGTTTTAATTTACTTTCTTCATTGATCTCTCTACATAATCTTTCTAAGGGTGTTAGTGACCAATTTTGGTGCTTACATTTTGGCGCTTTCACTGAGAGTATGAATTCTCAGGCTATTAGGATCTACTTTGCAGCTACTGGATTGCATAAATCCCCCAAAGGAGATCCATAATCATTTATAAGGCATCTGTTGATTCTACTCAGAGTTACAACCAACAAATCTACCATGGGAAGACAACGAACTAGATCAGCCTCTCAAAATGCAGATGCCCACGAGATCGCTAGTGTGCAACAACTGGGAACTAGCGATTAGCAAGCGATTCGAGACGCAGGGCCCTCCAACCAAAACCAAGCGGAAGTTGTTTCTCGAGCAGAGTTCAATGACTTGATAAGAGAGCTTAAGAAAGTAGAAGGCAACTTGCTGAGCAAATGCAAGCCAATGCCAACCTTATAACTCAGCTTACTCAGCAACAGCATCAGAATGCTGGAGGTAGCCCCGTCCCTTACTCTGAAGATGATATTACGACTTCAGCTGATGAACCTCCTAGGCATAGACGCCGTAAGAATAAAGATGCACAAGCATGTACCACTGATCGATCTACTCGAAATCAATCCCATGAAGAGACCGGACGCTCGAATCTCCAAGACCCAAATCAGGCAGGACATCAACCCGCACGGTCCCGTGGAACGGAACCCAACCTTCCATCCTCCATACAAACTCCGGACTTAACATCTACGGTCAGGCAGTTGATGAGAGAAAACTAAGGCTTGACCAATGAAGATTGGGGAGTGACTAGTAGCCATACCCCCTTTACGGATGGTATCCTACAGGCTGAGTACCCTAAGAAGTTCAATATGCCGACTATCCCAGCCTATGAGGGAAAGACTGACACCAGACAACACGTGATGAGGTATGGATGGATGATGGATTCTGCAAGAGCCAATGATGCCACCAAGTGTAGGTGCTTCCCAATCACTTTGTCGGGTATTGCCACCATGTAGTTTACTCGACTCCTACCTCGATCTATATCCAGCTTTGACGAATTAGCAACAAAATTCATAGAACAATTTAGGATACACACCACTCGCCCGAAGGACGTGATGTCCCTATCAAGCGTAATCCAAGCTCCGGGAGAGTCATTAAAAGCATACTTGCAAAGGTTTCATGTCACTGCTACCGAGGTGAGAAATCCTAACGACCACGCGATTCTGATGGCAGTAATGCGTGGAGTGGATCCGGATTTTGAGTTTGGAGATTGGTTGGTGGGGAATCCCCCAGCTATGCTGGAATGTTTTTATTCGAAAGCTCATCAGTTCATAAGAAGGGAGGAAGCTCGGTGGACAAGACGGGACAAGGCATCAGGGCCCATTCAAGAGTCTGTGAGAAGTAACGTCGTCGCGAAACAAACCAGAGATAATTCTGGAAAAAATCAAGTTAACATCCAGAACAAGCCCGGGCAGTCTAAAGGATCCGGAGGTGGAAATCCCGAAAAGAAAAAAGAATCAGGGAAATGGAAATCGAGGATCCCAACATACAATGAATACACCCCGTTGAACGCATCTCTTGAATACATCTATCAACTTGCAACACTTTCCAATATAGAAAGCCACATCCAAAGGAATCGACAGAAGAACAGAAGCGGATCGAGAAGTATTGCCATTTCCACGCGTCTTATGGGCACAACACGGAGGAGTGCAGACACCTCCATGATGCTATAGAAAAGTTGATAAGACAGAAAAAGATGCAGGAATTTTTCAAGGACCCACAGGATGGGACGCAAGAAACATCGGACCCCGGACGTGGGCTAGCACCACACCAACCAAACAACCTACTCAAACTGTGGGAAGATTGTTTATTAACACGATTGCTGGCGGGCCTCATCTTGCAGATAAGAATTGGCAGGAGATGGAACGATATGCTAACTCTTTAAGACATGCAGAGTATGAGTGTTGTTCGAATGTGGAGGATGGGACTCCTGCAAAGCAGCAACGCACGATGAATGATGATATCGTATTCAGGAGCCGAGATGCGGACAAGGTAGAAGCCCCTACCATCTACCCGATGGTCATATCTGCGACAATCGGGCCGGCGTATGTGAAGAAAATTCTAATTGATTGTGGAAGTTCCGTTAACATCATCTTTCAGAAGGCATACGAGCAAATGAAGCTGGAGGCCAAGGATTTGAAGCCATCCAAAGCTAGAATCCATGGCTTTAATGGCGCAACGACTTATGCAGTGGGATATGTGGAGTTACCAGTTGAACTGGGGCAGGGCGAGCGTAGGAGGGTGCGAATCCTACCATTCATAGTGTTGGACGTTGACTCTCCATATAACGTATTTCTTGGACGTCCCGCCTTGGCAGAATTTAGGGCAGCATTGGCCCCTTGGTGTCTAACATCAAAATTTCCCACAGACATCGGTGTTGGAGTGGTGCACGGTGATCAAGCGATCGGACGTGCCTGTTATGTGCGTGAGCTGAGAGAGGCTCAACGTAGAGAGAAAAAATGCCGATGATTGACAAGTAGAGCCCGAGCCCTAGCTCGGGCAACATTCTCGGATCTATAGGGACATAGATCCGAGAGACGATGATGGGGAACCCAGGGAAACCAATGCAGCACCGGTTAAACTCACAATTGATATCCCAGTTAGCCGGAGCGACCCATCACGTGTCCTTAAAATTGGGTCGCAACTCGACCCTTCGGCCGCTGAGAACCTTACTGATTTCCTCCGAGCGAATCTTGATGTTTTCGCCTAGACACATTCTGATATGTGCGGGATTTCTCCTACGATCGCAAGTCATATGTTGAACATAGACCCGAAACATGTACCTGTGAAACAAAAAAGGAGAGGCATGGACCCGGAGAGGTCCGCGGCTCTCAAAGAGGAGGTGGCAAGCTCAAAGCCAACAGGTTCGTCCGCGACGCCCTTTACCCTGAATGGGTACCTAACCCGGTGCTAGTGAAGAAAGCGAATGGAAAATGGAGGACCTGTGTTGATTATTCTGATTTAAACAAAGCGTGCCTTAAGGATAGTTTCCCATTGCCAAGGATCGAACAGCTAGTCGACTCAACTGCGGGACATGAGTTATTATCATTTATGGATGTGTATTCAGGATATAATCAAATCCCAATGCACCCCCAGACCAAGAACACACCAGTTTTGTCACGAACATGGGATTGTATTGCTATGTAGTAATGCAATTTGGATTGAAGAACGCAGGAGCAACTTATCAACGCCTAGTGAATCGAATGTTCAAAGATCAGATTGGGAAAACAATGGAAGTCTATGTGGATGACATGCTAGTGAAGTCACGGCAGTCAAAAGACCACATCCGAGACCTAGCGGAGATGTTTGACATACTTAGGCATTATGGAATGAAGCTCAATCCGTTGAAGTGTTCATTCGGCGTAGCATCAGGAAAGTTTCTAAGATTCATTGTGAATGCCCAGGGAATCGAGGCTAACCCAGAGAAGATCCAGGCCATCCGAGATGCACAAGTGCCCAGAACCATAAAGCAGGTGCAAAGCCTGAATGGAAAAGTGGCTGCGCTAAGTCGATTCATATCCAGAGCTACAGACAAGTGTATTCCCTTCTTCGACATTATAAAGAAATGAAAGAGAAACTTCGAATGGACATCCGACTGTGAGGAAGCATTCCGGGCTTTGATAAGGCACTTGGAAAGTCCCTCTGTACTGTCCAAGCCGATAGACCATGAAATGTTGTATGTATACTTGGCGGTATCCCAGCACGCTATCAGTACAGCCTTGGTCCGCAAGGAAGACCGGATTCAAAAGCTGGTTTACTATGTCAGTAAACGCTTGATAAGGGCGGAAAGAAATTATCCAAAGATTGAAAAACTAGCCTATTGCTTGGTGATCGCATCACGCAAGCTTCGCCCCTACTTTCAGGCACACTCAATCAGTGTCTACACTGACCAACCCCTACGGCAGGTAGTCCAACGACCAGAAACTTCCGGAAGGATGTTAAAATGGAATATTGAGTTGAGTCAGTTTGATATCGCCTATCTAACGCGAAGGGCCATACAAGGACAAGCACTAGCCGACTTCATTGCTGAATTCACCGTGCTAGATGAACCGAGCAGTCACAGAATCATACCCCCCCATCGATGGAAGATGTACACTGATGGGGAATCTAACGACCGTTTCTTGAGGGCAGGTATAATCCTCATCACTCGTGAAGACTGATCAATTTGCTACGCTTTGAAGATTGAGTTTGCATCGACAAATAACGAAGCCGAGTATGAGGCATTGATTGCTGGCCTGAGACTTGTTAACGAACTGGGAGTGAAGCCAATCAAAATCTTCTGCGACTCGCAACTGGTAGTATATCAGGTGCAGGGAGACTATCAAGTGAAGGGACAAAGACTGGCTCCCTACCTTGCCCGTGTTCAAGAGCTGCTGGCGAATCTGGAATATTATGACATCTCGCATGTCCCACGCGAACAAAATAGAGAAGCCAATTCGTTGGCTAAATTCGCAAGCACTGGTGATGCATGGCAAATGGGATTATTCCCTATTGAGACCCTCCATGCCCCGAGTATAGAGATGATAGAGATAGATCTCGTTTTAGAAACCGAACCCGAGAAGGAATCATGGTTGACCCCGATCAGACAGTACTTGCTACAAGGGGATTTACCTGAAAAGAGGAACGAAAGATGCCAAGTCCTTCGTAAGGCTTCACGTTATATAATACATGATGGTATATTGTATCAGAGGGGATTCTCGACCCCCTTACTCCGGTGCGTGGCCCATGATGAGATAAAAAGAGTATTAAAGGAAGTCCATGAGGGAGAGTGCGGTGACCACACTGGGGGGCAAACGTTAGCAAAGAAAATCCTCCGTTACGGATACTAATGGCCAACCGTGAATCGGGATGCTGCAGACTATGTGAGAAAATGTGACAAATGCCAGATATACGCAAACATTCCGAGAGTACCGCCGATGGAACTCACACAAATGGTTAGTCCCTGGCCATTTGCGATGTGGGGGATTGACCTGATCGACTCTTTACCCATAGCCAAAGGAGGCGTGAAATATGCAATAGCTGCGGTCGATTACTTTACCAAATGGACAGAAGCAGAGCCTATGGCCACAATCACCACCAAGAAAGTCATTAACTTCATTGTACGAAATATCATATGCCATTTTGGCCTTCCCCGGACCATCATAACAGACAATGGAACTCAATTCGAAAGCAAGGAGTTCAAAGAATTTTGTCAGAAATATGGCATTGAGAAAAGGTTTGCAGCAGTTGCTCACTCGAAGGCGAATGGACAGGTAGTAGCCGTAAACAAAATAATCAAGTCCATATTGAAAAAGCGTTTGGAAAAGGCTAGAGGCAAGTGGGTTGATGAACTCCCGACGACGCTTTGAGCCTATAGAACCCCCTACAAGACCGCGACTGGCCACACTCCATTCGCATTGGCATATGGCACGAAAGCTGTCATACCCCTGGAGCTTGAAGTTCCATCTCATCGGGTAACTCACTACGACCCTGCGTCGAACTGGGATCTTTTATTGGAATCATTGGACTTTATTGATGAAAAACACGAATAAGCCGATTTGAGAGCGGCCTCATACAGACATCAGGTTGCCAGATATTATAACGAAAAAATCCAACCTAGAATCTTTGACGTGGAGATCTCATTTTGAAACGAGTTTATCCAGCCCTATCCCATATGAACCCCGCATGGGAAGGTCCGTACGTCATCGAATGGAGGCTTGGAGAACGAACTTTCAAGCTAGCGACCGTTGATGGTGCGACACTCCCCCGAGCATGGAAGCACTTGCGACGTTATTACACTTAGTCTATTTCCTTCATCCAGTAGTTGCATTTATTTCCAGTATGCTTTTATTTCTAATTCTTGGCATGTAATAAGGCAATTTAGCTTGTGTTCATTAATAAAGGCTTGAAACCATCTTTTCCATGAAATACCAATGTCTCTACAAATGATGATCCCGTGACAGGCAAATAAAATTATGTTATTCCGGCTAACGTGCAAACGTGCATAAACGACTTAAAAATCTCCAAGTCCCCGGAGTGTGGACTGGAGTACTCTAAGTCCCCGGAGTGCGGACTCGAGTATAAATAATTAAAAATCTCCAAGTCCCCGGAGTGAGGACTGGGGTACTCCAAGTCCCCGGAGCGTGGACTCGAGTATAAACGACTTCAAAATCTCCAAGTCCCCGGAGTGCGGACTGGAGTACTCTAAGTCCCCAGAGCGCGAACTCGAGTATAGACGACTAAAAATCTCTAAGTCCTCGGAGTGAGACTGGAGTACTCTACGTCCCCGGAGCGCGGACTCGAGTATAAACGAATAAAAATCTCCAAATCCCCGGAGTGTGGACTGGAGTACTCTAAGTCCCCGGAGTACGGACTCGAGTATAAACAATTCAAAATCTTCAAGTCCCCGGAGTGCGAACTAGAGTACTCTAAGTCCCCGGGGTGCAGACTTGAGTATAAATGACTTCAAAATATCCAAGTCCCCGGAGTGCGGATTGGAGTACTCTAAGTCCCCAGAGTGCGGACTCGAGTACAAACGACTAAAAATCTCCAAATCCCCGGAGTGCGAACTGGAGTACTCTAAGTCCCCGGAGCGCGGACTCGAGTATAAACAACTAAAAATCTCCAAGTCCTCGTAGTGCGGACTGGAATACTCTAAGTCCCCGGAGCGCGGACTCGAGTATAAACGACTTAAAAATCTCCAAGTCCCCAGAGTGTGGACTGGAGTACTCTAAGTCCCCGGAGCGTGGACTCGAGTATAAACCATTAAAATTCTCCAAGTCCCCAGAGTGCGGACTGGAGTACTCTAAGTCCCCGGAGTGCGGACTCGAGTATAAACAATTCAAAATCTCCAAGTCGCCGGAGTGCGGACTGGAGTACTCTAAGTCCCCAGAGTGCGGACTCGAGTATAAACGACTAAAAATCTCCAAGTCCCCGGAGTGAGGACTGGAGTACTCTAAGTCCCTGGAGCGCAGACTCGAGTATAAACGACTTAAAAATCTCCAAGTCCCCAGAGTGCGGGCTGGAGTGCTCTAAGTCCCCGGAGTACAGACTCGAGTAGAAACGACTCAAGATCTCCAAGTCCCCGGAGTGCGGACTGGAGTACTCGAAGTCCCCGGAGCATGAACTCAAGTATAAATGGTAAAAATTTTCCAAATCCTCAGAATGCGGACTAGAATATTCTAAGTTTCCGTTGTACAGATTAAAAAATGTTCTAAGTGCTTGAAGTATGGGAGGAAAACGAATAATTCTCAAAGAATCAACGGTTATGTGAAGGCAAACCAAGAAGTCTATGTTGCGCACAACAGCATGGATTCGAATCACAATCACAAAGAAAAACTGAATAATAAGAATCTTTTGAAAAGACAGAAAAGAAAACCGAACTTTATTCAGGAAAAGTTTTTTGCTACAAGCACCCCAAAATTCGAAGTCAACAGTCTATCTACAAAAATTACAAAAAATTATTACACGACTTAAATTGACTCTCGTTGAACGAGGACAGTAGTCACTTCTTGTGCTTCTTCAACTTCTTCCCGGACGGCTCTTCCCCAGAGTGTTTACCCTTGGAACCTTTCCTTGATGGAGGAGTAACAACTGAAGAAGTAAGGGGAACATCCAAGGGCTTGGACCTGCTAGGAAGGATGACCTTCAATGGCTTGTTCAAGGGATCGTCCAGGTCCACTTCACGTGGCTCAACCTTGACCTTGACTGTATCTTTTTTTTCCCTTTCTCGAGCCGCTCCTTCATGCTTAATTCAGATGTATGCTCAGAGGCTCATGTGACTTCTTCTTCATAACTCCCAAAGGAGGAATCAGACTTACCTTCATCAAGCGCATCGATCACCTGAGCATCAGGACCGGGAACCTCACCTGCGTGAGGGGCCTCACTTGTTTCCTTCTCTGCCTCCTTGGCGACATCGCTCCTCGGACTGGGTCCAAGATCAGAACGACCTGCACAAAGTCACGAAAAGCAAGTATTAGAATACGACAGCTTCTAGGGAAACACTTGGGATGTTAATGTAAATGAATTGCCTACCAGGTTCTGGTTGGATTTCAGCCGTTAGGGGGGTCTCGCCCTTCGGGATAGGAGACAAAACATGAACGCCCAGCCAGGGGGCTTCCGAATCGTAAACAATGTGACGTTCAAAAGGATCAAGTATCGGCCGACTGGCCGGCTGGGTAAGCACATGAACAGGAGGTTCGACCCCGGATGGACCGGCGACAACGTCATTCCCTTTTCTAGAGGGGGAGCCTTTACAATAAAGGGCCTTGGCCGCTGATAGGTCCGAAGGCTCATTTCCCTTCAGAAATTCTTTTATCAAAGCCCCCTCGTCAATCTTCTCAACACCGCGCTCGGCCTTCCTGATCTGAATTAAGGTTTCCCATGCCTCGTGCAATGATTCAAGATAGCCATCGCCCAAAAAAGTTAAGTCGTGGTGCATGAGCACGCGGGCGTTGAATTCGGCAATAAGTGGGTCGAGCACGGTTTTTATCTCTTCTCTACCTTCTTCCCTGGTTGCCTCAAGACGAGAATCAATGTCCATCAATGCCATTTTCTTGCCCTCTTCACGGGACTCGCTCTTTAACATCTCAACCCTGGAAAGCTCGCCCTCGAGTTGTTCTTTTAAAAGTCGGGTGGCGACAATCCCGTCACAATATCGCTGTGACTCTTCTTGGGCAGCCGTTTTCTCCTCTTTCTCTCTGCGGAGAAGCTCCTCAAGTTCCTTGACCCAGGTGCTGAACGCATCCCTCTCCTTTTGAACAAAGTCCTTTTCTAAGGCCAAAGCCCCACATCGTTGAACCGCCTCATCAAGCTCTTTCTTATGAGTTGATTCCAAGCGAGTAACGGCCTCTGCAGTATCCCTGGCACTCCGATGGGCGACCTCGAGTTTAGACTTATAAGTGGCGATTTCTTCGTCTTGGGCCTTAATGATGTTTCTATCGTGGATAGCCTCAAGCTTCAAATGGTCTATCTCATACTGGCGCTCCACAGAGACTTTGGAAAGTTTCTCAGCTAGGTGAACAAATGCGTCATGTTGAACATAGACGTCATTCATACAGGCAAGAGCGCTCTGTTTAACATGACCGGGAATAGGATGAACCGCCGGAAGGAATTTCAGGCCATCGAAGCAGATTCTCAGAAATTTGTCTTTAAGCTCAACCAGCTTCTTTGACACTATTGGGTCTGTCGCTGGAGCGGGGGTGACGGCTTTGAAAGTTCGCCCTTCCGGTGAGAACCTCGGGATTGTCGAGTAGAAGAGGAGTCAGAGTGTTGGTCCCGGGGAGCGCAGGTGGCGACCTCTTATGGCTGTGCTTGTCTTCGCTGTGCTCCGCGTGAGATGAATTATCCTGGTGGTGCTTTGGCTGATTGTAAGTTTTCCTCCGGGATGAGGAGTCCCAGGAATGATAGTCTTTATCGCCATCGCCATCTCTATCTCGACGTCTTCCGGAACCCGAATCCCGTCCTGGTTGATGAAAAATGGACGAACCGCGAAGACGATCGAATTCGTGTGAGTGCCCCATGTCACCTGCACGAAATTCAAATAACAACGAATTAGCAAAGAGAGACGTGACGACAAAAATATAAGTGCGAATTGAAGTGCAAATGTTCGTGTGTGTCCTAGTGCTTCCCCCCGACGGACCAGTAGCCTTGCTAACAGGGGTTTTCTCTCCCTGACTTTGGGTTGGAATGCCCACATCGCCTCCGATGGGCGAATGGAACTTGAATGCCTTTGGATCATTGAAGTCATAGTTGAGCAGATCTTCCGGAATGGAGAGGTTCGAGAGGCCCTTTAGCGAACTTTCAACGTGCGGTGAAGAAGCCTCCTTCTCTGCCGGGATGAGCGTAACTTTGGAAGTTCCGCTAACCTTCTCCTTCCTAATCTTACATGTCACTTTCGTTTTCCCTTTCGAAGGGGAAGATGACGTTTCAATATTGTGCACTTCGACCAGCGGATCCTTAGTAGGACCCGCATTCTCGCCTTGTCTTTCGGGTGCTTTACTCTCTATGATTTCACCCTCCTCCTGTGCACCGGGGATGTGGCGTGACAACGATTCAGCCAACTTCTTTCCTTTACCGGATGCGAGCTTGGGGATGGATACGCCCTCAGGAAGCCTCACCCGACGACCTTCTGCTAATAGCCCAAACCTTGACAGTGACTCATTTGAAATGAGGGTTCGGATGTCTCGTTCCTCGGCGGGAAGAGCTCTAATAGCTTCAACAGCCTTTGAATAGCCACGGCCCTCAGGACTGGATTGATATCTGAAAAAATGAAACAAGAGTTGGAAAAAGCATCGCCTCGACCGAAATATGAGCATCGCTCCAAAAAGAAAACTTACTTCCTTCAACCCATCTCCTCGCGAAACCAGGAGGGCAGCGCACGTAGAACCATTCCTGTTTGTACAGGGAAAACTTGCTCCACGCTCCGGTTAAAATTTGGCACTTGTGGTGCGGCTCGAGGAACACGAAGGAGGGGCTATCTCCTCGCTTATTGATCATATAAATATATCTGATGTCGCCGGGAGTCGGAAGCCTGGAAAAGACAGCCATGAAAAGGAGGTAGGTCCCATAAATGAACGCATGACCGTTTGGGTGCAGCTGCGACGGGGCGACGTCTATGTATTGCAATATGTCCCGAAGAAATAAATTGAATGAAGGCACGCTGCCCACCCAACACATAAAATTATTGCAGGAGGTGTATCCGACTGGGGGCAGATGTGGACGATCATGGCCCGACGGAACCAACACGTCGGCAAAAGGGATTTCGTGGATCGAACATATTCGCCGGAGCGTGGCTTCGTTAATCTTCGAAGCCTATGAATCGATCGGATTATCCAAGATAATCGTTGACTCCAGGGCATTAGGAGCTAAGTTATGAGCGGAGGAGGTCGACGGATTAGAAGTATCTATGTCCCCTTGTTTGGAAGACAGCCCGGGTCTGTCCGAGATTGTGGCGGAACTTGATTTTCTAGACATTTTATGACGGGAATCGAATCCTGCAGAGAAATTGTATGAACTACACTAAAAAAATGATCAGCGTTAGACTTAACAACATAAATTTCCCCCCCGTGAGGTGTGTGAGCTAATGCGATCAATCGGGCATAAGCATTGGAAATTCGAGAGTTGCAAGGTTACTGATATAAAACTAAGCTTAAAAATCATCGCCTTCGAAGGCCGCCATCGCTGACCGTCTCCAAAAGCTTTCCTAATGGCGATTACAGTTTCACGTTCAGGGAACGTTAGAGGAAGTTATCCAATTACGTCAAGTAAAGTTCAGATTTATAGCTACTGAAAATAGAAGGTTATTTGTCCAAATCGGTTCGATATGCTAGAATGTTAGAGTCATTGTTCTTGCTGTACGACCGTTCGGCATGTTTGGTTCAGCACTTATGTGTTGTTCGGCTAAGTGTCGTTCGGCATGTTTGGTCTGGCATTTATGTGTTGTTCAGTGTAAGATTGTTCGGTCTTAATACCGTTCGGCATGAGAGATTGTTCGGCCTTGATATGGTTCGGCGCTTGTGATTGCCCGGACAAACTACCGTTCGGCCAAAAACTTGTTCGGCCAAACTCTCGTTCGGCTAACTATCGTTCGAACTAGTTAGCGCTTGGCAGAGTATCGTTCGGCCAAAATCCCATTCGACTGAAGCAACACTCAGCATCCTCCCCGCTAACTCGGACTTCCTCCCAAACCTTCCGTCCTGCCGTCCGGCATGTAGTGAGTCACACCAAACCAGGATTATGCCGAGCTCCAGCGTTCGGCACTCCACCCTAAAATCCTTTCCTCTCCTCCACCATCCGCGACCGGGCAACGAGAACCGAGTGTTCGGCGAGCTATTCTGAACTTTACTGTTCGGCATCCCAACCATCTCCTGCTCCTCCCATTTTCTTTCTTCCTCCAATCTTGTTCGGCACAGGAGGATTATGCCGGACCCTAACACATATCCCAACAGTTTCCTAAAAGATTCGTCTCTATCCACTCCTTCTTCCACCCTCATCATTTAACACTGAAAACTCTTGGAATATCTAAACCTAGGCTCGATTCACCATATCGATTACGGAACTCGAGCATCAGGTCCTTTATTTTAAAGTTATGGGAAGGAATTAGAATCGATACCTAGTCAGTGGGATGAAGACTTGGAAAGGATTGGTGGATCACTGGAGTTTGTTAACTGGAAAAATCAGCAAGTACAAGGCAGCGGTGATAAAATGTGAAAAGAGGAGACGGAGGAGGGTGCTGGACTTTATAGAGAAGAGGAAGAAGACGAAGAGGCTATTCCCGGTGAAACCGGTCAAAGCCGCACCGTTCGGTCCGACCCCTGCATTACGTTCGGCACACGAGGAGTGTTCGGTTTCAATTGGACCGTTTGGCATTTTGCACTACGTTCGGCACAGGAGAATTATGCAACCCCCAAGAGTGATGAACCAAGGTTCGAAGCGAAGCATGAAGGATATGTAATCCAAATCGTATCACGTTCGGTCACGTAATACACTTTGGGGGGCAAGTGTTTCCTGGAGATTTTGCCAGGCAACTCGACACTCGGCATACCCACCATTCGGCCCAACTGGGTCATCCAGCATTTCTTTGCAACCGTTATTCAGGAGCGCTCGGCCAAAGGCCTCGATCGACCAAAGGCCTCGATCGACCAAAGGCCTCGATCGACCAAAGGCTTCGTTTGGCCAGAAACCTCGCTCGGCCTTTAAGTGGTTCGGCACCATAACGCCCGACATTCAAGCATGCTCGGCATGGCAGAATGGTCAGGCATAAGACATCGTTTGGCATAGAAGTTACATTCGGGTAAGGACATCGTTCGGCATCAAGTGACGTCCGGCCTTCCATATCGATCGGCATCCACGCCTTGCTCGGCATTGGGAAATGTTCGGCACTCATAGCATTTGGCCTCATCTCGTTCGGCTTAGCAATCATTCATCCATGACATAACACTGGTTCGGCTCCTAGCATCGTTCGACACAAGTGCTCCCCACGACATTCAGTGTGTTCGGCCTCAACCCGCTCGACCAAAGGAGATTGTTCGGCATGGAGGGGTATGTTCGGCATTTGGACGTTCGGCATTCGATCGTTTTGCCTCTCTTGTTCGACGCACAGAGACCACTTCACTCGGGCCAAGATATTCAGCTACCAGGCCCAGCAGGGATGTCCAACCCACCTTCGCCTATAAATAGAGGGGCAGGGGCACAGAAAAAGGAGTAGATTTTAGGGAACACTGGGGAGACTCTGCCATTTTCAAGACTCATTCCAGACTTATTTCTTTTACTTTACAATTGTATTCTAGTAACTAAAAATGGATTGTATTTGTAACCACCCATCAAGGAAATCAATGGAAATCAACTTCAAAGTGGATGTTGGCAGTTACGCCGAACCACTATAAATTTGGTGTTCTTGTTCTCTGCATTTAAATTCACACTCTATTCTCTGTTTTAAAATACTTTCTTCATTAATATCTCTACACAATCTTTCTAAGGGTGTTAGTGACCAATTTGGTACTAATAGCTATCAACTCATTTAAGGCATCCGATACCATTCAATCATCCATATGAAAAGCTTGATCACTTCCAAAATTAATTTAATTAATTCTAATTGAATTACTAACCTCAATCACTTTTATTCCTTCACTTAACATTAATTAATTTCAAATCAATTAATTAATCACCCTGGATTAATTATCCTTCAATTACATTCAAGTAATTATCTTTAATTAATTACACAAATGAATTATTCTTAACCAAAAACAGTAATTAATCTTTAATTACTTCGCAAATTAATTAACTATAATTAATTACATTAATCCTTAATTACTTATATTAATTAATTTCTCATAAATCACTTATTATTGATTAATTAATCTTAATTAATCAACATTTAATTACATCATTAATTATGTAAATTAATGATTTCTAATTACATTTTAATTTATCCTAATCTAAATTAATTACATTAAGTAATTAATCATTAATTAAACCACAAATATTAATCACTCTTGATAAATCTCAACCAGTAATTAACTGCCTTTTTATTTACTTCATTAAATAAATTAATTACTCATTTTGTAAAAGAAGTTTAAAGGAATTTAAAACCAAATTCATTTTTAAATTCAATATTCCAATTATTAATATAATTCATCACATAATATCAAATATCCATAACACAGAATATTAAACAATCTAAATAATTTTGAGGAATCCAGTTGGATCTCTCAAACTTGTTTCCCTACATCCATAGACGTTAGCACAACATAAAATACCAATTCCACTTCGAGGTGGAATATCATGGTATATGGGATTTATATAATATCATCCGCTATTATGCGGCGCATATGGTCTCATCCGCTATATAATGCGGGAAATCAATCACTCTAAATACATATATAATACCAATTCCACTTCGAGGTGGAATATCGCGGTATATGGGTTTAATATATAATATCACCCGCTATTATGCGGCGCATAGAGTCTAAACTAATATAACTGATAATAAATTAATCATCCAAGCACACATTCAATCCATTTTAAATTTAACTATTTAAAATTAATTCAGAAAAACTTGAATGAGTGAGAAGATCTCACCTTTGCACCTTCGTTTCGCAATCCATTTCCTATTTGACTTGTTTCTCAATTTTAGACCTTGTATCAAATAATTATATAATTTATTAATATTCGAAATAAATCGAACAACTAATTCTTCCATTTACTAAATTTAATTACTAACAATTCAATTTAACTCAGTGATTTAATTTTAAACATATATAAGATTTTTCTCTTTCAAACCAATTTCCTATTATTAAATAATATATTTAATTTCTTTTAGTCCTAACAAGGACATAAATTTCTTTACTATAAAATATATGTATATTACTGTTATATATAAATATATAAATTTAATAAATAAATTATCTAAAAAAAAAACCTTATTGTGAAATCACCAAGCTCGAACACGAGCCCACAGCCATGCGACACCCCACGCGAGTGCACGACACTGGCCCACCGATGACATCGCCTGCTGCGAGCCTACTTCTTCCGAACTACCCATGCACGCAACTACCCCCCTTAAACGCGGCGGCCACGACTTCAATTGAATGCGACTCCAGCGAAAACCCTAGCCGCCGATGTCGCCGTTGCTTCCCTTATTCGAACGCGACTTCAATATTGCGAGCGTCCCCATTTTCTCGAGCTCGAGTTCGAGCCGAACTAGCGATGCCTTGCCTTCCTCCTTTTTTTCATTATATTGAATCGATCTAAGCTAAAAATCTTTTTTCTCTCTCCCTTCTCGCGGTTGAAAATGAAAGAGGAGAGGGAATCGAAGAAGGTACACATGAAGGCTCGGCCATTTTGTTTTGAACGTTGATTTTTTTTAATTTTATTTGAGGAACGAAGATGATCGGCAGATAATATAAAAGATAATATAAAAGGAGGAAGATACCTTGTGTGAGAAGCTTTGCTTAGCTATAGTGGTCTTGAAATGAAAGGAAAAGGTTGTGAAGTGAAATAATTTCAGCTGACGGTAACCAGGACATAAATATATTTTTAAACTAAATTCAAATCGTCTCGATAAATGCAACTTACAATTCTGAATTCCTATCGAGTCGTGCCGCTAGGCGTTTATAATGTTATACCCCTATTCCGAACGCATTGGAAAAGGTTTCGAGTCCTAATTCGATCGTATGGAGAAGATAGCTTTTTGGATCAGTTATTATATTGAATTTCAATATAAATTTCAGTGCGTTTACATATCGTATGCTCCCACAACAACTCCAAACACTACGAAAATCGAAATCCGATAATAATACAATATTATGGATTCAATGGAACTGGTTTCGTCGAATTCCGAGACTGCGCCTTGGAAGGCTATTTTTAAATATCGATTTAAACAATATATTTTTAAAACTGAACAAATCACCTTTAAACTCAAATTTAAATTTTTTTTCTACCCTCAGTATTGTTAATATGAATTTTACAAGCCTTCAAATTATTTTTAACAGGCTTAAAACTCTAGATTCAACATTTTACCCAACTTTAAATTATTTAATTCAATAATTTAATTATCAAATAAATGGTGATATTTGAATTCAAGTTAAAAATTAACTTTTAAATATTTAAAATCAATTGAATATTCCAATTTCAAATGTTCAAAATTTCCGGGTTGTCACACTATTATTGGAATGGAATGAAATCTAGTATTGCTAACTTCATTAAGCGTTGCATGACTTGCCAAATTGTTAAGGCCGAGCATCAAAGGCTCGGTAGGTTATTGCAACCTTTGGACATTCCAATTTGGAAGTGGGACCAAATTTCCATGGATTTTATTGACAGTCTCCCCCGTTCTCGTTCGGGCCATGATAGACTATGGGTGATAGTTGATAGACTTACAAAATCCTCCCATTTTATTCCCGTTCGGTCTAATCGGGCCGTACCTCTTTTGGCCAAGCTCTTTATTAAAGAAATTGTTAATTTGCATGGAGTTCCTACATCTATTGTTAGTATCGTGATCCATTCTTTATTAGTGGAATTTAGAAGAGTCTTCAAAAAGCTTTGGGAACGAAGCTTAATTTTAGCACCGTTTATCATCCTCAGTCCGATGGACAAATTGAGCTGGTGAATCAAACTCTTGAAGATCTTCTTCGTGTATGTGTTCTTGATTTTGGTGGGAGTTGGAAAGATCACATTTCTCTTATTGATTTTTCTATAATAATAGCTTCCAATCTAGTATTGGTATGAAACCTTTTGAGGCACTCTATGAAAGGCCATGCCGATCTCCTTCTTGTTGGCTTGAGGCCGGTGGGAAGCTGGTTTTAGGTCTAGACTTTATTCGTGATTCCACAGAAAAGATTGACCTTATTCGCCATAGGATGAAAGAAGCTCAAAGTAGGCAAAAATCCTATGCCGATAATCGAAGAAGGAAATTAGAATTTTCTATGGGAGATTTGGTGTTTATTCATGTTTCACCTATGAAGGATGTTGGGCATTTCATTCGATCGAGAAAGTTAGCATCTCGATATATTGGCCCATTTCCCATCACCGAACGTATTGGTACCGTGGCTTATCGCCTTTTATTACCGGCTCAGTTTTCTGCTATTCATGACGTATTCCACGTCTCTCAGTTACGAAAATGCCTTTGAGATTCCGATTCTATTCTTGAGCCTGGTGTTGTGGAAGAAATTGAAGTTTCGTCTAATCCGACTTATGAGCAACATCCCATTCGTATTATTACTTCAGAGGTAAAACGCCTTCTAAATAAAGATGACCCTCTTATGAAAGTTCAATGGTCCTCAAATCCTAAGGATTGTTCTTGGGAATCTAGAGAATTCATCGAGCGAACACATCTGGACTTACTTCCTCATGCACTTTGAGGTGAACTTATTTCAAATTTCTTTTATGCCGATATGCTTTTATAGTTGTTACTTTTTATTTTCTTCTTAAGTATTGCGAGGACACAATTTCTTTAAGGAGGGGAGTTTGTAACAACCCGCATATTTCACGGTTGTATATTTAAATATTTTATTTAAATGTAGCATCGTCAGTCGGATTTAAGTCCGAAAAGCTACTTTTTTCAAACAGTCGAATTAGGACCCGAGACCCCTTCCGTTGAGTTCAAAATGACGTTTGCGACCTTTTTAAGTATAAACATCAATTTGTTTGGGGTTAGCTTGAATTTTTACATTTTCACTTAGGGATTTGGGTTTGGGTTTCAGCCCAATAACCTAACATAAGACCCTAGCTCCACCCCCTCTCCTCTTCATTCATTCTCATTTCCTAACACTTCAAGCTTTAAGCAAAAATGGAGGGAGAGAAAAGAGATTAGGAATTCCTAAGCCCTAGCTTCCATTTGCAAATCCTAGTTTTAGCGCCAAATTCAAAGAGAAGCCTAGGTAAGCATCTCCTTCTTCTTCTTCTCCATCTCAATCTCTCTCCAATTTTAGAATTTTCCTACAACCTAATTTGGGAAATTATTGTTTATGATCTTAGATTGGAGCTTTTAGAGTTGAGATTGAAGAGTGGTTGATCTTCCTTTTTTTTCAAGCTTCTCCTTCCTTATTTTTGTGTATAAGGTGAGTTTTTGAACTCACATCTATGTCTATATCTTTGATAGTTGTTAAGCAGTGATTTCTAACATCTATTCCTTGTCCATTTGATTTGGCTTGAATTGGTTTTATGAATATTCCAATTTTTGGTGTTTTGAAGTTTAATCTTTAAAAATCCTAGCTTTGATGTTCAATCATGCTTTTGGTGGCGTATCGAAGAGCCTATAGGGCTGGGTTGCCGAGTTGTGTAAACCCCTAGCACCTATCGCTCGTCCGATCGCAAATTATTTAGGATTTAGCCCCTTGGGGTCTAGGCTGAGAATACTGGAATTTCCAGTTCAGTCGACTGAACTAGAAGGTCAGTCGACTGAACTGAACCTAGGAATTTTTCTGGACCAGTATCAGTCGACTGACCATTTTGGGTCAGTCGACTGAGCCTGGAAACCGAAAGTTTCCAGGCATGATTCAGTGGACTGACCATCCAAGTTCAGTCGAATGAACCTGGAAACAGAAAGTTTCCAGGATTTGTGTCAGTTGACTGACCATCCTGGTCCAGTCGACTAATTCTGCTGTCTCTGCCTATACTGCCTATTTTGTTTGAATTTCCAATTTTAATTGATTCTTGTTTCTCCAATTTGTTGATCACCTTTGTTGACTTTGATAACTTCTTTTCGGGATTTTTAGGAAATATCCATTTTGATGGATTTGGTATCGACTTCTTTGGATTTAATTCACGTCTTCGAATGTGAATTTTTGGTGATTAATTGTTTTTACAATCAATTTTGTGATTTGTCACTTTAAAATACAAAGGTTTCTATACTAATAGTAAATATTCCAACTCTTTCTCAAATATGATTTCAATTTTATTTGCGATACAAAGCTTGTTTATAAAAAAACGTTTTCCAATCTATTAGTATACACAAACTTTTACCTCATTCTTTTGAGAAATCTAATTAAAAAGCTTAGTAAAACTAGTGGTATGAAACGCTTGCGCTTACTTCGTCGGTTAATTTTTGGACTTGTTCGATTGAAACTCTTGTGGCAACTTTCGAGTGGAGATCTACAATTCGTTCGTAAATATTTAAGTTAAGCCAGTGGTTATGGGACATGAAGCTAAACTCATTTATTCACTAGCTTAGTGTAATTGACACTTCTTGATGATCGATGATGATCATTTTTGTGGTTTAGACTAGAGATATGCGATGTCCCTTTGTCCACGTGGGAGTCTGTACACCATTCTATGGAGATTCATCTCATTTTTATGGGCTAACAACCCATGGTCTTTTGACCATTTGTGGAGTTTCGACTGAAATTTGGTGGGGTAGCGACCCATGGTCTTCGGGCCATTTGTGGAGCCTTGACTCAAATTGATGGTTGGCGACCATGGAATAGCGTTCCGTTTGTGATACACGTGTTGGTGAGTTTTCATGCTCCCGTTTGTGATGGGCCTCCCTCTCTTTGTGATTTCTGGATTTCTAGTTGATGATTTCTAGAATTTGTGTTCCACCAACTTTAGTGATTTACTTTGATAAGCTTTATCAATATTTGTGGTTTGGTGAATATGGTAAAGAATATTACATTCTTTTTGGTGCTCGAGATTATTGAGATATTGTATGACTTTTGTTGTTGTTAAATGTATACTTTTTATAGTATGGCATTATTATTAAAATACTTTTTGGTCATATCTCTTATTCTATCTCATTTTATCTGATATTTATAGCTAGACTGATCCGTTTATTATTTTCTTGTTAAATAATACTCGGGCTAGACCGAGACGTTACAGGTGCTTCTGCTTGACTCATGTTCTGGGAATATTATCTGACTTTTGACTAACTACTCTGATTTAGTAGTTTTTGTTGTTATACATACGATATTGAGACTCCTTGATGTATACATATTCTTTTGGGTAGCACTTGTATCTATTCTTTTGTGATATTGTGGATCTTGTTTGACCACTACTCTGATGTACACTTCTATGTGTTATATTCATATCTATTTCCGCCTTTGTGATATGGATATCTATGACTGGTTTGTGTTATGATTATTTCTATATTTGTTTCTGAAGATTATATATAGCCACTGTGTAGTAGTTTTGAGTTTGTGTCGGTATGTTAGATTTCCTCTTGAATCGAAATGCATGTTATACTATCTGACATATCGGTGCTCGCATAAAGCAATTACACGGATGGTCGCTCCTCAATAGCCTTATTCTTCATGCTAGTTGACGGCATTACCTCGTAGTGTCCCTGACTAGCGTGAGTGTAGAGGTGGGGCATCACAGACGACATCCAGTATGGGAAGATTACAGTACCGTATAGACTATAGGAATATATAAAATGTGTTAAGGGGGTATATGGGTAATGCCTTAATGCTATTTTGATAGTTTACTTTTCTATAGACATATTATAATAGTGTATTGTACTACATAGTAGATAGTTCCGCAGATCCTTAGAGGATGCTTATCCCAAACATTCTTTGAGTTACTTGTATTTCAGTTGATATTTCACTTGAGTTGGATTTATTGATATAAGAATGTTAATACTGACTCGAGTGTTTTGTGTTTTTTCTTTACGCTCGGGTCAGATTGAGTGTTATAGCATTTGAGGCTTACCTTTAGAGTTTAGAGCTTCACTTGGAGGTCCATCTGTATCTATTCAGCTTTCAGCTTTCTAATGGTTTTGTTCAGACTTGTCATCTGTTTGTATTTGAGACTACTCAATATTTGATACTTCTGTTGTATCTTGTTTTAACACTGTTATATATATTTAGTAGCTTCATGAATTACTATTCATTTGTTTCCGCTGCTTATTATTGTAATACTCTGTGTCTGTGATTCTATGATTTATTTATTTACTGTACATGCTGAGTTTTGCCAAATATAAATTAACAATCCGATATTTTAAGCAATTCAGGTCCGACATATGTGGATGCGAATGGCACGAAATATCGGGATGTTACAGTTGGTATCAGAGCTCTAGTTTTAGGCAAAACTTAGCATATAAAGTAAATTTAATTACATGATCGCCTTCGTTCGAGCATGAATCTCTTCCTGTTTGATTCGGGCGTCTTCTGGATTTTAGAACATTCCTTTGTTCTAAAATTTATTCTGGTCTCTCCTTATTCATGTTCTCTTGATTTCGGAGCATCCCATAGCTCCCATGAATTATTTATAAAGGGGTGAAACTCCTTTATAACCGACATTGATTCACCAGAAGTTTCTGTATCATCGGTTTAGATGCTGCCATCTCTTGTTGTGCCCGAATTCTATCCTTTGTGATCTGATGTCGATTTGCTTCAAAATTCTGTATTGATCTTATTCTTGAAATCACGGTTGATCAGGTTAAGGACGCCCGCGATTTCTATGAGTCTATCCGTCTTTTCTCTATTCTATTTAATTATTTTATCTTCGTTACAAGCCTATCTTTGAATCAGAATTCTTTTGATTAAGGTCCCTCTAATTTGAATCACTACCCTTGTTTTGAAATCAATTCTTGTATCATCGAGTAAGGGAGTGTATTTGTAATTAAAATTAAAATGTTTTATAGTGTGTTGTTTGAGTTTCTAATGTTGATTTGGGGTTTCGATCGATTCGTTTGATCAATCATATCGATAGGAATTCCAAAACACTTGAACAGAGCAAACCGACACAATATTGCTTTCAAATTTGGCAAATGAAATAAATTTGTATGGTTATATTGTATTATATATAAGTATAATTTTTTTCTGAAATTAAATAGTTAAATAAATTGGTTAACAAAAATGATAATAATTGATTTTCATTTATTATTCTGTAAACCATTGACTTTTGTCACATAAAATAAATAAATGAAATTATAGGCATGATTTATAATTGATTTGGAATTTAAATAAATTTAAATTAAGAATTTGAGAATTAAATTTTCGGCATTTTGAAAATTTGGTTTTAAATTTGAAATCGTTTCTGAAGAATTTTAAAAGTTTTAAATCAGCACTCCTCTTTTATCGCTGGAAAATAATTTCGGTGATGATGGATACAACATCGACATTCATTCTCGAATTTCAAAGGGGAGAGATCACTTAGTAGCTTTGCTACATTTTTTGTTTTGGAAAATAATAATAATAATAATAAATTTGAATTGGACTTCTTATGTATGACGTGATTTATAATATATATAAGTATATATTTATAGATTTGACTTGATATATATAATATATTTATATATACATTATCTCTAAATGATTTGAAGTGAATCAGAAATTTAACTCTTAATTTTGAATAAATATTTAAAGCTTGAAATAATTGAGTTAGGAAAATTTTATTTGTATAATACTCAATTACATTCCATCATATATAACTTTCCTAAATTGTTCAGAAGTTAACCATGTAATTCAATAATATATAATCAAAAATGATGCTAATGGAATTTATAAATAAATTTTAGTGGTTATAACTAATGTCAATATACTTAATATATGTGATAAGATATGTTAAGGGTTATAAATTGAATAATAATTTGAAAAAAGAATTAATTTATTGAATAAAATAAGATTATAATAAATGTTTGTATTTAATTTATGACTACAGAAATTGATAATTGAGATAAATTGAATAATAAGATAATAACTAAATAAATATAAGGTTAGGGATGGTCAAGATCGAGTTATAAGTGAAATTAACTTAAGTGAAATCAAATGGAATTAAATCAATTAATTGAATATAAACCAATTTAAAAATAAAATAAATTTATATGGCTTTAAATGAATTGTTATTCATATTTTAAATCTATTTTTCTTTCTGGTTGTTTCTATTCTCCTACCTCGTTCCTTTTCGGGGACGAAAAGTTTATAACGACCCGTAAATTTTAAATGGTTTTAATAATGTAATTAATTGAATTTTGTGAAATTTTAAATTATTAAATTTTTAATTTAAAATTTGATATTTGAAATACGTATATTTAAACATAGCAATTGATAAATTTCCCTCTGATAATATGGAAGTTTATTTTTTCGTGTAATTTTATTTCAATTTAAAATCAGTTAATCAGATAAAAATAAAATGTTTTCAAAATCTGAATATTTTTACATAATAAATTTGTAAATCGTCTTTTGAGTGAGACGTCATATTTCGTTTCGTCAAACTCAGACTCCTATTGCTCCATTTATCTTATTTTCGACAGATTTGTAGCATTTTCGGTACCGATTATCGACTTTTGGTACGATAATCGTACCACGGAAATCTATATATCGTTTTGTTCATCTTGTCATGCTGATCTCTGCAGTATATTCGTATGTTTGTTTTGGAGTCTGGTACGATTCGAAATCCACAAAACGAATGACTGTACCGGTACTTAAATTTTGCCTTTTGGCTTCCTATGACCATTAAAATTCACCATATAATACGAATGGCCATCAGCTTTTATTATTTCATAGAAACCAACATTTTCCCTTTGCCATCCCATATTTTTGATATGTATATTCTCGCTTGACCTTTCGCTGTCCTACTGCTGAAATATCAGTAATCAAATAGGTTGTTTATATTGTTTTTTTTATTCTAGCCTTCATTTTTTTTCTTCTGAGAAGCTCGTCTCCACCTCTAGATCATTGCCGAACGTGAATTCCTCTACTGCCAACCTCTTCCTCCATCATGGCAATAGCGGCCTCCCTTTCCTCTGCCTTAAACCTTGCACCCAATCCCTCACTCAAACAGATGCCAGGTCCAAAGCACCCCACAATCACTGAGCAGCCTCCGAGTCCTCCCCACACACCTCACCCAACCCCACTGCACAGCCTACTACCACCGCCCCTCTCTGCTCTTTTTCCTTTACCAGCACATGTAGCCGATCACATGGCCGAACAACCTAGCAAAACCCTACCTTCCTGTCGCCTCAAGCCTTGTCATCCTCCACCTTGTTTCGCCCTCCAACCAAACAACAGCACGTGCCGTGCCCATCACCTCTACGATCCTTTACGTTTTCCTTCGTATAAGGTATATTATATATGTGTTATAGTATATATTATATTATAGAGAAGTATAACACATGTTTACAGTTTATATATATATTTACCGTAAGTATATTTTGATATGCACAAATAGTTTGTTTGTATTGAGTTTTGCATGAGAAAGCTTAGCACCTGTTTCTTTGCTTCTCCCTTTTTGTATATTATAGGTATATATAAATATGTTATGTTAGTATGTCGAATAGCATATAGATGATTTTGTTTTGCTAAAAGAAAAAGGGTAGAATAATGTTTGTTTATACACACACACACATATTTATATATATTTTAGGAATCAGTTATATACCTGTTATATAAACTAATAATGTATAAGTTTAAATGAGATTTGCTGTACATATATATAGCTTATATATATAAACAAGTTTAGTTGTTCAAATTATATAAATTATGTAAATGTTTGCGTAAATATATATTAGTTACAGTTGCAGTTTTATATATTTGTTCATATATTGATTTATTTAATTTTGGGTATAGTATATATAAGTTTACGTATTTTGTTATGTTTTGTTCATATACATATTTCCAGTTGGTTATACAAGATGTATATATTATATGCCAAGTTACAATGTATTATGTTGTTGTATATATAAGTTATTAGATATTTATAATATGTTAAATGTTTACTTAAAGTATGTTGTGGCTGAAACAGTTTTATTAATAATATACGTAATGATTTTCATAGCTGCTACATATATATATATATATTGTGTATATTGACAGAGTTTGGTTTGAAGATTTGTATGTATGTTTGGATATTTTATTGAATGCACATATATTTTGAAAATGTATATAATAATATAAGTTGGGTTATATATTAGTCATATCTACACAGTGAGATCTTAATATGCTATAGTATTAACTCTTGCTTATATTTATACTTTGATAGTTTATATGATTTGCTATATATATTTTCAAGTTATTCTTTTGTATACATATATGTTAGTGTATACATATGAATGTATAGTTTTATAATATCATCAGTACATACCTATTTTTATAGTGTGTTACAGAAGTAAGCTTGTATAAGAATTTTTGAAGTTATAAAATTATATATAACAGTTTCTTAAGTATATATTGAAAGAGGGTGCGGATTAAGGATCTTAAGGCTAATTTAACAATAGAAAGGAGGGGGTGAATAGTGGTTAATGGATTCTAAGACTTATAGGGACTAATTTAAAGTTATGATATAAACAAATGCAGAACTTAATCATAAAACAATCATAGGATCAAACACAGATGCAGAACGTAAATAAAAAGCAGTAAAAGTAAAGAACACACCGGATTTTATATTGGTTCGAAGTTACCCTACATCGAGTCCTGTACCAAGGCAAACACCGCATACAGATTTTTATTATACCAATGTCGAGATTACAATCGTCAATTTCTAAAGGCCTTGAGGTACCCTCCTGTCTCACGAGTCTGGGGAAAACTCTCTTGATTTACGGGACACAAGATCACCCAATTGTTTTCCAGGCGCGACCATACCGGAAAGAGAGACTTGATATACTTTTGATTACAAATTGATCTTATAACTCTGATAGCACTTTGATCTTTGAGAGTGGGCAGAGAATCAAAAAGAATGAGATTCTAATTTGATCCACTTGAGAATTTAGCAGAATTTCGGCATGATCTTAAAAATATGAAAATTTTAAAATATGGATTTGTGGAGAAGGAGTGGAGAAAATAAGAAAATAGTTAGTTAAAAAATTCGTTTGTGAAGCCTATTTATAGAGTACCAATGGTCATAACCATTCATGAAGAGATTTAAACGAATAGGCACTTGTTTTGAAAATAGAAACTTTTGAATTCAACAAGCACCATGTCGAAATGGGGTATCCCATGATGTCGACATCCCTTAGTTAAAAATAATGTAAAATTTGTTTTAAAAATGGCATTGAAAGGAAAATAAGATAAAACAATTCTGTAGTAAAATAAACTAATTTTCCTATGTTTTAAAATAAAGAAGAGTAGAAAAATATTTTTTTAGAATGTATATATAAATTTGATTTTAAATCTCAAGTGCATATATATTATAAAAAATATATTTAAAAATCAGAAGATAGTTTCAAAAACAAACGAAGTTTAAAACAAGAGTTTATTTATAAAAAAAACAAAGAATATTTTAAAGCCAAAACATCTTTTTGAAAATCATTTGAAAAGACAATTTTTTAGGCTAAAACATTTTGAAAAGCAGTTTTGACAATTATTTTGAAAAATCATTTTGAAGTAGTTTTGCAAGCTTCTTCCTACAGAATATCTCATCACATCAGGACTCGAGAACTTGTACAAAACTAGGATGTTCGTGGGTTTGTAAGCCACTTGTTGTAGGTTTGTAAGCTACTTGTCGTGGGTTTGTAAGCCACTAAGAAGGTAGAAATGGGTTCCATCCCAAATGAAATGTGGAATGAAGATTGATGGAATGAAGATTTCCGTGCTATTATGAAGTTTTAACAAAAAACTAGACACTTATCTTAAAATATTAATCTTGATACTCATGAGTCTTCAAACTTGATTTCTTCATGCTTGATCTTTATACTGTACAATCTTCAATAATCAATACCTGCCTTATATATATCATGCATAATAACATTCATATAAATCTAGACAATAGTGTTAGTATATAAGTTATAATAAAATAAGTTACAAATGTTGTTGTCATCAAAACCACGATCTCCAGTTCCTAACAATCTCCCCCTTTTTGATGATGACAACCTTATAAAATCTACTTACCACTTCGATTATACCATAACCCCCCTTACTCCAAGCCTACTATTTTGTATAACTTCTCCCCCTTTGTCATCAACAAAAAAAACCTATAAACCTTGAACTTAATAGAAAGTGAGATAAGCAAACATATGATATAAGAAAAATAAATATGTATGAGGAAATATAGCATCCTAAGTTAAATGGAATTCAAGATTTTATACACCAAAGATTGTTTTTAGAAGAACATTAACACTTATATACAAATTAACAAACCAATATACAATCAAGAAAACAATAAAACGCTTAACGAGGACCCTTAACTATTGGTAATTTATGGACCAAACAATTTGGATAGTGGAGACAAAAGTTTCCGTATTGTTCGACCAAGTTCCTATTAGCATCAAAAAGGACCTCTCCAACGCAAATAACGCCATCGTCTTCATCCATATGAACATCCGGATTCGGCAGAGGATGTTCTTCTTCTTGATCATCTTGTGGTTATTCTAGAGGCTCTTCTACTTCGGAATTCATGGTTTGTGATGATTCTTCGATGACAATGGGATTGACATGGTTATCCATAAGGAGTTTTGTTAAATTCCTAAGGATTCTGCCTTGCCTATCTTGTTCTCTAGCCATTCGCAGTTGACTTACTTGAATCTTAGTCATCATTTGAAGCAAATCTTTCATCTTCTCTTGTAATTTGATGATTCGTACGTGTGTGGAACTTTGAAAAGGACCACAATAAGGAGAAGTGGGAGAAGAAGGTTTATTATTAGAAGAGGAAGCCATTAATTTACTGTTTTAGAAGTTTATTACAGAGAATAGAACAGAGAAAAGGAGTAAAAGTCGAAATATATAAATATATAACTTAATAACTAATATTAGAGGGAAATTTAAATTTTAAAATCTCGGTCTGTATGTCGACATAGGGGGATAGGTCATGTCGACATGCCTAGTTCAATTTTTGAGAATTTTTTTGTTTATATTAATTATTAACTATACTTGTATTATTTATAATTTATATTTCAGTTAATGAACATACACCTAATTCTCTTCTAAATTTAGTAAAGTTTTGTTCATTTAATGGTTTGGTTAATATATCAACAATTTGTTTTTCAGTATTAATATGTTCAAGAGTTACTTATATTATCTCTAAGAAAATGATGTCTAATATCAATATGTTTTGTTCTAGCATGATGAGTTGGATTCTTAGATAGATTTATTGCACTAGTATTATCACAATAAATTGGTGATTTAGTTATAGTTAATCCAAAATCTTTTGAAGTTTATTGCATACATATATAACTTGAGAACAAGCCAAAGTAGCAGATATATATTCTACTTCAGTTGTTGACAAGGATATAGTGTTTTGCTTCTTACTAAACCAGGAAACCAGAGAATGTCCTAGAAAGTGACAAGTTCCACTTGTACTTTTTTGGTCTGATTTACAACCAGCATAATTAGCATCATAATATGAAACTAAATCAAATACATCGTTTTTAGGGTAAAATAAACCATAATCTAATGTATGTTTTACATATCTTAAAATTCTTTTAACAGCTTTTAAATGAGTTTCTTTAGGTTGAGATTGGTATTTGCATAGAGATAGACACTATGCATGATGTTAGGACGACTTGCTGTTGTATAAAGCAGCGAACCAATCATTTCCCTATATAATTTTTGATCAACATCTTTTGATTTATGTTCTTTACTTAAAGCTACATTAGTTGTCATTGGAGTTGGTTTCCCACCAGAATTGGTCAATCCAAATTTATTAATTAAATCCTTAGCATATTTTTCTTGACTAATAAAAATTCCTTTATCTAATTATTTGATTTAAAGTCCTAAGAAGAAACTTAGTTCTCCCATATGACTCATTTCAAATTCTTTAGTCATTATATCTGAAAATTCTTTATTCATTATGTTATTAGTTGATCCAAATATTATATCACCAACATATATTTGTACTAATTGAATATCATTTTTGTTTCTTTTAATAAAAGGAGTTGTATCTATTTTACCAATTTCAAAAATAGATTTTAGTAAATAAGATATTAGTCTTTAATACCAGGCCCTAGAAGCTTGTTTCAGACCATATAAAGCTTTCTTTAATTTATATACATGATTTTATAAATTTATTATCTTCAAAAAGTGGCGGTTGTTCAACATAAACATCTTTTACAAAAACTATTTAGAAAAGCACTTTTAACATCCATTTGATATAACTTGAAATTATTGTAGTTTGCGAAAGCAAGTAGAATTCTGATAGCTTCTAGTCTTGCTACGGGTGTAAAGGTTTCGTCAAAATCAATTCCTTCTTCTTGACAGTAACCTTGCACGACTAAATGAGCTTTATTCCTTACAACCTCATTAAGTTCATTAATTATATTTTTTTAAACCCATTTTGTTCCAATTATACTTTTATCCTCAGGTCTAGGAACAAGTTCCCAAACATCATTTCTGGTGAACTGATTCAATTCTTCTTGCATAGCAAGAATCCATGAATCATCAGATGATGCTTCCTTTTGGATTTTTAGGTTCGATAATTGATATAAAAGCTAAATTACTCATACTATTTTGTTGATTTCTTGTTTTAATTATAGATTCAATATTTCCTAGTATATTTTCTGCAGGATGATCTTTTAATAGCCTAATTCTTTCATTAGGTTGAATGATTTCCATTAGGTTCATTATTTAAAGTTACAAATTCTTCTTCATCTTCTATTTGTACAGTATCTTTAAAATTTTCATCAAAAGATACATGCATTGTTTCTTCAATAGTGTTAGTTCTTAAATTATAAACTCTAAGTGCTTTACTTCTATTAGAATATCCAATAAAGATACCTTTGTTAGATTTAGGTTCAAATTTATCTAAATTATCTTTTGTATTAAGAATAAAACACTTACTACCAAAAACTTTAAAATAAGCTACTAGGGTTTCTTATTGTAATGTAATTCATATGGTGTTTTATTAGTTAATGATCTAATTAAAATCCTATTTAATATATAACACGCTGTAGCGTCTGCTTCAGCCCAAAAGTTTTTAGGTAAGTTACTATCAGAAAGCATTGTTCTAGCACACTCTTGAATCGTTCTATTCTTACGCTGTACCACTCTGTTTTGTTGTGAAGTTCTTGGAAAAGAGAAATTATGAGTAATTCCTTTTTAATTACAGAAATTCTCAAAATTTTCATTTTCAAATTCTCTACCCTGATCACTATGAATAGTTTTTATTTTTAAAGAAAGTTGGTTTTGGATTCTTTTAGAATTTTTTTTAAATAATTCAGAAGCATCGCTTTTCAGTTTAAAAAAATTTATCCAAGTATACCTAGAATAATCATCTACAATTACAAAAACATATTTATTATGATTAATTGATTGAACTTAAGATGGACCAAATAAATCTAAACGAAGTAATTCTAGAGGTTTAGAAGTAGAAATCATATCTTTTAATTTAAATGAACTTTTCATAAGTTTTCCTAATTCACAAGCATCACATGTACTATCTACTTTAAAATTTAACTTGGGAAGTCCTCTAACTAAGTCAAGTTTTGATAACCTAGATAACAGTTTGGAATTTAATGACCAAATCTTTTATGCCAAATTCAAGGGTCACTTGTATTAGCCGAAAGACATAAGTTGTCATTTGAAACTTTCGTACTAAGGATGTAAATGTTTTTCTTCCTAATTCCTTCAAAGATAATATTTGACTTATTATCTTCGTTGTGACACTTATCTTCTCCAAATTTAATTTTAAACTCTTTATCACATAGCTGACTTATACTAAGTAAATTATGTTTTAAATTCCTAACTAGCAAAATATCCGAAATAAGAGGAGTTTTAGAATTACCGACATTGCCGATGCCAATCATATATCCTTTTGAATTATCTCCAAAGTTGATCAATCCACAATCTTGATATATAATGTCATTGAGTGTCTCGGGATTCCCAGTCATATGCCTTGAACAGCCACTATCAAGTATCCATTTATCTTTCTCAATTTGCACAGTTTGTCCATTGGTTGTTGATTCTTCCAGAGCCATATAACATGTTTGTTCCTGCATAACAAACCAATTCGGTAGATAACTTGATTTTTCATAAAAACTATATGTAGACTTATGATACTTGCATGAAATGCATAAATTCAAACTTGTATTAACAAAATTTCTTAAAATGCCATTTTTTACTTTTCAATTTCAGATTATGAAAACTATGAAAACCTATGCTCTGATAACAATTGAAAGAGGGTGTGGATTAAGGATCTTAAGGCTAATTTAACACTAGAAGGGCGGTGAATAATGTTCAATGGATTCTACGACTCATATGGACTAATTTAAACCTATGATATAAACAAATGCAGAACTTAATCACAAAACAATCACATGATCAAACACAGATGAAGAAAGTAAATAAAAAGCAGTAAGAGGAAAGAACACACCGGATTTTATACTGGTCTGGAGTTACCCTACATCCAGTCCTGTACCAAGGGAAATACCTCATACATATTTTTATTATACCAATGTCAAGCTTACAAACCTCAATTTCTAAATCCTTGAGGTACCCTCCTGTCTCATGAGTCTGGGGCAAACTCTCTTGATTTACGGAACACAAGATCACCCAATTGATTTCCAGGCACAACCACACCTTATAGAGAGACTCGATAAACTTTTGATTACAAATTGATCCTATAACTCCGAATAGCACTTTGATCTTCGAGAAAGGGAAGAGAATCAAACAAGAATGAGATTCTAATTTGATCAACTTGAGAATTTGGCAGAATTTCGGCACGATCTTAAAATATGAAAATTTAGAATATGGATTTATGGAGAAAGGGTGAAGAAAATTAGAAAATAGTTAGTTAAAAAATCTATTTATAGAGTACTAATGGTCATAACCATTCATGAAAAGATTTAAACGAATAGACACTTCTTTTGAAAATAGAAACTTTTGATTTTAACGGCCACCATGTCGACATGGGGTATCCCATGATGTCGATATCCCTTAGTTAAAAACAATGTAAAATTTGTTTCAAAAATGGTATTGAAAGGAAAATAAGATAAAATGATACTGGAGTAAAATAAAATAATTTTCCTAAGTTTTAAAATAAAGAGGAGTAGAAAAATATATTTTTTAGAATGTATATATATATATATGATTTTAAATCTTTAGTGTATATATATTATAAAAAAATATTTAAAAATTAGAAGATAGTTTTAAAAATAAACGAAGTTTAAAACAAGATTTTATTTAAAAACAAAAACACAGAATATTTTAAGGCTAAAATATCTTTTTGAAAATCATTTGAAAAGATTATCTTTAAGGCTAAAACATTTTGAAAAGCAGTTTTGAAAAATCATTTTGAAGTAGTTTTGCAAGCTTCTTCCTGCAGAATATCTCATCACATCAGGACTCGAGAACTTGTACAAAACCAGGATGTTCATGAGTTTGTAAGCCACTTATCGTAGGTTTGTAAGCTACTTGTCGTGGGTTTGTAAGCTAAGAAATGGGTTCCATCCCAAATGAAATTTGAAATGAAGATTTGCGGTCTATTATGAAGTTTTAACAAAAACTAGACACTTATCTTAAAATCTTGATCTTGATACTCATGAGTCTTCAAACTTGATTTTTTCATTCTTGATCTTTATACTGTACAGTCTTCAATAATCGTACCTACCTTATATATAACCTGCATAATAACATTCATATATATCTAGACAATAGTATTAGTATATAAGTTATAATAAAATAAGTTACAAAGGTTGTTGTCATCAAAATCACTATCTCCAGTTTCTAACATATATATAACTATTTGGTATATTTTATGTATTAAGTTATAATATGAATGATAAATTTCAGTCATATATATTATATGTTTACATATATTAGCTTATAAGCTACTGTTTGTATATATTGGCTATAAGATTAGAGTATATATATAATTATCTGATTATATAAGTTTATATTAGCTATAGATATAAGTAGTAATCTCAAGTTATGTGATGTATGTATGTTGAGTTTAATATATGTGTTTTAATTTGAAACATTGGATATTGAAATACATATACATACATATATATATATTTAAAATTTAAAATGTGTTTGAATTTAGAATATGATTTTTCTGATGTAAATAGTTACATATAGTTATATATATATATGTATATATATATAAGTTCACTTATACCATTTATCTTCGTCAACACAGTTTCGATTTGATTTCGTCAATTCCAAGATTTCAGCTTTGCTCGTCAAATTCATGTCAATCTTACGTTGCTTGGGAATTCGTGCTCGGATTCGTAACTCATCTCATTCTTGTCCATCTCTAGCCTCGAAAGGTGAGCATTCACTCACGATTAACATTCTTACATTTATTAAATTGGATTTCAATTGAAACGGCAATTGAAAAATGCCGCTGTTAGTTATTTAAATTGCTATATATATATATGCTAATATCTGTATTTGTTCAACTGTGACATCTAACACCATTATCTGTTATTTATATTGATGATATATGCCTATTATTGATGTGTTATATTATTAGCATCACTGTTCTCACTCTGCAAGTTCCCTGTTAGTACAGAATTCCCTATAGGTTGAAATGATACATACCCGAATAATCTTTAGAATAGGAGAAAATCGTTATGGGTTGAAATGATAAACCTAAGCGATTTTCATTGACATTGAATATGGGATTGCGGGTTGAAAGGATATATACCCGTATATATTTAAATTGCGGATAGAAATGATAAATATCTGTATCACTTGACCATAAGATAGAAAATTATATACAGACACCGTTGGTCTATATATGTAAATATTTTAAAAATGATTTCCATGGTTTTGAAGGGAAATATATGGTTTTAATAAATATTAATTTTAAAATACTATATATAAACGTTATTTTTATGAAGGTTTAAATTTTAGTTTTCTAAAATTATATGTTTTGAAAATTATATAATTATAAATTTTAAGATTTTACTTTTACTTTTACTATTTTAATATATATAAACTAAGTTTTAATATAAAATAAATTTAAATAATAAGATTTGATTTAATAAAGTTTGATTTAATTAGTATATAATATGTTTTAAGTATTTATTTAAAATTGTATTTTAAAAAGTAGATTTTTATGTATAATTTCAATAAAATAAGGTTGGAAAGATAAATTTAAATTGATTTGAATTTTTTTGAATTGAGATTCAAAGATATGATTTTATACCTTGATTTTGATTCATAGTGATTAAATGAATATTTCAAGAATAAATAAATTGAAGAAAATATTTAGTTTAAATTGTAATTTAAGGCTCATATAAATTGAATTGGAATTTATTAAGTGAATATTTCAAAACTAAATAATAATGAACTTAAATTGAGATATAAATGAAATTTTAAATTTAGTTTTGAAATTTTGAATATTTAAACTTTTGGAATATATTGAAATTGAAATGCTATATTTTGTGGTTCAAATCTGTATTTGAAATCAATATAATTTGAAATGGTTTATTAAGAAACTGAATTGAATTGAAATCGATGAATTGAGGATGAATTAAATTGAATTTTGGAATTTGAATTGATTTGAATCGATTTGTGAACTTTAAGGAAACTATTTTATTACATAAAGTATTTTAAATATATATATAAATATTTTACTTTATGAATTATTTTAATATATAATTATTTTAATATAAACGATTTTTAATATAAACAATTTTAAATAAAACAATTTTAATACATTTATTACTTTAATATAAACTATTTAATTTATAACTATTTTATATGCAAATTATTTTATTATATTAACTATTTTATTTATAATTATTTATATATATATACTATTATTAATATCTGTTTAAGAGGAAACTGTTATAATTTCAAAGTGTTATAATTTTGAAAAAGTTATAATTTTGGAAAGTGCTATGATTTTGGAAATGAATATTATTTAAATAAGAAATGATATCATATTGATATGCTTCTGAAATGGGTGATATTATGGTTTTGAGATATGATATTTTGAAATGACCACGGTGTTATAATAACGATTGGTTGTTAAAGAGACCAGGATCGGTTATTGTCATACTCTCTGCCAATACCGAAACCACTTTAACAACAGTGTACGCAGTGGAGATCCCAAAATGAAGTAGGTGTTGATGACGTTCTATTTGAGGTATATACGTGGACCCGACTCTCATGAGTTGCTTAAGGTTGCTAAAACAGGAGCAATCGACGGGCCAAGTGAGGTAGCTCCTCCAATCGGACACACTTCTTTGATTGCCATTCTATTACCTTGTGATTGATTTGGTGCGCACCTTTGATTTGGGAGTGTGGCTCGAGGTGGGCGGTAGCTGCGGCTATGCGTTATCACCCGCCTGGAAGTGTAATTGGTATATCTACCATGGCATTTCCTAGTTGTGTCATGTCACCTACCTTATCGAGACCACTACGAGTTTGTTTTGTACCATACCTATGGAGTGCCCTCCGATGACGCCCAGTACGGGGGAGATTACGGTACTATATAGACTATGGGAATACATAAAATGTGTCAAGGGGGATATATGTAATGCCTTAATGCTATTTTAATAGTTTACTTTACTATAGACATATTGTAATAGCATATTGTCCTACATAGTAGATAGTTCCATGGATCCTTAGAGGATGGTTATCCCAAACATCCTTTGAGTTACTTGTATTTCAGTTGATATTTCACTTGAGTTGGATTTATTGATATAAGAATGTTAATCCTGAATCGAGTGTTTTATGTTTTTGCTATACGCTCGGGTTAGACCGAGTGTCACAACATTTGAGGCTCACCTTTGGAGTTTGGAGCTTAACTTGGAGGACCATCTGTATCTATTCACCTTTCAGCTATCCAGTGGTTTTGTTTAGACTTGTCATCTGTTTGTATTTGAGACTACTTTGTATTTGATACTTTTTTTGTATCTTGTTTTTACTCTATTATATATATTTATTAGCTTCATGAACTACTATTTATTTGTTTCTACTTCTTATTATTGTAATGCTCTGTGTTTTTGATTCTGTGATTTATTTATTTACTGTATATGCTGAGTTTTGTCAAATATAATTTAACATTCTGATATTTTGAGCAATTCAAGTCTGCATGTGTGGATGCGAATAGCATGAAATATCGGGATGTTACATGAAATGTGAGCGCTTATGCTATGTATCTAAGATGTATGCAATGTCGTATACTTGCAATTCTATATAGATGAGAAACTATTCAATACATATGCGAAAGTGCAACAACCATTATGCATATAACCAATAAAACAACATTATAACATCAGCCTATACATGCAATACTAGCTAAACAATTCATCCATTTAAAATTTCATCCAACATATGTCCTAGTATCATGTTCACAACTATAACCAGCATCCTAACACTCTTACCTATGGAATATACCAAGCTAACTTCTAGCCAACTTTTTTGGAAGCACCACTCTATATGCTAACTTCCCTACTCTCTCCATAATTGGAAAAGGCCTTACAAACCTTGGTGCCAACTTTTCTGAATTACCAAACCTCATAATGTGTCTAAGTGGAAGATCTTCACAAAGACCATATTGCCCGCTGCAAATTCTAACTTCACATGTCTCCTGTTAGCATAAGATTTCTACCAATCCTGTGCAATCTTCTTCCTTATACGAATCAAGTCTTCTTTCTGTAAGGTCCCCCTTCTTTTTCTAATCCAAGAATGAATCTATCCGTAGTGTCCCACCAACAAGGTAGTGATCTATAAGGCCTCCCGTACAGTGCCTCGAATGATGTCATCTCAATACTTGCCTGATAACTATTGATATAGCAAACTTTACTAATGGAAATTCATCCAAGAACCTCCAAAATCAAAAGCACACATCTGTAGAAAGTCCTCCAATACTCGATGCACCCTCTTCGTCTTCCGTTCGTTTGTGAGTGATAGGTGGTACTCAAATTCAATTCAGTGTTGAAAGCCTCCTAAAGAATGCTCCAAATCTCACTAGTGAAAAGTGGATCTTGGTCATTAACAATGCTAAAGGGAACTCCATGCAACCGAACTATCTCTCTCATGTATAAGGTTACCAAAGATGCAGTTGTCCACATACTTCTGACTAGAATTAAATGAATGCATTTGTTTAGTAAAACGTCTATGACCCAGATACTCCCATTCCCCCATCTACTCCTAGGTAGCCCATCATTAAAATCCATAGAAATACTCTCCCATTTTGAAATATCGAACTGAAATGATAATTTACCAAGCTCTTCTGGTCCACCTTTATACTCTGAGAAGTCACAGATTTAGAAACAAACTCCGTATATGCCTCTGCATAGTACGCCAGTAAAATACGCTCTTTATATCATGATACATTTTGTCAGTACCGGGATGAATAGTCATCCTAGAATGATGGGACTCTTCTAGTACCATATCTCGAAACTCCTTAACAAGAGGGAAACAAAACTTACCGTCTCTTTGCAACCATCCTTCTGAACCAATGGACTAGGGTCTAAACGACTCGAACGCTCTCCCCCACTGCATACTACGCCAACAAAATACGCTCTTTATATCATGATACATTTTGTCAGTACCGGGATGAATAGTCATCCTAGAATGATGGGACTCTTCTAGTACCATATCTCGAAACTCCTTAATAAGAGGGAAACAAAACCTACCGTCTCTTTGCAACCATCCTTCTGAACCAATGGAATAGAGTCTAAATGACTCGAACGCTCTCCTCCATTCAGCTTCTTAAAAATATCAACCAACTCCTTGTTTTAAAATTGAACCAATATAGTCCATAAGTGAAGGTTGAACATCTAAAGCTGCCAATGATCCTGGTTTAATGTGCGATGAAGGTCAAAAAGAAAATTTATAAATGAAAACCAAGTGCTTTCATTCCAAAAAATATAGGGCTCAACAACATATGCTTCCTACCCAAAGCATAGGGTAAAATATGTCCCTTACCTAGAGTGTGCAAGATACTGAAATCATATAATGCTAAGAATTCCATCCACATCTATTACCTCAGATTCAATTTTCTTTGAGAATAAATACTTTAGAGACTTACGATCCATGAATAGCTCAAACCGCTCCCTTAAAAGATAACACCTCCATGATTTGAGGATGAAGATAACAGCCGCCAACTCAAGAAAATTGCTTAGGCAGTTTCTCTCGTGTAGCTTCTATTGTCGACTTAGCATAAAAAATAAGTCTACCCTCTTACATCAACACTATACCCAGTCCTATACTATAAGCATCGGTATATACTACGAAGCCTTTGTACCATTAGGGAGTACTAAAACAGGTGCATGTCAACAACTCTTCAACTTAATAAATGCGTCTTCCCATTCTTAGTTCCACGAGAAAACTAAATTATTCTTGGTAAGGCATGTCAACCGTGTGACCGCCGTACATCTCCGGTACCCTATATACCTATATAATGCACCTTAGAGGTACCCACCGATGCATGACAATAACCAAGGGTGAAAGTAATAAAAATCTAAATATGGAACTTGTAGAATATCTCTTAGCGCACAAACAGAGTATAATATAATAACATAGATATAAAATAGGCGTGATAGTAATATAATCAAATGAACCATAAATAAGAACATTAGAGTGCATCAGGTTCACATACTATACAAAAAAATAAAATAAAGAGTTTAAACATCCCAAATCTCCCAAAACAAACTTTGTAATTGCCCCCTAAAATAAAACTATTAGCATAGTTCCATAGTATTGCACATCGGAATATAAGTGGTAGTAAGATCCAAAGTATAAATATATGAAAGCATAGCCTCTGCTCGCACTCTGTATAGCTCCATCCGCTATCCAAATTTGTTATCCCTAATTTACTCATTTAAAGTACCTGAGATAATAAGAAGCAAAGTATAAAACCTCATGTCAGACTACAATCTAGTGTGAGCGATAGATCATCTCAAAATACTATAAAAACTATATATCGTAAATAAGATATAGGGCACGAACAACCATACTTGGCCAGTCCCTACATCCAAAGAGTTAGCACATAAACACGCTATATTCTAAATTACTATCACATGTCAAATATATAGGGTATAGGGTAACATAACATATCAAGCACACAACAAACGTAGCATCCATCATAGAGTCACGCAACTCTCATCAAGTTCTTTATATGTACATAACTCTTTCAGATGCTCAACTTATTGCCCATATGGACGACAAAGGAATGGACACGCAGACGTCCAAAATATGGGTACATGCCGACTACCCTGGGTATACAAATGCTTGTCCTAATAACGAGCATAATAATCACGGATTCATCCATCTATCCCTTAACATACATTTTGATAGTAGAACCACCTCACCGATGCTCAACTCATACCCACATAGATGGCTAAGTAATAGACACACATAGACGTCCAAACACATGGGTACACATAGGCTATCCTCGATACACGCCGACTATCCTATCATACTTACGAGAATCACAACCTCATTTTTTATCCTATGAGCTACCATGTGGAACTCGTCCTTTCGTCCATTACCAAATGCTATAGTCACTTTCCACATCGAGTCGTCGTATTTCATAGATTGCCATTCCAAGGTCATCTTGAGCTATCCTGGAATCATCTATCCCTACTCCAAGCCAGCTCCCAAAACCACCAAGCATACATCAAGTATTAGCTAGAATCCCCATCATACCAAGTTCGAAGCCAACACCCCAAAAGCTTTTCCCCATATTCTATTTGGCATCCTCCTATAGCCGAACTTACATACCCTCGAACCACGATTCCTATTCGGCACTCTACTATAACCGGAACGAAAACCTATCGCATAGGATTTTATGTCCAGTACCTCCACTACCGAACTAAGTGCCATAGGATAAGATTTTCGGTCCGGCCTTGAGCCAATCACCCACCGAATAGGACTTTCTATCTGGTGTTCCACCACTAAACCGCCATGTGCCCGAGCCAATGCCTTCTCCTCCCAAAGTCAACCACTGAGCTATCCAACACCAGAACAAGCCCCATCGGACCATCTTATGCCGGACCAAGATTTACCGAACCACAAATTATGGCTCCTTCAGCATATCAACATTGTGCCGATTCCATCGCTATATTCAACACTTTGACCCTCATGCATCGCCTTTGCAAGGGTTTGACTCCAAATGCTCTAGAGCCTATCCATCGAAGTCTGACTCTACGGTTCCTACCCGTAGTTCGCTCCAATGAGAAAAACACCATTCATGCACCAACAATAATCAAACATGTAAATCACACAATCAATCATAGTAATCATCATACAAGTTGCCTACGACGTAGCCTAACACATATCAAGGAAAATACATATCCAAGTAACACGTCTAGAAATAAAAATCCGTTTATTCACATTTTTACTACATGTTGAGTTTTAAAATAGCATTAAAACTTAATTTTGTAAAAATAGGTCCAAAACATGTTAAAACCTATAAATACATATATAGTAAGGTGATAAATGATAAATCACTCACCGAAACCTATAAAATCAAAGTTTTGCACACAAATCGAGGCAAATCTAAAAATCAACAGCTAACCCCAAGGTTTTCTTCCCCAAAAATGTATATTTGAAGATCTCTAGTGAATATCCTTGCTAACCTACCCTTAATATATGATTTACACTTAATTTGAAGGAGAAAAAGATGGTTTTGAATGGAGAATGGGTTAGTGGAGGCTTATATCTATTTGGGAGAAGGTAGAAATGGTTTAGTAATGTTTATTTCAGCAAATATTGCCTCCAAACCTGAAATGGGTTGTTGAGCCTCCCCTCAAATTCACTAATTACCTATTAAGCTGCTCCAAAAACTGCCGATCTTCAAACATCAATATCTTCTAATCAGAAAGTCCAAATCGCTACACTTCATGGAAAAGGAAACCATTATATCTTTCCAATGGAAGTGATCTCACATGTTAATTCGGTTTCTATCAAAAGTTATAGCTGTTACAAGTTTTCAGAGGCAAAATAATCTAGAAAAATTCTAAAGATAAGAAATGTCACAAATAGGCATTTTTCAGAAGTTATAGAGTCATATAAGAATTTAAAAATAATATTTTACGATCCTTCGATATGTAAAATATGGGTCGTTACACTCTCTTCCCTTTATGATTTTCTCCTTCGAATTCCCCAATACAAACAATGTGAAATCAAACATAGCTACCCTATATGCCTAACATATACAAGAAACCATACCAAACATCAAACATGCACACTGAAGCAGGTAATGATATCTACGCCTACGCTAGCATGCAGGATACTATACTACCCTATATGGTATTGAAAGTGAAAGTAAATGCGATAAACAGAAGACTCACCAAGTAAAGAACTCTGGATAAGCGATCCTCACGCTCTCTTTAATCTTCCAAGTACAATCGCCTTCGCTCTCACTCCACCGAACCTTTACCATCTCTATGGTCTTTCTCCTAAGCTTCTTCGTATACATCCAACGATACAAATGGTCATACCAGGTCTCAAAGCTTCTAGTTCAATTTCATCCGATTCAACTATCATGTCTGAGCCGTGCACAAACTTCCATAAGTAAGAGACGTGGAACATCTTGTGCATGCCCACTATCTTTTAAGGTAAGTCGATTCTATATGCTAGATTTCCAATCCAAAAAGACAATGAATCTCGATGCCAACTTCCCCTTAGAATTGAATCGAACAACATACTTTAGCGGAGAGATCTTGATAAATTCCATATCACCGATGAAGAACTCTAAATCAAGCATTTTCCTGTCAGTGTAGCTATTTTGTCTATCTTAAGTAGCTTTCACTCATTGCTGAATGATCTTAATCTACTCCGAAGTCTCCCTAATTATATTTAGCCCAAGTATCAGTTTCTCGTCCGCTTCCCACAAATATGAAGGAGCATTACACGGTCAGCCATACAATGCCTCAAATGGTGACATACCAATGCTAGAATGGTAGCTATCGTTGTATGCGAACTCTACTAAATGATTGTCCCACATCCACCAAAATTGAGAATGCAAGCTTGCAAGAGATACTCTAGGATAGGATTCACCCTCTCGTCTGCCCATCTGTTTATGGGTGAAGTTGTACTGAGATGTGGCTATGTCCCCAATGCCTCTTGTAAGCTCTTCCAAAATCTAATGGTGAAAAAAGGTCTTGGTTGCTTACAATGCACTTGGCACACCATGGAATCGCACAACCCACTTCACATACAACTCAGTCAATTAGGATGCCACCCTTTGTTAATCTATCGAATATGACCCAAATGCTATTATACCCTCTTTTAGTCCTTGGCAACCCATCGATGAAGTCTATTGAAAATTATTAATATTTCCACTCAGGAATCTCGAGCGCTTGTAGCAGACCACTGGCTTCTTTTGCTCTGCCTTTACTAACTTACAATTCATACACTTCGAGATCAATGTCCCGACATCATTTTTCATCCCTTTCCAATAAAATGTCTACCTCATGTCATGGTATATTTTATTGCGACTAGGATGTACAGTCAATCTCGAAGGATGAACTTGCATAGCACCTCATTCCTCAACCTATTGACATTAGGAACAAACAACCTCACATCCTTACGGAGCCAACCGTCATGGTCGATCCCATACTACTTTATCTCCTTAGGCTCTACTCCTTCCTTTATCCCCGCTATGACTAGCGTCTTGCTACTGACTAGCACCAATCCACTTAATCAAGGTAGGTCTGATCGTCAGGCTAGCCAACACTTCCAGCTCTAGCTAACATCGAGATCTAAAATCATAGCTAGCAATAAAATCCAACTGCTTCCAAGAACATCGCTCCCAAGCTAGCACGTCTTCTACTTAATGCATCAGCGGTTGCATTTCCTTTTCTAGGTGTATAGGAAATTTCAAAGTCATGGAAGGCTAGGAACTCTAGCCATTGGTGTTGACGAAGGTTAACTCCTTCTAGGAGAATAAATACATTAACGACTTGTGGTTCGTATACAACTCAAACCTCTCCCCAAGCAAATAATGCCTCCATACCTTCAAAGCGAACACTATCGCCGCCAATTCCAAATCATGAGTTGGATACTTCCTCTCATACGGTTTTAGCTGTCAATTAGCGTAGGCGACAACCTTTCCCCTCTCCATCAACACCGCACCTAGTCTAGTAGCACATCGTTTGTGTATACTATAAGTTCCTCATTCCTGCTTGGATTGTCTAGCACCGCTGCACTCGTCAACCACTCCTTCAGATTCACGAACACGTTCTTGCTTCCTACATCCCATATAAAAGTCTGATTTTTCTTCGTCAATTTGGCTAACATCACTGCTACCTTAGAGAAGTGTTGGATCAAACGTCTATGGTATCTCAGCAGTCCAAGGAAGCAACTCACGTCTATAACGGTCTTGGGTCAATGCTAGTTCTATACCGCTGTCACCTTCACAGGATCTACAAAAATACCATAATAGAAAACAACGTGACCTAAAAATCGTACTTCCTACCTCTAGAAGTGACATTTCAAAAAAAAATTCCTTCAATAATTCCTTCCTCGACACCTTGAGCACAATCTTGAAATGCTCCTTGTGTTCTTCCTTTGTCCTCAAATAAACTATCATATCATCCATGAAAACAAGTTCAAACTTATTTAGATGATCCTTGAGAACATAGTTCATAAGATCAACAAAGTATGTCGATGCATTTGTTAGCTTGAACTGCATAACTGACCACTTATAAAATCTAGACGGCGTATAAAACGCTGTGATCGACACACTCTTTTTCGCCACTCTTAGCTGTTGAAACCACATTGCCAGGTCCAACCGAGTGAACACCCTTGCAACATGGAGTTGATCAAACAAGTTATTAATACGTGGGAGTGGACACTTATTCTTTTTTTCACATGATTCAGCTCATGATAATCTACACATAACCTCAAACAGCCTCTGCCTTAGTGGTTAATACTATAGTGCGCCCTACTCATGTATGCTTCTATGAATGAACCCTTACCTCAACAGGTCATTTAGTTGCACCTCCAACTCCTTCTGCTCTTTGGATAAAATACGCCTCAAAGGCATAATTATCGGTCTGACATCCTTCACTAAATCTATATAGAACTCAATCTCTCAGTGTGGTGGTAATCCAGTCACCTCCTCGAACACGTCCAAATACTCTTTCACCATAGGCACAAATGACAAATAATCCTATGGAATCTCAAGCGAATACATAAAGCTAACCATAATTCCATCCTTTGGTAGAAAGCTAATCACTATCGTATGCCCCTGCATAGCCCCAATCGTCACTAACACCCTCTCGCAATCCACCACTCTACATATTTCTTCAGCTAATCCGTCCTTAGTATAATACAGAACCCCACAAAACCAAAAACAAAGAAACCACATGCAAAAAAACATCCATGACTCGATAAAGCTAAATCTGGACAAACCATGCAAAGCTAGTTGATCCTCTAATCAAGTTTGTCACAATCAAAGGTTGATCAACTATCTCGAGTTTCAATCCCAATCTATCTACTAAATCACTAGATATAAAGGAATGTATAGCCTCGGTATGGAATAAGACATGTACAAGCGTGTCATAAGTAGAAAGCATACCCTGTTTAACGACCCCTTTCTCCTTCTCCTTTACTGATGGAGCACTCGACGAAGCTGGAACATCATTAAAGTGTAAGCAGGCAGAACCTGTTCATTCTTCACTGGCTCTGGGAAATCCTTCTTCAGATGCCCTAGCATATTACAGTTAAAACATCCTTTCTTCTCGATTCTAAAATCTCTACTAAGATGGCCCTTATTCCTATAATTGTAGCAAGTAGGCTCTCACTTACCTTTCGTCTAGCCACCCTTCTGAAACCGCTTCTTCTTATTGTTGTTGTCCCACTTTCTCTTTCCTCCCTCGCTAGCTTGCGGGTTTAGCTCATTCTAGGGACCAACACTTGACTTAGGCTTAGGCTACAGACTCTTATGTCGAAGAGGCTTCTCCACCAGCCTCTCAAAAAACTCATAAATATGCGTTACTATTTCTCTCCCAGATAATCATCCAAGCCCATAATGATCTTCTCCTTCTTCTTGAGTGGAGTATCGATGAAAGATAGATCATGGTTAGACAGTATGTTTAACTCAGCTACATAATTCCACACAATCATATCCCCTTATCTCAAGTCAGTAAATTTTCAGAAGAGCACAGACTTCTAAGCGGTCAGTATATATTTCTCTTCAAATCTGGCCTTAAACTACTCCTAAGTAATCTGATCCTCAGAAGTAGTTTTCTTAATGGCATTCCACCACCCCATAGCACATCCTTGAAGCTGTCAAGAGGCCATCTTCCTCTTCATCACATCCTCTAACTCCATATCCTCAAATATGCGTTTGTAGGTGTCCAACCAGTCCTGCACTTTGACAGCTGATTTTGTTCCAAGAAACTGTTTGCCACCTAGAGTAGAGTAATCCTTGCTCAGTTTGGCAAATTTAGCTTCGACGCTTGCACTGGAGCACCACCACCAATAACCGCAGCAGGAGCAACTTGGGCATTCTAAACCATGTTTCGCACCATCTTAGCTAATATGTTCTACAAGTCAGGGTTGTCAACCCCCTAATCACACCCCCTCCTCAACTCCAGAGTTGGAGTCCCTAGCAAAGTTCCATGTTGGCGGGCTCATTCTTACAAGCTGTAACAAGATTGATCAGTCTCTCTAAGAGGAATAAGTGGTGTTTGTGACGACCCGGAATTTTTAAGCATTTGTAATCGGAATATTTAATTGATTTTAAATATTTAAAGGTTAATTATTTACTTAAATTACGAATATCATAATTTATTTGACAATTAAATTGTTGAATTAAATAATTTGAATTGGATAAAATATGAAATTTGAGATTTTAAACCTATTAAAAATAATTTGAAGGCTTATAAAATTTATATTGATGATAGTAAAGACAGTAAAAGTGTTAAAATTTAAATTGGAAGTGGTTTGTTCAGTTTTGGAACTTTATTGTTTAAATTGAATTTAAAAATAGCCTTCCGAGGCATGGTCTCAGAATTCGACGAAACCGGTTCCATTGGATCCATAATATTGTTTTATTTTTGGATTTCAAATTTTGTATTTATCGGAGTTGTTGTGTGAGCATACGACATATAACGCGCTTAAATCTATATCAAAAATTTGAGACGATTTAAAATTTAAAAATATTATATACCTTGACCGGTCAAATAAATTAAACGTCGGAATTTATTTGCTTTCTACTCTAACGCTGTAGCAAAGCATCTCCAAACCGTTTCTCTCTTTAATATTAACATCTGAAAAAAAAGAGAAGCTTCAAGAGGAAGTTTCAGCCGCGTTTAAAAATAGGCAATAAGGGCCGATCTAAATTTACTCGTATCTTCTTCCTCGTTCTTTTTATTAATAAAGGGCCGAAAGCCTTAACTCCTCAAATGAAAATCATCAGTTAAAAGAAAAGGGGGCCGACACCCTAAATCGATTTCGCGTTAAATCTTTACTCGAATCAAGGGTCGCGACGATTTGGGGTTTCAGCAACGGCATGTGAGATCGTGAATGGGGACGTGAAGCATGTATAGGGTTTGAGTTCGCTTCGGCGTGGAGGAAGAGAGCAGCGCGCACGCGCGGTGCCGAGGAGCCGTGTGGCGAGTGCGACGGCCTGGGGAGCTCGCAGATGGCGAGAGGCTCAATCGTGAGATGGTGTTAGCGGCGCCGGAGGTCGTCGCGTTTGGGGAAAGAGGTGGAATTTTCTGATGGATCGAAGCTCGCGATTTAGGATGAAGGAGATGGATCGAACTCTACCTGTAATGTATAATTTAAATTCTTGTGTATCAAAATTAATTTATACATATATATATGTATATGTATATACCCAGTACAGAATAAAAAAAGAAGAAGAAGATGTTGTGCTTATAAAAAAAGGGGTTTACAATAAAATTAATTATTGATTTGTAATAATTATTATTATTTTTGTTTTACCGGAAAGATAAGCAGGAAGGAAAGAAATTAATTAGACAACTGGATCTAGAATAGTTTTGTTTTTAAATTTAAATTGGGATTATTAATTATTTATGCAAAAGTTAAATATATGTACAAGGCATTTATATAAAGTACTGGAAGGGAATTATATAAGAGATTTGTGATAAAATTTTACGATTTACTTATTTAATTTATTTTGGTTACTAAAAGATGTAATAAAGGAAAGTTAGTTCAAAATTAAATTTAATGGAAATTAAGAGTTCGATTTATATTTCGTGTATTAATAAATCGTAAATTGGTTTGTACAAGGTTAAAAATCGTGGAAAAACAAGTTGAGATAGGATGGATTGCGACAAAAGAATCAAAGGTGAGTTAATCTCACTCGGTTTAAAAATTTAAATTTAAATAATTGATTGTATGGTTGAATTATGAATTGATGTATGTGATATAGTATAATTTGTAATTGGCATATTATGTGATGCTAACTTCTGTGGATGCAGAGAAAACAGGTTGGAGGGATCCAACTGGACCCCTCAACTTTTATTTAAATTATTTTATATTCTATTCTCTGGTCTGATTGTTTGATATTCTATAATGAATTATGTGGAAATATTGAATGTTATGGCTTGGTTGATATAATTGGGTAAAACGAATTACCAAAAATATATAAATTGGATTTTGAGAAGGAAATAAAGAAGTGAACTTGTAAGTAAAATAATTATAGAAATTTGAATAAATTTAAAAATGAATTGGAAAATAAATAAAGCAACTTTAAGATTTTAATAAATAAATCTAGAGTATGGAAAGTAAATGTTGAATAAACAGAAAGTTAATGAATTTTAAACTTCAGTATTATTAATTGATAAAACAAAGCTTTTATTTTAAATTTAAGATTTAAAATATTGAAAAGAATAAGAAGAAATAGGGATAAGATATATATTTCAGTTAAAAGTTTAAAATCAAACGGAAATTAATAACATTAATAATAAAACACATAATTAATGAATTTTGAAGGAATTGAGTAAGTAAAGAGACATTATTCAAGTAGTATAAATTGGGAATCAATTTGGAAAATTGATTTAAGTGATTGAGATTGGAAATTCTCCCAGGATAACCAAGTGCGTTTGTTAAAAATAAATTTAAAGGTTTTATAATTGTTTTAAAAAAACAAGTTTTGGAAAATCTCTTATTTCCAATATTTAAATTCTAAAGTAAGTATTTTCTCTAAATCTATAACAGTAATAATTATTTAAGAATGACTTAATATTATGTTTTTAAAAGTATAAATCTAGTTTTATATTTTACAAAGTAATCTTATTTTCAAATATTCATATAGTATGGTATTTTTAATAAATTATTGATGTAGTTTTAACTTATATGTTTTAAAGGTATAGATTTCAAAGTAAAGTGTTTTAAATTATTTTTAAAATCTAGTTTTGTGCTTGGTAATTTCAGTGGAGATAGAAAATATTTGGGAAAGTTTATTCTGAAAAGAAAGATGGTTTCAAAACTGTTTTCAAAGGATTGAAAATAGAAATATATCTTGTGAAGATATTTTAAGGTTAATAAATAATTTGGGAAATTATTTATTGTTGGATGGATGTTTGTGAATATTAATTGATAGTTAAATCACCGACTATCAATATTGGACAAATGCGTTGATCGTTTCGAAGAGACCGGGATCGAGATTTATTTCTCGAAAACCACTTCGATTCGGTTTGTACGTTTCGTGAAAACGATTTTGGATTCGAAGATGGAGCAGTGAAGTGAAAGGGCTAGTCGCTACTAATCCTGAGGATATTTCGAAAATGGATGTAGTAGGAGTAGTGCCTTCGATTCCGTTCGAACCCGGGACAGACTTGTATGGATGAATGCTTGCGAAACATCGTCAGGTGGATGATGGGAATTCTAAAGGATATATTCTAAAAAGGTAACACTTAGCCTCAAGCCTCATCAAATGGGAATGACTGAAAATCAGGGGTTATGCAGCAAGGCTAGGTGGGTAGCACCCAAGCAGGGTGAGGTCATTCCAGTCTAGATGTCCCTTATTATTTCGGCTTAGTGGGCAGTTGCTGATCCCAACCGCGGGGTGATCTCACTCGGGATTATCCGGTAAGGGGTAGTCCCGGCCTTATGTTGCAGGGGAGCGGGCGTACTCCTCGGTACGGTGATCTAGGCCCCGTACTGTGGCAGGTGGTACCCCAGTGCCTAGTCATTGGTTGGAAATCCATTCTCCCTACGAGCCTTGTACGAGTTTTGTTTGTATTACCCACATTGTGGCTAGTAGCTGGAATTTAATCATGTAACAATTTCTGCAATTTTATAAGTATTTGTAAATAGACCCTATTATAATATCAGTGGATTTCTATAAAAATTGTTTTTGCTATCGTAAGGTAAAAACCAGACATGTTTATTTGTGGCGTGGTCTTACGAGATGCTTTTGTTTTTAAAGGAATATTGAAACTTTAATAATCAATTGGGTGTGATTTTATCACGCTGGTATTCCATACTGACTCGGGTATTATTTAACTGTAATGCTCGGCTCAGACCGAGTATTACAGGATACAGGATTGATGCTGTGGGGCTCAGGAGACGAGCTGGATGACGATACGTACTCCCATACTTGTTTATATATATATATATATATATTCCGCTGGGTTGAGTTGATGTGTATTCAGTTGTATGTTATTGATGTTGAGCTATGATTGATGTAATCTGATGATGTAAAATATGTAAGCAAATATATTTGATTTTGAGTAAAGATCATATATTATCTATTATATTTTATTCCGCTGCGATGGTTAGATTCTATTGTTGTTTTCTATTTTTCTTCTTCTACCTCTTCTTCTTTAACCCAAATGGTTCGTATTTCTGTACAACTTGAGTTGATGGTTGTAGAATAGTGTTGACTCAAGGGGTACGGATTTGCGGGTCGTTACACTTGGTATCAGAGCTTAGGTTGGTGATAACCTTGGCTCTGGTGGGAATTACTCAATTAGAGTCCGTAGTACTCTAGAATGAGTTTGAGCGTATAAATAAATAAGAGCGCGTATTTGTTAGTGAATATAAATTGTTTTAATACTGTGTTGATTGGTTTATTGAGTGGCATATGAACCTTCGTCGACACAGTCTGCGCAACTGTATTGAAGGGGTTTCTAAACACTTGAATAGAACAATCGACACGGTATTGTTTTAAATGTGGGTAAATGAATTTTTTTTACCCAAAAACATATTTTGATATAAAGAATAGTTTTTGAAAACTATTTAGCTAATATATGGTTGCTTGGATGTTAATTGGTTGTTAGGAATGATGATATTTAAAGTATAATCATTGTTAAGTGAAAATTTAACTAGAAATTGACAATATAACCAAAGTTTGAAGGAATAAATTCATTATAAAATGAAATTCATAAATATGGATTATAAACGTAAATTATAAATGGAAATATAATAAAATGGGAATTTGTATAAGCATAAACTGTATAAATGCATTATAGTTAAAATTTGAATTAAAACAGAATTTGAAACTTTAAACCCGGAGATTTTGAAAGTATTTTGAAGATAAATGATATTATTATTGTTTTGGAGATATTTCTGAATGGAAATCTGTTTTAAATGGATATTGGAAGTGATATAGCGTTGAAATCACTTGGATTATGGGAAAATAATTCTGATGATGACGGCCGCATCATCAGTATTCATTTTCGAATTTCTAAGTAATAGATTGCTGCCAAATTGATTTGTTCAGGAAAACCTGTTTGTTTTTGAAAATTTCAAAAGAAATTTGTTGGGAATAAAACCAGGATTGGTTTAAATATTTGAGAAGTGAGATTTGAGATGTTGGAGATTTCAAAACAATTTGAAACCAAAGCCAGGTGTTCAAAAATCCTGATGAGATAGTTGTAAAGCTTATAAATTGAGATAATTTTTAAATCAGGAAAGAAATATAAACTTTGAATGTTGGAATTTAAATTTAAAGAGAAAAGTTAAAAATGAAATTAACTTGGACTGGGAAATAAAAATTTAACTGGATTGGAATAAATTGAATAAGCTGGAAATAATATCCAATTGTATTTGAATTAAGTTGAAATCGAATTGAGTTAAACAAACCTGAGTTAAAATAAAATTAAATTGGAATATAAGTTCAATTGAGTTATCAAATGGAATTAGATTCTTATCTGGATAAATGGAAATTAAATTGGTTAAGGATTGGATTGAAGCAAATAAATTAGAATAACTCGTAAAGGAATATAAATCTATAGAATAAAATATGCATGGAATAAAAATATGCTTGAGTTATAGATAAGCATAAGGCTTGAGTTAAAATAAAAGAATAATATATTCAAGCCTATGATGAAGGGAATTGTGTAAATAAATAAGTGTAAAACTCGAGTTAAAAAAACAAGATGAATACATTCAAGCCTGGAATGAATGTGATTGTATAAAATAATAAGTTGTGACTTATAAAATTGAGAATGGAATAAAAAGCCCAAAATTAATATTTTGATGAATTAGAAAATGAAGGGAAAATCCAAACTAAAATTACAAAATAAATTTGAACATAAGAAAATTTAAATGAAGAGATTTTGAGATTAAAATCAAGTTCTGGGTTATAAGTTGGGGAAAAGACTAATTAGATAATAAATTAGTTCATGAAATTGAATGGTGCGTTTATGATGAAGTTTGGAAATAAAACTCAAGTTATGAATTGAATTTGACTTGAATTGTCAGTATAGTGAATGTAAATGAATTGTGGGTTCATGAACTTTGGGGGTAAATTGAAAATGGATAATGAATTCAGAACTTGAGTTATTAGTTAAAATCGACAAAGAGTAAAAATTGGAAGACCATAAAATGAAGCTTAGTTTGAATTAATTCGGGAATGGTTAGTAATGAGCAAGCTTGGAATGGGTCGAGCTAAATAAATGGTCATGAATGAATTGAAATCAAAGGAAATTTAATAGGTAATGAAGATGAACCTAAGTTGTTAATGGTTTTGAATAAACTAGTTTGTTAATAAAATGAAATGCAAGTGAATGGATTCAAATCTGAGATGCAATGAAAATGAGAATATATGGGTTGTGAATAAATTGAAAATGGAATAGAATTAAGTATAAATTGAGTTGAAACCCATTTAAATTGGTTATAAAACATAAATACTTATTTATTCACATAAATCTCGTCGAATTGCATATAATAAATTGTCATTTGATGTAAATGGAAGTAATTAAAATTCTATGAATTGATAGAAGTAAAATAATTTGATTTTGGGAGCAACTGAATTAAATATGAGTTCAGTTTGCTTAAGAATAAATTACATGTAAGCGATTGAGTTTTAAACCATTCAAATTGATGAAGTGGTATACGAATGGATTGAAAACCATTCAAATTGAATGAAAATGGTTTATAAATTAATTGAAACAGTTGAATTAGTATGAAAGTTGTAAAAATTGCTTACAGAAAATGTTGGATGTGCATTTCTTTAGAATTCATATGTTTTAACTATTGCAAATAGGTGAAATATAGTTAAACTTCATATATTTGACACTTACATGTTTAAATTGAGTAAGTACAGGTACCTGGAAGCCGTATGGCTGGATTTGGGTTGCACTAACTGCTAAATAAATAACTGCTTGCTTAAAATGCTAAATAAGGTACGCCTACGCAATAAAAATAGGAAATATGAACTGTTTTTGATTTTTCCGACCGTGTGGGTCGATTTATATATATTTATCTCTTTTGTCAAATTGCAAAAGCTCCTCCGTACAATGGGGACTCTGCCAAAAATTTTCAGAAATTTTGGGAGTTAGAAATTTTTTGAAAATTTTGGGAAATTTAGTTAATGACAAAACGAATTCAAATTTGAAACTAAAATAAATTAGTAAATGAAACTAATTAAAGTAATGACATGAGTTAGTAATAAATGACAAATAAAATTTATATATGCAAAGTTAAAGATAAATTGAATTCATATGGAAATGAAAGAATCAATTGGAATAGAAATAGATATAAAATAATGTGGTAAGGTGGAAATAAATATAAGAAGCATATAAAATGCTAATACTAACTTAAGTAAGGAATGGTTAATTCTTAATTGGAAATTGAATATTGCAAATATATTCTAAGTAGATATTTGGATGAATATTGACATTTGGTAAGGAAATCGATAAAATGTTTTTGGGATGTTGTGATTGGTAGTGCTAAGCAGGTTATGCAGGTTGTTTGCGCCAAAATTGGTCACAAACACCCAATACCGTGAAAGCACCAGTGTATGAATATAAATTAGTGATATTCAAACGCAAATAACAAATCTCAACAAATAATAGACAGCAATCCAAAAGTGAAGAACAGAGACACAAATTTTATAGTGGTTCGGCTATCTCCGGCCTACGTCCACTCCAATTTTTCCTTTTTATTGATTATCCTTGAAGATTACAAATGATTACAACAGTTGTAGTGACCAAATCTGAAGAAAATAGCAGTAATGATGCTATGGAATGATTCTAGCAGCGTCTGGGCTTGTCTTTTCTCTCCAAATTTTCCGACCTCTTTTCTGAATGACCAGGGGCTCTATTTATAGGCGTGGAAGGCTGAAATCCCGCCTAAAACCTGGGGAGGCTGCTTGGCACGTGAAGGGGGGGCCCACAGGCCCGTGTTCTCGGAATCCGTGCCCAGTTTGGGATCGATTCGAAGTGACGTTCGAATCGATCAAGAACCCATCCAATTGAGCTGAAATTTGGTGTGAACATTCTTCAACATGTATGTAAGCTCCTGTAAAAATTTCATTGCATTTGGATCAACGGTTTGGAAGATATGATCGATCCAAGTTCAAGAATCCATGCGTCCTGAATGGTTCGAACCCATGCTTCGAAACCACTTCCTTCGAACCCATCCCTTCGAAACCATTCTATTCGAATCCATCTCTTTGGAATCCATCATCTTCGAATCCATGTCCTCTTCGAATCCATGTCCATTGCTTGGAAACCACCATCTTCGAATCCATGCATACTTCGAATCCATGTTCTTCTTCAACTCCATCTTCTTTTTCGAATCCATGTCATCTTCGAATCCATGTCATCTTCGAATCCATGTTCTTCTTCGACTCCATGCATACTTCGAATCCATTTCCTTCTTCAACTCCATCTTCTTTTTCGAATCCATGTCATCTTCGAATCCATGTCATCTTCGAATCCATGTTCTTCTTCGACTCCATGCATACTTCGAATCCATTTCCTTCTTCGAGTCCATCTTCATTGCTTCGTATCCATCATCTTCGAATCCATATCTATCGTTCGAATCCACTATCTTCGAGTCCATGTCCATCGTTCGAATCCATGTCCAATGCATCAAAGCTACTCCTTTCGAACCCATCTAGTTCCCATCGATTCGAAGCGTCATCGATGCGATCATCGATGCGAACCTGATGGGTTCGAACCTGATGGGTTCGAACCTGATGGGTTTGAACCTGATGGGTTCGAACCGAGCGTCACTCTATCCCTTTTTTGATGGATTCGAACTACGTACTATTCCTACCTTGAATTCATCATATTTCCTTCATACGAACTCCGATTAACCTGAAATTTGAAACATAGCCTTTTCTAGCCCTTATCGTCGTCTCCAATCAATTTCGTCCCGATCGGAGTTCAACAAAATTTTGACGATATCCATCGCAGCCTTATATCCAGTCCTGATATCCATAATTCCTTGCCAATTTGTTGTTATTCCCGTTTTGACCAAAAAATGGGATAACATTTTGCCCCCCAAAACATGCCTTGTGATAACAAGACGTGTTTTGAATAGTTCTGAATCCAATATTCGAAGTCCAAAGCCATATTGCCAGAGTATATCATCCTTGACTGCTTCGAGTCGATGTCCAATTCCAAATCCAATAACCAAAGCCTTAGCCAATTCTGTATCCATTCGAACTCGACAACCAAGTTCCAATCCATCCTTATCCAATAGCCAATAACCGAATCCAGGACCTCTCCGGGTTGATATTCAAATCCATAACCTCTCTGGGTTCCCTCCAAGCGTGATCCACATCCGACGACCGTGGTCCAGTGTCCCTGGACGTTGAGTTAACCTTTCCGGGTTCTTTCCAAGCGCAATCCATACTTGATGTCCTTGGTCCAGTGTCCCTGGACGTTGAGCCAACCTCTCCGGGTTCTTGCCAAGCGCAATCCATACTTGACGACCTTGGTCCAGTGTCCCTGGACGTTGTAAAATGCCATGGCTTAAGTCCTAAGCCGAATCCTGATCTCTCCGGACCCTTGCCGAGCATAGTCCATACTCGACGACCTGAAAATAATAAATGATAATAAAGGGCCTAAGTCCTAGACCGAATCCTGGTCGCTCCGGACCCTTGCCAAGCATAGTCCATACTTGACGACCTGAATGAGTCAATTCACCTTGTCTGGGTAAAATGACTCATCCCTTGCCAGGCATAATCCATACCCGATGACCATTTATCAAAAACTAGATAAAAGTCCAACCAAAATCTATTCCAAAATTCAAAATCCAAATCCGAAATCCAAATCCAAAATCCAAATCCAAATCCAAAATTCAAATCCGAAACCAGAAAACCAGAAATCCAAACCAGCATCCAAAACCAAAAACAATCATCCAAAGGAAAACCCAAATAAAAAAGCAAGAAAAAACCAGGAGCTCAATCCAAGCTCTAAAACCAAATTCAAAAAGAAAAGCAATGTCCAATCTAAAAGCAATAAATAAATTTCACAAACCATAGCGTCCCGGTTTATCATCATTCAGAGCATGCCTAGGGGCTATCTCCGTCCCCGTACATGTGTAAATGACTTTACCGTTTGCTATTAGCTTGTTACTTATTCCTTATTATCCTGGTTAATGGATGATCAGTCGACCATCATCCCTGGGCCTCCCATCATCACGGCGTGAGGTGGTCGGTGGTTGCTCCTGCTCCACCGTTGCATTCCGAGTTCCAACGTATTGCTGCAACTGTCCTTTCCTTACATGCTCCTCGATAATATCCTTTAGGTGCCTGCAGCTGTTGGTATCGTGTCCATCCAGATCATGGAAGAGACAGTGCCTTCCTGATGTCCTCTCCCGTTCTGTTGGTTCCCTCCTAGCCGGCCTTCGGTAGGGAAGGCGATTCCGAGTATCCAGGTATATCCGCTCCAGCGTCTCATTCAATCCTGTGTATGTGGAAAACTTTGGATCCTTCCATCGCTTCCTAGCGTTTCCAGAGTCGTCATCTAACTTCCTTTTTCCTTTATCCTTATCCAAACCATTTTTGGATACCGCTCCAACCTCGATTGCATTAACCTTCTTCAACTTTAAATCCGTACTTGCATCTTCTTGCCGAAGGAACCTTTCTGCCTCATGAAAGAATTCGTCGAGATTTTGCGTGGGATCTCGTATCAGAGATACCTTGAAATCCGAATTCTCCTTGACTCCTGATACTGCTGCCATTAAAACCATTGATGGATCAGGCCGATCCACCGAAGCGACTGCCGCACTGAATCGAGTTAGAAAAGCTCTAAGCGATTCGTCCATCCTTTGCTTCACTGATGTTAAAGTCATCACGTTCTTCGGCCTCTTGACGTGAACCCGAAACTGTCCCAGAAACTTTTCCACTAATTCCTTCCAAGTTCTGATAGATCCTTCTCCCAGCTGCCTAAACCACATTGCAGCTAAGTCCTTCAAATACAAAGGGAAACATCGGGCCATCACTTCCTCCGATGCCCCCAGCACCTCCATGTGTCTAGTGTACCTCATTAAGTGATCTGTTGGATCCGTCTTACCATCATATACCTCCACGCTAGGTAGCTTGAACTTAGGTGGATTCTGAGCCATCCTTATCTCCCGAGCGAATGGACTTCTATTCACCCCTTCCAAATCTCCGTTTGTCAAACCACCTCGCATAGTCTTCCTGATCATTTCTACTAATCCTATATTGTCTGGTAGGGGTTGCCCCCCATGCCCCCGAGGGAACTCTGGTACATATTCCTCGTGTGGCTCACTAGCAGCAACGTTAGCTCTAGCTTGTTGAATTCCTTCCAAAGGTTCTCCTGCATTGAATCCTGTGGGCCTGCCCCCAAGTCCTTGTTGATTGCCTTCTGGCTCCGTATCCTGTCCTTCATTGGGTTCCACAACCCTAGCTCCTTGTCCTGCATCCGCAGCTGCTGTAGCTGTTCCTAAGTTCTGCATCCCTGCAGCTCTCATTTGTTCCAAGAAAGTTTGCATCATTTCCTGTTGACTTTTCAACAATCTCTCCTGCAAAGAATTGGCCATAGCTTCCATTTCATCCCGAGTTATGTAGACCGAAGCCTGTCCTTCCTCACCTCCGGAGGATGCTTGTTGACTTCCTCCTTGTTGGCTTCTCTCAGCCCTTAGCCTTCTGCTATTCTGCCTAGTCATTGTCTTCCAAATCCAAATTCCTCAAACTCTTCAAATCCGATGTAGCGGATGCTAGTTGTTCTCGGTGAAAGCACCAAAATGTTTGCGCCAAAATTGGTCACAAACACCCAATACCGTGAAAGCACCAGTGTATGAATATAAATTAGTGATATTCAAACGCTAATAACAAATCTCAACAAATAATAGACAGCAATCCAAAAGTGAAGAACAGAGACACAAATTTTATAGTGGTTCGGCTATCTCCGGCCTACGTCCACTCCAATTTTTCCTTTTTATTGATTATCCTTGAAGATTACAAATGATTACAACAGTTGTAGTGACCAAATCTGAAGAAAATAGCAGTAATGATGCTATGGAATGATTCTAGCAGCGTCTGGGCTTGTCTTTTCTCTCCAAATTTTCCGACCTCTTTTCTGAATGACCAGTGGCTCTATTTATAGGCGTGGAAGGCTGAAATCCCGCCTAAAACCTGGGGAGGCTGCTTGGCACGTGAAGGGGGGGGGCCCACAGGCCCGTGTTCTCGGAATCCGTGCCCAGTTTGGGATCGATTCGAAGTGACGTTCGAATCGATCAAGAACCCATCCAATTGAGCTGAAATTTGGTGTGAACATTCTTCAACATGTATGTAAGCTCCTGTAAAAATTTCATTGCATTTGGATCAACGGTTTGGAAGATATGATCGATCCAAGTTCAAGAATCCATGCGTCCTGAATGGTTCGAACCCATGCTTCGAAACCACTTCCTTCGAACCCATCCCTTCGAAACCATTCTATTCGAATCCATCTCTTTGGAATCCATCATCTTCGAATCCATGTCCTCTTCGAATCCATGTCCATTGCTTGGAAACCACCATCTTCGAATCCATGCATACTTCGAATCCATGTTCTTCTTCAACTCCATCTTCTTTTTCGAATCCATGTCATCTTCGAATCCATGTCATCTTCGAATCCATGTTCTTCTTCGACTCCATGCATACTTCGAATCCATTTCCTTCTTCAACTCCATCTTCTTTTTCGAATCCATGTCATCTTCGAATCCATGTCATCTTCGAATCCATGTTCTTCTTCGACTCCATGCATACTTCGAATCCATTTCCTTCTTCGAGTCCATCTTCATTGCTTCGTATCCATCATCTTCGAATCCATATCTATCGTTCGAATCCACTATCTTCGAGTCCATGTCCATCGTTCGAATCCATGTCCAATGCATCGAAGCTACTCCTTTCGAACCCATCTAGTTCCCATCGATTCGAAGCGTCATCGATGCGAACCTGATGGGTTCGAACCTGATGGGTTCGAACCTGATGGGTTCGAACCTGATGGGTTCGAACCTGATGGGTTCGAACCTGATGGGTTCGAACCGAGCGTCACTCTATCCCTTTTTTGATGGATTCGAACTACGTACTATTCCTACCTTGAATTCATCATATTTCCTTCATACGAACTCCGATTAACCTGAAATTTGAAACATAGCCTTTTCTAGCCCTTATCGTCGTCTCCAATCAATTTCGTCCCGATCGGAGTTCAACAAAATTTTGACGATATCCATCGCAGCCTTATATCCAGTCCTGATATCCATAATTCCTTGCCAATTTGTTGTTATTCCCGTTTTGACCAAAAAATGGGATAACACAGGTATCATAAAAGGGAAAAGAGAATTGGTTTTTGATTTCAAGAAGATAAATTTGAAATGCTCGACAAAAATGTATGTATTTAAATTTGGTGTGAATTTGATTGGGATTTTGGATTGAGCCACTTGGCATTTTTTTTTTCTTTTTGGATTTGGGAGGCCTTAGAGCCATTTTGTAGTTGTACCAAGCTAGCCGTGCAAAGGAGACGCTGGCAAAATTTTTCGGGAATTTAGGGAGTTAGAAAAATTTTGAGAAAATTTTGAAAATTCAAAATTGGTTTTATAATTAAAACTTGAATGGTTGGGCAAATAGGATTGTTTGCGAATTAGGGAAAGGTTTGGAAAGTTAATAAGAATGATGATGGTCTTTTGTAAAAAGATAGTTGGTTAGATGTCGAATTGATTGGTTTTGAGGATAAGTAAACGGGTATTGGACCATTTTTCCTAACTAGTAATTTCGGGGACGAAATTCTTTTAAGGGGGAAGGAATGTGACGACCCGGAATTTTTAAGCATTTGTAATCGGAATATTTAAATGATTTTAAATATTTAAAGGTTAATTATTTACTTAAATTACAAATATCATAATTTATTTGAAAATTAAATTGTTGAATTAAATAATTTGAATTGGATAAAATATGAAATTTGAGATTTTAAACCTATTAAAAATAATTTGAAGGCTTATAATATTTATATTGATGATAGTGAAGATAGTAAAAGTGTTAAAATTTAAATTGGAAGTGGTTTTTTCAGTTTTGGAACTTTATTGTTTAAATTGAATTTAAAAATAGCATTCCGAGCCACGGTCTCGAAATTCGACGAAACTGGTTCCATTGGATCCGTAATATTGTTTTATTTTTGGATTCAAATTTCGTATTTATCGGAGTTGTTGTGTGAGCATACGACATATAACGCTCTTAAATCAATATCGAAAAATTTGAGACGATTTAAAATTTAAAAATATTATATACCTTGACTGGTCAAATAAATTAAACGTCGGAATTATTTGCTTTCTACTCTAACGCTGTAGCAAAGCATCTCCAAACCGTTTCTCTCTTTAATATTAACATCTGAAAAAAAAAGAAGCTTCAAGAGGAAGTTTCTACCGCGTTTAAAAATAGGCAATAAGGGCCGATCTAAATTTACTCGTATCTTCTTCCTCGATCTTTTTATTAATAAAGGGCCGAAAGCCTTAACTTCTCAAACGAAAATCATCAGTTAAAAAAAAAAAAGAGGGCCGACACCCTAAATCGATTTCGCCGTAAATCTTTACTCGAATAAAGGGTCACGGCGATTTGGGGTTTCGGCAACGGCATGTGAGATCGTGAATGGGGACGTGAAACATGGCTAGGGTTTGAGTTCGCTTCGGCGTGGAGGAAGGGAGCAGCGCGCACGCGTGGTGCCGAGGAGCCGTGTGGCGACGTCAATTGGGTGTGATTTTCTCACGCTGGTATTCCATACTGACTCGGGTATTATTTAACTGTAATGCTCGGGTCAGACCGAGTATTATAGGATACAAGATTTGATGCTGTGGGGCTCAGGAGACGAGCTGGATGACGATACGTACTCCCATACTTGTTTATATATATATTCCGCTGTGTTGAGTTGATGTGTATTCAGTTGTATGTTATTGATGTTGAGCTATGATTGATGTACTCTGATGATGTAAAATATGTAAGCAGATATATTTGATTTTGAGTAAAGATCATACATTATCTATTATATTTTATTCCGCTGCGATGGTTAGATTCTGTTGTTGTTTTCTATTTTTCTTCTTCTACATCTTCTTCTTTAACCCAAATGGTTCGTATTTCTGCACAACTTGAGTTGATGGTTGTAGAATAGTGTTGACTCAAGGGGTACGGATTTGCGGGTCATTACACTTGGTATCAGAGCTTAGGTTGGTGATAACCTTGGCTCTGGTGGGAATTACTCAATTAGAGTCCGTAGTACTCTAGAATGAGTTTGAGCATATAAATAAATATGAGCGCGTTTTTGTTAGTGGAAATAAATTGTTTTAATACTGTGTTGATTGGTTTATTGAGTGGCATATGAACCTTCGTCGACACAGTCTGCGCAACTGTATTGAAGGGGTTTCTAAACACTTGAATAGAACAATCGACACGGTATTGTTTTAAATGTGGGTAAATGAAAAATTTTTACCCAAAAACATATTTTGATATAAAGAATAGTTTTTGAAAACTATTTAGCTAATATATGGTTGCTTGGATGTTAATTGGTTGTTAGGAATGACGATATTTAAAGTATTATCATTGTTAAGTGAAAATTTAACTAGAATTTGACAATATAACCAAAGTTTGAAGGAATAAATTCATTATAAAATGAAATTCATAAATATGGATTATAAACGTAAATTATAAATGGAAATATAATAAAATGGGAATTTGTATAAGCATAAACTGTACAAATGCATTATAGTTAAAATTTGAATTAAAACAGAATTTGAAACTTTAAACCCGGAGATTTTGAAAGTATTTTGAAGATAAATGATAACATTATTGTTTTGGAGATATTTCTGAATGGAAATCTGTTTTAAATGGATATTGGAAGTGATATAGCATTGAAATCACTTGGATTATGGGAAAATAATTCTGATGATGACGGCCGCATCATCAATATTCATTTTCGAATTTCTAAGTGATAGATTGCTGCCAAATTGATTTGTTCAGGAAAACCTGTTTGTTTTTGAAAATTTCAAAGGAAATTTGTTGGGAATAAAACCAGGATTGGTTTAAATATTTGAGAAGTGAGATTTGAGATGTTGGAGATTTCAAAACAATTTGAAACCAAAGCCAGGTGTTTAAAAATCCTGATGAGATAGTTGTAAAGCTTATAAATTGAGATGATTTTTAAATCAGGAAAGAAATATAAACTTTGAATGTTGGAATTTAAATTTAAAGAGAAAAGTTAAAAATGAAATTAACTTGGACTGGGAAATAAAAATTTAACTGGATTGGAATAAATTGAATAAGCTGGAAATAATATCCAATTGTATTTGAATTAAGTTGAAATCAAATTGAGTTAAACAAACCTGAGTTAAAATAAAATTAAATTGGAATAAAAGTTCAATTGAGTTATCAAATGGAATTAGATTCTTATCTGGATAAATGGAAATTAAATTGGTTAAGGATTGGATTGAAGCAAATAAATTAGAATAACTCGTAAAGGAATATAAATCTATAGAATAAAATATGCATGGAATAAAAATATGCTTGAGTTATAGATAAGCATAAGGCTTGAGTTAAAATAAAAGAATAATATATTCAAGCCTATGATGAAGGGAATTGCGTAAATAAATAAGTGTAAAACTCGAGTTAAAAATACAAGATGAATACATTCAAGCCTGGAATGAATGTGATTGTATAAAATAACAAGTTGTGACTTATAAAATTGAGAATGGAATACAAAGCCCAAAATTAATATTTTGATGAATTAGAAAATGAAGGGAAAATCCAAACTAAAATTATAAAATAAATTTGAACATAAGAAAATTTAAATGAAGAGATTTTGAGATTAAAATCTAGTTCTGGGTTATAAGTTGGGGAAAAGACTAATTAGATAATAAATTAGTTCATGAAATTGAATGGTGCGTTTATGATGAAGTTTGGAAATAAAACTCAAGTTATGAATTGAATTTGACTTGAATTGTCAGTATAGTGAATGTAAATGAATTGTGGGTTCATGAACTTTGGGGGTAAACTGAAAATGGATAATGAATTCAGAACTTGAGTTATTAGTTAAAATTTATTGTGAAGTGTTAACAAATTAAGTATAATTGAAATGTATCGAATAAAAATGTAAATGGATTAAAATAATAATGGTATGAATTGCAAATAAAATCCAAATAAGTGAATATAAATTGGAAAATGGCCATGTAATAAATTAGATGAACTAAAGCTGGAAAGTTAAATTTTATAATAACTAATCAAATGAAATTGTAAATTTTAAAATGAGATTTAACTGAAATATAATTAAGTTGAATGGAAGAGAAAGATTTACTTGAAACGAAATGAGCTTAAGTATAAAATTTGGATAAATCAAAATATATTGATTTAAGCTGAATATAAGGGGGAGAGTTGAATTGAATTCAACTTAAAACCAAGTTTAATGATATTGGATTAAATTTGGATCAAGTAAAAATAAATTTGAATCGAAATAGAATTCAGTGAGTAATAAATAATATTTAAGGAAATGAAAAATGGATTGAGTGGATAAACTAATTATATTGAATAAATAAATGGATGAAATAAATAAGAATCAAATGGAAGTGAACCTAAGTTTGAAGTGGAGTAAATTGAGTAAATTAACTTAAGTTGAGAATAATTAGAAGCTCGACAAAGAGTAAAAATTGGAAGACCATAAAATGAAGCTTAGTTTGAATTAATTCGGGAATGGTTAGTAATGAGCAAGCTTGGAATGGGTCGAGCTAAATAAATGGTCATGAATGAATTGAAATCAAAGGAAATTTAATAGGTAATGAAGATGAACCTAAGTTGTTAATGGTTTTGAATAAACTAGTTTGTTAATAAAATGAAATGCAAGTGAATGGATTCAAATCTGAGATGCAATGAAAATGAGAATATATGGGTTGTGAATAAATTGAAAATGGAATAGAATTAAGTATAAATTGAGTTGAAACCCATTTAAATTGGTTATAAAACATAAATACTTATTTATTCACATAAATCTCGTCGAATTGCATATAATAAATTGTCATTTGATGTAAATGGAAGTAATTAAAATTCTATGAATTGATAGAAGTAAAATAATTCGATTTTGGGAGCAATTGAATTAAATATGAGTTCAGTTTGCTTAAGAATAAATTACATGTAAGCGATTGAGTTTTAAACCATTCAAATTGATGAAGTGGTATACGAATGGATTGAAAACCATTCAAATTGAATGAAAATGGTTTATAAATTAATTGAAACAGTTGAATTAGTATGAAAGTTGTAAAAATTGCTTACAGAAAATGTTGGATGTGCATTTCTTTAGAATTCATATGTTTTAACTATTGCAAATAGGTGAAATATAGTTAAACTTCATATATTTGACACTTACATGTTTAAATTGAGTAAGTACAGGTACCTGGAAGCCGTATGGCTGGATTTGGGTTGCACTAACTGCTAAATAAATAACTGCTTGCTTAAAATGCTAAATAAGGTACGCCTACGCAATAAAAATAGGAAATATGAACTGTTTTTGATTTTTCCGACCGTGTGGGTCGATGTATATATATTTATCTCTTTTGTCAAATTGCAAAAGCTCCTCCGTACAATGGGGACTCTGCCAAAAAATTTCAGAAATTTTGGGAGTTAGAAATTTTTTGAAATTTTTGGAAAATTTAGTTAATGACAAAACGAATTCAAATTTGAAACTAAAATAAATTAGTAAATGAAACTAATTAAAGTAATGACATGAGTTAGTAATAAATGACAAATAAAATTTATATATGCAAAGTTAAAGATAAATTGAATTCATATGGAAATGAAAGAATCAATTTGAATAGAAATAGATATAAACTAATGTGGTAAGGTGGAAATAAATATAAGAAGCATATAAAATGCTAATACTAACTTAAGTAAGGAATGGTTAATTCTTAATTGGAAATTGAATATTGCAAATATATTCTAAGTTGATATTTGGATGAATATTGACATTTGGTAAGGAAATCGATAAAATGTTTTTGGGATGTTGTGATTGGATATTAGTGCTAAGCAGGTTATGCAGGTATCATAAAAGGGAAAAGAGAATTGGTTTTTTATTTCAAGAAGATAAATTTGAAATGCTCGACAAAAATGTATGTATTTAAATTTGGTGTGAATTTGATTGGGATTTTGGATTGAGCCACTTGGCATTTTGTTTTCTTTTTGGATTTGGGAGGCCGTAGAGCCATTTTGTAGTTGTACCAAGCTAGCCGCGCAAAGGAGACGCTGGCAAAATTTTTCGGGAATTTAGGGAGTTAGAAAAATTTTGAGAAAATTTTGAAAATTCAAAATTGGTTTTATAATTAAAACTTGAATGGTTGAGCAAATAGGATTGTTTGCGAATTAGGGAAAGGTTTGGAAAGTTAATAAGAATGATGATGGTCTTTTGTAAAAAGATAGTTGGTTAGATGTCGAATTGATTGGTTTTGAGGATAAGTAAACGGGTATTGGACCATTTTTCCTAACTAGTAATTTCGGTGACAAAATTCTTTTAAGGGGGAAGGAATGTGACGACCCGGAATTTTTAAGCATTTGTAATCGGAATATTTAAATGATTTTAAATATTTAAAGGTTAATTATTTACTTAAATTACGAATATCATAATTTATTTGACAATTAAATTGTTGAATTAAATAATTTGAATTGGATAAAATATGAAATTTGATATTTTAAACCTATTAAAAATAATTTGAAGGCTTATAAAATTTATATTGATGATAGTGAAGATGGTAAAAGTGTTAAAATTTAAATTGGAAGTGGTTTGTTCAGTTTTGGAACTTTATTGTTTAAATTGAATTTAAAAATAGCCTTCCGAGGCACGGTCTCGGAATTCGACGAAACCGGTTCCATTGGATCTGTAATATTGTTTTATTTTTGGATTTCAAATTTCGTATTTATCGGAGTTGTTGTGTGAGCATACGACATATAACACGCTTAAATCTATATCGAAAAATTTGAGACGATTTAAAATTTAAAAATATTATATACCTTGACTGGTCAAATAAATTAAACGTCGGAATTTATTTGCTTTCTACTCTAACGCTGTAGCGAAGCATCTCCAAACCGTTTCTCTCTTTAATATTAACATCTGAAAAAAAAAAGAAGCTTCAAGACGTAGTTTCAGCCGCGTTTAAAAATAGGCAATAAGGGCCGATCTAAATTTACTCGTATCTTCTTCCTTGTTCTTTTTATTAATAAAGGGCCGAAAGCCTTAACTCCTCAAACGAAAATCATCAGTTAAAAAAAAAATGGGGCCGACACCCTAAATCGATTTCGTGGTAAATCTTTACTCGAATAAAGGGTCACGGCGATTTGGGGTTTCGGCAACGGCATGTGAGATCGTGAATGGGGACGTGAAGCATGTCTAGGGTTTGAGTTCACTTCGGCATGGAGGAAGGGAGCAGCGCGCACACGCGGTGCCGAGGAGCCGTGTGGCGAGTGCGATGGCCTGGGGTGCTCGCAAATGGCGAGAGGCTCGATCGTGAGATGGTGTTAGCGGCACTAGAGGTCGTCGCGTTTGGGGAAAGAGGTGGAATTTTCTGATGGATCGAAGCTCGCGGTTTAGGATGAAGGAGATGGCTCGAACTCTACCTGTAAGGTATAATTTAAATTCTTGTGTATCAATATTAATTTATATATATATATATATATATATATATGTATATGTATATACCCAGTACAGAAGAAAAAAGAAGAAGAAGATGTTTTGCTTATAAAAAAAAGGGGTTTACAGTAAAATTAATTATTGATTTGTAATAATAATTATTATTTTTGTTTTACCGGAAAGATAAGCAGGAAGGAAGAAATTAATTAGACAACTGGATCTAGAATAGTTTTGTTTTTAAATTTAAATTGGGATTATTAATTATTTATGCAAAAGTTAAATATATGTACAAGGCATTTATATAAAGTACTGGAAGGGAATTATATAAGAGATTTGTGATAAAATTTTACGATTTACTTATTTAATTTATTTTGGTTACTAAAAGATGTAATAAAGGAAAGTTAGTTCAAAATTAAATTTAATGGAAATTAAGAGTTCGATTTGTATTTCGTGTATTAATAAATCGTAAATTGGTTTGTACAAGGTTAAAAATCGTGGAAAAACAAGTTGAGATAGGATGGATTGCGACAAAAGAATCAAAGGTGAGTTAATCTCACTCAATTTAAAAATTTAAATTTAAATAATTGATTGTATGGTTGAATTATGAATTGATGTATGTGATATAGTATAGTATAATTTGTAATTGGCATATTATGAGATGCTAACGTCTGTGGATGCAGGGAAAATAGGTTGGAGGGATCCAACTGGACCCCTCAACTTTTATTTAAATTATTTTATATTCTATTCTCTGATCTGATTGTTTGATATTCTATAATGAATGATGTGGAAATATTGAATTTATGGCTTGGTTGATATAATTGGGTAAAATGAATTACCAAAAATATGTAAATTGGGTTTTGAGAAGGAAATAAAGAAATGAATTTGTAAGTAAAATAATTATCGAAATTTCAATAAATTTAAAAATGAATTGGAAAAGAAATAAAGCAAATTTAAGATTTTAATAAATAAATCTAGAGTATGGAAAGTAAATGTTGAATAAACAGAAAGTTAATGAATTTTAAACTTCAGTATTATTAATTGATAAAACAAAGCTTTTATTTTAAATTTAAGATTTAAAATATTGAAAAGAATAAGAAGAAATTGGGATAAGATCTATATTTCAGTTAAAAGTTTAAAATCAAACGGAAATTAACAACTTTAATAATAAAACACATAATTAATGAATTTTGAAGGAATTAAGTTAGTAAAGAGACTTAATTCAAGTAGTATAAATTGTGAATCAATTTGGAAAATTGATTTAAGTGATTGATATTGGAAATTCTCCCTGGATAACCAAGTGCGTTTGTTAAAAATAAATTTAAAGGTTTTATAATTGTTTTAAAAAAAAAGTTTTGGAAAATCTCTTATTTCCAATATTTAAATTCTAAAGTAAGTATTTTCTCTAAATCTATTACAGTAGTAATTATTTAAAGAATGACTTAATATTATATTTTTAAAAGTATAAATCTAGTTTTATATTATATAAAGTAACCTTATTTTCAAATATTCATGTAGTATGGTATTTTTAATAAATTATTGATGTAGTTTTAACTTATATGTTTTAAAGGTATAGATTTCAAAGTAAAGTGTTTTAAATTATTTTTAAAATCTAGTTTTGTGCTTGGTAATTTCAGTGGAGATAGAAAATATTTGGGAAAGTTTATTCTGAAAAGAAAGATGGTTTTGAAACTGTTTTCAAAGGATTGAAAATAGAAATATATCTTGTGAAGATATTTTGAGGTTAATAAATAATTTGGGAAATTATTTATTGTTGGATGGATGTTTGTGAATATTAATTGATAGTTAAATCACCGACTATTAATATTGGACAAATGCGTTGATCGTTTCGAAGAGACCGGGATCGAGATTTATTTCTCGAAAACCACTTCGATTCGGTTTGTACGTTTCGTGAAAATGATTTTGGATTCGAAGATGGAGCAGTGAAGTGCAAGGGCTAGTCGCTACTATTCCTGAGGATATTTCCAAAATGGATGTAGTAGGAGTAGTGCCTTCGGTTCCGTTCGAACCCGGGACGGACTTGTATGGATGATGCTTGCGAAACATCGTCAGGTGGACGATGGGCATTCTAAAGGATACATTCTAAAAAGGTAACGCTTAGCCTCAAGCCTCATCAAATGGGAATGACTGAAAATCAGGGGTTATGCAGCAAGGCTAGGTGGGTAGCACCCAAGCAGGGTGAGGTCATTCCAGTCTAGATGTCCCTTATTATTTCTGCTTAGTAGGCGGTTGCTGATCCCAACCGCGGGGTGATCTCACTCGGGATTATCCAGTAGGGGTAGTCCCGGCCTTGTGTTGCAGGGGAGCGGGCGTACTCCTCGGTACGGTGATCTAGGCCCCGTACTGTGGCAGGTGGTACCCCAGTGCCTAGTCATTGGTTGGAAATCCATTCTCCCTACGAGCCTTGTACGAGTTTTGTTTGTATTACCCACCTATGGCTAGTAGCTGGAATTTAATCATGTAACAATTCCAGCTATTTTATAAGTATTTGTATATAGACCCTATTATAATATCAGAGGATTTCTATAAAAATTGTTTTAGCTATCGTAAGGTAAAAACCCGACATTTTTATTTGTGGCGTGGTCTTACGAGATGCTTTTGTTTTCAAAGGATTGTTGAAACTTTAATAATCAATTGGGTGTGATTTTCTCACGCTGGTATTCCAGACTGACTCAGGTATTATTTAACTGTAATGCTCATGTCAGACCGAGTATTATAGGATACAGGATTTGATGCTGTGGGGCTCAGGAGACGAGCTGGATGACGATACGTACTCCCGTACTTGTTTATATATATATATATATATATTCCGCTGTGTTGAGTTGATGTGTATTCAGTTGTATGTTATTGATGTTGAGCTATGATTGATGTACTCTGATGATGTAAAGTATGTAAGCAGATATATTTGATTTTGAGTAAAGATCATATATTATCTATTATATTGTATTCCGCTGCGATGGTTAGATTCTGTTGTTGTTTTCTATTTTTCTTCTTCTACCTCTTCTTCTTTAACCCAAATGGTTCGTATTTCTGTACAACTTGAGTTGATGGTTGTAGAATAGTGTTGACTCAAGGGGTATGGATTTGCGGGTCGTTACAGTGTTCATGAATGCAATGCAACTTACATACTATATGTATACTACTATATAGTTTTGAAAACTAAAATATAACATGTACTCTCTCTCATATATCGCTCGACCCATTCTAAGGTGATATCTCATTCTTTATCTCTAATAGATCCATGTACCAACTTAGGCCGTCTACACAACATAAGTTCTGATACCAAATATGATGGCCTTCCTATACCTCCAGTACTTAATATACCTACATAATGGGCTGTGGAGGTACCCGACCGATGAAGGACAATAACCAAGGGTGAAAAGTAAAAAAAATCTAAACACAGAACATGTGAATTATCTAACAGGGCACATATAAATTATTAATAGTAACATAGATATAAAACAAGTGAGACAGTGATATAATCAAATGAACCATAAATACGAATATTAGAGTGCATCAGGTTCACAGACTATATAAAAACTGAAATAAAGAGTTTATACATCGTAAATCTCCCTAAATAAACTTTTTAACTATCCCTCAAAATATAAGAACTAGCATGGCTCCACAGTACTGCAAAGCAGAATATAAGCGGTAGTAAACTCCAAAGTATAAATATATGAAAGCATAGCCTCTTGATCATACTCCATATAGCTCTATGCACTATCCAACCTGTTATCCCTAATCTACTCATTTAGAATACCCATGATAATAAGAAGTAAAACATAAAACCTTAGGTTAGACAATAGTCTGGTGGAGCGATACATCATCTCAAAATACTATAAAAACCGTGTATAGCAAATTGGGTATAGGGCATGAATAACCATACCTAACCTTACCCTACATCCAAAGAGTTAGACCATAAACACAATATATGCTAAACTACCATCATATGTGAAATATGGGAGGTATAGATTATCACATAGCATTTCAAGCACACAACAAACATAGCATCCATCACAAAGGCTTGCACCTATCACTCAAATGCTTTAGATGTACTATAACTCTTTCAAATGCTCAGCTCATTGCCCACGTATATGGAAAAGGACCGGACACACAAAGACGTCCAAAATATGGGTACACGTAGACTACCCTGGGTACACACATGCTACCTTGTCTCAACAGTGAGAAGCACAACCACAAAATCATCCATCTATCCCTTAACACATATACCGATAGTAGAACTACATCATTGATGCTCAACTCATGCCCATGTAGATGGAGAAGGACTGGACAGATGCTATGTTAGGTATACCCAGACTACCCTAGGTACACGTAAACTGCCCTGCCCTACTCAAGAGCATCACAATCTCATGTTCTATCCTAAAAGCTACCACGTAGAACTCGTCCTTTAGGTCCATTACTAGATGCTATAGTCATACACCACATCGAGTCGTCGAAATCGTCGCACCTTTTCAATTGCCATTCCAAGGTCATCTAAAGCTATCCCAAAGTCATCCATCCCTTCTCCAAGCTAGCTTCGAAAACCACTAAGCCAACCCTACGTATTGCGTCAGAGCCCTTCCATGCCGAGTCCGAAGCCAACATCCTAAAATCTTTGCCCCATGTTCTATTCAACATCCTCCTATAGCCGAGCCCACATAACCACGCACCACCTTTCTTGTTTGACAATCCCCTATAATAAACCAAAAACCTACCAAACATGACAACCTGTCCGGTACCCCTACTATTGAACCAAGTGCCATTGGGCATGACTTCTTGTCAGGCCTTTCCGCTTTCGAGCCAACTAACTACCAGACATGAACTCTTGTCCGGTCTTCCATCATTGAACCCCATATGCTTGAGCAAATTCCTTCTCCTCCCGAAGTCAACCATCGAGCCATCCACCACTGGACCAAGCCCTAATAGACTATGTTATGTCGGACCAAGCTCTATCGAACCGAAAAATGTAGCTCCTTTAGCACACCAACGTCACACCAATTTCATCGCTACACTCAACACTTTAACCCTCATGTATCACTTATTCAATGATATGACTCCAAAAACTCTAAAGCCTATCCATCAATGTTCGACTCCACATTTCCTACCCAAAATTCACTCCGATAAGAGTGTTTTCAGTCATACAAGCATATAAACAAACATTGTACATGCACCAACAACATTCAGACATGTAAATCACACAATCAATCATAGAAATCATCATACAAGGTGCCTACAATATAACTAACATATATCAAGGCAAACACATATCCAAATAACATGTCTAGAACCAAAAATCAATTTGTTCACATTTTTCCTATAAGATGAGTTTTAAAATAGAATTAAAACTTAAATTTGATTCTAAAAATGGACTGAAAACACGTTAAAACCTATATATATGTGTGTGTGTGTGTGTGTGTGTGTGTGTGTGTGTGTGTGTGTAGTAAGGTAAGAAATGATAAATCACTCACCAAAACCTCCAAAACCCAAGATTTGCATGCAAATCGGGGAAAATTCAAAAATCAATAGCTAAGCTCAAAGTTTTAATCTCCAAAAATGTTGATTTAAAGATCTCTTGTGAATCAACTTACTACTTGTGGCGACCCGTCTTTCAATACCCAGAAAGACGTATCATCAATAAGAAAAGATAAGAGATAGAAATAGAAAGATAGAAAGAAAGGAACAACAATCATCAGAATCTAACAGCGGAAACGAACAAAATGTAATATTACACATATCCATTACATAAGTTTTACATATCAAAGTACACAAAATAATACGACTTCATTACATTGGACATCCATAAGAGTTTTCCATACCATACAACTCAAAACACAACATCAAAATGTCACTACGGCGAATAGAAATAGATAAGTACGCCTGGACTCTAGCTCGAGCTTCCAAAAACATTTGCTAATACCAACCTAAATCACTTGGCTACTCATAAAAATTTGAGTACCCAAGAGTTTATGAAAAACAAAATAAACTCCGGGTCAGACACGGGTCTGGTGTGAGTAAATCAGTTAAAGCTGTTTAACTTTAAAAATCGTTTTGAAACAAACGGTATCATGTAAGACTCCCCACAAATAAATACGGGTAAGTTTTTACCTAATGCTAGCCAAAACATTTGATAGGAAATCCAGTGATATTATAATAGGGTCTAGGGTTTTCAAATAAAATAGAAAATAGCCGAAATTGTTACATTCATTAAATTCCAGCTACTAGCCACGAAAGTGGGTAATACAATCAAAACCGTAGGGTCTCGTAGGGAAATTGGGTTTCCATCAATGGCAGGGCTACTGGGGTACCGCCCATCACAGTACGGGGCCTAGATCACCGTACCGTGGAGCCACCCTAACTCCCCTGCAACACAAGGCCGGAACCATCCCTTATTGGACAGTCCCGAACTAGACAACCCCGCAGTTGTGGCCAACAACTGCCCACACAGCCGAAATAATAAGGAACTTCTAGACAGGGGTAAATCTCACTCTAAAGTGGGGGATACCCATGAAGCCTTGCTGCACCTCCCCTGTTTTAGCCATTCCCGGTTAATGAGGCTTGAGGCTACGATTACCTTTAGAGAACACATCTCTTAGGATGCTCATCGTCTACCTGACGATGTTCTGAAAGCATTCAATCCATACAAGTTCGTTTCGGGTTCGAAAGAAACCGAAGGCATTATTTCGTTACACTCATTTTGGAATCACCCTCAGAGTTAACGACAATAACCCTTGCACTCTAAAACTCCATCTCGATCCTCACTTGAGATGTCACGACCTAACGTTTAACTTGGATCGATGTGGTTTTCGGAAAATCAATTTGATTCCCGATCCCGGTCTTATCGAAATCCAAACGTGTCTTAAAGGCCAAGTTGTTTAAACAATTTAAACAATTCAATTCAAATTTAAACATAGCATCCACACAGTATTATCTACAAATAATAACCAATATCTATCACAGATATACCATATCTCATCACAGAATATCTTAACTATCATTCAACGGATATCAACCATATTCAGATATTAAATTCAAACAATTATCCATAAGCAAGCACTACTTTAATTCATATTATAATTAATTTAATTAATTTAAATTAAAATAATTACGTAAGAATTGATCACTTAATCTTGCTTAACCAAGCATCAATTAATTAATTAATCAAAATCATTTAATTAATTAATCACTTCTTAATTATCCTCATTATAAATTAATTAATCTTTCATTAGTTAAAAATCCTTTATTTAACTATTAATTCATTACTATAATTCTTCATTAATTAAAACTTGATTTATTAACCCTTAATTTATGATTAATTAACCTTAATTAATTCTAAGTTAATCACAAATTAATTTATATTAATTACTTAATTAATTAACCTTAATTAATTAATTAATTAAATCTTAATCACTAATTAATTAATTAAATATTAATCACTAATTAATTAATTAATTATAAATTAATGTTTAATTACTTTATTAATTAACTCTTAATCAATTCATTAAATTAATTAATTACTAATCAATTAATCATTAACCATTTAATTAATTAGTTATTAATCACTTATTAATAAATCTTTAATTAATTAATTACTTAATTAATGATCTATTAATTGTTATTTAATTTAATCCTTTAATTATCCATTAAATAATCCATAAGTAATTAATTAAATCTTAACAAATTAATTAATCTAAATTGATTAATTTGTTCCAACCTTAATTACTAATTTATTAAGTAAACTTTAATTTCAAAACTTAATTAACTTTCAAAACCAAACAATTTCATTAATTATTAAAAACTATTACATATTTAAAACATTTTCAATTTGTTAAAAATTAATTACCTTTTTTTTAAAAGTTAAATTTTAAAAGATGTAAAATCATTTTAAAACCTCAACTAATAAAATATGAATTATTTAAAATTAAAATATTTAAGATTTTATAAAGTAGTGAAAATATAAATTTTTAGGTTTAAACTTAAAACAAAATTTAAAATTTTGAAACAAGTTTTAAAGCTTCGACTTCTTTTCCTTTGTTTTTGAACTCGACAAAACTCAAGATAGCACAAACTTAAACTTCATCTCCCCCTTAGCTTTCTTCCTAGTTTAAACTTCATCAAACCCAAAAACAACAAAAAAAACAAAAACTGGAAACACCCCTCTCTCCAAACCCCTACACGAGCTACAGCCACTCACCCCCGAGTTCTCACGCGAGCCACGAACCCAACTACGTGAATGCTGCTTCGAGTCAAAGCCCACACACAATCGAACAAACGCCACTGACACAACAACACCCCAGTGCACATGCACGTTGCTCCGACGCCACCACCACCGCCCATGACATCACACGCAAACTCCAATTCGGCCCACGACTCAATTCCAATCCCTAAATCCCATCTACACGTGCTCGATCGAAAAAATGGGTTGCTCGAACCCAAACCCAAAACTGCAGTCACTAGAAAATCCATTGTCCACGACATGCCGACCAGCGAACGCTCCCAGATTCTGGCCATACCCTCGCATGACCCTAACGCACCTTCACCCCAAGCCGATCGCAAATCGATCAACTCTATGCTTCACACATTTGAATTCCTCAAGCTCGAAAAACACAGAGTATAAAACCCTAAAAATCTAAATTCCCAAATCTCTGCTGAATGATTATTACATCCATTATTTTTCTAGTGTTAAACAACCATTAACACAACTTCACTCCAAATTTCAAAGTTTAAAATCAACCTAGTAACACGAATTTGCTCAAAACCCCAATTTCGGTTTTCCACAAAATTCATTTTCAATTTCAAATTAAATTTTTTGATTTTTATCTTAAAATTCATGTTATACATAGTAGATTTAGGATGTGAACTTGATTCATCAAAATTCAAACATGATTTTCATGATATATATTCTTATTTTACTGTATCATCTTTAATTCTGCAGATTTTTAACCATTTCCTTTTGAACATTATTTTTAATACTTAATTCATGTTGAATCAAACCTCTACATTTGAAGATATCAACTTAACAATGATTTATTTCATGTAAATTTGAAGTTTTTGTTTTAAACTTTCTCAGAACTTTGAAGATACATAGAACATTAGTTGCATTTAAACATGCACAACTACTTTTAAACCTGTAAACAAATATTTTACAAAATAGGAAACATGCAAGCATTTTCAGAACTAACATTTACATGCAACATATTCTTTTTTATACTTAAATTTTTGATTTAAAATTTACTCACCTGATTTTGTAATTAAGCAGAGGCAAAAATTTGATCCTGGAAAAATAACTGCAGTTTCCCTTTTTCTTGAAATTTGCTTGATTAACTTATTCTGCTAGATGATGCTTCAAATTCTTGAATCAGTTAGTGATAGAAAAACTTGAGATTTGTTTCAAAAATTTGCTGATTGCAGGAACCTTGATTGCAGTTTTCAAAAGTGATTTGAATGTAAATTTTTATCTCTGGAATTTGCTTTGCAGATTTAGATTTTGAAATGGAGTTTGAGTTTGATTAATTTTTTTGTTGAAGTTGAAAGATTGAAGAATTTTCAGATTTTTGTAAAATGAGGATTGTAAAAATTTTCTTGCTTAAGAAAAATGAGAAATGAGAAAGTTTATATGAGACATAAGAAATGGCTTTTATATAAAAAATTTTGTTTTATAAAATTTAAAGAAAATAAATTAAAATATTTGACACTTGTCACTATATCTAGCTAATTCTTTAACACATGTTATTTAGTATGATTTAAATGTTAACAAGTGTTATTTTCATGCAAAAAGAATTCTAAAATGTTTTCTTAATTGATTTTTCTTATTTTAAATCCATTTTTAATTCATAATAAAATCAATTTTCCTTAAAGAAATAAATATAAAACAAATGTTATATCTTAAATAAAATCATGAAAATATTCCTTTAAACTCAAAGTAAAATTTAGAATAAAATTAACCTATTTTAAATCTTTTAATTTAACAATTCAAATTCAATTAAAATTTTAAATTTAGTTTAAAATCAAATTTGATAAGAATACAATTTTAACACATTCATTACCCTTATGTATATATTATTTTTAATTAGAATCAGTGTACATTTACAATTCATTTATTGTTGTTGAATAAAATAACAAATTTATCAATTTAAATTAATTTATTACAAAGATTATCATCTTTAAATTGGGTTTGAAATTCCGAAATATCACACTACTCTACCTTTAATATATGTTTTAGACTTCATTTGGAGGAGAAATGAGAAGATTTTGGGTTGTGAATGAGTTAACGCGGTTTAGATCTATTTGGGAGAAGGTAGAAATGATTTAGGGATGCTTATTTCACCAAATATATCTTCCAAACCCGAAATGGGTTGTTGGGTCTCTTTCCAAATTCACTAATTACCCACTAAGCTGCTCTAAAAAATAGTAATCTTAAAATAGCGATATTTCCTAGCCAGAAAGTCAAAATCGCTATGATGATCGCTCTACGAAAAGGAAAACCATCAAAATTTTCCAATGAAAGTAGTCTCGGATGCTAATTCGGCTTCAAGCAAAAGTTATAGTCGATATAAATTTTCAAGGGTAAAATCGTTTGGAAAATTCAAACGATAGGAAATGTCACTAGTAGGCATTTTCCAAAGTTATAGAGTCATGTGATCTCATATGAATTTAAAAGTAATATTTTACGATCCTCTGATACGTAAGATGTGGGTCATGACATCAACGATGTAAAAATCTTAAAAAAATCATTAATGAACTTCATATAGCAGCCAACCAAACCAAGAAAACTTCTCGCCTCCATAGCATTCTTCAGTATATGCTAGTCCTATACCATAGCAACTTTACTAGGATTGACTGCTAAACCTTGATCGAAGACAACATGTCCTAGAAAGTGAACCTCCTTGAGCCAAAAGTGACATTTGAAATTTTGCCTTTACCTTGTGCCTACGGAGAGTATTGAGCACTTCACCTAAATGCAACACAGGCTCTTCCTCACTTTTCAAATAGACAAGTATGTCACAAATGATACGACCATGAACTATTTAGCAACCCCAAAATGATTCAGCTCATGAGGTCGACAAAATATGCCTTTACATTGTTAGTCCAAAGGATAGTTTGTTTGGATGAAGGAATGTTAAGAAACTTTTTAGAACCTGATAGACCATACGAGAAGACCACCGATTTTGTCCAAACCTTTGGAAGGAGTAGATCTGTTCATTTACTTAGCGGTGTATGCTTACGTACTGAGCATGATGTGCACGTAAATGTGCATAATTTTACTACCATATTTTATCGAATTAAATTAAATAAATTATCATATCGGGTGTTTGAACATTTTTAAACCAAAATTCAAGTTATTTTCAAATCACCACATATTCATCTTCATCTAAGGGCAAAATGGTCATTTTTGTGCATATACTAATTTGAGAAAATTTAGTTGGAAATTTCTACGTTATTTTGTAGGAATTTGAACTCAAATACAAGTGGTTTCATGAGAATATGTGCATGAAAAAAAGAAGATACAAAGGAATGAAGATGGAAATAATTCAAAGCCATGGATCATGGAGGGCCCCACCTACCCACCTACCTTCATGTACAAATTAGAAGATAATACACATGCTAATGACCATTAAAGCTTCATGCACACTTAAATGATGATTATTTGATGATAGTGATTACATGGCCACCACACTTCCTAAGAGGGTAGTTTGGGTAGTTTCCAAAAAATGAATTAGGATTTCCAAACATGTATAAATACTCCTTATGCTTCATGAAATTGATCTCTCCTCTCTTAGCCTCTCTTTAGTTTAGTTTAGGTTTACAAATAAATCAAGTCCTCTTCTTTCTTTTCATGGCTACTTAGCCATTTCTTTTATGTAATATTTTCATGCAATTTTAATTCAAGTCTTTTCTTGTTTATTTACTTTTATGTTAGAAGTGTAGATCTTCTTTAATTTATGAAAGTAGAATAGCTCTTCCTTTATTTTGCTTTCATTTTCTTCTTTTTTATGTTTCATGTCGCATGCTACTTGTGTTGATATGAAACACAAATGAAAGGCTAAACCCTTCTATAGGTGTAATAAAGGTCTTTAAATATGTAGCTTCAACATTTTGATAATTATTTCTCTCTTTTTGTGCTTAATGGAAGAATGAATGTTGATGTGATTTATTGTTTCATGTTGAATTTGATAGTCTATGTTGTTTGTAACAAATAGGCTATGCTTAAACAATTAAAACAAAAATTACCTCATCATTTACATATGATTATGGTAATGAAGTGATTTTAAAATCAAAATTTGATGGTCAATATTTCTAATCAATGGTTAATAGGATATTCTTAAAATAGATTTTACTTTCAACTTGTTGTCATTTTTCATGAGAATTGGTAAGTGGTTTAAGGGCTGTGTTATAATTTGATGGCCTATGTTGAGATAATTAATAGCACAATTAGGCCATACTTACGATAAACACATAATTTAAACTCATTAATGACAAAAAAAGAGAGATCATAATTTCATTTTGTCGAACTATGTGATTTAGAGAGTGTATTTACCTCTAAATTGTCATTTTATTCTCAAAGTTTTCATTCACTTTTGTAGTGTTAGTTTTCAAATTTTCTTTGTAGTTAAAACAATCGCTCGATTTTGGTATAATTTGATTGAATAGGAATTTAAAATCTAACGATTCCCTGTGGATCGATCCGTATTCGCCACGTACTATCATAGTACGCCGTGCGCTTGTGGTATTTTTAATTTAAATTCATTCGACGGATTTCTAAACCGATATAATTTTCGTCGACAAACAAGTTTTTGGCGACGTTGCCAGGGAGTAGTTTTGATTTTTATTTTCTATTCTTCGAATTATTTTTATTTAATTTTTTGTGTGTGTTTTTATTTTGTTTTGTGTGTTTGCATTAAAAAAAGAAAAAAAATACTGTGTGTTTGTTTGATTTTTTGTTTGCATTTTGTTTGTGTGCTTGTTTTCTAGTTTAATTTGCTTTTGCATTTCCTTAAAAAAATATAGATAAGATCATTTAAAAAAGGATTTTTTTTATTCCGTTTGATTTTTCATTTCATTTACAATTTTCTTATTTTACAGTTTGCAAACAGAAAAAGGCTTTACATTGCACATTTTTGTGCACTATTCACTGTACATATACAGTGAACATTTTTAATTGTTTCTTGCCACTGCTTCATTCAAGTCACCCCTATTTGTTTCTTGCCACTGCACATTTCATTCAATTCATTCTAGTTTCCACATTCAACTGTCTTAATCCCCAACCACATCAATCACTGCATATCACCCTCCCCTTGCTACTGGCCCTACTACTACTGACAATTTGGTCTTCCATTCAAAAAACAAATCTGATCAACCAAGCAACCACCATTTAATACCGCACCTTCATTTCTAACTTCACACCACCATACTTGCTGCACTTTCCCTGCCTTTCAACCCATTGCACCTCTGTTACCAGAGCCCTCTTTTACAAACCACTGCGTGCCTAAAAGCCACATTACACCTACTTCCTCCTCAACAAATTCACTTCCAGCAACTACAGTCACTACGTCAACATCTCCATTTTCTCACCACTACATATCTACATCTCTACCAAAAGACATCACCAAGCAGCAACTTCATCAACTCTATAGTTCAACTTCAAGTCATACCACCACCAAACACTACAAACCGAACCGTTGACAAACACTGCAAACTCCAACTCATTACTCCACTTATACCCACCCAATCACAATGCTACCTACCTATATCATCGACCCTGCTTCAATTAGAACAATGCCATCCCAATACATTATTTCTGCCAGGCACTTCTGACAGCCTCCCCGCCATTTCAACCATCTAACTCCACTGCCCATAGCACATAAACGTCATCAGCATAGCAAATGGTCACCACATTCTCAACCACGAAAATAAAGAAAAAACTCACATTCAAGTCGACTACAACCCAATAACCAATACGGCTTCTTCACCCACTGTTGATCTCCCACGAACGTGAGTTCATAACAACACATCAATTCGAACTTCAGCCGTAACCTACATCCAACAATTCCTTAACTATCTCCCCCAAATTGAACTCTGCAACATCTCCAATTCCAATTCGCGACAAACTCCCAAATCCCCAATCCCCTTGAATCGCCAAATTGAGTAGGGAAATTTCCCTTAGTGTATCACTAAATTGAATCGCCTTTGAATTAGGCCGGGCATATTCACCTCTGTTTGTTTCCAGGTTTCAAACACCTGTTCAAAACCCCAAAATCTCTGCTTCTAATTCTTGATAGAATGGGATGTTAAAACAAAATGTGTTAGAATTCACTAAAACTTAATTCTAAAATACTTTTAAAGATAAATAATAAGTGGATGTAAACTGGAACAAGTAAACACGGCAAACTCAATTCATGATAAAAATTTGATTTCCTTAATTATTTGATTTGATTATATAACCTAAAACGTCTTTGAAAACGTTGATTTTTAAAATTGAAATCAAGATTTTAAATTGTGTATCAAGTGAGAAATTCGTGGATGAACGAAAATTGCATTTTGGGTAAATTCTAGTGATCAGCGACATGATTGGTCTCGTGATTGAGGTTGGAGCTTGCATGGTGGTCGAGGATCATTAGAAAAATATTAGATGAATTTATAATTCATCATTACGTCATGACAGCGGTGATGTAGGGTTTAAAACCCATATTTAGTCGAGGTCGAAATAAGTATTGCTGTAACGTCGTCAATGGACCGGACCTGTTCGCACCCAAGGGAATCGGAGCATAGGGTTTAGATGAAGCTTGGGTCGGAATTGCATGGCCTCCGATGACCCGAGGCGACGGGACGAGGCAATTTTTGATGATCCGATTTTATTCCTGTTTGGGTCGTATAGCTTAATCGCAAATTCGTCGTTGTTCAGGGGTTCTGGGTGGTCTGGTGATTCGTGGTGGTTGTCGTTGACTTGACGATGGTCGTAGCATCGACCAGAGGTGGTCGAAGTGGTGTGCAACGTGCACATGTACATGTGTGTATCTTGGTTTAATGGGAAGTTGGGAAGAAAGGTATTGCCTTAGGTTGAACTCGAAGTTAAACTAGGTTGGACTCGAATTTGAGGGTGTGAAATTTTTCTCGGGTTTTTGTTTGGGTGTGGCCGGGTAAGACTCGGGTCTAGAAAGTTTGATGAAATACCAAGTTTTAAAATTTTAAAACTAATCAAGTTTTAAATTTAAATAATTTTCTTGACTTATTTCTTTTAAATAATAATGGTTTTGTTTAAGTTTGGATTAATGAAGGTTTTTATAATTTAATTTAATTAAGTTAAAATGTTTTGAATAATATATAACCTTTATTTTTAAATTAACTTAAAATGTTAATTAAGGAGTTGATTAAGAAGATTAAATGTTTTTAAATTATTAATTAACTTGAATACCTTAAGTTAATTTATGCGTTAATATAAATTAATCATAAAGTTTATTAATTAAAGATTTTAATAATAATAAAATGATTAATTAAGATAATTGATTTATAATTACTTAATAATTAAAGAATAATTAATTAAAGATTAATTAATTATTAATTTAAGGTTAATTAATTTAAAATTAAGGATGAATTAATTAATGTAATTAATTAAGAAATATTTAATTAATTAAAGTGATTAAGACTAATTAATTGGTAATTAAGGACTAGTTAATTCATAATGAAGAATAACTAATCATTAATTAAGGATAATTAATGAAAATAATTATGTGATTATTAATTATAATCACATGATTAATTCATCTACTAATAGATGATTGATTATTATTGAATGCCTTGAATTGGTTGATACCTCTGATATGTGATTGTGATACTTTGTGATGTGAAGTGCTGCGAATTGAACTATGATATCTGTGATTTGTTTATGTGTGAATGTGAAAATTATTGTCCTTTAAATGAAATTTAAGTTTCGATGCGACAGGGAGTCGGATTCCAAACGGTTATCCTAAACCCACATCGAATCTTAATGGTGAATCTTTGTGACTTGTGTATCCACATGTTTTAAAATAAACGCTCATTATTCGGATTAGCCGAGAGAGGTTTGTGTAATAAAACCCATCCGAATAATGATACGATGAAATTTGAGTGCATTTTAAGATGGTGGTGAAGACTGGGTATTCTCGAGAACGAAAGGATAACTTGTCGATTGTCTCTGCACTGAGTTACTCTGGTATAGAGATCTCCATATGTGTTGGGGAGTTCGATCGGGTTTATGGATTACCTGATTGCAAGGGCTTCTTCCTTTATTGGATAAAGTGATTTCGCTTCCATTCAGAACCAGGATGGACTTGTATGGTGTTAACCGGTTGTTTGACCATGTAATAAGAGGCTCGGCACAGGCCTCGTTCGGCACACCTTCCCTCGCTCGGCATAGATCATCGTTCCGCATACCTCCCCTCGCTCGGCATAGAGCATCGTTCGGCACACCTCCCCTCGCTCGGCATAGAGCATCGTTCGGCACACCTTCCCTCGCTTGGCATAGAGCATCGTTCAGCATAGATGTGCCGGTTGGCATAAGGCCTCGTTCGGCATAGACAGGTCGCTGGACATAAAGCCTCGTTCGGCATGGAAGGGTCGCTCGGCATCTTCTTACGAGGCATAGATAGGTCGCTCGACACAAGGCCTCGTTCGACATGGAAGGGTCGCTGGGCATCTTCCCTCCTTCGGCATAGAGAGGTCGCTCGGCACAAGGACTCGTTCGGCATGGAAAGGTCGCTCAGCATCTTGCCTTGTTTGGTATAGAGAGGTCGCTCGGCATCATCCCTCGTTCGGCATGAATGGGTCGTTTGGCACAGCACCTCGCTCGGCATTGAGGGTCGTTCGGCATCTCACCTCGTTCGGCATTGAAGGGTCGTTCGTCATCTCACCTCGCTCGTCATAGAAGGGTTGTTTGACATTTCATCTGGTTCGGCATACGAGCGCAATTCAACGCACATCCCTCGCTCGGCTTACGAATGCTCTTCGACCTGGGTATGTGGCTCGGCATACGAGTCCCGCTTGGCACTGAGGCCTAGCCTGGCATTCTCTGTGTGGACCAACCTCGTTCAGCAATTGCCGTTCGGCAACTATGGTCGGCGCAGAAGTTAACACGGGCCAAGGTACTTTGTTCCTAGGCCCATTAGGGAAGTCCGGCTCATCTTCGTCTATAAATAGAAGGGCTGGGGCACAGTGTAATGGACCTTTTTTCGAGAATACCGGGGAGACCCTACTGCATCCAAAACTTATTCTATTTTACTTAGCACTTGTATTCATGCCATTATAGTATGGATTGTATCTATGTTCAATCATTTTTGAAAGCAAAAAAGATCAAGATTCAAAGTGGACGTAGGCAGTTACGCTGAACCACTATAAATCTGATATTCTTGTTTTTGCATTTAATTTAGCTTACAGTTCTCTATTTTAATTTACTTTCTTCATTTGTCTCTCTACATAAACTTTCTTAAGCTTGTTAGCGACCAATTTTGATGCTAACATTTTGGTGCTTTCACTGAGAATCAATTCTCAGGCCACTAGGATCTGCTTTGTAGCTACTAGATTGAATAAATCCCCCGAAAGAGATCCAACTTATTCGCAAGACGTCCATTGAATCTACTCAGAGTTTAGATCAACAATTCTACTATGGGAAGACCACGTACTCGATCGTCCTCTCATAACGCGGACGTCAACGAGACTGCTAGCGTACAACAGATAGGACCTAGCAATCAGCAAGTTAATCCCGGCGTAGGGACTACCGGAGCTCATAGCCAGATGGAAGTCCTTACTAGGACAGAGTTTGTAACGACCCACCTTTTTGGATGGTTCAAATCGACAATAAACCACTCATGTCAGAATCAAACCATACAAAAGGAAGGATTGTTAACGGGGTAAATAAGAAAAAAAGAAAAAGGGAAGAAAAATAAAATACAGAATCTCACAGCGGAACGACAAAATATAATAATCAAATAAATAGTTCATGAAGCTGTTTTACAAATAACATTTGATTACACTTTTACAAATTCAAATCAGAGTTATACATATATCATAAGTCAACAAATAATGCAGCGGAACGCAGAATGTAGTGGAATAATAAATTGAAATAATATACTGAATCTTCGTCTTCGTCCACCAGAAAATAGTCTTCAATGCTGAAAAACTCAAGCAGACCAGAGCGAAAAATAATACACTCGAGTCAGAATTAAAATTCTTATGCAAATTAAATCAAAAGTAGATGTAATAAGGAATGTAGATAGCTACATTTTTAAAGGTTCAAATTTCTGGAAATGTTATTGTTTCCATATTCAAAATAAAATGGATTTCACAATTGATCCATTCTAATAAATTACAAATTTACAGAACAATTCCCAATTAAATTTCATAGTTTAAGAGATTTGATTTATAAAAATGTTCCAAAGTTTCAATATTCAATTTTATGGAAACTTCCCAATGTTTCAAAATTTAATTTTGAAAACTTTCAAATAAGGTAACGACGATTTACTTCTCAAAATCATTTTTATGGTTTAAATAGTAAATCTAAACATACTAAATTTTCTCTGATGTAAATACTTGAAATTCATGGGTGTTATATCTTTATTCAGTGTGCAAATAAGCAATATGAAAATTTATATAATTACAATAAACTATAGGGTGGTAAAAAGGATATATAAAATAAATGAACAAATACACATTCAATCACAATAGCATCCATCACAACATACAATCAACATTCAAATCAATCAATTCAACAAATCGACCAATTCAACAACATGTCAGAGTAATTATTAGTCATCACATATTGGAATTTAGATATTCAAATTAAATATCAATAAAAATTTCAAACCAATAATAAAAAATATATCACTATATGACCTGGTTTAACTTGCAATAAAATTTTAGTATTTCGTGAGTGAGTTTAAACACTCAACTTTTGAATTTCCCTTTTCTAGTTGGATTTTGATCCTCTACTACTTCCTCCTTTTGATTTGTTTCCTTTTACCTTAATCTTTTTTTTAGAATGTTTTGGAAGAGAGAGAAGTTGTTATATATCTGGATTTGAAGAAAAATATTTGGAAAAAAGAAGAACGTTTGAAAAAGAAGAAGAAAATTTAAAGAAGATGAAGAATTGAAAAAGAAAAGGAAGCTTTCAAAAAGAAGAAGAAGAATTGAAAAGGAAGAAACAAAAAAGATTAAAAATAAAGCAAAAAAAAGAGAAGAAGGAGATTTAAAGAAGAAAAAAATGAAAAAGAAGGTGAAGAGAGAAAAAACGAGATGGAAGTTTTATTTGGAAAATGAAGCTACGGAAGATGAGATTAGAAAATGAAATATGACTAAAGGAATGAAGATGGAAACAAATGAAAAGCTAATAAGGTATATATAAACAAACTAGGAATTGAAATAAAGTACAATATGAACAGCCCTAAAAAGCAGTATTGAAAGATGTGAACTAAATGAATATGAGGTGTTTGGAGAATTAAAATGCAAATAAAGAAATAAAATTATAGATTATTTAATAATAAGGAAATAAAGGTGGAGAGACAAATTGCACGTTTAATTTTAAATGCTTTAGGCATTGATAATGCATAAGAAAAGTATACAGGAATGAGAAAATTTGCAAAACAAAGGAAAATAAAAATTTTTGTAACCAAAAATGAGATGGAAAGAATTAAATATAGCCTAAAAGCTTAGGCTTAGGTATTAAACTGAAGGAGAAATGAACGGACCAAGTTTTGAAATTCAATTTTTTTCGAAACATAACCAAATTAATTTCATTCACTCAAATAATAATCAATTTGTACACATATAAATTTTTATCTACGCACAATTAATAAAATTATACTTACCTTAAAAATGAAATGTTTAATTCTTTAATTTCCATTAAAGCACCATTTCTGTTTAACACAAAACGTGCGTTTCTTTTATTAAATCTATTAATTGCAATCAATGTTTTCTTTCCTTTTAATCGAAATATTTCCATCACATTAATTGCAATTAAAACAAAGTTAAATTTCAAAATAGATAAACCAAAATGGAAGAGAAATAGGACAATTGTTTCCTTAAGTCATTTAAACATGTTTATAAATTTGTTGTTTTACACCACAATAATAAATAACATACTTAAATTACATTTAATAAATAACTTACTTAAGCTATATTCCTATTCTTGTAATCAATCTGTATGCTAAAACAACGTTGAAATAAATATATATTTCTTTTTTTAACAAATCATTCTATTCTTTACTCTAATGAAATTAAATCTACATTCATAAATGAAACATTCATTTTATTTGATATAAACATTCTTCTTTTCATTAAATCAAACTTTTCTTATTTTTTCACAAAAAATAAGCTACGTTTAATTACACTTCAAACCTACAATTTAATGTTCTCTCTCTTATTAATCGAAATTATTCAATTACATTAATTTCAATTGATTATAAAGGTGAATATCAAAATGGACTAAATAAATTTAATGAGAAATAGAAAAATTATTTCCTATCAACCAGTGATTTAAACATATTTATGCACTAGTGGATACAAACAGGTATTATACATTTCTTACCAAATAATATTTTATCATCTTTGAAATCAATCTTTTAGCTACCAAACATTTTAAATAAATAAACATATGATTCTTTTTTTAATAAAGAAACATTTATTATTCCTTATTAAAATTTATTATTCCAATCAATTGGAAATTTACATTTAGACAATTGTTAATATCATTCAAACCAATATTATTAAAATACACACTAACATTTGTTATCATCCTTATATTATTGCAAACATATGTCATTAATAGAAATTTTAATTAAGCTCATAATTTGTAATATAATCTAATTTGTATCAATAAAATCTTAATTTTTTTTTATTCCCAACAATTTTATTTAAAAGTCTTATTTAATTTAATGCTTTTAAATGTTTAAAATTGCCAGTCGTTACAGAGTTCAATGACCTGATGAGAGAACTCACGAAAAGAAAGAGACAACTTGCTGAGCAGACTCAAGCTAACGCTAACCTCATGACTCAGCTTACTCAGCAAAACCATCAGAATGCTGGAGGTAGCCCCGTTCCGTATTCTTCATCTGATAGTTCGACCTCAGCCGACGAACCTCACAGGCGTAGACACCGCAAAACAGAAACTACACAAGCAGCTGTAGCTGATCGATCAACTAGGGATCACTTACATCTTGGAGACCACACCCAGGCCGGAGCATGAAATTCAGGAGCAGGAGCGTGAGTGGAAACTGGACGCCCGGCTCCCCAAGACCCTAATGAAGCTGGTCCCCAAGATACGCATGTGGTAGATCACTAACAGAGGAGACACCAACCTGAGCAGTCCCGTAGAACAGAGCCCAACCTTCCATCCTCCATACAAACTCCGGACTTATCGGCTATGGTCAGACAATTGATGAGAGAAAATCAGGGCCTGACCAATGAAGATTGGGGTATATTCCAGAGTCATACTCCATTCAAAGATACTATTCTACAGGCCGAGTACCCCAGGAAGTTTAGCATGCCAACTATCCCGGCCTACGAAGGAAAGACTGATCCCAGACAACATGTGATGAGGTATGAACGGATGATGGATTCGGCTAGAGAAAACGACGCGACCAAGTGTAGATTCTTTTCAATTACTCTGTCCGAAATCGCCACCATGTGGTTCACCCGACTTCCCCCATGGTCTATATCCAGCTTTGACGAATTGGTGACGAAATTTATGGAAAAGTTCAGAATACATGCCACTCATCCCAAGGATGTGATGTCCCTATCTAGTGTAATCCAGACTCCAGGGGAGTCATTGAAAGAGTACTTACAGAGATTTCATGTTGCGGCTACTGAAGTTAGCAACCCTAACAACCACGCGATTCTGATGGTGGTAATGCGAGGAGTAGATCCGGATTAAGGGTTTGGATATTGGTTGGCAGGAAAGCCTCCAACTACGCTGGAGCGTTTCTATTCAAAGGCTCACCAATTCATAAGAAGAGAAGAAGCCAGGTGGACAAGGCGAGATAAGGCACCAGGGCCTGTTCAGGAGACTGTGAAAAGTAACATCGCCGTAACACAATCCGGTGACAACTCGAAAAAGGTTCAAGTCAATGTCCAGAACAAGCCTAGGCAATCTAAAGGGTCCGGAGGAGGAAATCCCGGAAAGAAAAGAGAAGCAGGGAAAGGAAGCCAAGGATTCCAGCCTACAATGAATACTCCCCACTGAATGCATCTCTTGAGAATATTTACCTGTCAACTTGTAACACTTTTCAATATAGATGCTACGCCCAAAGGAGTCAACAGAGGAACAAAAGTGGAATGAGAAGTACTGTCGCTTCCATAAGAGTTACGGGCACAATACAGAAGAGTGCAGACACCTCCATGATGGCAAAGAAAAACTGATTAGACAGAAAAAGTTGAAGGAGTTTGTCAAGAACCCATAAGAGGGAAGGCGAAGAACATCAGACCCCGGACGCGGGCTGGCGTCCGGGCTAGCTCCACGCCAACCAGAAGAACCTGCCCGAACCGTGGGTAGATTGGTCTTAAATACGATAGTCGGTGTACCTCACCCTGTAGATAAGAATTGGTAGGAAATGGAGCGGTATGCTAACTCCCTCAGACATGCAGATTTTGAATATTGTTCAAATACTGAGGACGGGTCCCCAGCTAAGCAGCAGCGGACAATGACGGACGTTATAGTTTTCAGGAGCAGAGATGCTGACCGAGTGGAGGCTCCTACCGTTGACCCGATGGTCATATCCACGACTATCGGACCAGCATTCTTGAAGAGAATTTTGATTGATTGTGGAAGTTCTGTTAACATCATCTTCAAAAAGGCGTACGACCAAATGAAGATGGAGACAAAGAATTTAAAGCCATCTAAAGCCCGTATCCACGGCTTTAATGGTGCAGCGACTGATGCAGTGAGGTATGTTTAATTTCCAGTTGAACTGGGACAAGACGAACGTAGGAGGGTGCGAAACCGACCTTTCGTAGGTTTGGATGTTGATTCTCCATATAATGTGTTTCTGGGTCGACCGGCCCAGGCAGAGTTTAGGGCAGATTTGGCCCCATGGTGATTGACTTTGAAATTTCGGACAGACAAAGGAGTTAGTGTGGTGCATGGAGATCAGGCCACCGATCTTGCATATTATGTGGCTGAGCTAAGAGGGGCACATCAGAGAGAGAAAGGAAAGGTTGCGAACAACTCCATCCGCATCTAGAATACTGACAATTGACAAGCAATGCCCGAGCCTTGGCTCGGGAAACATTCTCGGATCTATAGAGACATAGTGTAACGATCCATAATTTTCGATCTTGAAAATTCCAGATAGTTAGGGAAAAGAAGAAAAGAGATAGAAGAAGAAGCAGAAATGAAACACAGAATCTCACATTCGCAGCGGATCAAAATATAATATCAAATAAAATAACAGTTATGCAAAGGAAAATTGTATTAGTTAATTTACACTAATACATCAGAGTTACAACATTTACGCAAACACTGGATAGTTAAAATCAACATGTCCTAGATAAACAAATATCTCACAGCGGAATACTCTATACGTTTCTACCATCCAGCTCGCCACCTGAGCTCCAAAATGTCCTCACCTGGAAATCATTAATACTCGATCTGACCCGAGCATTACATCAAAGTAACACCCTGGTCATGCTGGAAACCAACGTGAGTAAACCCTTCTAACATGGAATACAAAAGTATAACTCTTATTTAAAACCCGGGATAACTCGTTCATCACTACAAGTTCACAACTTGCAATAAGTCAACACTTATATTCACAATCAATTCCTTAGTACATTTACTTAGTTTTAAATGGTTCGGTCATTTATATTATTCCATTTCAACCTATAGATTTCACATATCAATCTACAAAGAATCATTGTATGCTATAAATTGAAGTGGGTTCGGGTATTTACTGATACCCCACCCCGGTCTCTTCGAATTCAATACCATCTTAACCCAAATCATTCATGTGAAATTCAATTCAACTTTAAATACAAGATGTCACTTTATCGCTATCCACCCAAGCATATCATATCACAAAAAATTTCATATCAGGGATATCAACCAATTCAAGGCATTTAACATCATTCAATCATCATAAGCAAAATTGATCACTTCCAAAATTAATTTAATTTATCTCTAATTAAATTAATTTCTAATCTTTAATCACTTAGATTACCATTACTTAACATTAATTAAACACAAACCAATTAATTAATCATCTTTTAATTATCCATCTTAGTTAATCACCCTTGACTAATTATATTATAGTTACAATAAGTAATTTAACTCTTAATTAATCACACAAATTAATTAACCTTTACCCATCCATATTAATTACATTAATCCTTAATTAATTACTCAAATTAATTATCTTATAATCACTTACATTGATTAATTATCCTTTAATTAATCACACTCCTTAATTAACTAACCCTTAATTAATTCTTTAATTAATCAATCCTTTAATTAATTACACTAAGTAATTAATCCTTAATTACTTCCCTTAAGTAATTAACCTCCATTAATTTACCTTGATTATTAATTAATTTAACCTTTAATTGTTAATTAAATTAATTTACCTTCAATAGCTTAATCCTTTAATTACTTACATTAAGTAATCATCATTTAAGTAATTAATCTCTAATTACTTAATTGAGTAATGCTTAATTATAACTTAATTACTTAATTAATCCCTAAACATTAATTAATAATCTCTAATTATCTAATTAACAACCCTTAATTACAAATTAATTAATCTCTAATTAATTATCTTATAACCTTTAATTACAAATTAGTTAATCCTTAATCATTAATTAATTAAATAAATAATTACTCTATCATTTCCTCATTAACTATCAAAACCTTAATTAGGTTAAGATAAAATCATTCCCTTCATCAAATACTTAATCACATATTTGGTATAAAATTTATCAACCACTAATTATATTTTAAAATTTACTTTTAAAATAACTTAAAGATTAACTTAACAATTTTAGTTAAACAAAAATCTAATTCCTAATCACATGTTGAAGAAAACATTTTCTATACATATAAGAATTTAATTTAAGGAAAGTTTAACTAAATTTCTTTTTAAATTTCCAAAACTTTGCTTTTCAAAACTTTTTAAAACATGTTTAAAATCTTGCTTAACTCCTGCTTCGGGTTCAACCCTATAATTGCTCGAGTCCTGAGTCGAGTTTCTTCATCTTCTTCCATTTTTTTTAAACGTAGTTTTATATTTAAAAACCGTTATGATAACACACACGAACCCAAGATCCACTCTGAGTCCAACATCCTTTTCCCCCGAGCTCCGACTCGAGTCAAACTTCCTCGTTCCCAAACCCAAACTCACAGACATACACACATCGCCGTGCACATGCACCGACGATCCCCGCCACCGTGACCATCGCCGATACCTCCCACACATCGACGATTATCCTTACTATCGATCTCAACCATCAATTCACCACCACACTGTCCAAAATGAAAACAAGCTCCTCTGGTCAATCTAGAACAAAACCATTGCGCGAAACATTCTCGAACCACTGACGCCGCCCACCAGACCCTTCCAAACTTCGGCCACATCCTCACTGGCCTCCACAATACCATCTCCCAAGTTCTGGTGAAGCATGATCAACTACAGACGCCGGGTGCACGAATTTCTTGATCTCGACCCAAATTGGGTATTGAACCCTAGTTCGACTGATCGCCGTCGCCACGTTGAGAAATAAAATCACCCAGCATTTTTGCCAACACCGCCAAGCTTCCTCCTACCTCCAGACGAAATCTCGACCACCCCGAGACCTCCGGCCACCAGAAATAGCTCAAAACACATTTTCTGATCATCTACAAAATGCACATGCAAAACTCAACTAAAAATTGTGATTTTTATTTTAAAGATCCTAGTTTTCGAAGTAGATTAAGGCTATATACTTAAATTAACGAATCGTTGTGATTGATTTAAACCCATTCTTAAATTTTCCACTGTTCCTTTTGTTTTCCATAAAATTTCCAAACTTATTTCATTTAAATATATTTTTAAAACCTTGATTATATTTAAACAAACAAAATTTGTTTGAAAACTTCAGCCTATAAGAGATTTCATAAAGAACACTTGATTTTTGAATTACATTAGCACCAAGAAATTCAAAGAACAGAGAAACACTGACATGCACACAGAGATATTAATATACATATATACATATAATCATTAAATCCAACATGCAAACCATTATCACCAATTTTATACTCAAGTTTACTACATGCATTAAGGATTAAACATATTTAAAACCTTTTAAAAAAATAACAGTTTGTTTACTCACCTTATCCTGGAACAGAGGCCTGAAACTTGGAAATGTTTTTAAATTTTGAAAACTGGAACTTTGTATAAATTTGGAATTTCTGAGATGAATTTGAATCTTGAACTGTTAGCTTGTTTTCGATCTTGTAGTTTTAATTCCAAGTTGATTTCCTGAGTTGATCTTGCTTGATCAGGTAGTTTTGATTCATTTTAGTTTTTTTTGTTCTTTGATAAGGATGAAAGGAGATTATACATTAGCCTGGTTTTTCACATTTTGATTTTGATTTTTATCAAAATTTTAAAGAAATGCGGTTGCCACTTGTATTTCTATAATAAATCAAGCTAGCACTTGTAATTATAAAATTTACGGTTGTTAAACTAGTATGAACACTTGTAATTCCTTATGTATTTTGTGCTAAAATCCTTGTCTCATTTATTTATTACTCATGTTTATTACAAATTATATTTATTTATTTTTTATCTTTATATATACACACCTATATATTATATTTTATGATAAAAAACATTTTTATTAATTTTGAAAAGATAAATTTTGCCCAATTAAATAATTAGAAATGATGATTATTAAACTAATGTTGTCAAACTTCAATAATTATGATAGGGGATTATCAAATAAATATCTATCCAAATATTTAAAATCCAACATTCATTATAGTTCATATTCTTCTATATACATATCCATATATATATATTCATTTGTTCAAATTTACAAATGAGTATTTAAATAAATTTAATCCTGTTAATTTCCAATTAACAGATGCCCAAAAATTCAGGTAATCACATTCCTCCTCCCTTTGAATATTTTCATCCTCGAAAAGGAACGAAGCCAGAATTTATTACAATACTTAATATCAGTTAAATTTTCTCTTTGAACATTTTTAAAACACTTTAAAATATATATAATATTGCCAAAATAGTTTTATAAAAATATCATCCTATAACTCGATGTTTCAACAAGTCCATTCTTGTTCTCACAGAAATTCAGTCATACGTTGATCAGGCGTAGGACTGAAAATCTATAAGTACTTGGTAAACCCATTTAAACATCCAGTGAAAATACTTGGAAAATATTTTTGAAAATAGAGGAAATATCTTTGGTGAGAATGCTCTGGAAATCATCACCCTCATCCATGGTCACAGTTAACCCGATGGTTACATTGCCATCCCGGCAAAATCCATAGATAACTATAGGCACTCCATGCCCCTTGATTACACCATGGAATCCGCTACAGATCGCAGCTACATCTGGGGTTACATTGCTATCACAGCAAAAACCCTTATAACTGTAGGCATCAGCGCCCTTGAATTTCGCTGCCAATAGAATGAAACTTCTCCCCTCGACCATAGATCGCAGTCTACCAATGTTACGTTGCCTTCACCGCAAAATCAAACGTAGACCGTTGACAATCACCTCCACACGATTTCCGCTATGGTCCATAGTAGATCGCAGCGACATCGAGTTACACTGTCGTCACAGCATAACCCAAATGCCTCTGTAGGGATCAGCTCCCTCGATTTTCGATACCCAATAATCCTCAGAAACTTCAATTTGTCCAGACTTCCTCACATGACCCACTTTAGAGCCTCCCCCCTTTGAGGCTCAAGGCAGTACCAACCTATGGTACTCCTGAGAAGTTTATTTCAAGGGAGCACCTTTTTCTCCAGAGCCATTTTCAAAACAATTTATACTATATACATATAGTATCTTCCAAATCATACACCTAGTATGAATCCCATATAAATCTCCTTTTCTCAAAATCGATTATCTCAAAATCGATAATTCTCAACTAGACTTTCCAAATTTTCAAAATTGATTTTTCTCCAAAAAATCAAAAGCCTTTCCAAAATCCACAGGTTCCAAAAACCTTTTCTCAAAATCATTCTCATAAGATCCTTTATATATATATATAAATATATATAACTTTAAAAATCTTAGAATCACTTCGAACTTGTATAAATTCCCTTTTAATACTTCAAATACTTTCAAAAACCCTTTTCTTCTAGCAATAGATTCAACAAGGGGAGTTTATCAATTATATATACATAACTTTATTTATGCCAAAACAATATTCAAGCTTGATTACTCTATAAAGTCACTTACCATATTACTTACTTCCATAAAGTAAATTTCTACCATAGAAATATCCAATTTTCACCTTATTTGATCATATATTTCATAAAATATACTATTCATTTCAAAAACCATTTTACAGTTCTTATCCACAAATTTTCAATATCAATTTCATTCAAACTCGTACGATGTACACATATCATCCGTACGCAATATCAAATCTGATCGCTCACTCAATCACACAATTTCACTTCCGAACTAGTATCGTCCACTCAACTTCCTAGTGCGGACTCAGATCTGGTTTCTTGATCAGAAACCGTCATTCTCCTTGCATAGTCATAACTATGATAGAGAATTTCCAGAACCAATCAAAAATCCATATCCAGGTTCGCCATCGAAAATCGAGTGAAAAATCTCATCTTGGATCGATATACTATCTCGAAATTCTATGCTCGAATCTAGATCAAATCGTTATGCAAATAGAATAACATACGTGCATCCTACATATTTATCTTCATTGATTATTAGCTAAATCAATTTCTCCTTTCTATTCACATTCCTTTAGTTTCTTTATTCACTCAATCACAATTGCTTCAATCCCATTTGGATTATTACCTCAATTCTTATCTCAATTGGGTACTTAATCGTAAACAGTTTGCACTCTGACAAGCTTAAATTTAGAAAGTAGCTTGAAAAGTTAAAACAGATAAGCAGTTGAGAAATAATTATTAGTTTGTAAAATAGCTTTAAAATAGTTAAGTAGTTATAAAATAGTTAGATAATTGCAATTTTTTTAGAAATAGTGATTAGTTATAAGTAATTGAAAAATAGTAATTAATTTATAAAACAGTTGTAAAATAGTTAAATAGTTGCAAAAATAATTGTAAAATAAGTATAAAATAGTTTGGCTTTAAAAAGAAAGATTGTATAGTAAGTAGCTTGGAAAAATATGTTTACAGTAAAACAACTTATTTTGAAAATAGTCCAGAGCCAAACTGTTCAAGTACCCAATCTTCATCCCAATCAATTCAATTTAAATAACTCCAATTTCCATTCCAAATTTAATCTTTATTCAACTTCAATTTCAATCTCAATTAATTCAAATAAATTTCAAACTGACCCAGTTTCAATTTCAATTCATTACAATTCTAGTTGAATTAATCTCAATTCCAATTTCCATTTCCAATCACTTTCCATCGCATTGAATTTATTCAATCCCAATACAAGTTGAATTATCCTCGATTCTTTCCAAATTCAAATCAAATTCAAATCAAATTCAATTTGAAATAATTCAATTTAAATCTCAACTTTAAACCATCTCGGATTGTATAAATTCAAGTTAAATTTTAAATGTTGATTTAATCCCATAAATAAAATTAACCTTTATTTTTAAATCAACAATCTAAATCTTTAAATAATTTAATTCTAAGTCTAAATTTCAAAGTTCCATTTTAAATTATCTTTACTTAACTTATTTCAAAGTTCAATAAGAGTTCAAAACAATTTTATCTTTAAAATTCAATTTATTACCCAATTTTATCTTCCAACTTCGAAACCGATTCTTAAACAATTTTAATTACAAATTCAATTCTTAACATCCAAATCTTAAGTTCAGTGTAATTCCATATTCTTAATTTCAAAGTAATTTCATCTCCACAAGTTCAATTTCCTTATTAAAGTTCTATTTCCATTTGATTTCTACAATGGACATATATATCACTCCAATCTGTTTCTTAATTCATTTTAAACTACACAATTCACAATTTCAAAACTATTGATAATAACAAGATGATATTAGGATAAATAAACATCCAATTTATTTAAAAACATCCATCTATAGCATTCACTACCCCTTCCCAGATCTCAACCTCTTTGAGATCACACATAACTCCCTTCTAAATCAACTCATTTAACTTCCCTAAGTTAAACCTCAATTTCGTCTTGAAATTTCCAAATTATGTTGTTCACTCAAACTTATCTAACTTCCTCCAAGTTAAATTCAACTTAATCTCGTTAACCTTACTCTAATTTGAATCTTCCATTTTAATTTTTAAATTTATATCAATATTCTTTCCACTTAAGTTTAAAAACTTATTTCACTTTGGGTTTTCACATCACATTCCAAGGAAAATTCAAAACTCAACCTTAGAGTTTATTTCAAATATACAAATTTATTTCCTTTACACACCAAGTTACTTTAAATTTTAAACCACCTTTGGTTTTAAATTCAAAACAAATTCCTTTAAATTTTCAAACAACTCTTGTTTGAAACAGGACCCTTCATTCAAATACCATAAATTATATTATTTATTATTCCTTTATCACTTTAAAACAATTTCCAAATTCTGGACCAAAATTTAAAACTTCATAATTTAGATCATCTTCAATTTTAATTTATAAATCATACCCACCTAAATGTTTTACTTCCCTAAAACATTTCATTTTGCTTACTCATTATTACACATTTTATTATTAAGCACAACAATCATTTATGATAATAACCAAGATTATCATATCTGGAAACCAATTCATTATTATCTTATTTTGAAAATACTTCTACAAATTCAGGATATAAATTTTAGCTTGGATCCATTTCGAACTTATCTTTATCCAATTTAAATTTGGTTGTATTACTATTACCACTTTATTCTCATTATAATCAACAACCAATTTCTTTAATATATTTATAACTGGAAAAATTTACTTATATAAAAATCATTCCATTTTAAAACCAATTTTAAAATCTTTATATAAGAAAATAACAAGTACGCACTCATATACACACACACACACACACTCAACTCATTCTAGGGCACCACTGACCCTATCCTTAATGAGTAAACCCACCAGAGCCAAGGTTCTCGCTTAACCTTCAGCTTTGATACCAAATGCAACGACACAGAATTTTCGATCCTGAAAATTCCAGATAGTTAGGCAAAAGAAGAAAAGAGATAGAAGAAGAAACAAAAATGAAACATAGAATCTCACATTCGCAGCGGATCAAAATATAATATCAAATAAAATAACAATTATACAAAGGAAAACCGTATCAGTTAATTTACATTAATACATCAGAGTTACAACATTTACATAAACATTGGACAGTTAAAATCAACATGTCCGAGATGAACAAATATCTCATAGCGGAATACTCTATACGTTCCTGCCATCCAGCTAGCCACCTGAGCTCCAGAACGTCCTCATCTGATAATCTGTAATGCTCGGTCTGACCCGAGCATTACATTAAAGTAACACCCGGGTCAGGCTGGAAACCAACGTTAGTAAACCCATCTAACATGGAATAAAAAAGCATAAATCTTATTTAAAACCTGGGGTAACTCATTCATCACTACAAGTTCATAACTTGCTATAGTCAACACTTATATTCACTATCAATCCTAAGCACCTTTACTTAGTTTTAAATGGTCCAGTCATTTAAATTATTCCATTTCAGCCTATAGATTTCACATATCAATCTACAAAGAATCATTGTATGCTACAAATCGAAGTGTGTTTGGGTATTTACTGATACCCGACTCCAGTCTCTTCGAATTCAATACCATCTTAACCCAAATCATTCAAGTGAAATTCAATTCAACTTTAAATACAAGATGTCACTTTTTCACAACAATTCATCATCGATAGATAACCACATTATCACTGTCCACCCAAGCATATCATATCACAAAACATTTCATATGAGAGATATTAACTAATACGAGGCATTTAACATCATTCAATCATCATAAGCAAAATTGATCACTTCTAAAATTAATTTAATTTACCTTTACTTAACATTAATTAATTACAAACCAATTAACTAATCATCTTTTAATTATCCATCTTAATTAATCACCCTTGACTAATTATCTTTTAATGAGTAATTTAGTTCTTAATTAATTACACAAATTAATTAACCTTTTCCCATCCATATTAATTACATTGATCCTTAATTAATTACTCAAATTAATTATCTTATAATCACTTACATTGGTTAATTGTCCTTTAATTAATCACACTCCTTAATTAACTAACCCTTAATAAATTTCTTTAATTAACCAATCCTTTAATTAATTACACTAAGTAGTTAGTCCTTAATTACTTCCCTTAAGTAATTAACCTCCATTAATTTACCTTGATTATTAATTAATTTAATAATTAAATTAATTAATTCTCAATAGTTGAATCCTTTAATTACTTACATTAAGTAATCATCATTTAAGTACTTAAGCACTAATTACTTAATTGATTAATGCTTAATTATAACTTAATTACTTAATTAATCCCTAATCATTAATTAATAATCTCTAATTATCTAATTAACGACCCTTAATTACAAATTAATTAATCTCTATTTAATTGACTTATAACCTTTAATTACAAATTAGTTAATCCTTAATCACTAATTAATTAAATAAATAATTACTCTATCATTCCTCATTAATTATCAAAACCTTAATTAGATTAAGATAAAATAATTCCCTTTATTTAATACTAAATCACATATTTGGTTTAAAAATTTATCAACCACTAATTATATTTAAAAATTTAGTTTTAAAGTAACTTAAAGATTAACTTAACAATTTTAGTTAAACAAACTTATAATTCCTAATCACATGTTGAAGAAAACATTTGCCATGTATATAAGAATTTTATTTAAGGAAAGTTTAACTAAATTTCTTTTTAAATTTCCAAAACTTTGCTTTTCAAAACTTTTTAAAAACATGTTTAAAATCTTACTTAACTCCTGCTTCGGGTTCAACCCTACAATTGCTCGAGTCCTAACTCGAGTTTCTTCATATTCTTTCATTTTTTATTAAACTTAGTTTTAAATTTTAAACCGTTATGATAACACACACGAACCCGAGATCCACTCCGAGTCCAACATCCTTTTCCCCGAGCTCCGACCCGAGTCAAACTTCCTCGTTCTCAAACCCAAACTCACAGACATACATATATCGCCGTGCACATGCACCGATGATCCCCGCCATTGTGACCATCGTCGACACCTCCCACACATCGACATTTATCCCTATCATCGATCTCAACAATCAATTCACTACCACAATGCCCAAAATGAGAACGAGCTCCTCTGGTCAAATCAGGAACAAAACCTTCGCTTGAAACATCCTCGAACTGCCGACACCGACCACCAGACCCTTCCAAACTTCGACCTCACCCTCACTGACCGCTACTCTACCATCTCCCAAGTTCTGGTGAAGCATGATCAACCAGAGACGTCGCGTGCATGAATTTCCCGACCTCGACCCAAATGGGATATTAATCCCTAGTTCGAATGATCGCCGTCGCCACCGTGAGAAATAAAATCACCCAGCATTTTTGCCGACATCGCCGAGCTTCCTCCTCCCTCCAGACAAAATACCGACCACCCCGAGACCTCCGGCCACCAGAAATAGCTTAAAACTCATTTTTTGATCATCTACAAAATGCACATCCAAAACTCAACAAAAATTGTGATTTTTATTTTAAAAATCCTAGTTTTCAAAGTAGATTCAGGCTATATACTTGAATTAACGAATCGTTGTGATTGATTTTAACCTATTCTTAAATTTTCTACTGTTCCTTTTGTTTTCTAGAAAATTTCCAAACTTATTTCATTTAAATATGTTTTTAAAACCTTGATTATATTTAAACAAACAAAATTTGTTTGAAAACTCAGCCTATCAGAGATTCATAAAGAACACTTGATTTTTGAATTACATTAGCACCCAGAAATTTAAAGAACAGAGAAACACTGACATGCACATAGAGATATTCATATACATATATACATATAATCATTAAATCCAACATGAAAACCATTATCACCAATTTTATACTCAAGTTTACTACATGCATTAAGGATTAAACAGATTTAAAACCTTTTAAAAAAATAACGGTTTGTTTACACACCTTATCTTGGAACAGAGGCCTGAAACCTGGAAATGTTTTTAAATTTTGAAAACTGGACATTTGTATAAATATGGAATTTCTGAGATGAATTTGAATCCTGAACTGTTAGCTTGCTTTCGATCTTGTAGTTTTAATTCCAGGTTGATTTCCTGAGTTGATCTTGCTTGATCAGGTAGTTTTGATTCATTTTAGTTTTCTTTTCTTTTCTTTTTTTATGTTCTTTGAGATGGATAAAAGGAGATTATACAGTAGCCTGGTTTTTCACATTTTGATTTTGATTTTTATCAAAATTTTAAAGAAATGCGGTTGCCACTTGTATTTCTATATTAAATCAAGCTAACACTTGTAATTATAAAATTTACATTTGTTATACTAGTATGAACACTTGTAATTCCTTATGTATTTTATGTTAAAACGCTTGTCTCCTTTGTTTATTACTCATATTTATTACAAATTATATTTATTTATGCTTTATCTTTATATATATATATATACACCTATATATTATATTTTATGATAAAAAAACATTTTTATTAATTTTGAAAAGATAAATTTTTCCCAATTAAATAATTATAAAAGATGATTATTAAACTAATATTGTCAAACTTCAATAATTATGATAGGAGATTATCAAATAAATATCTATCCAAATATTTAAAATCCAGCATTCATTATAGTTCATATTCTTCTATATACACATACAGATATATATATATATATATATATATATAACAGAATTTCATTTGTTCAAATTTATACATGAGTATTTAAATAAATTTAATCCTGTTAATTTCCAATTAATAGATGCCCAAAAATTCAAGTTATAAAACAATGATCCGAGAGACGATGATGGGGAACCTAGGGAAGCAAATGTAGCATCAGCTGAGCTGACGATTGACATTCCAGTCAGCCGAGATGACCCATCATGAGTTCTTAAGATTGGATTACTACTCGACCCCTTAGTGGCCGAGGATCTTGCTGATTTCCTTCGAGCGAATCTGGATGTTTCGCTTGCACACATTCTGATATGTGCGGGATTTCTCCCGCTATTGCGAGTCATATGTTGAACATAGACCCGAAGTACGTTCCTGTAAAACAAAAAAGGAGAGACATGGACCGAGAGAGGTCCGCTGCTCTCAGAGTGGAGGTGGACAGACTCAAAGCTAATGGGTTCGTCCGTGATGCTCTATACCCTGAATGGGTGTCTAACCCTGTGCTAGTAAGGAAAGCAAATGGGAAGTAGAGGACTTGTGTTGATTACTCTGGTTTGAACAGAGCATGCCCGAAGGATAGTTTCCCTTTACCCAGAATCGACCAGCTCGTCGACTCAACGGTCAGACACGAGTTACTGTCATTTATGGATGCGTACTCGGGATATAATCAGATGCTGATGCATGTTCCAGACCAAGAACACACCAGTTTTGTAGCAAATGTTGGGTTATATTGCTATGTAGTGATGCCTTTCGGATTGAAAAACATGGAAGAGACTTATCAGCGACTAGTGAATCGAATGTTTTAAGACCAGATTAGTAGAACGATGAAAGTCTATATGGATGACATGCTCGTGAAGTCACGGCAGTCAAACGACCACATTCGGGACTTAGCGGAGATGTTTGATATACTCAGACATTATGGAATAAATATCAATCCTTTGAAGTATTCCTTTGGCGTTGCGTCAAGGAAGTTTCTGGGATTCATTATGAATGCGCGGGGAATCAAAGCTAACCTGGAGAAAATTCAAGCTATTTGAGACATACAAGTGCCTAGAACTATAAAGCAGATACAAAGCTTGAATGGAAAGGTGGTCGCACTAAATCGATTCATATCCAGAGCCACAGATAAGTGTATTCCTTTCTTCGGCGTAATAAAGAAAGGAAAGAGGAATTTCGAATGGACATCCGACTGTGAGGAAGCATTTCGAGCTCTGATAAGGCATTTAGAAAGACCCCTGGTACTATCGAAACCGGTAGACCATGAGATGTTGTATGTCTACTTGGCTGTATCCCAGCATGCTATCAATACAGCTTTGGTTCATGAGGAGGACCGAGTTCAAAAGCCAGTGTACTATGTCAGTAAACATTTAACGGGGGTAGAAAGAAATTATCCTAAGATTGAGAAACTAGCCTATTACTTGGTGATCGCATCACACAAGCTCCGACCGTACTTTCGGGCACACTCAATCAGTGTTTATACCGATCAACCCTTGCTGCAGGTACTCCAACAACCAGAAACCTCTGGAAGGATGTTAAAATAGAATATCGAGCTAAGTCATTTTGATATTACCTACCTGCCATGAAGGGCCATATAAGGGCAAGCGCTAGCAGACTTCATTGTAGAATTCACCGTGTCAGACGAATCAAATAGTCACAATGTCATACCTCCTGTTCGATGGAAGATGTACATCGTCGGGGCATCTAATGACCGTTGCTCGAGAGCTGGCATAGTTCTTGTGACTCTCAAAAATCGATCAATTTGTTACGCTTTGAAGCTAGAATTCCCAACAACAAATAATGAGGCCGAGTATGAAGCATTGATTGCTGGCTTGAAACTTATCAGCGATCTGGGAGTAAAATCGATTGAGATCTTTTGTGACCACAATTGGTGGTATATCAGGTGCGGGGGACTATCAAGCGAAGGGACAGAGACTTGCCCCATACCTCGCACGGTTTCAAGAGCTGCTAGCAAATCTAGAATATTATGATATTTCGCATGTCCTGCGCAAACAAAACAAAGAGGCCGATTCATTGGCAAAATTTGCAAGCACTGGCGATGCACAGCAAATGGGATTGGTTCCCATCGAAACCTTACATGCTCAAAGTATAAATGTGATGGAGATAGATCTCTTGTTAGAAATAGAAATCAAGAAGGATTCATGGATGATCCCATTTAGACAATACTTTCTACACGGGATCTTTGCCCGAAAGAACGAATGAAAGACGATAAGACGTTCGTAAGGCTTCACAATATGTAATGCAGGACGGAATAATGTATCGGAAAGAATTCTCGACCCCCTTACTCCGGTGAATTGCCCACGATAAGATAAAACGAGTCCTGAAGGAAGTCCATGAAGGAGAATGTGGAGACCAAATCAGGGGGTAGACATTAGCAAAAAAATCCTTCGCTATGGGTACTATTGGCCAACTGTTAATCGGGATGCTGCAGACTACGTAAGGAGATGTAACAAATGCCAGAAATATGCAAAAATCCCGAGAGCTCCGCCAACGGAACTCACGCAAATGGTTAGCCCCTAGCTGTTTACAATGTGGGGAATCGATATAATCGGTTCCTTACCCATATCTAAAGGTGGTACGAAATACATGATAGTTGCGGTCGATTATTTTACCAAGTAGGCAAAAGCAGAGCCCTTAGCCAAGATCACCACCAAGAAGGCCATTAATTTCATTGTACGAAGTATTATATGCCATTTTGGCCTCCCATGGACTACCATTATAGACAACGGAACTCAATTCGAAAGCGAAGAATTCAAAGAATTTTGTCAAAAGCATGGCATTGAAAAAAGGTTTGCAGCAATTGCTCATCCAAAAGTCAATGGACAAGTGGAAGCCGTGAACAAAATAATCAAGTCCGTATTGAAAAACCGTTTGGAAAAGGCTAGAAGCAAGTGGATGGATGAACTTCCAACTGCACTTTGGGCTTATAGAACCACCCACAAGTCTATGACTGGCCACACCCTATTCACATTCGCATATAGCATGGAAGCTGTTATACCCGTAGAACTTGAAGTTCCATCGCATCGAGTAACTCATTACGACCCTAAGGCGAATCAGGAACTTTTGCTGGAATCACTGGACTTCATTGATTAAAAACGTGAAGAAGCTGATTTAAGAGCGGCCACATATAGACACTGGGTCGCTTGATATTATAATAAAAAGGTCCGGTCGAGAATCCTTGATGTGGGTGACTCATTTTGAAACGAGTATTCCCGGTTCCGTCGCATATGAATCCTTTATGGGAAGGTCCATACGTCATTGAACGGAAGCTTGGAGAGGGAACTTTCAAGCTAGCGACCGTTGATGGTGTGACACTCCCCAAGCGTGGACTAGCGAGCATCTGCGGCATTATTATACTTAGTCTATTTCTTTCATATTTTAGTTGCAATGATTTTCAGTATATTTTTATTTCTTTGATTCTCAGTTTTCGGCATGTAATAAGAAAATTTAACTTTTTTTCATTAATAAAGGCTTGAAGCCATTTTTTCATGAATTACTGATATTTCCGTGTATGATAATTCTATGGCAAAAAACTAGAGTTACATCATTCTGTCTGATGTACGTACGCGCATAAACGACTCAAAATCTCCAAGTCCCCAGAGTGCGGACTGGAGTACTTTATGTCCCCAGAATGCGGATTAGAGTATAAACGATTTAAAATCTCCAAGTCCCCAAAGTACGGATTGGAGTACTCTGAGTCCCCGAGTGCGGACTAGAGTGTAAACTGTAGGATCGATTTCACCCTAGAGGGGGGTGAATAGGGTGTTGCTGCTAATTATAAAAATTATTGCAGAAGGTTATAAAATATTTCAACGCAGATATATCCAAATAATAGCAGCACAGATAATAGCAGAATAATAAATGCAGAAATAGAACGACACAGAATTTACCCAGCTTTGGCAAAACCCTGCCTACATGATTCCCCCAAGGTTTCTACTAGAAATTAAGTAGTCACACGCTTACACACTTAAACTCGCGACACCCGCTACTAACTAACCTAACTCTACGCTCAAAACCCTGCCACAACTCAGCCACTGAGTTGCGAATTCTCAAACTATGCCACGTAGTTTGTCCCCTAGTCACACGACTAGTAATTACAATGGTTTAAAGGAGAAAATACAAAAACAACAATTTAAAAAACAATTAAACACCAAAACCCTAATTATTCCTTTTTAATATAAACCAATACTAAAGAAGGAAAGGTCCGGCCCAATATTATCTTCTTAATTATTCGGTCCGCTCCTTTGTTTAACAATGGCCCCGTTCCTTCTTTCGTTCGTTCCTATTAGCTTTGAAATTAGGGCTTTATGAAGTCGTCGCTTAAATTTATGGTTGGTGCTTCGATTTCTTACTTCAATTGATTTGTTCGTGGCTCCTCCTCCTTGATCGAGTTCGACTTTGATTTGGTATGTAAAATTTTCTTTTTGCTTCTTCTGATTTTCTTCCTTGAACTCGATGTCGATTGCCGATGATGTTTACTTGATTGTATAGGATTCGAGATCCTTGATTTTCGTTTGTATACATTTATTTGAATTCGTCTTCGGCCATTCGATTTTGTTTTAATGCTTGGGATTAATCTCTGACTTTTTCAATTCACTTGAATGACATGGTTTTGAATTCTGACTTGGTTTGATTCCTTGATTGCCAAGGCGTTGATTTCGTTCGCTCTCATTCTTGTTTTCTTCAGCTTTGACTTGATTTTGACGATGTTGAAATTCGACTTTGGCCATACTGTTCACTGCCTCTGGTAGCACTTTCGACCTTGTTCAATTTTACTTGCTGTTTCATGACTCCGGCCATTATGTCTTTAACTATTGTATCACTTTGTTGATGCTTGAGATTGTTTGACTTTGGCCATTTGTGTTTTATTGCTTCTGGTCATTTGCAACCTGTAGCATACTTAACTTGTTTGTGAATTTTCATTGTGCATTCATGTGCACTTCGTTCACTTAATGGTTACCGAATGGATGCTGTGCTCATTTTTAACTTGTACCTTCTGTTGTAGTTCCATCCGATTCATTGTAGTTTGATTTGGGTTGTTGTGCCATTTACTGGTTCTCTTGAACTTCATGTAGAGGCTGCATTGGTATGTACATTTGGATTTTATTTGAGCTTGCACTGTCACTTGTATCAGTCATTGTTGTATCTTTTGGAGTTCTGGTTATGCTTTGACTTTGGTTATTGCTGCATATATGTATTCTTGTCCACTGTTTCTAGTTGTACTTAGTATCACTTGATGTTGTAGTTTGTATTCTCTGGTTTTCATGTTTGTGAAACAGTGTTGCATTCCTATATATGTACTTGAGTCTGAAACATTTTGAAGCTTGCACTGTCCAGTTTCACTGTTGCATACATGTTGTACATTTTGATTTTGGTCGAGGCTTGTTTTAGTTATCTTGACCATTTCATTTGAATTTTCACTTGTGTTGAATCTAGCTTTAAAGCTCGGGTTTGACCTTGTGTTGATATTGTGACTTGATATTTAATTCACTTGAGTTGAACCTGACTAATGATTTGGGTTTGACCTTGTGCTCACATGTCCCTGTAATTCTATCAAGTGTATATTGGTGTGCATGACCTTGTGGCATATACAGTGATACAATGTGTACGTCACAAGCTGTTCGTATATGATGAATTCAAAATTAAATAATGACAAACAACCCAAATAACTGAGGCAAATATTATTTACAAAATCCACATTTTATTTTATACTGCAAAAATATTTTATTTTCAATTTTACCGCGTTAATGTATATTTTTGCAGATTGCTCAGATGCTGGATTCACATTGAAAAGAAGTTGAAGATAAATACGAGTGAGAGTGAATTGTAGTGAGGTGCAACTGTAAATTAGAAATTGTGATGTAATCAAAATTGTATTGTAATTGAAGTTGTATATATATAGTGAGAGCTTGAAATTTATACTATACAAAAATTGTAATAAATATTTGTTTGAATAAAATATCCGTTTGAATTCAAATTCTGGGTTATTTATTTTATTCAGGAAATATTTATTTAATCTATAAAAAATAAAATAGTACATTAACAAATACATTTAAATGAATATATATATATATATATATATGTTTATTATCATTAAACAAAAACCATATAATCGCATATTCGACAAAAACGACTTAAAATCTCCAAGTCCACAGAGTGCGGACTGGAGTACTCTAAGTCCCCAGAATGCGGATTGGAGTATAAACGATTCAAAATCTCCAAGTCTCCAGAGTGCGGACTGGAGTACTCCGAGTCCCAGAGTGCGGACTAGAGTGTAAACGACTTGAAATCTCCAAGTTCCCAAAGTGCGGACTGGAGTACTCTGAGTCCCCAGAGAGCGGACTAGAGTATAATCGACTCAAAATCTCCAAGTCCCTAGAGTGCAGACTAGAGCTGTGATGCCCCACCTCTATACCCACGCTAGCCAATGACACTACGGGGTAATGCCGTCAACTAGCGCGGAGAATAAGGCTGTTGAGGAGCGACCATCCATGTAATTGCTTTGTGCGAGCACCGATATGCTAGATAAAATATAACATGCATTTCAACTCAAGAGGAAATCCGACATACCGACACAAACTCGAAGCTACTACATAGAGGCTATATATAATCTTTGGAAACAAATATAGAAATAAACATAACACAAATAAGTCATAGATAATTCATATCACAAAGGCGGAAACAGACATGAATATTACACATAAAAGTGTATATCAGAGTAGTGGTCTATCAAGATCCACAATAACACAATAGAATAGGTACAAGAGCTAGACAAATATATGTATACATTAAGGAGTCTATATCTCAAATGTATACAACAAAAACTACTAGACTAAAGTAGTTAAGCAAAAGTCAGAAGATGGTTCCAGATAGGAAGTCATGAGGAAGCACCTGCAATATCTCAGTCTGACCCGAGTATTGTTTAAGAAGAAAATAATAAACGGATCAGTCTAGCTATAATTATCAGATAAAATGAGATATAAGAAGAGATATAATAAAAAAACGTATGATAACCAAAAATGTCATACTACGACAAGTATACATTAGAAAATTCACAAAAGTCATACAAAATCTAAAGAATCTCATAGCATCAAAAAGAATGTCATATTCTTTATTTAATTCACCAAGCCACAAAAAAAGACATACGTATCAATGCCAATTGTAAAAGTTGGTGAAACAAAAATTCCAGAAATCAATAATTAGAAATCCATAAATCACAAGAAAAGGATGGCCAATCCTAAACGGAACGCTATTCCATCGACCGAACATCGACGCACCTAAATAGAGACGCCCTATGCCCACTCAAACATCGACACGCCTAGATAGATACGCCCCATGCATAAATAAACATCGACGCACCTAGAAAGATACGCCCCATGTAGTGTCCAATATCGATGCACCTAAAAAGATACACCCCATGCAAAGTCGAACATCGACTCACCTAGATAGATACGCCCCATGCATAGACGAACATCGACGCACCTAGAAAGGTACGCCCCATGCCCCGACTTATTGAGCCGATTTCTCCATGAACTTTAACATCGATGCACCTAGAAAGATACACTCCATGCATAAATAAACATTGACGCACCTAGATTGGTACGACCCATGTAGTGTCTAACATCGATGCACCTAAAAAGATACATCCCATGTAAAGTCGAACATCGACACACCTAGATAGATACGCCCCATGCATAGACGAACATCGACGCACCTAGAAAGATACACCCCATGCTTAAACAAACATCGACGTGCCTAAATAGGTACGGCCCATGCTTAAACAAACATCGACGCACCTAAATAGGTACGACCCATGGAAGAAATGAGACGAAGCTCAATAAAACGAGGAACAGTCATCCACGTGAACAAAGAGACATCGCACATTGCTAGTCTAAACCATAAAATGATCATCATCGATCATCAACAAGTGTCAATTACACTAAGCTAGTAAATATATGAGTTTAGCTTCATGTCCCATAACCATTAGCTTAACTTAAATATTTACGAACAAATTGTGGATTTCCACTCGAAAATTGTCACAAGAGATTCAATCGAACAAGTCCAAGAATTAACCGACGAAGTAATCGCAAGCGTTTCATACCACTTGTTTTACTAAGTCATTTAATCAGATTTCTCATATGAGTGAGGTAAAGGTTTGTATATACTAGTAGGTTGGAAAACGATTTTATAAACGAGTTTGATATTGAAAATAGAGTTTAAATAATCTTTGATAAAGAATTTGAATATTTACTACTAATATAGAGTCCTTTGTATTTTAAAGTGACAAAACATAAAAATGATTGTAGAAATAATCAAATCATAAAAATCCACATATGAAGACGTGAATCAAATCCAAAGAAACCGATAAAGAATCCATCGAAATGGATATTCAAAAATCCCTAAAAAGGAGTCATCAAAGACGTAATAAATGATAACAACAAATAGGATCATCACGAATCGATTCAAACTGGAAATTCAATCCCAAAAGGCAAAGTGGGCTGAAACAACAAATTCAGTTGACTAAACAGAGATTTCAGTTGACTAAACAGCAAATTTAGTTGACTAAACAGAGATTTTCAGTTGACTAAACAGCAAATTCAGTTGATTAAACAGAGATTTTCAGTTGACTAAACAGCAAATTCAGTTGACTAAACAGAGATTTTCAGTTGACTGAATTCTGCCTGGAAACATTCTGTTTCCAGTTTCAATCGACTAAACAGAGAATTCAGTCGACTAAACAGCAAATTCAGTTGACTAAACAGAGATTTTCAGTTGACTGAATTCTGCCCGGAAACATTCTGTTTTCAGGTTCAGTCGACTAAATAGAGAATTCAGTCGACTGAATCATGCCTTGAAACATTCTGTTTCTAGGTTCAGTCGACTAAACAGAGAATTCAGTCGACTAAACCATGCCTGGGCTGTTTTCCAGCCTATTCAAATGAAGAGCAAACTCTTCCAAAATGCAACCGGACGAACATTGACTCTAAGGGTTTGTGCCAATAGGCAACCCGGCCCTATATGCTCCTCGATGCATCACCAAAACATGATCAAAACATCAAAGTTAAGATTTTAAAGATTTGGACCCAAAACACTAAAAATTGGAATATTCACCAATTCAACCCAAACCAAAAGCAATTGCACATGAATAAGTGTTAGGAATTCATACCTAACAACCAAAGATAATTATAGTCGTAGATGTGAGATAAAAATCTCACCTTTGAACCCAAAAACAATGAATGAGAAGCTTGAAGACAAGGGAAGATCAACCACACTTCAATCTCAACACAAGAAGCTTGAATCTAAGCTTAAAAGAGAAACATTTTCCAAATTAGGTTCAGGAATTTTTCTGAAATCAAAGAGAGAATGAGTTGTAGAAGAAGAAGATGATATTTACCAATGCTTCTCTTTGAATTTGGAGCTAGAACTTGATTTGCAAATGGAAACTACGGCTTAGGATTTTAATTCTTTTTCTTTTCCCTCATTATTCTCTTTAGAATCGAAAATATAAGGAAGAGGGAATGAATGAAGAGAAGTGGTTCAGTTTGGAGTATTAAGTTGGCTAGTGGGCTGAACCCAAACCCAAATCCAAAGTGAAAAAGGATAAATTTTTAGCTAGCTCCAAACATATCAATGTTTATACTCAAAAGGTTGCAAACGACATTTTGAACTCAATGGAAGGGGTCTCGAGTCCCAATTCGACTGTTTGCAAAAAGTAGGTTTTCGGACTAAAATCCGACGAATGATGAAATATTTAAATATACAATCGATAAATATGCTGGTTGTTACAGACTCCCCTCCTTAAAGAAATAGCGTCCTCGCAATACTTAAGAACAAAATGAAGAGTAAAAACCATAAAAGCATATCAACACAAAAGAAATTTGAAATAAGAAGTTTACCATAAAGAGCATGAAAGAGTAAGTCTGAACGGGATCGCTCGATGAATTCCCAGGATTCCCAAGAGCAATCCTTAGGATCTGAGAACCATTGAACTTTCACAAGAAGAACATCTTTATTCCGAAGGTGCTCAACCTTCAAAGCAATTATGCGAATGGAATGTTTCTCATAAGTCAAATCTGGTGAAACTTCAATTTCCTCAATAACACCGGGCTCAAGAATAAAAATCGGAATCCCTAAGGCATTTCCGTAGTAGAAAGACGTGAGAAAACGTCATGAATAATAGAAAATTTAACCGGTGGAACGGCGTAGTACAATAATGGTACGCTGGAGAAACTAGAAACTCAAATAATTTGGAACAACGGCGTAGTACAATAATAATACGCCAAATGAACCAAAGCTCGAATAATTTCGAAACACCAACGTAGTACAAAAATGGTACGTCCAATGAATCGAACACCATAAAAGAACATCGGATGCTAGTCCATAAAAGAAATGAGATAAAGCTCAATAAAACGAATTATATCAAAACGTCCGATGAACTTGATAAAAAGATAATTCCACTCAGACATCATCAAAGAATCAACCACTTGTTGCTTACTCTAAGCGCATTGGCAACACGATTTCCCTTCCGGGAATAAAAGAATATCAAGATCATAAGATGCAAGGAACTCGAGCCAACGAGGTTGACGCAAATTATGTTCCATATGAGAAAATAAATATTCCAAAGATTTATGATCGGGGTGGAGAACAAATTCCTCACCCAAAATAATGATGCCAAATTCTAAAGGCGAAAACAATAGCCGCGAGCACTAGATCATGAGTGGCATATCTAGTCTCGATAGGCTATAATGATTTAGAAGCACAAGTGATAGCACGTTCTCTTTTGCAAGAGAACGACATCCAAACCAACACGACTAGTATTGGTACAAATAGCAAAGTCTTGGTTCCCTTCGAGAATCACAAGAATAGGAGTATCGGGAAATATTTCTTTTAAATAATTTTCTTTCTCGAAAAGCTAAAACTTTCAAAATTACAATTATCTCATTGTAAAAATCTTTCTAGAAAAATTTACATTTTACAAGTCAATATATCGTGTCTGATTGTCTCATCAAAGCGTTTAGGAAATTCCTATCGATAACGTTGATCAAGCGCATCGACCAGAATTCTTAAAGCACTCAACGGGCAATACAATCACAAAATCATTTTCTATATGATAAACATGTTTCTTAAAAACCTTTAAGAATATTCTTTGCTCGTTAAAGATCAAAATCCAATTGTACTTATAAATAAATCTTATGAAAAAGATTTGCAAAATTTTAAATTTCTATTTTCATCCAAAATCAATAAATACAAGAATAGCGTCATCGAGATATTCGTAAAATACTCCATTCATAAAATAGATGAAATAAGCTGGACAAACTGAATGACATAATAAGTCATTCATAAGAATAATAACGAGTGCAAAATACGGTAAGTGGAATGCTAACTGCCGCAACTCGTAGCAAATGAAAACTGGTGGCAAGGTCGATCTGAAAAGACCTTAACACCACACAAGATATTGCTTAGGTGATGATCCTAAGACAAACTCCAAAAATACTGAAAAATTCTCAAACTACATGAATGAGAGAAATAACACTTTTCTCATGATGAAGGCTTAAAGAATAAAATGATGCCATCAAATTGGAATCAAAATCAGAAAGAAAGATAGAAATCTGCTTAACAGATTAAAAATGTCGAAGATGAATAGTCCATACAGGACATAGGATATGGCTTCATAATAATTAAGCCAATCTGTACAAAAGTCAATTCCGAAGCATAAGTAAAAATCGGCTCGGAAAGAAAAATCACATAAAATAATTTCGACATCAATACAAGAAACCAACTGAGCGTTGCTGATCCACCAACAGGATTCGCCATTGTCAAAGGAGTCAACATGCCCAAAAATGTTTAAAGAAAGGGAATCAACTAGTTCTTTTGATATAAAATAGTGAGATGAAACCCATATCAAAAAGAACTCGAAAAGGAAAATCATAAACAAATGTCATCAAAGATAGAATGGCTACCTTGACTAAGAGAAGAGTTGCTAGGGGTTTGCACAATATTTAGCTTTCTCATGTCCTTGTTCAAAAGTTTGGGACATGTAGATAAAAGATGACCCAGTTTTTTTTGCAATAGCGACAGGAATGGGGTTTCGTACACATATTTGCATAGTGTTCCTTAGAATTACAATTGTAGCATCCTCCACGATTAGGGATTGGAGTCTTTGCTACAAGGGTAGTTTGCTTCACTCTCTTATTGGGATTAAGGCTCTTGAACTTAATATGCCTCTTCTTGGAAATCCTAATAGCACTTTCTTTACCAACCTCTTCATATCGAAGAGTGATATCCACAAGCTGATTGAAAGGAACTTCAAGTTTCAAAGGTAAAATCTTTTCGGGGTTCTTACCCAAAGCACAGATAAACCTTTGATTCTTTACAAGATCCAAAAGTTGTTGGGCAGACATAAATGCGCCATCCAGAGAAGGGCTACTAGATTGACCAGCGCTAGGACTGCCAGATACAACCATTTCTTCTTCTTAAAGAAAGAAAGAAAGAAGAAGAAAAAAGTTATTCACAAAATGAATTTCAATCAAACTTAATTGATAAAATAAGGAATCATTAAAGAAAATAGGATAGAACGGGTTCAATGACTCGAATGAAATCCTAAGGCACGACTCCTAAGATGGACTTAGGACGATGATCCTTGCTTGATTATTCTACATTGTTCCGAAGTTTGGCTCTGATACCAAGCTGTGACGCCCCACCTCAATACCCACGCTAGCCAAGGACACTACGGGGTAATGCCGTCAACTAGCACGGAGAATAAGGCTGTTGAGTAGCGACCATCTATGTAATTGCTTTGTGTGAGCACCGATATGCCAGATAAAATATAACATGCATTTCATCTCAAGAGGAAATCCGACATACCGACACAAACTCGAAGCTACTACCCAGAGGCTCTATATAATCTTCGAAAACAAATATAGAAATAAACATAACACAAATCAGTCATAGATAATTCATATCACAAAGGTGGAAACAGATATGAATATTACACATAATGTGTATATCAGAGTAGTGGTCTATCAAGATCCACAATAACACAATAGAATAGGTACAAGAGATAGACAAATATATGTATACATCAAGGAGTCTATATCTCAAATGTATACAAAAAAACTACTAGACTAAAGTAGTTAAGCAAAAGTCAAAAGATGGTTCCAAATAGGAAGTCATGAGGAAGCACCTGTAATATCTCAGTCTCACCCGAGTATTATTTAAGAAGAAAATAATAAACGGATCAGTCTAGCTATAATTATTAGATAAAATGAGATATAAGAAGATATATAATAAAAAAACATATGATAACCAAAAATGTCATACTACGACAAGTATACATTAGAAAATTCACAAAAGTCATACAAAATCTCAAGAATCTCATAGCATCAAAGAATGTCATATTCTTTATTTAATTCACCAAGCCACAAAAAAATGACATACATATCAATGCCAATTGTAAAAGTTGGTGAAACATAAATTCCAGAAATCAATAATTAGAAATCCAGAAATCACAAGAAAAGGATGACCAATCCTAAACGGAACGCTATTCCATCGACCGAACATCGACGCACCTAAATAGAGACGCCCCATGCCCACTCAAACATCGACGCACCTAGATAGATACGCCCCATGCATAAATAAACATCGACACACCTAGAAAGATACGCCCCATGTAGTGTCTAACATCGATGCACCTAAAAAGATACACCTCATGCAAAGTCGAACATCGACGCACCTAGATAGATATGCCCCATGCATAGACGAACATCGACGCACCTAGAAAGATACGCCCCATGCCCCGACTTATTGAGCCGATTTATCCACGAAGTCTAACATCGATGCACCTAGAAAGATACACCCCATGCATAAATAAACATCGACGCACCTAGATAGGTACGACCCATGTAGTGTCTAACATCGATGCACCTAAAAAGATACACCCCATGCAAAGTCGAACATCGACGCACCTAGATAGATACGCCCCATGCATAGACGAACATCGACGCACCTAGAAAGATACGCCCCATGCCCCGACTTATTGAGCCGATTGCTCCACGAAGTCTAACATCGATGCACCTAGAAAGATACACCCCATGCTTAAACACACATCGACGCGCCTAAATAGGTACGACCCATGCTTAAACAAACATCGACGCACCTAAATAGGTACGACCCATGGAAGAAATGAGACGAAGCTCAATAAAACGAGGAACAGTCATCCACGTGAACAAAGAGACATCGCACATTGCTAGTCTAAACCATAAAATGATCATCATCGATCATCAACAAGTGTCAATTACACTAAGCTAGTAAATATATGAGCTTAGCTTCATGTCCCATAACCATTAGCTTAACTTAAATATTTACGAACAAATTGTGGATTTCCACTCGAAAATTGTCACAAGAGATTCAATCGAACAAGTCTAAGAATTAATCGACGAAGTAATCGCAAGCGTTTCATACCACTTGTTTTACTAATTCATTTAATCAGATTTCTCATACGAGTGAGGTAAAGGTTTGTATATACTAGTAGGTTGGAAAACGGTTTTATAAACGAGTTTGATATTGAAAATAGAGTTTAAATAATCTTTGATAAAGAGTTTGAATATTTACTACTAGTATAGAGTCCTTTGTATTTTAAAGCGACAAAACATAAAAATGATTGTAGAAACAATCAAATCATAAAAATCCATATACGAAGACGTAAATCAAATCCAAAGAAACCAATAAAGAATCCATCGAAATGGATATTCAAAAATCCCTAAAAAGGAGTCATCAAAGTCGTAATAAATGATAACAACAAATAGGATCATCACGAATCGATTCAAATTGGAAATTCAATCCCAAAAGGCAAAGTGGGCTGAAACAGCAAATTCAATTGACTAAACAGAGATTTCAGTTGACTAAACAGCAAATTCAGTTGACTAAACAGAGATTTTCAGTCGACTAAACAGCAAATTCAGTTGACTAAACAGAGATTTTCAGTTGACTAAATAGCAAATACAGTTGACTAAACAGAGATTTTTAGTTGACTGAATTCTTCCTGGAAACATTCTATTTCCAGGTTCAGTCGACTAAACAGAGAATTCAGTCGACAAAACAGCAAATTCAGTTTACTAAACAGAGATTTTCAGTTGACTGAATTTTGCCTGGAAACATTCTGTTTCCAGGTTCAGTCGACTAAACAGAGAATTCAGTCGACTGAATCATGCCTTAAAACATTCTGTTTCCAGGTTCAGTCGACTAAACAGAGAATTCAGTCGACCAAACCATGCCTGAGCTGTTTTTCAGCCTATTCAAATGAAGACCAAACTCTTCCAAAAAGCAACCGGACGAACATTGGCTCTGAGGGTTTATGCCAATAGGCAACCCAGCCTTATATGCTCCTCGATGCATCACCAAAACATGATCAAAACATCAAATTTAGGATTTTAAAGATTTGGACCCAAAACACTAAAAAATGGAATATTCACCAATTCAACCCAAACCAAAAGCAATTGCACATGAATAAGTGTTAGGAATTCATACCTAACAACCAAAGATAATTATAGTCATAGATGTGAGATAAAAATCTCACATTTGAACCCAAAAACAATGAATGAGAAGCTTGAAGACAAGGGAAGATCAACCACACTTCAATCTCAACACAAGAAGCTTGAATCTAAGCTTAAAAGAGAAACATTTCCCAAATTAGGTTTAGGAATTTTTCGAAAATCAAAGAGAGAATGAGTTGTAGAAGAAGGAGATGATATTTACCAATGCTTCTCTTTGAATTTGGAGCTAGAACTTGATTTGCAAATGGAAACTAGGGCTTAGGATTTTAATTCCTTTTCTTTTCCTTCATTATTCTCTTTAGAAATGAAAAGATAAGGAAGAGGGAATGAATGAAGAGAAGTGGTTCAATTTGGGGTATTAAGTTGGCTAGTGGGCTGAACCCAAACCCAAACCCAAAGTGAAAAGGGACAAATTTTTAGCTAGCTCCAAACATATCAATGTTTATACTCAAAAAGGTTGCAAACGGCATTTTGAACTCAATGGAAGGGGTCTCGAGTCCCAATTCGACTGTTTGCAAAAAGTAGGTTTTCGGACTAAAATCCGACGAACGATGAAATATTTAAATATACAATCGATAAATATGCGGGTTGTTACAAGAGTACTCTAAGTCCCCAGAGTGTAGACTAGATTATAAATGACTCGAAATCTCCAAGTCCCTAGAGTGCGGACTAGAGTGCTCTGAGTCCCCAGAGTGCGGACTAGAGTATAAACGATTCAAAATATCCAAGTCCCTAGAGGGTGGACTGGAGTACTTTGAGTCCCAGGGTGCGGACTAGAGTACAAACAACTCGAAATCTCTATGTCCCTAGAATGTGGATTGGAGTACTCTGAGTCCCTAGAGTGTGGACTAGAGGGAAAACGACTTGAAATCTCCAAGTCCCCAGAGTGCAGACTGGAGTACTCTAGGTCCCCAGAGAGCAGACTAGAGTATAAACGACTCAAAATCTCTTAGTCCACTGAGTGCGGACTGGAGTACTCTGAGTTCCAGAGGCGGACTAGAGTATAAACGACTCGAAATCTCCAAATCCCTAGAGTGTGGACTAGAGTGCTTTGAGTCCCCAAAGTGCGGATTAGAATATAAACGATTCAAAATCTCCAAATCCCCAGAGTGAAGACTAGAGTACTCTAAGTCCTCAAAGTGCAGACTAGAGTATAAATGACTCAAATCCCCAAGTCTCCAAAGTGCGGACTAGAGTGCTCTGAGTCCCCAGAGTGCGGACCAGAGCATAAACGACTAAAAATCTCTAAGTCCCTGGAGTGCGGACTAGAGTACCAATGACTTGAAGTCATCAAATCCCCAGCACACAGACCGAAAAATATACTAAGTACCCGAAGCGTGGAATAAAAGATGTACAGTTCTAAAAAAATTTCGAGTCATATGAAGATGATTTGGGGTTTATGTAACTCACAATAGCTCGGGTTTCGACCACAATTATACAGAAAGCTGAACGGTAAAAGTCATTTGAAAGACAAGAGAACTAAGTTTTATTTATCCAAAATAAGGTTCTACTACAACTCCTTCAAAACTCGGAGTCAAAAGTCTACTTCATTGACTACGAAATAAATAAAAATAACTACATAATCTAAGCTGACTCTCATTGAACGAGAGCGACAGCTACTTCTTTGACTTCCTCGGTTTCTTTTCCTTCCTTGTTTTCTATGACGATTCCTTCTCCACGTGTTTTTGCTTGGATGCCTTGCTAGATGGGGAATTAACATCCGAGGAGGAACGAGGGACTTCTAAAGGCCTGGACCCACCAAGAAGGATGACACTCAAAGGCCTGTTCAAAGGATCATCTAGATCCACAACTCGGGGCTCAACTTTGATTTTAGCTGTTTTTTCCTTTTCCTCCACGAGTTGCTCCTTCATGCTCATTTTTGAAGTGTGTCTAGAGGTGCTCATGATCTCAATTTCATAACTTTCTTCGACGGGAGATGAAGTCTCAGACTTGTCCTCGTCAAGCGCCTCAATTATTTGAGCTTCTGGACTGGGAGTCTCTCCCACGTGAGTATCCTCGCTCGCTTTCCCCTTCTCCTCCTTGGCGTCATTGCTCCTTGGAGTTGGTTCAGGATCACAACGACCTGCACAAAATCACAAGAGACAAACGTTAGAACACAATGACCTCTCGCCGAAAATGATGGCTCTTTGAACTTTAAGAAGAAGAGTTATTTACCAGCTTTTTGCTGGCTCTCAAGTATCCGAGGATTCTCACCCTATGGAAAACGAGATAGAACATGAATGTTGAGGACAGTTTCTTCTGGGTCTAACCAACGTGTTGCTCGAATGGATCGAGTACTGGCCGATCAGCCGATTGAGTAAGAGGAGGAGCTGGAGACTCAGTTCCAGATGGACCAGTGATGACATCTTTTTCTTTTGATGAGGAGGAACCTTTGTAGTAGAGGGCCTTCACTGTAGACAAGTCTGAAAGCTCGTTCCCCTTAAGAAATTATTTTACCAAAGCCTCCTCATCAACCTCCTCGGTGGCAGACTTGACCTTTCCGATCTTTGTCAAATTTTCCCATGCCTCGGCTAGAGATTCCAGGTAGCCCTCGCCAAAAAAAGTTAAGTCGCGATGCATGAGGACACATGACTTGTATTCCGCTATAAGCGGGTCGAACAAGCACTTGACCTCCTCCCTGCCAGCCTCTATAGCTGCCTCAAGGCGAGAGTCAATCTCCACGGATGCAATTCTCTTGCCCTCTTCACAGGCTTCATCCATCAACATCCTGACCTTAGAGAGCTCGTCGTTGAGCTTTGCCTTCAAGAGTCACGTAGCGACAATCTCATCGCAATATCATTGCAACTCTTCCTGGGCAGCAGTTTTTTTCTCTCTCTTTGCAGAGTAGATCTGCCAACTCTTTGATTCAGAGGGCAAATGCATCCCTTTCCTTATGAACAGAACCCTTCTGTAAAGCCAGGGCCCCACGGCGTTGGACCGCTTCGTCAATATTTTTCTTATGTGTCGTTTCCAGGCGATTGACGACCTCCACAGTATCTTTAGCACTTTTTTGGGCAGTGTGACGCCCCACCTCTATACTCACGCTATCCAAGGACACTACGGAGTAATGCTGTCAACTAGCACGAAGAATAAGGCTGTTAAGGAGCGACCATCTTTATAATTTCTCTGTGCGAGTACCGATATGCCAGATAAAAATATAACTTTTCATCTCAAGAGGAAATCCGACATACCGATACAAACTCAAAGCTACTGCACAGTGGGTACGTGGCTTTGGAAACAAATATAGAAATAAACAAAACACAAATCAGTCACAGATAATTCATATCACAAAGGCGGAAACAGATATGTATATATCACATAAAAGTGTATATCAAAGTAGTGGTCATATAAGATCCACTACTTCACAAAAGAATAGATACAAGTGCTGTCCAAAAGAATATGTATACATCAAGGAGTCAATATCTCAAATGTATACAACCGAAAACTACAAGCTAAGTACTTAGCCAAAAGTCAAATGATGGTCCCAGATAAGAAGTCATGAGGAAGTACCTGTAATATCTCAGTCTGATCCGAGTATTATTTAATAAGAAATAATAAACGGATCAGTCTAGCTATAAATATCAGATAAAAATGAGATAGGATAAGAGATATAATAAAAACGTATGATAACCAAAAATGTCATACCATGACAAGTATACATTTAAAACATCAAAAATCATACATTATCTCAAAAATCTCATAGCATCAAAAAGAATGTCGTATTCTTTACTTTATTCACCAAGCCACGAATATTGACATGCATATCGTTGCAAATCGCAAAGAAATTGGTGAAACATAAATTCCAAAATCATCAATTAGAAATCCAGAAATCAAAGAGAGGATGGCCAGTCCCAAGCGGAAGCATGAAAAATCATCAACACGTGTATCACAAAACAGAACGCTATTCCATGGTCGCTAACCACAAATTCAGAACATCGACGCGGTACAATAGCGGTACGTCCAATGAATTGAAACATCAATAATTTGGAGCATCGACGCAGTACAATAACGGTACGTCCAATGAACCTGATAAACCGGAACAACGATGTAGTACAATATCAGTACATCCATTGATCCAGATAAGCCGGGACATCGATGTAGTACAATAACGGTACATCCGATGAACCGAATATCATAAAAGAACATGGGTCTCTAGCCCATAAATAAATGAGATGAAGCTTATTAGATCGAGGTATTATCCTCCACGCGGACAAAGAGACATCGCATATCGCTAATCTAAACCATAAAATGATCATCATCAATCATCAAGAAGTGTCAGTTACACTAAGCTAGTAAATATATGAGTTTAGCTTCATGTCCCATAACCACTACCTTAACTTAAATATTTACGAACAAATTGTGGATTTCCACTCGAAAATTGTCACAAGAGTTTCAATCGAACAAGTCTAAGAATTAACCAACGAGGTAAACGGAAGCGTTTCATACCACTTGTTATACTAAGCCGTTTAATTAGATTTCTCATACGAGTGAGGTAAAGGTTTGTATATACTATAGATTAGAAAACGAATTTAATAAATGAGCTTTGTATTAAAATAGTGTTGAAATCATTTTGAAGAAAGAGTTTTGATATTTACTACTAGTACAGAAACCTTTGTTTTTTAAAGTGACAAATTATAAAAATGACTGTAGAAACAATCAATCATCAAAATTCACATACGAAGACGTGAATCAACATAAAAATCGATATCAAATCCATCAAATGGATATTCCCAAAAATCCAAAGAAAGAAGTCATCAAAGTCGATAATAAGTAACAACAACTAACCGGATCAACAAAAATCGATTAAAACTGGAAATCCATTCAAAAACAGCTAAAATAGGCAAAACTGCACATTTCAGACATGTGAAATTACCAACCAGACATCTGAACTACTAATCAGACGTCTGGATGGAATTCTAAACGTCTAGATTTTATCTCTGCCTTTTTGCATTTTCCAAGAACCAATTTCAAACGTCTGGATTTCTAAACCAGATGTTTGAATTTGAAACTAGACGTCTGAAATTAGAGTTCAGACGTCTGAAATCCACCTATAGGCAAAAATCGGCCAAGCCAATAAAGGGGCGAAAATCCAAACGAAATGCGATCGGACGAGCGACGAATACTAGGGATTTATGCCAAGCGACAACCCAGCCTTATAAGCTCTTCGATACGCTACAAATAACAGTCCAAACTTCCAAGATAAAATATTTAAAGATTTTGACTTCAAAATACTAAAATTGAAAAATTCACCAAATCAATTCAAATCAAAAGCTAATGAACATGAATAAATGTTAGGAATTCATACCTAACAAGAATGAAAGTTATAAACGTAGATGTGAGTTCAAAAACTCACCTTTTGCACAAGAACAAGGAAGAAGAAGCTATAGAGCAAGGCAAGAACAATTACTCTTCAAATTTTAACCCAAGAAACTTCAATCTAAGCTCAAAAGAAAAACATTTCCTAAGTTAGGGTTTAGGAAATTTATGAAATTGAAGAGGAAATGAGATGGAGAAGATGAAGAGGATGCTTACCTAAGCTTCTCCTAGAGTTTGGAGCTAGAACTTGGATTTGCAAATGAAACTAGGGCTTAGGAATTTCCATTTCCAATCTTTTCCCCCATTTTTGCTAAAGCTTGAATGTATAAGGAAATGAAGAATGGATGAAGAGGAGTGGAGTTAGGGTGTTATGTTGGGATTAATGGGCCGAAACCCAAACCCAAAGCCCTAAGTGAAAATGTAGAAATTTTAGCTAGCTCCAAACATATCGATGTTTATACTAAAAAAGGTCGCAAACGCCATTTTGAACTCAATGGAAGTGGTCTCGAGTTCCAATTCGACTGTTTGCAAAAAGTAGCTTTTCAGACTATAATCCGACTAACGATGCTATATTTAAATATACAATCGTAAAATATGCGGGTTGTTACAGGCAGCTTCGAGCTAAGACTTGTACGAAGAGAGCTCTTCATCTTGAGCTTTGCTAATGTCTTTATCGTGAATGGCTTCAAGCTTCAGGCGATCAATTTCGTGTTGACGCTCAACAGAGACATTCGAGACTTTTTCAGCTAAATGGACAAACGCGTCATGTTGAACATAAACGTCGTTATTGCAAGCAAGGGCGCTCTATTTACCGTGTCCCGAAATATGATGGATTGTCGGGAGAAACTTCAAACCATCATATCATATTTTAGGGAACATAGCCTTAGGCTCGGCTAGCCTCTCCAATATCGTCGGATCTGTTGCGAGAACAGGGGGAGATGGTTTTGAGAGTTCAGTTTTCTTGTGGGGTTCCCGGGATTGATGTGTACTGAATGAACCAGAGTGTTGATCACGGGGGGAATCGGATTGGGGCCCCTTGTGGCTGTATTTCTCCCAGCCTTGGTCTGAGTGGGAAGGAGGATTATAATGGTATGAAGGCTGATGATAAGTTTTCATTCGAGATGATGAATCCCAGGAGTGGTAATCCCTGTCATTGTCATCATCTCTATCCCAACGTCTTTCGGAGCCCGAATCTCGTCCAGAGTGGTGAAAGATGGTTGACCTGCGAAGACGATCGATTCCATGTGTACGTCCCATATGACCTGCACAGAATTTAAATAACGATAAGTTAGCAAAGAGTAGTGCGATGGTAGAAATTTAAGTGCAAGGTGAAGTGCACATGTCTGTGTGTCCTAGTGTTTCCCCTCGACAAACTAGTTTCTTTATCTTTACTAATAGGAGTTTTTTCTACCGGTTTTGGGCTTGAGCGCTTGTATCACCTCTCGCGGGCGAATGAAGCTCAAGGGCTTCCGGATCGTTGATGCCATAATTAAGCAGATCATCAGGAATAGTGAGGTTCGACAGGCCTTTCAAAGAACTCTCTAAGTGTGAGGGGAATGCGCTCTCTCCACTGGAATAAGGGTGACCTTAGAGGTTCCACCCACTATTTTCTTTCTTAATTTGTAGGTCAATTTCTTCTTTTCCTTCGAAGGGGAAGGTATCATTTCGATATCATCAACCTCGACGATCGGGTCCCGAGCGGGACTAACATTTTCACCCGGTACTTTGGGCGTCTTGGCTTCTCTAATCTCCCCCTCCTCTGGTGTGTTATGGGCATTATATGCTGACGGCCCAACTTGTTTTTTTTCCTTTGCCCGAAGCAGGCCTGGTTATAGTGACACCTTGAGAAAGGCTTATTTGGCGACCTTCCGCCAGCAGCCCAAATTTCGAGAGCGATTCGTTTGAAATGAGAGATCTAATGTCCTGGTCTCCTGCGAGGATAGCTCGGATAGCTTCAACAGCTTCAGAATACTCGAAACCTTCGGGACGTGGGTTGATACCTGTAAAAATAGGGAAAGAGTTAGAAAAGGTGCAATTTCTGCCGAGTGCGAGTATTGATCTAGAAAAAAAGACTTACTCCCTTCCACCCATCTCCTTGCAAAGCCGGGAGGACAACGCATGTAGAACCACTCTTGCTTATACTGGGCGAATTTTCTCCATGCCCCGGTCAGAATTTGACACTTGCTATGCGGCTCGAGAAATACAAAGGACGGACTATTTGATCGTCTCTTGAAATGATAGATATAGAGGATATCGCCAGGAGTCGGGAGCCTGAAAAGGACACTCATAAAGAGGATGCACGTGCCTTATATGAACACGTGACTGTTAGGATGTAATTACGATGGAGAGATCTCAATATACTGCAGCAGGTTGTGAAGGAAGGAGTTTAATGGCGGAATTCTACCAACCTAGCACAAAAATTTGTTGCAGGCCGTATATCCGACTAGGGGCAAGTGAGGACGATCCTGTCCTAATGGAACCAACACATCGTCGAAAGGAATCCCGTGTACTGAGCATATATGACGAAGCGTGCTTTCGTTAATTCTTGAGGCTTGAGAATCGATCGGATCGTCTAAAAAGATAGCTGCATCCATGGCATCAGGAGCCAAGTCGACGAATGCGGTCGTGGGGCTCAGAATATCTTGTATGGGAACCGTCAATGGGTTTGAGGTTCCAATCATTTCCTGTTGAGAAGATGGCCTGGGTCTGTCCGAGATCGTCGCAGAACTAGATTTCCTAGACATCTCTAGTGAGCGTTGGATCAGACGAAACATCTGTTTGAACTGTACTTGAAAAACAATCGACATTAGACTTAACAACAAAATTACTCCCCCCGTGTGGTGTGTGAACTAGTGTAAGCAGTCAAGTATAAGTGCCAAGAAACTAAAAGTCACAGAGTTGATGAAATAAAGTTAGGCTTTGAACTGTCATCTTCGAAGACCGTCATCGTTGACCGTCTACGAGAGCCTATCGTAAGATGGTTTATGTTTTGAACTCAACATCGACACCGTACGTTGAAGGTTATTATCCATTTTAATGTAGTTAAATTCAAGTTTGCTGTTGTCAAAACAAAGGAGTTATCAGTCTCGATTGTCCGATATGCTTAATTGCTTAAGTCCTCATACTTGTTCACTGTCATATGTTCGGGCATAAAAAATAGGTTAAGTCAACTATGCATTATGTTCGACTAGTATTGTTGTTGTACACCACTCTCTTACCTTCTATCTCTACCGTTTGGCATGCGGCAAGTCATGTCGAACTGCAATCATGCCGGACTGCAGACATGCTGAGCCGCATCGCTCGGCACTTTGCCCTCAACTCTAACTTCCTTCCTACCCTCCATCTCTACCGCTTGCCACAGATGAGTCCTTTGGCAAGTCATGCCGAGTCGCATCGCTCGGCACTTTACCCATTTCTTACTTTTCTCCTGTGCTCCCTCTTACGTCGTTTCCATAAGGGAGTCATGTCGAGCCGTGGTCATACCGAGCCATGTCGCTCGGCACGACTAAAATCTAACTTCAACTTCACTCCCACACCCCCTCACATCGTTCGACATGTGGAATTCATACCGAACCACAACTATACGTCCTCCTCCAACTTATTTCTTCGAACAAACTAGATGCCCTCCTAGGTGGCCAGTCGATCGCCACACCAATTCGCACACCACCATCGACCAACCATCTCGACCCTCATCGATTCCTACTGGGTCGACACCCTCTTCTATCCTCCTCTCCATCTAATCCTAAGGCTCGTTTAAACCTTGGATCCACCTTTCTTACCTACGCGGCTTCCATTATTCATGGATTAAGGAAAGGTCGTAAATTCAAGTCCTGTCCAAAATCGCTTGGAGAAAGTCGAGCAAATGAAAGGTTCACACTTAGTGGATGGGATCAAAGTCTAATGGGGTGCTCGATTTAGAAGTGGAATCCTCTCAGATTTGTTGTTGAGGACGGTCGAGAAGTAATGTGTAGGACTCGGGAGTCAAAAAGGAAGTTAAAGTATTGGAAAAAGTCTAGAAGGAGGTAGGTTCGTAAGGAGGTTAGAGTGGAGGTAAAAGGTAAAAAGGGAAGAAGGAGAGAAGTATTGACTTTTATAGTAGGAAGGAAAGAAGGTGAAGAGATAGTGACCAATAGAACCGGTCAAGGCACCTCGGTCATTCGGCATCAATATGTCGTTCGGCATTGAGGGGTCTCTCGGCATCAATATCTCGTTCGGCATCAAGGCCTCATTCGACATCAATGCCTCGTTTGGCATTCAGAAGGTCGTAAGAAAACGCTATCGGGAAAACAGAGCAAGGGCTTAAAGAAAAACACGAAGCACTCATGGTTCAAAGCACATCATGTTCATCCACGTGATACACTTTGGGGGGCATGTGTTACCCGGTTGTTTGACCATGTAACAAGAGGCTCGGCACAGGCCTCGTTCGACACACCTCCCCTCGCTCGGCATAGAGCATCGTTCGGCACACCTCCCCTCGCTTGGCATAGAGCATCGTTCGACATAGATGTGCTGGTCGGCATAAGGCCTCATTCGGCATAGATAGGTCGCTCGGCACAAGGCCTCATTCGGCATGGAAGGGTTGCTTGGCATCTTTCCTCGTTCGTCATAGAGAGGTCATTCGGTATAGAGAGGTCGCTCGGCGTCTTCCCTTGTTCGACATGAAAGGGTCATTCGACACAGCACCTCGCTCGGCATTGAAGGGTTGTTCGGCATCTCACCTCTTTCGGCATTGAACGGTCGTTCGATATCTCATCTAGCTCGTCATAGAAGGGTTATTCGGAATTTCACCTCGTTCGACATACGAGCACAATTCAATGCGCATCCCTTGCTCGACATACGAATGCCGTTCGGCCTGGGTATGTGGCTCGACATACGAGTGCTGCTCGGCACTGAGGCCTCGCCCGACATTCTCTGTAGGACCAACCTCGTTCAGCAATTGCCGTTCGGCAACTATGGGTCAGCGTATAGAAGTTAACACGGGCCGAGGTACTTTGTTCCTAGGCCCATTAGGGAAGTTCGACCCATCTTCGTCTATAAATAGAAGGGTAGGGTCAAAGTGAAATGGACCTTTTTTCGAGAACACTGGAGAGACCCTGCTGCATTCAAGACTTATACTATTTTACTTAGTACTTGTATTCAAGCCATTATAGCATGGATTATATCTATATTCAATCATTTTTGAAAGCAAAAAAGATCAAGATTTAAAGTGGACGTAGGCAGTTACGCTGAACCACTATAAATCCGATGTTCTTGTTTTTGCATTTAACTTAGCTTACAGTTCTCTGTTTTACTATACTTTCTTCATTTGTCTCTCTATATAAACTTTCTTAACGGTGTTAGTGACCAATTCTGGTGCTAATATATGGTTGTATGTCTGACATTACACTTTGAGATATAAAGCTTATTTCTATCAAATACATTTCTATTTAGTGGCGAAGAATTTATTCTCTTATCTTAACACCCTTCTCTAAGACATACGAGTTCAGAGGTTATGTAATTGATAGTTATTAGTGATATACTCCCAATTTGGTAGTACGGCATGCTGAGTGCTGATCATTTGTTGATCAAAGCATGGATTTTGTGAAAAGCGTAGCTTTGTGGAACGAGACTTCATCGAACCTCACAACCCAGAAATGGTCGAAACAGGAATAGATGCGGCAAGGTTATGAGGGTCGTGCCCTTTAGGGAATGTACATTTCCTTCTGGATAATAACTGGTATTCTAGTATAGAGCCCAGATAATTTGGTTTGTAGTTGTTGGTGTTGAGGGCCCTCAATAAAGGTCGGTTACGACCGGGGGATGCCATACTTATGACAGTTAGTTACCTAGTTATAGAGGTAGCCTGGCCTTGTGTTAGTAGAGAGCTGGTTAAGTTCTGAGGGCGTCCCTCCAGAGGCGTACCCATTCGGTGTAGGAAGATCCTTAGCCTGACCATTTGTTGGAAATCCAAACAAAACAAAACGAGCCATGTACGGTTTTAGTTGTATAACCTGCCATTTATTAATGGTGGTGACCTGCTGTTTAAATGGTAGCTATAGTAGGCATACCATAAGGTGGTATGCTGGCTAAGATTAATATTATACTTTCGAAATGTTTTTTGCACTATGCACTATCAAAAAGAATTTTCTCGTATCAAGCATGTTTGACTATCATAAGGCGAAATCTCCTCCAATTGGGTGATTGCATTGTGTGTATGGCGGGAGGCCTTATGGTAGTTTTATTTTCCAAAAAGCATATCAGATTTCTTTTTTATAATTGTTTCTGTACAAACAAGTATTTTTGTTTACTCATACCAGTCCCATGACTGGCCCGGAGTTTATTGTTCCATTCCTAAACTCTGGGTGCCCAAAATTTTCCACATGGACAGCCTAGAAATAGGTAATCCATGTTCTGGAGCTAACTTGGATAGTAGTTTTGGAAGTCTTTTGGAGTCTTTAAGTTTTGGAAGCTATCGGATTTTGAAAGCTTTTGGTTTGGAAATATTTTGGAAGCTTTGAAGTTTGGATAAAGGTGCTTATGCTCGATTCTCGCTCTCGATCTCTTTTTTTGAAGACTCTATCAAAGTTATTGTAGCTTTATTCTTGTTCCGCTGTGGTGTTATCATTCTATGTTGTATCATGTGTATATCACTCTGATGATAATGTTCAATTGTTGTAATCAAATGTTGTATCCATGTTGTAACTGTGTTGTTTATCAATAAAATTCATGTTGTTTCCGTTGTGTTCTATTCATCTAATGTTGTTATGAGCTCCATCGAACTGGAGTTCAATGTTTGAATTTCCGGCAGTCGAATACAAGTGAGGTATTTGATGTCGATTTTTGAGTGCTGGAGTTTAGGTTGTGACAAGTGGTATTAGAGCTAAAGGTTGAGTAAGAACTTTGGCTTCGGAGTATAACACATTAGATGACTCATTATAGATAGGGTTAGAAATACCCTAGAATGAGTAAATCCCTAAGATATCTCATCCTTATGGCCTAAATCAAGTTTTCTTACTATTTACAAATAGTGAGAATGAGCACTAGAAGAGGACGAGGTAGGGGACGGGGAAGTACCACTACAACTGGTCAAGGCACTGCAACAACGGAAGCAGCTATTCCCACTCAACCTCAGCCAAATCTCGCTGATTTATATTGAAGTTTTACCAGACTTGGTGGAAAGCCGTTCACAGGCAAGGAGTCTATTATCAAAGCACAAGCCTGGATTCGATCATGTGAAAGAATTTCAGAGGATTGAACTTGGAGGATGACCAGATGAGATTAATAGTTTCTTGGCAACTCCAAGAGGAAGATCTAGCCTAGTGGGAGACTATTACAGTGGATGAGCCGGAGGATGAGTTCACTTGGGGTCGATTTAAAGAGGTGTTTGAGCAACGTTATATGCTGTCTGCTGGTATCTCCAGAATGTACCAGGAGTTTACAGACTTGAAGCAAGGGAGCCTATCTTTTGAAGAGTGCTTGAACAAGTTTAACGAGCTATCTCGATTTGGTAGAGTTGGTGAATACACCTTTAAAGAAGAATGAAAGATTTATTCGAGGAATGAACAAGAAATTCCATAAGAGAATGACAGCCCATGTGAAGGAATCTTTTTCTGACTTGATCGATATGGGTTATAGATATGCTACCCTGGATAAACAAGAAGTTTCATAAGAAAAGAAGGGAAGTGCACGCAATCCGAATTAGAAGAAAAGGAAGTTCGGAGGGAAGAAACCGTGGCAAGGCAAGGAGAAGAAGAATAATCAGGAGAATCAGGCAAAAGACGTTACTTGTTTTAATTGTTTGGAGAAGGGCCTTTACTCAAGTAGATGTATGATGCCAAAGAAGGATCAATCTATAAAGACAAGAGACAGGCAATGCTATTACTATCATAAGCCAGGACACGAAGTTAAAGATTACCCAGCAATGAAGCATGTTCAAGTAGCTAAGGTGTATGCGATCAAAGATAAACCTTCAACATCTGGAGCGGACGAGGGAAAAGGAGTTTTAGAAGGCAACCTTCTCATTTATGATAAAGTTGTTAGAGTTCTGTTCGATACGGGAGCCACACATAGTTTTATCTCCCAACAAACCGTAAATAAATTAAAACTTGAACCAGAATTTGTTGACGAACCCATTTGTGTGAAGAATCCAGTTGGTGGCCCTACGAACCTTTGTCTACGATGTAGAGAAGTTCCTATCTCGTATTCTCATCATCAATTTCCTATCAGTCTCTTCATTCTCGACTTTAATGAATTTGAAATCTTACTCGAAATGAACTGGTTAACGAAATAGGATGCTAAATTAGATTGCAACAATCGAACGATTTCGATCAGAATCAAATTAGGGAATTTTATCGAAATTTCTTGTGAGGACCCGAGCCATAAGAGAGATAAACTGATGTATACTTTGGGGTATCCCAAACCTAGTCTGGAATCTATACCTATTGTCCGGGAATTTCCCGACTATTCAAAGAGGTTACATCTTTACCTTCGCATAGGAAAATTGAATTCAGAATCGTTTTAGTTCTCAATGCTCATCCTGTTGTTCAGGAGAGTCGCAGGATGGCACCAAGGGAAAGAATAGAACTAGTCAAGAAAACCAGAGATTTGCTGGAGAAAGGAATAATACGTCCCTGTGTTTCCAGTTGGGGTTCAACTGTTGTCTTCGTAGCCAAGTTCGATGGATCTCTGAGATTGTGCGTAGACTACCCCGATCTCAATAAATTAACTCTTAAGAACAAATTTCCTTTGCCTAGAATCGATGATCTGTTCAATTAGTTGCACGGCACTCGATTCTTTTCAAAGATGGATTTAGCCCAAGGATTCCATCAATTGAGAATTACCGAAGACTGTATTCGCTTAACTGCTTTCATAGGTTCTGACACATTGTATGAATGGTTAGTTATGCCTTTCGGACTAACCAATGCTCCCGCATATTTCGTAGACTTAATGACCTGAGTGTCCCATGAAGTGTTGAATAAATTCGTTCTTGTGTTTATTGACAGTATTCTGATCTATACCAAAATTGAAGAGGAACATGCTGAACATCTGAGAATTTTTTTGGAAATATTGAGGAAGAACATTCTATTTGTCAAATTTTCTAAGTGTCATTTTTGTGTCAAGGAAGTTAGATTTCTCGGACATATTGTTACCGATGAGAGAATTTCTGTAGATCCGGGGAAGGTTTCCGCTATTCTAGACTGGAAGCAACGCATAACTCCGAAAGAAGTCAGAAGTTTTCTGGGTTTAGCCGGATATTACAGAAAATTTGTCCAGGATTTCTCCAAGATAGCCAATCCATTGACTAAGCTGACCATAAAGAATGCTAAATTTGATTGGACTCTGAAATGCGAAGAAGCATTCCAGGAGTTGAAAAAAGATTGACCACCGCTCCCGTTCTCGCTATTATTAACGGGAATCAAGGCTTATCTGTTTATACATATGCTTGTGGTGATGGTGTGGGTGCCATTTTGATGCAGGAAGGTAGAGTGATTGCCTACGTGAGTATACAATTGCGTCCACGTGAGAAAAACTACCCAATCCATGATCTCGAACTTATGGCAGTTATTTTTGCTTTGAAAATCTGGCGTCATTATCTTCTGGGTAAAAATCTCTTTCAATTTTCTTAAAAATTTAAATGTTTAACCTAACTTAAATGTATACACTTAATAAACCCTCTTTCTTTTAGGTGAAAAATTCAAATTATTCACCGACCATAAATCTCTGAAATATCTCTTTACCTAGAAAGATTTAAATCCGAGGCAACAAAGTAGATTGGAATTTCTAGCATCATACGACCTGGATATTCTATATACGCCCGAAAAAGCCAACGTGGTAGCCATTGCTTTGAGTAGAAGACATGTTGTTCTCACTTATCTTGTTGTTACTCCTACTCTTCTTAAGAAGATTGCAAGAAAGCAGAAAGAAGACAAGTTTCTTCGAGAAATCAATAGAAGAATATGTCAAGGTGAAGATTCCAGCTTTGAAATCGATAATAGAGGAATTATAAGACTGAAAGGTAGGATCTACTTCCCAGATATCCCAGATCTAAAACGTGAAGTTTTGAACGAGTGTCACAAGTCTAAACTTAGTATCCATCCAGGAATTAACAAGATTTATCGAGATATCGAAAGGACTTTTTGGTGGAAAACAATGAAGAGAGGCATATCTATTTATCTAAGTCATTGTGCAACTTGTCAACAAATCAAAAGTGGTCAAATGAAGATGGCGGGTTTACTCCAACCATTGGAGGTGCCTAAGTGGAAATGAGATTAAGTGTCTACGGATTTCATAGACGGGTTGCCAGAACTTGAAAAGGTAACAAGGCAATTTGGGTTATCGTGGATCGTTTGACCAAGACTGCCCACTTTATCCCAGTAAAATCCACCCGAAAACAGCAAGTTTGGCAGAATTGTATGTGAAAGAAATTATTCGTCTCCATGGTATACCGAGTAGTATAGTGAGTGATCGTGACTCGATCTTCACATTCAGATTTTGGGAGGCATTTCAAGCCGCATTAGGAACCAAGCTGAACTTCAATACTGCTTACCACCCAGAGTCTGATGGGCAGACTGAAAGGATAAATCGAATCTTGGAAGACCTTTTGCGTGCTTGTATTCTTGACTTTGGTGGTTCATGGGAGGACCATTTGCATCTGGTTGAATTTTCATATAATAATAGCTATTAGGCCAGTATCGAAATGGCTCCTTTCGAAGCATTATATGGACGTCCCTGTCGATCACCTGCGTGTTGGATTGAGTCAGGTGATAGGCTTGTCCTTGGACCAGATATGATAAAGGAAGCTACTGAGAAAGTTGATTTTATTCGAAAGAAGTTGAAAATGGCTCAAAATCGTCAGAAAAGTTATGCTGATCTCAGGAGAAGAGATTTAGAATTCCAGGTTGGAGATTCCGTTTTCCTAAAGGTTTCTCCAATGCGGGGAGTGTTGAGATTTGGAAAGACTGGTAAGCTGGCACCACGATATGTAGGACCTTTTCCTATACCGAAGAGGATCGGTCCTTTGGCTTATCAAGTGCAGCTACCCAATTGGTTATCTGGCATACACAATGTGTTTCATGTTTCACACCTTTAGAAATATGTACACGATCCAGACTGTATCATTAAAGAAGCCGCTCAGCAGGATTTGGAGATCACACCAAATCTGGCAGTGAAGAGAGAACCGTAAAGATCATTGATCGATATGAAAGGCAGTTGAGAAATAAAGTGGTGAAACTAGTAAAAGTGCAATGGAGTGGTGATCCAAATGACTGCACTTGGGAAATAGAGGATAGCATGCAAAAGTCCTATCCCAAGTGTAGAGTGGATATTCCGGCTTAATCTGGTAAGCCATTTCTCTATCTGTTTATATGTTCTTATATTCTTTATTCTCTCTCTCTCTCTCTTTTAAATTTCGAGGATGAAATTTTCTTAAGGGGAAATTTGTAGCATCCTAATATGTGTCAAATTTAAAATTAGTAATTGATATAAATTTTGGAATTAATTTGATTTTTTCATAACAAATGAGATAAGTATTGATTTATATATATATATATATATATATATAAATAGATTTGAATTTGAATTTGAACTGAAATTCAAAAATAAAATTCTTGAAATATTTGGATTTTAAAAATAATATATATATGATTTATTTTGTGTATAATTAGTTTTAAAACATTTTCTTTTAAATTGTATATAATAATAAAGGAAATGTATTTATGAAATAAGAAAATGTAATATAAAAATTTATTTAAAATATTTAATGCATGCATAATACAAGTGTAAGCTAAGTAACATAAGAATTATCAAGTGTAATCAATTTAAACATAGGAGTTAACAAGTGTCAAATTTCATTTTATTTTCTTTTATTTTTAAAAATAATAGAAATAAGCTATATAAACCTCTCTAACTCCTTCTTCTCATTTCTTTTATCACATAATTTCAAACCAAAGCCTGTAAACTTTGAAACCAGAAAAAAATCAAAAGAAAACAAATTAGAGAAAATAAAAAACAAAGCAAAAATTCAATCATCTTTTACAATTTAAAAATCTGAAGCCTGAAAATCATCTCAAACATCAAATCAAGGATCTCAACTTCAAAACTTAAGCAAAGCTCAATTAAAAAGATCAGACCAATCAAGTAAATTAAACAAGATCAAAGAAATTCAGATCAACTCGGTAATCAAACAAAGTATTCCATATCAAAACAAGTTTATAGATTTCAAATTCAAAAGAAAATCAACTTCCAGGATTTTATAAAAGCTCTATGTTCTTCTTTAAAAAGGTGAGTAAACTCTTTTAGATCTGGATTATAAATTTGTTGTTTGAAATCATACCTGAATAAAAATGAAAATTGTTTTGCATGTGTACAAATATGTGTATATATGTATACATTTGTCCATGCATGTCTGATATACAGGCATATTCACCTCTGTTTGTTTCCAGGTTTCAAAAACCTATTCAAATCCCTAAAATCTCTGCTTCTAATTCTTGTTAGATTGGGATGTTAAAACAAATTTGTTCGAATTCACTAAAACTTAATTTTAAAAATACTTTTAAAGATAAATAACAAGTGATGTAATCTGGAAACAGGAAAACATAGCAAACTAAATTCATGATAAAAATTTGATTTCCTTAATTATTTGATTTGATTATATAACCTAAAACGTCTTTGAAAAGGTTGAGTTTTAAAATATGGAATAAAGATTTTAATTGTATATCGAGTGAGAAATTCATGGATGAACAAAAATTGCATTTTGGGTAAATTCTGGTGATCGGCGACATAATGGGTCTCGTGATTGAGGTTGGGGCTTGCATGGTGGTCGGGGATCATCAAAAAATTTTAAATGAATTTATAATTCATCGTGGCTTCGAGACAGCGGTGATGTAGGGTTTAAAATCCATATTTGGTCGAGGTCGGTGTAACGACTAGATATTTTCAACCATTCGCATCCACACACGTCGGACTTGAATTGCTCAAAATACCACGTAGTAAATAAAATTTCTCAGAATATACAGTAAATAAATAGTCACAGATCACAGACACAGAGTGAACAATGATGTAGCGGAAGTAAAAGGGATAGTAGTACATGAAGCTACTATATAATAATAAGATACATAAGAGTTAAACAAAATACAACAGGAAAGTAACAAGATACATCAGGTAGAAATCAGAATAGATCACTGAAATCACTGAATACTGAAAGCAGAATATATGGCCAGATCTTCAAGAAAAGCTCCAACTCTGAAGGTGAGTCTTGAATGCTGAATCACTCAATCTGACTCGAGCGTAAAGAAAAACACAAAACACTCGAGTCAGGACATAAATACTTACAAACTGTAAATCAACTCAAGTGAACAGTTACAAAATGCATCGGTAACTTAAAGGATGCTTGGGATCTCCCATCCTCTAAGGATCCGTCAAACTATTTACTATGTAGTAATATTGCGCTATTATAGTAATGTCTACGTAAAATAAACTTACTTTAATATAGCATTACGGGCTTACCCATATCACCCTTCACACATAATAGTCCCAGTAGTCCATCCAATATCATGATATCTCCAGATCGGGAAACTATCAGAGGATACCACACAGGCTACGGGAGAAAAACAAACTCGTAGTAAAGGATCGGTATGGTAGGTGACATGGCACACAAGGCAATGCTAGGGTAGATATACCAATTACGCACACAGGCTGGTGGTAACGCAGCAGCCACATACGCCCACCTTGGAACACACTCCCATATCAAAATCGGAGGATGGCCATCTAATCAATCACAAGTAAGAGTATAGTATCGAAGGAATGTGTCCGACCAGAGGAGCTACCCCTTTTGGCCTGAGTTCGCCCCTGTTTTAGCCGCCTTATGCTAACTCACGGGAGTTGGGTCCACGTAATATACCTCAAGAACGTCGCCACCATCCTACTTCATTCTGAAATCTCCAGTGCGTACACGGTTGTTAGAGTGGTTTTTGAAGTTGGCAGAGAGTATGACAACTTTCGATCCTGGTCTCTTTAACAACCAAACGTTATTATAACGCCGTGGTCATTTCAAAAAAGTTTATACTTCAAAAATCAAATCATTTCATTTCAAAACTATATTCCTTTCAAGATAGTTTATACTTCGAAACTAAAACCATTTTTACTTCAAAACTATATTCAAATCAAAATAGTTTATACTTCGAAACCAAAACCATTTTTACTTCAAAACTATATTCAAATCAAAATAGTTTATACCTCGAAACCGAAACCATTTTTGTTCCAAAACTATGTCCAAGTCAATACGAAATGTGATATCCCGGAAATTTGGGGCAATATCAATTTAATAATCTACATTAAAAATTAATTTGATTTGATAATATTTGTTAATAATATTTGAATTGATTTAAAAATCTCCTTTTCAATAAATATTTAACCGATAATTTATCTTTTAAAAACTAATTTAAATCATTTCTATTTATAATGTATATATATTTATATATTGGTATATATATTATAAATAGATAAATTTTGTTTTTAAATTTAATGTTTTCTAATTCTACTATTTTTGATAATTTGGAAATCTAATATTGAATAAATAATAATATGATCTTAAAAATACTCAAGATAAATTTAATTTGTTTAAAAATAAATTCTAGCCTAGGTTTAAATTTAAATAAAAAGATTTGTTTTGTTCTTTTTACTTTAGCTTTATAAAATAAGTAAATTATTTATGTAGTGAATTTATTTTAATAATGAGTTTTATATAAACAATAATAATAATATAATAACTTAACAATGAATTTTAAATAAATAGGAATTGTTATTTTAAACCTATGTTTTGGAAAATTAAGATTTGTAAGTTTAAAAGTAAAATAAGTCTTATAACAAAGATTTATAAAAGTTTAAAATAATAAGTGTAATAATAACAAGCACATGTATTAGAAATAAAATTTAATACATAAGTAAAGTTTATAATTAATAACTAGAATAAGCTAAGAACAAAAGTAAGATATAATATGCAAGCAAGTGGTAAAAGTGAAGCAAGGTTAGGAGACAAAACAAAGCAAAGTACTAAAGTAAAATATATACACATGGAGTATAAAGCAAGCTAGGCCTGCAGATTAGCAAATTTGCAGCCTGTAAAGGAAAAAAAACATATAAGGCTAAGAAAAATAAACATGGCAAAGTCAAGATAACAATGCAAAGTTAAGAAAAGCAAAGCAAATTAAAGATGAAATATGCAGGCAGTAAAGTGTGCAGGCTGAAAACAAATAAGAAGAGTTTAGAAATGTTACCTGAAAATTTAAGAATGCAAAGTAAAATAAATATAAACAAAGCAAAATATCTAAGCATAAAAATGAGGATTAGTAGAGACATAAAGTACATTGGCAATAAATGCTTCATTTCTTAGCAATTAACAAAATCATTTCAAATTGTTTAACATCAACTCAGCCCCTAATTAAAAGATCTTGCCTGATAAAAACAAGGAAATACAGTGTACCTGCATATGCTTATCCCAGTTAGCACCTTCCCCTGTTCATTTTCAAACCTAGGTGAGTAATATTTTTCTTCTAATTACTTAAGTTTTAAAAGCTGATACATGTTGATATTTGGATGCTTAAGTATATGGTGTGAATAATTATTTAATCATTTTTCTCTGGTGTTTGTGTGATGGAAATTTTGTATAGTTCAAACCTGCAAAATTCAAACTGCCTTCATTGAATTTGTTCTGTTTTTCATTTGCTGTGGGTAGCTTTAATTTCTAACTTAAGTATTTAAACTAGTTGCAAGTTTAAAACCAGAAATAAGTGTGATTTGTATGTATAAAACCTTCTGTGCATATGGATGTGGTCAGAGTACAAATTAATGTCTCTGTAAACAAGCTTATCCATTTTGTTCTCAAGCTTGAATTGTTTCAAATTATTTTACCACTTGGTCTAATAGCTTTTAGGATTTATAATACAAATAGAAACTGTTTGTTTCAATATGATTTAGAGTTTAAGTATATTTAAGTTGAATGAAAATTGAATATGGTTCTGGAAATCAAAATAACAGAGGAAAAGTTGAATAAGAGAAAAATCAAACACTTTTAATCATAAAATCAAGAACATACTTTGAATCACTATAACAAAATATGGATTTTAAAACTTGAATCAAGATTTTTAATACCAGATGTTAAGAGCAGTTCTGGAATGAATATTAAAGGCAAACTTCGGGGTTTCTGGTGATCTAAGGGGATTGGGAGGTCGGGTTTGTGGCTTGTGATAGGGGAATGACCGGAGGTGTTGGGAAAAATGCCTGGAGTTGCTCCAGTTCGTCGAGGAAGCGGCGGTGGGGATTTGTTTTTTTTAACCTAGTTTTGAATGCTTTGAAGTTTTGGATCAGTGCAACCTCTCTGGTTGACCGAGTGTTATGGGGTCTTGGAGGTGGCTAGAGGTGTGATGGTCGAAGCTGATGTCGGAGTTTCTGGTGGTCTGGCGGTCAGAGCAGCGAGGAGGAGGTGTTGACAGGTTCGAGGGGGAAGCCTGTTTATGTTTCCAGGTTTTGTAATATGAACTCAATCTTCATTCAAGCGAGTGGGTGGCTTCGGAGGGGTCGCGATCACGTCAGGTGAGGGTCGTTGGTGAGTGGGTGCCTGAGTGGATGGCCGGCGTCAGTTGGGGCCACGGTGCATGTGCACCGTGCCATTTAGGTGTTGGGCTATTTTTTTTGTTTTCTGTGTGTAGATTTCTGGCTAGGGGAGTGCTCGAGTAATACGAGTACGTGACTCGAAGTAGCGAAGGGGGAGACTCGAAGCAAGCTAGGGCTGTCTCGAGGCAGAGGTTGGTTTCAGGTTTGGTAAATCTGATTTTTCCCAGGGTTTTGATGTTTGTTCAAAATTTCTCTAAAACAGGATTTTAGGTGAGTTTAAAGTTAAGAATTAAAGTATGAATTCAAATGGAACTTTTGAATCCAAAGTTTTATAAATAAATTTGGATTTTAAATCAAGGATTAAAAATCAAATTTTTAAAAGTAAGTTAAACCAAAATTGTAGAATTCAAAGTTTATTAATGAATTCCAGTTTTCCTGAATACAGACCTGAATTTAAATTAGTTTCTAAATCTAAATATGTAAAACAAGTTTAGGCCAAATAGTTTAAAAGTAACTTGTTTCAAAATAATGTTTGAATTGATTTTTGGGTATAGTTCTTTTTATAAAGAAATTTGTGAATGGAAAGTAAATAAATTGTTTTATCTTGAATTTGCAAGTTAAAAATATAAATGTCTTTTGGAAGTTTAAATTTAAATAAAAGATTTAAATAGTTGAACTTAAAGGCTTACTTGTATAGGTTCACATGAAGTAATAAATGTTAGTTACATTTATTTTAAAAGATTTTAAATTGAAGTTAAATTTGGGAAATGTTTAAACAATAATCATTTTGAATCTTGAATTCAAATAGAATTTGAATTTAAATTTAAAATGTAATGTTCTAATACACTTTAATATTAATGAAGTCATAAATAAAAAAATAAATTATCTTAGGAATAATTAAGGTATTCAAATAATAAATGAATAAGTCAATTGAGGAATGACATGTGTATTTAATTTATAAAATTAATAATTTAGATTAATTTATAATTGGAGAATAATTAAGAGGTAGATTAAGTAATGTTATTAATTAATGAAGACAATAAACTAAAGATTATTAATAAATCAACTTAACTAGATAATCTATTGTAAATTGTTAAATGTAATTACTTGATAAAAGTAATTAAGAGATTAATTACTTTTTGTAATTAATTTTGATTAAATGATTAATTTAAGTTAATTAATTTAGTTTAATTTAATTTAAGAAAGTCATTTGATAAATTGATAAGTGTAATTACTTAGTGTATGCAATGGAGCACAATTACTTAAGGAAGTAATTAATGTTAATTACTGAATGTAATTAATGAAAAATGATGGGTTAATAAAGTAATTTGGATAATTACTTTTATAATTAATCTTGGGATTAATTAGTGGAGATAATTAATTATGGGAATAATTAATTTATTTATATGAGTAATTAAGGGTGGTAAATTGCTGGTTGATATTAATCAAAGGTGATTAATAATTGTGTTAAATTAAAAGATTAATCATTCAATGAAATTAATTAAATAAAGTAATTTATTTAAATCTAAATTAGAGATCATTAATTAATATAATTAATGATGTAAATTAAGAAATGGTTAATTAAGACATAATTAATAATGTGGTGATTAATTAAGGATAAATGTAATTAATTATATTTTAATTAATAAATGAAGTAATTAAATGTTAATTACTATAAATAATTTAGGATAATTAATTTGTAAAATTAATTAAAGACTAATTACTTATCGTAATTAGAAAATGATTAATCAAAGGTGATTAATCAAGGTGAATATTTAGAAGATGGTTAATTAATTTGATTTATAATTACTTACTGGTTGTATAAGCAGGATTTATAGATAAAGAATTAATTTAATTTACTTTAAATTAATTAGAGATAGAAGTAGTTGATATAATTCATTTTAAATTAATTACAAATGATATGATTATAAATCATTGCTTATGGATGTATGATATTGATATCTCATTTAATGACGTTGAATTCAGATATGACATGAATAATATCTATTTGACATGGATGCTTGGTTTAAGTATGATAATTATCTGTTTGGATGATAATGTTGATTATCTGATTATGATGATGATGTGATTATCTATTGTGATATTGTGAATTATCTATCTATGTGTATATTGATGATATTGAATTAAACTGTTAAGACTAAATAGACAACTTGGCCTTAAAAGACACGTTTTGGATTTCGATGAGACCGGGATCGGGTTTCCTTATTTGGAACATCCGAAAACCACATCGATTCCAAATTAACGATAGGTCATGAATATGAAGTGAAGATGGAGATTCAGAGTGCAAGGGTTATCGTCGTTAACTCTGAGGGTGATTCCAAAATGAGTGTAACGAGATAATGCCTTCGGTTTCGTTCGAACCCGGAACGAACTTGTATGGATTGCTTGCTTCCAACACATCGTCAGGCGGACGATGAGCATTCTAAGAAATATATTCTCTAAAGGTAATCGTAGCCTCAAGCCTCATCAACCGGGAATGGCTAAAACAGGGGAGGTGCAGCAAGGTTAGGTGGGTCATGCCCAAGCAGGACAAGGATATTCCCCTGTCTAGATGTCCCTTTTTATTCGGCTGTGTGGGCAGTTGGTTGCAAACAACTGCGGGGTTTATCTTGTTCGGGACTGTTCAGTAAGGAATGGTTCGGCCTTGTGTTGCAGGGGGTCGGGAGTGATCCTCGGTACGTTGATCTAGGCCACGTACTGTGACGGGCGGTACCCCAGTAGCCCTGCCATTGTATGGAATCCAAAATCCAATAAGTGCCAAAGGTTTTGATTGTATTACCCACTTTTGTGGCTAGTAGCTGGAATTTAATCATGTAACAATTTTGGCTATTTTCTATTTACTTGAAAACCCTAGACCTATTATAATATCATAGAATTTCCTATCAAATGTTTTGGTTAGCGTAAGGTAAAAACTTTCCCGTGTTTATTTGTGGGGAGTCTTACGTGATACCTTTTGGTTTCAAAAGATTTTCAAAAGTTAAGCAACTTTAACCTTTTACTCATACCAGACCCATGTCTGACCCGGAGTTTATTTTTGTTTTTTTATAAACTCTCGGGTACCCAAATTTTTACAGGTAGCCAAGGGATTCAGGTTAGCTTTGACAAATTCTGGAGGAGCAATGGAGCAGGTGGCTTCAGCGTTGTAAATATATATAGTTTTGCTGTGTTGATATCTCTGTATTGTATTGAGTTGTATTAACTAGACAGCTGTTTATAACTGTCTAGTATGTGATGTATTATCTGTATAACTCTGATTGATGTTGTATATTATGTAAATACTTATGTGATTGTTATAATTTATTCGTTCCGCTGTGAGATTCTGATGTTGTTGTTCTTTCTTCTCTATCTTTTCATTTTCTCATCCCTTTCTTTCTTAAAGACGAAACGTCTTCCTGGGCGTCGGAGGGCGGGTCGTCACAGATATCATTTCCATGTCAAACATATATTCACCTTTCAAAAATCATAATACTTCAAAGTTATAACTCTTTCGAAGCCAAAATACTTGAAATTATTACACTTTAAAAATCATAACATTCGAAATCATACATTTGAAATTTTCAAATTTATTCAATTAAACTCAATTTTCAAATTCCAAATTTAATTCAATTCAAAACATCAGTTTCCATTCAATTCATTTTTCCAACAAAACTTTTCAAATCTTATAAATTTCAAATATAGATTTGATTTACAAAATAAACCATTCAATTATTAATATATTTCAAAGCATTAATATCCCGCATTTCAAAACTAAACTTTATAAATTTCATATATCTTAAATCTAGTTTCATTATTACTTAGTCTTGAAATATTCATTTCATAAATCCAATATTATTTAAATAAACTCAGTTTACAAATAAACTAAATATCCTTTCATACCATTATAAACTTCAAATATTCATTTATCAAAAGTACATATCGTTCCAATTCATATTCTTTATCAAAATATAGATCAAATCGTTTCCAAACCATTTCAATCATCAAATATCATATCTTTTCAAAACCCCATTATTAAATCTGTATTTGAATTCAAATTCAAGTATCTAAATTTAAGTATCATTTTTAAGTCAAATAAGTCATTCATTTATTATTTCGAATATCATTACCAAAACATATTTCAACAATTCCATTCAAAAATTCATATAACACATTTCATCGCATTTAACACATAACAAAGTAATCATTATTTAAATTCAAATTCAATTTAAATACCTTAAAAATTCAAATTTAAATATTAAATTATATTCAAAATTCCTTAAATTTCACAAATACTCAATTTCAAAAGTTAAATCATTTAACACTTTAAAATATAATCCAAATAGTGTTAAAATCTATGACATTTCAAAACATTGTCAAATTATAGCAATGACAGCATTTATAAAGTGCTACGTAGCTTAAAATTTCAAAAATAGTTTAGTTCAATAATAACGGCATTTATAAAATGCCGTAATAGATATTTAGTTATTCTAAACATAGTTAAGTTCAAAACAACAACATTTTAAAATGCTGTCATAAAACCATAACATTTTGGAAATGCTATTAATAAATTCTAGGTTTTATTTAACTTTTCAAAAACAACAAAACTTCAAAAAAATTTCTATTTAAATTTATAATTCATATATCTAGACTTCAAAAATTCACATTTTAATAATTTTAACATATGAATTATCACAATAAAAATTTTAAATCAAATATTCAATTTAAAAACTCAATTCGTTTATTAAGTCAAAATTTTATTGTTTATTAACTTATAAATTAAATAAAACTTAACATTTTATTTGAACATTTTACTTCAAATATCATTTCAAAACTTTAAATTTTATTTCCATTATTTTCTTACATTTAAAAAATATAATTTAAAGTCGAAATCACAATCACTTCAATTTTACATACTTAAATTCACAATTTCAAGACTTAATATTTAATTTTCTTAAACCATAAAATATATATTTCTAAAATCAAATTTCATACTTTTAAATTACATATCGATATAAAAATCATTTAAAAATATACCACGGGGTCTGTATATAATTTTCTAACCTACGTCAAGTGATACGTTTATGTATCATTTCTATCCGCAATTTAAAAAGAAGAACCGGGTTCTATCATTTCAAACCCGCAATCCCAAGTAAATAAAAATAAATAAAAATCACTCAGGCCTATCATTTCAGCCCATAATGATTTTTCCCTATTCTAATGTCCGTTCGAGTATGTATCGTTTCAACCCATAGTGATTCTATTCTAACAGGGAACTTGCAGTGTGATCATAAATAAATGAACAATATAACAATGTCAATGTCCTAATATAATGCCATGTATCAGATGTCTGGTGATAACTAACAGTTTTAACATGGTAATAACAAGGCATAACATATCATATAACCATCATTTACTTGCATAAACATTTTTAATTACTAAACACTTGCCATCAATTCACTATTTCATAAATAAATATGTCAGAGTGAGAAAGACTCACCTTTTTTACGCTGGAGATAGCACAACAACCTACACAAATGAATTCCAGAAGGCACGACACGACACGACACAGCATGACAAGCATGATACTGGATTCAAATGAGTGGAAAGAGATAAATTTGTCTTGTGCATATGAGACCGAACAAGATAAAGCACATGAATATACAACTCAAATATTATTAAACAAGACTAGAAATACATGCACAACAAATAACCAAATCACTTGCACTTGCTTTCAACTACCATATGCACGCCCATAGGTTAAAAATGCACGGCCATGGTGTGAATTTGGATCAGGTCTGGGTTCAATAGGGTCGGCCGTAACATGGATATGAAGGAGTATAAGTGGTTGTGCATGCACAACACAAGTCAAGGCAACCAAAGTGGGTTTCTATGCAACCAGATGGATTTTTGTGCAAATACAGGCTTCGAGCAAGGCTTCAAATGGCACGGACAAACCTGCTGGAGGCTAGAAGACGGTGTGGCAGAGGTTTTGGTTCAGCTATGGCCTGGAGAAGGTGGTGCAAAGGTCGGCCAAGGGGTTGTATGAAGTGATAATGGTCATAGGGGAGCTCGGCTTTGCATTTATAGGTAGTATTTGCATTTCTTTTTGTAGCTTGCAACCAAGGGTGGCCACGGCCAGTTGGGTCAAAGGAGATGGAGGTGTTTGCAGCTGGAAAAAGTGGTGATGGTGGAGGCTAGAGGCCAAACATCCAAAGTGAAAGCAAGGCAAGAATCAATACAAAACAAGAAAGAAAAAGAAAAAGAAAAAGAAAAGAGAAATATTTACCAAATTTTTTTGTTCAGGTGATGGCCGAATTTTTTTGAGGTGAGAACTATTTTTTTACGAGAGAAAGAAGTGGTATGTGGCTGAAGCAGTGAGGTATGGTCAGCCAAAATTAATCGCATGTGTTGATTGAAATTGAAAGGGTAAAGAAGGTGAAAAGTCTAAGGTATGTAAAAGGTCAAAAACTCTTCAAATTTCTTTATTTCTTTTTGCATTTTTTACGTATGAAAATTGAATATAAATAAAATAAAATCATAACAAAATAATGTATGAATGAAAATAAATAAATAAATTTTAGATAAATATAAATAAATTAAGAAAATAGGTTAAAAATAGAAACTAGGTTATAAAAATTGAAAATAAATACAATAAGCTTTGAAAAAAATCAAACATCACTTTAAAAAATATTTTTAAAATAAAATATGTGTATAACATGACATATAACCAAATTAGGAAAAGGTTTGACAGACAAAAATATTATTTATATAAATTAAAATAAACAATATTGTTAAATAAATCAATTTACACACAATATTGTAAAAAGCATAACTTTTACAATATTAATCGGATTTCAATGAAACGAAAAGCAATATTCTTGAAAATTTATTTATTTCCATAATAAAAGATAAAATTAAAAAAATTAAAATATTTAAATTTTAAATTTAAAAGTCAAAGTTTGAGCAGATTGACCAAAAATTCACATTTTCTGGAAATATTCAATATATTCATGTTTGGAATTCTAATTTACATAAAAATCAAAATTTATATTTAAAATAAAAAAATTTATTCATTTTAGATAATAAAATAAAAATTTTAGATCGGGAATTCAATTAAAATAATAAAAATATACAATTAAAATAATCAGAAAATACAGGGTTGTTACAGTCGGAATAGGTATTGTTGTATCATCATCAGTGGACCGGAGCTGTTCGCACCCGTGGGAATCGAAGCGTAGGGTCTAGACGAAACTTTGGTCGAAATTGTATGGCCTCTTGTGGCCTGAGGCGGTAGGACGAGGCAATTTTTGATGATCCGGTTTCATTCCAGTTTGGGTCGTTTAGCTCAATCGTGAATTCGTCGTCGTTCAGGGGTTCTTGGTGGTCTTGTGATTCATGGTGGTTGTCGTTGACTTGACGATGGTCGTAGCATCGACCAGAGGTGGTCGAAGCGGTGTGCAACGTGCACATGTACATGTGTTTATCTGGGTTCAATGGGAAGTTGGGAAGAAAGGTATTTGCCTTAGGTTGAACTCGAAGTTAAACTGGGTTGGACTCAAAGTCGAGGGTGTGGAATTTTTCTCCGGTTTTTGTTCGGGTGTGGCTCGGGTCTGGAAAGTTTTGATGAAATACCAAGTTTTAAAATTTTAAAACTAATCAAGTATTAAATTTAAATAATTTCTTAACTTATTGCTTTTAAATAATTAAGGTTTTGTTTAAGTTTGGATTGGTGAAGGTTTTTATAATTTAATTTAATTAAGTTAAAATGTTTTGAATAATATATAACCTTTATTTTTAAATTAACTTAAAATGTTAATTAAGGAGTTGATTAAGAAGATTAAATGTTTTTAAATTATTAATTAACTTAAATACCTTAAGTTAATTTATGTTTTAATATAAATTAATTATAAAGTTTATTAATTAAATATTTTAATAATAATAAAATGATTAATTAAGATAAATGATTTATGATTACTTAATAATTAAAGAATAATTAATTAAAGGTTAATTAATTATTAATTAATTATTAATTTAAGGTTAATTAATTTATAATTAAGGATAAATTAATTAATGTAATTAATTAAGAAATATTTAGTTAACAAAGTGATTAAGACTAATTAATTGGTAATTAAGGACTAATGAATTTATAATTAAGAATAACTAATCATTAATTAAGGATAACTAATGAAAATAATTATGTGATTAATTAATTATAATCACACGACTAATTCATCTACTTATAGATGATTGATTATTATTGAATGCCTTGATTAGTTGATACCTCTGATATGTGATTGTGATACTTTGTGATGTGAATTGCTGCGAATTGAACTGTGATATTTGTGATTTGTTTCCGTGTGAATGTGAAAACTATTGGCCTTTAAACAACATTTAAATTTCATTGCGACAGGGAGTCGGATTTCAAATGGTTATCCGAAACCGACATCGAATCTTAATGATGAATCTTTGTGACCTGTGTATCCACGTGTTTTAAAATAAACTCTCATTATTCGGATTAGCCGGAAGAGGACTTTGTGTCATAAAACCCATTCTGAATAATCATACGACGAAATTGGAGTGCATTTGAAGACGGTGGTGAAGAACGGGCATTTTCGAGAACGAAAGGATTATTTGTCGATTGTCTCTACACAAAGTTGCTCCGGTATAAAGACCTCCATATGTGATAGGGAGTCCGATCGGGATTGTGGATTCCCAGATTGCAAGGGCTTCTTCCTTTATTGGACGAAGTGCCTTCGGTTCCATTCAGACCCAGGATGGACTTGTATGGTTGTATGTCTGACATTACACTTTGAGATATAAAGCTGATTCTATCAAATACATTTCTTTTTTGTGGCGGAGAATTTATTCTCTTAGCTTAACACCCTTCTCCGAGACATGCCGAGTGTTGATCATTTGTTAGTGTGGCATGCTAAGTGTTGATTATTTGTTGATCAAAGAATGGCTTTTGTGAAAAGCGTAGCTTTATGGAACAAGATTTCATCGAAGCTCACACCCCGAAAATGGTCGAAACAGGAATAGATGCGGCAAGGTTATGAGGGTCAGGCCCTTTAGGGTATGCGCATTTCCATCTGGATAATAAGTGGTATTCTGGTATGGAGCCCAGATAATTTTCTTTGTGGTTGTTGGTGTTGAGGGCCTTCGATAAAGGTCGGTTACGACCAAGGGATGACATAATCGTGACAGTTAGTTACCTAATTACAAAGGTAACCTAGCCTTGTGTTGGCAAAGAGCTGGTTAAGTTCTCGGGGCGTCCCCCAGATGCATACCCATTCGGTGTAGGAAGTTCCTTAGCCTGACCATTTGTTGGAAATCCAAACAAAACAATACAACCCCTGTACGGTTTTAGTTGTATAACCCGCCATTTATTAATGGTGGTGACCTGCTTTTTAAATGGTAGCTATTGCAACGACCCGTAATTTTCGATAATTAAATTTGTTAATTTAATTATATTTTGGTAATTAAATCTGGAATAAATTAAAATTTGAGATTTGTTAATGAATTAATAACGGGAATGAGATGTAATGATGTTAATTTTATTCATAATATAATAATAGGTTGAATAAAATGAATGGAAAATCAAGATTTGTTAATTTATTGGAATTTAAATTTAATAAATTGGATTAATTGTAAATAATTGGAATTAAATATTTAAATACTACGTTAATGGAGATTAAGATGAAATTTGAGAAATGGATGTAATAAACCATGAACCGATGTTAATTTTATCTATTTGGTAATAATGGACTGAATAATAGGATAAAAGTTCAATTAAATTGGATTATTGGAAATTTAATTTGTAAATTACTGAATTGATTGAAATTGAAATTTAAACATTGAAATTGGTGGAATATCCCATAATAAATTAACATGGAAATTTGTTTAAAGGATTCTAAATTTATCAAGTGATCCAGAATGATAAAATTTGTAAATAATTAAATTTGAATTGAATAAGTGATTTAATTAGTTAACTATTAATTTATTCAATTAACCTGAAAATAGCCATTTTGGCCACTGATTCGAAATTCGACGAAACCAGTTTCATCGGATCCGTAACGGTGAATTATTGTAGGATTTCAAGTTTTGTACGATCGGACTTGTCGTTCGATCGTACGGGTTTGAAATGCCTAGAAATCAAATTAAATTGAAATCAATTGGAATCAATTCGAAATAAACTGATTTTAACGTAACTTCTTCATACAATGGGATTTTGACTTGAAACCTGTTTCATCGATTCTAAGATATTCAAAAACACCTATTTTGATATGGGTTGACTCATTTTCGTTCCGGAGTCAAAACGGACTTTTCGGGTCATTATCGTTCAAATTTCTCCAAACCAATCTAGCCCATTTGTTTCTTGTGTGTTCTACCTATAAATACCTCGTGATAAACCTTAACAGCCTTTCTATTTCTCATTTCTGTATATACAAAAATTTCTGTTGCTCATCTTCTTCAATGGCAGACAAAATCAAATTCAAAGCCAAAAATTCAAATCAAATACACACCTTTTCTCGCTAAGTTTATTACAAAAAGCCTATAACTCTGAATAGCACTGAGGATCTAGTTGAGAGAGTGATAGAGAATCAGACTATGAATGATCGAGTTCGATTCAATGTTGATTTCGACAGAGTAATGGTAAGAATATGTATTAAGAAAAGTGGAAGAAGAAGAGGAGTGAAAAACCAGAAAATTTGACATAAAATTCAATGAAACTGACCCCTATTTATAGAAGAACAACAGTCATGTCCATTCGTGAAGAGTTACGATGAATAGACACTTCTTTTGAAATTTAAATTTTAAACCCAACTGACACCATGTCGACATAGGGTACTTGGGCATGTCGACATCCCAAAGGATTTTTTGGTGTTTTGATTTTCTTTGAAAATTACTTTTATTTTATATTAAAACAATTTAAACTTTATAAATATACTTGACTATAGTTAAAATTCATAAGTAAATATGGAGAATAATATATAAAGAATTTAACTATAACTTTATATTTAAATCTAATTATAAATATTAAAAGTTAAATATATTATATTAAAAGATAGTTTAAAATCAGGAGTATTTTGACTTTGAAATTAAAGGTGATTTTGAGGCTAAAATTGTTTAAAACCAGGATAGTGGTTTTTGATGCTTTTAAAAGGAAGGTTTTGAAATCATTTTGAAAACAAAATATAATTTTGAAAAATCATTTTGAATAAAAAGTTAGCAGATACAAAACAATGTTCCACTAGATTTTTCGTACGTTCCACCCTACTTAGGGTTCCATCCCTTTACAGGCTCGAAGTGGATTCCATTCCACGAACAAATTGGATTTTAAGATGTTGGTGCTTTTCTATGAGCTTTACAAAATTTCTAATTAAATAATAAATTACTTGAATTCTTGAACTCTTGATAATCTTGATACTCATGAGTCTTCAATCTTGATATCATGAATCTCTATACTGTACAGTCTTCATTCTCAGTACCTGCATGGTTAAATCCTGCATATACATATATATCTAAACTTATAGTGTTAGTATTTATATTTTATAATCTATTCTAAGGTTGTTGTCATGAAAACCATCATCTCACAGACTAACAGTCTCCCTCTTTTTGATGATGACAACCTTTGTTTATAAAATATTACTTCTATCCCCTTAAAACTAATGATCCTCCTTAATCTGTGCCTAATTACCTTAGTTTATACTACTCCCCCTTTGTCATCAACAAAAACAAACTCTAAACTTATAACTCCAAACTATATAACTCTTCCTAAATCTAATATTCTATGTGATTATAATGATAGTGTTATCATAAATAATCAACACTTAGATCTACTAATAAATATAATCCTAAACTACTAATTATCTTAAGTATATAATAACCTTATAGTTATATGTATTAAAAGGAAGAACACATATAAGAACACAATTAACTATATTAATCATATAGTTATATGTACATTTTCGTTGTAAAAGCAAGAATGAATAAACAACAATGCTAAAGAAAGAGAAGAAACTAATGTGTGTTTTTGAACATAGGAGATCTATGAATCGAACAGTTTGGATAGTGGAAACAGAAATTTCCACATTGTTCGACAAGAAAACACACTTCTCCAACACACACGACTTGGTCATCATCCTCCGCGTGCACTTCTTCCATGGGTTCTTCTTCTTCTTCTTCGTTGGCCTCTTGTTCTTGATTGAGTGAAGAATCTTCATGAATCAAGATAGGGTTGGCTTGATTGTCCATTATAAATTTTTGCAAATTCCTAAGAATATTGCCTTGCCTCTCTTATTCCTTTTCCATACGGAGTTGAATTACTTGAATTTCAGTCGCATCCTTCAGAGAGTCCTCTATTTTAGTCACACGAGCGAGAGTTATACATTGAAATGGACCAGACATTGGAGAGGAGAATGAAAAGGTTGATTTTATGTTTGATTTGGAAGAGGAGGCCATTGATTATTTGATTTCAGAGAGAAGAACAGAGAGATAATAGAAAGAATGAATGAAATTACAAAAATGTGAAGAACATATAACCAATTATTTTGAATTTTGGTGGGAAAAATTTCAAAATTTAAAAACGTTGTATGTCAACATTGGGTAGAGGAGTATGTCGACATAGTCTTTTAATTTTTGCCTATTTAATTTATTTTGAATTAATTTTAGTTATACTTCTGTTTATTTATATTTCAGTTATTGAACAAATACCTAATTCTCTTCTTAATTTAGTAAATATAGATTCATTTAATGGTTTTGTTAAGATATCAGCAATTTGATTCTCAGAATTGATATAATCTAGAGCGATTACTTCCTTACTTATATTATCTCTGAGAAAATGATGTCTGATATCATTATATTTAGTTCGAGCATGTTGAGTAGTATTTTTGGATAAATTTATCGCACTCGTATTGTCATAACAAATTGGTGATTTTGAAAAATTTAAACCATAATCTTTTAAAGCTTGTTGCATACATATTACTTGAGAATAAGCCAAAGCAGCAGAAATATACTTTGCTTCAGCTGTTGATAAAGAAACTGAGTTTTGCTTTTTAATAAGCCAAGAAACCAGAGAATGCCCCAAAAAGTGACAAGTCCCACCTGTACTTTTTCGGTCTGATTTACAACCAGCATAGTCAGCATCACAGTAAGATATTAAGTCAAAAGAATCATTTTTAGGGTAAAATAGACCATAATTAGATGTGTGTTTAACATATCTTATGATTCGTTTTACGGCTTTTAAGTGGGTCTCTTTAGGTTGGGATTGATATCTGGCACAAAGACAAACACTATGCATGATATCAGGTCTACTAGCAGTAATATAGAGTAGTGATCTAACCATTCCTCTATATATTTTTTGATCTACATCTTTCGAGAGATCTTCTTTACTAAGGTACTCATTGGTTGCCGTGGGAGTGGGTTTTCACCTCGTAGTAGTCAAACCAAATTTACTAATTAGGTCTTTAGCATATTTTTCTTGACTAATAAAGATACCATTATCTAATTGTTTTATTTGTAATCCTAAAAAGAAATTTAATTCACCCATATGACTCATCTCAAACTCTTTTGTCATTAGTTTAAAAAATTCTTTATTCATTTCAAAATTAGTTGATCCAAAAATGATATCATCTACGTAAAGTTGTACTAGTTGAGTATCCTTTTTATTTCTTTTAATAAAAAGAGTATTATCTACTTTACCAATTTCAAAATTTGATTGAAATAGATAAGATCTTAGTCTATCATACCGGGCTCTAGGAGCTTGTTTCAGACCATATAAAGCTTTCTTAAATTCATAAACATGATTTGGTAATTTATCATTTTCAAAAAGTGGTGGTTGTTCAACATATACTTCTTCTTTCACAAATCCATTTAAAAAGGCACTTTTAACATCCATTTGAAATAATTTGAAATTATTATGATTTGCGAAAGAAAGTAGAATCCTAATGGCTTCCAATCTTGCTACGGGAGCAAAGGTTTCATCAAAATCTATTCCTTCTTCTTGACAATAACCTTGAGCGACTAATCGAGCTTTATTTCTAACTACCTCTCCTTGTTCATTCATTTTATTTTTATAAGCCCATTTAGTTTCAATTATAGTTTTATTTTCAAGTCTAGGAACAAGTTCCCAAACATCATTCTAGTAAATTGATTTAATTCTTATTGCATAGCCAAAATCCATGAATCATCAGTTAATGCTTCTTTTGGATTTTTGGGTTCAATAGTTGATATAAAAGCTACATTACTCATTAGACTTAGTTGATTTTTAGTTTTAACAACAGATTGCATATCTCCCAGTATATTTTCTATAAGATGATCTTTTAAAAGTTTAGTCCTTTTATTAGGATGATTAATTTCATTATTAGTTTCAATTGATTCTTGATTTCGAGTGATTAAATTCTCTTCATCATTTGTATCTCCAAAATTTTCAAAATTTTCATCAAATGAAACATGCATTGTTTCTTCGATGGTGTTGTTTTTTAAATTAAACACTATGTATGCTTTACTTCTATTGGAGTATCCAATAAAGATTCCTTTGTCGGATTTAGGATCAAATTTATCTAAATTATCTTTTGTATTTAAAATAAAGCATTTACTTCCAAAATTCTGAAATAAGATACCTTAGGTTTCTTTGAATAAAGAAGTTCATAAGATGTCTTATCAGTTAGAGGTCTAATTAAAATTATATTTAAAATATAACGGGCGGTAGCAACTGCTTCTGCCCAAAAATTCTTTGGTAAATTACTATCTGAAAGCATAGTTCTCGCCCACTCTTGGATCATCCTATTTTTACGTTCTACTACTCCGTTTTATTGTGGAGTTCTTGGAAATGAAAAATTGTGAGTTATTCCCATTTTATTGCATAATTCCTCAAACTTTTTATTTTCAAATTCACCACTGTGATCACTTCTAATAGTTATAAATTTTAGAGAAAGTTGATTTTGAATTCTTTTTGAAAAGTTCTTAAAACATTCAAAAGTATCACTTTTATGTTTCAAAAATATTGTCCATGTAAATCTAGAATAATCATCTACAATTACAAAAACCTATTTACTATGATTTATTGACAGAATTTGAGATGGACCAAATAAATCAAGATGAAGTAATTCAAGAGGTTTTGAAGTTGAAATCATATCTTTTAATTTAAAGGAACTTTTTCTAAATTTTCCTAATTGACATGCATCACATGAACTATCTACATTAAAATTTTTTTAGGGAGACCTCTTACTAGACCATGTTTTGACAATCTAGATAAGAGTTTGAAATTCAAATGCCCAAATCTCTTATGCCAAATCCAAGGGTCACTTGTATTTGCCAACAGACACAGGTTATCATTTGAAAATTTCATACTAAGAATATAAATATTCTTTTTCCTGACTCCCTCAAATATTATGGTTGAATTATTATCTTCAATGTGACATTTATCTTTTTCAAATTTAATTTTATATCCTTTATCGCAGAGTTGACTTATACCTAGCAGATTAAGTTTCAGATTCTTAACTAGCAAAACATTAGTAATAGTAGGAGTTTCAGAATTACCGACTTTGCAGATGCCAATCACATATCCTTTTGAATTGTCTCCAAAGTTAACCTGTCCTTCGTATTTGTATATAATATCATTCAATATATATAGATTGCCAGTCATGTGTCTAGAACATCCATTATCAAGTATCCATTTGTTCTTTCTGATCTGCACAATTTGTCCGTTGTGGATTGATTCCTCAACAGCCATAAAGCATGATTCCTGCACATCAAACAATTTTGGTAGATAACTTCAATTTGAATATTGATTATATGCAGACTCATGAAACAATGATGATTTGAATATTTCTAAACTAGTATTAACAAATATAGCCATTTTAAAAACTTTTTCAAAAATCAGATTATGAAACTTTGAAAACCTTGCTCTGATACCAATTAGGAGAAATGCGGATTACAGATCTTAAGGCTAGAGTTAACACTAGAGGGGGGAGCGAATAGTGTTTATAAAGAATCACTAAATCTTTTTGAGTTTATGTTGATTTATACACAGATGTACGCAATATACAAGTATAGATATGATCATAGAAACAAACACAGATGCAGAAATAAAATAAAAAGCAGTAAAGGAAAGAACACACCGGATTTTATACTGGTTCGGAGTTATCCTATATCCAGTCCCGCACACAAGTACGGATTTCTTTTCAAAAGCAATCTTTACAATTACACCCTCGATTTCAAGGCTACGAGGTACACCCTTTAGAATCACAATCCTCTGGGTAGAGATACTTGATTTTCCGGGCAACAAGTTCACCCACTTGATTTTACGGGCAACAAGCTCACCCAATTGATTTCCCAAGGCTACAAACACACCTTATCTCGCTTGATTGATTTTTAAGGCTACAATCACACCTTTTCTCGCTAAATTGATTACAAAAGGCCTATAACTCTGAATAGCACCTAGGATCTTGAATGATCGAGTTCGATTCAATATTGATTTCGACAGCGTAATGGTAAGAATATGCATTAAGAAAAGTGGAAGAAGAAGAAAAGTGAAAAACCAGAAAATCTGATATAAAATTCGTTGAAACCAACCCCTAAATATAGAAGAACAACAGTCACGTCCATTCGTGAAGAGTTATGATGAATAGACACTTCTTTTGAAATTTAAATTTTAAACTCAACTGACACCATGTCGACATGGAGTACTTGGGCATGTCGACATCCCAAAGGATTTTTAGGTGTTTTGATTTTCTTTGAAAATAACTTTTATTTTATATTAAAACTATTTTATACTTTATAAATATACTTGACTATAGTTAAAATTCGTAAGTAAATACAGAGAATAATATATATATATATATATATATATATAGAATTTAACTATAATTTTATATTTAAATCTAAGTATAAATATTAAAAGTTAAATATATTATATTAAAAGATAGTTTAAAATCAGGAGTATTTTGACTTTGAAATTAAAGGTGATTTTGAGGCTAAAATGGTTTAAAATCAGGATAGAGGTTTTTGATGCTTTTAAAACGAAGGTTTTGAAATCATTTGAAAACAAGATATAATTTTGAAAAATCATTTTGAATAAAAAGTTAGTGGATACAAAATAATGTTCCACTAGATTTTTCGTAGATTCCATCCTACTTAAGGTTCCATCCCTTTAACAGGCTCAAAGTGGTTTCCTCTAACGACCCGAAATTTTCGAAGCCGAAAATTCCAGATTGTTATGAAAAAGAAGAAAGAGATAGAAGAAGAAGAACAGATACATCAACAACTCACATTCGTAGCGGATAAAATATAATAATAAATAATAACAGTCTACAAAAGAATATTATACCAGTCAATTACATTTTAATACATCAGAGTTTCACATATACACAATCACTGAATATACACAATTATCATCTCACAGATTTACAATAGCATAACACAGCGGAAATATTCTATACGTTCCTGTCATTCTGCTCACCTCCTTAGCTCCAGAACGTCCTTACCTGAAAATTTGTAATACTCGGTCTGACCCGAGCATTACACCAAAGTAACACCCGGGACAGGCTGGAAACCAGCGTGAGTAAACCCAACTAACAAGGAATACCAAGCAAACAACTTAAATAAACCCGGGTAACTTATATCAATTCATAAGCTCAAATTATTATAGACAACATTTAGCCCACATATAAGTTTCTAAATACCAAAGATTTAGATTTTAAAACAGCCCAATACCTCCAAATCACTTCACTCCAGTATAGATTTACATATCAATCTATAAAAATTCGAAGTGGTTTCGGGTATTTCCTAATACCTGATCCCGGGCTCTTCGAGTCTTATCATCCTAACCCAAGTTATCCAAAATGAAATACACAACATGTCATATTGGAGATATCAACTCATTCAAAGAATTCAATACCATTCAATCATCCATAAGCAAAACTTAATAACATACAAATCAATTGAATTAATTCTAATTGAATTTCAAACCTCAATCACTTGGATTCCTTTATTAACATTAATTAATTCCAAATCAATTAATTAGTCAACCCATCATTATTCATCTTAATTAATCACCCTGGATTAATTATTTTCCAGTTACATTCATGTAATTATCTTTGTTTAATTACACGATATTAAATTATTCTTAACCAAAATCAATAAGTAAATCTTAATTACTTCATAAATTAATTAACTATATTAATTACATTAATACTTAATTACTTATACTAATTAATTTCTCATAAGTCTCTTATTATGGATTAATCAGTTTTAATTTACTGATCTTTATTTATGCCATTAATTATATAAATTAATGATTTCCCATTTACATTTCAATTTATCCTAATTTAATTACATTAAATAATTAGTCATTAATTAAACAACAATATCAATCATTTTGGATTTATCTCAACCTATAATTAATGTCTTTTTATTTACTTCACTAAATAAATTGATTACTCGTTAATTAATTATCTTAATTAATCCCTTGATAAATTCCACAATGCAATTATATTATATTAATTACATAAAGTAATTACTAATCAAACCATCCAATGACTATTCTGAATTACTTGCACTTAATTAAATAACTTAAAATTTAATCAATTAATCCATTTTAATTACCCTACCCTTTTAGTGAATCACAAATCAGTAAGCCCTTAGTAACTTTAAAATGGAAACATTTTCTTATTTATGTTTTAAGTTAAAACAACTTAAAACCCTCAATACTTCGAGTTAAGCAATAATTAACTCGAGAACCAACCAAAACCAAAATCAACAGATCATCAATTCACAGTGCACAACAAATCATTTCAATCATTCAACCAAATATTTAAATTTAACCATTTAAATTTAAATAAAAATCCAACAGAGTGAGATTTACTCACCTTTGCTTTTACTTGCAACCCACTTCAAAATTGCCTCGGTTTCCTTGATTTTTGACCTTTTATAAATAATTAGATGGTTTTATTAACATGTGAAATAATCTCTAAGTAATTTATCGTTCAATGAATTAAATTGACCAATAATTTAGTTTAAACAATCATTTAGTCTTATAACGAATAAATTGATTTTTTAAACAGGTTTCCTTAAAATAAATAAATTTTTACTAACAAAAATATTTAAATAGATTAATTAAATATATTAGTTTCCATAATACATCATTCATTTCTTTCTTTACTATACTAGTAAATTTAAAATAACATATATACGTTTCCCTGCTTATATTTAAATTACCTATGTAGATGTGTGTGTATATATATTTTTTATTATTAAAGAAAAGAAATTCAATACCTCTCTGCCTCACACATTGCTTCGCACGAAGCAGCTGCCATTCACGCGAGCGCCACTGCCAAAAATGCTTCGGCAACCGAACCCACATCGCCGAGTATCGCTGCCACTACAACGAACTTCCCTCTCCAATCGCGAGCCACCACTGCACCTCGTCGCTGCCTTGCCTACCTTGAACCCTAAACCCCCAACTGCCTCGCCTCGCAACACATCTCAGCTGTCGATCGAACGACCTCGCGAAACCATCGGCGCCTCGTTCCCCTCGAGTTCGAGTCGAAGTCGAAAACCCCCATGCTCCAGTGCGACACGCCCTAAATTGCAAACACCCCGCATCGCCTCTTCCTTCACGAAATTTTCTTCGATTCGAATTGGGAGTAAGATGCGGCCATTTCTTTCCTCGGCTATGATTTTGATTTTGATGAGGTCGGCTTCGGCCATTTTTTTTCCGATTCTGCTTGAAGATTTGAGAAAAAAGAGGGGGAATGGAATGAAATATAAGAGGGTGGAAAGCTTCTTGAGCACGACATTGTAAAAGAAAATATCTTGCTAATTAAATTTAATTATATTATAAACTTACAAAATGTCTCGTTAAGCATAACGCGAAATTCCGAACCCCGAATCAAACATGCCGACAGGTTTTTATAAGGTTTTACCCGTATTCCAAACACCATAGAACGTGTTTCGGAGGCTAATTTGATCGTATGCGTGAGTTACGGAAATAAAAGATCAATTTTAAATTAAATCGATTAAATAGTTCTAAGCGTTTGAGCTGCCAGGGTCAAACGACATCTCCGATCGCTACGAAAATTGAAATCCGATAACAACTAACTATTACGGATCCAATGGAACTGGTTTCGTCGAATTCCGAGGTTGTTCCCCGGAAGGCTATTTTTAAATTCGATTTAAACGTTATATTATTAAAATTGAACAACCCACCTTTAAACTAAGATTCTACCATTCTATTATCATCAGTATCATCATTATAAGTTTTATAAGCCTTCAAATTATGTTAAACAGACATAGAAATTTCAGATTCGACAATTTACCTAATTTCAATTATTAAATTCAATATTTAAACCATATAATTCAATGATTTAATTATCAAGTAAATATTGATATCTGGAATTTAAGTTAAAATTAACTTTTAAATATTTCAAAATCAATTAACTATTCCAATTTAAATTGTTAAAATTCTCGGGTCGTCACATTCCTTCCCCCTAAAAGAATTTCGTCCCCGAAATTACCGATTAGGAAGAATGGACCAATACCCTTTTACCATTCCCCAAAACTAACAGTTTTATCAATATGCTACCAACTATCTTTTAATAAAAACCCACTATCACATCAACCAACTTCCCCAAACCTTCTACAGTTTCCAACAACTTTATTTTACTTCACTTATTCAAATATAATTAAAAATTCAAATTTAAATTATCAGAACTTTTCCAAAAAAATTTCCAACGCCCTAAGTTTCCGAAATTTTTTGCCAACGACTCCTTCATGCGGCTAGCTCAGTACTACTACAAAAGGCCTCTACGGGCTCCCAAATTCCAAAAGAAAACAAAAGCCAAGTGGCTAGATCAAAAACCCAATCCAATTTCATACAGAAATTTAAATACATACCTTTTTGTCGGGCAATTCAAATTTATCCTTTGGAATCAAATCCAATTTTCTTTCCCTTTAATACCTGCATATCTTACTTAGCAATAATATTCAATCGTAACATTCTCAATCATTTTATACATTTTCTTACATAGGTTTCATACCCACTTTTATTCAAATTAGTTCTTCCTATTACCATATGATTTCAATTTGTCTTCAATTCTGAATATTATATTTTACCTTTCATGTTTAACTGATTCATATTAGTATCATCTACTAATTTACTTTAATTTCTAATTTGAAATTGTTTTGTCATTAAAAATTTTTTTTCCAAAAATTTCAAAAAAATTCTAACTCCCAAAATTTCCGAATTTTTTTGGCAGAGTCTCCTTTGTACGGAGGAGCTCTTGCAATTTGGTAAGAGATATAAATATGTATACATCGACCTACACGGTCGGAAAAAGCAAAAACAGTTCATATTTCCTATTTTTATTGCGTAGGCGTACCTTATTTAGTAATTTAAGCATGCGGCTTATTTATTCTAGCAAATAGCGCAACCAAATCCAACCAAATGGCTTCCCGGTACCTGTACTTACTCAATTTACACATATAACCACTATATATGAAGACTATAACATTTCTCTTATTTAAACAATTATAACACTTCAATTCTAAAAGAAATTCATTCAAAATAACTTCCTCGAGCAATTTAGATGTATTCAAACTAATTCAATTGCTTTCAACCAATTCATAAGCCATTTTATACAATTTTAATGGTTTGCACCTCAATTTCTTACATTCAATTGATTTCTAATCAAAACAAGCTCATATTCACTTCAATTAATTCTAAAACCAATTTATTTAATTTCTATCAACTCACAGAAATTTAATTACTTTTGTTTACGCCTAACGTCAATTCATCTTACGCAATTTCGACGATATTTGCTTAATAGGGTATCCATTTCAATTTATAATTACTTTAAATTAATTTTCAACTCATTCTGTATTTAATTCCATTTCATTTCCAATTTATTTACCAACCATTCATTGCATTTCATTTCATTTCCACATTAGATTCATTCAAAACAATTTATTAAGCTTGGCACATTCAAACTTATAAATTAATGACCATTTCCAAATTAATTTAATCCAAGCTTTTATTTAATGGGCTTTCACTCTTATTCGAAGCCAAGCTTCCATAAATTTTAAACTTAAGTTAATTTACTTTTATTTATTCCAACATCGAACTTAAGTTTACTTTTATTTGATTCTCATTTAATCAAATTCCATTAAATTCAGTTAGCCCATCCCTTTTAAATTTTAATTTTAATTCACCTTCTCAATTTCCAAAATAATATCCAATCACATACTTAACTCATTAATACTTCAAATTAATATGCCCCCGAGCTTAAGTTCAGTCTGATAATCCAATTCCAGTCACAACTTTGATTTAGTTTTTATTCAATCAGACTTCATCCATTTATTATTTAACTCAATTAACCCATTTTAAATTTTTTAAATTTACTTAATTCGTTATCGAATTTATTTTATTAATACAAGGCCATTCTCAATTTATTTCTATTCACTTGGGTTTTGTTTTGCAACTCAAACCATTTCTATTATAATCACTTCTCTTATATCCAATTTACTTGCAAATTTCATTAAATATTATTCAAATCACCCTTGAATTTTATTTGTAATTCAAACCATCACAATTTTCGATCCAACTCTATTTGTTTATTTAATTATTTATATTTTCATAACATCTCTACTTATTTAATTCATTATCAAACCCAAGTTGAATTCTATTTACAATTCGAATTCATTTCAAAACTCCATTACTAACTCACAATCCATTTTATTTAACTGAGTTAAATTTTGTTAACATACTCTATCAAATAATTATTTAACAAATTAGCTTACCTCCAACTTTTATATCAATATTCGATTTTATTACAAAAATCACCTTATTAAACTTTTCCCGAATTCAAATTTTATTTTATAATTCCAGTTTCGATTTCCTTTCATCTTTCAAAATTCCAACACCTTAATTTAAAAATTTTAGAAATGCTTTTAAATTCAGATCATACTAATAAAATAGCTCTTTAAAAAAATACTTCTTATAACTCGACGTCTCAACCAGTACATCCTTGTTCTCAAAGAAATTCGGTCATACGTTGATCAGGCGTAAGAGCGAAAATCTACAAGTGCTTGGCAGACCCGTTTTCAACATCCAGTGAAAATACTTTTGAAAATAATTTTATTGGAAATATTGAAAGCATTTTGAAATAGAGAAAATATCTTTGGTGAGAATGCTTTGGAAATCATCACCCCCATCCATGGTCGCGGTTTCATCCAGGGTTACGTTGCCATCGCAGCAAAAGTCCATGTAACCGCAGGTTCTCCGTGGCCTCTCGATTACACCATGGAACCCACAACAGATCACAGTTACATTCCAGGGTTACGTTACCATCACAGCAAAAGTCCATGTAACTACAGGCTCTCTGCGGCCTCTGATTTTCACTGTCGAAATGAAACTTCTCCACTCCTACATAGGTCGCAGTCTACCGATATAAAATCAAACGCACACTGTTGGCTCTCAGCGGCACACACGACTTTCGCTATGTTATACCATAGGTCGCAGTCTACCGATATATAATCAAACGCAAACTGTTGGCTCTCAGCGGCACACACGACTTCCGCTATGGTATACACTACTCAAAATCCCCAGGAACTAGTTTTGGCCGGACTCCTCACAAGATCAACTTTAGAACCCCCTTGGGGCTCAAGGCAGCACCACCCGGTGGTACTCTTGAGAAGTTCATTTCAAGGGAGCGCCTTTTTCCCCAGAGCCATCATCAAAACACATTATGCTATACATATATAGTATCTTCAAATCATACACCTAATATGATCTCATACAAGGCCCCTTTACACAAAATCAATTATTACAAAATCGATAATTCTCAAACTTGGCTTTCCAATTTCAAATATTGATTTTACCCAAAAATCAAAAGCCTTTCCAAATTCAAAGGTTCGCAAAACCTTTTCCAAAATCCTCATAAGATCCTTTATATATATAAATATATATATATATATATATATATATATATATATATATATATATATAATCCTTGATAAAAATCTTTGGATCATCTTAAACCTGTATAAAACTCCTTTTATACTTCAAACACTTTCAAAGATTCTTCCTTCCAGCAATAGTTCAATAAGGGGATTTTTATCTTATATAACAAAGATATATAACTTTGTTTATTCAAAATCAAATATTCAAATTTGATTACTCTTTCCAATATCAATTTCATTCAAATCCGTACGATGTACATATATCATCAGTACGCTATACCAGCCTGATCGCTCGCTCGATCACACAATTTCACTTTCGAACTAGTATCGTCCACCCGACTTCCTAGTGCGGACACATATCTGGTTTCTTGATTAGAAACCGTCATTCTCCTTGCATAGCCATAACTAAGATAGAGAATATCCAAAACCAATCAATAATCCATATCCAGGTTCGCCGTCAAAAATCGAGTGAAAAATCCCACTCGGATCGATATAACTATCTTGAAATTCTATGCTCGAATCTGGATCAAATCACTATGCGAATAGAATAATATACGTACATCCTACGTATTTATTTCCATTGATTATCAGCCAAATCAATTTCCTTTCTATTCACATTTCCTTTAATTTCCCATTCACTTATTTACAATTGCCTTAATCCCCATTTGGAATATCACTTCAATTCTTATTTCAATTGGGTATTTAATCAATAACAGTTTGAACTCCGACCAGTTTATATTTAGAAAATAGCTTGAAAAATTTAAAAACAGATAAGTAGTTGAAAAATAATTATTAGTTTACAAAATAGCTATAAAATAGTTAACTAATTGTAAAATAGTCGGAAAATAGTTGAATAGTTTCAAAAAATTTAGATAATTGCAAAATAGTTGTAAAATAGAAATTAGTTTGTGAAATAGTTGAAAAATAGTAATTAGTTTAGAAAATAGTTGAAAAATGGTTAGATTGCTCCAAAATAATTGTAAAATAAGTATAAAATAATCTGGCTTTAAGAAAAAAGGTCGTATATACTAAATAGCTTGGAAAATAAGTTGATATTAAAACAATTTATATTGAAAATAGTTCAGAGTCAAAACTGTTCATTTTCCCATTTATTCAATTTAAATTCCCACTTCCATTTGAATTGACCCAATTCCAATTTAAATAAGTCCAATTTCCATTGGATTTAGTTTATTCCCAATTCAAGTTGAATTAATTCTCAATTTCTTTCCAACTTCAAACCAAATTCCATTTGATTATTACTTATTCAACTTTATTTACAGTCCCAAATTATTCAAATAAATTTGGACTAACTTCGAATTAAATCCACTTCAATTTCAAATCATCTCCACATAAGTTTAAAACTTGCATCAATATGGGTTTCACATCACATTCCAAGGAAAATTCAAAATTCAACCTTAGAGTTTATTTTCATATTTATTTCCTTTACACACCAGGCTACTTTTAAATTTTTAAACCACCCTTGGTTTAATTTCAAAACAAATCCCTTAAAATCTTACAAACATTCCTTGTTTTAAAATAAGACTATATTCAAAATAGTCTGAATTATATTATTTGTTATTTCTTGAACTCCTTGAATCAATTGATTGTTTCTAGGCCTAGGGTTTAAATCTTTCAAATTTTAAACCTACTTTAATTTAGAAGTTATACTCATCTTATGAATTTACTTCATTTGGCTTACTTAATAACAAATATATCATTATTAAACTCAATAACTATTTATAACAATACCCAAGGTTATTATATCTAGATGTCAATTCCTTTTTATAAAATTCTTACTTCTATAAATTCAAGATTGAATTTCAGTTTGAATCCATTTCAAACTTACCTTTATTTAAAGCTTTTAAACAATTTAATTTCTGAACTCTAATTTTGGAATTTCATTTTCAATTAATTAAAATTTAATTTGGTTGTATTATATTAGTTCTTAATTTAATTTCAATAATTTAACAACGAATCGCCCAAATATTTATTAGAATGAAATATTGCTTTATATATCAAAATATACTTTTATATAAAATCATTTAAAACCTTTATATAAGAAAATAACAAGTACGCTCTCATATATATATATATATATATATATATGTCTATGTATATATACTCAACTCATTTTAGAGTACTTTTGGACTCTATTTAATGAGTAATCCCCACCAGAGCCAAGGTTCTCGCTTAACCTGGCTCTGATACCAAATTGTAACGACCCGAAATTTTCGAAGCCAAAACTTCCATATAGTTATGAAAAAGAAGAAAGAGATAGAAGAAGAAGAAGAACAGATACATCAACAACTCACATTCGCAGCGGATAAAATATAATTGTGACGCCCCACTCCGAGAGCCTCGTTAACAAAGAGTATTACATAGATAATACTGTCGGCTAACGCGGACAATAGAGTATAATGGAAGCGACCATGTGCAATCTTACCTTAACTATTCACTAAATATGTCGAAAAGTAGAAACACATTAAAATTCGACCTATTCAATAAATATTTAAAGCAAAACTACAATGGCTATAGGATCTATCAGAAGAAAATATAACAACTCAAATGTAATATACATCACAGAACAGTCGATTATAATATACACATACACAGATACACCACAGAGTATACAAAATAATACATGTCAAGTGGTACAGGAGACCACCATATACAGACGAGACGAAAGAGTATAAATCAGAGTTATAACAGATAAGGACTACAAAAGACGCTATAACAAAATGAAGCTAGCGAATAGTCCATGCGGAAGCAAAATAGGCTAAGTCCCCAAAAGCACCTAACCTGAAACATCTCGGTCTGACCCGAGTATAAAATACACGGGTCAGTCTAGATAACAAATCAGTTAGATAAACTGAACACTAATAAACCTGCAAGGTCATACAGTATAATAAATATCTCTAGGGGAGATAACACAATCATCAACAAGAGATGAATCATATAGAACAAGCCTCATATCATCGGCAACATATAGAAACAAAGGATACAAATATCCCAAAACAAGCCAATAGGCAAATAAACAAATACCAATAAGGTATACAAGTTCCACAAGGTAAACGCTATACTCCATGCGGCTCAAAAAGACCAATACCGAAGGGCGATACCAAGGGAATATACATATCAATGAAACATCATAAAATTTGCTCGAGCTCAGTACTGTACAAACAAGGATCCATGAGCCCGAAGACTCCAAACCCAAGTATCACCCATGCGGCACATAAGGCTAACATCAGAGCGAAACTATATAGGGCAACAAACCCGAAGGCACACACCCGAAGGCAACATACCCGAAGGCAACAAACCTAGGGAGACAGTCCGAAGACACTATCCCAGAGGCAACAAACCGTAGTGGTGAAGGTCGAAGACCCAGTACTGGACACCACTAACTGGCTGAATGTGTCACAACTCTCGAAAAGGAATCCGAAAAGTGTTAAAGTATGTCCCATAACCACTCGTTCGCACTAAACGGTTTACTATCCGTCAGTCCCTTTCACACTCAAAGCAGTACAAAGTTTACCTCATATTATCGATAAACCAAACCCGAAGGTCAAAACAATCAATCGAATAGGTCGAGGATTAATCGGAAAGATAAACGCACAGATTCATGGTCCGTGTTTTGCCCAACCATTTAATCACCCTTCCACTTCGTTCGAAGTGCGAAAGTGTGTGTGTTTTAAATAGAATTTATAAATTAGAGAAACGAACTTTTAAATGCGATTCGAGAGATTATTTTATAAAGACCCGTGTATTAAAATTAAAAGGAACCATCAAAGTCAAAACAATTGATAATCATACATAGGATCATCATGAATCGATTCAAATTGAAAATTCAATCCCAAAAGGCAAAGTGGGCTGAAACAGCAGGTTCAGTCGACTGAACAGAGTTTTCAGTCGACTGACCCTATACCCGGAAAATTTTCCAGGTTCAGGAAACTTTCTGTTTCCAGGTTCAGTCGACTGTGCAGAGTTTTTCAGTCGACTGAATCATGCCTGGAAACTCTCGGGTATCAGGTTCAGTCGACTGTGCAGAGTTTTCAGTCGACTGAATCATGCCTGGGCTGTTTTCCAGCCTTATTCAAATGAAGAGCAAACTCTCCCAAAATGCAATCGGACGAACATTGGCTCTAAGGGCTTATGCCAATCGACAACCCGGCCCTATATGTTCCTCGATGCATCACCAAAACATGATTAAAACATCAAAGTTAGGATTTCAAAGATTTGAACCCAAAACACTAAAAATTGGAATATTCCCCAATTCAACCCAAACCAATTGCAAGTGCATATGAACAAGGTGTTAGGAATTCATACCTAACATCAATGAAATCAAGAGAAGTAGATGTGAGTTCAAAACTCACATTTTTACACAAAACAAAGAAGATGAAGAAGCACAATTGCAAGGGATCAACCAACTACACTCCACTTCAACACTACAAGCTTCAATCTAGAATCAAAAGCAAGTATTTCCTAAGTTAGGGTTAGGAAATTACTGAAATTGAAGAGGAGAAAAGATGGAGAAGGTGGAGATGAACTTACCAATGGATTCTCTTTGATTTTGGAGCAAGAATCAAGTTACAAAGGAGAAACTAGGGCTTGCTAATTTCTATTTCTCTTTCCTTTCCCCCATTTCAGTTTTTGGTTTAAGAAATGAAATGAAATGAAGATGAAATGAAGAGAAGGGTTGAGCTAGGGGATTAAGTGAGCTAGTGGGCTGAACCCAACCCCAAACCCAATAGGAAAAGTAGCCAAAATTTCACAAACTCCAAACATATCAAAGATTATACTCAAAAAGATCGCAAACGCCATTTTGGACTCAATGGAAATGGTTTCGAGGTCCAATTCGGCCATTTGCAGAAAGTAACATTTCGGACCCCAAAATCCGAATAACGACGCTATATTTAAATCAAACATTTAAATATAAAATCGTTAAATATGCGGGTTATTACAGATCTTCCCTCCTTACAAAATTGCGTCCCCGCAATTCCTAGAGACGATATTTGTAGCAACTACATACATACAACATACAAAAGAAAGAATAAACTTTAGACACAGAAATAGACTTACCATTACGAAGCAAGGATAGAAAACCTGGATAAGATCGCTCGATATACTCTCTGGTTTCCCAAGTACAATCATTGGGATTAGCGGACCATTGAACTTTAACGAGCGGCACGTCCTTGTTCCGAAGGTGTCGCACCTCCGTGTCAAGCACGCGAATAGGTTGCTATACAATAGATAAGTCCGGTGAGATCTCAAGCTCTTGCAAATCAGGAGAATCAATTATAGAATTCGATTCTCGAAGACACTTCCGAAGTTGCGAGACGTGAAACACGTCATGAATGCCAGATAAATGAGCTGGAAGTGAAATTCTATAAGCCACATGGCCAATACGTTCAGTAATAGAAAACAGTCCTATATAACGAGGAGCCAATTTTCCAGTCGCACTGAAACGCATAACCCCTTTCAAGGAGAAACACGAATAAAAACAAGATCGTCGATCGAGAACTCGAGAGGCTTCCTACGGTTGTCCGCGTAGGATTTCTGGCGACTCTGTGCCTCTTTCATCCTCAATCGAATAAGATCAATCTTCTCAGAAGAATGACGAACAAAGTCCGGGCTAAGAATAAGCTTCTCCCCAGATTCCAACCAACAAGAAGGTGATCGACATGGCCTTCCGTATAAGGCTTCGAAAGGAGCCATACCGATACTAGACTGAAAACTATTGTTGTAGAAGAACTCTACAAGAGGTAGGTGATCCTCCCAACAACCACCGAAATCAAAAATACAAATACGGAGAAGATCTTCCAAAATACGATTCACCCGTTCAGTCTGTCCGTCAGACTGCGGATGATAAGCTGTAGAAAAATTAAGCTTTGTTCCCAAAGCTTGCTGAAGACTCTTCCAAAAATGACTCGTGAATAAAGGATCATGATCACTCACAATAGAACTAGGAACACCGTGAAGTCTCACGATTTCCTTGACATACAACTTGGCCAAATGCGAAGCTGTCCTATTAGACTTAATAGGGACAAAATGAGCAAACTTGGTGAGGCGATCAACAATAACCCAAATACTAGAATGACCTGATCTCGAACGAGGTAGGCCGTCAATAAAATCCATAGAAATTTGATCCCACTTCCACAATGGAATCTCAAGAGGTTGAAGAAGTCCAGAAGGACGCTGATGTTCGGCCTTCACACGTTGACATGTCATGCAGTTGCTCACATAACTCGCCACATCGCGCTTCATGCCTTCCCAATAATAAAGACGATGCATATCGGCATACATCTTACTACTACCGGGATGAATGGTATACTTAGAACGATGGCAATCATCAAGAATGTCATGCCTAAGTGCAAAATCAGAAGGCACAAAAAGACGGTTCTTCTTACGAAGACACCTATGAGAATCAATGCTAAAATCTTGCAACGCCTCATCACAAGATCCAGACTCACAAAACTGAATAAAATGCAACAAATCAGGATCACGCCGCTGAGCATCGGCAATACGATCCAATAAAATAGGTCGAGCTCCCAAACTAAATAATAGAATAGGAGAATCAGAAGATGAACCTCGATCACGAATTTCACAAAAAGATAGAGTCTCAAGAATTTTCCATTCGGCAAGCATCATAGAAATAACAGCCGAATGTTTACGACTAAGCGCATCTGCAACACGATTACCCTTACCAGGGGTAAACTGGATATCAAAGTCATAGGAAGCAAGAAACTCGAGCCAACGCTGTTGTCTCATATTGAGTTCCTTCTGAGTAAACAAATACTTCAAAGATTTATGATCGGTATAGAGAATGAAGCGCTCGCCCAATAAATAATGTCGCCAAATCTTCAAGGCAAAGACAATGGCGGCTAACTCAAGATCATGAGTGGCATAGCGAACTTCATTCGGACGCAGTTGCCTAGAAGCATAAGCAACCACCCGATCTCTCTGCATAAGCACAGCACCGAGACCACTACCACAAGCATCGGTGTAGACAACAAGATCATGATTCCCTTCGGGAACCACAAGAATAGGAGCATTAGTGAGAAGTTCTTTCAATGTCTGAAAGGTAGCTTCACACTTGTCGGACCAAATAAAACGAATGCCTTTCCGAGTAAGGCTTGTGAGAGGAAGCACAACACGGGAAAAGTTCTTAATGAACCGCCGGTAATAACCCGCCAATCCAAGGAAACTACGAATCTCATGCACATTCTCAGGCCTCTTCCAATACTGGATGGCTTCGATCTTTGAGGGATCGACAGAAATGCCATCGGAAGATACAACATGGCCTAAGAACTTAACCTTATTCTCCCAAAAGTAGCACTTGGAGAATTTGGCTTTAAGCAGATGACGACGAAGAGTACTCAAGACAATTCTCAAGTGATTAGCATGCTCAGCTTCAGACTTAGAATAAATAAGGATATCATCAATGAAGACAAGAACAAACTTATCGAGATATTCCCGGAATACCCGATTCATGAGGTCAACAAAGAAAGCAGGAGCGTTCGTCAAACCGAACGGCATAACGAGCCACTCAAAAGAACCATAACGAGTGCGGAAAGCGGTAAGAGGTATGCTATCCTCCGCGACTCGTAACTGATGAAAACCTGTGGCAAGGTCAAGCTGAGAAAAGACCTTGGCACCACTCAATAGATCGAACATATCATCGATCCTAGGGAATGGATACCTATTTCTAATGGTCAACTCGTTAAGCTTGCGATAGTCAATGCAAAGCCTAAGAGTTCCATCAGACTTCTTCACAAAAACGACCGCGGATCCTTACGGAGAAAAACTGGACTGAATCAACTGCTTGGACTCGAGCTCTAAAAGCTGCTTCTTGAGTTCCTCATTTTCCTTTGTAGACATCCTCGTGGGAGGACGACTAACTGGCTGTGTGCCTGGAATGAGATCAATGCGGAACTCAATTGCCCGTTTGGGTGGCAAACCCGAAACAGGTTCAAAAACATCAGAAAAGTCACAAGCAATAGGAATACGAGATACATCATCACCATCTCGCAGAGAATACAAAGCCATCTCGGAATTATCCACATCCCGAAGAATAAGAGATAACTGAGAAGGTGAATCAGGATGACAAAGATATAAAATTCTCTCGGAACAAATAATCCTGGCATCGTACCTCACTAGCCAGTCCATACCAAAAATCATATCAAAACCCAAATGAGAAACAACATGCAGATTCGCATGGAAAGAAAAGCCACATAAAACAATCTCAATATCGTCACAAAGCAAACTAAGGGTCGCGGATCCCCTAATAGGATTCGCAATCCTTAAAGAAGTAACCATACAAGAAACATCCAAAGATAAATCATCTACAAGCTTCTTCGATACGAAAGAATGTGAAGCACCCGTATCGAAAAGAACTCGTATACTATGATCATGAAATAGAATTGAACCCTCCAAAATAGATGGAGTCATACCTTTGGATTGAGAAGGACCTCCAGAAGCATTAGCCACATTGAGCTTGCCAGATTTTGCATTAGCAGGAGCAGTAGGACAAGCAGAAACATGATGACCTTCCTTCTTGCAATTACGGCAGAAGAGAGGCTTTGGACAAGCTCGAATAATATGATCCGGAGAACCACAATTAAAACACTTTCGAACGAAAGGTGTTCCGGAAGATTGAGGCTGAGAGCTAGGACCACCGGTCTTCTTCTTCTTATAAGGAAAAGGCTTCTTCTGAATTGGAAACTGCTTCTTGTTGGGGTTTCTGGAAACCTCAACATCAACATCACTATCACACTCCTTCTCGACGGTCTCGAGATGAAGCGCCGAATCAACCAATTCCTCAAAAGAAAGTTTTAGCTGGAGCAACAAGGACTTCTTAAGATATTTCTTAAGGCCAGAAACAAACTTCAAATTCTTCTTATAAGAAGTGCTGATGAATTCAAGACCATACTGAGATAAAGCCTCGAATGATGCGACATATTTAGAAACAGAAGATTTCCCTTGCTTCAACTCAAGGAAGCGACGGGTCAATAAAACTTTTTCAGATTCAGGAACGAACTTGAGTTCAAATCGTCCCCGAAATTGAGTCCAAGAAAGAGTAGACTCATTAATTTCAGCTACAAGAAGCTCATACCAGTCAAGAGCACGCTCTTGTAATAAGCTAGAAGTTACAAGAACTCTATCATGGTCAGAAAGATCCATGCGAGAGAAAATACGCTCGCACGTGCGAAGCCAAGCTTGGACTTCAAGAACAGACTCGGAGCCCTTAAACGGCTTTCCTCCAAGATGAGCAAAATCACTGCACTGACGTGCAAAAGCAGACTTGCGAGGTGGAGACACTCGAGGAGGAACGGGAGGCTGAGTGCTCCTAAACAATTCCAAAAATTGATCAGCAGACATATATACGCCATCCGGATGCGAACCACTAGATTGCCCAGCATCCGAACGTCGACCCCTGCCTCTTCCAGACATAAGCTGAAAGTAAGATAAGAACAAGATTATTCACAAGGTAGATATTACAATATGGGATACTACGGAATAAAATGCATTCCTAGACGTATTTCCAATATCTATCTAACCTTGATGGAATAAAGAGACACGATGATTCAAGGATCTGTATCACTTGTACACTTTGATGTACCATAATATGTGCATCTATTCTGTGTTTATCATATTTTGTTCTGAACCTCGCTCTGATACCACGCTGTGACGCCCCACTCCGAGAGCCTCGTTAACAAAGAGTATTACATAGATAATACTGTCGGCTAACGCGGACAATAGAGTATAATGGAAGCGACCATGTGCAATCTTACCTTAACTATTCACTAAATATGTCGAAAAGTAGAAACACATTAAAATTCGACCTATTCAATAAATATTTAAAGCAAAACTATAATGGCTATAGGATCTATCAGAAGAAAATATAACAACTCAAATGTAATATACATCACAGAACAGTCGATCATAATATACACATACACAGATACACCACAGAGTATACAAAATAATACATGTCAAGTGGTACAGAAGACCACCATATACAGACGAGACGAAAGAGTATAAATCAAAGTTATAACAGATAAGGACTACAAAAGACGCTATAACAAAATGAAGCTAGCGAATAGTCCATGCGGAAGCAAAATAGGCTAAGTCCCCAAAAGCACCTAACCTGAAACATCTCGGTCTGACCCGAGTATAAAATACACGGGTCAGTCTAGATAACAAATCAGTTAGATAAAATGAACACTAATAAACCTGCAAGGTCATACAGTATAATAAATATCTCTAGGGGAGATAACACAATCATCAACAAGAGATGAATCATATAGAACAAGCCTCATATTATCGGCAACATATAGAAACAAAGGATACAAATATCCCAAAACAAGCCAATAGGCAAACAACAAATACCAATAAGGTATACAAGTTCCACAAGGTAAACGCTATACTCCATGCGGCTCAAAAAGACCAATCCCGAAGGGCGATACCAAGGGAATATACATATCAATGAAACATCATAAAATTTGCTCGAGCTCAGTACTGTACAAACAAGGATCCATGAGCCCGAAGACTCCAAACCCAAGTATCACCCATGCGGCACATAAGGCCAACATCAGAGCGAAACTATATAGGGCAACAAACCCGAAGGCACACACCCGAAGGCAACATACCCGAAGGCAACAAACCTAGGGAGACAGTCCGAAGACACTATCCCAGAGGCAACAAACCGTAGTGGTGAAGGTCGAAGACCCAGTACTGGACACCACTAACTGGAGGAATGTGTCACAACTCTCGAAAAGGAATCCGAAAAGTGTTAACGTATGTCCCATAACCACTCGTTCGCACTAAACGGTTTACTATCCGTTAGTCCCTTTCACACTCAAAGCAGTACAAAGTTTACCTCATATCATCGATAAACCAAACCCGAAGGTCAAAACAATCAATCGAATAGGTCGAGGATTAATCGGAAAGATAAACGCACAGATTCATGGTCCGTGTTTTGCCCAACCATTTAATCACCCTTCCACTTCGTTCGAAGTGCGAAAGTGTGTGTGTTTTAAATAGAATTTATAAATTAGAGAAACGAACTTTTAAATTCGATTCAAGAGATTATTTTATAAAGACCCGTGTATTAAAATTAAAAGGAACCATCAAAGTCAAAACAATTGATAATCATACATAGGATCATCATGAATCGATTCAAATTGAAAATTCAATCCCAAAAGGCAAAGTGGGCTGAAACAGCAGGTTCAGTCGACTGAACAGAGTTTTCAGTCGACTGACCCCATACCCGGAAAATTTTCTAGGTTCAGGAAACTTTCTGTTTCCAGGTTCAGTCGACTGTGTAGAGTTTTTCAGTCGACTGAATCATGCCTGGAAACTCTCGGGTTTCAGGTTCAGTCGACTGTGCAGAGTTTTCAGTCGACTGAATCATGCCTGGGCTGTTTTCCAGCCTTATTCAAATGAAGAGCAAACTCTCCCAAAATGCAATCGGACGAACATTGGCTCTAAGGGCTTATGCCAATCGACAACCCGGCCCTATATGTTCCTCGATGCATCACCAAAACATGATTAAAACATCAAAGTTAGGATTTCAAAGATTTGAACCCAAAACACTAAAAATTGGAATATTCCCCAATTCAACCCAAACCAATTGCAAGTGCATATGAACAAGGTGTTAGGAATTCATACCTAACATCAATGAAATCAAGAGAAGTAGATGTGAGTTCAAAACTCACCTTTTTACACAAAACAAAGAAGATGAAGAAGCATAATTGCAAGGGATCAACCAACTACACTCCACTTCAACACTACAAGCTTCAATCTAGAATCAAAAGCAAGTATTTCCTAAGTTAGGGTTAGGAAATTACTGAAATTGAAGAGGAGAAAAGATGGAGAAGGTGGAGATGAACTTACCAATGGATTCTCTTTGATTTTGGAGCAAGAATCAAGTTACAAAGGAGAAACTAGGGCTTGCTAATTTCTATTTCTCTTTCCTTTCCCCCATTTCAGTTTTTAGTTTAAGAAATAAAATGAAATGAAGATGAAATGAAGAGAAGGGTTGAGCTAGGGGATTAAGTGAGCTAGTGGGCTGAACCCAACCCCAAACCCAATAGGAAAAGTAGCCAAAATTTCACAAACTCCAAACATATCAAAGATTATACTCAAAAAGATCGAAAACGCCATTTTGGACTCAATGGAAATGGTTTCGAGCTCCAATTCGGCCATTTGAAGAAAGTAACATTTCGGACCCCAAAATCCGAATAACGACGCTATATTTAAATCAAACATTTAAATATAAAATCGTTAAATATGCGGGTTGTTACAATAATAATAAATAATAACAGTCTACAAAAGAATATTATAACAGTCGATTACATTTTAACACATCAGAGTTTCACATATACACAGTCACTGAATATACACAATTATCATCTCACAGATTTACAATAGTATAACACAGCGAAAATATTCTATACGTTCCTACCATCTGGCTCACCTCCTTAGCTCCAGAACGTCCTTACCTGAAAATTTGTAATACTCGGTCTGACTCGAGCATTACACCAAAGTAACACCCGGGCCAGGCTGGAAACCAGCATGAGTAAACCCAACTAACAAGGAATACCAAGCAAACAACTTAAATAAACCCGGGTAACTTATATCAATTCACAAGCTCAAATTATTATAGACAACACTTAGCCCATATATAAGTTTCTAAATACCAAAGATTTAGTTTTTAAAACAGCCCAATACCTCCAAATCACTTCACTCCAGTATAGATTTACATATCAATCTATAAAAATTCGAAGTGGTTTCGGGTATTTCCTAATACCCGATCCCGGTCTCTTCAAGTCTTATCATCCTAACCCAAGTTATCCAAAATGAAATACACAACATGTCATATTGGAGATATCAACTCATTCAAAGAATTCAATACCATTCAATCATCCATAAGCAAAGCTTAATCACATACAAATCATTCAATTAATTCTAATTGAATTTCAAACCTCAATCACTTAGATTCCTTTATTAACATTAATTAATTCCAAATCAATTAATTAGTCAACCCATCATTATTCATCTTAATTAATCACCCTGGATTAATTATTTTCCAGTTACATTCATTTAATTATCTTTGTTTAATTACACGATATTACATTATTCTTAACCAAAATCAATAAGTAAATCTTAATTACTTCATAAATTAATTAACTATATTAATTACATTAATACTTAATTACTTATACTAATTAATTTCTCATAAGTCTCTTATTATGGATTAATCAGTTTTAATTTACTGATCTTTATTTACACCATTAATTATATAAATTAATAATTTCCCATTTGCATTTCAATTTATCATAATTTAATTACATTGAATAATTAATCATTAATTAAACCACGATATTAGTCATTTTGGATTTATCTCAACCTATAATTAATGTCTTTTTATTTACTTCACTAAATAAATTGATTACTCCTTAATTAATTATCTTAATTAATCCTTGATTAATTCCACAATGCAATTATATTATATTAATTACATTAAGTAATTACTAATCAAACCATCCAATGACTATTCTGAATTACTTACACTTAATTAAATAACTTAAAACTTAATCAATTAATTAATTCTAATTGAATTAATTAATTATCCATTTTAATTACCCTACCCTTTTAGTGAATCACAAATCAGTAAGCCCTTAGTAACTTTAAAATGGAAACATTTTCTTATTTATGTTTTAAGTTAAAACAACTTAAAACCCTCAATACTTCGAGTTAAGCAACAATTAACTCGAGAACCAACCAAAATCAACAGATCATCAATTCACAGTCCACAACAAATCAATTCAATCATTCAACCAAATATTTAAATTTAACCATTTAAATTTAAATAAAAATCTAGCAGAGTGAGATTTACTTACCTTTGCTTTTATTTGCAATCCACTTCAAAATTGCCTTGGTTTCCTTGATTTTTGACCTTGTATAAATAATTAGATGGTTTTATTAACATCTGAAATAATCTATAAGTAATTTATCATTCAATGAATTAAATTGACCAATAATTTAGTTTAAACAATCATTTAGTCTTATAACGAATAAATTGATTTTTAAAACAGGTTTCCTTAAAATAAATAAATTTTTACTAACAAAAATATTTAAATAGATTAATTAAATATATTAGTTTCCATAATACATCATTCATTTCTTTCTTTGCTATACTAGTAAATTTAAAATAACATATATACGTTTCCCTGCTTATATTTAAATTAACTATGTAGGTGTGTATATTTTTCTTTATTATTAAAGAAAAGAAATTCAATACCTCTCTGCCTCACACATTGCTTCGCACGAAGCAGCTGCCATTCACGCGAGCGCCACTGCCAAAAATGCTTCAGCAACCAAACCCACATCGCCGAGTATCGCTGCCACTACAACGAACTTCCCCCTCCAATCGCGAGCCACCACTGCACCTCGTCGTTGCCTTGCCTAGCTCGAACCCTAAATCCCCAACTGCCTCGCCTCGCAACACATCTCAGCTGTCGATCGAACGACCTCGCGAAACCATCGGCGCCTCATTCCCCTCGAGTTCGAGGCAAAGTTGAAAACCCCCATGCTCCAGTGCGACACGCCCTAAATTGCGAACACCACGCATCGCCTCTTCCTTCACGAAATTTTCTTCGATTCGAATTGGGAGTAAGATGCGGCCATTTCTTTGCTCGGCTATGATTTCGATTTTGATGAGGCCGGCTTCGGCCATTTTTTTTTTCGATTCTGCTTGAAGATTAGAGAATAAAGAGTGGGAATGGAATGAAATATAGGAGGGTGGAAAGGTTTTTGAGCATGACATTGTAAAAGAAAATATCTTGCTAATTAGATTTAATTATATTATAAACTTACAAAACGTCTCGTTAAGCATAACGCGAAAGTCCGAACCCCGAATCAGACATGCCGACAGGTGTTTATAAGGTTTTACCCGTATTTCGAACACCATAGAACGTGTTTCGGAGGCTAATTTGATTGTATGCGTGAGTTACGGAAATAAACGATCAATTTTAAATTAAATCGATTAAATAGTTCTAAGCGTTTGAGCTGCTAGGGTCAAACGACAACTCCGATCGCTACAAAAATTGAAATCCGATAACAACTAACTATTACGGATCCAATGGAACTGGTTTCGTCGAATTCCGAGGCTGTGCCTCGGAAGACTATTTTTAAATTTGATTTAAACGTTATATTATTAAAATTGAACAACCCACCTTTAAATTAAGCTTCTACCATTCTATTATCATCAGTATCATCATTATAAGTTTTATAAGCCTTCAAATTATTTTAAACAGACTTAGAAATTTCAGATTCGACAATTTACCTAATTTCAATTATTAAATTCAGTATTTAAACCATATAATTCAATGATTTAATTATCAAGTAAATATTGATACCTGGAATTTAAGTTAAAATTAACTTTTAAATATTTTCAAATCAATTAACTATTCCAATTTAAATTGTTAAAATTTCCGGGTCGTCACAATTCCATTCCACGAATAAATTGGATTTTAAGATGCCAGTGCTTTTCTATGAGTTTTAACAAAATTTTTAATTAAAGAATGAACTACTTGAATTCTTGAACTCTTGATAATCTTGATACTCATGAGTCTTCAATCTTGATATCTTTAATTTCTATACTGTACTGTCTTCATTCTTAGTACTTGCATGGTTAAATCCTGCATATACATATATATCTAAACTTATAATGTTAGTATTTATATTTTATAATCTATTCTAAGGTTGTTGTCATCAAAACCATCATCTCACGGACTAACAGATTGTTGGATTTGATGGTAGATTTGCGACGTGGCAACGATCAGAGGGTATAGTCGCATAGTGGAAGTCAAATCATGCTCATCCATAGGGTTTGTTTGACCTGATAGTGCTCGGAATCGCCTGAAAAGTGCCGAGGAGGGTGAGGCGGCCGTTGAACGAGACGCGACCACGGGGGTTCGCACATGGACCGGACGGCACGGCTGGGCTTGGGAACGGCGATGGTGGGTGTCGAAATCGTCGTAGTCGAGCATAGGTACGGCAGAAATTGGAGTTAGGGTTCGAAGGTGGTGGTTGTGATTTGTACGATCACGTTTGCTCTACCGGCTAGGGTTTAGGAACGTGTAAGGCAAGGTGACGTGGCCCTATATTATTTTATTCGAGTTAATTAATTTTTAACATTAAAATGTTCTAATTTATATATCTTGTGCATACGAGTTCCAATTCACACACGGTTTTCTTCACTAGGTTCATATTGGAATTTCGGACATTTTGACTCTGGTTTCGGCAGATTCTGAGATTGTTCAAATTTTGGGTTTAAATTGGATTTAAATTCAGTTTAAATTCAAAAGGTGAGTGTTTTAACCTACTCACAACTTCTAAAATTTCGTATGTGTGTTAAATTGATTTATGATGTGATTAGAAATTTATTTATGACTGTTTGACATATTTTTAATCATCATCGCAGTTAAATTTTATTTATTGAATTAATTGTTATTTAGTTTATTATTGCATATAAACTGCCAGTTAAATTGTTATTTAATTTATTATTGCATATATACTGCCAGTTAAATTGTTATTTAATTTATTATTGCATATAAACTGCCAGCTAAATTGTTATTTAATTTATTATTGCATATAAACTACTAGTTAAATTGTTATTTAATTATTATTGAATATAAACTGCCAGTAAATACCTGTTATTTATTATCTGTTCTATATTGATGTTATTGATTGAATTAGATGATGATTGTGATAAATATTTGATGGTTGATATTGGATGAATGGATGTTGTATTTTATATTGTTATAAACTGCAAGTTGTTATGTATTTTATTTCATTCGGGATTGCGGTTTGAAATGATATATAACCGTATTTATAATTTAAATTACGGATTGAAATGATAAATATCCGTATCACTTGACCATAGGATAGAAAATTATATACAGACATCACGACCTAAATATAAAAATATTTTGAAATTATTTCTATGGTTTTGTAAAGAAATATACGGGTTATATAAATATTTATTTAGAGGTTATATAACTGTTATTTTATTATTAATTTTTAGCTATGTATAAATTTATTTTGAAATATAAAATAATTTAAATAATAAAGTTTTATTCCTTTTATATAATATGGTTAAGTATCTGTTTAAATTATATTGTATATTGAGTTTATAATGATTTAAATAAAATTAAGGTTGGAAGATAAATATGAATTTGATTCGAATTAAAGTATTTAAGAATTGTAATCGAATAAAATTGATTTGAAATTTAAACAAAATTGAGATTTAATGGGTATGATTTAATAACTTGATTTTGGTTTAGAGTGATTTAAATGAATATCAAGTTGATTTAAATGAATATATTATGTTAAACAAATTGAAGAATATCCAGTTATTTGAAGTTTAGAAGTTTTACTTAAAGGATATTGGATTTATTAAATAAACATTTCAAATCTAACTAATAGTAATTGAATTTGATATATATGGAATTATCAAAGAATTAATTTTTAAATGGTGGAATATTTAAAGCTTTGAAATATATGGAAATTGAAATGGTTTATTTGGGGGTTCAAATCTGTATTTGGAATTGATTTGTGAAATTGAAGAAGCTATTTTATTTATAAAGTAATTTAATATTTAAGCCTTTTAAGTGTAGTTATGTTTCAAGGTTATGAGTTTCAAAGTATTATGATTTGAAAGTGTTATACTTTAAGTGTTTTGATTTCGAAGTGTTATAACTTTGGAAGTGCTTTGATTTTGGAAAAAGGATATATTTGAAATAAAAATGATATTATATTGATTTGGGTTTTTATAAAAATGATATCATATTGACTTGGTTTTCAAAACAGAAATGATATCATATTTATATGGTTTTGAAGTATAAATTTATTTTGAAATGTCCACGGTGTTATAATAACGGTTGGTTGTTAAAGAGACCGGGGTCGGATATGGGCATACTCTCTGTTGATACCGAAAACTACTTTAACAACCGTGTACGCGGTGGAGATTCCAGAATGAAGTAGGATGGTGATGATGTTCTATGAAGGTACATACGTGGACTCGACTCCCGTGGGTTCGCATAAGGTGGCTAAAACAGGAGCGATTCTCAGACCAAGGTGGTAGCCCCTCTTATCGGACACACTCCTTCGATATTATACTCTGACTTTTGGATTGATTCGGTGAACACTTTTGATTTTTGATTTTGGGGGTATGGCTCGAGGTGGGCGGTAGTAGCTGCTATGCGTTACCACCAGCCCGGATGCGTAATTGGTATATCTACCTGGCATTGTCTTGTGTGTCGTGTCACCTACCCTATCGTGCCTTGTACGAGTTTGGTTTTCTCCCGTAGCCCGTGTGGTATCCTCTGGTGGCTTCCCGATCAGGAGGAACCATAATACTGGATGGACTACTGGGACTATTACGTGGTAAGGGCTATATGGGTAACCCCTTAACGCTATTTAAAGGTAAGTTTATTTTACTTTAGACATTATTATAATAGCGAAATATTAGTACATAGTAAATAGTTTAACGGATCCTTAGGAGATGTGAATCCCGAGCATCTCTTAAGTTACTGCACTGAAGTTAGACACTGGATAGGAGATGTCAAATCCCGTAAACATCTCTGACGCCGTTCCACTCATATTATTTACAGTTGATTTAATTTACATAAGATCTTTTAGTTCTGACTTGAGTGTTTTGTCTTTTCAATTCACTCGGGTCAGTCTGAGCATTTCAGGATTCGAAGACTTTATTTCTAAAGGAAGAAGACGAAGATTTGTATCACCATTATTTATTATATTATTCCACTACATTCATACTACTCCGTTGCATTATTTATTATTCTAGGTATGTGTAACTCTGATATGTGTTGTATAAGTATAATTGACTATTTTGTAAAACAGCTTCATGAACTATTTATTTGATTTCTATATTTTCTCGTTTCGCTGCAAGATTCTATTTTGTTTTTTTCTTTCTCTGCTTTTTATTATTTACCCCATAACAGTCTGCCCTTCCGTATGGTTTGAGTCTGACATGTGTGGTTTATCGTTGATCTAAAACGTACAAAAAGGCAGGATGTTACATTTGGTATCAGAGCTTTGGTTTAGCGATAAACCTTAGCTTTGTGGCATCTGACTCTTTATTAATAGGGTAGTAATACCCTGTGATGAGTCGCTGAGTGTATATATATGAGAAAGCGTATTTATTAGTGTTATGAATATGTTTTATATTGAGTTAATTTTTTCTGTTTCATATTTATAAATTCTAGTTGGTGCATAGGACGCTATGACATCAATAGGGATTTCTAAATCCTTAATAGGACAGACCAACACAATATTGTTTTGAATATAGGTGAATGAAATATATTTTCCTATTATATTTTCTATATTTAGAAAATGAATTTTTATAAATAAGATATATATTTGGTTGTATTATATTGGTTGTTAGGTAGTGAAATTTATAAATATTGATTGGAAACTAGAGTTGAAGAAAATAAAATAAAATGAAAATTGGAAATTTAGAACTTAAGTTCTAGGATTTCAAAATTTCTTTCGAATAATTTTGGAATATAATAGTAATTTTATTTAAAGTATTTTATGATATAAATATTTCAGTATAATTTGGAAAAATGTTTCAAAAGAAACTTTGGAAAGAAATAAGTTCTGTACTCCCTTCTCTATCGCTGTAAAATAATTTCGGTGATGAGTGCACGCATCATTGACATTCATTTTCGGGTTTCGAAGTGGGAAGGCCACTGTAGTAGTTTTACTGCAGATTATTTTGATAAAAAATATAGATTTCAAATTGTTTTAAATATAATTGGATATATAAGTTGTATATATATATATTTATCTATTATTTTAAAATGATTTGAAATTTAACTCGGTATTTTAGTTCTTAAATTTCCGTTAATCAATAGTTCCGATTATTGTAGCGAAATGGGTTGTAACTAATTAATAATTGGAACCTCTAATTAAAATAAGAGATTAAATGCTAGGTTATAAATGAAATTTCAAGAAAGTTGAAATTGTAACCTATCAACAAAGGATATGATTATTGAACATTAAATTAGTTAAAAGAAATGAGAAAACTTGTGTTACTTTAAATTACATTCTTAAAAACATACATATAACTTACCAAATATTTAAAGTTCTAATGTTTAATAAGAAAATGTAGTGGACACTATACAAGTAAAAGCTTGAAGTAACGAACGTATTCAATGAAATTCTTTAATTAATAAGAATTTGATGTTGTAGTTGTTATAAACTTAAGTATAATTGAAAATGTTTCTAATTTAATATAATAGAAAGGTAAGTATTATAAAAAGATGATTATAAACTTAAGTAGATGAGTTGATGTGCTAAATAATTGAATTTCACATGAATACTGTAAATAAATGAAATTAAGTAATGAATGTAATGCAAATAAAAGAAATTTGCATTATATGGATAAATGAAAATGAATTTGTAAGTAGTGGATAAATGCAAATAAAAAATATGACGAAAACGGTAAGAAACAAAATGTAAATTTAAAAGATAAATCATTATATGAATAAAAAGGAAATGAAGCAATAAATGTATGAAACGAAATTAATAAGAATGAACTTGATCTATTGTTTGAAAGTGTTGTTGTTTGGTTTATGGTTGTTTGGGCAAAGGTAACTTAAAATTGTTTGGATGTATGAATAATCTATTCAGGTTCATTTAAGACCATTGAGTGAATGATATACTTAATTGTATATTTTGTCATTCTATGCAATTTAAAAGTGCCTAAGCCTAAACTAACTATTCTGATATGGATGGATAATTGATTGTGTGATATTTATGATGATTGTATATTAGTTGCAGGGATTGTTGTCTATATTAGTTTGTTGTTAGTGGTTAAAACAACCTTAACTATTTCATTTTATATAACTATTAACCCTTTTTAGATTATATAAGTGAAATACATGTTATGGAAGCAATTACTACTGTTTTTGGTTTCATAATTAAGCGTTGTTTGCCCGACAAATAGATACGTTCTCGGATTACTGTTTTATAGCGTTATTATAATGTTTTTCCCGTGTTGGATATATTAATTGAAAATTATATGTTATATATTATTATATTTGATATTACATTTTCTCCCGAGCCTCTCCGTACAAAGGAGGCTCTGCCGAAATTTTCTGTAAAATTTGAACTTAGAAAAATTTTGAAAAAATATTTCCAAAATTCATTAATTTAAGTATAAAAAAAGATTTAAATGGTTATAAATTGATATATTTTTTTGTAAATTTATTGTTTATAAATTTAATATTTTGAGTAAGATATATGAATTTCTTAATTCCTTCTTTTTCCTTCTTTTCCTTTTCGGGGACGAAAAGTTTTGAGTGAGGGAGAGTGCAACGACCCGTAATTTTTGATAATTAAATTTTTTAATTTAATAAGATTTTGGTAATTAAATTTGAAATAAATAAAAATTTGAGATTTGTTAATGAATTAATAACGGGAATGAGATGTAATGATGTTAATTTTATTCATAATATAATAATAGGTTGAATAAAATGAATGGAAATTCAAGATTTGTTAATTTATTGGAATTTAAATTTAATAATTAGATTAATTATAAATAATTGGAATTAAATATTTAAATATTACGTTAATGGAGATTAAGATGAAATTTGAGAATATTATAGTAATAAACCATGGACCAATGTTAATTTTATCTATTTGGTAATAATGGATTGAATAATAGGATAAAAATTCAATTAAATTGGATTATTGAGAATTTAATTTGTAAATTACCGAATCGATTGAAATTGAAATTTGAACATTGAAATTGGTCGAATATATCCTATAATAAATTAACATGGAAATTTGTTTAAAGGATTCTAAATTTACCAAGTGATCCAGAATGATAAAATTTGTAAATAATTAAATTTGAATTGAATAAGTGATTTAATTAGTTATTGTTAATTTATTTAATTAACCTGAAAATAGCCATTTTGACCACTGACTCGGAATTTGATGAAACCAGTTTCATTAGATCCGTAACGGTGAATTACTGTAGGATTTCAAGTTTCGTAACGATCAGACTTATCGTTTGATCGTACGGGCTTGAAACGCCCAGAAATCAATTAAATTGAAATCAATTGAAATCAATTTGAAATAAACCGATTTTAAAGTAACTTCTTCATACAATGGAATTTGGACATGAAACCTATTCCATCGATTCTAAAATATTCAAAAACATCTATTTTGATATATGGGTTGACCCATTTTTGTTTCGGAGTCGAAACCGGATTTTCGGGTCATTATCGTTCAAATTTTTCCAAACCAATCTAGCCCATTTATTTCTTGTGTGTTCTACCTATAAATACCTCGTGATAATCCCTAGCAGTCTTTCTATCTCTCATTTCTGTATGTACCAAAATTTTCATTGCTCCTCTCCTTCAATGGCAGACAAAACCTAATTCCCAAATGCATTATCAAATTAAATTCAAAGCCAAAAATTCAAACTCCTTAAATAATATCCAATTTTATATCAATCTGAAGCTCTCGAAGAGCGTAATCTTCTGGTACTATTTGTTTTTGTCATCGATTCATCGTTTGTCCTGAAATCATGGGATTTGTTTCGGTCGTCCATAGTTGACTGTTGGATTTGACGGCGGAATTGCGGCGTGGCGACGATCAAAGGGTATAGTCGCGTAGAGGAAGTCAAATCGTGCACATCCATAGGGTTCGTTTGACCTGATGATGCTCGGAATTGCCTGAAAAATGTCGAGAAGGGCGAGGCGGCGCGTTGAATGAGACGCGACCACGGGGGGTCGCACATGGACCGGAGGCGCGGCTGGGTTGGCAGACGGTGATGGTGGGTGTCGATCTCATCATAGTCGAGCATAGGGATAGCGGAAATTGGAGTTAGGGTTCGAAGGTGGTGGCTGTGACTTAAGAGATCGCGTTTGCTCTGCCGGCTAGGGTTTAGGAACGTGTAAGGCAAGGTGACGTGGCTCTATATTATTTTATTCGATTTAATTAAATTTCTAAATTTAAAATATTCTAACTTACATATCTTGTGAATACGAGTTCCAATTCACGCGCGGTTTTCTCAGCTAGGTTCGTGTTGGAATTCCGAACATTTTGACTCTGGTTTGGGCGGATTCCGAGTCTGTTCAAATTTTAGGTTTAAATTCAATTAAAATTCAAAAGATGAGTGTTTTAACCCACTCACAACTTCTAAAATTTCGTAAGTTTGTCAAATTGATTTATGACGTGATTAGAAATTTATTTATGACTGTTTGGCATATTTTTAATTATCATCGTAGTTAAATTTAATTTATTGAGTTAAATTGCTATTTAGTTTATTATTGCATATAAACTACCACTTAAATTGTTATTTAATTTATTATTGCATATAAACTGCCAGTTAAATTGTTATTTAATTTATTATTGCATATAAACTGGCAGTTAAATTGTTATTTAATTTATTATTGCATATAAACTGCCAGTTAAATTGTTATTTAATTTATTATTGAATATAAGCTGCTAGTAAATACCTGTTATTTATTATCTGTTCTATATTGATGTTATTGATTGAATTGGATGCTGATTGTGATAAATATTTGATGATTTATATTGGATGAATGGATGTTGTATTTTATATTGTTATAAAATGCAAGTTGTTATGGATTTTATTTCATTCGGGATTGCGGTTTGAAATGATATATAATCGTATCTATAATTTAAATTACGGATTGAAATGATAAATATTCGTATCACTTGACCATAGGATAGAAAATTATATACAGACACCGCGGCCTAGAAATGATTTCAATGGTTTTGTAAAGAAAATACAGGTTATATAAATATTGATTTTAGAGGTTATATAAATGTTATTTTATTATTAATTTTAGCTATGTATAATTTTTTTTTTGAAATATAAAATAAGTTAAATAATAAAGTTTGATTCCTTTTATATAATATGGTTAAGTATCTGTTTAAATTATATTGAATATAGAGTTTATAATGACTTAAATAAAATTAAGGTTGGAAGATAAATATGAATTTGATTTGAATTAAAGTATTTAAGAATTATACTCGAATAAAATTGATTTGAAATTTAAATAAAACTGAGATTTTAAAGGGTATGATTTTATAACTTGATTTTGGTTTAGAGTGATTTAAATGAATATCAAGTTGATTTAAATGAATATATCATGTTAAATAAATTAAAGAATATCCAATTACTTGAAGTGTAGAAGTTTTACTTAAATGATATTGGATTTATTAAGTAAACATTTCAAATCTAACTAATAGTAATTGAATTTGATATAAATGGAATTATCAAAGAATTAATTTTTAAATGGTGGAATATTTAAAACTTTGAAATATATGGAAATTGAAATGGTTTATTTGGGGGTTCAAATCTTTATTTGGAATTGATTTGTGAAATTGAAGAAGCTATTTTATTTATAAAGTAATTCAATATTTAAGTTATTTAAGTGGTATAGTTATGTTTCAAGGTTATGAGTTTCGAAGTATTATGATTTGAAAGCGTTATACTTTAAGTGTTTTGATTTCGAAGTGTTATAACTTTGGAAGTGCTTTGATTTTGGAAAAATGATATATTTAAAATAAAAATGATATTATATTGATTTGGATTTTTATAAAAATGATATCATATTGGCTTGGTTTTTAAAATGGAAATTATCGTATTTATATGGTTTTGAAGTATAAATTTACTTTGAAATGTCCGCGGTGTTATAATAACGGTTGGTTATTAAAGAGATCGGGATCGGATATGGGCATACTCTCTGTCGATGCCGAAAACCACTTTAACAACCGTGTACATGGTGGAGATTCCAAAATGAAGTAAGATGGTGACGACATTCTATGAAGGTATATACGTGGACCCAACTCCCGTGAGTTGGCATAAGGTGGCTAAAGCAGGAGCGATTCTCAGGCCAAGGAGGTAGCCCCTCTTATCGGACACACTTCTTCGATATTATACTCTGACTTTTGGATTGATTCGGTAGCCACTTTTGATTTTTGATTTTGGGGGTGTGGCTCGAGGCGGGCGGTAGTAGCTGCTACACTTTACCACCAGCCCGGATGCATAATTGGTATATCTACCCTGACATTACCTTGTGTGCCATGTCACCTACCCTATCGCGTCATGTACGAGTTTTGTTTTCTCCCGTAGCCCGTGTGGTATCCTCTGGTGGCTTCCCAATCAGGAGAAACCATGATACTGGATGGACTACTGGGGCTATTACATGGTAAGGGCTATATGAGTAGCCCCTTAACCTATTTAAAAGAAAGTTTATTTTACTTTAGACATTATTATAATAGCAAAATATTACTACAGATTAAATAGTTTAACGGATCCTTAAGAGATGTAAATCCCGAGCATCTATAAGTTACTGCACTCACGTTAGACACTAGATAGGAGATGTCAAATCCCGTAAACATCTCTGACACCGTTCCACTCATATTATTTACAGTTGATTTAACTTACATAAGATCTTTTAGTTCTGACTCGAGTGTTTTGTCTTTTCAATTCGCTCGGGTCAGTCTGAGCATTTCAGGATTCAAAGACTTTATTTCTAGAGGATGAAGACGAAGATTTGTATCACTATTATTTATTATATTATTCCACTACATTCATACTGCTCCGCTGCATTATTTATTATTCTCTTGTATGTGTTACTCTGATATGTATTGTATAAGTATAATCGAATATTTTGTAAAACAACTTCATGAACTGTTTATTTGATTTCTATATTTTATCGTTCCGTTGCAAGATTCTATTTTTTTTCTTTCTCTGCTTTTTCTAATTTACCCCATAACAGTCCGCCCTTCTGTATGGTTTGAGTCTGATTTGTGTGGTTTATCGTCGATTTAAAACGTATAAAAAGGCGGGATGTTACAGCTATAGTAGGCATACCATAATGGTGTATGCTGGCTAAGATTAATATTATACTTTCGAAATGTTTTTTGCACTATGCACTAATAATAATATCTAAAAGAATTTTCTCATATCAAGCATGTTTGACTATCATAAGTAGAAATCTCCTCCAATTGTGCGATTGCATTGTGTGTGTGGCGGGAGGCCTTATGGTAGTTTCATTTTCCAAAAACGCGTATTAGATTTCTTTTTTTATAATTGTTTCTGTATAAAAAACTATTTTTGTTTACTCATACCAGTCCCATGACTGACCCGAAGTTTATTGTTCCCCTCCTAAACTCTGGATGTCCAAAATTTTCCACACGGGCAGCCTAGAAACAGGTTATCCATGTTCTGGAGCTAGCTTGGATAGTATTTCTAGAAGTCTTTTGGAGTCTTTAAGTTTTGGAAGCTATCAGATTTTGAAAGCTTTCGGTTTGGAAATCTTTTGGCAGCTTTGAAGTTTTGATAAAGGTGCTTATGCTGGATTCTCGCTCTCGATCTCTTTTTTTGAAGACTCTATCAAAGTTATTATAGGATTATTGTTGTTCCGCTGTGGTGTTATCATTCTGTGTTGTATCATGTGTATATCACTCTGATGATAGTGTTCAATTGTTGTAATCAAATGTTGTATCTATGTTGTTTATCAATGAAATTCATTTTGTTTCTGCTGTGTTCTATTCATCTGATGTTGTTATAAGCTCCACCGAGCTGAAGTTCAACGTTTGAATCTTCGACAATCGAATACAAGTGAGGTATTTGATGTCGATTTTTGAACCCTGGATTGCGGGTCGTGACATGAATATTGTTAATATTAATAAAATTTTAAAAAATAAGAGAGAGAGTAAGCAATTGAAATCAAGCACTATTTTTACTTATTTGATTTGACTTGTTATTCAAAAGAAATGAAATTACCACTTTGAAAAACTTTGAATTTGAACTATGGATCCATTCCATAGTTGCACTATGTTATCAATCGATACATCGAGTTAAACCATTGTCTATTTGTTATGATAACTTGATTTTTTTTGGAAATTTTGATGAGTAAATGGTGTAAATTTTCAAGATAATAACCAAAACTTATATTTAACTTATTCGTGTCAATTTAAAACTAAATCATTCATTTGTTAATATTTTTAAAAACTTGCATCCGTAGCATTGTACATAAATCTTGCATTTAGGAATTTTTCATTTTGTAAATACTTTCACTTTGCATTTGGTAGGTAGTATCCGTTAAAAACCCTCACGAGATAACTCTCATCCCACTGGGGACACCAAAAGGTTTAACGGCTTGTTGGATACGCTCAATGCAATCATGCTTCCTACGGAAAAAAATTTATCTTAGTTTTTAGCTTATTCGAGGATGAATAAAAAGATAAGTGTGGGGGTCCTAGAAAGTGAACTTCCTTGAGCCAAAAGTAACATTTGAAAATTTTCTCCATTACCTTGTGCCTAAGGAGAGTATTGAGCACTTCACCTAACTACAAAACATGCTCTTCCTTACTTCTCAAGTAGAGAAGTATGTCACCAATGATACAACCATGAACTTATTTAGCAACATTATAACGGTTCAGCTTATGAGGTCGACAAAATATTTCTTTACATTGTTAGTCCAAAGGAAAGTCTGTTTGGATGAAGGAATGTCAAGAAACTTTCCAGAACCTGATAGACCATATGAAGAGGCCACCGATTTTTTTCAAACCTTTGGAAGAAGTAGATCTATTCATTTACTTAGCGGTGTTTGCTCATGTACTGAGTGCGACCTTAGTATTAGGGAGATCAGGATCCAAAAGACAATGTGTTATCAACAAGCCATTTACTAGCGTGGAAAAGAATTATCCAATGCTAGAGAAGCTAACATGTTGTTTGTTGATTGCTTCAAGGAGGTTACGCCCATATTTCTAGGATCATCAGATAAAAGTGTCGACTGATCAGCTATTGAGACAAGTGTTGCATCGACCCTAGACTTTGGAGAGAGTGATTAGTGAAATATTGGGCTAAGCTAGTATAATATAACATACCATCCTTAGAAAGCGATCCAAGGATAGGCATTGGCATAATTTATTGTATAATTCACCATTTGGGATGAAGAAGTGGATGAAGATTCGGTCCAACTTACTAAAAGGAGAATGTACATTGATGGAGCCTATTATGAGCACCATTCGAGGGCAAGAGTAGTTTTCGTGACCCCTGAGGGATAGAGCAATATCAATACTTTGAGGTTAGAGTTGCCAATGATAAACAATGAAGCTTAATACAATGCATTAATTATGGGACTCAAGATAGTAAAAGAACTTGGAATCAAAACATTGTATGTATTCATTGACTCTCAGTTAATGGTCTGTTAGGTCAAAAAGGGATTAAGGAGGCGAGACTTGCCCCTTCCCTGATGAAAACATTGGAACTACTAAACAATACCAAGCATTATATGATAACATATATCCCTAGGGAAGAGAGTATGAAAGCCGATTCACTAGCCAAACTAGCCAGTCATGGGATATACAGCTTTTGGGAATTGTTCCACTTGAGATTTTGTTGGCTCTAAGCATCAAGGAGATGGATGTTGATTGGATCATGGAGAACAAGGAAGAGAAGGAGTCATGGATGACTACGATTAAAGAATATTTGCTAAAGGAACTCTCCCAAATGGAAGAATTGAACGACGAAAACTCCTACGTAAAGTACCTCGATTCATTATACAAGGAGGACTGTTCAATAGAAGTAGATTCTCTAAGACCTTGCCAAGTTGTGTCACCAAAGATGAAACTAAGAAAATCCTTGTAGATCTGCTTGAAGGATGCTGTAGTGATCACCCTAGAGGGAAGAACCTGGCAAAGATGGCATTTCACTATGGATACTATTAGGCAATTGTCAATTGAGATGCTATCGACTATTCTAGGATATATGACAGGTGCCAAAGGTTTGTAAAGGTACCTAGAGCACCATCACTGAGCTTGCTCAGTTAATTAACACTCAATCACTTAGAGCATGGAGAATTGGCATCATTTGTGTGTTGCCAATGTCAAGAGGCGGAGCGAATTATATTATTGTTGGTGCAGACTACTTCATAAAATGAGCTGAAGCGAAACAACTGACAATGATTATGCTGAAGAGAGCGATCAACTTCGTAGTAAGAAGATTTTGTGTAGAGATGGAGTTCCTTAGAAGATAATTATCAATAATGGAACTTAGTTCGAGAGTGCTGAGTTCATGGAATTTTGTGAATGGTACTGAATTGAGAAGAGTTTCTGGGCACTATAGTAGCACACCCACAGGCTAATGGCAAGTGGATGCGGTAAATATGATCAACAAATCCATACTTAAGAAGAGACCGACAAGAGCAATAGGCAACTTGGTTAATGAGTTGCCACTAGCATCGTGGGCTCATCAAACAACTTACAAGCTTGCGACTAGCCATTCTTTATTCGCTTTGGGCCTACATAACTGAGGCTATGATAACAATTTAAGCAGAAGTCCCATCTCACCGAAGATTGCTCCATGATCCCAAGATGAACGAGGAACTCTTGCTTGAGTCCTTCGGCTTGGTCGAAGCAAAACGAGAAGAGGCCGATCTGAGGTAGTGTAACATCCCCCACTCCGAGACTCAAAAATGGACGCAGATTGGTGCTGTATTCATCATCGAAATCATTTTCCAATGTCAAAGTGAGTCGAGTATTTTATTTTTCACAACACAAGTAAACCAAGTAGCTAATTTTTTTTATTACATTGAATCATATTACATAATTCATTACATCATTAAACCCAAATCGTTCCAACTTAGAAGTAAAAAAATAATAATAAAATCAGAGTAGTGTGTGTCCGACATATGAAAATTCCAACACCACACTCAACTAGTTATGAATCCTGGTTTTACACAGTAGAATTACAAAATACTTTTATTTAAATAGAAAGCCTCCTTCTTTGTCTGCGGGATCCTTATTCGTCTTCAAAAGAGATAACTATCTAATCTATAAACTCAAGCTACTCGAATGATGGAAATAATAAAAAACACGTGTCAGATAATAAGTCTAGTATGAGTAAAACCTTTACCCTAAGCATCCATAGTGAGACCACGCTGCTAACTCGGGATGGGTTTTCACCTCACTTCAACATCTAAGCATAATACACATCAATATATATATATACACACATAAAAAACTATATATCTATGTATGTATCACAAAAGAAACCATGTATATATTCAACCAATAAGAGTGCCTTACATTTTTTATCCATTATGTATCATTCATCATGCATATGTGACTAACCGTTGTAATCATAATTTTAGGTGCCACCTAGGCATAACTCAACTCTAGTTCCTACATTTATGGTTTATTTCTAGATGTTTTATCTTTATTTAATCATCAATAGATAACTAGGTTGCCATATAGGTCTCACACCATTATTCTCATGTTTTGTCGAAAATAGACCACGAGATGCTACTCAAACCTTATTCCCTCATTCTCGTTTGTATATCATGAATGGACAATCAAATGCTGTACAAGCCTTACTCTATCTTACTCGCTTAATTGTCATCAATATATAATTAGATACTACACAAGCCTACGATCAACGATGCCAATTTCAATGTTGTAGTTTTGACACTTAACAGTCACACGTGACTTCGATCAATGATACCAGTTATAATATCATGGATTTGACATTTGATTGTTACTCAGGCTTTCAATACTAGTTATAATACCATCGATTGATATTTGGTAGCCATTCAGGCCTTAACGATACTAGTCATATGGTATCCACACAAGACTTAATGGTACCAATTATTCGGTAGTTATACAGGACTTAATGATATCTATTATTCAGTAGCCACATAAGACTTCACTTGCCATTTAGGCAATTCTCTAATTATAATGTCATATTTAGACATGTGATTGCCACAGAGGTCTTACGTCAATTGTCATCAGTAAGAATTTGGGTTTATCCTTCTTATTACCGCAAAGGCCTTATATTTGTGTTTATACTTTATAAATGATTTCATTCATTAATGATGTACTCTACATATTCCTCAGATAAAACATTTTTATCTTTTATTTAAATGAGACTCTATATTAGCTTCTCTAGGCTTACTTCATTTCAAAAATAAGTTGACACAATTTTAACTTATACAACCTTCCATTTATTTTATCCTATAGAATAGTTCAATAACACTTGGAAACTTCTTACCGTGGTTCCCTAAGTATTTGTTATTTTACATAGACAAATAGGACTTTCCAAACTATTCCAAGTTGCACTTTAGTTGTTATATTTTGGTTATTCCATACCCATTGTATTTAATTAAAAACGTTATTAATGGTTGCATATAACCTGAAGCGAATACATACTACTATCGTTTTATTTTCTACCTAGTCATCACGTTCAATAATATAGTCATTGTGATAAATATCCATCGTCATGAGAAATAAATGATGAACACACACACTCAAACTTCTCTCTCTGTGGCGAGTAATTATTTATCGTGAGGTATAAATGAAATATTCATTTAGTGTTGTCGCTTAAAACGTCGGTCCATTAGTTACATTGTAATTTTGTTCTCTTGTTGCCATCGTTCGGAGTTCTTATACAAGTCATAGTGAACAAGTAGTAGGAGCTATAACGAGTCATTTTCGTGGCCATCTTGAGTCATTTTTGCAGCCATCGCTAGCAAAAGTTTGGTTTGTACATTAAAGTACTGGGTCCCCATGTGGTGCCAACTACTCTTATTCTAGCTTTCTGACATGATTTTTCATAACTCGGTATAAAGTTTAGCCCATGTTACTATTTTTGTTTGGTCAAGGTTCAATGTTAGTTTTGTAATTAGATTAAAAACTGATTCATTATCCCCTAAAGCATAGTTTCAAGTACCAAACTGATTGACATGTAAAAGTGTTTATTTTTGAGCGCATATCTTACCTTTGTTGTATATAAATAAACGTTACACTGGGGATTTTTGGGTTTGAGGGGCCTTCATGTTAAAATGGAGCAAAAGAGAAGAAAAATGGAGATTTGCATTGGATTATACCAGCTACTCTAAAAAGATTGAACAAAAGAAGTTGTAGCTGAGTGGTTAAGGCATCTTCTAAATGGCGGAAGGAGTTGAGTTTGAATTCTGGAAAGCACATTATTTTTGCGTATGAAAATGGATGCATATTGAGAAAATACATATATACATATGACATACTTGTGATTGATTGTATACATACAAATCAACAATCTCCCAATCAATCACAATTCTTCTTCCAATCAAATCACAATCAATCAAAATCTTCCAATCAAATCAAGCAATCACATTCAGATGACTGTGCCATTTATCATAGATTTGATTCACATCAACAACTCATCCTCAAATCTCAATCACTCGTCATGCCATATGTCAAAGATATGAAAACAAGCTATCTCTCATGAATATTTATATTCACATGATCAAAGAGAAGATATTCATTTTTTTGGCAACATATTTGTAAATTTTTGATGGGAAACAACTAGTACTCTATAAAACCTAGGTGTATTCATTGTAAAAGATATCTCATATCTCATAATTTCTAATGTAGAATAAAGCTCTTCTTCTTCTACTTTCTGTTTTTTTATTTAAACTTAGACAATTGTGGCTTCTATCAATTAGTTTTGTTGGACATAATTATCTAAGTTTTTCTTTCTTTTTCATTAGTGATAGACCGTTAACTAGTTTTAGCGGCTATCCTAATTTTATTTTTATCCGAATTTTGTTTGATTTTCTATTTTTTATGTTTTTCCATTGTTTAGAACTTGTGAAGGAGTTTTGGTTTAACTCTCAACAACTCTTCCATGACAAATAGTTGGATCCTTTTGTGAGAAAAGGGTTGGAGTTAAAATCAGTATTTCTTCACTCGTCTATTTTTCTGCATTTTTTGTATTTTAGAAATTAGCTCCAAATTCGTTTAACTTGCCTATTAAATTGCATAAACAATAGAATTTAATTTTCCTCCCCGTGTTCGGCCTGCGTACTACACATATGTACACTTGCAGTATTATTTTTAACTTGTGCTTTTCTAATCCCATAGAAAAGTGTCAAACAAGTTTTTGGTGTCATTGCCGGGGAGGCAACAATTAAATTTTATTGTTTATTCAATTTCCGATTCGTGTTAATTTTTCTTGTATTTTTCCCTTTCTAATCTACATTTTGTTTTTGTTGTGTCTAACCCAAGAAATGAAGAAAAAAGAAACAAATAAACATCAATTTATTTGTAGATTTCATAATTTATTTCCTTTTTTAGCTTACAGAATCTCTTCTTTTTTCCTTCTTTTTAGATTACAAAGTCTCGTCTTATTCTTTTTTTTCTTTCCTTTTTTTTGACCTTTTTGCCTATTTTAGGCCACATATATCATAGCATCTTTGCTGCAATAAAAAGGATATCCATTTTTATGCTTATTTCTCTTTTGCAATCTTTTCTCCTTTTAGATTTTTTTTGTATTCTTCTTTTTAGATTTTTCTCTTTTCGGTTTTTTTCTTGTTCTTCTTTCCAAAAAAAAATGTGTGAGATTTTGCCATTTCTTTTCTATTTATTTTCTTTTTTAGAATTTCCATTTCATTCGTAGTTTTCAAATTTGTTTCCCTTTTTTTGCATTCTCTTTTTCTTTTTTATTTAGTATTTGGTTTCCCTTTTAATTTGCATTTCCTTCTTTTACAAAAAAAAATATACCTGTTGAATATGCGCTTATATGATTTTTGTTTGATGATAACAAACATATATTTAAGATTTTGAATATGTTAAATGTATTTGATCATAGATATATCCTAATTGCTCCCCCTATTTAAATGCTTCCTCTATACACAAAGCTCCCCCTACATATATGCATACAAATAAAAATATGCAAATGAGCTTAGATGCAAATAGAAAATTAGTTGACATTTGCTTGATTTTATTTGACAAAATCTTAACTTTTCTCTCCCCCTTTTGTTAACAGCAAAAGAATAACAGTGTTAGAGAAAATAGAGATAAAGTGATCGATATAAATTCAACATTAAAACTCAATTGAATATAAATATTAAATTTCAATAAAAAATCAAACAAAAATCATAAATATTTTGTTAGGCGCATATTCCACTTTTAGAATGATGGGAATTATATCATCGTATAAAACCACACAGTTGTGTCTATTTGTGGTATATTTATATCAGAAATTTGAATATCTACTAACCATGCATAACCGTTAGGACTTTTAAATGAGATTAGTAGTATTCCAATTTTATTTAAAAAAAATTAATTCAAGTATCTTCTAACCACGCATAACCGTGAGGACTTTTAAATCAGATTAGAATCAACTTGTTTATTTTAAAAATCAACTTTTGATATGCGTTCCATACATGCATAACCGTGAGTGCTTTTAAATGAGCATAGAAGCACATAACAAATTCCAAGTAATTCACCCATGCATAACCGTGAGGACTTTTAAATGAGAGTGAATACTTTGGTATTTATTTATTAATTATTTTTTTTTTAAAAAAATGTAAAAATGAAAAACGAACGATTCCTGTTTTAAAGTACCACATATCGACAAACTATATAGAATTTTGATGTGTGATGGTCGTTAGAAATATGATAGAGATAGAGATGGTCATGGAATTTTATCAACAAAAGTTTTATAACTCTTGTTTAAATTTCTAAAGAAATTTACTAATTATACCGTCTCGAGTCATAATATATGATAAATATCAACACTCATCACTTTTTCAATCACTATTTATCCTTTTGACAATTATTAGGGAGTCAGATTAGTCAAAATAGTCATTTAAAATCAAATTCAAAAATAATTATGAAATCAATTTTTCAAAATGACTAATCTGAAAATATGGTCAAAAATGATTTTCTCGAGGGGGTTTTATAAGAAAATTTTCTGCTATTTGAAAATTATTTGAAATGAAAAATATGCAGATATTTTCTTTGAAAAATGATGCAGTTACTTAATGTCTCAAAAATCACGTTCAACCAGTAATTTTTCTATCAACTAGATTACCAGTGTAATCTGCATCAGAATTTCTCTTTCACTCAAAATTATCATTAATTGAATTTGATTGACCAAATCATGAAGTGTGCACCAAAAATTTCAAACTCAATTTTAACAGCATTTTAAATGACATTCTTTTGAATTTGAATTGAATCCGCGTTAATAATTAGAAAACCGTGAATATAGAGTTAGCCGTATTATAACCAAATGTATTATCCAACAAAACACTATTTTTAATCCAAACTAATATATATGAAGTAAATCAAAGAATCTAGAGAATTTTATAGTGTTTTTGGCATAAATATAATTGGCCAACTATGTTGCATTAGTCAGAATCAAAATCATCATCTTTTCATCATCTCAATATTGGCTGATTTTAATTAAGAATATGGTGCGGATTATCGCATTTAATATATCGTTCAAATAAATATACAATTACTTGTTTTACCTTTACGATATTTTTCGTTGTTGTCCATTATGATTCTGTCACCTTTATACTAGGCTAAGGAACTTTACTTTGTCACTTGGTGTGCCCTTGGAACAGCCAAAATCCAGAGAACACTGTTGTTATTCCTTAGCCTGCCACCACACCTTCACAGAAAAAGATTTATGTGACCTATTTGTTTTTATAGGTCCATGGTTGTTAGTGGCAGAATATTTAGAAAAATAATTTTGTGGAGACCCAAAACTATTTATAATTGTTCCCTTTGGCACCCAAATTTGTTTTATATTTGTGCCTTTTGGAACCCAAATTGGTATAGTTTTCACATGTTTGGGTCTATACCAACAATTTTTGTAATTGTGTCCATATTTTCTACAAATTATGCACATAGAGTTGACTTGATTAATATTGCTTTCAACAATTTTCGATTTATTATATCAAAGTCCTTGTCTAACCGTATTAACAGTTTGCTTTCCTAATAGCATATTCAACGATTTTTCACTTTTTGAAAATTTATCTAAAGTCGTTGACAATTGTTGGACTTGTGTTTTGAGAGATTTATTTTCGTTTAACAATTGTGTGCAGTTTTTAATAGAATTCTCTCTCCTAGTATTTTCATTCTCTTTCAAAATCAGAATTTCATTTTCAAGTGATGTTATATTGATTTCTGATTTTTTAATTTCCTCTTCGAATGTTGGACACTTATCACACTTAGGGATCCTTCTTTGATAGTTTTTAACTAATTGATCGAGTTGTTCATTTAATTCTATCAAAGTGTCTTTTTGTGATTCAAGTTTAGCGTATTTTTCCCTAAGTCGTTCAAAATAGCCATTTAAATGAATATATATATATATATGTTTATTATCATCAAAAGGGAGAGATTGTTGAATATGCGCTTATACGATTTTTGTTTGATGATAATAAACATATATATATATATATTCATTTAAATGTATTTGTTAATGTACTATTTTATTTTTCATAGATTAACAAATATTTGCTGAATAAAATTAAATGACACAGAATTTGAATTCAAACAGAAATTTTATTCAAACAAATATTTATTACATTTTTGAATAGTACAAATTCAAGCTCTCACTATACATATACAATTTTGACTACAATACATCACAATTTCATATTTACGCCCTCACTACATATCACTCACACTCGTAGTTCATCTTCAACTTCATTCCAGTTAGAATCCAGCATATGAGCAATCTGCAAAATTATTCACTAACGCGGTAAAATTGAAAAAGAAATATTTTTGCAATATAAAATAAAATGTGAATTTTGAAAATGATATTTGCCTCAGTTATTTGGGTTGTTCGTCATCATTTACATTTCAATTCATCATACATGAACAATGTGACATGCACAGTGTATCACTGTACATGCTACAAGGCCGTGCACATCGATATACACTTGATAATGTTACAGGGACAGGTGAGCACAAGGTCAAACCCAAAATAAAAGGACGGGTTAAACTCAGGTGCAATATAAATAAATTCTTGACACGAGCACAAGGTCAAACCCGAGCGTTTAAGCTGGATTCAACTCAATGTACAAATCACAATACAAAAATTGTCTGGATTAAATGCCATCAAGAAAGCAAGACCAAACACCAGTAAATAACATATATGCAAATTGACTTGAACAAGGCAATATGGCAACATGATTATCAAAGAAATGAAACCAGAGTTCAATGCATATGAGACCAGCAATGCTCAAGTGAAGTTCAGGTCTGACCACACATCAAATATGCAGTAGCAAAGCAATCCAGACCAAACAACACAATGCAAATGAATTCGACAAAGTATGTATACAAGTAACAGAACTACAACAAGCACAGACACATATGTATATGAAGTACACAAGTGCAACAAGCAGCAGCGTTCAAGTGCAAACCACAACGACAAATGCACATATCAACAGCACATGAAGGCAACAAAGAACCCAAATCCAGACACAATGAATTCAGTGACAATATACACGAATCAAGATGCAAGACCGAACAGGCAGCAAATAATAATCAAGTGGAGATGAAACAATGTCCAAAATGCAACATGCCTCAAAGACCAGTGAACAACCGGACAACATCAAGTATACATGAAGACAATATGATTAAGGGTCTGGCATCAACAGAGACTCGAGTACTACAAGAACACAACCTAGAGCAGTGATAAAGATGCAGTGATATGCAGCAGGGTAAACAACACATTGAAGCAAATCGAGCAAGGTACTAGAGATAGTATATAGCATGGCAAAAGTCGATCAAGCCCAATATTTTTTTCATCACAAAATCGAGTGTACTGTTCGAACAATATCCAGCAGTTTAAAAAAAAAATCAAAATGGCTGAAGTAAACACTCAGTGTCATGACCGAAGTCAAATGAAAATCAAACTGTAATGACCAAGGAGATCAAACCATCAACAAGCCATGGATATGATGAACAAGTCAAAATTGACCAAGCTAAACATCAAAGCCATGGGAAGCAAGCAACGAAAATATACGCATATGAAAAGGTCAGAAATCATCTCAAACATCGAAGCATAATCAAGCGGCCGATCACACAAAATTGACGAATTCAAATATATTTGTTAGAACGAAAATCAAGGGTTACGAACCCATATAAAAACCCTAAGATCATTATCGGCATAACCATTGAGTTCAAGTACGAAAACACTAAAGCACAAAAAGCATTAATTACATACCGAAGCAATGAAAGAACTCGATCAACGAAGCAACCGAAGTTAGCAACAAGGAAAACGATCGATCAACGCTTCCACGCGATTATCCACGCAATCGATCAACATAAGTCAGGCTCTTCGCGAAACCCTAATTTGGAATCAAAGGACGAAGCCCTAATTCAGTTGCAAAGAGGAACGAACGAGATTAACAAAGCCGCCATTCTCAAACAAAAAGGATCGGGTCGAATAAAGGGGGCCGACTTATTTTTCTCCTTTTTATTATATAAGGGCCTTTTATTTTAATTAGGGTTATTTTATTTTAAATTGTTTTTAATTTGTAATTTCTTTTTATACCGTTTAAATTTCTAGTCGTGTGACTAGGGGACAAACTACGTGGCGTAGTTTGAGAATTCGCAACTCAGTGGCTGAGTTGTGGCAGGGTTTTGAGTGTAGAGTTAGGTTTAGTCGATAGCGGGTGTCGCGAGTTTACGTGTGTAAGCGTCTGACTATCTAATTTCTAGTAGAAACCTTGGGGGCAGAACGTAGGCAGGGTTTTGTCGGAGCTGGGTAAATTCTGTGTCGTTCTATTTTTGCATTCTATTATTCTGCTATTTTTCTATGCTGCTATTAATCTGTGATCTATGTTGAAATAATAAGCTTCCGCAATTAATTTTTATAACTAACACTATCACCCTATTCACCCCCCTCTAGGGTGAAATCGATCATACAATACTAACAAATAAAGGAGATTCTGCATTTTTCAAATTTGTTTCCACCTTTTTTTTGTTTCCAAATTTTCTACTTTTTTCCTTTTAGAATTTTTTTCCCTTTCTACATAAAAAAAGGAAAAATAAAAATAAAAAAGAAGAAGAATCAGGTTCCATGTTGTGTTTTCTAATTAGTTTTTTAGTTGTTTTGCGTTCATTGCTAATTCATTGTGTTCTTTTGCTCTTTTCAGTTTGTGTCTTTTGTTCTTTTTTTAGTTGGATTTTAATTTGAATCTTAGTTTGTGTCGAATTAAAAAAACAGCTCTTGAAATTCAAATTGAACTCACACGTGACAATAAAGAATCCATGAGTCGAGCGATTGCAACCAGTGGTGTGATAACCCCGATTTTTGACCATCAGTTAATTGGATAATTATTTGATTTTAACTATTGTAGAACATTGATGTATAAATTGAGAAAATTAATTATGTGTTGTTTATATATATATTTAAATGCGTTGATTTTAAATTGAGTCGAATTTGAAATTTGAAATTCAAAAGGATAAAAATCTTAAAATAAATCACATTTTAAAACTCTATATTCTAAATATATATATATATATATATATATATATATTTTTGGGGTTTGTGAATTTCGATTGACACAATAATTTTCGAAAGTGTATTTTAAGTTGAATTTATATATATATATATATATATATATATATATATACATTTTTTATTTATAAAGTAGTAAATTGAGTATAAAGCTTATTATTAATATTTAAAATAAATGAAAATCTCTTAAATAACAAATGTAAACTCATTAAAGTTTGATAATAACATATGTACATTATTGTTTTTTTATTAAAAATGTTTTAGCTTAAGCTTAAAAATATCCTTTCTTTATAGATATTTTATAGAAAATTTATATATATATATATAATTAAATATAAACATAACATACTAATATAAAGGCTTAAGAAATTAATATATAGGAGATATAAGTGTTAAACACTTGCAAATATCATAATATTTAAGACACTTGTAAATTGCAATGTACATGTGTAAACCAAGTATCCTATAAGATAACAAGTGGAAAAATTATTCCATTTGAATTTGTAAAATAAAATAAAATAATAATAATAACCAGGCCATTTTCTTTTTTTCAGAAGCTGATCTGAAGAAGACCAAAAATTTGTCAACAATATTCAAACCAGACAAGCATCAAACAAATGCTCTTTGTAATTTAAAGAAACCTGAAGATAAGCAATTCCAAAATCCAAACTACAGCTTAAAGCAAAATTCCAAATAAATTCAAGAACGAATTCACGACAAAGTTCACCTCAATAATCGAAGCAAGATCAAAGCAGATCTGGTTCAATTCGAAGTTGTAGTCTCAAGCTTTCAATCCAATTTTCAAGCCTCTCTGTTTTCTGGAACAAGCTCTGTACATTTTTAAAAAAAATGAGTAACATCTAACCTTTGATTTAATATAGGGTTTGTGATGTAGTTAGAAAAATAGGAAGTGTGAATTTTTTTATAGGGTTAATTTCAGTTGCATGCAATAATTATGTAACTGTGTATGTGTGCATGACTGAAACCTGAATTTATTCCTGTTTATAACTGACAGGACCAAATGCTTAATCAAAAGGCCAAGTGTTGTTCAATAATCAGTTGTGACATCTGAACAAATGTGTTTGTTTTCACCTAAGCTAAATTTAAATTTAAATTTTTTTTAGTTAAGCATAATTAAGTATAAAACTATCTGTAAACTTGAAATGCTGTAGAAAGTTTTAAAATATGTTGAAATAAAGTATCGTAAATTGATAATCTAAGTTTATAACCTGAATTGAATTTGGAAATTATGATTTTTAAGAGAAAAATCAAAAAAATTATGTGTGTATGGGGTGAGCATTATAGAGTTGATCGTTTTTCTTGTTTTGGGCATCTTCGGTCGGCCAGAGGGAGATGGTATCTCGTGGTTGCTACAGAAGGTTGCCGGGATGACGAAGTTTACAGGAAAATTAGAGAAGTGATTTATTTTAAAATGTGGTGGTCAGAGAGGAGTGAACTAGGGTTTAAAGAGTTTTGGCATGGCCAGGGAACGCGATTGATCTGGAGATTGGGGACGTGATCGAGTTCTTCGATTTTGGGTAGGAAGGAAGAGGAATGGATGGGCTTTCGATTTTGATAGGTGGCATGCGAGGCAGTCGCCGTCGCCGTTGTGGTGGATCGTTATGGGGAGTAAGTTGGTTCTCTGGTTTCAGATTTTGAGTAGTAGGAGATTGATTTTCGATCGGGGATCATATTGCATCGTCGTTGTGGCGAACTTGGGTCGGAATGTGATAAGTGACTGGGTTTGAGTGTCGCGTCGGAGAGTTGGTTGAAGTTGAGGCCGTGCAGGTGCACAACGTTCATGAAGAGTGTCAGATTCGATTTGAATCGTGCGTAGAATTTTGGGTTCGATTCAGGAGTTGACTCGAGTTGCATATGCGTGCGATGGGAAGGGCTTGGGCTCCTGGGTTTTCAATTGAGCGTTCTTGCTGTGGTATTGTCGTTCGAAGGGGAGAAGCGCCCCTGATCTTGGTTGGTCTTCGGTTGCCTGGTGATTGGGAAGAGGGAGGAGAGGCGTGTGAGATTATTATTTTTTGATTAGGGCTATGGCCCATTGACTTTTGCAATTAATATTATGGTATTCAATTCGTTTTGTTTTGGGTTTTGGGGTTTTTGGCCCAAAAGTTTTGCTTAAATAATTTGATACGCGGGTTGTAAAATTATCAGTAACTAGTTACAAATAAAGGCTTGTGTAAGTTGTCATTCCACGTTTACCAAAAGTATGTGATTTAAAAAATATATTATATAAAGATTTATTTTAAATTATATTGACAAAGGAATCTAAAGTTATCCTAAATATACTAGATAAAGTAATTAAGTGGTAATGAAAGAAGATAAAAGGGGTTTTAAAGAATAATTTAATGAAAGGATAAGTTACTTAATAAAGTAATTAAATAATAAAAAAATAAGTTGTTTAATAAAAGTAATTAGATAATAATTGTCTAATGGAAGTATTCCAAGAATAATCACTTAATGTAAGGATTAATTAAGATTAATCAAATACTAATTTAAGGTTAATTACTTAATGAAAGGAATTAAGGATAATCGATTGATGATAAAGGATTGATTAATAATGTAATTAACTAAAGGTTAATGTATTTTTATAATTATTTAAGGAGTAATTAATTTAGGATAATCACTAAAAGGAAGTGAATAGGTATAATCACTTAGTGAAATTTATAGAGTCATAATTGCTAGTGTAAGTAATTTAAGGATGGATAATTAATCAATTATCGGGAAATTAATTTAAGAATAAAAAAAAGGATTAATAATTAAGTAAAGGATTAATTACTTAAGTAAGTAATTACAGAGGGGTAATTACTGTTTATAAGTAATTAGGGTTGATTAATGGATACAATTAATTAAGGATAAACATTCATGGAGTTTGGTGTAATTACTTAATGAAAGTAATTAGATAATGATGACAATCTTAATGTAATTAAATGTCAATTAATCAAAAAAAGAATTGATTATGATGAATGGTTATGGGACGGTGAATTAATTAGGTTGTAATTAATTAATAAGCAGGACTTAAAGGTGATTGATTTAATTCGATTATGGTTAATAAGGTTTATGCGAGATGGTGTGGTTGATTTACCTTGCTTATGTATGATAATTGATAACTAAATGCCGGAATTGATTGATACCCCTGATATGAAATGTTTCGTGATATGATAAGTTTGGGAGGGCAGTGTTATGTGGTTATCAATTAATTGATGAATTGCTGAGTGGAAAGGGTGACATCTTTTATTTAAAATTTAATTGCATTTCACTTGAATAATTTGTGTTATGATGAACTGAATTCAAAGAGACCGGAGTCCGGTATTAGTTAATACCCGAAACCACCCGATTCTTTATGAATTGATACGTGAAATCAATAGGGGTGTAATGGAATGATTTAAGTGAAATTGGACCATAAAATCTAAGTTATGGCACTTAATTGCTTTGTGGAATAAGTGATGTCCATAGCTACTTATGAAATTGTAAATTGATATATGTACCCCGGGTTCATATGAGTCGTATACTTTTGTATTACTTGTTAGATGGGTTTACTCACGCCGGTTTCCAGCCTGACCCGGATGTTACTTTGATGCAATGCTCGGGTCAGACCAAGTATTACTGATTTTCAGGTAAGGACGTTCTAGAGCTCAGGAGGCGAGCTGGATGGCAGGGACGTATGGAGAGTTTCCACTATGATATTGTATATATCTGAGACATGTTAAATTGTATCTATCCAATGTTGTATAAAATTGTTGTAACTCTGATATATCGATGTAAATTGATAGATACAGTTTTCTTTGGTATGACTATTATTGATATTATATTTTATCCACTGCGAATGTGAGTTTGTGTGTTTCTTTTCTGTTCTTCTTTCTCTTTCTTCTTTTCTCTTACTATCTGGAATTTTCGAGATCGAAAATTTCGAGTCATTACATTTGGTATCAGAGCTGAAGGTTAAGCGAGAACCTTGGCTCTGGTGGGACACTCATTAAGAATAGGTTCAATAGTATCCTATAATGAGTTGAGTGTATAAATATGAGAGAGCGTACTTGTTATTTTCTTATATAAAGGTTATCAAATGATTTCAACAGTAAATGAATCTTATATAAGAAATAGATTATCAATTATATTAAGGAAATTAGTTGTAGTATTAATTAAATTAAAAGTAATAGTAAGAATTAAGTGGTAATAGAATTACAACCAAATTTAAATTAAATTTAAGACAAGTTTGAAATGGATTCAAACTAAAATTGAAATCTTGAATTGGAGAAGTATTTCAGAATAAGATAAATTAGAATTGGTTTCAAACCAGAAAATAGAATGGATATTGTGTTTAATAATGGGATGATTGTTTTTCAATAAACAATAAAATGTTTTAAGTAACCATTTAAAAAGAAAATAATTTGTAAATGTGAAAGGATATAAATAAAAGTGGGTTTCAAATTGTGAAGTCCTGAATTCTAAGTTTAAAAATTTGAATATGATCTTATTTTAAAAATAAGAAATGTTTGAAAATTTTAAAGAAATAATAAGTAATATTATTTGAGTAAGAGAGTTTGATGCAAACAAGAGTTGTTCAAAGATTTAAAGGAATTTGTTTTGAATTAAAACCACGGGTGGTTTAAATTTTAACAATTGGCTTGGTGGGCCAAAAAGTAAAATGAATATATATGTGGACAGATTGAAATAAACACTAAATATTGAGTTTTAAATTTGGAATGGGAGGTGATATCCAAAGTGATAAGTTTTTAAGTGGAAAGATTATTAATGTGAAGCTTAAGGGTTGAATGAGGTTGATTGGATTAACTAAATCGAATTTAACCTGGGAGAAGTTAAAAAGGTTTGAATGATCAACATGATTTGGAAATTTCAAGATGAATTGGGGTTTAACTTGGAGAGTTAAATGGTTGATTGTAATTGAGAGTTTGAGTGATCTCAAATTGGGTTTGAGATCTTGAAATTTAAAATGAATGGATGTTTAAAAATAAATTAGATAATATCATACTATTGTTGTTAAAAATCTTTAAGTTGTGAGTTGGATTTGTTTAAATGAATGAGAAATGGAATATGGTAATCCATTATTGGGATAAAAAGGTAAATTGATATAAAGGAATTAAATCAACATTTGAAGTATTAACTCGAATTTAAATAATTCGAGATGGTTTAAATTTGAAATTTGAAATTAGTTCAAATTGAATTTGATTTGAATTGATTAAAATTGTGATTGAAGATGTATGAGTATAAGATTCAAATGGAAAATTTGAATTGGATTGATTTGAATAATTGGGAGTTGTAATTAAAATTGAATAGTTTTAAATTCAAATGGAATTTGAATTAAATTTGGGAGGAAATCAAGAATAATTCAACATGATTTGGAAATGGAATTTGAAATTGGAATTAATTCGAACTGGAGTCGAAATGGATTGGAATTGAAGTGGGTTCAATTGAATGGATATTAGTCTAAAGTGATTGGAATAACGTGGGATTGTAATTAAAGTGGAATATGTTTAAAATCAAATGGAATTTGATTTAAATTGACAAGGAATTGAGAATTAATTCAACTTGAATTGGGAATAAATCAAGTCCAATGGAAATTGGAGTTATTTAAAATTGGAATTGGGTCAATTTATATGGAAGAGGAAATTTAAATTGAATTGATTGAGAATGAAGATTGGGAAGTGAACAGTTTTACTCTGGACTATTTTTAATGTAAATTGTTTTAATATAAACCTATTTTTCCAAATTATTCATAATATATATACAACCTTTCTTTTAAAAGCCAAATTATCTTATGCTTGTTTTACAATTATTTTGAAACTGTTTAACAATTTTCCAAATGATTTATAAACTAGTTACTATATTCCAACTATTTTACAAAACTAATTATTATTTTACTATTATTTTGCAATTATCTAAAATTTCTATAATTATTTTAACTATTTTCTAACTATTTTACACCTATTTTACAAACTAGTAATTATTTTCCAACTACTTATCTATTTTTTAATATTTCAAGCTATTTTCTAAATAAACTTGTCGGAGTTCAAACTGTTATTGGTTAAATACCCAATCGAGATAAGAATAGAGGTGATAATCCAAATGGATTGAAGCAATTGAGAGTAAGTGAATGAAATCAAAGTAAATGTGAATAGAAATGGAATTATTTGGCTAATAACCAAAAAGATAAATACGTAGGATATATGTATATTATTCTATTCGCATAGTGATTTGATCCAGATTCGAACATAGAATTTAGAGAAAGTTATATCGATCCGAGTGGGATTTTTCAATCGATTTTCAACGGCGAACCTGGATATGGATTGTTGATTGGTTCTGGATATTCTCTATCATAGTTATGACTATGCAAGGAGAATGACGGTTTCTGATCAAGAAACCAGATCTGTGTCCGCACTAGGAAGTCGGGTGGACGATACTAGTTCGGAAGTGATATTGTGTGATCGAATGAGCGATCAGATTGGTATGGCGTACGAATGATATGTGTACGTCGTACGAATTTGAGTGAAATTTATATTGAAAAGAGTAATCAAATTTGAATAAACAAAGTTATATATCTTTGTTATATAAGATAAAACTCCCCTTGATGAATCTTTTGCCGGAAGAAAATGGTTTTTGGAGGTGTTTGAAGTATAAAGGAGTTTTATACAAGTTTGAAATGATCCAAAGGTTTAAAAATTATATATATCTGTATATATATATATATATATGTAAAGGATCATATGAGGATTTTGGAAAGAGGGTTTTGGGAACCTATGGATTTGGAAAGGCTTTTGATTTCTGGATAAAATTATTATTAAATTTGGAAAGCCTAGTTTGAGAATTATCGATTTTAGAATAATCGATTTTATGTAAAGGAGCTTTGTATGAGATCATACTAGGTGTATGATTTAAAGATACTATATATGTATAGTATAAAGTGTTTTGATGATGGCTCTGGGGAAAAAGGCGCTCCGTTGGAATGGAATTCTCAAGAGTACCACCGGGTGGTGCTGCCTTGAGCCCCAAGGGGGGTTCTAAAGTTGATCCTGTGAGGAGTCCGGACAAACTAGTTCCTGAGGATTATTGAGTAGCGAAAGTCGAGGGCGCTGATGCCTACAGGGGCATTTGGATTATGCTGTGACGACAGTGTAACTCGATGTCACTGCGATCTACTGTGGGGACCATAGCGAAAATCGTGCGGAGGATGAGTGTCAACGGTCTACACTTGATTTTGCCGGGAAGGCAACGCAACATCAGTAGACTGCGATCTATGGTCGAGTGGAGTGGAGAAGTTTCATTCTTTTGGCAGCGAAATTCGAGGGCGCTGATGCCTACAGTTATATGGGTTTTTGCCGTGATAGCTACGTAACCCCAGTTGTAGCTGCGATTTGTAGCGGGTTCCATGGTGTAATCGAGGGGCGCGGAGGCCTACAGTTATCTATGGATTTTGTCGGGATGGCAACGTAACCATCGGGTTAACTGCGAACATGGATGGGGGTGATGATTTCCAGAGCATTCTCACCAAAAATATATCCTCTATTTTCAAAAATTGTTTTCTGTATTTTCAATAAAAATTATTTTCCAGGTATTTTCACTGGATGTTGAAAATGAGTCTGCTAAGTACTTATAGATTTTCGGTCTTACGCCTGATCAACGTATGACCGAATTTCTATGAGAACGAGGATGGACTTGTTGAGACATTGAGTTATAAAAAGTATTTTTATAAAAACTATTTTATAATATAAAATAGATTTTTAAAGTGTTTTAAAAATGATGAAAGAAAATCTATATGATTTTAAGCATTTTTAATAAATTCTAGCTTCGTTTCTTTTCAAGGACGAAAAGATTCTAAGGGGGGAGGAATGTGATAACCCCGATTTTTGACCATCAGTTAATTGGATAATTATCTGATTTTAACTATTGTAGAACATTGATGTATAGATTGAGAAAATTAATTATGTGTTGTTTATATATATATTTAAATGAGTTGATTTTAAATTGAGTTGAATTTGAAATTTGAAATTCAAAAGGACAAAAATCTTAAAATAAATCAGATTTTAAAACTCTATATTCTATATATATATATATATATATATATATATATATATTTGGGGTTTATGAATTGGGATTGACACAATAATTTTCGAAAGGGTATTTTAAGTTAAATTTATACACACACACACACACACACACACACACACACACACACACACATTTTGTATTTATAAAGTAGTAAATTGAGTATAAAGCTTATTATTAATATTTAAAATAAATGAAAATCTCTTAAATAACAAATGTAAACTTATTAAAGTTTGATAATAACATATGTACATTATTGTTTTTTTTAATTAAAAATGTTTTAGCTTAAGCTTAAAAATATCCTTTCTTTATATATATTTCATAGCAAATTTATATATATATATAAAATTAAATATAAACATAACATACTAATATAAAGGATTTAGAAATTAATATATAGGAGATATAAGTGTTAAACACTTGTAAATATCATAATATTTAAGACACTTGTAAATTGCAATGTACATGTGTAAACCAAGTATCCTATAAGATAACAAGTGGCAAAATTATTCCATTTGAATTTGTAAAATAAAATAAAATAATAATAATAACCAGGCCATTTTCGTTTTTTCAAAAACTGATCTGAAGAAGACCAAAAATTTGTCAACAATATTCAAACCAGACAAGCATCAAACAAATGCTCTTTGTAATTTAAAGAAACCTGAAGATAAGCAATTCCAAAATCCAAACTACAGCTTAAAGCAAAATTCCAAATAAATTCAAGAACGAATTCAAGACAAAGTTCACCTCAATAATCGAAGCAAAGTCAAAGCAGATCTGGTTCAATTCGAAGTTGCAGTCTCAAGCTTTCAATCCAGTTTTCAAGCCTCTCTGTTTTTTGGAACAAGCTCTGTACATTTTTAAAAAAAGTGAGTAACATCTAACCTTTGATTTAATATAGGGTTTGTGATGTAGTTAGAAAAATAGGAAGTGTGAATTTTTTTTATAGGGGTAATTTCAGTTGCATGCAATAATTATGTAACTGTGTATGCGTGCATGACTGAAACCTGAATTTATTCCTATTTATAACTGACAGGACCAAATGCTTAATCAAAAGGCCAAGTGTTCTTCAATAATCAGTTGTGACATCTGAACAAATGTGTTTGTTTTCACCTAAGCTAAATTTAAATTTAATTTTTTTTTAGTTAAGCATAATTAAGTATAAAACTATCTGTAAACTTAAAATGCTGTAGAAAGTTTTAAAATATGTTGAAATAAAGTATCGTAAATTGCTAATCTTAGTTTATAACCTGAATTGGATTTGGAAATTATGATTTTTAAGAGAAAAATCAAAAATTTTATGCGTGTATGGGGTGAGCATTACAGAGTTGATCGTTTTTCTTGTTTTGGGCATTTTCGGTCGGCCAGAGGGAGATGATATCTCGTGGTTGCTATAGAAGGTTGCCGGGATGACGAAGTTTACAGGAAAATTAGAGAAGTTATTTATTTTAAAATGTGGTGGTCAGAAAGGAGTGAACTAGGGTTTAAAGAGTTTTGGCATGGCCAGTGAACGCGATTGATCTGGAGATTGGGGACGTGACCGAGTTCTTCGATTTTGGGTAGGAACGAAGAGGAATGGATGGGCTTTCGATTTTTATAGGTGGCATGCGAGGTAGTCGCTGGTCGCCGTTGTGGTGGATCGTTGTGGGGAGTAAGTTGGTACTCTGGTTTCAGATTTTGAGTAGTAGGAGATCGTTTTTCGATCGGGGATCATATTGCATCGTCGTTGTGGCGAACTTGGGTCGGAATGTGATAAGTGACTGGGTTTGAGTGTCGCGTCGGAGAGATGGTCGAAGCTGAGGCTGTGCATGTGCACAGCATTCATGAAGAGTGTCAGATTTGATTTGAATCGTGCATAGAATTTTGGGTTCGATTCAGGAGTTGACTCGAGTTGTGTATGCGTGCGTTGGGAAGGGCTTGGGCTCCTGATTTTCAATTGAGTGTTCTTGTTGTGGTGTTGTCGTTCGAAGGGGAGAAGCGCCTCTGATCTTGGTTGGTCTTCGGTTGCCTGGTGATTAGGAAGAGGGAGGAGAGGCGTGTGAGATGTTTTTTTTTTATTAGGGCTACGACCCTTTGATTTTTGCAATTAATATTATGGTATTCAATTCGTTTTGTTTTGGGTTTTGGGGTTTTTGGCCCAAAAGTTTTGCTTAAGGAAAATAATTTGATACGTGGGTTGTAAAATTATCAGTAACTGGTTACAAATAAGGCTTGTGTAAGTTGTCTTTCCACGTTTACCAAAAGTATGTGATTTAAAAAAAAATTTATGTAAAGAGTTATTTTAAATTATACTGACAAAGGAATCTAAAGTTATCCTAAATATACTAGATAAAGTAATTAAGTGGTTATGAAAGAAGATAAAAGGGGTTTTGAAGAATAATTTAATGAAAGGATAAGTTACTTAATAATGTAATTAAATAATAAAAAAATAAGTTGTTTAATAAAAGTAATTAGGTAATAATTGTCTAATGGAAGTAATTAAAGAATAATCACTTAATGTAAGGATTAATTAAGATTAATCAAATACTAATTTAAGGTTAATTACTTAATGAAAGGAATTAAGGATAATCGATTGATGATAAAGGATTGATTAATAATGTAATTAACTAAAGGTTAATGTATTTTTATAATTATTTAAGGAGTAATTAATTTAGGATAATCACTAAAAGGAAGTGAATAGGTATAATCACTTAGTGAAATTTATAGAGTCATAATTGCTTAGTGTAAGTAATTTAAGGATGGATAATTAATCAATTATCGGGAAATTAATTTAAGAATAAAAAAGATTAATAATTAAGTAAAGGATTAATTACTTAAGTAAGTAATTACAGAGGGGTAATTACTGTTTATAAGTAATTAGGGTTGATTAATGGGTACAATTAATTAAGGATAAACATTCATGGAGTTTGGTGTAATTACTTAATGAAAGTAATTAAATAATGATGACAATCTTAATGTAATTAAATAATAATTAATCAAAAAAAGAATTGATTATGATGAATGGTTATGGGATGGTGAATTAATTGGGTTGTAATTAGTTAATAAGCAAGACTTAAAGGTGATTGATTTAATTCGATTATGGTTAATAAGGTTTATACGAGATGGTGTGATTGATTTACCTTGCTTATGTATGATAATTGATAATTAAATGCCTGAATTGATTGATACCCCTGATATGAAATGTTTCGTGATATGATAAGTTTGGGAGGGCAATGTTATGTGGTTATCAATTAATTGATGAATTGCTGAGTGGAAAGGGTGACATCTTTTTTTTAAAATTTAATTGCATTTCACTTGAATAATTTGTGTTATGATGAACTGAATTCAAAGAGACTGGAGTCGGGTATTAGTTAATACCCGAAACCACCCAATTCTTTATGAATTGATACGTGAAATCAATAGGGGTGTAATGGAATAATTTAAGTGAAATTGGACCATAAAATCTAAGTTCTGGCACTTAATTACTTTGTGGAATAAGTGATGTCCATAGCTACTTATGAAATTGTAAATTGATATATGTACCCCGGGTTTATACGAGTCGTATACTTTTGTATTACTTGTTAGATGGGTTTACTCACGCCGGTTTCCAGCCTGACCCGGGTGTTACTTTGATGTAATGCTCGGGTCAGACCGAGTATTACAGATTTTCAGGTAAGGACGTTCTGGAGCTCAGGAGGCGAGCTGGATGGCAGGGACGTATGGAGAGTTTCCACTATGATATTGTATATATCTGAGACATGTTAAATTGTATCTATCCAATGTTGTATAAAATTGTTGTAACTCTGATATATCGATGTAAATTGATAGATACAGTTTTCTTTGGTATGACTATTATTGATATTATATTTTATCCGCTGCGAATGTGAGTTTGTGTGTTTCTTTTCTGTTCTTCTTCTTTCTCTTTCTTCTTTTCTCTTACTATCTGGAATTTTCGGGATCGAAAATTTCGGGTCGTTACAAGTGGAGTTTGAATCGCTAGCGCTACTCAACTGCTCTGGACAGACTGCCATACACCACTGTAAGTCATTCTTTCACTACAGGTGCCCACTCAGATGTATAAAATTTGCTCGTAAAAATTTTCTACAGGTGTTGCGGCTTGCTTGTACAAGTCTAAGTTCTGCAATTATTATTGTCTATTTCTGTTTGGCTGCAAATTTCTGAATCAATCTAGTTAGGAGCAAGTTCCCATAACAAACATAAGGCAGGGGAAGTAATTACCCTTTCATTGGCTCCAAAATAACTAAAATCAACTTCTCTTATCTTTTTCAACTTTAAAAGACATTAGACGTTGGCGCTAGGACAAAAACGAGCTCATAGGAGAAAATAGTATAATTGGAAAGCGGAGTTTTTGTGAATTGATTATCTCGTGCAATTAGATCGTGGATATATAGTAGTTCAATTTTCTGAACTACTAGAAAAAGTGGCTGCATACTACCCGTAAAACGTTGGTTGTATCCCTTATTATTTATGCATATGAACGACCATAAGACCCAGTTCCCCCTTCTAATTGAGACTGTCAACTAATAAAGCACAACTTAGTATTTTATACTATTTTGAAGTAGGAGCCACTTCTAAAAGCTTTTCAAAAATGAGTGAAAGCAACCAAAATTCACCAAGGGATTTTAGATAAATTAAATCTTTTCAAACAAGCATGATCCATAGAATTTCATGAATCAAAACTTTCCAAATTTCAACGTCTGAGTAGGTAGACCCTTATCTCTTAAGAAGCTATGCTATTCAACAAGAACTGTCCAACCTTCAGCCATTCTCTTCCTACTGGCCGAAGGAAATAATTTCGAATGAAAAGTTCTTTCATTCAAGGAGTTCCAAAATTCACGGGTTTGGAAAACACGTAAGAATTTCTTTCGGATTTCCAATTCTACACTTCCATGCTAAAAATGCAAAAATTGTCCGATGAGTCCATCAAATTTCGATTGATTCCATTTGCGCTACAAGCTAGTGCAAAATGATTGCCGAATTCTCTACCACCACACTCTATTAGAAATTGGTATGAGTTCAATGATATCTTTTTGAAAAAGTTTTCCCCTTTCCACAAAACTCTTAAAATCAAAAATGAAATCATTCAATTCACACAAAATAAAGGGGAAACTTTTTCACAATATTTTGAACGATTTAAAGAACTCTTATATAGTTTCCTTCATCATGAAATATCCAAAACGATTCTATGCCAAGTTTCCTATGAAGGGATCAACTATCCAATTCGAATCTTACTTGAAACCATTTTTTAAAATGATTTTATGAGAAAATCTACCATGAGGCTTGGGTCTTTGTCGGAGATTTTGCCCAAAAGGACCAATAATGGAAATCGATTCTTGTCCATTCTGTACCAGTGGGGTACACGCAATTGACCCCTCATTCTTTCCCATTTGTTGCGCCAAAATTGGTCACAAACCCCAATTACCGTGAAAGCACCAGTGCATGAACACAAACCAATGATATTCAAGCACAAATATCAGATCCCAACAAATATCAAACAGCAATTCAGAAATAATGAACAAAGACACAAGATTTATAGTGGTTCGGCTATCTCCGGCCTACGTCCACTTCAATTTTTTTTCCTTTTATTGATGATCCTTGCTGGCTACAGATGATTACAGCAGTAATAATGAAGAATTTCGAGTACAATAGTTATATTGAAGTATCGAAACGAATCCGGCAGAGTCTGGGCGTCCAATAGCCAAAAGATCCCTTTTCTGTAGGCTCCAGGGTGCTATTTATAGGCGTAGGAGGCACAGATCCCGCTCAAATTTCGGGAGGCTTTTTCTGGCACGTGAGTGGGCCCACGCGACCGACCCTACCAAGTTTCGACTTGATCTGTGATCGATAAGAAGTGATTTCATATCCATCAAAAAATGATCCAATCAAGCTGAAACTTGGCAGGAACATTCCTTACCTTGTATGCAAGCTGCTACGAAAATTTCATTGCATTTGGATCATCAGTGTAGGAGATATGATCGATTCGAGTTTGGGTTGTCCATTGGCTGTCGTCTTCGAATCCACTGCTTCGAATCCATCTTGTTCGACTCCATCCAAAGCGCGTGCGCATCGATGACGTGGCGCGAGCTTCTTGGGCTGATCCACCTTTGTCGCCGTGTTGAATGCTTCTTTTCCTAAAGACGCGCTCGTATCCATGTTCCACGCTTCGTCCATATCCATAACTTTACAACGGTTATGCTTGCATCCATCAGTCCGTGCCCCTCTTCGCATCGATTCCAGGAGTTCATCCCGTATCGATTCCATGTGCCGATCAATACGAAAGGAACATGGGAGGCATCGATACGAAGTGGTCGTGAAGGATGGATACGAACCTCATCCGTAGGATGGATATGAACGAGACCTCACGTAATGTATACGAACGAGGCTCTTACCTGATGGATACGAAGGAGCCAACGTCCATCTGTTATTGATATGGGAGTATCGATTTGAAACATGCCGCCTCTTCCCATCTGACTGATACGAAGCCATCGAGTCGTGTCCATGCTGATCGATGCGAACAACATCGATTCGAAGTCCTTCACCCTGCTTTTCCTTTGATCGATACGAACACTATCGAGCCAAACCAACAGCTGACCAATGCGAACTTCACTGAGCCGAATCCATACTGATCGATACGAAGTGTATTGATTCGAACCATCCTTGCATGCCGATGGATACGAACAGCATGTTCCTCCTACCTTGCATCGATCATATCTCCTTCATACGAACTCCGATTAACCTGAAATTTGAAACATAGCCTTTCCTAGCCCTTATCATTATCTCCAATCAATTTTGTCCTGATTGAAGCTCAACCAAATTTTGACGTCATCGATTGTAGCCTTGTTTTCAATCGATCTCCAATCCCGATATCCATCATTCCTTGCCAATTTGTTGATATTCCAGTTTTGGCCAAAAAGTGGGATAACACTTTGCCCCCCAAAACATGCCTTTTGATAAAAATGCATGTTTTGAATAGTTCTGATTCCAATATCCAAAGTTCATAGCCATATTGCTAGAGTATGGCATCTTTGACTGCTCCGAGTCGACGCCCAATTCCAAATCCAATAAACAAAGCCTTAGCCAATTCCATATCCATTCGAACTCGACAACCAAGTCCTAATCCATCCTTGTCCAACAGCCAATAACCGAATCCAGGACCTCTCCGGGTCGATGTCCGAATCCATAGTCTCTTCGGGATCTTGTCAAGCGTAATCCACACTTTATGACCTTGGTCCAGTGTCCCTGGATGTTGAGCTAACCTCTCCGGGTTCTTGCCAAGCGCAATCCACACCTGACGACCGTGGTCCAGTGTCCTTGGACGTTGTACAATGTCGTGGCTTAAGTCCTAAGCCGAATCCTGGTCTCTCCGGACCCTTGTTGAGCATAGTCCATACTCAATGACCTGGAACAATAATCGATAATATGGGGCCTAAGTCCTAGGCCGAATCCTGGTCACTCCGGACCCTTGCTGAGCATAGTCCATACTCAATGACCTGAATGAATCGATTCACCACGTTCGGGAAAAGTGACTCACCCCTTGCCAGGTATAATCCATACCCGACGACCGTTTATCAAAAACCAGATAAAAATCCAATCAAAATCCAATCCAAAATCCAAATCAAAAATCCAAGTCAAAAACCAGAAAACCAGAAATCCAAACCAGCATCCAAGACCGAAAACCAGTCATCTAAAAGAAAGTCCAAACCAGAAAGCAAATAAAAACCAGGAGTTCAAACCAAACTCCAAAACCAAACCAAAAAATCAAGTATCTAATCCAAAACAGAAAAACAGTTTTCACAAGCCATAGCTCCACAGTTTATCATTATTCAGAGCATGCCTAGGGGCTATCTCCGTCCCCGTACATGTGTAAATAATTTGGTTGCTCACCAATGGTTTGTTACTTATTTCATATTATCCAGGTCAATGGATAATCAATCGACCGTCATCCATGGGTCTCACATCATCACGGTGTGAGGTAGTCGGTGGTTGCTCCTGCTCCACCGCTGCATTCCGAGTTCCGCCATATTTCCACAACTGTCCATTCCTTACATGCTCCTCGATTATATCCTTTAAGTGCCTGCAGCTGTTGGTGTCATGTCCATCCAAATCATGGAAGAGACAGTGCCTTCCTGATGTCCTCTCCCGTTCTGATGGTTCTCTCCTAGCCGGCCTTCGGTAGGGAAGGTGATTCCGAGTATCCAGGTATATCTTCTCCAGCGTTGGAAAACTTTGGATCCTTCCATCACTTCCTAGCATTTCCAGAATCATCGTCCAACTTCCTTTTCCCTTTGTCTTTATCCAAACCTTTGCTGTATGGTCCTCCACCCTCAGTTGCATTAACCATTTTCACCTTTAAATCCATACTCGCATCTTCCTGCCGAAGGAACCTCTCTGCCTCGTGAAAGAATTCCTCGAGATCCTGTGGGGGATCTCGTATTAGAGATACGTTGAAATCCGAATCCTCCCTGACTCCTGATACTGCCGCCATTAAAACCATTGACGGATCAGGCCGACCCACCGAAGCTACTGCCGCACTGAATTGAGTTAGAAAAGCTCTAAGCGATTCATCCATCCTCTATTTTACCGATGTCAGTGTTATCACATTCTTCGGTCTCTTGACATGAACCCGAAACTGTCCCACAAACCTTTCCACCAATTCCCCCCAAGTCCTGATAGATCCTTCTCCCAGCTGCCTAAACCACATTGCAGCTAAGTCCGTCAAGTATAAAGGAAAACATCGTGTCATTACATCCTGCGATGCCCCCAGCACGTCCATGTGTCTGGTGTACCTCATCAAGTGATCAGTTGGGTCTGCCATGCCATCGTACACATCCACACTAGGTAGGTTGAACTTAGGTGGATTTTGAGCCATTCTTATTTCCCGAGCAAACAGGCTCCTATTCACTCCTTCTAAGTCTCTGTTGGTCAAACCACCTCGCACAGTTTTCCTGATTATCTCTACTAATCCAGTATTGTCCGTTAGGGGTTGCCCCCATGCCCCCGATGGAACTCTGGCACATATTCCTCATGTGGCTCAGCAACGTTGGCCCTAGCCTGTTGAACTCCTTCCAAAGGTCCTCCTGTGTTGGATCCTGCGGGCCTGCCCCCAAGACCTTGTTGGTTGCCTTCTGGCTCTATATCATGTTCTCCATTGGGTTCTACAACCCTAGTTCCTTGTCCTACATCCACAGCCGCTGTAGCTGTTCCTAAGTTTTATATCCCTGCAGCTCTCATTTTCTCAAAGCAAGTCTGCTTCATTTCCTGTTGGCTCTTCAACAATCTCTCTTGCAAATAATTTGCCATAGCTTCCATTTCATCCTGGGTTATGTAGATCGAAGCCTGTCCTTCCCGAGCTCCGGAGGATGCTTGTTGACTTCCTTCCTGTTGGCTTCTCTCAGTCCTTTGCCTTCTACTATTTTGCCTAGTCATTGTCCTCAAGTCCAAACTCCTTAAAATCTTCAAATCCGAACTTCAAATATGATGTAGCGGGGGCTAGTCGTTCTCAGTGAAAGCACCAAAGTGTTTGCGCCAAAATTGGTCACAAACCCTAATTACCGTGAAAGCACCAGTGCATGAACACAAACCAATGATATTCAAGCACAAATATCAGATCCCAACAAATATCAAACAGCAATTCAGAAATAATGAACAAAGACACAAGATTTTTAATGGTTCGGCTATCTCCGGCCTACGTCCACTTCAAAGTTTTATCCTTTTATTGATGATCCTTGCTGGTTACAGATGATTACAGCAGTAATAATGAAGAATTTCGAGTATAATAGTTATATTGAAGTATCGAAACGAATCCGGCAGAGTCTGGGCGTCCAATAGCCAAAAGATCCCTTTTCTATAGGCTCCAGGGTGCTATTTATAGGCGTAGGAGGCTTAGATCTCGCTCAAACTTCGGGAGACTTTTTCTGGCATGTGAGTGGGCCCACGCGACCGACCCTACCAAGTTTCGACTCGATCTGTGATCGATACAAAGTGATTTCGTATCCATCAAAAAATGATCCAATCGAGCTGAAACTTGGCAGGAACATTCCTTACCTTGTATGCAAGTTGCTGTGAAAATTTCATTGCATTCGGATCATCGGTGTAGGAGATATGATCGATTCGAGTTTGGGTTGTCCATTGGCTGTCGTCTTCGAATCCACTGCTTCGAATCCATCTTGTTCGACTCCATCCAAAGCGTGTGCGCATCGATGACGTGGCGCGAGCTTCTTGGGTTGATCCACCTTTGTCGCCGTGTTGAATGCTTCTTTTCCTGAAAATGCGCTCGTATCCATGTTCCACGCTTCGTCCATATCCATAACTTTACAACGGTCATGCTTGCATCCATCAGTCCATGCCCCTCTTCGCATCGATTCCAGGAGTTCATCCCGTATCGGTTCTATATGCCGATCGATACGAAAGGAACATGGGGGGCATCGATACGAAGTGGTCGTGAAGGACGAATACGGACCTCATCCATAGGATGGATACGAACGAGACCTCACCTAATGGATACGAACGAGGCTCTTACCTAATGGATACGAAGGAGCCAAAGTCCATCTGCTATCGATACGGGAGTATCGATTCGAAACATGCCGCCTCTTCCCATCTGACCGATACGAAGCCATCAAGTCGTGTCCATGCTGATCGATGCGAACATCATCGATTCGAAGTCTTTCACCCTGCTTTGCCTTTGATCGATACGAACACTATCGAGCCAAACCAACACCTGACCAATGTGAACTTCACTAAGCCGAATCCATACTGATCGATATGAAGTGTATCGATTCGAACCATCCTTGCGTGCCGATGGATACGAACAACATGTTCTTCCTACCTTGCATCGATCATATCTCCTTCATACGAACTCCGATTAACCTGAAATTTGAAACATAGCCTTTCCTAGTCCTTATCATCATCTCCAATCAATTTCGTCCCGATCGAAGCTCAACCAAATTTTGAGGTCATTGATTGTAGCCTTGTTTTCAATCGATCTTCAATCTCGATATCCATCATTCCTTGCCAATTTGTTGATATTCCAGTTTTGGCCAAAAAGTGGGATAACACCATTGACGATTCCCAAGCCAAATGAGGAATACCCCGGGTGTACCCTACGGAAGAGGCCAGTGCCTTAGCCCACCATAATGCCCACACTTCTCCATACCCTTCCAACTGGCGAAACCATCCAAATATGTCGTGGTCAAACCCTAATAATTTTGCGAACCCTTTGCATTTTTGTCCCACGAACCAAAATGCTCAATCTTCGAATTAACCATTTAGGAATCCTAACTCTTCAACTCAACCTTCTCAAACTCCTCCACGTTCTCAATCTCCTCAACCTTCATAAGAAATTGTTCGACTAGAGAAACCAATAAGTAATCAGGATGCTAAAATTGAACAAATGATGAACACGATGAAGGAACTAATGAAAAGTAACGAGAAAGAAAAATTGCCTAGTCAACCCAAAGAAAACCCAAAGTATAATTCTCGAGGAGTGCACTCCTGTGAGGATAAAAATGTAAATCTAGTAAACGCTGTCACCATATTGAGGTCTGGAAAGAAGGTAGACAACCAAGTCGGCAACCCCGACATTCCTCCAAAGTATCCCCATGCTCCAAATTTTGAAACTCATTCGACACCCACTCTTGTTGATCCAAATGATCCTCTTTCTTCGTACAAGGTCGGCAATCCCGACCACTCTTCATGTTTGGCTGTTGGCAACCCCAATATTCCAACTTCTATAGCTTTATTACCTTCACCTCATGATGCGACATCCTTTTACTCAAATGAAAAAACTCCTGAAAGAGTCTATAAACCCAAGGATCCTTTTCCTCATAGACTCAACATAAAGAAGAAGTCCACCAATTTTGATAAAATTCTTGAAATTTTCAAACATGTTCGAGTGAATATACCACTCCTTGATACCATTGAATAGATTCCCCAATACCCGAAACGTCTCAAAGAGCTTTGTGCTTAAAAACATGTCACCAGTGCAGAGAAACCGCATTTCTGACTACAAATACTAGCTCCGTCCTTATGAATTATGCCGCAATCAAGTATAAGGACTTAGGTTGCCCTACAATGGCTATCAAATAAGCAACACCCATATTAGCTATGCCTTACTTGATCTTGGTGCTAGTGTCAATCTTTTGCCTTACACTGTTTACTATCTACTAGGACTTGGAGAATTGAAACCCACGAACATCACGATTCAACTAGCTGATCGATCTGTCAAAAAGCACTTGGGCACTATTGAAGATGTGCTAATCCAAATTGAACAATTCTATTTCCCCGTGGATTTCATAGTCCTAGAGACTGAACCTGTTTCAAATCCTAACGCACAAATCTCTCTGATATTAGGTCGTCCCTTCTTAGCAACTTCAAACGCTATCATAAATTGTAGGAATGGTCAACTCAGACTTTCCTTTGGACACCTAACTATTGACCTAAACATTTTCAATCTTAATAAACAACCAAGGGATTTCAAAATAGACGAAGTTGATATGATTCAAATGCTTATGGATGGAAATCTTGGTGACACATCTGACCCTCTGACGATGTGTCTCGATCACTTTAATTCTGATATCAATATCAATGAATACACCCTTGAACTGAATGATTTTCTAGACCTCTCTTACAATTCACAAAAATTCAACTAACTAATGTCAACTGAAGCCGCAATAGAAGACCCTCCTAAATTAGACCTCAAACCTCGTCCGCATGATCTTAAATATGCATTATTGGACCCACCTGAAAATCTCCTTTTGATTTTGGCCTTCGATAGCATGGAGGACCAAGAAAAACAACTTTTGAAAATCCTAAGGTAAAACAAAGAGGCGACAGGATGGGTTATCATGAACATTAAAGGAATAAGCCCCTCAATCGTTGAATGCTGGATTCATTTAACCGAGGAGCCCAAACCCACTAGCCAAGCTCAAAGGCATTTAAATTCCAATTTAAGAGAAGTCGTGAAGGAGGAGAACATCAAATGTTTGGATAATGACATCATCTACCCAATATCTGATAGTACGTGGGTAAGTCCAGTACAAATTGTACCAAAGAAATCGGGGATAAATGTGGTCGCGAACGATAATAATAAACTGTTTCCTACAAAAATCAAAACCAAATGGCGAGTCTGTATTGATTATCAGAAACTCAATACAGCCACCAGAAAAGATCACCTTACCCTTCTTTTCATCGATCAAACGCTTGAACGTTTTGGCTGGCCACGAATATTACTATTTCCTTGACGTTTACTCTGGCTATAACCAAATCCATATTGCTCTGGAAGACCAATACAAAATAACTTTCACTTATCATTCGGAATTTTCGCTTATTGTTGCATGCCATTCAGTCTTTGTAACGCTTCTGTCACTTTTCAAAGAAGTATGATGATTATATTCTATGATATGGTAGAAGATTTTCTTGAAATATTCATGGACAATTTTTCTATCTGTTGGTCATCTTTTGACCAATGCCTTCATCGTTTAGAATGTGTCTTAAAACGATGTAAGGAAACGTCACTCATGCTTAATTGGGAAAAATGCCATTTCATGGTGAAGAGAGGAATAACTTAGGCCATGTTGTTTCAAAAGATGGTCTAGAGGTTGATAAATCCAAAGTCGACTTAATTGCTAACCTATCTTTACCTAGTTTGGTAAAGGATATTCGCTCATTTCTTGGACATGCTGGATTTTATAGGAGATTCATCAAAGATTTTTTCAAAAATTTCAAAAACACTTTCAAATCTGCTTGCCAAAGACATTAAATTTGACTTTTCTGATGAATGCAAAACGCCTTTTGAAACCTTGAAATCAATTTTGACCTCAACACCTATAATTTAACCCTCGAATTGGACTCTGCCTTTCGAACTAATGTGTGATGCTTCTAACTATGCCGTTGGAGCCATCTTAAGCCAACATGTCGATAAACTTCCTTATGTAATCTATAATGCTAGAAAAACTCTAAATGATGCTCAGTTGAATTACTCAACCACTGAGAAAGGGTTTCTAGTAGTTGTCTACGCTCTTGAAAAATTTAGATCCTATCTCGTAGGTTCTAAGGTCATAGTTTACACCGATCATGCTGCATTGCGTTATCTTCTTTCGAATAAAGATGCTAAAACCCGCATAATCCGTTGGATACTCCTTCTACAAGAATTTGACCTAGAGTTACGAGATAAAAAGGGTTCTGAAAATGTCATAGCCAATCATCTCTCTTATATTATGCATGAGAATGCCAATGACACTCAAATCAATGATCACTTTCCTGATGACATATACTTCCCATTTCTAGTACACCTTGGTATGCCGACATCATAAACTATCTTGCGCAAACGAAATGCCTTCCCATTGTTCAAAACAAGAAAAACAAAAGTTTCTCTCTAATGTTCGAAACTTTATTGGGATGATCCTTATCTCTTTAAATACTGTCCTGATCAAATCATTCGTAGATGTGTCCCCGATCATGAATATTACAACATTTTCTCATTTTCATATGACCAAACATGTGTGGGACACTTCGAAGAAAGGAAAACAGCTGCAAAGATTTTGCAGTGTGGATTCTACTGGCCTACTCTGTTTCGTGATGCGTACGATTTTTGTGCTAAATGTGCTCGATGCCAACAAATGGGTCGAATCTCCAAGCAAAACATGATGCCTCTAAACCCAATCCTTTTCATTGAAATTTTTGATGTTTGGGGCATCGATTTCATGGGTCCATTTCCTAATTCGTTTGGAAATATTTACATCTTACTTGCCATGGACTATGTCTCTAAATTGGTTGAGGCCATCCCTACCAAAGAAAATGACAGTAAAGTTGTTGTCAAATTTCTGAAGGAGAACATATTTTCTCGTTTTGGTACACCTCGTGCTATTATAAGTGACAATGGTACTCATTTCTATAATCGTGCCTTCGAATCTCTTCTTAAGAAATAATCAATCACTCATAAACTGTCTACTCCATATCATCCACAAACTAGTGGTTAAGTCGAAATTTCCAACAGGCAAATCAAACAGATTCTTGAAAAGGCTGTCAATTCCAATAGAAAAGATTGGTCGTTTAAATTAGTAGATGCCCTTTGTGCATTTCGGACAGCTTATAAGACCAACCTTCGAATGTCACTGTATCGCTTGATCTTTGGAAAAGCATGTCACCACCCTGTCGAACTGAAGCATCGAGCACTTTGGGCAATCAAATACCTTAATTTTGACTTGGAAAAAGCAGGATCACATCGAAAGATGTAGCTATCAGAAGTTGAAGAACTGAGAAATGAAGCCTATGAAAATGCAAAGATTTATAAAGAGAGAATAAAAATGTATCATGATAAATCCATACTTCGAAATACATTTGAAGTAGGCCAAAAGGTTCTCTTATATGATTGCGGGATTCATTTATTTCCGAGAAAACTAAGATCTCATTGGAATGGACTATATGTTGTAAAGACAGTGTACCCATATGGCCCATTTGAAATTGAAAATACAATGGATGGCTCTATATCAAAGGTCAATGGACAGCGACTGAAACCATTCGTAGAATTTTAGAAATACGAGGAAGACGATTTTGTGGACCTCCATGAACCCGTTCATGCTTCTTAAGACACCTCGATCATGTCAGGTTGTATATATTCTGTTTTTCTTTTTAGCATTTACATGATTTAGATAATAGGGACACTGCCTTATCTAAGTATGGGGGTATCATTCATATTTCATTTTTTACATCAAAAAAAAATATGAAAAAAAAATCGAAAAAAAATCATCATTTCAACTTGTTTCAAACTAGTACAATAAAGTAAGTTAACGATATTAGTTATTTGATGGAATTTGTGGTGAATCACTAAGATCAATTGGAAAATATAATGAAAAGATGAATTAAGAGAGATAATAGTGTTATATAGGGAGACTCATAGGTCATGGTTATGAAATCTATTCTAAACTGTAGTCTTTGTTTAAAAGTGGTAGCTTTAAATTAATTGAGTTGACACTTGTTTTTTCAGTAGAGTTAATAAGTGCTAAGATGATTTTACATAACTCTCTCTTTAACAAAACATAATAATAAAATTCCAAGGGTATCCAACATTGCTAGTACATCTAGCGTTGGTGTGCAAACCCACTATGCTCTTTCCCAACTCTCACGTAAGCCACGAGGCAGTGCATGAGTGGTACATCTTGGTATCATTTTATGAGTTAGACACCTAAGGATTACCGACACCTTGTTGACATAGTCAGTGTCGGTCTGCACAATCTGCCAAGCTCTGTCCCGACTCTTACGTGAACCCGTAAGGCAGTACATAGGTGGTATATCTTGGTCTTTTAAGTTTAGTGTATAGGATTTTATTTTTGCAAATAAAGAGAGAGTAAGCAATTGAAACCAAAGCACCTTCTTGGCTTCATTGATTTGACTAGTTATACAAAAGGAAATAATAATACCACTTTGCAAACTGTGACAAGCAAATAAAGAATCTATTTCATGATTGCATTATGTTGTCGACCGAACCAACTGGCCATACTAGAGTTTAACGTAGGAAATCTTGAAATATGCTGGAAAATTGTGACTAGTTAAGGAACAAAAATTTCTAGCAAATGACTTAGACTTGTATACATTACTATGATGCAACTACTCTAAAATAAGTCATGTTGTCATTTTAAATATTCGTTGCATTCATGTAGCTACATTAGAATCATCACATATTACATTTGGATTTTATGGGTAGTATTCTCTGAAAACCCTCATGAGGCACCACTCGTCCTACCAGGGATACCTGGACCTAGTTTAATTTTTATTTTTGTTTTACCGAGGACGATTAAAAGATAAGTATGAGGGTATTTGATTGACATGTAAAAGTGTTTTTGCACTCATATCTTACCTTTGTTGTATATAAATAAACGTACACTGGGTTTTTTTGGGAATACAGATTTGAGGAGCCTTCATGTTAAAATGGAGCAAAAGAGAAGAAAAGTGGATATTTGCACTGGATTATACTAGCTACTCTAAAAGGATTGAACAAAAGAATTTATAGCTGAGTGGTTAAGGTATCTCCTAAATGGCAGAAGGAGTTGAGTTCCAATCCCAAAAAGCACATTATTTTTGCCTATGAAGATGGAGGATTATTGAGAAGATATACGTTTACATATGAACATACTTGTGATTGATTGTATACATACAAATCAAAATTCTCCCAATCAATCAAAATCTTCCAATCAAACCAAGCAATCACAATCACATTCAGATGACTATGCCAATTTACCATGGATTTGATTCACATCAACAAATCATCCTTAAATCTCAATCACCCATCATGCTACATGTCAAAGATCTGAAGACAACTATCTCTCATGAATATTTATATTCACATGATAAATGGGAAGATATTCATTTTTATTGCAACATATTTTGTAAATTTTTGATGGGAAACAACACGTACTCTATAATTACCCAGGTGTATTCATTGTAAAAGATATCTCATATCTCATAATTTCTACTACAGAATAAAGCTCTTCTTCTCCTTCTATTTTCAGTTTTATAATTTACTCTTAGATAATTATGGCTTCTATCAATTAGTTTTGTTAGACATAATTCTCTATGCTTTTCTCCTTTTTCTCTAGTGATGGACTGTTGATTAATTTTAGCGGCTATGCCAATTTTATTTTTTGTATTTTTCCATTGTTTAGAACTTGTGAACGAGTTCTGATTTGACCCTCAAAAACTATTCCATGACAAATAGTTGGATCCTTTTATGAGAAAAAGGATTGGAGTTTAAATCAATATTTCTTCACTTGTCGATTTTTCTGCATTTTTTGTAGTTTAGAAATCACCTTCAAATTCGTCTAAATCGCCCATGAAATTACATAAATAGTAGAATTTAATTTTCCACCCTGCGTTCGACCCGTGTACTACACACTTATGCGCTTGTAGTATTATTTTTAATTTGTGCTTTTCTAATCCCATAGAAAAGTGTCAAACACGATCTGTCAATCAAATCGTGGGATAGAAAGGATACAATTTCCAAAGGTTCAACCAGTCAACTCGTAAGAGCCACATTAATCATTGAATTTTAATTTTCTGATTTAGATGTAAAATTATTTCTATTAATGTAAAAATTAACTAATTATCAGTAATTTATTGACTTTTAAAAGCAATAATTTCCAAACATTTGATAATAAATATTGTTTAAAAATTATATAATAAATGTTTTAGTGAAAAACTGTAAATTTCCTAATTTTAATATAAAATAGGTTCACTTCAAAAAAGTTCAAAAAATGTACGCTAATAATGTATCATATTATCTAAATTGATAAAGTAATCCAGCAATCGAGTGGTTAAGATAATGTAGTTATTTGTTAGACTGATTATGTGAAATTATGAAGAATGAAATGATGGATTTTTTTCTCAAGTTTGTAGTACCGTGTGGTTTAAAGAGGCCAGATTAGATGTTTTTTGAAGATTTCGAGGTTAGACCATTGGTTCATGCACATGCAGGGTTATTTCATTATCAAAACTATAGCGCTTCAAGGTTGGAGGTTAACCATGGTAGAACCGATGTTGTGTCGGGTCATTAGAACACCACCCTTAAGTAATCACTTTTCACCTACTCAATTTGTTGTAACTTCTTATTGGATAATTTTTTTACCTTTGCAGTTTTATTTCAGTAAAGGATAAACATCCAAATTAATTAACTAAATAATTAATTTTCCATAATTAATCAACGGTTTCCTTCACTAAACAATTCATATAAAATAGTAAATTAATGGAAAAAATTCCAAAAATTCATCAAAAATTTCTTTCATCATATTTTACCTTATGTAAAAATTTCTAGTCAAAATAAGTAATTTAATTATTTTTAATAATTAATTAACTTGAAATTAACACTTTTCCCAACTTAGGAAATTCATAAAATATTTCCATTAATTCCAGAAATTGTGAAATTAAAAAGCCATCACTATTTCATCATGAAGCATATTGTATCAATTTTTTTGGCATTTGAATGTAGTTAGCCATGTTTTTCCTTAAAATATGAACTAAATCACTTTGATTAAATTTTAAACCGCAACTAAAACTATATTCAAACATGTTTAACATCATCAATAGATTCATATGAAAGTCAAATCCAAAACCAATAGGTTAGGTAAGGTTTAGAGAAATATTTTACTCACCTAGCTTATGAAAATGTTTTAAACTTCTTTCCTACTTAGATTTGGAAGCTTGACCTCTTCTAGCTTGAAATCCTATTCTTGTCTCTTTGGAAAATGTTGGCTTCGCTTATGGTTCATAGGAATTTTATTTTTTGAAACGGAAATGAAATGAGATGGGAAGAGTGGCTAAGAGTATGGGTTGGTGAGTCTGGGCCTTAATAACTTAATCCTCTTACTTAAATTAGTCCTATTATAGTTTTAATTATTTTCTTTCATCAATCAATACCAACCAAATTTCTTTAATAACCCTTGGCCCATCTAACTAACTTTTTAAATGCTCCATACTTAATTAATTAAATTTTCTTTAGGAAATTCTTTCAATTAAATTGCTTTATTAGTTTAATTAATAACGACTTCATATTATTAATATATTTCAATTCAAGTCAATTTAAATTAATTTCCATATTATGTACTCCTAAAATACGGGGTGTTACAAGTAACCGCTCATCATATAAAAGTAGAAAAGCGATTCGATTATAAGGTCAGAAACCATACCTTTGAGAAAGATGACCTTAGTTTGAAATGGTTCATTCCTAGTATGGACACTTGGTCCGAATTAGGAAGGAACCTGTGTGATTGCACAGAAGCTTAAAGTTGGAACTTTCAAGCTATCGACTATAGAAGGAATCTCAATTCCATGAACATGGTATAACGAGAACATACTATGCTATTTCACTTAAATTTGTTTTTTTCAAACATCACATCCCGCTAAATGGGACTTGATTTAATCAGGCATTGACTACCATTCTCATTCATAAATAGAGGTGGCTTTCAAAATCAATGGAATCATATGCATAAATGTCTGACTTTGTGTTTCATGATCAACAGCTAAATCATACATTCTATGGTTTGAAAATTCAGTTGTCTAGCTACCCTAAGATAGGTACCGAAGAACTCCTTCGATCCTTGATCGAGTCGATGGAGTATAATCCTACTAGGGTGGATTGGATGATTTTCCCTATAAATCAAACCTTTGACCAATACCTAGATATATGCAAAGTCAAAGGTTGATGATCAAAGATAGGCATCTAATACGCCGATTCCTAGAGAAAGGATTCGATGTGGAATTGTATCCATTTGTAGGTACAACCTTGCTTACAACCCAATAAGACAAGTTCGATTGACGATAAGTGCAGTTGGTCAACGAAATATCTTTAGTCAACACCTAAAGATATGCAAGGGTAAGCATAAATGCCCGAAGATAGGTACCTAAGTCAGATCCCAAGATAAACACCTAAGTTACTAGATCTCGGAGATATGAATTTGTGTTAAATTGAATCTTTTGCCGGTATGGCTATATTTATAGCTGAATGAAATCCATTCAACCAAAGATAAACAAAAGGTGGCCAATAAAATGCAGTTTTGTGTAGTCAAGCAAGAAAAGTTTTGGCCTATGCTAAGAAAAGAAAAGTAACACAGTAATACTTAGCAATTATAAAATTTATTTATGTGTGTAGAGTTATAATAAATAATAGCATTGCATAGATTACAAACATAGACATAAATAATGTATAAGTAATTGAAATATATATGTTATATTATACATGCATGTAAGTATATAGGAAAAAGAAGTGAAAGGTACAAAAATGTAAATAAGATAAAGGATGGACATAAAATAATCTTTTCATTTATATATCTTTTAGTATAAAAGTTGCGGAGGCCGCTCGCACAACGACGGCTTATGTACATGATGATGACAAAAAGAACACAATAAAAAACAAAAATCAATCTCTATGAAACTGGATGCCCCACTTTTCCTTTGGTTTCTTCATTGGAGTATCACCCTTTTTTGAAAGCTTGTGTTTTCCTCTCTTGAGAGATTCTGAAGGTAGCTTCATGACATCATTATTGGAGCAAAACTTTGGTTGACTAGAGGTAGCGGCAAATGTAGGTGCAGAAGGTATCTAAGGGGGCCCCGTAGGGGATATATGGTTAAGCTGGAAAGGGATGTAAATAGGGAGGAGGGAGAATCTCTATGCCGAGTTTGAGCTTAGCCTTGACTTTGGACATATCAAATCTGAATCTCTCTAACATAGATGTAGATTTTAATCCCTTCTCACTAATTATCATGACCTCTTCTTCAATAGAGACTTCATTGTCCTCTAGATCCTCCAGCGCCCCTATCTTCTCAAAATTAGTGCTTAGGTTAGTATTGGAGGGTAGAGGTAGAAGAGTGGGCATTGTAGCGATGATGGTAGATGAAGTTGTGATAGCATAGGGACCAAAGGCATGAATGACATATGGAGAAGGAGGCAGCGATGGCAGTTGGCCTATAATTACAAACATAATTACAAAGCTTAGTGGTGTCTCCAAGTGAGATCTGAAGCTTCTCGATGACCATAGATGTGAGAAATATACCTTTGGCTTGCAAGGACTCTTTAAGGAAGCTTTAGCAATTTCCCTTTCCCAACAGCTTTTAGAAGTGGAGGCAGAAATGGTGAAATGATAAGAGGAACAAAGAATGGAGTGTTAGGATTGTAACTTCTAAAGGTATTGTGCAAGGAGTTATGGAAATACCTATTTTAGTTACAGTACCTCTAGATTTGTTGCTACAGAAGTGAGAATGTCTACCGGAGACTCTTTATGAGCTAGAGTGGTATCGTGCGCATGATCTTGAGAGCTCAAACCAACGGAAGTCTTGATAGGTATCTATTCTTTGACTACATTCCTTGCTACCATAATTCTCCTACACTTCTTTAGGGTTACTAAATCATTATCATCGAGAAGCATACCCTTCAACCTCTCCTCATCAACTTTGCCACCAGTTGCTTGGGCTCTTCTGATGATTTCATCCTAGGCCTCGGCAAATGTAACAGGATAGCCGCCCTTAGGACACTTAAGACTTTTTGTTTCAATGACATTGGTATAAACTATAGAAGAGTGGCTTTGGTGCCCTCTTTGTTTTGGATTACTTTTTCCTTAAGATTTGCATTCTCCTTCACTGTAGTGGTAAGCTTGGTTTTAAAATTGGTAGAATCACTCTGAGCCTGGTCTCTGGATTCTTTCATAGCCTGCATTTTGGTTTTGAGCCTGTTGATCTCTGATTGAAGTTGAGCCTTTTTGAACCTCTTGATTTTTATTTCTTCTTCCAAGTCGCCATTATGGGCATGGGCTTTCCTTATTTGCACATTGAGGACCATGCTCTCGCTTGTATGGATGATAGCTAGTTCGGCTAGTCTCTTCTAAGAATGCTTTTTAGACTTAACTTTTTCATCCTTTTCCCTCTAAAACTTAGGAATGCCTTTTTATTGTCTTTGTAGGTGCGAGTATGATCGACCCTCTCAGTGTCAAAGCTTCGGACGATAAGCTGATTCAGTCTATTGACATCTGAGAGTCCTTTGGCTAGCTTCTTCCATTGAAACAACTGCTCCATAACCTTATGGTTTTTGTCAAGCCCTTCCTCCGCATAGATCCACGGGAGGTCTTTATGATCGTAATAAAATTTGACTCCCTCTAGGCAGAAGTTGAGTAGGGATACCTACATTTTTATGATAGGGGCTTTTAATTGGCATATGTGGGGAGAAGGAGGAACGATGTATTTTAAAGTTATTTATTTCATAGCTCCATGAGATCTTTGAGAAGTGGAAGGTCTGATTCATTTGGGTTGGTAGGAAGCCGTGAATGGGGCCCTAGGCCATTCGGTGATGGCAGTAAAAGGTTGAGAAGTCGGAGGAAGGAACGAGAACATTAGCATCGTTGGAAAGATTGCGAATTTGAGTGCTGTTGATTTTGGAAGTTGCAATTGCACCCAAAATAACCAAGAAGCTCCCTTTCTTCTTCACGTTAGCATTGCCTCTCTTTAGTTGACGCCGTTTCTTGTCTTTCCTTCTTCTTATTTCTCTCCTGAATCTGTGATAGAGGACCTGATGCGCTTAACAATATTCAGAGTCTCTAAGCAACACTATCCAGTGCCTTTTTGAAGTCTCTCAATGTAGTTGTGTTTCCCTATTGTACACGAAAAGGATGATAAATCTTATCGGAGCTGAATCAATGGATTAAGAACATGTGCAGAGAGTTTGTTCTTGTGATCCTAGAAGCACATGAAGCGTCTACATGCCTTAGGTAGCCTAAGGATCAAGTTGAAAGGGGTTTAGAGATGGAGTTCCTTCACACTTAGTGGGTCGGGGCACGTCTCTTGAAGGAAAGTTGAAATTAAGAAGTTGGAGTTTAGGATGTCTTTAAAGTTTAGCCCATTGGAAAGGAAGTTAGAAAGGTTTCGAGGTTGCTGAGAGAATCTAAAATATTTTTGAAAGTGCCTACGGGAGCATTTGATTCTTCAACTGGGTCGTGATGTGGTTCGATTACGAGTCAAGAAGACTTGATGATTAATCACTTTGGATTTGGAGGCGCGATGAATAGAGCACCTTTAAGGGATGTCTCCCAGAAAGATTCATTTTCGCTAGCGTAGCCATCGCCCTCTTCTTCTTCATCCTCTTCATCATCTTCCTCTTTGACTCCTTCTTTATCCATACCTCCTCTTATCAATTCTACTCAATTCTCTCATCTTTTATCTCCTTATTCCTCCATGGGGTTCAGTAACAACCTATGCATTCGAGTACGGAAGATTTAATTAGAAATTTTATAATCATTAATCGATGGGGAGGTAAAATATCCAACTTTTGCAGACACTGGAATCAAGACCCATAGATAGTCCCATCGAGTCTAGATTGATATTGCAAATCGAAATAAGTATAAGCTTTGATATGTTTTGAATTTGGAATTTTGAGTGCTGCATAGTGTTTTGGGGGTAAAAAGGGACAAATTGCACTTAAGCCATTTTGGCATTATAATAACTTTGCCTCCCTCTTACATAAGGCCACTATCATTTCATGTTTAATTCCAAACCACTAAAAACACCTAAAATCCCCTACTTCATCAAAAACTAAATCCATCTTTACAAACATAAAGAAATTCCCTAAATTCAAATAAAAATCATCAAAAATCTAATTGGAGCATAGGGTACCACCACTCCTCTTCTTGGCGCTTGATTTGAAGAGAAGGGCTTCATCCAATTTTTCAAGAGAAGCAAAATTTGGGCTTTCTTGGATTTTTCTCGTCTCATTTTCTTAGTAAAGAGTGGGAATGTCTCCATCTTTATTTTGGAATTTATATCAATTTATTTGGTTTATTAATTTGTTGAGTGAATTTGGATTTGGTTAGCATGTTTTGTATTAACCTCTTGAGCTTGTATAGGTATATTAAACTTGATTTATCACCAAAAGAACTAACTTGGAGAGTGGTGCTAGTGAATTGAGAAAGTTAGGAAGCACTCATGACTCAAATTGCAAACAAAATGAAGGAATAAATTAATGTGAAGTTATGAAATGATGAATGAGTGGATATATATTTTATAAAATTTATTTGGGAATTTTACAACATGAATTGTTGAAGTTGAAAATTTTAAATAAAAAGAATTGAATTTGAAAATGAAGATATAAATTAATTAGATGGTAAATAAATTATTTTGAAATGGTAGATTTATTGCTCAAGTAGTGTAGTACTTGATTGTTAAGTTGTAGGAATTGATGTTGTTGGTTGTTTTTTTAGATTGCTTTTTCTAATAAACTATATATGTAGTGAATTATAAATATAAATAGTTTATACTTAACAAATGAAATGAAAAGACAAAGATGTGTCATTATGTACATATGAGATGTTCATGAAGGTAAGAATCAAGATATGGAAGAGTTTATGGAAAAGAACTAAGTACTTTGAAGAAATATTCAAAATGAACATGAAATGTATGTGCATGAGTGTGCATGTATGTATGGTGCAACTTGACACACTTGTGCACATTGAGCATGGGCCAGGGTGGTGTAGTGAAGTGTAATCGAATCGCCAAAGGTGAAAAATCACGATTTGATGGCAAAACGAATGAAAAATGAAATAATGGCGAAGTAAGCTAAAATTAAACACTTTATGAAATTAGACCCATTACTCTGGTAAATGACACCAAACTTCAACCATGCAACGAGGAAAGACCCAATGAAGGGAGCGTGTGGCCTGTGGGAGGAGGCGATGTGGACACGACACATGAACGGTGTCAACGCTCCAAATCTAGGCATAGTTGCCTAGATTTGTCAGCTATCGATCGACTGGTACAATCCAACCGATCGATTCTACCTGAATAAAGCAATTAATCCCAGATCTAGAGCATTTTGCTCTGGGCCGAACCCCGAATCTCCTAAGTGACTCCAAGGGATTCATGACATCATGTAGTGGTGCCTTATCATGGAGCTTTGGCAACGAGATGACGATGTAGCATCATGGACCTTAGGGATGCACTCGTGCACTGCTTGATGTAATATGACCTCGAGGTTCCTTCATGTCTCCCGATGGCATATCGTGTGAGAATGTAACACCTCGTATTTTTAGTAACAATATTTAGGACATTTAATTAGTTAAATAAAATGAAATAATGTAAGTTGATTCATGGATTGAGATTTGTGATTAAGTAAGAGGTAGGCATGCCATGTTAACAATGAACCAAAGAATAAAAATGAAGTGTTAGGGTAAATAGATAAGGGGCAATATAGGAAAAACTTTAATCTTATATCCTAAACCCTTAGGCCATACAATTCACATGGTCATTCATACATTCACATACAAAAATATAAGCTAAGGCAGCCACTATTAGCAAGCTCAAGAGAAGAAAAAAGCTAGGATTTCAAGAGGAAGAATCAAATCACTTAATCATTAACAAATATCACATCCTTATTCTCAAAGCTAAAGTGAATAATGACTACATCTCATTTTTCTAATCGTTTTTGGTTTTAAGATGAATCCGATGTATTTTTCATGATTATGCCATGTTTTTGAATGATTAAATGTTTATATATGTTTGTTGATGATTTATGCTTGTTCATATAGATTTTATGATATGTTTTAATGTGAAAACCCAATTTAAAAATGTCCAAATGCCTTTTGATTTTAGATATACATCATAAATGAAATTTTGAAGATGCTTTTCAACTTTCATAATTTTTAGAATTAATGTGGATTTTATATTAATTTTCAAGTGTAGAAAATAATTATTTGTGTTTTAAATTATTTACGGATAAATAACTAATATTTTGGGTTTGAAATTTATATATGTTAAAAAAAAGATAAAAATAATTTTCTGGAATTTTTGTAGAATTTTCCTAAGTGTTTTGATAAATATATAAAATTATTTAAGATATGGGACTTAAATGTTTTATATATTTATAAAAGGAGAAGGGGTATTCAGAAATAGTGGCAGCACATTTAGAAAAAAATTAGCAACCAATAAGATTTTGACAAATAAGGTTGGTTAGTTAAAAAGATTACTTAAAAGGCTAAAAATTAGTTTTACATACAAATTGCATGTTTCACCACTTTCAGCACCCTACTTCCGTCTTGGGTGGCTCTCAACTTAGCTTTTCCACTTCCATCATCATCGAAACCAACATGCTTGGAATCAAAGCCTTGGTGCATAGCGTATTGGAAAGAAGGCGGAAGGTATGAGGTCGAAACCAGGGGTTCCAAAAGGTTCGAAACGCTGCTTTATTTTAAATGATAATGCACCTACTTTGATTTCGATAGTATAGCTTTTGACTTGGTTGGCTTTCGACTAGGTCAAGGGTTTTAAAGGGATGGTTTTAAGAGGTTGTGCCTTTGTTTTAAGTATATGCTTTCGACTAGGTCAATGCCCATAGCTGCCGTTTTTCTACCTTTCGAAGTCAATGGTTTCGAAGGGTATACTTTGATTTATAAAACCTACCACTTCTCCGATGCTTTTGGAAGGTTAGTTTCGATACCAATATTTCTTTACTTAGGAATGCTATGAAAGTAATGCTTTCGACTTAAATGTTTTATGACCCTTTTTGCTCCGTTGAAGGTAATACCCAACGTTTTTGAATAGGTGTTTTCACATGTTTTAAATTGAACCCAAATGCTTTCGAAAGGTTTGCTATTTACAAAGGTTTTGATGCTTTCGAAAGGTTTTATATGAAGGTTTCGAAGGGGTGGTTCCCAAATGGTTTCAAAAAGTTTGAAAGGAAAGGTTTTCCAATGTATTCGAAAGGCAATGTTTAAAATTCTTAAAGATAAGATGTCTAAGGTTTTATTGCTTTCAAAAGAATGTATTTTCAATGGTTTTGAAAGGTTTATATGAATGGTTTCGAAAGGAAAGTTTTTATCTTTCGGCCTAGGTTAAAGAAGGGTTTTACTTGGTTTCGAAAGGGTTACTTTCAAAGGATTCGTAAGGGGCACTTTCAAAGGTTCAAATGTTTTCATCAACAAAGATTTGAGTAAAGTATATATAACATGGCAAGGTGATTTTGACTAAAGCATAAAGTATATGTATTTTCCTTGTTCAAGGTTGGTTTAAGGTTTTAAATCAATTTGAGATGAAAGGGTTTACGAGGAAAATTTTGGAAAGATTACCTTAAGTAAAATGACCCAGATATTAGAATACCATATGGGAGTGGTATAGGATCGTGCCCTATACGTTAGCTATTAGCCCGAGCTAATCTAGTCCAAAATTCCAGTGTGTACGACTTTGCCACAGGTAAGACTAAAATGATGATTACACACAAAAGGGAATATGCATTTGTATACAGATAGATTATTGGTGAGCCCGTAAAACCATTAGGATCAGGTAAACTTGGGAGATGTTAAGTTAGTGACAAACCGTCCAAAAGAGGAGCATTTAATAGATAGTTAAGGACATATCGTGCTAATGGGTGTTAGATTACTTTGTTTATATTATCTGGTAGGCCCGAGTCTGCTAAAGGTTAGTAGTTAGCCAAACATAACTATAGTGTTCGGAGAGATAGTTCATTTGTTACCTGATATGTATGTTTACATAATAATGCTTTACAGTTTTAACTAGTTTTGGTTGTAGGATAAAGGTATGCAAAAGATATATTTTAAAAGGATATTAATGAAGGGAAACCCGTTCTGCTAAGCGGCGTGGTCTCGTTTAATATCAAATAACCGAGATGTATAATACTATTCATATAGGCTTTTTGTCTGACTCGAAGTTTATGTTTTTCCCCTTAAACTCTTGGGTGCTCAGAATTGATTTGAGTAGGCTGAGGGTTGAGGTTTATAGATTATTAGTAGGTTGGCGAATAAAGCTTCCGGAGACGAGTAGGTAGCTGATGGATAGCTATTTCGGAGTTGCTGTTTTTTTTTATTCCGCTATGTTATATTATGTCCGTTTGACTCTATAGTACTTTGGTCAACCAAGGGGGCATTATGATATGTCGCTCTTGGCGCATTTTGTAATAATTATGTTTGATCTTTACGTGGGAAACGATTACGGGATTATGTAACTTGGATATGAAAATTTGTTTTGAAATGTAATCAGAAGAATGTTTTAATCTGTGATGTTTTTATTTCATATTCAAATGACTTTTATATTATGATACCACTAACATTACCGTATTTGGTCACCAAAATTTAATACTTTTGATGACTGCAGCATCTGTAGCACTTAGTTTCGGGCCTCCAGATAGAGGATGTTACAACTCGGTATCGCGGCATAGGTTTATGAAAAACTTTAACCAAAAAAATGATTTTTGAAAACATAATCCTAAGGAATTAGAGATAAGATCGTGGTTTGGGATAACGCTATTGTAACATACTTGTATTTGCTATATATAAGTATACGCTATATCTGTAGTTTTCTATCTCTCTTAGGCTATTTTTCTGTATCACACGAGGCTTGAATACATATTTGGATGCTAGAAGTGAAAGAGTGAATCTTTGCGTAAGCACCACCACAAATGGAGATGCCAGACCGAATACTAGAAGGAACCAAGGTCAGTCACAAGCGAGGAATGTTGGTGCTGGAGTCCCACAAGTGGATATGGGAGCCATGTATCAGTTTTTTGTGAATATGAATATGATGCAAGCTTGAATTCCTGCTGGTGTGGTTGGAGGAAATGTTAGAGTAGGAGTTCAGGTGGTCAACCATTATACTATGTTGAGTAGAGGTTTATGCTAGGTTTGAAGGAAAGTCATTTATTGGAACTGAAGATGCTATAGAAGTGGAGAATTGATTGCTGCATTGTGAAAGGATTTCTGCTGATTTAGAGGTCAATGATGAGCAGAAGAGAAGGATTGCTTTGAGACAGCTTCATGGAGTAGCTTTATTTTGGTGGAATAGTGTGAAGGATGGAGTGGATGAAGAGATGATGACGTGGGTTGAGTTTAGGAGGAGATTTCAGAAGAGGTTCATGTCTGTGATGGCGCAGTCTGATTTGCTCAGAAAGTTCGTTGAGTTTGAGCAAGAAGAGATGTTTGTTTTGGAGTATGCTAGAAGGTTTGAGGAGTTGGCAAGGTATGCTATTGTGGATACTATGATGAAGAGAAATGAGAAGTTCATCAGGGGGTTGAAGCCTGAGTTGGCCAGGGCTACATTACCTTATATAAGATATCCTTGTGACGTTGTAGTAGAGATGGCTTTCAGACACGAGGAGATGCTTTCTTGTCTAGAGAAGAGTAAGACCAATGTGGTCCAGGTTGGGCAAGGTCAGAAGAGGAAATTCTTTCATAAGAAGAGTGCTCAGAAAGGTGGAGAAGCAAAGAAAGGAAATTATGATGTTGTTTGCTTTAAGTGCGACAAGAAGGGGCATTTTGCGAATGAGTGTCGTACTTGAAAGGTAAAGGAAGTGATCGGAAAGAAGAACATCATATGCTTCAACTGCGATTAGATTGGTCATTATAAGAATCAATGAAAAGATCCTGCTAAGGATGGAAGGGGTAAAGTATTTGCATTGGAGCCTACTGCATCAAGATCAACAGTGCAGGAGAAAGGGAAGGCAGTATTTGGAGATATGCTTCAGATCCATGGTATGTCTGTTAGCGTTCTATTTGATACTGGTGCATCGAATTCTTTTGTATCTCGTTTTTTGGTAGATAAGCTTAACCTAGAACCCACACACTTAGTTACTTTCTTAAGCGTCGCAATTCCGATAGGAGGTTATGAGACACTTGGGTTGAAGTGTGAACGCTTGGAGTTCGATTTGTTAGGTCATACCTTTGTTTGCAGTTTGCATGTATTTGACTTTGTAAGGTTAGGAATTATTTTGGATATGGATTGGTTAAGTAAGTATGATGCTAGGATATTTTGCCATGATAGGAAAATATCACTTAGACACTTTGACTGTAATGATCGGATAGTACATACCGTAGAAAACCCTAGCTATGAGGTGAATGCTTTGTTGGGTGTTGTGGAGTTAGAAGACAAGTTGAATCAAGTTTTTTTGGTTAGAGAATTCGCTGATGTGTTTGAGCCTGTAGTGGGAATGCCACCGAAATGAGCCATATAGGTTTGGTGCCTGGAGCAGAACCAGTGAGTTGGCCACCAAGCAAAATGACACCTGAAGAAATGAGAGAGCTGAAGGTGCAGTTGGTGGATTTAGAAGGGAAGAACTTTATTAGACCAAGTGTTTCGCCTTGGGGAGCAACCATAGTGTTTGCTAAGAAGTCGAATGGATCGTTAAGGTTGTGTATCGATTATCGTAAGTTGAATAAGAAGACGATAAAGAATCAATACTCGTTGCCTACATTTGACAATTTGTTCGATTGGTTGAGTGTAGCCAAGGTATTTTCTCAGTTGGATTTAGCAATAGGTTTTCATCAGCTTAGATTATCAAAGGATAGTATTCCTTTGAGCATGTTTAGAACTGGATATGAATCGTATAAATGGATAGTGCTGCCATTCGGACTAACTAATGCGCTAACATTCTTTGTGGATTTCATGAACCAAATTTTTTGAGAGCACTTGGACAAGTTCATTTTGGTTTCCATAAATGATATCTTGATATAATCTAAGGATGAGAAGGATCATGAAGTTCATCTTAGAACCATATTTGAAATGTTGAGAAGAATCAGCTGAAGGCGAAATTTTCAATGTGTCATTTTTGAAAGAAGGAAGTGAAGTTTCTTGGTCATATGGTCTCAGAGAAAGGGTTGTCTATAGATCCGACTAAGATTGAAGCGATGAATAGTTGGAAGAGTCCAAAGATAGTGACTGAGATAAAGAGTTTTCTGCGATTGGCTGGATATTTTCGAAGGCTTATAAAGGATTTTTCGTGGATAGCAACACCGATGACTAAGCTAAAACGAAAGGATGTGAAGTTTGTGTGGACCGATAAATGTGAGGAAGCTTTCCAGAGCTTAAAACACTTATTGACCCATGCACCTATGTTTGTTGTTTCGGTGGGGAGGTATTTAGTAGTTTACATTGATGCACGTGGAACTAGATTAGGAGCTGTCTTAATGCAGAGAGGTAAAGTGATTGCCTTTGCTTCTCAACAGCTTAGACCGCATGAAGTTAGATATCCAACGCATGATTTGGAATTAGTTGTGGTGAATTTTTCTTTAAAGGTGTGGAGACGTTACCTTTTGGGAGAGAGCTTTGAGCTTTATACGGATCATAAGTCATTGAAGTATTTGTTCTCTCAAAAGGAGTTGAACATGAGACTGTAGAGATGGTTAGAGTTCGTTGCTGCATATGATTTTGGAATCAAGTACACACCACGGAAAGGTAATAAGATTGCAGATGTGCTTAGCAGAAAGCATCAGAATGCAGTGTTAGCTACGATAGTAGAGTGGAAGGATTTTGGAGCGTTGTCTACTTGTAGTGTGCAGTGGAGATCTGAGGCTAGGTCTAGTGGAGGATATGTTTTGTTGTCTTATTTAGAAGTTCAACTAGTATTGATCGAGAAGATTGCTTCTAAACAGGAGGAGGATCTAGTATTGGCTGAAAGGATCATAAAGTTAAAGGAAGGAAAAAAGAGCGATGAATTAAAGGATTTTAGTCTTGGCCAGAATGGGTGGTTGAGAAAGAAAGGAAGACTGTGTGTTCCAAATATAGGAGACGTTAGGAAGGAATTATTAGAGGAATGCCATCATTCGAAGTTCACTATTCATCCAAGAGGAACTAAGATGTATTAGGATATGAAGAGAAGTTTCTTCTAGGAATTTATGAAGAAGGACGTAGGCTTATGGGCAAAGCAGTGTTTGAACTGTCAACAGGTGAAGGCCGAACATCAGAACCAAGTGGGTTGCTACAACCATGGGATATTCCAATATGAAAGTGGGATTCTATTTCTATGGATTTTGTAGACGGATTGTCAAGATCTAATAGAGGAAATGAAAGTATATGGATCATAGTGTATAGATTGACCAAGAGAGCCCATTTCATTCCAAGTAAGTTAACAAGGACGGCACTTGTTTTGGCTAAGTTATTCATGAAAAATACAGTTAGACTTCGTGGAGTTCCATGTAATATCGTAAGTGATAGATATTCCTTGTTTACTAGTGAGTTCTGAAAGAGTCTACAGGAGATTTTAGGAACCAAGCTTAAGATGAGTACCACTTACCATCGACAGACGGATGTGCAAACAGAATGAGTTAACAAAGCCTGGGAGGATTTATTAAAAGCGCGTGTGATAGATTTTGGAGGATCATGGAAACACCATCTACACTTAGTCGAGTTTCGTATAATAACAGTTATCAGACTAGTATACGGATGCACTATTTGAAGCTTTGTAAGGAAGGCCATGCATATCTCCCGTCTATTGGTTAGAGATCGGGGATAGGTTGGTTTTTGGTCCTAATTTAGTTAGAGAAGCCACATAGAAGATTGAGTTGATTCGAGTTAGGATGGAGGATGCTCAGTCTAGGCATAAGAGTGATGTGGATAGAAGACGAAAGGACTTAGAGTTCTCTGTTGGAGAGCATGTTTTCATTAAGGTCTCGTTGATGAAGGGTGTGATTAGATTCAGGAAATCAGGGAAGTTGGCACCGAGATTTGTTGGACCATTTCCTATTATAAAGAAATTAGGGAAACTCGCGTTTAGAGTTAAGTTACCAAATAGTTGGCAGGACTCCATGATGTTTTCCATGTTTCTCATCTACGGAAGTGTGTTAGAGACCCGGAGACTACTATTGCTCCAACCGTGTTAGATGATTTAGTAGTAGAGCCGGACTTAAGTATAGTTAGAAAGTCGATTCGTTTAGTCGCGAGAGATGAGAAGAGGTTAAGGAACAAGACAATAAGATTAGTGAAAGTCCGGTGAAGCAACAATGAGAGGGACTGCAATTAGGAGACTGAGAGCAGGAGATGCTTATCGTAATTTGTTTGATGGTATGTTTTACCTTTGATTGATTTGTTGTGTACCTTATCGTAATTTCGAGGACTAAATTCTTTAAGAAGAGGAGATTGTAACACCTTATATTTTAGTAATATTATTTAGAACATTTACTTAGTAAAATAAATAAAATAATGTAAGCTAATTAATAGATTGAGATTTGTGATTAAATAAGGGTTAGACGTGCCATTTTAACGTGAACCAAAGAATAAAAATGAAGTGTTTGGGTAAATAGATAAGAGGCAATGTAGGAAAAACATTATTCTTATACCTTGTACCCTTAGGCTATGCAATTCACATGTTCATACATTCACAAACAAAAATATAAGCTAAGGCCGACCACCATTAGCAAGCTCAAGAGAAGATAAAAGGTAGGATTTCAAGAGGAAGAATCAAATCACTTAATCAAGAACCAATCTAACATCCTTAATCTCAAATCTAAGGTGAATAATGAATATCTCTAATTTTTCTATTTTTTTTCGTTTTAGAATGAATCCGAAGTATTTTGCATGATTATACCATGTTTTTGAACGATTAAATGTTTATATACGCTTGTTGATGACTTATGCTTGTGCATAAATTTTATGATATGTTTTAATGTGAAAACCCTAATTAATGACGTCCAAATGACTTGCAATTTTAGATATAGATCAAGAATGATATTTTAGAGATGAGTTTCAATTTTCATAATTTTTTTGAAATAATTTGAATTTTATATTAAATTTATAGTGTAGAAAATGTATTTGGTTTTTAAATTATTTACGGCTAAATAATTAATATTTTGGGTCTAAAATTTATATATGTCAGAAAACATATTAAAAATGATTTTCTACAATATTGTAGAATTTTCCTAAGTGTTTTGATGAATATATATTTTTTTTTAAAGTATAGGACTTAAATGTCTTATATGTTTATAAAGTAGAAGGGGTATTTTGTAAATAAATTGAATTATTTATTTCTAAAATAGTGGCAGCACTTTTAGAAAAGAAAATTAGAAACTAACAAGATTTTGACAAACAAGGCAAGCTAGTTAAAAAGATTACTTAAAAAGGTTAAAAATCGGTTTTACATGCAAATTTCATGTTTCGCCGCTTTCGACACCTTGCTTCCATCTTGGGTGGCTTTCGACTTAGTTCCTCCGCCTCCATGATCATCAAAACCAATATGCATGACATCAAAGACCTGGTGCACAGCGAATTGGAAAGAAGGAAGAAGCTATGAGGCGGAAACCAAGGGTTCCGAAGGGGTCGAAGTGCTGCTTTATTTAAATAAAAATGCACCTGCTTCGCTTTCGACAATATAACTTTCGACTTGGTTTGTTTTTGACTAGGTCAATGGTTTTAAAAGAATAGTTTTAAGAGGTTATGCCTTTTTTTTAAGTATATGCTTTCGACTAGGTCGAAGCCCTTAGCTGTCGCTTTTCTACCTTTCGAAGTCAATGGTTTCGAAGGGTATACTTTGTTCTATAAAACTTGCCTCTTCTCCAATACTTTGGTAAGGTTGGTTTTGATACCAATACTTCTTTACTTAGGAATGCTTTCGACTTAAATGTTTTATGACCCATTTTGCTCTGTTGAAGGTAAAACCCAAAAGTTTCGAATTGTTTAGTTTTAAATGGTCTCGAAAGGTGTTTCCACATGTTTTAAATTGAACCTACATGCTTTGGAAAGATTTTCTATTTACAAAGGTTTCGATGCTTTTGAAAGGTTTCAAATGAAGGTTTCGAAGGGGTGGTTCCCAAATGATTTCAAAAGGTTTGAAAGGAAAGGTTTTCCAATGTATTTGAAAGGCAATGTTAAATGTTTTAAAGATAAGACGACTAAGGTTTTAATGCTTTAAAAGGAATTGTTTTTCAATAGTTTCGAAAGGTTTATATTAATGATTTCGAAAGGAAGGTTTTGGCCTTTCGGCCTAGGTTAAAGAAGGGTTTTACTCAGTTTCAAAAGGAGTACTTTCAGTAGATTCAAAAGGGGTACTTTCTAAGGTTCAAATGTTTTCATCAACAAAGATTTATGTGAAGTATATATAACATGGCACAATGATTTTGAGTAAAGCATAGAGTATATGTATTTTCCTTCTTTATCGGCTTAAAGGTTTTAAATCAATTTGAGGTGATAAGGTTTTCAAGGAAAATTTCAAAAAGATTACTCTAAGTAAAATGACTCAGATATTAGAATACCATATGAGACTGGTATAGGGTCACGCCCTATACATTAGCTATTAGCCCTAGCTAATTTAGTCCAAAATTCCAGTGTGTATGGCTTTGTCACAGGTAAGACTAAAATAATGCTTACACACATAAGGGAATATATATATTTGTCTATAGATAGGTTATTGGTGTGCCCGCAAAACCATTAGGATCAAATGACCCAGGGAGATGTTAAGTTAGGGATAGACCATTTGAAAGAGGAGTACTTAACAGATAGTTAAGGACAGACCATTTAGAAGAGGAGTAGCTAACTGGTGTTAGATTGTTTTATTTATATTTTCTAGTAAGCCCGAGTCAGCCAAAGGTTAATATTTAGCCAACATAACTATAGTATTCGGATAAATAGTTCATTTGTCACCTGATATGTATGTTTACATAGTAATACTTTATAGTTTTAACCAGTTTTGGTTTAGGATAAAGGTTTGCAAAAGATATGTTTTAAAGGATATTAGTGAGAGGAAACTCATTCCTTTAAGCGGCGTGGTCTCACTTAATATCAAATAACCGAGATGTATAGTATTATCCATACCAAGCTTAATGTCTGACTTGAAGTTTATGTTTTTCCCCTTAAACTCTCGAGTGCTCAAAATTGATTTGAGTAGGCTGAGGGTTAAGGTTTATAGGTTATTAGTAGGTTGTTGAATAAAGCTTCTAGAGACGAGTAGGTGGCTGACGGTTAGCTATTTAGGAGTTACAGTATTATTTTGTTTGATTCCGCTGTGATGTATTATGTCAGTATGACTAAATAGTACTCTGGTCAACCAATGGGGCATCATTATATGTCACTCTTGACGTATTTTGTAATAATCATATATGATCTTTACATGGGAAATGATTATGGAATTAGGTAACTTGGATATGAAAATTTGTTTTGAAATGTAATTAGAAGAATGTTTTAATATGCGATTTTTTTCATATTCAAGTGCTTCTGATATTATGGATACCATTAACATTACCGTATTTGGTCGTCGAAAGTTAATACTATTGATGACTGCAGCATCTGTCGCATTTAGCTTCGGGTCTCCAGATATGGGATGTTATAGAGACACACCATCGTTCTCTTTTGTAGAGATGTAACGTTATTTTAGCAAGAATCTATGATGATTAGGAATTGGGAGATGATGAAAATCATCTACTAGTAGGTCATACATCACCAAAGCTTGTTATAGAGGGTACGGTAAAGTCCACATGAGTTTCAATTAAATAATGTAGACTATGAATCACTTAAGCTCTCTTGAGGGGTACATTGAGATCTACACAAGATACTTTTTTTAGGATGTAGCTCGAGGTCTAAGGTATTTTTAGGTACTGACTCTATTTATTTTGGTACCTTAACAAGAATCATTGGATCACGATGAATGTCACTTATCAACAATGACGGGTAAAAGCGTACACACACTATTTGACGTATATTATTGTGTTGCAGACTTATATTATGATATCTGTGCTACACTCATATTTGTGTATTGATTTTTCTTTATCATAATATGCTATTACGTGCCAGTCACATTATATTAGTTGTGCCGACTCTTTGGTTGCAGGTGAAAAACAGGTTGAAGTATATGATTTGAAATATATCTTTATTCTTACTAGCCACTTATGTATATATTGATTTCATATACAGTGTTTTGAGTTTATTTCCCCTCACACCAGCTATAAGTTTAACCCACATTTTGTCTTTATTTATTTTATAACAATTTTTGGGTACTCGATTGAGTAGGTTAAGAGGTAGGTTGCTTTTGGGGATAGCATAGGATCGCATTATTTTGGACCGGAGCTGGATAGAGATTTTATGTTATACATTTAGATGTATATTTTGTATTATGTGACAGACCTAAGTTTATATGCACAAGACATGTATTATCCATATGTTATATTCAGTACTTCGTATGTATGTGCCAATGTATTATGACTGTTACTATCTATCAGTTACATCCGCATCTACTATGTGCCATATGTATATCATGTTATAGTCATGTACTTTTGCATATTATACATGGTCACTCCGTTTGACTTATTATCGTATACCATAGTTTAGTTAAGTTAGATTAATAATAAACTTTAAATCAACCCTATGTAATATGTTTGGTGGAACTTGAGTCGGTCATTGTCATTCAACGGTGAATTTTTTCGGGTTGCCACAAAGTGGATTATTACATTTGGTATCAAATCCTAGGTTCCACACTTAGGACCAAGCTAACCATTTGAGGTTATATAAATGTGAACTTGATAGAACGTACTTGTATTTGTTATTAGAACAATATTGCTTACATCCCAAACTTTCTACACTTTAGTTTACCCCTATTACAAGTTGCTAAAGTATCTCTATTTCAAGTTAAGCATTATGAGTGGAAGAGGTACACAAGCAACAGTAGCTAGGAGGGCAGCAATGTTGGACTTGTTCAAAGAGTTCTTGGCTACCGCTGAGAATGCCCTAGCTCCAGTGGGCATTCCGAAACCCATGGCTCGCAATGGAGGTGTAGCTCCTAATGCACCCGTTTTACCAGAGTTGGAGAGGCGTTTTTTTGGTGGGACATTTTTGTAGGTGAAGTGAATGAGCAGGTTATGATAGGCTAATATAAGATGCATTTTGAGGCCCAATTTATTTCATCAGCTGAGAGAGGTGTACAGTTAGAGTTCTTCATTCACTTGTAGTAGGGTGACATGACCACTAGGTAGTACATTAGCCAGTTCAACACTTTGGCTAATTGTACGGATGAAATTGAGGGGATGAATTGATCAACACTCTCGAGAAGAAGGCAAAGAAATTTGCTAGAAGAGTAGGTCTACCACTTAGAGATTTTTCTCTTACTCATATCCCGACAATGGACACTTATAAGATTCTAACGGAGATAGCTATTTTGCATAGGAGTATGTGGGGAGCTCTATAGGCCGTAGTGAAGTTAGGAGGCAAGAAGAAGTACTTTTCGAAGAAGAAAGGTCTTATTGGGAAGCCCGATCCAAATGGGCCAAGGAAGGAGGGGATTTCTTGTAGATGTTGTGCTATGAATGGTAATAACTCTCATATGTTAGACATTTAAATAATTATGTGATTCATTTAGATATTAAACCATTTCTTTTGAAAGACATATGGAGCAAAACTATAGAACATATATGTTGTAGACGAAGTGCTTTGGTTGCCATGAGTTAGTTCATGTTAGATCGAGCTATCCGTCAGCTCCTCGGGGTGGGTAAGTGATCAAGGCTTACACTATTTCAGCTATTCCATGTTCTAGTAAGCCTACACTCAGCAAAAGGGAGAGCGCATCGTATTAGAAGGTGATTTTTATTCATGACTTGCATATACAAGTTATTTTCGATAATGGGGCTTCACATGCTTTTATTTCCAATTGCTTGGTTTTTAGATTGCATATTGAGCTGCATATTATATATGATACCCTTGTGGTGCCAAATCCTTTTATGGGATCAACATTTCTTTATATGATCTATTAGGGGGGTCCAATATGCATGTTAGTTTTTGGTTTATTTAATGTTTTTGTACAAAGGTTTTCTAGTTATGATTTGATATTGGGTATGGACGGATATTGGGGCATGGTGTTGTTCTTGATTGTGATCGGAGAGTGGTTCACATGAGAGATGGTGAAGGGAATCGAGTTGACATATTGTCCAAGTCCGAGACCACTTCTGTGGTTAGCTAGTTATATTCATTAGATGTTTCTCTTAGGGAGTTAGCCACCATTCCTATTGTTTCCAGCTTTGCCGATGTATTTGTGGGTTACTGGTTTACCCCCATAGAGATAGCATTTCATATAGATTTAGTGAGGGATTCCAGGGCCGTTGTATTACCAAATAGGCAGATGTCACCTAGGGAGCACTTTGAGCATGAGGTTCGGGTTTTTAATTTGTTGTAGAGAGGTTTTATTCAATGGAGAATTTCTAAGTGGGGAGCACCCATGGTCTTTGCTACCATGGCCAATGGATCCTTAAGACTGTATGTTGATTATAGAGAGCTAAACAAGCTGACCAGAAAAAATAAGTATCATTTACCGCGTATTGATGATTTGTTTGATCAGCTTGGAGGATTCATAGATATTTTCAAAACTAGATCTAGCTACAGGTTTCCATCAGCTTAGGGTTGCTTTCGATAATATAGTGAACACGACATTTAGGCCTTCGGATGGATCTTTTGAGTTGTTAGTTATGCCGTATAGGCTAACTAATGCACTTGCTTATTTCGTCGATCCCATAAGCCATGAATCTGGGGATCGGCTACATAGATTTGTAGCGGTGTTCATATATGACATTCTTGTTTATTCATGTAATAAGAAGGAGCACCAATTACATTTAAAGATTGTTTGGGAGGTTTTGAGACAACATCAATTAAAGGCTACATTTACGAAGTGCCACTTTTGGCAGAGAGAGGTTCGTTTCTTAGGCTATAACATGTCTGGGTAGGGAGTCTATGTGGATCCATCCAAGGTGGTGGCGATTTAGGATTAGCGGTACCGAGGACAGTTACTGAGATTCGTAGCTTCCTTTGGTTGGTCGGGTATTATCGGATGTTCATTTGAATCATTCAAAGATAGCCACACCATTGACGCATTCGATAGGAAAGGGGAAACCCTTTGTTTAGGACTCTTAGGACTCTATGTGTGAGAACACTTTCGTTGAGTTGAAGAGGTTTCTTAACTTTGCACCTGTTTTTTCATTCCTCAAAGTTCTAGGAGATTCACAGTTTATTCAACTGCATGTAGGTTCGGACTTGGAGCATTCTTAATACATGAAGGGAGAGTTATAGATTATGCTATCAAATAATTCAAGCCAAATGAGAGGAATTACCCAACCGATGACTTAAAGAATATGGCAATTGTCTTCGCAGTGAAGTCCTAGAGGCATTATCTTTTGGGCAATAGATTTGAGCTATACATCAACCACAAGTCAATTGAAATTTATTTTTTATTAAAAGGATCTAAATTTGAGGCCCCTATGGTGTTTGGAGTTTCTTTCTTCTTATGACTTTGACATATCTTATACCCCAGGCTAGAGGAATGTGGTTGTAGACGTGCTTAGTAGAAGGCATGCCATGTTGGTCTTTATATTTGTGAGTGGTAGTGAATACAATATATTGCAGAATTTACTTTTCGACCTCCTTATGATATTGTACCTGGGTTATTAGCGACCTTGGAGGTATGCAATCTACTAATACTTTGTCATTTAGCTTATCTTAAAAGTTGCTAAAACTCTATAATACTTCTGCATATAGCTAAGGCCTACTCTCTTTGATCGTATAGGTTATTACCAAAACATGATGTGGAGTTCATGAGGATTTTTTAGTAGCTTGAGAGTGGAGCAATGTCTAGTGAGTTAGTCCGGTATTCTATTGAGCAGAAAGAATGGCATCGACATGATGGTTTCTTGTGTGTTCTCCATGTAGATGGTCTTATTGATGAGGTGCTTACGGAGTATCACCATTCCAGGATGACTATTCATTCCAATAGACACAAGATATAGAGATATTTGATGTTAATTTTATTGGAAAAAGATGAAACTCTATGTTTTAGAGTTTGTTGTGAAGTGCTTGACTTGTCAAAGAGTCAAGGCAAAGTTGAAGAAGTCGAGTGGATTATTACTTCCATTAAAGGTACCTATCTGGAAGTGGGAGTAGATTTCCATGGACTTCATTTATGGCTTGCTTCAAAGTAGGCTGAGAGAATTTGGATTATAGTTGACCAGTTGATAAAAGTGCTAATTTCATTCTTGTTCATTCTTTGAGGATAGCTTTATCCTTAGCCACTTTGTATGTGAAGGAGGTTGTTGGACGCGACGGCATTTTGACGAGCAATGTTAGTGATCAGGATCTATTTTTCACTAGCCAGTTTTGGCAAGTTTGTAGGAAGCTTTAGGTATAGAGTTGAGCTTGATTCTGCGCTTCACCCACAAACAACCAGACCAAGAGGGTAAACCACATGCTTGAGGATTTATCGTGAGCTTGTATTCTTGAATTTGAGGGTTCGTGGGTGGACCATTTTCCTTTGGCAGAGTTCACATATAATAATAGTTATCAGGCGAGTATTAGCATGGCACCTTATGATGCTTTATATGTGTGATCGTGCAAGCCACTGTTGTGTTGGTCGGCGACGACTGATAGATTGATACTTAGTCCCGATATGATCCATGGGACTACAGAGAGGGTGGATCTAATTAGAAAGAGGATGAAAGTGACTCAGGTTTTTTGAAATATGGTTTTTGTGTAAGTATCTCCTTTGAGGCATGTTATAAGGTTTGGCAGTTTAGGGAAGCTTGCATCGAGAATTATTGGACCTTTTCCCATTAACGAGTGGGTTGGTACTTTTTCTTATCTTGTTGATTTTCCCTAGAGGATTTCTAAGGTGCATAATTTGTTTTATGTTTCGCATCAACGAAAGTATATGCATGATTAAGGAGTCATTATTGAGCCAATCTAGTTGATGGAGGTAGATGTTGAGATGGATGTTGTTAGAGCATGTGGGCCTATCTATATAGTTGATAGAGAGACTTAGCAGCTTAGGTACAAGGTGGTCAATCTAGTCCATGTTCATTAGGGCAATGATCCTAGTGATATGTGACGACCCGGAATTTCTAACCATTTAAAATTTGAGAAATTAATTGATTTTAAATATTTAAAAGTTAATTTTAACTTGAATTCAAGATTTCAATATTTACTTGATAATTAAATCATTGAATTATATAGTTAAATATTGAATTTGATAATTGAAATTGGGTAAATTGTTGAATTTGAAATTTCTAAGCCTATTTAAAATAATTTGAAGACTTATAAAATTTAAAATGATGATACCGAAGATAATAGAATAGTTGGAATCTAATTTAAAGGTAATTTTCTCAATTTTATTAATATATCGTTTAAAACGATATTTAAAAATAGCCTTCCGAGGCACAGTCTCGGAATTCGACGAAACCAGTTCCATTGGATCTGTAATAGTTAGTTATTATCGGATCTCAATTTTCATAGCGTTTGGATGTACCGTTTGCTCGTTCGGGTGAGAAACGCGTCGAAATTAAAATCGATAATTTAATATTTTAAATTGATTTATAAGGCTAACTTCCATATATGATCAAATTAGCTTCCGAAACATGTTCCATTGTGTTCGGAATGTGGACAAAACCTTATAATCGCCTAGCGGCACGCCGCGGTAGTGGTTCGAAGTTTTGAGCTGGATAAAGGGAGATATTTTTAATTAAATAATAATTTAATCTGTTAAATCAAGGCTTTGCCTTCTCAAATACGCCTGGATCTTCTTTTAGATCGCACCTTTCTCTCTCCTTATTTCAGAAAGTAATTCACGAAAGAATAAAAGGAACGAATGAAATTTCATTCAATAATAAAAAACAACAAAAGGGATCACGTTCGAACGCGAAGGAGGGGTCGAAGTGGTCAAGGGTTTGTCGAGTTTCGCGTTAGCAAAAGATTCGTCAGGAGATGGTCGTGACGACGCTTGGCGCAGAGGGAAGGTCAGGGATGTTTTGTGAGTTTAGGGCGTAGTCGTGACTTAAGGAGGAGCGACGTGGGTCAGTTTTTGAGGAGGCGATTGTAACGACCCGTGTAAATTCGATGTTTAAAATGAATTAAATTATAGGATTTCTAATTTAAATTTAGGAAGAAACAGAAATCTTATTTGTTTACATGAGAGAGAATGTTGAAATTTGATGGATCAAGGGTAATTAAAATGTTACAAATTTAATTTAATATTTCAATTAATTGGAATAGTGAAAATTTGGAAATACATTAAAATTTATGTAAGACAATGAATGGCGTAATTAAAGTTAATAAATCAATGGATTAAATGGAATAATTAAATTGGGGTTAAGATCTAAATTTGTATGTGAGCATTCATTGATATTGGAATATAAAAGGGTAAATTTATAGTATAAAATGTAGACATCACCTTTAAGATGATGGGTTTATAATTGATGCATAATAGGGAAATCAAATGAATGGGTTTAATTGAATAACACTTAACAATTAATGAAATTTTAAGGGCGTAATTGTTTTCGTTAAATTAATTTTGGTAACAAATTGTATTGAATATAGATTTAACGTTGTGTGATGTATTTAAGTAATAATTGGAGAACAATGTAAATTATATCCATGAATGGTAAATTCAATTAAACAACAAGATTTTTAAATAAATAAACGTTTTTATTTAGGTTTCAATTTGTTAATTTATGAATTTTAATGGGAAATCAATTGCAATAAATTGCCCTAATTTATGCAGTTAGAGGAGATTTGGATTTGGATTATAGATGGAAGTATAATCTAAATTGATAGGTAACAAACTTAAGAATAAAATTTAGGGCTAATAGGTGGCAAATATATAGTTGTTTATTTATGTAATGTGTACGTAAGCTTTGGTAAACCGATTTCTATCGATCCAAATCTAACGATTTGTTAACATAGATTTAAGTATAGGAGCAGTATTTATTAATTAAATTGAAGTATTGCAAAATAAATGAAATTCAACGTTTAATATTACATTATTGTAAGTAAGATAATATGTGTAAGTATTGTTAAGGTTATTCATATTTGACAAATTTATTGAGTTATAAGGATTGATATATAAATTAATGTTGGTTTAGGATACCGTTACTTGGCGATTTATTATAGAGTAACGGGAGTGTGAACGTAAAATAATAAAGCATAGATTTATGGTAGGACATAATTTATGGTTTTAGGAATTTAAATCCAAAGATTTATTTATTTGAGGAAATAATACGTATTAAATCTCAACTTGATATAATCAATGCAAATTTAGTAATTAAAAATAAATTGCAAGTTGGTAATTTAGGATGTTTGTGAGTAAATTTGCAGGTAAGATAATTTTTAAAGTTTTACCCATTCATATAATTTATTTAAATATATATAAATCAAATGGCAACATTGTGTTAATAATAGTCGTAAGTGAATTTGAATGCTAAAGGGGTAACAATCGTTTTAGGTTAACCGTTTATTTAATATATTAAGTCTAGACTGGTAATCGATTAAAAAAAAATTATTTTGTTTTGTTAATGTGACTTGGTTAATAAAGAGGAATTTATATGAAATGAAGCATGCATAAGAAATGCATTATAATTCAATGTTATGTTTACCCATTAAATGTATACTAGGTTAAGTATCTAATAGAGGGAAAGAAAAGTAAATATTGAATTGATTGATGAATAAGTATTCATTGGATAGAAATTTAATGTAAAGTTGATATTAATTGTGTAAAATCTATCTAAGATAATGAATTGCAATAAATTGTGGGCTGATAATAAGGTGTGAATGGAAATTTGATTTGTTATATTAAATGAATGGGATTCAAATTTATTGGGAAAGGTAAATGGATATTTGGTAATAAATATAAACGGACTTCAATAGTGAATTTAGTTAATTTGAATATATATAATAAATAATGATTTAATGGAAACCTATACTCTGTATATATCTATAATATTTGAGTGGAAATAATATATACTTGCAAATGTGGGATTTACAGTCTTACAACAATTATTAGGAGTGATATAATTAGTTCATTCAATTAAATTTGAAAACATTGCAATAAATGTAAATTAAGGGTTGTGTTAAATAAAGTAATAAATGGGAAATAATGTAAATGTCTTCATAGTATGGTGATTTGTAATTATTACATTAATTTAAATTATCGTTCAGCGCGTTTGTTTATCAGATCTATCTACTCTAATTCTAACCTATCTATATAAACCCAATTATAAACCCTAGCCTCCATCTATTCTCTTTTATTTGTGCGTTCATTTTCTTCAATTCTTTCTCTTCCTAAATGAATGCAAATTTCAGATCCAATTCTATTCAGAAATCAAATAAAATTCAAAGTTCTCAGAAAATTTCAAAAATTATGTTGTAGTTTTCATCTACGGATCTAAGCGCAGTCTCTGTTTTTGCAATAGTCGCTTGAGTCAACTAGAAATCACGGTCAAACATGTAAAATTAGAAACCCAAAAGGTTGGATTGGGGCTTTTTGATTTCTTCATCTATTTGCGAAATTGGAACATGGGTTTGGTGAGATTAGTCACTAGGGGTGCACAGGAAACGCTGACGTGGCAGGTGGTAATAGGTAGGTTTATTTTGTTTGAATTTAATTTAATTTTGATTTTTCAAACGCGTTAATACATTTAACTTCCACATACGAACTCCGTTTCATGCGCGATTTTTTTTGTTAGGATCGTAATTAAATTCCAGATTTTTTGACGCTGGTTTGGAGAGATTTGGAGACCGTCGAATTTTTGGGTTTAAATCGGATTTTAATTCGATTTAAATTCAAAAGGTGAGTGTTTTAACCCACTCACAATTTCTAAAATTTCTTGTGTTTGTTAAATTAATTTTTATTTATGACTGTTTGGCATGTTTTATTCATTATCTCTGATAAATCGCATTCATTTAATATAACTGTTAATTGATTTTATTTATTGCATAAATTTGACAGTTAGAATTTATTTAATTGCATATTAACTGCCAGTCATAGTTATGTTAAATTTTCATATTAATTGCCAGTTAAATTTACGTTTATTTTTACATATAAACTACCAATTAACAGTTATTAAATTTATTTTGAGTATAAAGTGAAAATTGATACCATTATTTATCACCTGTTATGTATTCATGATTGTTTGAAATTGGATGATGACTGTGATAAATGGATGTATGATTTGATGGATGAATGGATGATTAATTTTATTAATTGCAAGTTGCTATGCATTTCATTCATTCGGGATTGCGGTTTGTAATGATATATAACCGCATTTTTTTCATTTTAAATTGCGGATTGAAATGATAAACATCCGTATCACTTGACCATATGATAGAAAATTATATACAGGCACCGCGGTAAATATATAAAATTAGTTTTGAAATGTTTTTCTATGGTTTTGTAAAGTTATATATATATGGTTTATGAGACATTGATTTGGTCATTGATAAAGGCTATTATATATATAGTAATTTCCGGTTTTTAAGCTTTGTATAAATTTGATTTGAAGTTTAAATAAGTTTGATTTTAAGATCAAATAAGATTAAACATTTATTTAAAATTTAATTTCTGGAGTTTTATGACTTAAATGAGAATAGATTTGGAAGATGAATATTAAGTTAAATTGAAATTTAATAAAAATTAGAATTTTTAAAGGATATGATTTTTATAACTTGATTTTTGTGTAAAGTGATTTTAATGAATAACAGGTTGATTAAATGAATATATAATAAATTGAAAGATGATCCAGTTATATGAAGTTAAAGATTTTCTTAAATTATATTGAATTCATTAAGCAAACATTTCAAGTCTAAATAATAAGTAACTGAATTTGATATATATATGGAATTGTCAAATGAGTCTGTTTGAAATGGTGAAATATTTAAAGCCTTGAAACATAAGAATTGAAATGGTATTTGGAAGTTTAAATCGATATTTGAAATAGATTTGTGAAATCTAAAGAAGCTATTTTGTTTATAAAAGTAATTTAATATTTAACCATTTAAGAGATGGAAATTTTGTTTCAAAGCTATGTTTTCAAGGTAGTATAATTTGGAAATATTATATTCAAGAGTTTTGATTTCTAAATACTTTACATTGGAAACCCTATGATTTTGGAAAGAATATATATTGGAACATAAATGATATCGTATTGATTTGGGGTTTTAATAATAAATGATATCGTGTTTATATGGGTTTTAAATGGATATTTTATTATGGTTTTAAAAGTATAATTTTTTTTTTAAAAATAACCGCGGTGTTATAATAACGATTGGTTGGCGAAGAGACCGGGGTCGGATAAGGACATACTCTCTGTCGATACCGAAAACCACTTTGACTAACCGTGTACGCGGTGGAGATTCCAAAATGAAGTAGGTTGGTGGCGACGTTTCCTGTAAGGTAAATACGTGGACCCAACTCCCGTGAGTTGGCATAAGGTGGCTAAAACAGGAGCGATTGACAGGTTAATGAGGTAGTACCTCTGATCGGACACTTCTCTTCGATACTATACTCTTATTTTGGATTGATTCGGTGGCCACCTTCATTTTTGATTTCTTTGATGTGGGGAGTTTGTTCGAGGTGGGATGCAGCTGCGCGCTGCGCGTTTCCATCGGCCCGGAAGCGTAATTGGTATATCTACCCTGGCATTGCCTAGTTGTGTCGTGTCACCTACCCTAGCGCGCCTTATACGATTTTGTTTTGTACCATACCTATGGAGTGCCCTCTGATGATGCCCAGTACGGGGGAGATTACGGTAGTGTATAAACTATGGGAATATATAAATGTGTTAAGGTGGAAAATGTAAAGCCTTAACGCTATTTAAAAGTAAGTTTATTTTACAATTACACACTATTATAATAGCGCAATATACTACATAGTAAATAGTTTAACGGATCCTTAGGAGATGTAAATCCCGAGCATCTCTTGAGTTACTGCACTCATATTTATTTCTGTTAATGTAACTCACATAAGATCTTTTAGTTCTGACTCGAGTGTTTTTGTCTTTCCAAATTCGCTCGGGTCAGTCCGAGCGTTTCAGGATTGAAGATTTTATTTCCGGAGGAAGAAGACGAAGATTTTATTATTATTACTATAGATAATATGGTTTCACTACACTCATATTGTTCCGCTGCATTGTTATATGGTATGTGTACTCTAATATGTATTGTATAAATAAATCAAAGGTTTTTGTAAACAGATTTATGAACTGTATATTTGATTATTATATTTTATCCTTCCGCTGTGAGATTCTGTTTCTTTCTCTGTTTTCTTATTTATCCCATAACAATCCGCCCTTACGTATGGTTTGAATTGGCACGTGTGTCTGTTTAAATCGTGCAAAAAGGCGGGATGTTACAGTTGGTATCAGAGCTTTGGTTTAGCGATAAATCTTGGTTTTGTGGGGTTTGACTCTTTATTAATAGGGTAGTAATAACCTATGGGAGTCACTGAGTGTATATATGAGAGAGCGTATTTGTTAGTGTTATAAAAATGTTTTAATATTGTGTTAATTTGTTCCGTTTCGTATTTATAAATTCTGGTTGGTGCATGGGACGCTATGACATCAATAGGGATTTCTAAACACTTAATAGGACAGACCGACATAATATTTGTTTTTAATATAGGTGAATGAAAAATTTTTGCCTACTATATTTTTATATATAAAATAAAAAATTTCAATTGATATTTATATTTGGCTGCAATAGATTGATTGTTAGGCAATAAAGTGTAAATAATAATAGAAATAAGATTGAAAAATAAGATAAATGAAATTTGGAAATTTAGAACTTAAGTCCGGGGTTTTTCTTTTGAATGATTTTGAAATATATTAATAATTTTGTTTATAAGTATTTTCTGATATAAATATTTAACATAACTCGAAAGAATCGTTTTAAAGAAGATTTTTGAGAAAATAAGTTTTGTACTTTCCTCTCTGTCGCTGGAAAATAATTTCGGTGTTGGCGGCCGCATCATCGACTTTCATTTTCGAGTTTCGAAGGGGAAAGGCCACTGTAGTAGTTCTAATGCAGATTCATTTTCGAAAAAGATATAAATTTTTAATTGTTTTAAATAAAATTAGAGGTATATAAGTTAGAAGAATATATTTATCTAATATTTCAAAATAATTTGAAATTTAACCCGGTATTTAATTCTTAAATTTCCATTAATTAATTGTTTAAATTATTGTAGTGAAATAAAAGGTAAGTGATTAATAAATTGAAACCTCTAATTTAGGTAAGAGATTTAATGCAAAGTTATAAAGGGAAATTTGAAATTTGTAACATATGAGATAAAGAGTAATATTATTGAACATTAAATTTAATTAAAAGATGAGATAAAACTTGTATAAGTTCATTTGCATTTTCTTTAACATATATAACTTACCAAATATAAAAAGTTGAAATTTTTAATAAGAAATGTAGTAGAAATTTGAACAAGTAATAGTAGGTAATGAAGCATTCAATGAATTTGCTGTATTCAATAACTTAAGATATAATTGAAATTTTACCAAGTAAATATAAATAAAGGTAAGCATGATAGATAAATGATTATAAAACTTAAGGAATTAAAGTAAATAAATAAGGACATGCTATTATAAATGAATGAATAATTATAACAAAATATAAGGAACCAGCATGACCCGAGTTAATGGAATTGAATAATTGTAAGTAATAAGTAAAAATGAATGAGCAAACCTTTGATAAGTAAATGTGAATGAGAAAAAATCACTATATAAACAAAAAGGGAAATCAAACAACTAAAGCATGAAATTTATAATAAGTTAGTTTGGTTGCTGGTTTGAATTGTTATTGTTTGATTTATGGTTGGTTGGGTATGGAAATTTGAAGTTGTTGGATGAATAAATAATCTATTTTGTTCCATCTAAGACTGTTGAGTAAATGATGCACTTGATAGTTATTTTTCATTCCGTACAATTTCAAGTTTGAACCCAAACAACTATTTGATTGTGTGATTGTATGGTTGTTTTGTATTTGTATGTATGCTGTTCGAGGAAATTGATGGTTGTTGTATTAATTTGGATGATTAGTGATTGGAACTACTTAGATATTTAAATTGTGGACTTAGAAATATTTTGAAATGTTCTCCAAACTCTAATAAATTTAAGTATAAAAAGATAATGTTGTAAATTTGTATATTTTAAGAAAAGTAACAGATATTGTAAATTTAATCAAGGTAATGTTTTGAATAAGATATGTAGATTCTAAATCCTTCTTTTCCCTTCTTTTCCTTTTCGGGGATGAAAAGTTTTGAGTGGGGGAGAGTGTAACGACCCGTGTAAATTCGATGTTTAAAATGAATTAAATTATAGGATTTCTAATTTAAATTTAGGAAGAAACAGAAATCTTATTTGTTTACATGAGAGAGAATGTTGAAATTTGATGGATCAAGGGTAATTAAAATGTTACAAATTTAATTTTATATTTCAATTAATTGGAATAGTGAAAATTTGGAAATAGATTCAAATTTATGTAAGACAATGAATGACAGTAATTAAAGTTAATAAATCAATGGATTAAATGGAATAATTAAATTGGGGTTAAGATCTAAATTTGAATGTGAGCATTCATTGATATTGGAATATAAAAGGGTAAATTTATAGTATAAAATGTAGACATCACCTTTAAGATGATGGGTTTATAATTGATACATAATAGGGAAATCAAATGAATAGGTTTAATTGAATAACACTTAGCAATTAATGAATGAAGAGAAATTTTAAATGCGTAATTGTTTTCGTTAAATTAATTTTGGTAACAAATTGTATTGAATACAGATTTAACGTTGTGTGATGTATTTAAGTAATAATTGGAGAACAATGTAAATTATATCCGTGAATGGTCAATTCAATTAAACAACAAGATTTTTAAATAAATAAACGTTTTTATTTAGGTTTCAATTTGTTAATTTATGAAGTTTAATGGGAAATCAATTGCAATAAATTGCCCTAATTTATGCAGTTAGAGGAGATTTGGATTTGGATTATAGATGGAAGTATAATCTAAATTGATAGGTAACAAACTTAAGAATAAAATTTAGAGCTAATAGGTGGCAAATATATAGTTGTTTATTTATGTAATGTGTACGTAAGCTTTGGTAAACCGATTTCTATCGATCCAAATCTAACGATTTGTTAATATAGATTTAAGTATAGGAGCAGTATTTATTAATTAAATTGAAGTATTGCAAAATAAATGAAATTCAACGTTTAATATTACATTATTGTAAGTAAGATAATATGTGTAAGTATTGTTAAGGTTATTCATATTTGACAAATTTATTGAGTTATAAGGATTGATATATAAATTAATGTTGGTTTAGGATATCGTTACTTGGTGATTTATTATAGAGTTACGGGAGTGTGAACGTAAAATAATAAAGCATAGATTTATGGTAGGACATAATTTATGGTTTTAGGAATTTAAATCCAAAGATTTATTTATTTGAGGAAATAATACGTATTAAATCTCAACTTGATATAATCAATGCAAATTTAGTAATTAAAAATAAATTGCAAGTTGGTAATTTAGGATGTTTGTGAGTAAATTTGCAGGTAAGATAATTTTTAAAGTTTTACCCATTCATATAATTTATTTAAATATATATAAATCAAATGGCAACATTGTGTTAATAATAGTCATAAGTGAATTTGAATGCTAAAGGGGTAACAATCGTTTTAGGTTAACCGTTTATTTAATATATTAAGTCTAGACTGGTAATCAATTGAAAAAAAAAAATTATTTTGTTTTGTTAATGTGACTTGGTTAATAAAGAGGAATTTATATGAAATGAAGCATGCATGAGAAATGCATTATAATTCAATGTTGTGTTTACCCATTAAATGTATACTAGGTTAAGTATCTAATAGAGGGAAAGAAAAGTAAATATTGAATTGATTGATGAATAAGTATTCATTGGATAGAAATTTAATGTAAAGTTGATATTAATTGTATAAAATCTATCTAAGATAATGAATTGCAATAAATTATGGGTTGATAATAAGGTGTGAATGGAAATTTGATTTGTTATATTAAATGAATGGGATTCAAATTTATTGGGAAAGGTAAATGGATATTTGGTAATAAATATAAACGGACTTCAATAGTGAATTTAGTTAATTTGAATATATATAATAAATAATGATTTAATGGAAACCTATACTCTGTATATATCTATAATATTTGAGTGGAAATAATATATACTTGCAAATGTGGGATTTAGAGTCTTACAACAATTATTAGGAGTGATATAACTAGTTCATTCAATTAAATTTGAAAACATTGCAATAGATGTAAATTAAGGGTTGTGTTAAATAAAGTAATAAATGGAAAATAATATAAATGTCTTCATAGTATGGTGATTTGTAATTATTACGTTAATTTAAATTATCGTTCAGCGCGTTTGTTTATCAGATCTATCTACTCTAATTCTAACCTATCTATATAAACCCAATTATAAACCCTAGCCTCCATCTATTCTCTTTTATTTGTGCGTTCATTTTCTTCAATTCTTTCTCCTCCTAAATAGATGCAAATTTCAGATCCAATTCTATTCAGTAATCAAATAAAATTCAAAGTTCTCAGAAAATTTCAAAAATTATGTTGTAGTGTTCATCTACGGATCTAAGCGCAGTCTCTGTTTTTGCAATAGTCGCTTAAGTCAACCAGAAATCACGGTCAAACGTGTAAAATTCGAAACCCAAAAGGTTGGATTGGGGCTTTTTGATTTCTTCATCTATTTGCGAAATTGGAACATGGGTTTGGTGAGATTAGTAACTAGGGGTGTGCAAGAAACGCTGACGTGGCAGGTGGTAATAGGTAGGTTTATTTTGTTTGAATTTAATTTAATTTTGATTTTTCAAACGCGTTAATACATTTAACTTCCACATACGAACTCCGTTTCATGCGCGATTTTTTTTGTTAGGATCGTAATTAAATTCCAGATTTTTTGACGTTGGTTTAGACAGATTTGGAGATCGTCAAATTTTTGGGTTTAAATCGGATTTTAATTCGATTTAAATTCAAAAGGTGAGTGTTTTAACCCACTCACAATTTCTAAAATTTCTTGTGTTTGTTAAATTAATTTTAGATATGAGTAGAAATTTATTTATGACTGTTTGGCATGTTTTATTCATTATCTCTGATAAATCGCATTCATTTAATATAACTGTTAATTAATTTTATTTATTGCATAAATTTGACAATTAGAATTTATTTAATTGCATGTTAACTGCCAGTCATAGTTATGTTAAATTTTCATATTAACTGCCTGTTAAATTTACGTTTATTTTTACATATAAACTGCCAATTAACAGTTATTAAATTTATTTTGAGTATAAACTGAAAATTGATACCATTATTTATCACCTGTTATGTATTGATGATTGTTTGAAATTGGATGATGACTGTGATAAATGGATGTATGATTTGATGGATGAATGGATGATTAATTTTATTAATTGCAAGTTGCTATGCATTTCATTCATTCGGGATTGCAGTTTGAAATGATATATAACCGCATTTTTTTTCATTTTAAATTGCGGATTGAAATGATAAACATGAGTATCACTTGACCATAGGATAGAAAATTATATACAGGCACCGCGGTAAATATATAAAATTATTTTTGAAATGTTTTTCTATGGTTTTGTAAAGTTATATATATGGTTTATGAGACATTGATTTGGTTATTGATAAAGGCTATTATATATATATATATATATATATAGATATATATAGTAATTTCCGGTTTTTAAGCTTTGTATAAATTTGATTTGAAGTTTAAATAAGTTTGATTTTAAGATCAAATAAGATTAAACATTTATTTAAAATTTAATTTCTGGAGTTTTATGACTTAAATGAGAATAGATTTGGAAGATGAATATTAAGTTAAATTGAAATTTAATAAAAATTAGAATTTTTAAAGGATATGATTTTTATAACTTGATTTTTGTGTAAAGTGATTTTAATGAATAATAGGTTGATTAAATGAATATATAATAAATTGAAAGATGATCCAGTTATATGAAGTTAAAGGTTTTCTTAAATTATATTGATTCATTAAGCAAACATTTCAAGTCTAAATAATAAGTAACTGAATTTGATATATATATATATATATATATATATATATATATATATATATATATATATATGGAATTGTCAAATGAGTCCGTTTGAAATGGTGAAATATTTAAAGCCTTGAAACATAAGAATTGAAATGGTATTTGAAAGTTTAAATCGATATTTGAAATTGATTTGTGAAATCTAAAGAAGCTATTTTGTTTATAAAAGTAATTTAATATTTAACCATTTAAGAGATGGAAATTTTGTTTCAAAGCTATGTTTTCAAGGTAGTATAATTTGGAAATATTATATTCAAGAGTTTTGGTTTCTAAATATTTTACTTTGGAAACCCTATGATTTTGGAAAGAATATATATTGGAAAATAAATGATATCGTATTGATTTCGGGTTTTAAGAATAAATGATATCGGGTTTATAGGGGTTTTAAATGGATATTTTATTATGGTTTTAAAAGTATAATTTTTTTTTAAAAAATAACCGCGGTGTTATAATAACGATTGGTTGGCGAAGAGACCGGGATCGGATATGGACATACTCTCTGTCGATACCGAAAACCACTTTGACTAATCGTGTACGCGGTGGAGATTCCAGAATGAAGTAGGTTGGTGGCGACGTTTCCTGTAAGGTAAATACGTGGACCCAACTCCCGTGAGTTGGCATAAGGTGGCTAAAACAGGAGCGATTGACGGGTTAATGAGGTAGCACCTTTGATCGGACACTTCCCTTCGATACTATACTCTTATTTTGGATTGATTCGGTGGCCACCTTCATTTTAGATTTCTTTGATGTGCGGAGTTTGTTCGAGGTGGGCGGCAGCTACGCGCTGCGCGTTTCCATCGGCCCGTAAGCGTAATTGGTATATCTACTCTGGCATTGCCTAGTTGTGTCGTGTCACCTACCCTAGCGCGCCTTATACGATTTTGTTTTGTACCATACCTATGGAGTGCCCTCTGATGACGCCCAGTACGTGGGAGATTACGGTACTGTATAGACTATGGGAATATATAAATGTGTTAAAGTGGAAAATGTAAAGCCTTAACGCTATTTAAAAGTGAGTTTATTTTAAAATTAGACACTATTATAATAGAGCAATATACTACATAGTAAATAGTTTAACGGATCCTTAGGAGATGTAAATCCCGAGCATCTCTTGAGTTACTGCACTCATATTTATTTCTGTTAATGTAACTCACATAAGATCTTTTAGTTTTGACTCGAGTGTTTTTGTCTTTCCAAATTCGCTCGGGTCAGTCCGAGCGTTTCAGGATTGAAGATTTTATTTCCGGAGGAAGAAGACGAAGATTTTATTATTATTACTATAGATAATATGGTTTCACTACACTCATATTGTTCCGCTGCATTGTTATATGGTATGTGTACTCTGATATGTATTGTTTAAATAAATCAAAGGTTTTTGTAAATAGATTTATGAACTGTATATTTGATTATTATATTTTATCCTTCCGCTGTGAGATTCTATTTCTTTCTCTGTTTTCTTATTTATCCCATAACAATCCGCCCTTACGTATGGTTTGAATTGGCACGTGTGTCTGTTTAAATCGTGCAAAAAGGCGGGATGTTACAGTCTCGATTGGAGGCAGCACCGGTGGCAGTAGGCGATGCTGGCACGAACCTAGGGTTTGCAGCTGGAGGTGATGCGCGATCGAGAGTTGTGGCGCGTCGTGGCAGTATGACTCAAATGCTCGTTCTCCAGTGACGAGTGATGTCATCGAGGTGAGGTTTGAAATCGTGGAGATAAATCGAGAATGAAGTGGGTTGCGAAACAGAAATCAAAGGCGAGTAAATCTCACTTGTCTGGTATTATTTAAATTAAATGGTTGAATTTAAATAATTGGTTGATTGATTGAGTTGATTGAATGTGTGCTGATAATCTGTGACTTTGGTTTTGTTTGATTCTCGAGTAAATAAGGGTTTAATGATTGGTGATTCATTAAATAGGTAGAATAATTTGAATGGAAAATGAATTAATTCAAATAATTAATGATTGTGCTAATTAATTTAGTAATTAAGGGTTTGAATTAATTAATGATTAAGTTAAATTAATTTAGAACAATCAATTGATGGTTTATGTAATTACTTAATGAAATTAAAAAAAAAAATTACTTTGTGAAATTTATTAAGAGATTAATTAAAATAGTTAATTAAGGAATAATTTATTTATTTAATGAAGTAAATAAAAAGGTAGATAATTACAGATTGAGATTGATCGAGAATGATTAATATTATGGTTGAATTAAAGTAATTGTTTTGGATTATAACAAATTAGAATATAATTGGAAATTATTAATTTATATAAAAATTGATGTAATTAAAAATTGATTAATTAAATCAATTCAATAAATAATGACTTATGAGAAATTAATTACTATAAGTAATTAAGAATTAATGTAATTATATAAATAAATAATTTATGAAATAATTGATTAATTTATAAAGTAATTAAGATTTCTTATTCATTTTTGTTTAAGAACAATTAATATCGAGAAATTAATTAAAGATAATTACTTAAATTCAATTGAAAAATAATTAATCCAGGGGATTAATTTAGATGAATAATGATGGGTAGACTAATTAATTAATTAATGAAGGAATCTAAGTGATTGAGGTTTGAAATTCAGTTAGAATCAATTGAATTGATTTGTAAGTGATAAATTTTGCTTCTGAATGATTGAATGGTATTGGATGATTTGAAGGAGTTGATAACTTTGATATGAATGTTGAGTATTTCATTGGATAAATTGGAAATGGGATGATATGAGATTCGAAGAGACCGGGGTCGGGTATTGGGGAAATACCCGAAACGACTTCGAATGTTGTAGATTGATATATAAAATCTATGTGCTGGAGTGAAGTGATTTGGAGGTTTCGGACTGTTTTAAAATCTTAATCTTTGGTATTTAGAAACTTATATGTGGGCTAAGTGTTGCCTATAAAAATTTGTGGCTTGTGAATTGTTATAAGTTACCCGGGTTTATATGAGTTGTATACTTTGTATTCCATGTTAGATGGGTTTACTCACGCTGGTTTCTAGCCTGACCCGGGTGTTACTTTGGTGTAATGCTCGGGTCAGACCGAGTATTACAGATTTTAAGGTAAGGACGTTCTGAAGCTCAGAAGGCGAGCCGGATGGCAGAAACGTGTAGAGTATTTCCGCTGTGTTATATTATTGTAAATCTGTGACATGATAATTGTATATATTCAGTGACTGAATGTATGTGAAACTCTGAAGTATATTAAATGTAATCGATGGATACAATATTCTTTTGTAGACGGTTATTATTTATTATTATATTTTATCCGCTACGAATATGAGATGTTAATGTTTCTGTTTTTCTTCTCCTTCTATCTCTTTCTTCTTTTCATAACTATTTGGAATTTTCGGCTTCGAAAATTTCGGGTCGTTACATTTGGTATCAGAGCTGAAAGGTTAAGCGAGAACCTTGGCTCTGGTGGGGATTACTCATTAAATGGAGTCCAAAGTACTATAGAATGAGTTGAGTGTATATATATGAGCGCGTACTTGTTATTTTCTTATATAAAGGATTTAAATGATTTTATATAAAAGTCTATTTTCATATATAAAGAAATATTTTATTCTAATAAATATTAAAGCGATTGGTTGTTAAATTATTGAAATTAAAATTTAGAAGTAATATAATGCGAACAAATTGAAGACTTGAATTGGAATTAAATTAAGTGAAAACGGAAATACCACCAAATTAAAATTTAAATTACTTGAAATAAAATTCTAAATCTGGTCGCAGAATTTGAAATTTTGATTTGAATTAAAAAACCAAAGGTGGTTTAAATATTTAAGGATGACCTCGTGTGTAAAGGAAATAATATGTACGAGGAAGGAATATACATAAAAAAAAAATAGTTTAAATAAACTCTAAATGTTGAGTTTGAAATTTGGAATGGGATGAGATACCCAAGTGATAAGTTTTTAAGTGGGAAGATTATTATTTTGAAGTTTAAGGATTGAATGAGGTTGTTTGGATAAAGTAAATTGAATTTAACGTGGGCGAAGTTAAATAAGTTTGAACGAACAACTTGAATTGGAAATTTTAAGATGAAATTGGAACTTAACTTGGAAAGTTAAATGGTTAATTTGAATTGGTAGATTGTGTGATCTCAAAATGGGTTTGAGATCTGGAAATTGGAAATGGATGGATGTTATAAAATAAATTGGATAATATCATCCTATTGTTATTAAAAATCCTTAAATTACGAATTGGATTTGTTTAAATGAATGAGAAATAAAGTTTGGTGATATATCCATTATTGAGATAAAAGGGGACATCTAACTTTAATTTGGAATTAAGGATATGGAATGACTTTAAACTGGAAATTTGAATAATTAAGTTTGTAAATTAAAATTGTTTAATAACTGGCTTCAAACTGGAAGATAAAATTTAATAATAAATTAAAATTTTAAAATAGAATTGTATTGAACTCTTATTTGAACCTTGAATTACATAAGTAAAGATAATCTAAAACGGAACTTTGAGAATTGGACTCAAAAATTAAATTGATTAAAAACTTTGAATAAGAGTTAAATTGGTTTAAAAAGTTAAACCAACCTTTGAGAATTTAACTCGAATTTATATAATTCAAGATAGTTTGAATTCAAGATTGAAATTGAATTAGTTCAAAATTGAATTTACTTTGAATTAATTGGATTGGTGATTGAAGATGTATAAGTTTAAGAATTTAAATGGGAAATTGAATTGGATTATATTGAAATGATTTGAATTTGAAATGGGTTCAATTGATAATAATTCAAATGGATTGGAATAATTTGAAATTAAATTGATTCAACTTGAATTGGGTTTAAATAAATTTCAATAGAAATTGAAGTTATTCAAGTTAGAATTGAGTCAATTAAATGGAAGTGGAAATTTAAGTTGAATTGTTGGGGAAGTGAACAGTTGACTCTTGGCTATTTTCAATATAAATTTTTTTGATATAAACTTATTTTTCTAAGCTATTATATATGTACAACCTTTCTTTCTTAAAGCCAAATTATTTTATACTTGTTTTACAATTATTTTTGGAACTATTTAACAATTTTTCAACTATTTTATAAACTAATTACTATTTTCAACTACTAATTATTATTTTATAGCTATTTTGCAATTATTTAAAATTTCTATGACTATTTAATTATTTTCCAATTATTTTCCAATTACTGAACTATTTTACAGCTATTTCACAAACTATAAATTGTTTTTCAATTACTTATCTATTTTTAAAAAATTTCAAGCTATTTTCTAAAAATAAACTGGTTGGAGTACAAACTGTTATTGATTTAAATACCCAATTAAGATATTAATTGAAGTGATAATCTAAATGGGGATTAATGTAAATGTGAATAAGTGGATGTGAATGGAAAGGAAATTGATTTGGTTAATAATCAAGAAAGTTAAATACGTAAGATGTACGTATATTATTCCATTCGCATAATGATTTGATCCAGATTCGAGCACAGAATTTTGAGATAGTTATATCGATCCGAGTTGGGATTTTCACTCGATTTTCGACATCTAACCTGGATATGGATTGTTGATTGGTTCTGGATATTCTCTATCATAGTTAAGGATATGCAGGGAGAATAACGCTTTCTAATCAAGAAACCAGATCTGTGCCCGCACTAGGAAGTCTGGTGGACGATACTAGTTCGGAAGTGAAATTGTGTGATCGAGTGAGCGATCAGATTGATATAGCGTACGGATGATAAGTGTACATCGTACGGATTTGGATGAAATTGATATTGAAAAAGAAGAATCAAATTTGAATATTTGATTTTGAATAAACAAGTTATATATCTTTGTTATATAAGATAAATCTCCCCTTGTTAAATCTATTGCCGGAAGAAAAGAATTTTTGAAGGTGTTTGAAGTATAAAAGGAGTTTTATACAAGTTTGAAAGGATCCAAAGTTTTCAATTTTTTTATATATATCTGAATATATATATATATATATATATATATATATATATATATATATATATATAAAGGATCTTATGAGGATTTTGGAAAAGTTTTGGGAACCTTCGGATTTGGAAGGGCTTTTGATTTTTGGGTAAAATCAATATTAAAATTTGGAAAGCCTAGTTTGTGAATTATCGATTTTGGGATAATCAATTTTGTGTAAAGGAGCTTTGTATGAGATCATACTAGGTGTATGATTTGAAGATACTATATGTGTATAGTATAAAATGTTTTGATGATGGCTCTGGGGAAAAAAGCGCTCCCTTGAAATGAACTTCTCAGGAGTACCATCGGGTAGTGCTGCCTTGTTCCCCAATGGGGGGTTCTAAAGTTGATCCTGTGAGGAGTCCGGAGAAAACTAGTTCCTGGGGATTATGAGTATTGTGTACCATAGCGAAAGTCGTGTGTGCCGCTGAGAGCTAATAGTCTGCGTTTGATTTTATATCGGTAGACTGCGACCTATGGTAACATAGTGAAAGTCGTGTGTGCCGCTGAGAGCCAACAGTCTGCGTTTGATTTTATATCGGTAGACTGCGACCTATGTAGGAGTGGAGAAGTTTCATTTCGACAGCGAAAATCAGAGGCCATAGAGAGCTTGCAGTTACATGGACTTTTGCTGTGATGGCAACGTAACCCTGGAATGTAACTGTGATCTGTCGTGGGTTCCATGGCATAATCGGGAGGCCGCGGAGAGCCTGGGTTACATGGACCTTTGCTGCGATGGCAATGTAACCCTGGATGTAACTGCGACCATGGATGGGGGTGATGATTTCTAGAGCATTATCACCAAAGATATTTCCCTGTTTTCAAAAACTGTTTACTATATTTTCAATAAAATTATTTTCCAAGTATTTTCACTGGATGTTGAAAACGGGTTTACCAAGTACTTATAGATTTTCAGTCCTACGCCTGATCAACATATGACTGAATTTCTGTGAGAACAAGGATTGACTGGTTGAGACATCGAGTTATAAGAAATATTTTTATAAAAAGCTATTTAAATAACATTACATAAATTTAAAAGTATTTCTAAAAATTTGAAAAAAATGTTGGAATTTTAAAAAAAAAAATGGAAGAAATTCAAACTGGAATTATGATAAACTTTGAACTTAGGAAAATTTAATAAAGTGATTTTTGTAATAAAAGTTGGAAGTAAGCTAATTAACTAAATAATTAATTGATGGAGTCTATTAACAAAATTTAACTCGGTTAAATAAAATGGATTGTAAGTTAATAATGGAATTTGGAAATAAATTCAAATTTAAAATAGAATTCGACTTGGATTTGATAATGAAACAAATTAGAAGAGATGTTGTAAAAATAAAAATAAAATAGAGTGGAATCGAAATAGTGATGGTTTGAAAAACAAACAAATTTCAAGTGTGATATGAATGGTATTAAACGAAATTTGCAAGTAAATTAGATATAAGAGAAGTGTTGTCGAATGAAATGAAAGTGAATTATAATAGAAATGGTTTGAGTGCAAACAAAACCCAAGTGAATAGAAATAAATTGAGAATGACTTTGTATTGATAAAATAAATTCGAAATGAGTTAAGTAAGTAAATTAAAATTTTAAAATGGGTTAATTGAGTTAAATAATAAATGGATGAAGTCTGATTAAATAAAAACTAAATCAAAGTGGTGATTGAAATTGTATTATCAGACTGAACTTAAGTTCGGTGGCATATTAATTTGAAGTATAAATGAGTTAAGTATGTGCTTGGATATTATTTTGAAAATTGAGAAGGTGAATTAAAATTAAAATTTAAAAGGGATGAGTTAACTGAATTTAATGGAATTTGATTAAATGAGAATCAAATAAAAGTAAACTTAAGTTTGATGTTGGAATAAATTAAAGTAAATTAACTTAGGTTTAAAATTTATGGAAGAATAAGAGTGAAAGCCATTAAATAAAAGCTTGGATTGAATTAATTTGGGAATGGCTAGTAGTATACAAGAATGAAATGTGTCGAGCTAACTGAATTGTTGGTGAATAAATTAGAAATGAAATGGGATTAAATATAAAATGAGTTGAAAATTTATTTAAAGTAGTTATAAACTAAAATAAAATACCCTATTAAGCGAATATTGTCAAATTTGCATAAAATGAATTGTCGTTTGACGTGAATGAAAGAAATTAAAATTCTTTAGGTTGAGAGAAGTTAAATAACTTGATTTTAAAATTAATTGGATGGAATATGAGCTTGTTTGGGTTAAAATAAATTGGATGTAAGCAATTGAGTTGTAAACCATTTGAATTGAATGGAGATGTTTGCGAATTGGTTGTAAACAATTAAATTTTAAGTCGGAACCCCATAAGTGGCTTATAAAGATTGTTTAACTTGCATTGCTTATAGAAACTTGTATGTTGCTAGTTGAATATGTTAAATATTGTTAAATTGCATGATTTTAGTGCTTACATATTTAAATTGAGATAGTACAGGTACCTGATGGCCGTTTGGCTGATTTGGATTGCGCTAATTGCTTAAATTAATAAGCTTCTTGCTTAAAATGCTAAATAAGGTACGCCTACGCAATAAAAATAGGAAATATGAACTATTTTTGCTTTTTCCGACCGTGTGAGTCGATGTGTATATATTTATATCTCTTGTCAAATTGCAAAAGCTCCTCCGTACAAAGAAGACTCTGCCAAAAATTTTCCAAAATTTTGGGAGTTAGAAAATTTTGGAGAAATTTTTTTATTAACGATAAAACAATTTCAAATGGAGAATTAAAGTAAATTAGTAGATGAAACTAATATGAATCAGTTATAAATGAAAGATAAAAATTCAATATTCAAAATTTAAAATAAATTGAATTTCATATCAAATGGAGAAAACTAATTTGAATAGAAGTAGATGTGAAATCTTTTATAAGAAAATGTATAAAATGATTTGAAAGGTTACGATTGAATATTATTGCTAAGTAAGATATGCAGGTATTAAAGGGAAAAGAAAACTGGATTTGATTCCAAAAGATAAATTTGAATTGCCCGACAAAAAGGTATGTATTTAAATTTTTGTATGAAATTGGATAGGGTTTTTTATCTAGCCACTTGGCTTTTGTTTTCTTTTGGAATTTGGGAGTCCGTAGAGGCCTTTTGTAGTAGTACCGAGCTAGCCGCGCAAAGGAGACGTTGGAAAAAAAAATTCGGAATTTTAGGGAGCTAGAAAATTTTTGAGAAAATTTTGATAATTCAAAATTTGGTTTTAAATTAAAATTTAAATGATTGAGCAATAGGGTATTGTTTGAAACTATAGGAGAATTTGGGAAGTTGGTTAAGGTGATAGTGGGTCTTAATAAAAGATAGTTGGTAGGATGTTGAATTGTGAGTTTTGGGAAAAGGTAAACGGGTTTTGAACCATTCTTCCTAACTAGTAATTTCGAGGACGAAATTCTTTTAAGAGGGGAGGAATGTGACGACCCGGAATTTCTAACCATTTAAAATTTGAGAAATTAATTGATTTTAAATATTTAAAAGTTAATTTTAACTTGAATTCAAGATTTCAATATTTACTTGATAATTAAATCATTGAATTATATAGTTAAATATTGAATTTTAATAATTGAAATTGGGTAAATTGTTGAATTTGAAATTTCTAAGCCGGTTTAAAATAATTTGAAGACTTATAAAATTGAAAATGATGATACCGAAGATAATAGAATAGTTGGAATCTAATTTAAAGGTAATTTGCTCAATTTTAATAATATATCGTTTAAATCGATATTTAAAAATAGCCTTCCGAGGCACAGTCTCGGAATTCGACGAAACCAGTTCCATTGGATCCGTAATAGTTAGCTATCATAGGATCTCAATTTTCCTAGCGTTTGGATGTACCGTTTGCTCGTTCGGGTGAGAAACGCGTCGAAATTAAAATCGATAATTTAATATTTTAAATTGATGTATATGGCTAACTTCCATATACGATCAAATTAGCTTCCGAAACACGTTCCATTGTGTTCGGAACTTGGATACAACCTTATAATCGCCTAGCGGCACGCCGCGATGGTGGTTCGAAGTTTTGAGCTGGATAAAGGGAGATATTTTTAATTAAATAATAATTTAATCTGATAAATCAAGGCTTTGCCTTCTCAAATATGCTTGGATCTTCTTTTAAATCGCACCTTTCTCTCTCCTTATTTCAGAAAGTAATTCACGAAAGAAAAAAAAGGAACGAACGAAATTTCGTTCAACAATAAAAAAACAACAAAAGGGAACACGTTCGAACGCGAAGGAGGGGTCGAAGTGGTCTGGGGTTTGTCGAGTTTCGCGTTAGCAAAGGATTCGTTAGGAGATGGTCGCGGCGGCGGTTGGCGCAGAGGGCTGGTCAGGGATATTTCACGAGTTTAGGGTGTAGTCGCGACTTGAGGAGGAGCGACGTGGGTCAATGTTTGATGAGGCGATCTCGATTGGAGGCGGCACCGGTGGCAGTAGGCGATGCTGGCGCGAACCTAGGGTTTGCAGGTGGAGGTGATGCGCGATCGAGAGTTGTGGCACGTCGTGGCAGTATGACTCGAATGCTCGTTCTCCAGTGACGAGTGATGTCATCGTGGTGAGGTCTGAAATCGTGGCGATAAATCGAGAATGAAGTGGGTTGTGAAACAGAAATCAAAGGCGAGTAAATCTCAGTCGATTGGTATTATTTAAATTTAAATGATTGAATTTAAATAATTGGTTGATTGATTGAGTTGATTGAATGTGTGCTGATAATTTGTGACTTTGGTTTTGTTTGATTCTCGAGTAAATAAGGGTTTAGTGATTGGTGATTCATTAAATAGGTAGAATATGAATCGAAAATGAATTAATTCAATTAATTAATGATTGTGCTAATTAATTTAGTAATTAAGGGTTTGAATTAATTAAGGATTAAGTTAAATTAATTTAGAACAATCAATTGATGGCTGATATGTAATTACTTAATGAAATTAAAAAAATTACTTTGTGAAATTTATCAAGAGATTAATTAAAATAGTTAATTGAGGAATAATTTATTTATTTAATGAAGTAAATAAAAAGGTAGATAATTAAGATTGAGATTGATCGAGAATGATTAATATTGTGGTTGAATTAAAGTAATTGATTTGGATTAGAACAAATTAAAATATAATTGGAAATTATTAATTTATATAATAATTGATGTAATTAAAATTGATTAATTAAATCAATTCAATAAATAATGACTTATGAGAAATTAATTACTATAAGTAATTGAGAATTAATGAAATTAATATAAATAATTAATTTATGAAATAATTTATTAATTTATAAAGCAATTAAGATTTCTTATTCATTTTTGGTTAAGAACAATTAATATCGAGAAATTATTTAAAGATAATTACTTAAATTTAATTTAAAAATAATTAATCCAGGGGATTAATTTAGATGAGTAATGATAGGTATACTAATTAATTAATTAATGAAGGAATCTAAGTGATTGAGGTTTGAAATTCAATTCGAATCAATTGAATTGATTTGTATGTGATAAGTTTAGCTTCTGAATGATTGAATGGTATTGGATAATTTGAAGGAGTTGATAACTTTGATATGAAATGTTGAGTATTTCATTTGGATAAATTAGAAATGGGATGATATGAGATTCGAAGAGACCGGGGTCGGGTATTGGGGAAATACCCGAAACCACTTCGAATGTTGTAGATTGATATATAAAATCTATGTGCTGGAGTGAAGTAATTCGGAGGTTTTGGACTATTTTAAAATCTTAATCTTTGGTATTTAGAAACTTATATGTGGGCTAAGTGTCGCCTATAAAAATTTGTGGCTTGTGAATTGTTATAAGTTACCCGGGTTTATATGAGTTGTATACTTTGTATTCCATGTTAGTTGGGTTTACTCACGCTGGTTTCCAGCCTGACCCGGGTGTTAATTTGGTGTATTGCTCGGGTCTGACCGAGTATTACAGACTTTCAGGTAAGGACGTTCTGGAGCTCAGGAGGCAAGCCGGATGGCAGGAACGTGTAGAGTATTTCCACTGTGTTATATTATTGTAAATCCATGACATGATAATTGTATATATTCAGTGACTGAATGTATGTGAAACTCTGATGTATATCAAATGTAATCGACGGATATAATATTTTTTTTGTAGACGGTTATTATTTATTATTATATTTTATCCGCTGCGAATGTGAGATGTTAATGTTTCTGTTCTTCTTCTTCTTCTATCTCTTTCTTCTTTTCATAACTATCTGGAATTTTCGGCTTCGAAAATTTCGGGTTGTTACATGATAGCACATATGAACCAGAGGAGAGGATACAAGCTTCTCATCCTAAGTGTTTCACTTGTATGCATACGTTTGTTTTGTTAGAAATTTCTTTTTTTTCCCTTTGTAGTTTTGTTTCTCCATGTTTGCTAGATTGATTGTTAGAATATAATGCCTATTAAATTAGGTGTTGCTTTGTTTTCTGAAAATTCTGAGGGTAAAACTCATGAAGGTTAGAGATTTAATTCTCCACACTTTGAGATTTCAAGGAACAAATCCTTTTTAAGGAGTGGAGAATGTAATAACTGCCAATTGAGTACTAAAGATTTAACTAGATTTTTTTAAAAATTAAAATCATCAATCGGTGGGGAGGTAAAATATTCAAATTTTGTAGACATTGGAATTAGGTCTAGTGGATAGTCCATTGAGTCCGAATCAATGTTGCGAATTGAAATAATTATAAGCTATATTATGTTCGTTTGAAATTTTTGTTACAACGCGCCCTTTGTAATACTCTGAAATCAACATGGAATGACAACACCAGACATTCGAATACCACCAAAGATAGATTATCGGGGAGGAAAATTAAAACAAATATTATACTAAGGCATATCAATAAACTCTCACATCAGAATGACAAAACATAATATACTGAATATATGTGAACATAACATGATAACAATATATATAAGAGACTGTGTTGATACCTCAGTTATTGACTTTGATGATAATAACCCTAGTAACAATAACACATTCATATAAAATATGGATACTTATGTTTTTGTCAAGTTGTAAAGAAAATAGTGCAGAATATTACATAGGTATTAGTTCGAAGACTGTGTAATATGGAGACTCAAGAAATGGACATGAAGATCGAGATATGAATATCTCAAGACTATAGTATAGTATATAGAGTCCTAGAATATTGTGAAAGTCCTGGTAGCGATCTCAATCTCTAGCTTCCCGTTTTCTTATTCTTTATTTTTAAAACAAAGTATATTTTTTTAAATATTTAAAATATATTTTATAAAAGTTTTTTAAAGTTTAAACTGTTTATAAACTATTTTTAAAATTATTTTACAAAGTATCAAAATATTTTAAAAAACATAAGATTTTCAAAATGTTTTAAAATAAAAAGGTTATCAAAACAACTAGCCTATGTCGACATATAGGCAGATGATATGTCGACATACATGCCGCTAATTTGAAATTCAAATTTTGAAAAGAAGGGTCTATTCATCGTAGCTCTTCGCAAATGGAGACGTCTATTTATTCTTTATATATAGGGGGTTTCAAAATAATTTTTTAACAACTACTTTCTTATTATCGTCTCTCCTCTTCCTCTACCAAAATTTGTAGTGAAAATTTATTAACATCTTCTCAAATTCAAGCCATAATCAATTCAATATTTGTTGTATTGATCCTCTACTATTTACTCCCCGATTTCAGTCATCTCTCTCTTAATCAAAGATTAAAGTATTGTCCAAGAGGCTATAGGGTCAAATATAACTAAAGATCAAGAAATTATCTTCGGAAAAACCATCAAACTCTAGTTGTATTTGCATGGGTGTGATTGTAGCCCGTTCAAATCAGTTGGGTTTGTTTGATGTCTCGAAAATCCAAATGGGTGTTCTTGTGCCCCGTTCAAATCAGTAAGTGTACCCAAAGCATAGAAAATATGGAGGGTATTTCTCGTAGCCTTGAAATCAAGATCGTGTATGGATTTTCCTTCCATTCGTTTAAAGATTAGCATTTGAAAAGAAATCTGTAGAAGCAATTGTACATGACTAGATGTAGGGTAACTCCAAACCAGTATAAAAATCTTCGGTGTGATTTCTCTAATTCTCTACTTTTTTGCTTTACTGCATTTATACTTGTCCCTTTTTGCATTTGTGATTGTTCATTCTGTTTTGATTAATAATAGTCTTGAAAGAATTTTAAAAAGATTCATAAAAATCAGAAAACACTATTCACTCCCTCTATTATTTAACTAAGCTTAAGATATATAATTCCGCAACCCACACTTGGTATCGAAGCACTAGGTATCAAATACTCGTAATTTGATATTTGAAAATTTTTAATGGCTTACAAAACTGTAAGTACATTTGTTAACACTTTTTCGAAGGACAAACTTTTCAAATGGCAGTAATTACACTTATTGGTTAGGTAGGATGAAGAGCTATTTATAATCTAATAGTTTAGATAGTTGGAATGTTACACAAAATGAGTACACTGAACCACAAACAAATGTTTCACAATGAATTGTTCTTCAAAAAACACTTGCACAAAATAATTAGCCATGAATATTTTGTTTTGTTCACTAGATAAAAATGAATTTAATATTGTGTCTACTTGTAAGTCTGCATATGAAGTTTGGAGAACACTACAAGTTCCACATGAGGGCACTAGTAAAGTTAAATAGACTAAAACTTCCATGTCAACTAATCAATTTCAATTATTTAAAGTGAATTCAAACGAGTCTATTTCTGACATGTACTATGTCTATTTCAAGACTATTAGGGAAAAACATTTCTAAAGAGAATCAAGTTAAAAAAATATTAAATTCACTCTCTTCAGAGTGAGTCAAAAGACACTTGTGATTGAAGAGGCTAATGATATTGGTACTCTGAAAATTAAAGGGTTTATAGGCAATTCAATGTCCGATGAAGCGTAAATGTATGGTACAAGGGAAAGCAAGGCAGTAGAAAAGAAATCCATCGCTTTCAACGCAATAAACGATGATAAGGATTTTAACGATGACAATGACGAAGAAATTGCTTTTATGACTAGAAATTTCAAAAAAATTCTGAAGTATAGGAAAATGAACAACTTTTGGGAATATGAAAAAAAGACCAATGGAATTGGAACTGCGATTAGGTGCTTCAACTGTGATGAAGCCGCCATTTTCGAAGAGACTGCCTACATCCGAATAAGTCAAAGATCTCACCAACAAATGATTTATCGAGAAAAAGAGCTTATATAACAATTTTGGATGATTCAGGCACTTACTCTAGCGATAATGAACCTGATACTAAAAATGAGAATATTCGTTTCACGACAATGAAAGACTAGTCAAAACTGATTAACAAAAAGTAGCAAAACTCGGTACGATTTCCATTTTTTTGGTTGCTTTTGATTGATAAAAATAACATATAGATTAATAATAATATTGGATAAATATAAGTATATAAGTGTGTGTGTGTGTGTGTATAGGAATATGTTAGCATAGTTTATTATTGGAAATTTGGGCTATATGTCGACAAACCCGCATGACATATGTCGGCCTACATGCCAGAAAACTGCAAGTTGAATATTGAATTCAGAATTAAAATTTCAAACTTCCTTCACTTTTTAAACTTACCCATATGTCCTGGAATGATGGATTTTTGACCAAAGAATATGTCCTTTGATTTTCTACGTATTTACTCCATCTCTATCCTATCATTTCATTCTCTTTATTTCGAAATTCAAATATCATTTCACTCTCAAACTTTCAATGATGGCTTCTTCTCATCAAAATCGAAAAACCATTAGGCTCTTTAAGAATACAAAAGGCTTTCTCTTCAATGAGAAAGATGTAATTGAAGCCTATATGGAATATAGTAATTCTAGAAAGTTTCTCCCGAAAGATTTGCTAAATTGGATGATTTTTATTCTTATGGTTCACATGATCTCTATTTTGAAAATAATATTCTTATTTTGATTGAATCTACTCAAAAAGATTTTGTTTGTTACCCTGATTTGGTCAAAATGTTTTATGCTAATTTGAACAGAAAATTTTATCAAGGAGAAGAAGGTTAAGTTTGGAGTATTGTTAATAACACCCGAACAGTTTTAAATTATGAACTTTTGGGTCGTATTCTTAGTTATAAATCTAGTGGAATTGATCACTCCACTTTTCAAGTTGATGTTCAAAATCGTGAAGTGTTTCATGATATTTTCGAAAATGATGATTATTTTGAATTTAAATCGTCAAAAATCGAGACTTATGAGTCTCATTTTACAGCAAAGTATTACTCAAAAGACGGTTAATTATAATAATCCTACTCAAAAGGTTTTCAAAGCTCCTTTTGTGTAACATCCCCTATATTGAAGCCCGAAGCTAAGCATTACAGATGCTGCAGTCATCTACAGTATTTACTTCCGTAACAAAATGCAGTAATGCTAATGGTATCCATAATAGCAGAAGCACATGAATAAGAAATAAAAATCAACACAGATTTAAAAAAAACTTTTCTGATTACATTTCAAATCAATATTTTATATTCAAATACATAATCCCAAAACGATTCGCAGGTTTTGATCAAATATAATTATTACAAATTACACCAAGAGTGACATATGAAGATGCCCCCTTAGATGATCAGAGTACTAAATAGACATATCAATCTCAAATACATCGCAGCGGAAATAAAACTAATTACTCATATATATATATATATATATATATATATATATATATATATATATATATATATATATATAGCTTTGCCTCCTGCGCGTCCTCAGAAGCTTATTCGTCCACCTACTAAGCCTATAAAATCTTAACTCTCAATCTACTAAAATTAATTTTGACCACTGAGAGTTCAAGGGGAAACATAAACTTCGAATCAGAAATAAAGCCTGGTGTGAATGATAATATTACATCTCAGTTTACTGGTATTATGTGAGACCACGCCACTTAGCGAAACGAGTTTCCCCTCGCTAATATCCCTTTTAAATCTTATCTTTAGCAAATCAGGATCCTGCAATCAAACTAATTAAAGTAATAATAGCAATATCATATATGCACATAAATTAGGTAATCAATGAACTATCTGTCTGAATAATATAGTTTTGTTTGGCTAACTACTACCATTGGCTGACTCGGGCCTACCAAACAAAATAAACAATCAACCTTTTGTTAGACACACTCCTGGATGGTCTGTCCATAACTTACTTCTCGCAGGGTCAACTAATCCTGTGATTATAATATCCGTGTGTAATATAATTTTAGTCTTACCTATGACAAAGCCCTACACATTGGAATTTTGGACTTATATTAGTTAGGGGCTACTAGCTAAAGTATAAGCGCGACCCTATACCAGTCCCATTTGATATTCTAATATCTGAGTCATTTACTTAGGGTTAACTACCTTATTAAAAATTCCTTGAAAACATTTTTTTCAAATTGATTTAACCCTTTAAATCATACTTAAACAAGGAAAATATAGTCTTTGCTTTACTCATATATCTTTACCATGATATATGCTTCACACAAAACAATGTTGATGAAAACCTAAATCAATTGGGTTATCTATCCCTTTAAAATAAGTTAAAGCCCTTCTTTAACTTAGAAAACACTAGATTTTAAATCCTAGATATCACCTTCGATACCCTTGTTTAGAAACTTTAAACAATCCTTTTAAATCCACTGAAAGTACCCCTTTCAAAATAGGTTAACTACTTTATCTTGAAACATTAGCCTAAAAATGCCAAAACATACATCTCAAAACCTTTAAAAATAGACCTTTTGAAATTATTGAAAGTATCCCTTCGAATGCTATATAAAACCCGAGACATCCTTTTTTCAAAATACTTTAAACTTACCTTTCGAAAGCATTGAAAACCTTCCATTTAAAGACTCAAGTAAACTTTCCAAAACATTGGGGTACCTCCCCTTCGAAACCTACATTATATACCTTTCGAAAGTATTAAAATTCCTTACTTAAAAAAACCTTTTGAAAGCATTGGGTCCAAGTAAAAGTTTGTGGAACATAGCTTTGAAACCATTTAAAACCATTCCTTTCGAAACCTTTAGGTTTAGCTTTTAATAGAACAACGGGTCTTAAAAGTACCGGGGCAAAAGCATTTCTTTCGAAAGCATTATTCCTTAGTAAAAGAAAGTGGATGGTTTTGAAACCAACCCTTTCGAAAGCATGGAGAAGCATCTTCAAAGTTTAAAGGCAAAATTACCCTTTCAAAAGCATTGATTGGAAGGGTTGAATGCGGCAGCATGGATTTCGAACCCCCTTCGAAAGCTTCATTTTAAAATAGAAAGGCGGCAACCCCTTTCGTAAGTCCTTTTGATAAAACAAAGGAACATTTGAATAAGTTGAAAGCTAATATAACTCCTTCAAAAGCCTCTTTTATAAACATAAGTGATTCATAGTCAAAATAGTAACTTCGAGCCCTTGGAAAGCATGTTTCGACTTTATACCTTCGGCCTAACTCCAATCCATTACGTTCCAAGGCATTGTTAACATGTGTATTGCTTTCGACTTGGCTGAGGCGGAAGTATGGGGTCGAAAGGTAGCTGCCGTAAATGGCGAAGTAGTAATTCTTTGCAAAATTGATTATTAGCCTTTTTAATGTAATATCTTTCCAACTAACTTGCCTTATTTGTCAACATATAATTGGTTTCCAATTCTTTTTCAAAATATTTTTCTAAAAGTACTGCCAAATTCAGTAATCAACAATTTAGAACATTTAGAAAATTTTCCCCTTTTCCTTTTACAACATATAAAACATTTATGTCCCATACCTTAAATTATTTTATATCCATAAATAAATACTTAGGAAAGTTCTCCAAAAATTCCCATAAAACGTTTTATTATGTTTTCTAAGATATTTAAATTTCAGACCCAAGGCTATCATATATTTGCCAAAAACAAACTAAACCCAATTTAACCATTTTCTTTTCTAGAAAATTCATAATAAATCATCATTAACTTAGAAAATTATGAAACTTGAAATCTCTCTCTAAAATAATGTTTTCGACCCTATATCAAAAACGCAAGTCATTAGAATGTCATTTAATAGGGTTTTTAAATCAAAACTTATCATAAAATTTATATGAAGCAACATAAATCATCAATAACCGTACATATCCATTTATACAATCATCATGGCATTTTACTTGCAAAATATACTCGTTTCTTATCTAGAAACTAAAAACAATAAAAACAAGATGTAATCTATTATGCACCGTAGCTTCTTATTTAGGGGGTTGAAATTTGCTCTTAAATTGATTTGATTAAGCTTCCTATTTGAATTCTTGCTTATCTTCCTTTTGTTTTCCCTTAATTATGGCCGGCCAAACCTTGAAAGTTCTTAGATTTGTTTGCAAATGTTTAGAATAGATAAGGAGTGAAAGTAAGAAGGGTTTAGGTTATAAGAACTTAGTTTATTCCTATTTTCCCTCCTCTTATTCCTCTTACTTCATTTTAATTCTCTTTGGCTTATAGATTAATTAAGGCATGACTACCTTAAATTGTTCAAATCTCAATCCCTTAACCTTTTACATTGTTTCATTTAATTTATCTAATTAAATGTCCTAAATAATGTTAGTCAAAATTAGGGTCATTACAGACTCCTCTCCTTAAAGAATTTCATCCTTAAAATTAGGATAAGTTACTCATAACAATCAAACATAGAGGTAGAACATACCATGAAACAAGTCAGGATAGGTATCTCTAATCTTGCTCTCAGTTTCCCAAGTACAGTCTCACTCGTCGTTATTCCATTAGACTTTGACTAATCTGACTGTCTTGTTCCTTAGTCTTGTCTCATCTTTTTCAACTATACGAATTGGTTTTCTAACTATCGTCATATCCAGTTCATGTAACAGCCCGCAAATCCATACCCCTTGAGTTAACACATTCTACAACAATCAACTCAAGTTGTATAGAAAAACGAACCATTTGGGTTAAAGAAGAAGAGGTAGAAGAAGAAAATAGAAATCAAGAACAAAATCTAACCATCGCAGCGGAATAAAATATAATAGATAATAAATGGTCTTTACTCAAAATCAAATACATCTGTTTATATATTACATCACCAGAGTACATCAATCACAGCTCAACATCAATATTATACAATGGATACACAACAACTCAAACAACGGAATATGTATATAAAACAAGTACGAATGTACGTATCGCCATCCAGCTCGTCCCCTGAGCTCCACAGCATCATATCCTGTATCCTATAATACTCGGTCTGACCCGAGCATTATAGTTAAATAACACCCGAGTCAGTCTGGAATACCAGCGTGAGAAAATCACACCTAATTGATTATTAAAGTTTCAAAAATCCTTTGAAAACAAAAGCATTTCGTAAGACCATGCCACAAATAAACATGTCGGGTTTTTACCTTACGATAGCTAAAACAATTCTTATAGAAATCCTCTGATATTATAATAGGGTCTATATACAAATACTTATAAAATAGCCGAAATTGTTACATCTATTAAATTCCAGCTAGCAGCCACAGAGTGGGTAATACAAACAAAACTCGTACAAGGCTCGTAGGGAGAATGAATTTCCAACTAATGACTAGGCACTGGGGTACCACCTGTCACAGTACGGGGCCTAGATCACCGTACCGAGGAGTACGCCCACTCCCCTGCAACACAGGACCTGGACTACCTCTTACTGGATAATTCTGAGTGAGATCACCCCGCGGTCGGGATCAACAACCGCCCACTAACCCGAAATAAAAAGGGACATCTAGACAGGGATGACCTCACCCTGCTTGGGTGCTATCTGCCTAGCCTTGCTGCATAACACATGATTTTCAGTCATTCCCATTTGATAAGGCTTGAGGCTAAGAGTTACCTTTAAAGAACATATCCCTTAGAATGCCCATCGTCCACCTGACGATGTTTCGCAAGCATTCATCCATACAAGTCCGTTTCGGGTTCGAACGGAACCGAAGGCACTATTCCTACTACATCCATTTTGGAAATATCCTCAGGATTAGTAGAGACTAGCCCTTGCACTTCACTGCTCCATCTTCGAATCCAAAAATTGTTTTTCACGAAACGTACAAATCGGATCGAAGTGGTTTTCGAGAAATAAATCTCGATCCCGGTCTCTTCGAAACGATCAGTGTATTTGTCCAATATTGATAGTCGGTTATTTAACTATCAATTAATATTCACAAACATCCATCAACAATAAATAATTTCCCAAATTATTTATTTATCTCAAAAATATCTTCACAAGGTATATTTTCACTTTTCAAATTCCTTTGAAAAATAATTTTCAAAACTATCAACCTTTCTCAGAATAAATTCCAAGTATTTCTATTTCTACTGGAATCACCAAGCACAAAACTAAATTTTTTCTAAATTAATTTAAAACACTTTACTTTTAAAAATATACTTTAAAACATTCAAGTTAAAGTTACTTTAATATTTTTTTACAAATACATACTATATTTTGAAAATAAGGTTACTTAATAAAATATAAAACTAGATTTCTCTTTTAAAAACAAAATACTAAGTTACTTCTTAATAATTACTGCTAAAATAGCTTGAAAGAAAATACTTACTTTAGACTTTAAATATTATAAATAATAAATTTTACAAAACTTGCTTTCTTTAAAAACAACTTTAAAACATTTAATTTATATTTACAAATTTACTTTTAAAAACGTGTACTTGGCCATCCAGAGAAGATTCCAACTTCAATCACTTACATCAATTTCCCCAAATTGATTTCCAATTTATTTGTTTGAAATAAATTCTTTTACTTATCAGTTCATTTCCAAATTCAGTAGTTATGGACTTTATTATTATTATTATTATTATTATTATTATTTCTTTCCAATTTCTTCTTTGCTCTTTCAATAATTCAAATCTTAAATTCTAAATAAATGTTTGTTCTTTTTAATCAATAATACTGCATTTTAAAATTCATTAACTTTCTGTTTATTCAAAAATTCCTTTTTATATACAAAATTTTATTAATTAGCATGTTGAAACCACTAATATTCTTATCCAATTCACTTTAATTTATATACATTCTTTATAATCATTACTTACGAGTTCACTTCTTTCATTTCCTTTCAAAGTCCAATTTTATACATTTAGATAAAACGGAGTACCGAAATATTCAAGCAGTCTATAAAATTCAATATTCTAATACAATTCATCACAGAATATCAATTAGTCACAACAGTGGGTATTAAATAATTTAAATAAATGTTGAGGGATCCAGTTGGATCCCTCCAAACTGTTTTTCCCTGCATCCACCGACGTTAGCATCACATAATATGCCAATTTCAAATGATACTATACTATATCACATCAATCAATTCAACCATACAATCAATTATTTAAATTCAATCATTTAAATTTAAATTTAAACTGAGTGAGATTAACTCACCTTCGATTATTGTTTTGCCATCCAATTCAAACTCGCCTGGTTTTCCCCACGACTTCAGGCCTTGTATAAATATTATATGACCAATTAATATTTGAATTAATTTAATGATCAATTTCCTAGATAAATATTTTAATTAACCAATGATTTAATTTAAACTATATAAAGATTTCTTAAGTAAATTTAATTAACCAAAATTTATGTAAACTAATTTGTTTCTTTTAATAAATAAATTTCACGTTCCAAAAATTAAATTAAATAAGTCAATTTCCCAAATATTATTCAAAATAGCGTAGTAAATAAAAATGTTTACACATATATTTTTCTTCTTTTACAAATTCTTTTAGAAACTAAATAATTTAGATAAGTTTACTAATCGTCTAAATCACTAATCTACCTTATTAAGTAAAGTAGTAGGTTAAAATACTCATTTTTATTTCTTGCTTATCTTTTCGATAAACAATAATAATAATTATTATTATAAAACAGTAATTAATTTTACATTTAATATCTTCCAATCTACGAATGCTTAATTAATTTAACTAAAATGGATATACCTCACAGCAACCTAGGTCAGCCTCTCTTCTCCTCGCAGCCTTGATAAATTTCGCCGCCGAACCCTAAACACAACGCGCATCGCCCAATCATCGACTATGCCTGCTATGCTCCTTCATCATTGACAAAACCCTAGACGCGACTCGCGTGCGACATCGAAGCCCATACGCGAGCAATTTTCAAGCAACTCAATCCTCGTCGCTTCTTTGTTACTCGCGACTGGTGAAAAAGGTTAGGCGACATTACAACCCTAGGGCCGACCATGAATTTGGGGAACGTGATTGATATGGGATAAAGACGAGCTCGCACGATACTAAGAAAAGCTCGTCCCTCAATTTCTTCGTTTTCCATATTTTATGTTTTTTTTTGAAATTGAAAGGAAGTGAAGAGGGACGCCATTATTATCAAAGAGCTAGATATTTTTTTCCCAAAAGTTTCGGCTGAAAAGAAAGAAGGGCAACGTGATTAGAAATAAAGTAAGGAGGCGTAAACAAGAAGGCTCGACTTTTAAATTAAATTTCATCAAATTATTTATCAATTTAAATTTCTAGCACGTTTATAATTCGTACACTCACACACTAACTTCGATCAAAACAAAATTTGAAACCCGATAATAATTCAATATTACGGACCCAACGGAACTGGTTTCATCGAATTCCGAGACTGTGCCTTGGAAGGCTATTTTTAAATTCAATTTAAACGATGAAATTTCAAAACTGAATAAATCACTATTAAATTTAATTTTAAAACTTCTATTATCTTCAATATTATCAATATAAATTTTATAAGTCTTCCAATTATTTTTAATCGGCTTAAAATTCTAGATTCAATAATTTTTCCCAACTTCAAATTATTTAATTTAATAATTCAATTATCAAATAAATTGTGATATTTGTTATTCAAGTTAAAATTACTCTATTGAATATTTAAAATCAATTAAATATTCCGATTTAAAAGGCTTAAAAATTCCGGGTCCTCACAGTTCTATTACTAAATCATCTAACATTGTCGGTGCAATAGTAGTGTCTGGATCTTGAATACACTTCCTTAGACGAGAAATATGAAAGACATCGCGGATTCCTGCCAAACTATTCGGTAACTCTACTCTATATGTGAGTTTCTCGATCCTTTCTATAATAGAAATTGGTCCCAAAAATCTTGGTGCCAATTTTCCTTATTTTCCAAACCTGATTACACTTTTCATCAGTGCTACCTTGATTAAAATATGATCTCCAACTACGATCTCCAACTAAGAACTCTAGGTCTTTCCATCTTCTATCAACGTAGCTCTTCTACCTAGACCGAGCTTCCTTCATTCTGGCTCGAATGAGCTCAATCCTTTCTACAGCCTCTCTAACCAAATCTGGACCAAGAACTAACCTATCCCGGTTCTCTACCTAACAAACGGGAGATTTGCATGGCCTTTCATACAAAGCTTCAAAAAGTGCCATCCCTATACTAACCTGCTCATTATTGTTATACAAAAACTAGATTAGGTGTAGATGATCATCCCATGATCCCCTAAAATCTAGTACACAAGCTCATAACAAATCTTCTAAAACTTTGTTAACTCTTTCCGTTTGCCCTTCTGTTTGTGGATGGTAAGCGATACTCATTTTGAGCCTGATACCCAAAGTATCCTATAGAATCTTTCAGAACTCGCTAGTGAATAAAATCTCTATCACTTACCATATCATTAGGAATTCCATGCAGTCTAACTGTATTCTTCAAGAATAACTAAGCCAAAACAGGTGCCGTCCTGGTTGCCTTAACTGGAATAAAATGGGAACACTTGGTCAATTTGTCCACATAACCCAAATACTTTCTTCTCCTCGATTCGACCTTGGAAAACCATTGATAAAATCCATAGAGATAGAATCCCATTTCCATACTGGAACATCTAAAAACTGAAGTAACCCACTTAGTTTCTGATGTTTAGTTTTAATCTATTAATAGTTCAAACATTGCTTTACCCATAAGCCTACATATCTCTTCGTGCCTTCCCAAAAGAAACTTCTTTTCATATCCTAATACATCTTAGTTCCTCTCGGATGAATAGTGAACTTTGAACGATGACATTCTTTAAGACCTTACTTCCTAATGTTTCACACATTCAGAACACACAGTCTTCCTTTCTTCCTTAACCACCCATTCTATTCAAGACTGAAGTCTTTTTTGTCATTGTTATCCATTCCATTCCTCAACTTTCTGATCCGTTCAGCTAATAATGGATCCTCTCCTTGCTTAGAAGCAATCCTTTCGATGATCATTGGTCGAACTTCTACACATGGTAACATAGCAGTTTCCTTACTCGATCTACCCGTAGATCTCCACCATACTCTGTATGTAGTCAATGCTTCTAGGTCTTTCCACTCAACTATCATTGCCAATATTGCATTTTAATGTTTCCTACTAAGTGCATCTGCAACTTTATTTCCTTTTCCTAGTGCGTACTCAATACCAAAGTTATAAACGGCTAAAAACTCTAACCACCTTTGTTGCCTCATATTCAACCCCTTATGAGAGAATAGATACTTCAATGACTTATGATCCATATACAATTCGAATTTTTCTCCCAAAAGGTAATGTCTCCACAACTTCAATGCAAAAATTACAGCATCTAATTCCAAATCATGAGTTGGATATCTAACCTCATGGAGTCTGAGCTATCGAGAAGTGTAGGCAATCACTTTACATTTTTGCATCAACGCACCTCTTAACCGTATTCCACATGCATCCGCATACACCACTTAGTCCTCATTCCCCACTAGGACAAATAAAATAGGTGCATTTGTCAATAAATGTTTCAATTTCTGGAATGCCTCCTCACACTTATCAATCCAGACAAACTTCACATCTTTCCGAGTTAGCTTAGTCATCGGTGCTGCTACTCGTGAAAATTCCTTAATGAATCTCCGATAGTAACCAGCTAGTCCAAGAAAACTCTTTATCTCAGTCCCTGTCTCGGGTCTCTTCTAATTATTCGCCGCCTCAATCTTAGCCGGTTCTATAGACAACCCTTTCTCTGAGACTGCATGACCATAAAACTTCACTTCCTTCTTTCAAAAATGACACTTCAAAAATTTCACTTTCAGTTGATGCTGCAGCAATTTCTCAAGCACCACTCTAAGATGAACTTCATGCTCTCATTCATCTTTAGAGTATACCAACATATCATTTATGAATACCAATACAAACCTATCCAAGTGCTCTCAGAAAACTTGATTCATCAAATCTACAAAGAATGCTGGCGCGTTAGTTAGTTTGAACGATATTACCAACCATTTCTACAATCCATATCTGGTTCTAAACGTCGTCAATGGAATACTATCCTCAACCACTCTAAGCTGATGGAACCATATTGCCAAATCCAACTAGGAAAATACTTTGGCTCCACTCAACTAGTCGAACAAATCGTCAATTCTAGGTAATGGATATCGAATCTTTATCGTCTTCTTATTCAACTTACAATAATCGATACATAATCTTAACGGTCCATCCAATTTCCTTGCAAACACTGCGGCTGCTCCCCTTGGCGAACTTATTGGTCTGATAAAGTTCTTATTTTTCAAATCCACCAACTGCACCTTTAGCTCCCTCATCTCGGTAGGTGTCATTTTGCTTGGCGATCTACTCACCAGTTCTGCTCCTGATACTAAATCTATCTGAAATTCAATAGCTCGTTTTAGCGGTAGTTCTACTACAGACGAAAAGACATTTGTGAATTCTCTAACAAAAAATGCAGTTTAACTCGTCTTCTACCTCCATAACACCCAACAAAGCATTATCCTCAGAACTAGGGTTTTCTATGGAGTATATTATCCGACCACTACAAATATGGTGTCTATGTGATATTGTTTTATCATGGAAAAATATCCTAGCATCGTATTTACTTAACCAATCCATGCCAAAAATAATTCCAAACCCTACGAAATCAAACACATGCAAAGTGCAAGCAAATACATAACCTAACAATTCAAATTGAACCTTTCACACTCCATCCCAAGTGTCGCACATCCTCATATAGGATTTGCAACCCTTAAGGAAGTAATTAGGTATGAGGGTTCTAGGTTAAGCTTATATACCAAAGAATGATATAAAAGAATGTGATGCACCGGTATAAAATAGAATTCTAGTTGATACACCATGAATCAAAAGCGTACATCCCAACACAGCTTTTACTTTTTCCTCTGTTGTTGGTTTTAAGGTAACTGGCTCCAATGCAAACACTTTCCCATTCCCATCTTTGGCTGGCTCTTTGCGCTGTTTCTTATAATGTCTAATTTGATCGCAGTTGAAACATCTCACTCCTTTCTTGTCAGTAACTTTCTTCCTTTTTCTGTTCGACACTTATGAGCATAGTGTCCCTTCTTATCACACTTATAACATATAACTTCCATGTTTCCCTTCTTGGCAGCTCCACTCTTTTGACCACACTTCCTATGAAAAATTTCCTCTCTTGGTTCTGCCCTCCTTGAGCTCCCTCTACTTTGTTACCCTTAAGAAAATCAACCATCTCTTCCTGCTTCAAATCCATCTCAACAATCACAATACACGGATCTCTAATATGCGATAATGTGGCCTTAGCAAGCTCAAGCTTCAACCCATGAATGAAGTTCTTGTTCCTTTTAATAACTGTATCAACCATAGCATATCCGTATCTTGATAGCTCCTCAAATCTGGTTGCATACTCGAGCATTGTCATGTCCCCTTGCTCCAACTCAGCCAACTTCCTGAGCAAAGTTGACTTCGCAATCTCCGACATAAACCTCTCCTTAAACTTCTTCTGAACTCAGCCCAAGTCATGTTTTCCTTATTAACTCCTGCCTTAACACTATTTAACAAGTACAGTGCTGCTCTCTGTAATTGACTAGAAGCAAGCCTCCTTTTCAGCTCATCATTGAGCCCCAAATCAGCAAAATCCTCTTGCAATGAAGTAACCAATTCTCCACTTCAATTGCGTCCTCGGACTCGATAAATGGTTTTCCTACTAACCTGGCATAATCTCTACTCAATACAAAATAATTATTGACCACTGGGATTCCTGATTTCCTCCTTCAACATTTCCTCCAACTAAAAATGCAGCAACTCCATCCTGCATCATGTTAATGAAGAACTGATATATGGCTCCGATATCTACTTGTGGTATTCCAGCACCTACATTAGCAGCTTATGCCTGACCTGGATTCCTTCTAGTGTTTGGTATGGCATTCCCATTAGTTGTGGTGCTTTTCCCACCAATGTTAACTCTTTCACTTCTAGCATACATATATTAAGTCCGTAAAATATGCATTCAAATCTTTGTAAGATACAGAAGAATAACCTAAGAGAGATGGGAGAATAAAGATAAACTGTATACTTATATAGCAAATACAAGTACGTTACTATAGCATTATCCCTTAACCCAATCTTTTCCCTAATTCCGTAGGATTATATTTCAAAATAATTTTAAGTTTGAAACTCCTTTTAAGTTTTGATAAACATATGATCTGATACCAAGTTGTAACATCCCCTATCTTGAGGACTGAAGCTAAGCACTACAGATGCTGCAGTCATCAACGGTGTTAACTTCCAGTGAAAAAATATGAAAATGCTAATGATGTCCATAATATAAGAAGGACATGAATGAATAATAATCAACATAGATTTAAAAACAACTTTTCTGATTTCATTTCAAATCAATTTTTCATATTCATATATATAATCCCAAAACGATTCCTAAGTTTTGATCAAATATAATTATTACAAATTCCGCCAAGAGCGACATATGAAGATGCTCCCTTGGATAATCAGAGTACTAAATAGAAAAATCAGTCTCAAATACATCACAGTGGAAATAAAACTAATTATTCCTATAAAGCTAACTTTGCCTCCTGCAAGCCTTCGGAATCTTACTCGTCCACCCACTAAGCCGGTAAAACCTTAATGTTCAATCTACTCAAATTAATTTTGAGCACCCTAGAGTTTAAGGGGAAAACATAAACTTCGAGTCGGACATAAAGCCTGGTGCGAACAATAATATTACATCTTGGTTTACTGATATTAAGTGAGACCACGCCGCTTAGTGGAGGATTTTTCTTCACTAATATTCCCTTCAAAACATATCTTTGGAAAATTAGAATCCTGCAATCCAACCGATTAAAGCAATAATAGCAATATCATATATGCTCATAAACTTGGTAATCAATAGACTATCTGTTCGGACAATATAGTTTTTTTGGCTAACTACTAACCATTGGCTGACTCGTGCATACCAGACAGAATAAATAATCTAACTTCTGTTTAGCACACTCCTGGACAGTCTGTCCTTAACTTACTTCTCTCAAAGTCAATTGATCCCAATGGTTTTGCGGGCTCACCAATAACCTATCTTTACTTCGTATATTCCTTTCTTTATGTAACATCATTTTAGTCTTACCTGTGACAAAGGCCCATGCACTGGAATTTTGGGCATATATTAGCTAGGGGATACTAGCTAAAGTATAGGGCTCGGTCCTATACCAGTTGTAACATCCTCTGTCTGGAGGTCCAAAACTAAGCGCTACAGATGCTGCAGTCATCTATAGTATTAACTTCCGACGACTAAATACGGCTATGTTAATGGTATCTATAATATCAAAATTACTTCAATATGAAATAGAATACAGATTTCGAAACAACTTTTACGTCATTACATTTCAAATCCAGATGTTTCACATTCACAGTACATAATCCCAATACGTTCCCAGGTACAGATAAAATATACTTGTTACAAAATACGCCAAGAGCGATGTATAAGGCAACTCCCTTGGATGATCAGAGTCATATGGTTATAGTAGACTTAATACAAACACAACGGAGATACAACAAAGCATAAGTAAGAAATTCAACTCGTAAATAGCTATCCGCTTGCCTCTTGCATGCCTCTGGTAGACTTATTTGTCATCCTACTAAATCCTAAAAAGACCCTAACCTCTCATCCTACTAAAATTAATTTTGAGCACCCGAGAGTTTAAGGGGGAAACATAAACTTCGAGTCAGACATAATACCTAGTGTGAATAATACCATACGTCTCGGTTTAATATATTAAGTGAGACCTCGCCGCTTAGCAGAATGGGTTTCCCCTCAATAACATCCTTTTAAAACTTTTTTAAAACCACATTATATGCTCCTGCATCCCCAATTGCTAAAACATATATTTTAAAACATTATGATGATATGCATACTTGAAAAAAATTAGGATTTCCCCATCCCCTCTTAGGTGTTAATTGTCTCAAAGAGGGGACTATCCATCCCACATTCATTTTACTTAAGTTGACATGGACTATCCATCGCACATCACATCCTATGTTTATTTTACTTAAGTTGATACGGACTATCCATCCCACATCACATAGTTTTCCTAGGATAATGATAAAAACTTCATTAAACAAATGGAGAATATCCTTCCCCACATGATGTTGACAATCCATCAAACATCTTATAGTTTTCGCAGGATGACTATGAACCCTTCTTCAATCATATGGAGACTATCCATCTCCAACTTGATATTGACTATCGATCAAACATCCCATGAATATACTTATCTCATGCTATCCACATGAGTAACCTATCTCCATTAGTATCCCTAATATATGTATATTTATAATTTACCTTGGTATCCCCTAATGATTGTCAAAACATATAAATGTTGATCCCCAACTATTATTGAATGTCATTAAGCCCACTTAGTGTCCCCAAGGATAAACAATGTTTATTTTATAAGATTAAAAGAAAACAAGTTTCCAACCCCTTCAAAAGTATCCCCTTCGAAGCCTTACTTTCGAACCTTTCAAAAGCAGTAAAGCTTTAGACATCCTACTTTAAAAATGCTTCAAAACATTGCCTTAGAAACTCTTTGGAAAACCTTCCATTTAAAACCTTTCGAAACAATTCAAAGCTAACCTTACGAAATTATTGAACTCAAACCTTTCGAAACTATTGAACTCATACCTTTCGAAATCATTGAACTAAAACCTTTCGAAATCATTCAATAACCAAACATTTCAAAAGCATTGAACTAAAGCCATTCGAAATCATGGAACTCAAACCTTTTGAATTCATTCACTAAACAAACCTTTCAAAGACATTAAACCTTCTAAAACATAAACCTTTCAAAGATATACTGGGTTCAATTTAAAACAAGTAGAGAAACTTCCTTTTAAAACTTTTCGACTTCATTGGAAGCAACCTTTCAACTTTGTCGAAAGCTCTGCTTTGCAAGTTTTAAAACTTAACTTTTAAACAATAGGGTTCAGCCTTTAAAGCAACTCCTTCGAAAGCTTGGGTTATACTTAGAAAAACAAAGACCAATCACCTAAGTCAAAAGCTTTCTTTCGAAAGCATGGAGAAGCGGCTGATTTTAAAATAGGCAAAACTTTCGACTTTGTTGGAAGGTTCAAAACAAAACAAAGCGGTAGTAACCTTTCGACTTTGTCGAAAGTCTTTTAAACATTATTATTAACATTTGACTTTATCGAACGCAACCAAGTCGAAAGCTCTTATTTGAAAGCAAAGAAGATGAAAGCTATTGTTCATAAAACAAACATACCCCATATCGGCCATCAACCTTTCGACTAAGAACCCTTCGACCTTTTCCAATTCATTACGTGCCAAGTAATTGATACCATCTGCATTTGGCTTGACCATGTCGAGAGCTTCATACCTTTCGACAAAGTAGAAAGGTCTGGGTCAGAAGGTTTTATGCCGTAAAAGGCTAAAACATGCTAAAAGTATAACTCTTTTTAACTTAAAAAGATAAATTTTCAACTAACCTGCCTTTATTTGTCAAATACTCATTGGTTAACAAATATTTTTCAAAAAAGTGCTGCCACTATTTTCAAAATTTAATAATCATTTTATTTTATAAAATGCCCCTTTCCCTTAATAAAGTATATAAAACATTTAAGTCTTACACCTTAAATAATTTTATATATTCATCAAAAAACTTTGGAAAAATATAGAAAATTTCCAAAAAATCTCTTTTAATATGTTTCCCAACATATAAATTTTTTAAACCCAACTAGTTATTTATTCATCCGTAAATAATTTATAATCCAATAAATCATTTTCTTCACTACAAAATTAATATAAAATTCACACTAATTCAGGAAATTATGCAAACCGGAACCCTCTCTAAAATTTCATTCTTGGCCTACATGTAAATTTTCAATGAATTTGGATGTCATTTATTTGGGTTTTCATATCTAACATATCATAAGAACTAATATGAATATGCATAATTTACCAATAAGCATATATATATATATATATATATATATATATATATATATATATATAAGCATCAAAACATAGCATATACATGCAAAATTATTTTGGAACTAATCTTAAAACCTAAAACCATAAGAAAATGGGATAAAGTAATTATTCACCTTCGCTTTGAGATTAAAAGTAGTGAGATTTGATGTTGGATTATTTGATTATCTTCCTTCTCTTGAATTCTAGCTTTGGTCTTCTCTCGAGAACACTAATTATGGCCAGCCTTAGATGTTTTTAGTTTGCTAAAATGAAATGAACGTGAGTTTCTTTTCCCAGGGTTTAGGGTATAAGCCTCTCCTATTTCCCATGTTGCCTTTCCTTATTTTATAACACATGTGTTTATGTCATCTTATTTTATTTATATTGGACAAGGCAAGGCTACCCTTAGTATAATTAAATCTCACTCCATTAATCTTGACATTATTTAATTTAATTTAGCTAATTGAATATACTAAATAATATTATAAAATATGGGGTGTTACAGACTCCCCTCCTTATATAATTTCGTCCTCGAAATTATGATAAGGTTCTCAAAAAAACAATTAAAGGTAAAACATACCATCAAACAGATCAGGATAAGAGTCTCGGTTTCCCAAGTACAGTCTCTAGCATCGTCACTCCATTGGACCTTTACTAACCTGACCGTCTTATTCCTTAACCTCTTCTCATCTCTTGCCACAATCCGAATCGATTTTCTAACTATTGTCAAATCCTGCTCTATTGCTAAATCTTCTAACAATATAGGTGCTATAGTAGTCTTCAGGTCTCGAATATACTTTCTAAGATGAGAAACATGGAAAACATCATAGCCTCCTACCAAACTATTCGATTACTCCACTTTATAAGCGAGTATCCCGATCACCTCAGCAATACGGAATGGCCCAATGAATCTAGATGCTAACTTTCCTGATTTTCCAAACCTAATCACACCCTTCATCGATGAAACCTTAATAAACACATAGTTTCCAATAGAGAATTCCAAGTCCTTCCTTCTTCTATCTGCATAACTTTTTTGTCCAAACTGAGCTTCCTTGATCCTAGCTTGGATCAACACAATCTTCTTTGGAGCTTCTTTTACCAAATCCGGACCAAGAACCAACCTATCCTCGGTCTCTATCCAACATACGGGAGATTTGCATGGCCTTCCATACAAGGCTTCAAATGGTGCCATCCCAATACTAGTATGATAACTATTGTTATACGAGAACTCGACTAAATGGAGACAGTCTTCCCATGATCCTCTGAAATCCAATACATAAGCTCTTAACAAATCCTCCAAGATTTTGTTGACTCTTTCTGTTTGCCCATCAATCTGTTGATGGTAAGTGTAACAACCCAATATTTAAGCTATAATAATTAATTAACGAATTAATTAAATAAAAAAATAAGTTCGTAAAATTTCAAAATCAAGCTACGGGAGTTGCACCATTGGGTCCGTGGCGATTTTTTTGATCAATTTCCATATATGGCTTGTCGATGGAGAAGACATGAGAGCAATACAAAATCAGAATAAAAAGGAAAAATATAACGTAGGGCCAGGTCGACCCAAACCTAGGCCAGGTTGACCCTAGGGTCGGCCCTCAAAGACCATAGGTCAACCCACATTGGTTATAGGTCACCCGCCTTTTTATTTGGACGTAAATTCATCTAAATATGAAGCGTACACGTGTTTTGAAGTTTTCTTCAAATCCACTACGTTCGTGCTTCTATCCGACGGTTCCTAGAGAGCCTATGATGTGGTTGCACCGGATTTAATCTTCAAATCCAAAGGCCTAAGATCCCTAAGCTACTTATAAATAAGATCCTAAACCTGGCTATTTTTCTCATTTAGATCTTCTCCCAATTAGGTTCATTGCCAGAGGCTGAACACTAAAAGGAAAATTTTTCTTAGGAGTATATCTTTTAATAAAAATATTCTATGCCCTAGAAGTGGATCCAAGAAGGCCAAGGAGTAGAGCTAAGGACCATATGTGAGTTTTTTGTTTTTATTTTAGATTTTTAAGTAATTTAAAATAATATGGTTCTCAATAGTTGTAGTTTTTCTGCAATTTTGAGACATTTTTTATATAATTTATTTATAGTAAGTTTTAAAGTTCTTTTTAGTCTATTTATTCAGCTATTTATATTCAGCTATTTTATTCAGTCGTTTACAATATGTACAATTATTTATATACATCTATTTTACATTAGAATTTAGCACGTAAATGTTAGTTTCTTTTTATTCCTTTTTACACGAATAAAATATAAGAATATTAAAAAGTGGATAATTCGCTAATATGGATTAAATAGAAATAAACGATGAATTTACAGAAATTAGATGTAAAAAAAGAAAGAACTGTAATAAAAGAAGATAGATTGGAATAGGCAAGTTTGAGACATTTGGAAGCATGTTTATAACTAGTGGTTATAATTAATAAGACTGAATTGAAGAGTAACAATTATAACATAGGTTACAATTAAGTAGAAAGAACAGAAAAGGCTTATTTTAAAACTTAGATCAAGTTAATAAGAAAATATAGCAGAAATAACAGAAGAAGCTTATTTTAAAACTTATTTTAAGTTAATAAGCAAACATAGAAGAAGGGCCTGTATCAACAGCATTCCCTTTCAGTCAGGATCTGATGGCCTCACAATAATTAGGTAAGGCTAGGACATGCTTATGCTAATTAGGGTACATAAGTGGCCAATAGATAGAAGCCCAAATCTGAGGATTTGGGCAAGAGGCACAAACTAGAATTTGTTCGTTAGGACCAATACCGACAGTTTTCCTTTCAGACTAGGACTGATGGTCTCTCAATAGATATGTGAGGCTAGGCATGCTTATGCTGATTAGGGTAAATAAGAGGTCAAAATAGGGGACGACAGTTAGTGTGTACCGGGGATGACCGAGCGTGCGGAATTGATTAGGGTAAATAATTCGCTACTGCGTTCCAAGCACTAAGAGTTGTCCTTTGCTGTGACCAATATGATTTGTTCACAGTGGCACAACAGAGATAGAAGGTCGATCAACGGATAGAATTAGGATTTCAAACTAATTAAAATAGGATTAGGTTTCAACCTAACCACAACAATCCAACACAAGTGCAAACAATCATAATCAACGTAAATAGAATCAGAAACAATATTTTATCCCAGTTTATCTTTTCTATATTTTCCTTTCATACTAGAAATGTTGCTTAGTCTATTATCTTTATCCTGATTAAGAATGCTAGTAATTACTTTCACTCACCAGACTTATAGTCTGACCCATTCCTCTATTTCCCCTTTTCCCCATAGGACAGCAGAACCAAAGACAGTAGATTCAGATCGCTTGGAAATATATTCTTGGAGTTGTTCATGTTTTCTTCTTCTTCTTTTGAGTTTTCTTTTCATTTGACTTTGGATGTACTAGTACTTTATGAGAGAGATGATTTTTATTTTTTATGTACTCTGCTGATGTGACTGAGATTGTATTTTCACGAGACATGTGTATTTGGTTTTTAAGACATATTCTGTTTTGAATTGAAGTTTAATTTTAAATGTCTAGTTATTATTTAAATGTTTCCGCTGTTTTTATCTATTTATCATGTAAATCTTAGTCTTTATGATGCTTTAGCTATACCTATAACGCACCGCATCTTTTAGTGTGCCCTTTTTGGTATACTAAAGGGTATGACGTGTTTCAGTAAGTGGTATTCATATTGAGTTTGGTTCTTAAAGCTTCATGTAGACTCTATTGGAACTCACTAGTAAACAAAGAATCTCTATCACTGACAATACTGCTAGGAATCCCGTGCAGTCTAACCACATTTTTCAAAAACAACTTCTCCAAAATAGGTGTCATCCTAGTTGAGCTTAATGGAATGAAATGGACACTCTTAGTCAGACAATCTACTATGACCCATATGCTTTCATTTCCTCTACTAGACTTTGGCAACCCATCGATAAAATCCATAGATATAATGCCACTTCCATAACGGAATTTCCAGCGATTGAAGCAATCCACTTGGCTTCTAGTGTTTCGCCTTTGCCTATTGGCAATTCACGCATTGCTTAACACATAAACCAATGTCCCATTTCATACCTTCCAAGAAGAAACTTCTGTCATATCCTGATACGTCTTCGTTCCTCCTGGATGGATAGTGAAATTCGAATGATGGCATTCATCCAAAACTTCCTCCCTCATGTCTCCTACATTCGGAACACAAAACCTTCCTTTCTTTCTCAACCACCTACTTTGGTCAAGACTGAAATACTTTAAGTCATCGCCCTCCGTTCATTCCCTTGACCTTCAAATCCATTCAGCCAAAACTAGATCCTCCTCCTGTTTAGAAGCTACCTTCTCAATCATTACCGGTCGAACTTCTAAACAAGACAATACAACACTTCCTGCACTAGAACCTGCCTCGGATCTAAACTGCACTCTACAAGCTGATAATGACTATAAATCTTTCCTCTCAACAATCATAGCCAATATTGCAATTTGATGTTTCCTGCTAAGTGCATCCGCTACCTTATTTCCCTTCCTAGGTGTGTATTCAATTCCAAAATCGTAAGCAGCAATAAACTCCAACCATCTCTACTGTCTCATGTTCAGCTCCTTTTGAGAAAAAAACTATTTTAAGGACTTACGATCTATATAAAGTTCTAATTGCTCTCCTAAAAGATAATTCCTCTACACCTTCAAAGCAAATATAACGGCAGCTAATTCTAAATCATGCATAGGATACCACACTTTATGTGGTCTGTGCGATATCAAAGCATAAGCAATCACATTACCTCTTTGAATCAACAAGATCCCAATCTAGTTCCATACGCATTGGTATAAACAACCAAATCCTGAGTCCCCTCTAGGACCACTAACACGGGTGCATGGGTCAATAAGTGTTTAAAGCTTTGGAATGCTTTCTCACACTTATCAGTCCATACAAATTTCTCTTCTTTTCGCATAAGCTTAGTCATTGATGCAGCTATCCGTAAAAAAATCCTTTATAAATCTTCGATAATATCCAGCTAATCCAAGAAAGCACTTTATCTCGGTCACCATCTCAGGACTCTTCTAATTATTCACCATCTCAATCTTAGTTGGACCTACAAACAACCCATTCTCTGAGACTACATGACCAAGGAACTTCACTTCCTTCTTCCAAAAATGACGCTTCGAAAACTTAGCCTTCAACCGATGTTCCCTCAATGTCTCAAGCACAACTCTAATATGAATTTCATGCTCCTTCTCATCCCTGGAGTATATCAAAATATCATCTATGAAGACCAACATAAATCTATCCATGTGCTCTCGAAAAATTTGGTTCATCAAATCCACAAAGAATGCCGGCGCATTAGTTAGTCCGAACAACATAACTAACCATTCAAATGATCCATACCTTGTCCTAAACATCGTCAAAGGAATATTATCCTCTTCTAGTCTAAATTGATGAAATCCCATCGCTAAATCCAACTGAGAGAATACCTTAGCTCCACTTAACTAATCGAAAAATTCGTCAATTCTCGGCAATGGACATCGGTTCTTTATCGTCTTTTCATTCAACTTACAATAATCAATACATAGCCTCAACGATCTATTGAGTTTCTTATCAAACACTGCGGCAGCTCCCCAAGGTGAACTACTCAGTCTAAAAAAATTCTTGCCTTCCAAATGCACCAACTGCACCTTCAACTCTTTCGTCTCTATGGGTGTCTTCCTGCTTGGTGGCCTACTCAGTGGTTCTGTCCCCAGTACCAATTCATTCCAAAATTCAATGACTCGTTTCGACGGCAATCCAGGTACCGGCTCAAACACATCAGCAAACTCTCTAACTACAAAAACTCGATGCAATTCATCCTCCAACTCCATAATACCCAATAAAGCATTCACTTCGCAACTAGTGTTCTCTAGGGTATGAATTATCCGATCACTACAATCCAGATGTCTTTGTGATATTTTCCTAAAATGGAAAAATATCCTAGCATCATATTTACTTAACCAATCCATCCCAAGGATAATCCCAAATGCCACAAAGTCAAACACATGCAAAAAACATTCAAAAGTATGACCTAGAAAATCCAACTCTAAATGGTCACACCTCATCTCAAGTGCTACATACCATCTTATTGGATTCACAACCCTTAAGGAAGTAACAAGGTATGTGGGTTCTGTACATAACCTATTAGCCAAATACTGTAATATAAATGAATGCGATGCTCCGATATCAAACAAAACCCTAACTGATACCCTATGAATCAAAAGCGTACCTTCCGTCATATACTTTCCTCTCTCAGCAGCAGTTGGCTTACAGGATGATGGCTCCAAAGCAAAGACCTTTCCTCTTTCTTCCTTGGCAGCTTCAGGACACTTATCCTTGTAATTCCTCATCTGGTTGCTATTATAGCATTGCACATTCTACTTCCCCACAACCAACCTTCCATCACCCGAACAACACTCATTAGCATAGTGCCCCTTCTCATCACACTTGTATAAAATTATACCTGCTTTTCCATTCTTGGAGGCTCCTACTTTTTGAGCGCCCTTCTTCTTGAAGAACTTCCTCTTTCTCACTTGAGGATCGTGGGATTCAACCGGCTTCTCCCTAGCTAAAACAGCAAGCATCTTCTCATGACAAATAGCCATTTCCACTACCACATTAGAGGGATCTCGGATATGGACCATAGTCATTCTGCCTAGCTCGGGGGTCAATCCTCTAATGAATCTCTCATTCCTTCTGACATAGGTTTCAACCAAAGTATAACCATATCGAGATAGCTCATCAAGCTTAGCAGCATACTCGATCACAGACATCTGTCTTTGGACCAGATCCATAAATTTCCTCAACAACGTTGACTTGGCAACCTCAGTCGAGAACCATTGCCCAAACCTCCTTCTAAAATCAGCCTATGTCAGTTCTTCTTTCGGTACTCCATCCGTCACACTGTTCCACCAATAAAGCACTAACCGTTGCAAATTTCTAGAGGCATGCCTTCTCTTCTATCCATCATTCAAGATTAAATTTATAAAGATCCTTTCACAGTTCAACTGCCAGTTCTCAACTTCAACAGCATCCTCTGTTCCAAGAAAAGGCTTTCCTCCTAGACTGATATAATCTCTACTCAGCATAGCATAGTTATATCCAACTGGAACTACATGATTAGCTCCACCAACATTTCTAGCAACTACCGCTTGCAAAAGATTTGCCAACAACTGATACACCATCCCACATCCACTAACGGATTTCCAGCACCTACAATTTCAGCTTGAGCGTAACCTGGACTTCTTTTAGCATTTGGTCGGGCATTTCCATTAGTGGTGGTACTTTGTCCCATGAGATTAATTCTACCTCTTCTTCCTTCTATATATGTATTCAAGCTTCATGAGATACATATGAATAACCAAACTAAGATAGGAGTCTAGAGATATAACATATACTTATATATAGCAAATACAAGTACCTTCCTATAGCGTTATCCCATACCCCGATCTTAACTCTAATTACTAAGGATCATGTTTTAAAAAACTAGTCTTTTAGGTTAAAGTATATCATAAACCATGCTCTAATACCAAGCTGTAACATCCCCTATTTGGAAGCCCAACACTAAGTGCTACAGATGCTGCAGTTATATATAGTATTAGCTTTCGGCAACTAAATACAGCTACATTAACGGTATCTACAATATCAGAAGCACTTGAATATGAAAAAAACACAGATTTCAAAACAAATTTTACTTCATTAGATTTCAAAACCAGATGTTTCACATTCTCAATACATAATCCCAAAACATTCCCAAGTATAGATAAAATATACTTATTACAAAAATATTCCAAGAGCGGTATATAAGGATACCTCCTTGGATGATCAGAGTCATATGGTCATACCAGACTTATTACAAACACAGCGAAGATACAACAAAGCATAAATAAGAACTGCAACTCCTAAATATCTATCTGCTTGCCTCATGCATGCCTCCGGTAGCCTTATTCACCTGAAAATACCCTAACTCCTCAGCCTACTCAAATTAATTTTGAGCAACCGAGAGTTTAAGGGAAACATAAATTTTGAGTCAGATATAAAGCCTAGTGTGAATAATACTATACATCCCGGTTTAATATGTTAAGTGAGACCACGCCTCTTAGTGGAACGGGTTTCCTCTCACTAACATCCTTTTAAAACCTTTTTTAAAACCATATTATATACTCATTCAACCACAATGGCTAAAACATATATTTTAAAACATTATGATGATATGCATACTTGAAAATAATTAGGATTTCCCTATCGCCTATTAGATTTTAATTGTCTCAAAGAGGGACTATCCATCCCATATTCATTTTACTTAAGTTGACTCGGACTATCCATCCCACATCACATAGTTTTGCTAAGATAACCATAATCCCTTCATTAAATATATGGAGACTATCCATCCCCCACATGATGTTGACTATCTATCAAACATCTCATAGTTTTTCCAAGATGACTATGAACCCTTCTTCAATCATATGGAGACTATCCATCTCTAACTTGATGTTGACTATCCATCAAACATCCTATGAATATACTTATCTCATGCTATCCACACGAGTAACCTACTTTCGTTAGTATCCCTATTTTAGGTTATATCTCAATTATAATTTACCTTGGTATCCCCCAGTGATTGTCAAAATATACAAGTATTGATTCCCAACTATCATGGAACTTCATTAAGCCCACCCTGGTATGCCTAAGGATAAACAACATTTGTTTTATAAGGTTAAAAGAAAAAAAGTTTCCAACCCCTTTAAAAGTAACCCCTTCGAAGCTTTGTTTTTGACCGTTTCAAAAACAATAAAACATTAGACATCCTACTTTAAAAATGCTTCAAAACATTGCCTTAGAAAATCTTTGGAAAACCTTCCATTTAAAACCATTCAAAGCAAACCTTTTGAAATCATTGAACTCAAACATTTCAAAACCATGAACTCAAACCTTTCGAAATCATTGAACTAAAACCTTTCGAAATCATTGAACTCTAACCTTTCGAAATCACTCAATAACCAAACATTTTGAAAGCATTGAACTAAAATCTTTCGAAATCATGGAACTCAAATCTTTCAAATTCTTTCAGTAAACAAACCTTTCGAAGACATTAAACCTTTTAAAACATAAACCTTTCGAACATTTACTCGGTTCAATTTAACACAAGTGGAGAAACCTCCTTTTAAAAACTTTCGACTTCATTGGAAGAAACTTTTCGACTTTGTCAAAAGCCCTGCTTCGCAAGCTATAAAACTTAACTTTTAAATAATAAGCTTCAGCCTTTAAAACAACTCCTTCGAAAGCTTGGGTTATACTTTACATAGAAAAACAAAGATAAATCACCTAAGTCGAAAGCTTTCTTTCGAAAGCATGGAGAAGTGACTAATTTTAAAACGAGCAAACCTTTCGACTTTATCGAAAGGTTCAAAACAAAACAAAGCGGCAGTGACCTTTCGACTTTGTCAAAAGGTTTAAGAACCTTTATTATAAACATTTGACTTGGTCGAAGGTAACCAAGTTGAAAGCTCTTATTCGAAAGAAAAGCAGGTGAAAGCTTTTGGTTTATAAAGCAAACATACCCCAACCTCTTTGGCAATCAACCTTTCAACTAAGAACCCTTCGACCTTTTCCATTACATTACGTGCCAAGTAACTTGATACCATATGCATTGGCTTGACCTTGTCGAGAGCTTTATACCTTTCAACTTTGTCGAAAGGTCTGGGTCGGAAGTTTTTTATGCCGTAAAAGGCTAAAACATGATAATAGTATGACTATTTTGTTTCTAACTTAAAACAATAACTTCTCAACTAACCTGCCTTTGTTTGTCAAATTCTTATTGGTTAACAAATATTTTTCAAAAAAGTGCTGCCACTATTTTAGAATTTAATAATCATCTTATTTTATAAAATACCCCTTCTTCTTAATAAAATATATAAAACATTTAAGTCCCATATGTTAAACAAATTTATATATTCATCAAAACACTTAGGAAAAATCTAGAAAAATTCCAAAAAATCTATTTTAATATGTTTCCCAACATATGCAAATTTCAAATTCAAATAACTATTTATTCAGCCGTAAATAATTTATAACCCAACAGATCATTTTATTCATTAGAAAATTAACATAAAATCCATATTAATTCAAGAAATTATGAAAATTGGAACCCATCTCTAAAATCTCATTCGTGACCTATGTGTAAATTTTCAAGGCATTTGGATGTCATTAATAGGGTTTTCATATCTAACATATCATAAGAACTAATATGAATATGCATAATTCACCAACAAGCATACATATATATCTTTAAGCATCAAAACATAGCATATACTTGCAAAATTATTTTCGAACTAATCTAAAAATCGAAAACCATAAGAAAATGGATGAATTAATTATTCACCTTAGCTTTGAGATTAAAAGATGTGAGACTTGTGTTGGATTAGTTTATTATCTTCCTTCTCTTGAATCCTAGCTTTTATCTTCTCTTGAGAACAATAATGGTGGCCGACTTCAGATATTTTTTGTTTGCTAGAATGAAATAAACGTGAGTTTTTTCCTACGGGTTTAGGGTATAAGCCTCTCCTATTTCCCATATTGCTCTTCTTTATTTCCTAACACATTTGTTTATGTCATCTTATTTGATTTGTACTTAACAAGGCACGACTACCCTTAGTATAATCAAACCTCAACCCATTAATCTTCACATTATCTTATTTAATTTAGCAAATCAAATATCCTAAATAATGTTATAAAATATGTGATGTTACACCAGTCTCATCTGGTATTCTAATATCTGAGTCATTTAAATTGGGTTAACTACCCCATCAAATTTTCCTTGAAAACATTCTTTCAAATTGTTTTAACCCTTTAAATCATACTTAAATAAGGAAAATACAGTTTTTACTTTACTCAAATATCTCTACCATGATATACGCTTTACATAAAACAATGTTAAAGAAAACCTAAATCAATTGGGTTATCTATCACTTTAAAACAAGTTAAAGCCCTTCTTTAACTTGGAAAACAATATGTTTTAAATCCAAGATATCACCTTCGAAACCCTTGTTTAAAAACTTTAAATAGTCACATTCGAATCCATTTAAAGTACCCCTTTCAAGATAGGTTAACTATTTTACCTTGAAACACTAGGCCGTAAAGGCCAAAACTTTTCTTTAGAAACCTTTAAAAATAGACTTTCGAAATAATTGAAAGTATTCCTTTGAAAGCTTTATAAAACCTTAGACATCCTCTTTTCAAAATACTTTAAACTTACCTTTCGAAAGGATTGGAAGCCTTACATTTAAATACTCAAGCAAACCTTTTCAAAACATTAGGGTTTCACCCCTTCGAAACCTACATTATATACCTTTCGAAAGTATTAAAATTCTTTACTTAAAACAAACCTTTCGAAAGCATTGGGTCCAAGTAAATGTTTGTGAAACATAGCTTCGGTACCATTTAAAACCATTCCTTTTGAAATCTTTGAGTTTAGCTTTTAATAGAATAAAGGGTCTTAAAGGAATTGGGGCGAAAGCATTGCTTTCGAAAGCATTATTCCTAAGTATAAGAAAGTGGGTGGTTTCAAAAACATGGAGAAGCGGCTTCAAAGTTTAAAGGAAAAAGTACCCTTTCAAAAGAATTTATCTGAAGGGTTGAATGTGGCAGCATAGGCTTCAACCCCATTCGAAAGCTTCATTTTAAAATAAAAGGCAGCAACTCCTTTCAAAAGTCCTTTTGATAAAACAAAGGCACATTTGACTAAGTCGAAAGCTAATATAATTCCTTCGAAAGTCTCATTTATAAAAGTAAGTGATCTGTAGTCAAAGTAGTAGCTTCTACCCTTTTGAAAGCATGTTTCGACTCTATACAATCGGCCTAACTCTAATCCACTACGTACCAAGGTATTTATACTACGTGTATTGGTTTCGACTTGGTTGGGGCCGAAGTATAGGTTCGAAAGGTAGCTGTTGTAAGTGGCAAAGCAGTAATTCTTTACAAAATTGATTATTAGCCTTTTTAAAGTAATATCTTTCCAACTTACTTGCCTTATTTGTCAACATATTATTGGTTGCCAATTCCTTTTCAAAATCTTCTTCTAAAAGTGTACCGAATTCAGTAATTAACAATTTAAAACATTTATCAAATTAGCCCCTTCTCCTTTTAGGGGCATATAAAACATTTAAGTCCCATACCTTAAATAATTTTATATCCATAAATAAATACTTAGGAAAATTCTCCAAAAATTGCCATAAACCATTTTTAATATGTTTTTTAACATATTTAAATTTCAAACCCAAGGCTATCATATATTTTTCAAAAATAATTTAAACCCAATTTAACCATTTTCTTTCCTTGAAAATTCACAATAAATCCACATTAACCTAGAAAATTATGAAACTTGAAATCCATCTCTAAAATAATGTTTTTGACCTCATATCAAAAACGCAAGTCATTAGGATGTCATTTAATAATTTTTTCAAATCAAAACTTTTCATAAAATCAATATAAAGTAACTTAAACCTTCATCAAGCTTATATTTCCATTTAAACAATCAAATCATGGTATTTCTCTTGCAAAAATAAATTTGGATCTCATCTAGAAACCAAAAACAATAAAAATGAGTTGTAATCTATTATTCACCTTAGCTTATTGTGAAGGAGGTTGAGATTTGTTATTGAATTGATTTGATTAAGCTTCCTACTTGAATTCTTGCTTATCTTCCTTTTTTTTCCATAATGGTGGTCGGCCAAGCTTTGAACGTTCTTAAATTAGTTTGCAAATTATTACAATGGATAAGGAATGAAAGTGAGAAGGGTTTAGGGTATAAGAACTTAGTTTACTCCTATTTTTCCCTCCTATTATTCTTCTTACATACTTTATTTTAATTCTCTTTGGCTTATAGATTAATTAAGGCACGGCTACCTTAAATTATTCAAATCTCAATCTCTCAACCATTTACATTATTTCATTTAGTTTATCTAATTAAATGTCCTAAATAATGTTAGTCAAAATTAGGGTCATTACAGACTCCTCTCCTTAAAGAATTTCGTCCTCGAAATTACGATAAGGTACTCATAACAATCAAACATAAAGGTAGAACATACCATGAAACAAGTCAGGATAAGCATCTCTAATCCTGCTCTCAGTTTTCTAAGTACAGTATCTCTTGTCGTCACTCCACTGGACTTTGACAAATCTGTCTATCTTGTTCCTTAGTCTCATCTCATCTTTCGCAAGTGTACGAATTTGTTTTCTAACTATAGTCATATCCAGTTCCACTACTAAATCTTCTAACATAGTTGGTGCAATAGTAGTTTCTAGATCTCGAGTACACTTCCTTAGATGAGAGATTTGAAAAACATTGTGGACTCCTGCCAAACTGTTCGGTGACTCTACTCTATATGAGATTTTCGCGATTCTTTCTATAAAAGGAAATGGTCCAACAAATCTTGATGCCAATTTTCCTTATTTTCCCTAGCCAATGTCGACATATAGGCAGACGATATATTGACATAGATTCCACTAATTTGAAATTCAAATTTTGAAATGAAGTGCTATTCGTTGTAACTCTTTGCGAATGGATATTTTTGTTTGTTCTTTGTATATAGGGGGTTTCAAATGAATCTTTTAACAACTACTTTCTTGTTATCTTATCCCCTCTTACTCCGTCGAAATTTCTAGTGAAAATTTATTCAAATCTTCTCAAATTCAAACCAGAATTAATTCAATCTTCATTGTATTGATCCTCTACCATTATCTCTCCGATTTCAATCATTTCTCACAAAATCAAAGATCAAAGTGTTGTCCAAGAGGCTACAGGATCAACTGTAACCAAAGATCAAGAAATTGTATTTGGAAAAACCATCATACTCTAGTTTTATATGCATGGGTGTGATTATAGGCTATTCAAATCAATTGGTTACGCTTGGTATCTCGAAAATCCTGGTGGGTATGCTTGTCTCTAATCCAAACCAAGTGAGTGTACCTAGTGCTCAGAAAATATGGAGGGTATGTCTCGTAGCCTTGATATCAAGTTTTTATTGGGCTTTCTTTCTGCCCATTTAAATATTGACATTTGAAAAGAAATCTGTACAAGTAATTATATGAGATTGGATATGGGGTAACTCCGAACCGGTATAAAAATCCCTGATGTGATCTCTCTAATTCTCTTCTTTTTTCTTTACTGCATTTATACTTATTTGTGTTTGCATATGAGATTGTACATTCAATGTTGTTAATAATAATCTTGAAAGAATTTAAAAAAGATTCACAAATATAGAAATAAAAACAATTCACCCCTTTCTAATCTTTAATTATCCTTAAGATTCATAATTCCACAACTCATAAACTGTACTAGCAAAAATAATTAATTAATGAATATCAATACAGAAAGTTAGAATATATCAACTCCATGTAGACGGAGTCTTGAATATAATATATGATACATTAAGTCTTATATATAAATACATATCTGTGATGTACAACTACAATATCAAGTTTATATATGAAGTACCGACATTGCCTCGATAAAATGCTCCAACCGCCTTGAAAGCGTATCCCTAAAAGCACCCGAATTTGAAACTACTCAATCGAGTACCCGAGAGTTGCCGTGACATAAAAAAACAAAGATAGAATGTAGATCAGACATAAAGCTTAGTGTGAGGGGGACTATCTCAAAATACTGCATATTAAAACTATATACAAATAAACAGGAACTACTAAGGCATAGCTGGTCCTTTCCGTAATTATGGCCTTGGGTAATCCGAACTATCCATAAACTAGTAAAGTAGACCTAATCAATAAATATGAAATCATAACATAACCTTCTCTTCTCCTGTAATCAATGAGACATCAAAGTAAATGTAATGTGACTAAAATGTAACAACATACTATGAAAATGGTAACCGAACATCCAAAAGTGGGTGATCATAATATAAGTCTTTCACGAAGTACATATTGATAATAAATACAACAAAATAGTCAAATAATATCACATATGATATAATAATGAAAGACAACCAAAGAATACAAATCAATACCCATCATTACTGATGGGTGGAGTAAACTGCGGACATCTTTCACGATTCAATGATTCCAATCGAGAGTTTAAAATAAATGGAGTCAGTACCTAATGTACCATAGACCCCAAGCCACAACCTACAAGCTGGGTCTCGTGTAGGCCTCACCATACCCTTTGAGGCATGCATGGGTGATATCTAACCTACTCTATATACTTGAAACCTAGAACCAATAGTAAGTACAACCACCATACTCTCTGAAGCAAGTATTGTGTATTTTCAATCTACTCTACTTACCTAAGACCTCTACGGATCACACCGTACCCGTTGACACCAACATTGATGTTCTATGATCCCGTAGTAGATGATTGTCATCATTCCCTTCTAGGACATCTAGGATTTCTCAAATAACTTGTGTATACCTCTATCAAAAAGAGAACGATGCTCGAGTCTCATGTATTATGCTATCGATAGCACAAAGGATCATCGATGTCGTATAAATATAAGTATACATCAAATACAATATCACATAATCATATACACAAATCACAAATGAAGATCGATATCTCATCATCACCCATTTATGTGTCTGATCACTACAACAAGATCTATAGCATGTAGGCCACTAATATAAGGCTAATACTGGGTATGGTCACTAATATACGACCAATACCCTTCATCAAACCATATTTACCCAAAAACGAAGCCAAGGGATGTGGACAACTCCGTTCGATTGTACACACTCGTCGAACTTGATCGTATGGATAATCATTGTACCAATCTAGTGCCCGGTTGTTATCGATCATTATTGATCACATAAAATTAATTTTACATTCGCATTGAAATCCTAAGTTCTACCTTGCATTCGGCTTCCCTAAGTACCCCAATGTTATCCTAAAGTCATGTTGAAGCCTCACGCAAAACCATACTCGAAACCACGGAAAAATACCGATCAAATTGCACCCTTCTTAGGCTTTACTGCCCAGGAAAGTGCACGATCGTTAGGCTGAAGGTATACCACCGGTTGGCGATGGCTATCTTTCTTGGGTAGTAAATCCCAGGCCGGAACACTTCGATCTCCTGATTCAAGCTCCGTTTTCTTCATCGCTTCACGTGATGATTTGCCTAACTTCCCTAGCCTATCATCGTTGCATCAGACCACTTTAAGAGTTCATTGGTTTGATAATTTGGAAGTGTTTTCTAAGTACTCAAAAATCAATTTTGATACGAATCCCACTCTTTCTTGTATAGAGTGTCCCCTGAATGATTTCAACAACCCAGGATCCTCTAACACAACCAAATGAACTCAACCAACCCTTATGCCTCATGTGATGCTCACATGTATGTTAATACACTCGCTTGTGCATGCATATGCACATACATATATGCAAACACGTAAAACTTCACTAGTCGCGTTCGAGCTCCAATGGAGTGATTACTCAACTCGGTACTCTCTTATGCAACTTAGTGCACCAGGTGGTTGCTATGGCTACATGAGATTGCTGATAGTGTGTTTATATACAAATATGGGTATTCACATACACATATATAAGAATACACACACAACTACATTCTAAAATTCTAGTTACTATACAATAATTATCTTGATTACTATACTACTTTAAATATAAGTATACGTATACCTTCTTATGCACATATACGTAGACGTATGTTGATCTAAGTAATTCAGTTACTACTTGAACCAAACTTAATTTTATTTACTAAATCTTTTCAGTAAAAGTAAAACATCTTTTTATATCATTTTATAAAATCTTATTTCATTTTATAATATATAATACCAACTTATAAATCCATTTAAGCCTTTGAGATACTAAATCTCTTCATATATTTGAAGTATTCCATACATAAATATTTTATAAAACCTTATAACCATCTTATAAATTATCTTCCTCACGTTTTTATAAAATCTTATTCTCTTTATAAAATATCTCATTCATACTATTTTATAAAATATCACTTTCTTACTATTTTTGATAAAGCACATATTTTTATAAAATACCACCTTTATACTATTTTATAAAATATCACTTTTATACTATTTATAAAATCACTTTTCAGTTTTATTTAAATAAATTTAAATAAATAATATTTATAAATAAACCATTCACTTATAATTTTTTTTTACTTTAAATAATATTTATAAGTACTAATTAATCTTCATTAATCACTTAATTAGCTTATTAACTTTTCCAAAACTATTTAAATTAGTTTATTATTACTAACGAATGGCATGCACTTATTTATATCATCTGATTGGTCTCTAATTCATTAATACATCACCTATAATCACTCAATTATTCCAAAATCAATTTTTAAGCTTATTAAGTATTTTAAAAATAGTATTTAAGGTCCTGAACAAGTAATGAGATGATATAATAATGTTCCCATCATGAGTACAAATCTAAATCAACCCAACCAATCTCTAGATCGCTTCATATACTTCCATTTTAATCAATAAACATAAATATGAAGATTAAAACATAAATATGAAGTTCATTCAAAACTTTTCAAAGATAGCCACACCATCGATAGGAAAGGGGAAACCTTTTTGTTTGGGACTCTAAGTGTGAGTATGCTTTTATTTAGTTGAAGAGGTTGCTTACCTCTATACCCGCTCTTATCATTCCTCGAAGTTCTAGGCCATTCATAATTTATTCAGATATATGTGGGTCAGGACTTGGAGTAGTCTTGATGTAGGAGGGGAGATTGTAGCTTTCTCTAGAAAACAACTCAAGCTAAATGAGAGGAATTAGCCGAACTCATGGCTTAGAGCTTGTGCCGATTATTTTCATATTGAATACTTGTAGGCATTATCTCTTGGGCAAGAAATTTGAGCTATACACTGACTATAAGTCATTAAAATATCTCTTTTCCTAAAAGGATCTAAATCTGAGACAGCAGCAGTGATTGGAGTTTCTTACTTCTTATGACTTTAACATATCTTATACCATGGGTAGGGGGAATGAGGCCGCGTATGCACTTAATAAAAGGCATGCCACATTGGGCTTTTTATCTATTCCGTGGCAGAGATTACATAACATTTAAGATTTAAGTTCTGATCCGCTTATAATATTGTACCTAGATTATTAACGACCGTGGTGGTATGTGATCTACTAATACTTTGTTATTTGTCTTATATAAAAAGATGCTAAAACACTATAGTACTTCCGAACGCAAGTGAGACCAACTCTCTTTGCTCGTATCGATTCTTACTAAAGATGTGATGTAGAGTTCATTAAGATTTTTCACCAGCTTGTTAGTGGAGCGAAATTTAGTGGTTTAGACTGGTATTCTATTGACCGGAAAGGATATCTTCAACAAGATGGTCGCTTGAGTGTTCCTAATGTAGATGGGCTTATTGATGAGATGCCCAGGGAGTGTCACTATTCTAGGATGGTTATTCATCCCAGTGGCGATAAGATGTGCATAAATATTCAATGTTCATTTTATTGGAAGAAGATGAAGCACTTTTTTTAGATTTTTTTGCAAAGTGCTTTACTTGCCAAATATAAAGGTAGAGTTGAAGAAGCCGAGTGGGTTATTACTTCCATTAGGTTCCTCTTTGGAAGTGGGAGTAGATTTCTATGGATTTCATTGATGGCTTGCCTCCAAGATGGAAATGTAGCACTTGAGTTATAGTTGACAGACTAACGAAGAGTGCTATTTAATTCCAGTTCTTTCTTCGGGTATAGCTTTATCCTTAGCCACTTTGCATGTGAGGAAGTTTATTTGACTCTATATCATTCGGACGAGCATCATTAATAATCAAGATGTGCTATTCACTAGTTAATTTTTACGGAGTTTGCAGGATGCTCAAGGCACAAAGTTGAGCTTGAGTATCACATATTACCTACAGATAGAAGGTTAATTCGAAAGGATGAACCACATGCTTGATGATTTATTGAGAGTTTATATTCTTGATTTTTGGGGTTCGTGGAAGGACCATTTGTTATTGGTAGAGTTCACTTATGATAATAGTTAACATGCGAGTATTGGCATAAAACCTTATGAATCTTTGTACGAGCAACTGTGCAAGTCACCATCGCGCTTGTCGAAGACGACTGATAGATTGGTACTTGATCTCGATAAGATCCATAAGACTATGGAAAAGGAGGATCTGATTTAGAAGAGGATGAAGGCGGCTCAAGACCTTAAAAGAATTATGCTGATGTGAGGCATTCAGGCTTGGAATTGTCTATTAGAAATATGTTTTTTGTGAAAGTATCTCCATTGAGGCATGTTACGAGATTTGGCAATTCAGGGAAGCTTACATCAAGATTTGTTAGAACTTTTCCCATTCATGAGAGGGTTTTTACTTTAGCTTATTGGACTGATCTATCCAAGAATATTTTTGGGGTGTATAATGTTTCATGTTTCGCATCTGCAAAAGTGTGCATGAATCAGGAGTCGTTATTGAGCCGAGCCAATTAGTGGAGGTAGATGTTGAGTTCGTTGAAGCTAGACCATGCTGGCCTATTTGTATAGTTGATAGAGAGACATGCAGCCTAAGCACAAGGTGGTCGATGTAGTCCATTTTTAGTAGGGCGATGATCTAATGCTAATACATGGGAACCGTAGGATAGGATTCAAGCTTCTCATCCCGAGCTTTTCATTATTATGCCTACATTTAATTTGTTAGAAATTGCTTGTTGTCCCTTTTGCTGTTTTGTTTCCTCATGTTTGGTTGATTGATATTTAGGATATGATGCCCATTAAATTGTATGTTTCTCTGTTTTCTGAAATTGTGTAGGTAAGGGTCATGAGGTTTAGAGATTTAATTCTCCATGCTCTGGGATTTCGAGGACAAAATCCTAAAGGAGGGAAGAATGTAATAACCTGTGCATTTGAGCACCGAAGATTTAATTTGAAATTTTATTCAAAAAAAATCATTAATCGGCGGGGAGGTAAAATATCCAACTTTTGCAGACATTAGAATTATGACCGGGGGATAGTCCTGTCAAGTTCCTATCGACGTTGTGAATCTAGATGAGTATAAGCTTCGATATGTTTTGTGTTTGGAATTTTGTTCCATGAATAGTGTTTTTGGGGTAAAAAGGGAAAAAGTACACCTAGCCATTTTGGGCCTTATAATTACTTTTACTCTGCGCTTCCATCAGGCCATTATCATTTCACGTTTAATTCCATACCATTCTAGAAACCCTAAAACCGCTCTTCATCAGAACATAAAACCATCTCTAAAAACTTAAATAAATTCCCTAAATTAAAATAAAAATACCAAAATTCTAATTGGGGCATATAGTACCACCTCACCTCTTTGTGCAGCTCGATTTGAAGAGATGGGCTTCACCCATCTCCTCTTAGATTTCTTGGATTTTCTCATCTCCTCTTATTAGAAAAGTGAGTGGGGATGTCCCCGTCTTTAATTTGGAATTTTTTTTAATTAGTTTGGTTTTAGAAATTTTTTGAATGAAGTTGGATTAGATTATAATGTTGTATGTAGCCTTATTGAGCTTGTATAGATATGCTAAACTGAATTTGTCACTAAAAGAAATAACTTGGAGAGTGGTGCCAGTGAATTAAGAAAGTTAGCAAGCACTCATGACCCAAATTGCTAATTAAATTAAAGGAATAAATTAATGCAAAGTTATGAAATAATGAATGAGTGGATATATGATTTTATAAAACTTATTTATGAATTTTACGACATGGATTTTGGAAGTTGTAAATTTCAAATAAAAAGACTTAAATTTGAGAATGAAGATATAAATTAATTGGATGATAAATCAATTGTTTTGAAATGGTAAATGGGTTGCTTAAGTAGTGTAGTACTTGATTGTTAAGTGGTAGAAAATGTTGTTGTTAGTTGTTATTTTAGATTGCTTTTATTGATAAATTGTTGTGTGTAGTTAATTGTAAATATAAATGGCTTTACACTTAATACATGAAATGGAAAGACAAAAATGAGTCATTATGTACATATAAGATGTTCGTGAAGGTAGCAATCAAGATATGAAAGATTTTATGGAAAAGAACTAAGTAGTTTGAAGAAATGTACAAAATGAACATGAAGTGCATGTGCATGATTGTGCATGTGTGTATGGTGCAACTTGATGTACTCATGCACATATAACATGGGATTGTGTGGTATGCTGAAGTATAATTGAATCGTTGGAAGTGCAAAATCGCGATTTGGTAGCTAAACGAACGAAAAATGAATTAATGGAAAAGTGGGCTAAAATTAAACATTTCATTAAATTATACCCATTACTAGAGTAAATGACACCCAACTTCAACCATGCAATAAGGGAAAGACCTAACAGAGGGAGCGAGTGACCCGAGGGAGAAGGCCACATGGACACGACACACGAACCAGCGTCGGTGCTCCAAATCTAGGCTCAATTGACCAGATTTTTAGCTATCGGTCAATCAGTATAGGCCAACCAGTTGACCGATAGCTGCCTGATCCGGGCAGTTAAGCCCAGATCTAGAGCATTTTGCTCTAAACAAAACACTGGTTCCCTATGCGACTTCGAGGGACATGTGATGATTATGTGGCAGTGCCTTATTGTTGTATTTCGACACTGATATGGCGGTGGATTATCATGATCGTTAGGGATACACATGTGCACTACATGATGTGCTACGACCTCGTGGTTCTATTGTTACTCTTGATGGCATATTAAATGGGACACACCTATTATTCTCTTTTTTTGTAGAGACGTAACATGTGTTTAGCAAGAATCCATGATGACTAGGAAGGCAGTGATGATGACAATCATCTACAAGTGGGTCGTAAATCACCAAAGCTCGTTTTAGAGGGTAAAGTGAAGTTGACATAAGTTTCAAGTAAATAGAGTAGACCGTGAATCAAGCCCTTTCGAGGGGGTACGGTGAGATCTACCCGAGACCCATCTTTCAAGATGTGGCTTGGGGTCTAAGGTATTTTCAGGTACTAACTCTATTTATTTTGTACTCTCAATAGAAATCGTTGGATTACGATGAATGTCACTCATCAACAATTATGGGTAAAAGCTTAAAAATACCATTTGATGTATATCATTGTGTTATAGAGTTCTATTGTAATGGCCCATTTTTCCATACCCTTTTAATCGACATAAACCACACATGTGTAACACAAATTGCGCAAAAAATGGATCATTAAGGGTAGAAACAAAATAAAGACCGAACAGAATCTCACACAAATGGAATAACATGTATTATTTCAATAATAATCTTTATAGTGGAAAATTTTAAAATACAATATTAGAGCCTAACCTAGATTTAGCCTAGACAATTATAAACTTCTGTCCTTACAAATGCGGAAAACAACAAAACAAATGCAATAGACATAGCGGATAATAGAATACGTCTATACGATGATGAAGATCTCCAGTTCTCCGCAGGAAACTCCAACCGTCTTTAAGTCAACCTGAAACTACTTGGACCTGACCCGAGTATTAAAAATACCTAGATCAGGCTTGATAAACCAGTGTGAGATACTCAAAATTTTAAATGTATAGATCATGACGATGCTATCAAAACCTTTAAAAAGAAAGGTATCTCATAAGACCACGTCCACACATAAACACTGACGGGTTTTTTACTTTATGATAACCAAAAAGCTTTATACAAAATGCACCTGATATTATTTTTAATGACATTCTTTTGAAAACACTTTTCAAATAAGGTATCAATACCCAGACTAAGTATAAGGGAATATATCCGGACCAGGTCAATGGAATATACCAAATGGAATATATGATACCAAAAGGGGCAGCTGAAATGTTTGCAAGCCAATACAGCTATTTTGGGAATACAATCAAAACCATAAATCTCGTATTAGGATTGGATTTCCATCATGATAGGGAACTGGTGGCCTCTTCTCCAATCCACGCATAACAAATAGTTCCTACAGTGCCTTAATCGCCTTCCTCAAGCTAGTCACTTGGAAATGTACTTGCTATAATACCACTGATAACCAGTAGTTTCCTACTTTTCTTAAGCTAACCACTTTATCAAAATGGGGCAATAAATCCTTGAAGGACGTTTTCCCCAAAGGGTCCAACTTATTAGACACCACCATACATACTCACTTATTTTGAATTTTTGTCTATCAGACCACATAGTATCCTATATCATCTTCCGAGATGTGAGGCTAGTGAGGCTAGGCACAATTTCATCAAAGCCACAGTTTTCATACAAAACCACGCTTTGATCATAACAGGTTCCACTTTGAATGCCACACTGTCATTCCTTTGATCATTATTTGACTCCCACAAGAATACAACCTCTGAGCTCGTATGTCTCAGAGAAGGGTGTTAAGATAAGTGAAGTTACTTTCTCCGCCACCAAGAAGATGTACATTTGTAAAAGTCGAATATTGTGTCTTAGAAATGCAATGTCAGACATTCGTCCATACAAATTCGTTTTGGGACTAAACGAAACCGAACGCACTCTCCTACTACCACTAGTACCAAGTAGTCCTTGCAGTCTGAAAAATCTCCACAACGAGGAAACCACTGCTATAAATAACTCTATAATGTGAGCGACACAGAGCATGTCAACAAGCAGTCCTCATGCTATGAAGATCCTCGGTCTTCAATAATCATCATCTTCAACATATCTTCACTTTTTAAACGTATACATTGGTTCGAAGTGGTTATCGGATAGAAATCACCCAAATCTGACCCCGGTTCCTTCGAAGCCAATCATCGCTTTAAAAGATGTTAAGTTCATATGTGTGTATCACTCATCAATCAATTACTTCATCTTTTATTTAAACCAAATATCTTTCTTAGATATACTCTCTTCAATTTATTCCATTTTCTTTTCAAGTTTATATGGAATCATTAAGCCTCATTTATTAAATCATTTGATTTATTTAAACCTCTCTTAAATCTTGGAATAATTCCAAATCATTTTCTCTTTTACTAAGAAAAACTTATCCAAATCATTCATTAAATATTAATCAAAGATTTCTTACATTCAAGTTATAACTTTTAATATAAGGAAAATATTCCCAAGTCATTCATTCAGTATTAATAAAAGATTTCTTATATTCAAGTTATAAATTTTAACTAAGGGAAAATATTCCCAAATCATTCATTAAATCTTAATCAAACATTTCTTTCTTAACTTCAAATCATATTCTTGCAAATCAAAGATTTTCATAACAGTACTACTGCCACCTTAGATATGGTGATTTTCACCTCCAGGGGCTAACGGCAAGTAATCCTACAGATCTTCAACTTCATTGATCTTTGTTTTTAATATTTTTTATTTTGAAAATTAGTTTGAAAGGGTTATTGGATAGGAATCACCCAAATCCGACGTTGGTTTTTTCGGATTGGAATCACCTAAATCCGATCTCCATTCCTTCGAAACCAATTATCGATAAAAGATGTTAAGTGGTTAATTAATATTCTAAAAAAAAATCTTTTTATCTTAGAAACTTAAAATATGATCTTTTAGAGTATTCGGACTTTTCTTTCGATCTATTCCACCCCACACCTAAAAAGAGAAAACAAAGGCCAGGTAAGATCAGGGCACTAGTTGCTCTATCCCGAACCTTAGTTTAACACCTTATTTTATCTTTCCAGATCCCACAAGTGGGACAAATGTACTAGTCATTTTCACATACTCGGTTATTAGCTTTATTTTGGAACTGATTAAAAGATTCCAAATTATCTTTTCAACTCTTAATTTTTATTTTTAAAAACATTCATAATTTATTTTAGGAAAAATCATTAAGTTTGAACCTTCTTCTATAAAGTCGTAGAAACGGTAGCAGAAAAGTGCGGTGGAAAGTGCTTTATAAGCTTATTTGATTTAAACACCTTTTAATATTTGAAATTCATATTTTCCATTCCAAATCTCTTTTAAATCATTTTAATAGATTTATCAAATTTATAGCATATTTTTAATCATTTAAAATATCATTTATAAAGAAATCCATTTTTGGATTTTGAATTGCAAGTTAGAAAATTATTTTGGACATATTTCAGAATCTACGTAATGAAATCTTGATTTTTCTTTCTTCGTTGGACAACTATTATCATTGTGGACCAAAGAATTTTTATTTTCCACAAATCCGACTTATAAATCATTCTCTACATTAGTTTGAAGTTACAGGTCAAAATTTACGAACTAACGCTACGCGACGAGCTCTATTTATACCAATTTTGTGAATTGCTTCGGAACTTGTCCGAAATGCTTCAAATTTGTTCTAAACCTTATTAAACTATTTTATCTTATTTAAAACAATATTTTCATCATTAGAAACTCATTTTTCATTTCATTTCATATTATATTATCATTTTCAATCTTTTTAGATATTTTGAAATCATTAAGAAGCTAAATAATTTCTATGCAAACATTTGTGTGGATTTTATTCTCATTTAATTAACTATGCTTAATAACCATTTCTCTTACCATTTATCAAACCAAGTTATCATTCATATCACAAACATATAATCAACCATAATATCAACCAAGTTATCATCCATTAAATCATCCAACATATAACAAACTTTTCATGTTATTAACTTGAAATATTTTTAGGACTTAGTAACTTAAAACATGAGTACCTACCTTTAACCCAATTGTTCACTTCCGACCAACATTCATATCATCCAACAGTTCACTATTTTTTCAACTTTAACCAACTTTGAAAAGTTCGATAGAGCTTCTGCAGTACTTCAAACTTTCTCCTACTTCCTTGGAATGAAATGGGCGGCACTTCTTTCTCTTTTTCTTGCACCGAACCTTTCTCACTTGCTCCTCCCTCATCCATAGGTTCTTCCTCCTCCTACTCCACCCCTTTCTCCATTATTTCCTCACTTCTTAGATGATAAACCATTTTTTAATGATATGATATAAGTATTTTGGAAAAGTTCGGTGGTGTTTGGAGTTGTTTGATATGATTTTAAGAAAAGTTAGTAAGGAAAGAGAAGAGAAGAAGCCATTAAACAAGTGAAGAAAAGCTTGAAAAAGGAAGAGGAAGAAGTGTAAAAGAAGGTGAAAAAGTGGGTTGGTATTTATAAAAAAAGTTTGAAATAAAATATTATTATGTAAAATGACCAAAATACCCTTTACTTACTTTTTAAGAAACCTTATTTTTCAATACTAACATCACATTTCACATACATTATTTCATTTTCACTTTAGAGGTAAGTAAATAATATAATAATTATATTTGGTTTGATTTGATTATTACTTTTTGCTTTGAAATGACATGTTTGTCTTTTGTGCTTACTTTTTCTTAACAATATTCTAGAATTTTCTAAGTATGTTTAGTAAAAGTAAACTTGATTAGTGAATTAATTAATACTTATACTATTTGAATATATGTTCATACATACGAAAATAATGGTGCGACAACGTTGCAACTATTTTTAACCGACAAAACCTTGATTTTCGACAAAATTTTTTACGGTCATATTTTGACATTTTAGTTAAACTATTTATTTTAGTACACCAAATTTAAAAATAAATTTTAATATTGCTATTTAAAAATATAATCACATATAAGTAAATTAAAATAATTTATTTAACTATTGAAACTTACTTTTCTACAATCAACATTTTGTCACTTTTGTCAATATAGGCAAATGTTACTGTTTTTGTGTATACTTCTCTTTCGAAATCCTATCTAGGATTATTTGAATCATATAACCTTACCTATTTTATATTAAAAATCACTTTAAATAGTATATTTTAAAGTTGTCAAATTTCGGGTCGTTACATTCTCCCCTACTTAAAGGAATTTCATCCTCGAAATTACCCAAAATAAAAGTTTGCTTCAAACATTTATCTTTAAACTTAATTACATATAATACACAGGTCATCCGTATGAAATATCTTATTCGATCTTCTATTCGAATACACAACTTTATTTCTGAACTAGTATCGATCCCATGATCCTCTAGCGTGGACTCTGATCAGGCTTCTAGATCAGAACCTTTGCTTTCCTTGAATAGTGCTCAACTATGATAGAAAACTCAAGTGTCTAACCACAAACCCTAATCAATGTTCGCCCTCAAGAATAGAGTGATAAATCCTTTTTCGGACTAGTGTAAACACCTCAAAGTTTCAAACTCGAATCTTAGATCAAAATTGTGTGAGGAGATGATTTACATATAACTTATGTATTTATTAACTTTAAAAAACTTTTGATAAACGTTTATCTTATAAAGGTGCTTCTTTATATAATCCCTTTAGTTATTTGCTTCCAAATATTTTTATTAAAAGAAAATATTCTAAAGAAACCATTTTTCACTCAAAAGATATTTATCTTTATTATATTTTTTTCCCACAATCCATTAACATAGTATATTTCCTTTAACACTAATATTATTCATGAATCATTCCATAAAACTATTACTTAAGTTTATTACATCTTATACCTTAGGTAAATCAATCATATTTTAAAGACATAAGTCCAAATCCTTAATTAATGCTAGAATATAGAACATATTCCAGGTTATAACTACCTTTTTGAGAAGCAATTATTTTACTTAATAGTTCATGACTTAAATCTATATTTGTATGACATACCTTTACATCTAAAGAGTATATAGGTGACGATACGGATTTTCGCGTTTGAAAATCAACATCCATACTTCACATCGTTCTCGAATACCGCAGATTCGACCGTTCAAATCCGAGTCGCCGGAGCTTATAACACCATTAAATAAACAGCACAACGGAAGAAATAAGTAATACATTGATATACAACATTGATACGATATCTGATACAATAGAGTGATACAATGAATATCAATATACATCAGAGATATGATACAAGAAATATAGCAGCGGAAAAGAAAAAAATAGATAACACCAGCAGCGGAACAAATAACTCCAAGATGGTCTTCAAGAGAGAACTCTAGCTGCAGCAGCAGAACAAACTCCCAATAACGATGCACAAAGATAAGCAAGTGCAGTCCACATCCAAAGAATGAACTAGCTCCAGATAATCTACTGAACCTAACTATCTGAAAAACCTAACTCTAGACTGCCCGTGTGGAAAAAAATTCGGGCACCCAGAGTTTAGGAAAGGAACAATAAACTCCAGGTCAGTCGTGGGACTGGTATGAGTAGCAAAAAGAGTTTATCTTTAAAAACAAACAACAGGAAAATTTTAAAGTCAATTCACAATGCTTTTTGTAAAATGTAATTACCATAAGGCCTCCCGCCACACACACAATGCAAACGCAGAATTGGAGGAGATTTCTCCTTATGACAGTCAAACATGCTTGATTCACAGATTCTTTGCAATATTATTACTATAAGTGCGAAGTGCAGGAAAACATTTCAAAAATATAATATTAATCCTAGCCAGCATAGACATTCCGAACGATGCCTACTATAGCTACCATCTAAACAGTGGTGACCACCATAAGTAAATGGCAGGTTCTACAACTGAAAACGTACAAGGCTCGTATTGTTCCTTTGGATTTCCAACAAATGGTCGGGCCAAGGAACTTCCCATTGCCACATGGGTACGCCTCTGGAGAGACTCCTCGAGAACCTAACCGGATCTCTGCCAACACAAGGCCGGGTTACCTCTGAACTAGGTAACTACTGACACGAGTATGCCTCCCCCAGTCGTAACCAACTTTTATTCTGGGATCCCGACAACCAATAACAACAAAGTAATAAATTACAGTAACCACATAGGTTAAATATCTGGGATCCATACCATGATACCACCTCTATCCAGAAGGAAATGAACATACCCTCACGGGGCGCTATCCCCAAATAACCTTGTTGTATTCTTCCTGTTTTGACCATAACCGGGTTGTGAGGTTCGACGAAGTCTCATCCACAACGCTACGCATTTCACAAAAGCCAAGCTTTGATCAACAAATGATCAGCAGTACTTAGCATGCCACATTACCAAATTAGGAATATATTACGGATAACCTTCAACTACATAACCTCTGAGCTCGTACGTCTCAGAGAAGGGTGTTAAGCTAAGAGAATAAATTCTCCGCCACCAACAGATATGTATTTGAAAGAAATATGCTTTATATCTCAAAATGTAATGTCAGACATACAATCCATACAAGTCTGTTCTGGGTTCGAACAGAACCGAAGGCACTTCCGAATAAGTCCTTGCAATCCGGGTATTCAAAATCCCGATCGGACTTCCCATCACTTAGGGAATCTCTATACCATAGCTACTCAGTGCAGAGACAATCGATAGGTCATCCTATCGCTCTCGCAAATACCTGGTCTTCACCACCGGTCTTCAAATGCTATCCAGAACGACGTATCATTATTCGAAATGGGTTATATGACACAAAGTCCTCTCCCGGATAAACCGAATAATGAGCGCAATGTTTTAAAACATATGGATATGGGATTTCAATTAAGTCACAACTTAATGATTCAAATTTTATTTCAAATGGTTTAAACCGATTACCATTTCAAATCTTTTAAACAAAAAGATTTATTTCACAAAGTTCACCGAGTTTCACAAAGATTGATTCCCGGATTTCAAAACAATTCCATTTCAATTGGATTAATTCATTAAATCTTTAAATCAAAGATTTGTCTCATAGCTTTCAAATCGTTCCCAAATATTCACTTTCAAAATTCGTTTCCAAATATTCCTCTATAACTTGGAAAACTATTTCAGTTTAAACTTGAAATCCCTTTAATACAATTTGAAATTCATTTCTCCTATGAAAGCTTTTTATCATTTAGAAACAACAATTTTATTTCGGAAAAACCCGATTTCATTTATACAAGTTACAATCTTTGGATTGATTCAAATTCCCAAAAACAATACTTTAAAAATGGTTTAACTCATATATAACTAATATAACATCTTTAATCCCTAATTCATACAATTCAATTTCAAATCTTGAATTTAAGTTTAAATCAAATTATTTAAACTTCAAACTTTATCAAGTTATTCAAAAATAAATTTCATCTTTGGAATTCCATTTCAAAAGCTTTTCACACTAAACCCAATCCATTTCCAAAACATTTGAATTCAAATTGTCTATTTAAAAACCACTTCAAAAATCTGGACTTAATCGATTTCCTCGTGAAATCCATATTTGTGTGTGTATAAGTGTGGTCCAGGGGTTTAACATAATAGTGCACAACATCAATCATCACAGAGATATTAATATTGATAAGCGATATAATCCATAACGCTTATCTTCATGCACAGTTTCACAGATAAAATAAAATTTATCAATCACAAAGATTCATCATTGTAATTCGATGTGGGTTTCGAATAACCAACTGGAACCCGACTCCCTGTCGCATCGAAATTCAAATGCCGTTTATGGGCAAATAGGGTTTTCACATACACATAGAAACAAATCACAATCACAGTTCAGCACGTAGCAATTCACATTACATAGCGACACAATCACATATCAGAAGTATCAATCCAGTACACGATATTTGATAATTAAGAGAAATTAATCAAATTAAACTCAATTAATCACAAATTTAAACTATTTAATTTAATTAATCATTCTTAATCAATTACTAAATCTTAGTTGATTTAATTAATTACTCTTAATCATTAATTAATAACTTTAATTTTTAATTTATAAAACTTAATTATTCGTTTATGAATCACTAATTGCTTAACTAATCAATTATTAATTCGTAATTAAATTACTTAATTACTTAACTACTAATCATTAATTTATTAACTTTAAGCAGTTAATTATAAATTTATTGATCACTTAAGCATTGATTAATTCAAACTCTAATTACAATTAAAATGTAATTATTCTTAATTACCCTCCAAAATAATTAATTGATATTAATTATTCATCTTAAAAATCTTCTTTAAACTTTAAAACTAAAATTTATTACCAACTACAAAACTTAAATGTTAATCAGTTTTATACTTAACTTGAATTTATTCCTTAATTAAAATAACAATTTAGAGTTAAATTAAGTATTAACTAAAATAATTAAAACGTGTATTAAAGTCTTAATTCAATTTACTAAACCTTTATTAAATTGTCAGTGCTTAAAACTTGATGAAACACAATTTATTTTATAATATTGCAGTTTGAAAGAGAACAGCCCGAGAACTCCCCTGATTAACTCGAGTAACCACTCAAGTTCCTACCATCTTCCCCCGGGACATTCTCTCGTCCTTGACATATTTCTTCTTCTTCCTTTTTTTTCTTTCCAGTTAGTTTAAGTTTAAAATTAACTTAAGTTTCCAAACAAAAACACAGGAAGTACCCTCGCGTTCACGAGTTCTGCACCGAAGCACGCATGCATTTTCTCGAGTGTTGACTCGAGTCATTCACCCACTTGCTCCGAGTCATCTCACTCCCTCTCGTACTCTTCTTCTTCCCCCTTTCTTTTTTTTCTTTTTCTTACAGTAAATTAAATTAAGTTTAAAACGAAGGCATCAGATAATCCAAATCGCGTTGTTCACCACCATCGAACTTGACACAGCGACAACGTGCACGTGCACGCAGGATTTCGACGGCTCCGACGATTGCCATGAACCCCAACACATCACAAATGTCCCCTTCAAGCACCACGATCCCTCCAGTCCCTACGATCTAACCAAAATTCGAAATATACCCTCTTTATTTTAACCTGAAAACCAGTCATTGAAGGAAAACCCATCATAGCCATTGCCTCGAGTCACCCGCGACCACGAAATTTTGGTCAAAGCACCACTGATCATCCACGTGTCATTTACCATCGGTCCGATAATTTCTAGTCCATTGTCGACGATGCGGTTGCATCTGGAACCACCGCGGCCCAAAAACAACTCTAAACCCTAGTTTGATCTCGTGCAATCATTATTTGCAATAGAAAAATTATTTAACATTTTTCCTAACTCCATTGATAACCAAGCAAGCTTCAAAAACAATTTCATTGTTCAAAGATTCTTCGATTATCGGGAATCGATTGAAAAGCATAATTTGTTCAAGTATGAACTGCACCAGAGATACTAAATTAAAAATCATCATATTAAGTTTAAAAATCCTATCTTTGTATGCTTATTCAATTTATAAAATCAAATCCATAGTTTAAATTACTTGAATAAATCACATGATTTCTTACGTGACTGTAAAATGAGTTAAAGTGTCAAGTTCTTGCATTTTTAAGCTAAAAAGAATCTGGACCATGGTTTAACTTTAAACAAAATTATTTTGTTTAAAAATCTTAAATTAAAGATGTTTATATGAAAATTTATAAAATTTTCCTTATTTATGTTTACTCTGTAAACCTGGGACAACATATCTGCCTATAACAAAACATACACACTGTTCTTGCCATGACTACATATACAAACAAGCATACACAAACACTTATTGATCATCGCAGATAACAGAGTCAAAGAATTAGTTTGAAAATTAAAGTTTGCTCACTTGTAAGATGAAGAACAGAGGACCCTTCTTGTTTGCAACTGCAGATTGATTTTTTTCTTAAATCCTGTTTTGAGTTTTATAGATGGTATTACTTTAGGTTTACTCAGTTTCGAATGAACAACTGAGATGAAGATGTTGATATATAGAAAGAGGTGTACAGTGTGTTAAAATGTTGTTTGTACAACCAAAGATTTTCTTACTTTACTTTTCCTTTTTTTTGATATGGTGGCTGCTGAATCTTGCTTTTGTGCTAGCATTAATTTCCATTGTACAAATCTATACTTATTTAATTTGTTCATACTTGATTATGTATCTTCTTGTCTCGGCTGATAATTTTTCTTTGCTATGCTAGAGATGTAAACATTAAATGCATATGCACCCTATTCTTTCAAGTCTACACTTATTTAATTTTGCTTGTACATGAATACATATATATATATATATATATATATATATATATATATTTGCTATCTTCTTTATAAGTTCACATACTTATATTACTTATCCTATTTTGTTTGTATTTCTTCTTTTGTCTTTTACTTTGAAATATGCATGAGTTCTATGATGTTAGATTTTAGTTAATGTATTCACTTATATTTTACAAAGTTCATGAATATGTTGTTTGATTTTATATGTGTGTACTTGTATTATTACATCACTATATAATTTATCTCATATAGATTCATTTCATATTTTTACATAACTATTAATTTATTTGAGAAATCTATTTAACATATACAAAAAATTTATTTCCTTTTAAAGTTCAACTATCTAATTCCTAGATATCTGTCAAAATATAGAAAGGATGTCAGTCAAATAGGTTCTCATTCCTAGATATCTATCAAAATATAGAAAGGATGTCAGTCATTTGAGTGAAGAAGGCCCAAGTGTGATGGGAATGTTGATCAAAAAAGCAGACAACCAAACAGCTAGAAACCGTCGATGCCCTTAGGTCACCAAACGAACAAAAATATTCTCTCTTGAAGTAATTCCTCTTATTATGGACCCCTAAACAACCTTGCAGTAGTTGAAGGCCTTGACTATTAATAGTGAAGGAGACTCCCATCTCCTTTTGAAGCTAGCTAGTTAGTAAGATCTTTGAAAGTGGGCGAGCGTTCCAAGTGCATCATGAATATGGTATAAAGAGAGCTCAACTAGGCACAACTATTTGGGTGAAATTGGGTGGAGCCAACCCGAGCTATTGAAAAATGAATTTTAGGAATTCCTTAAAAGCGGGCATGGCTCTAGGGAGGGATATGTATATGTTGCATGCGACGTAGAAAACCAAGGTAAGGAGAGCCTTTTCATGAGGTTAGGGAAGAAGGATTTACTTTTCCGGGATCACATGCTTGAAGCAGATTAATCTAAAAATTTTAGTAGACAACCTAGAGGCATTTTGATTTGGAGCCTTATCCAAGATCTATAGGATTGACCGATCCCCTTCAGTGGGGTAGGGCCATGATGTTGAGACGCTGAAGCAACTTGAAGAAAGAGTTCTCTAGTAACAGAATGCCCAGCTCTTAATTGAGTAGATGTATACACCATGGAAAATGATGAACCAGCTTCCGAATAGTAGAAGGGTTTGTACCAATGCGAAGACAAGAAGATCATCAATGGCTGGCCATTTTATACTGAAAAACTTGATGACAAATGTGATCATGTATGTTTTATCTTGCTGTTTTTGTAACGAATTGGATTTTTGTCCCTCAAAAATTGACACTAACACATCCTCGATATTCACATGCCGCAAATCCAAGTATTGGAAATCCGATTAGTCAGGGTAAAAAGAAAATAAGATAGAATAAAAAATAGAATCTCACACGAACGAAATAACATATATTATTAATTACAAAAATCTTTTATAGCGGAAAATTTTGTTAAAAAAGTCATATACCAGAGTCTAACCTAGATTTAGCCTGGACAGTTTATAAATCATCTATCCATACAAATGCTGACAACAAGAAAACAAAATGCAATAAATGCATCCGGTAATAGAATACGTCCATACATAGATGACTCTCCAACTCTCCTTTGTAAACTCCATGCCTCTTTATCTAAACCTGAAACTACTCGGATCTAACACGAGTATTAAAAATGCTCGGATCAAGCTTGATAAATCACCTTGAGATACTCGATTTATAAATTGATGCCAATTTAAAACCTTTGAAAAGAAGGGTATCTCATAAAACCGCACCCACACATAAATACAAATGGGTTTTTGCCTTATGGTAAACAAATCACTTTTATATCAAAATAATTTGATATTATCTTTAACGACATTCCTTTGAAAACACTTTTCACATAACATAAAAATAGCCGAAACTATTACCCAAATAAAATTTTATGGCATACTAGCTTCTACAAACAAAACCATAAAGGTTTGTATTAGAACTGGATTTGCAACATGATAGAGAACCAGTGGCCTTACCTCGGTGGAATAATAACTGTATCCAACGGCCACTCATGCAAGGACTCAGATGTCATTATCCAATTACAACTCCGATGGATCAGAATACTCAACAGCCACTCATCCAAGGAATCAGATGTCGTTGTATCTGGCCATAAGGTTGAGCATCCAGAATCCATTGGACTCCCTCATACTTGCTTGAAATATGTGCAACTGACCACATAGTTTCTCATATCATTCTAGGGATGTGAGGCTCCTGAGGCTACGCCCCATAAAGCCACGCTTTGCTTTTCACAAAGCCATGCTTTGATCATCACATGTTCCACTTAGAATGCCAAAGTGGCATTCATAATGTACAACCTCTGAGCTTATATATCTTAGAGAAGGGTGTTAAGCTAAGAGAAATTGCCTTCTCCATCACCAAACAGATGTACGTTTGTAAATGTCAACGTTTGTGATCTCAAAAATGCAATGTCAGACATTCACTGATACAAGTTCATTCTCGGACTAAACGAAATCGAAGGCACTAATCCTACTGTATACTATCGGGATATCCTTATGATTAGTAGTGATTAGTCCTTGTGATCAAATATTTTCATAATAAAGCAATACTGCCACCATAAATATATGATATGGTAAATTTCACCCTAAGAAACTAGTGGCAAGCAGCCCTTCATGATGAAGATCTCCGCCTTCAAAAATCATCATCTTCATCAGGTCTTCACTTTCGGACGTATAAACTGGTTCGAAGTGGTTTTCAATAAGGGTTACCCAAATCCAACTTCTGTTCCTCTGAACCAATCGTCGATTAATAAGACGTCAAATTCATATGTGATTATCATTCATCATTCAATTTAATTCATCTTTTTATTCATTCATAAACATCTCAGAGAGACATGTTATTTTAAATTATTCCATTTATCTTCTTAATAGTATATGGAATCATTAGGCCTCATTTATCAAATCCTTTTGGTTAATTAAAGCTTTTCTAAATCTTGGAATAATTCCAAACCATTTCACCTTTTATTTAGAAAAAAATCCAAATCATTTTTAAATTTCACTTTGGAAAACATTATTGAGTAAAAAGGATCATGGAAATTATACTAATTCCACACAATATCAAATTCCCTATATCCATCGAATAACGGTGAAATCACCTTTTAAATTCATACAGATAGTAAGGATTCCCTCCTTGGAATTTAATACCAAGTATAAGAGATCATATATATGAATCCAAATTATTTAAATTTGAAAAATATATCTTATATACTTTGTGAAATTTTGATCCGAGTAAATCAAATTTACTTTCCCCTCCATCGGGCCAGTCCGGCTAACTGGGGAAGGCAGGCAACTGGTTTTCCAAATCCAAGCCTAGAGGTTACTTCTCTGTCACCCATAAGGTGCCAAGCTATTTGATCGACTCTAAGTAATTTAGCATACTTAATTAACTTTTGATTATTTTAGAGCATTCGGGCTTTCCCTTCGATCTGTTCCATTCCTCGGTTGGATTTCCTATGGCACTCACAAATGGAACAAATATAGCAATCATTTTCGCATATTTGGTTTTAAACAGCATAACCATCTTTTAGTTACTTAATTATTTGTTTGAAAAGGTTCACAAAAGAATCTGCAAAGAATACTCATGTTAAAACCATTTTTTGCAAAAGTAATTAAAAAGTGCTGTGAAAAAGTGTTGCAAATAGTATTTTAAAAGCTATATTAATCAAAATAACTTATTTGTCATTTGGAAATTCATTTATATAACTCAGTTCTATTTTAAAACATTTTAAAAGATTTATAGAATTTATTCCACATTTTAAAAGAATTTAAAAATATCATTTTAAAGGATTCCTTTATCGATTCCAAACAACAAAACCGTGATTATTTTGAAAACTTGTTTTGGACTTATTTAAATATATACAACATGAAATCTTGACTTTCTTTCTTCATTTGAAAATTAAGGATATAATAGTGTAGCAAATTCGTATCTCAAAGAATTTCGAGCTGTATTCCATTATATATATTCGTTTGACTTTTGTGGCTTGAAATCGCAAGCTACTGTTATGCGACGCGCCTAGTTTTGACTTGTTTTTTTCAATTTCTTTTCAAAATTCATGGAAAAACTCTTAAATGTTTGTAAAGCATTTATAAATCATTTAAAACTCATTTAAACAAATACATTCATATTTCAAACCCATTTTCCGTTCCATTTCATACTATAGTACTATATTATTATAATATTCATTTCAACTCTTTTTAGATATTTAAAACCATTAATAGGCAAAAAAAAACTTCATACACATATTATATATGGATTAAATCTCCATTTAATTAATTATTGCGAATTATAACTATTTCACTTATCATTTATCAAACCAAGTTATCGACCATATCACAACCATATAGTCGATCATAATATCAACCAAGTTATCATCCAATATCAACCCATATTCAACGTATTAATCTCTAATTTAAAATTTCTATCATAACTTTAAGTTTTATTTAAATAAAACTAAGGTTGAGTACTCACTTATGGCTCCACTCCACCAATCTTTTTCTTAGACTTCTCTTTTGATTCAGGCGGCACTTCTTCCTCTTTTTCTTGCTCCAAAACTTGTCGAACTCCTCCTCCTTCTTCTTATATGGCTCTGCCTAAGCTATGGTATGCACGGCCTTGCTTCTTTTGGGTATGGTGCTCTTCACATTGATGGAGAATGGGGAGGTCATGAGCAATAGACTGGCGGAGGAGGCGTTTGGCTAGTTTTTGAGGTGGTTTGACTTTGTATATATAAGTATATAAATTTATTTCATTTTTCACTAATATTTTTTCATAAATTTCCTAAGTGGGAAGCCATGGAAAAGCTTGAGAAAAAAGAAGATGGAGGTGAAAATTTGTGTGAAAGAAAGTGAGGATGGAGTGGGCTATTTATAGGAAGAGATGTAGAAAATATCTTCACTTACATCACCTTTCATATGCTTGCCTACATCACCACCCCTACACCATCCTTGCGCCTCTCTCCTCCCTCATCATGACCTCGGCCACGTGCTCCACCCATGTGCCACCATCAACTCACATTCCCTCATGTCCTATGCATTGACTTTTGCCTAACTGAAGGGTGAAGTTTCTAAAATACATAATATATTTTCATGTTTTTACTTAAGCAAATATGTATGTACATGGTAAATATGTATATTTACCTTTCTAGATTTTTTATATTTATATATATGTTAATATATGCATATGTATATATGTCTTCAAGTCACATAAACAACGTTATGCAACTTATATACATCAAACCGTTATGTATTTTGATTCCAATTCCCGGTCATATTTTCACTTATTAGTTAATTTGCACATACTCATAACAAGGCTTGAAAATAATATTTCTATTTTTATTAATGAATTAAAAATATAACATTTGAATTATAAAATCATATAAATCAATATTAACTGATTGGTTGCTAAAATTTTTGTTATTCGATAAAGCGCTTATGAGTTTTCTTATATTTTCAAACTTTTAGAATATATTTTTACAAAACTGTTATATGTGACTTATTATTGCTTTATAACTAATTAAAATGAGTTATTATCATTTAAAAAAATTATTTGAATAATTATTAGTTATTAAATCATTAAATCTCTATTTAAAAATCATAAATCAATTAATAAATGATATTATAGATGATGTCATAAATTAATTTTACTTTCAAAAATAAACTAAATAATTTTATTACATATTCATACTTATGTATAAAATTAAGTGTAAGTATCCAAAGTCGTGCGCTATCATTTTGGTTAAAAACAGTCAATAAAACGATTTTTGGTTAAATATTGATATTTCCAAAGTCAATGTTTTGTAAATACTTTTATATAATTATCATTGTTCAAAACTCTATAACATGTTTTATAATACCTTGTATTGGAATATTATAAAAATAAATATAATATGTCAAATTGATGAATTTGCGGGTCGTTATAGACCTCCCTCCTTAAAAGAATTTTCTCCTCGTAGTTACAACGCAAAACCTAAAATTTTTGTTCAATTTTTTTTATACTTACCCCCGTACAATATATATAGGTCATTCGTATGCAATATTCGGGTTCGATCTATTATTCAAATTCACAACTTTACTTGTGGCGTAATATTAAATTCCCCGATTCTCAAGTGCGGACTTTGATTAGGCTTCCTGCTCAAAAAACTTCGTTCTCCTTACATAGCTCCCAACTATGATAGAGAATGCAAGTACCCAACCATAAACTCTCATCAATGTTCGTTGTTAAGAATCAAGTGATAAATCTTTATTTAGACCGTTGTAAACACCTTAAAGTTCCGTACTCGAATCTTAGATTAAAATCGTGTGACGAAATGATCTACTTACAACTTATTTTATATTTTAAAATCTTTATGAAAACATCTCATAAAATTTTTAATTTTCATTTATATAACTTTTGTAATCCCTTTATTTCTTAAAAAATATTTATACATAGAATGTTTCTATCTCTTTTCCAAAAGAACCATTTATCTTTTATTTGGAATATATTACTAATTTTTTTATCTCAAACATCTTTTGAAATTTCCTTTTAATACGTCTCATTATAAATTTAATTCCAAATTTATTTTATATTACATAACTTTTCCTTTTATACCTTTTCAAAAAATTAGGATATGAATTCTCAAATCCAACTTTCTCAAACATCATTTTATTTCTGCTAATTACACTTTATTTTATAAAATATACCTTTATAAAATATGTTCTTAAATAATTTTTTAATTTAAACACTTTTTATAAAGACACTTCTTTATATTATATAATCTTTATATTTCAAAATATCTTATTTAATTTGATCGGATATAAGATAGAAGAAGTGCTTCGAGAGGATAATCCATAGAGAAGTTTATTAATTAACATCATATTTGTACATCCATTCCTAGCTTGTATTACAAATTTTTAGAGATAACTCCCTAGGAAATATAGCCTATCACTCACCACCATCATATATAGATATTTGAACAGCTATAGATACCGTTCTTAGACTCCCTCTAAGGTAGGCGGTGCTTTACTTTGGGGCTTAAGTCAACCAACCTATCCTTTGGACAGCCCCTCTCTGGGTGCCCAAATTCATAACAACGACTGCAAGCCTATGAAATTATTGTTGTCTAAATGGCACGTACCTTAGCTAGCCTTCTCCTTTCTTTAAATGACAACCTTTGACTATATGTCCTAATTCCTTGTAGCGGTAACAACTCCTTTCTTTTCCTGTTGGGACTTTGGGTTTCTTCTTCGTTCTTTAGCACTTATGTATAAAATGTCCTTTCTTTTTGAACATGAAACAAACTATATCATCTCGAAAAGGTTTCTTTTTCTTCCTTTTTATCCTGTCTGTGCACAGGACTCATAACATCCTTCTTTTAGACATCTAAAATAGTAGATGCTAACAAATCGTCCCAGTTTTGCATTTTCTTCTACTTCATTTTGTGCACATATTCTACATGCCATCTTTGGAGTCAACCAAAACTCATTACCCGACATATGAGAAGTCATCCCGACCCTATATGATATACTAAAACACTGTCAGAAGTTTCATACCATTTTATTTCTTGACTTAAAATCTTTTTATCAAAATAACTAGATTTAACTTGTTCGGATTTGAACATTCCTTGATCATATAATGATAAGGAGAATATTTTACCAAATGCTCGATACCATTTGCCCAAGCCAACATATGATCAATACTTAGAAGATTATTTCAATCATTTCTAATTGAATTAAGACTTATTCAATGAACCTCCAAAGGGAATGTATCTTATAAATTTCCAAATCACCAAAATATCTATATTCTTTTTGAATATAAAATATATCCTTTTACAACAGTGTGTCGATTCTCCTTGTTCAACTGTTTAGGAATCCCTATCGATTACATGGAGCTCTTCATGCACCGACCAATATTCATAACTACCCAACATATGAAGTAACACAAAATATTTTTATATTCACTAACAAATATGTGCTCATATATATAATACTTTCAAACTCATTCTAGGGTGTTACTAGCCCTATCTCTAATGAGTTGCTCATTCTAGGGTATTACAAACCCATCTGTAATGAGTCTGACCCCACTAAAGCCTAGGTGTTTGCTTAACCTAAGCTCTGATACCAAATGTAACGAATGGTATTTTTGACCCTTAAAAATCGACACCAATATATGCTCGGTATTCAAATGCCACAAATCTAAGTTCCGGGAACCCGATCATTAAGGATAAAAAGAAAATAAAATGGAATAAATAGAAATAGAACCTAGCACGTATGGAATAACAGATATTCTTAATCACAAAAATCTTATATAGCGAAAAAAGCATATACTAGATTCTAACTTAGATTCATCCTAGACAGATTATAAATCACCAATCCTTACAAATGCTGAAAACAAGGAAGAAAAATGCAGTAGATGCAGTGGGTAATAGAATACATCCATACATAGATGAAACTCTCTAACTCTCCTCTGAAAAATCCAAGCATCTTAAGCTAAATCGAAACAATTCAGATATGATTCGAGTATTAATGTAATATCCCGGAATTTCCAGGAATTTAAAATGTGACAATCTCTTAAGTTCAATTATTTTTAATTTATAAAATGGTTATTTTCCAAAAATAAATAACCAAGTAATAATAATGTTTTAATTATGGATATAAATTGGTTTTATAATAAGATTATTATTTTATTGTATAAATAAATTCTAATTTGGCTTATTGTTTTCAAATTGATAAGTGTGTTTAAAATATATTTATATCTGTGTATTTTTAATTAATTTTAAAATAGGATAGATTATTTGTAAATAAAAATGAGCTTATCTAAAAATAGATATTATATTTATTTAAATTTATTTTAGATTTGGATTTTTAAATTTGACTTTGAATTGAATATAAATTTGAATTCAAGGAATATACATACATCTTAAAATAGAATAGTAATATAGTTTGGTTTTAAATTATATAGATAATGTTTGTAATTAAAATAAGATTTGTTTTATATTTTTCTTTTTATAGAAATTTATATATGGAAATTTGGATTTGTATTTATTTAATAAAAATAAATACAAAGCTTTTGAAATAGCATTTTTTTTTAAAAGAGTTTGCAATATGTATATAATTTTATTTAAATTATATTTGGTTTCATTTCTTTTTAAAGATTGTATTCAATATAAATTTAGCAAACATTTATAAATATATAAATATATTAGTTAATTAGGAATTTAATTAGAAAAGTATTTTTAAACTATGAAAAACATATTAGTTAATTAGAAAATTTATTTAAAAATCTTTTAAATTTCTTTTAGAATTAAAATAAACTCAATCTGTCAAGTGTTAAGTTAGGAATCATTTAAATAACAAGTGTTAAACATTTAAATTAAGATTAAGATAAGTGTCCATTATTTTTAATTTTCTTTTAATTTAATAAATCTGAAAATTTCTATTTAAACACCATCACTTCTCACTTTCTTTTTCTTTAAACTTTTGTTCATTTCTAAGAGAAACAAGAAATATTCATGCAAATCTTCACTCAACATCCAAAAACCAGAAAATCTTCAAATTAATCCTCAAACAATTCCACAAACAAAAACCTGAAAATTTCCTCTAATCAAATCTGCAAGATTTTTTTCCTGCAATCATCCTTTAAAAGTGCATGCCTGCAAAATCAATTCCTCAAATTCAAACATCAATCTATGTTTACCCAAAACCTGAAAACATCCCAGTTTAAATCCAAATTTGCAAAATGTTTTCAACAGTTTGATGCAAGTCTTCAATCCCATGTCTGCCTCATCTTCAAATGCATGCAAGTATGAATCTGGTTCAAAGGCTTCTCTATTTAAAAAGAGGCTTCATCATCAAGTTCAGATTAATTTTTGCAAGCTTTCAAAATGCAATATCTGTTGAAAACAAATTCAGTTTCAAAGCTCCAGCTTTTCAAGCTCTCACCCACAGAGTTATACTGACGTATAGCCCTTACACCTCGAGTCTTCACTCGCTCCACTTGGATAAACGACCTAACGTTTAATTGGAATCGATGTGGTTTTCGGATATCCAAATTGATTTTGTTCTCTGCATTTCTTTCAAAGGTGAGTAAACATTTAAGTTTAAAACTTAAGTACATGATAGTAGTTGCATGTAAATTGCTATGTTGAAGTGCTTTACATATGTTTATATATACAAGGGTAAATGTTGTGTGAATGTTTCTGATTTAAACCGTGCATGTTGATAGCTCTGTTCCAGGTATTGATGTTACCCATCAGAACAAAAAAATTCACATCTTTTTATCTAATCACTGTTAACACTTAGATTAAAAACAAAATAGTTTAGTTTTAACAAAATCTAAGTACTAAAAATATAAACAAGCATGAAAGTGATGAAATACACTTGTATTTGGAAATACCAGCAGGAATCCTTTAAAACTTGTAAAAATCAGATGTTATATTTCACTGATTCAAGTTTATGTCTGGAATAAATTATGGAAAATAAGATTTTTAAAACAAATATCATAATTTTAAAGATTGTATTGAGAGAGGAATTGGGTTTTTTTGGAAATTGGGTTTTTGTCAAATTCAGTTGATTTATGAATCTGGGGTGCTCGGGATTCATCGGGAAGTTAGGGGTTGGATTGGAGAGTAAGGTAAAAATGGTTGAAGGGATGTTAATCTGCTGTGAAGTTTGAATTTGCTCGAGATTTGTTTTAAACCTAGTTTTGGTTCTTGCTGTAAATTGAACTACTGCATCTTCTTCTCTGCATCGAGCTTGAAGGAAATTTGGGAAAAGGAAGTGTGGTGGGTCAGCAAGCCATGGCCGGAGTTGTGGCGATTATAGTTGATCGGTGGCGTGGGTTCAGGGGATTTCCTGATGATGGTTTGGGTTCAATTCACCCTGAGGAGCTCGATTTTGAATCGAGGCAAGAAGTGATGATCTGTTGGTCGTAGGAGCTTGTAGGATGGAAGAGGGACTTGGCGGTGGGTTCGTCGTTGACCGGAGGTGGTTCCGGCACTGGTACAGGTGCACGAGAGGGTTGAGTGTATCTGTGGGCTTTGTTTTGGGTTCACATGCTTTTCTCGAGTAGGACTCGGGATATAAGGAAGATGGCTTGAGGGAATGCTCGCATATTCTTAGTTGTGACTCGCGTTATTTCTGGGGTCTTGTGTGTACAGGGTTAAACTGTTAAGTTTAACAATTTTAAATTTTTTTGAATAAAATAGTTTTTGAAACTTAAAAGTCAGATTTGTTTAAAGAAGAAAAGATAGTATATTTGTTTCTTGGTTCAAGTATTAATGGGTTTAACCCAAATGGAACATTTAACTAGATTTTAAATTTTAAATAAAGTAAGTTTTTAAATTTTAAATAATTAAGCTAAATTTATTTCTAGAAATTTATTTCTTTAAATTGATTTGTTTTTATAAATGAATTTGTATGTATGGATTTAATTGTTTTAAGTTAAAAACCTAAATGTTATTTTCAAAACATATTTTGAAAATATAAAAGGGAATTTCAAGGAAATGATTTTTGAAATTAGTTAGCGAATAATGATTTATTAATTAACAAATAAGTTTTAAATAATTGATTAACTAAGAAATTGTTAATTAATAATTAAAGAAAGTAATTAATGATTACATTATATTTAAACTAATAAATGAATTAAGTTAGGTAAAGATTTCAAGGTTAATCTAAAATAATGTTTTATCTTAAATAATAATTAAGTGTTAATGAATAATAATTAACTAAGTTGAATAAGAATTTTAAGTTTAGTTAATTAATTTAATTATTATTTAAAGGGGTTAATTAATTAATTAATACTTAATAAAGGTTTTATTAAGTAATAAATTGGGTTTTCTTAATTAATAATTAGAAGGATTATTAAGAATTAATTAACTATTATTAAAGGTTAATTAATTATAATTAAGGATTAATTGATAAATTATATTTATGAATTAATTAATTTGTGAATTAAGATTGTTAATTAATAATTAAGTTTATTAATTAATGATTAAGAGATAATTAATTGGTTAATTAAGGTTAATTAATTAATTATAAAAAGTAATTAGTGATTGATTACTTTGTATTAAAGGGTTGATTAATAATTAAGGCTTATTAATTAATAGCTGAAGATAATTAATCTGTAAATTGAAGATTAATTTGGTTTTAGAGTAATTGACACAGTGGATATACCAAAAATGGATGAAACGGTGAAAAGTTGAATCGATGGATTGATAATACCCAAGTGCCCAAATCAGTTGATCTCAAGGATACCGCGAATCGGCTTTAAATCCGTTGATTCGAGCGCACTCGAATAACCGAAAATGGAGAAAGGAGATAACACTCAACTTCCAATTTTAAAGAGGCACAAAGCACTCAAACAAAAGTTTATTTAAAATCAGCCACCTTTACAAATGACCCAACACCCCTATTTATAGGAGCTTACAACACAGCGTACACGACTCAGCAATTTACATCAACATACGACTTAAGAAACAATCAACAACATACGGGTTACGATTCTTCACGTCCTACCAACACTGCGACCTAACAAACAACATACGCCTTTACAACACAACAGCTTGAGCGAAAAAAGGATCTTGCTCGTTTGCGACCTAAGCTTCGGGTAAGCTTCAGCGACATAAGCTTCATGACGGACCTCGCGACATAAGGAACTTGCGAGTTAACCACTTGAACATCTTAAGAAGAAACGGCATAAGACAGAACATCTGGAGCGACATAAGAAAGAACTTGAGCGACCTAAGAATCAGAGCAACATAAGAAACATGAAAACCTCACGACATATGGAGCTGCGACCTAACCACTCAAATGTCATGAGAAGAAGCGGCATAAGGAAGAACATCTTCAGCATCATAAAAATTCTGTTCGTTCGCGACCTAAACTGGGCCGACCTAAGACTTAGGGCATAATCTGTGATCATGGTGTGCTGTGAGTTAGGTCACGTCTCAGTAGGTCGTGACTTGTTAATGAGCGACCTACCGCATAGCTCGCTTAACTTGCTGGCGAAGCTAGTTAGGTCGCTGCGCTTTAACTCGTTAGGGTGCTGCACTGTAACAGGCGGACATATCTTGCAAGGTCGTAGACCACTAGGTCGCTGGCGACTTAAAGCATGCGCTGCATCATCCTCCCCTGGTTGAAAGAAATTTGTCCCCGAATTTACACTTTCCTCTTCTTCAATAAGCTTGTCTTCATGATACGGAATCAAATGTTTGACGTTGAAAACGTCAGCAGTATGAATATGATCCGGTAATCTTAACCGATAAGCATTATCATTGATCTTCTTCAAGATTTCTTTTGGACCAATCTTTCATGCTTTCAATTTGTTGTAAGTTCCAACTGGGAAGCGATCATTCGTCAATACTGCGTAAACAAAATCACCTTCTTTGAAATCCATAATCCTTCGCTTCTTATCCGCCAGTTGCTTGTACTTCTCATTTGACTTAAGCAGTCGTTCATGAACAGTCCTGTGACATTCCTGCAACTCATTCACGAAATCACAATCTCGTTTAACAACCCCTTTCTGATGTGGAATTATCGATAAATCTGACAGTCCCTTCAGAATTGCTGAATATACTACTTGAAATGGACTGATTCCAGTACTTCGATTAACTGCATGATTATGTGCGAATTTTGCCTGACACAATTTCACATCGCAGCTCTTCAAATTATCCTTCACAAGACATCTCGATAAGTTTCCCAAAGATCTGTTCACTACTTCCGTTTGTCCATCAGATTGTGGATGATAAGCGCTACTAAAATTCAGCTTAGTCCCAACCATCTTCCACAGACTCAACCAAAAATGACTTAGAAATCGAGTATCCCGATCATAAACAATGGTCGCGGGTAGTCCATGTAGTCGATAAACCTCTTTAAAGAACAATTGAGCAACACGGACTACATCGGCGGTCTTTTTACAAACTATAAAATGTGCCATCTTCGAAAATCTATCCACCACAACATATATAGAATTGTTTCCTCGTTGAGTTCTTGGCAAACCCAAAACAAAGTCCGTGCTAATATCAACCCATGGTATAGTAGGCACGGGCAATGGCATATATAATCCTGCATTCGTAGATGTCCCTTTGGAAACTTGACATATGTGACATCTCTCCATAAATCTTTCAACTTCTTTCCTCATGGAAGGCCAAAAATATGATTGAGAAATCAACTGCAAAGTACGATCTCTTCCCACATGACCTTCTTCATGCAATTCTTTCACAATCTTCATTCGCAAACTGCACTCTGGTATACACAACCGATTTCCTTTGAAAAGAAAACCATTCACCAACAGATAATCATTCGTCTTTCCTTTCTTGACTTCATCTACAATTTTAGCAAAGTAAGGATCTACAATAAACATTTCTGGAAGTACATCATACCCGTCACTTCAACTCTCATCGTAGTCAACAAATGATTTCTTCTACTCAATGCATCTGCCACACAGTTTGTAACTCCCGACTTATGCTTTACAACAAATGTAAACAGTTGCAAGTATGCGATCCATGAAGCATGTCTCGCTGCAACCTTATCCTGCCCCTGCAAATGTTTCAAGGATTCATGATCAGTATATAGCATAAAATCTTTATGAAACAAATAGTGTCTCCAATGTTTTATGGCTTGGACAATAGCATAGAATTCCACGTCATAAGTATTATATCTCATCTTTGTTCCCGAAAGCTTCTCACTGAAATAAACAATTGGACGTCCCCTCTGACTCAACAACCCTCCAATTCCAACTTTAGATGCATCAGTATGTAATTCAAATAGCAAATGAAAATCCGGCAAAACTAGAACTGGTGCTGACGTCAAAAGTTCCTTGATTCGCTCAAAAGCAAATCCTGCTTCCTTTGACCATGAAAACTGCTTGCCCTTCATGCAATTAGTAACATTCGCCATCACGCTACTGAAATGTGGAATAAACCTTCGGTAGAATGATGCTAAGCCATGAAAACTTCTCACTTCAGTTATAGTCCCGGGCTGTGGCCAATTTCTGATTGCTTCAACTTTACTTTGATCCACCTGGATACCTTCCTTGGACAATACATACCCCCAAAAACAAAATACTATGCATCATGAACATGCATTTCTTTGTTGCCGCATAAAATTGTTCCTAACGAAGTATCATCAACACTTCCCGCAAATGTAGTAGATGTTCTTCGGTGCTCCCACTGTATATCAATATATCATCAAAGTATACCACCACGAACTTTCCAATGAATGGTCGAAAGATCTGATTCAACACTCGCATAAAAGTACTAGGTGCATTCGAAAGACCGAACGGCATGACCAGCCATTCATACAATCCTTCCCGTGTCTTGAATGCGGTCTTCCATTCATCCCCTGGTCAAATTCGAGTCTGATGATATCCACTCTTCAGATCAATCTTTGAAAAGATAGCAGCTCCGCTCAACTGATCTAACAAATCATCCAATCTAGGCATCGAAAATCTGTACCTCACTGTAATCTTGTTTAGTGCTCGACTATCTGTACACATTCTCCAAGTTCCATCCTTCTTCGGCACTAACAATGCTGGTACTGCACAAGGACTTAAACTTTCTTGTACGCGCCCTTGTTCAAGTAATTCCTCCACCTGCCATCTCAACTCTTCATGGAGGCATTGTCGAATCTTCAATAAATTCAAACACTTTAACTCTCGGCTTGATCAACTTATCTCCAAACAAGCTCGGCTTAGCACTTAGCTCGGATCTACACCGATATGCTCGGCTCCAACTATCAAACTGATGCATGGCTTTGCTTAGCTCGGATCTGAACTCCAACACTTAAACTCGGCTCCCAAGAGGATCGGCATAGCTATGATTGGCTAAGTCTAGCTCTGATACCAAATTGACGCAGCGGATATACCAAAAATGGATGAAACGGTGAAAAGTTGAATCGATGGATTGAAAATACCCAAGTGCCCAAATCCGTTGATCTCAAGAGATACCGGATTCTATCTATCTCCAACACATTGATCGCGCACGATACCGTGTCAAAATATCTACGATTCTTCTACGTTGATCTCGCGCATGAGGTTCCGCGAATCGGCTTCGAATCCGCTGAATCGAGCGCACTCGAATAACCAAAATTGGAGAAAGGAGATAACACTCAGCTTCCAATTTTAAAGAGGCACAAAGCACTCAAACAAAAGTTTATTTAAAATCAACCACCATTACAAATGACCCAACACCCCTATTTATAGGAGCTTACAACACAGCGTACATGACTCAGCAATTTACATCAACATACGACTTAAGAAACAATCAACAACATACGGGTTACGATACTTCACGTCCTACCAACACTGCGACCTAACAAACAACATACGCCTTTACAACACAACAGCTTGAGCAACATAAGGATCTTGCTCGTTTGCGACCTAGTTATAGCAACCTAAGCTTCGGGTAAGCTTCAGCGGCATAAGCTTCATGACGGACCTTGCGACATAAGGAACTTGCGAGTTAACCACTTGAACATCTTATGAAGAAACGGCATAAGACAGAACATCTGGAGTGACATAAGAAAGAACTTGAGCGACCTAAGAATCAGAGCGACATAAGAAACATGGAAGACATCGCGATATATGGAGCTGCGACCTAACCACTCAAATGTCATGAGAAGAAGCGGCATAAGGAAGAACATCTTCAGCATCATAAAAATTCTGTTCGTTCGCGACCTAAACTGGGGCGACCTAATACTTAGGGCATAATCTGTTATCATGATGTGCTGTGAGTTAGGTCGCGTTTCACTAGGTCGTTACTTGTTAATGAGCGACCTACCGCATAGCTCGCTTAACTTGCTGGCGAAGCTAGTTAGGTCGCTGCGCTTTCACTCGTTAGGGTGTTGCACTGTAACAAACAGACATATCTTGCTAGGTCGTAGACCACTAGGTCGTTGGCGACTTAAAGCATGCGCTGCATCATCCTCCCCTGGTTGAAAGAAATTCGTCCCCGAATTTACGCTTTCCTCTTCTTCAATAAGCTTGTCTCCATGATACGGAATCAAATGTTTGACGTTGAAAATGTCAGCAGTATGAATATGATCCGGTAATCTTAACCGATAAGCATTATCATTGATCTTCTTCAAGATTTCTACTGGACCAATCTTTCGTGCTTTCAATTTGTTGTAAGTTCCAACTGGAAAGCGATCTTTCGTCAATACTGCGTAAATAAAATCACCTTCTTTGAAGTCCACACTCCTTCGCTTCTTATCCGCCAGTTGCTTATACTTCTCATTTGACTTAGGCAGTCGTTCATGAACAGTCCTGCGACATTCCTGCAACTCATTCACGAAATCACAAGCTCGTTTAACAACCCCTTTCTGATGTGGAATTATTGGCAAATCCAACGGTCCCTTCGGAATTGCTGAATATACTACTTGAAATGGACTGAATCCAATACTTCGATTAACTGCATGTGTAACGACCCGCCCTTCTCGACCCTCGAATATCGACACAAAATACCCTACAGTATAATATGCCGACGATCGAACGCCGGAAAAGACAGATTGTAGATAAAGAAATGAGGTAGAAGAAGAAGAAACTAAACAATATCCGAATCTCACAGTCGCAGCGGAATAAAATATAATAGTAAATAATAGATCTTTACACAAAATGAAAATTATATCTGTTTTATACATCATATCATCAGAGTATCTCATACAAACAATATCCATCAGTCAGACAATCATACAATCACAGCAGCAGAATATATATATAGGTACATATAATACGTCTCGGACTCCACCTCCTCTTCTGCTCCACAGTATCCTGTCCTGTACATATAATACTCGGTCTGACCGGAGCATTATAACGAAATAACACCCGAGTCAGTCTGGAATACCAGCTGATAATAATGCATCCAAATTGATTATTAAAGTTTCAAAATCCTTTGAAAACAAAAGCATCTCGTAAGACCATGCCACAAATAAACATGTCAGGTTTTTACCTTACGATAGCTAAAACACTTTTTATAGAAATCCTCTGATATTATAATAGGGTCTATTTACAAATGCTTATAAAATAGCCGAAATTGTTACATGATTAAATTCCAGCTACTAGCCACAGAGTGGGTAATACAAACAAAACTCGTAAAAGGCACGTAGGGAGAATGGATTTCCAACTAATGACTAGGCACTGGGGTACCACCTGTCAAAGTATGGGGCCTAGATCACCGTACCGAGGACCACTCCCGATCCCCTGCAACACAAGGCCGGACCCATCCCTTGCTGGACAGTTCCGAATAAGATCACCCCGCGGTTGGGATCAGCAACCGCCCACTAAGCCGAAATAAAAGGGACATCTAGACAGGGATGACTTTACTCTCCAGTGGGATCTACCCACGAAGCCTTGCTGCATATCCCCTGATTTTCAGTCATTCCCGGTTGATGAGGCTTGAGACTTAGCGTTACCTTTAGAACGTTTCACTTAGAATGCCCATCGCCCACCTGACGATGCTCCTAAAGCATTCGTCCATACAAGTTCGTCCCGGGTTCGAACGGAACCGAAGGCACTACTCCTACTACATCCATTTTGGAAATATCCTCAGGATTAGTAGCGACTAGCCCTTGCACTTCACTGCTCCATCTTCGACTCCGAACACGTTTTTCGCACGAAACGTGCAAACTGGGTCGAAGTGGTTTTCGAGAAATAAATCTCGATCCCGGTCTCTTCGAAACGATCAACGCATTTGTCCAATGTTGATAGTCGGTGATTTAACTATCAATTTATATTCACAAACATCCATCACACAATAAATAATTTTCCACATTATTTATTTGCCTCAAATATCTTTAAAAGATATATTTTAAATTTCCAAAACTCATTTGAAAACAATTCCCAAAATCTCTTCCTTTACAAGGTAAATCCTTTACCCTTTATTCCCATTGGAAATAACCAAGTTCAAAATAATTTAGATTTAAAACGGTTAAAACACTTTATTCTAAAATATACTTTAAAATATGTAAATTTACTACTAATTATTTACTCAAAATATAATTTCAAAATATTTAAAGTAAAACAACTTTATAAGATATAACTTGATTTAAAATAAGGTTTTAGTTAAACTAAATTTTAAAAGTAGAGTTTAAAAAGATTAATACTCATTTCAAATAACTTGGGTCAAAACTAGCCTTTGAATAAATTCCTTTTTAAAAATAATTACTAATGTATTCGCAAGCAAGTACTATTGCTAAGTTATTAATTTATTACTTAAAAATAATAATTTTCCAACAACTCTTTTAAACAAGTTTAAACTTTAAACTTTCTTTTAATAAAATCTGCTTAAAACTCGAACTTGGTTTTCCCAGGGAACACATTACCATTCAAACATCCCAAAGTACCCTTTATATAAATCCAGCCGATTTATTTCATTTCAATATATGTTTAATAACATAAATTCCCGATCCCATGCTTAACATAACTTCTTTTGAAGTTCAAACACATTTTCCCATTTCCGAAAATTCATTTTTAAATTATATGTTTAAAGCATTTTAAATAATCATTTTGGAGAATTCTTCAATGAAAACCATATTTACATTTTACTTAAATAAAATCCCAATGGAGAAAAACGGCATTTCAAAATATTCTATTTGCATTTAAACTTTAAATTTCATATTTGGAAGCTTCGTTACAACATATTTTAAATTTTCCGGAACATTATCAAATAACCCCATCGTTATTTCAAAACAAAATTTATAATTTCCATAGAATTCATTTCCAGAAATCTATACTTCACATTTATCGATTGATAAATTTTCCACTGTATTTAAAATCCCAATTTTACCAATTTTATTCATTTTTTTTTCTTTTCATCCAAAACAGATTCCAATTTTTATATTCCTTTAAATTTTTTTATTTATCAATTTCTTGATTTCTATTAAAACCCAATGTATTCATTTAAATTTAAATTCTGAATTTACGATATATCCAACAATATCACAGCACAATGTAATGTCAGATGTTCCAATCACAACAGATAAACATATGCATTATCAATTATAAAAATAATTACTACATTGTGAGGAATCCAGTTGGATCCCTCCAACCTGTTTTTCCCTGCATCCACAGATGTTAGCACATCACACCTATAAAAATCAATCCAGACTGGTAACAACAATTATATTCAACCACTCACACAGATATTTAAATATTAACCATTTAAATTGTCTAGCATCCAGATGTGAGTGAGAATAACTCACCTTGAGTTTTGTCGAGCGTTTAAATTTTCGAATTAAATCGACCGTGATCGATTTAACCCAAAAATTTCATCAGCTCCGATACTCTCCAAATCAGTACTGCAGCGTAGAGCATGTCGCTGCGGTTCCGGCGCTCCTCGTTTAGTTGAAATCTGATAACGTACGCAAAAGTTACAAATTTTTAAACGTTAGAATAAAATTTGTATAAACAAATCTTCTTTCTTTTTTTAAATATTAATCTACACCGTACCACGCATCGGGCATCAAGGCCGCCCCCACTACCTTTCTTCCTCACGCAAGTCGTTCGAGCAGAACCCAAAGTCGCTGTACATGCCTCCAAAACGCGATCTCCACGACATCATATAACTCGATCGGGAAATACCACGACGAACGGCAAAGCGAACATCATCATCACCCAGAGTCTGGTGGAACTCGGCAGCTCCACTGCCTCGTAACACGCATGGGAACGTACGCCCTATGCGGCTCCACCATACTAAAAATGATGCACCATTCTAGATCGTGGCCGTTGAATACGAAGCTCTCGACGAGCTCTTGATTTTCGTAGTTGAAGGTTTGTCGTGGAAGCTTACGGATTTGGAGAGATTTGAGGTGGAAGATTGGAGGGTTATGGCCATCGAAATGTTATAAGTGGCGGCTCCAGGATCAGGCTAGGGTTTTCACTGATTTGTGTGTGTGTGTGTGTATATATATACACACACACACACGTTTGCCAATTATATAAATATTTAATTCACTTTAAAGCAATATTTCAAACGATCTCCAAACAACGCGTGCCGACAGGCGTTTCTAAGGTTTTTCCATGTTTCGGACACAATGGAACAGGTTTCGTAAGCTAATTCAGTCGTATGTGCGAGTTACGGAATTAAACGATCAATTTTAAATTAAACCGATTAAAACGATTTCGATGCGTTTCGAGCCGCCACGGTCAAACGACAACTCTGATTGCTGCGAAAATTGAATTACGATAACAGCTAACTATTACGGATCCAATGGAACTGGTTTCGTCGAATTCCGAGACTGTGCCCCGGAAGGCTATTTTAACTCGTCTATTAAATCGGGTGATTTTCATAATTGTCGAAACCGCTTAAAATTTTACTTTTAAAATTTTATTAACTTAATAATAAATCATATGAAATTTATAAGCACATTAAAAATCATTTTGACTCATTTCGAATCAAAATATGATTAGTTGCATTTTTATATTATTAAATCCTATGATTAAATTAATATAAATTTCTAAATTCATCTATCACCAATTAATTCCATCCAATGGTCCAAACTTATAACTCAAACCCAAACAGACTTAAAAATAAATTTAATAATATATTTTATCTCTATTTACTCTCAGAATTGCCTATTTATCCCGATTCTAATAGTAATTCATTATTAATCAAATGTACATTAAATTACCGTATATAGAGTCTTAATCAATTTTATTAATTTAACCAAGTCTTTCATTTCAAAATTCTAATTTATAATCCATATTCAACATTTAAAATGAATTAAATATTCAAATTTGGCGACCCAAAATTCCGGGTCGTTACATTCCTCCCCCCTTGCAAAAATTTCGTCCCCGAAATTTGCTAAGGCAGAAGAATGTTCCTACACTCATTAACTTAACCCAACTTCTTTAGTTAAAACTTATATACACTTCCCAAAACCCTTTAGCTCAAATGCGAAATCATTTGCTTCATTTACTCTAAATCTTTAAATTCTAACGTATTTCAAGATAACTTTCCAAGTTAATAAATTTTTCCAAAATCCCAAAAATTTTCTAACTCCCAAGATTTTCGAATTTTTTTGGCAGAGTCTCCTTTGTACGGAGGAGCTTTCGCGATATCGCGATACAGATAAATATATATACATCGACCCACACGGTCGGAAACCAAAATATATCACAATATATATATCATTTCCCAATTATATTTGCGTAGGCGTACCTTTTTAACAAATTTTAATAGCAAGCGGCTAATATAACGCATATACGCGCTCCAACTCTCTCAAACGCCTTCTATACCTGTACTATACTCAACAAACACATTAGTTTTCAAAGATTTGAACATTTTAACAACATTTCCAATATAAATGTAAGCCAAACATATCCATTTCATAACCTAATCAACATTTTGCATGATTTCACAAGTAAACCATATTTTAAAGCATATACAAAGTTCCTTTTCTAATGCAAAACTCCAAGTTATTTCACACAAAGAATTTTATATACAAGTTTTGCTATGATCCATTCATATTCTCAAATTTGATTCATAAACAAAGTTTATTTTAAACTTGAAGTATTTGCATTATTTTGATAATCCATTTTCATTCATATGCACAACCACTTAATAACATTTCAATCCATTCCAATTTATTCAAAACCAATTCCATTCTGAATACAATAAGACAACCAATTCATATTCACTTCAATATTATGAATATGTGCTTTTAATTCATTTACTTTTCTTTTTACTTAATCTGCATTTACATACAAACCCACTAAATAGGTTCCAATCCATCTCCCATTATTCAAATATCAATTTCATTTACTTCTTTTAATTTATCCTCTTAAATTTAATGACTAATTTCTATGCAGGTTGAGGTTATTCAAACAAATAACCAATTTTTTTTAAGCTTATACTAATTAAAATTTAATTCCAACTTCAAATTTCATTAATCTCTATTTCATTCGGAACTATTCACAATCTGAATATTCCTATTTCCTTACAAATTTAAAATCAAGTCTTTATCCTCACTTTTCAAATTTATTATTCATCTTAAGTTTATTTTTATTATTTAATTATTAGTATAGTTTTGTTATATATTTTTTATTATTTTTTTTGTTTATAGTTATATATATCATTCCATACTTATTTACAACTTATATACTCTTTCTTATCACAATTACTAACTTAAAAGTCATTTGCTTGCATCCAAATTTTATTTTCCAAACAAATTTCATTTAAAGCTATGTTATAAGCTTAAAAATAACCTTCTCATCATTTTCTTAAATAATTTCAATTCCATGATATCTCAATTTATTTCCATTTTAATTGATTCTTACCCAATCAAACCATTTACAAATTTTAATCCAACTAGCTTATACATTCAGCTTAAGTATAGATTAATAACATCTCATTCCATATTATTTCTAACTCTCACACATCTTTAATTCATACTTTCTTATTCCATTACAATAATTAATTAAAACTATTTCACTTCCAAGTCATTTTCAGCATCTAAACAAATTTATCCAAGCCCACGTTATAAAGCTTAATCACAATTATTTAATTTGCTTAAGCTTTCTTCACAATATTTTATTATCTTCTTATAAATCAATTTTTTTTATTTTCATTTGATTCACGTCCCAATCAATTCAAATCCATTTACAAACTTTAATGCACTTTGTTTATTTCTTCATTAAATTTTTTTTATTAGATTTATTTTATTAACAAAGAGCCATTTTAAATTATTTCACTCATTGGAATTTATTTACAGTTCAAACCATCACAATTATAATCTAATTTCATTATTCATTCGTACTTCCAATACTTATTACCAAAATTAAATCCCATGCCACAACTGGATTTTTATTTACTTTCCAAATTTTGACCAAACTATCAAAATTCTATTCCATACCATACAAATCTCATTTAATTGTAATTCAATTTAGTTTCTAACCTAATCCATATTAGGTTTTTAATTCACTTCCTCAATTCACTCTGAATTCATTTATAATATGACCATTTTCCAATTATTTCATTTAGCAAATTTCAATTTCAATTTCTTTATCAAAATTAATTTCATTTTTCCCCATTTATAAGTTCAAGACTTATTTGCTAACTTAAGAACATCCACCTTTATATTCTCACTTTGCTTCATTACACTTTACATCTCATTTATGATTAAGTTTGAATTTACCATACCATTCAACTATTTCCCAATTGTGATTATAATTTCATTTTCTATTTATATAAGTTCACCAACTTATTTATTTCAAAGCTCATATTGCTCATTTCAACCCATCTACATCATATAATCACAAATTTCAAATTATATATATATATGTATCACTGAATTCTTAAAGATACAAACTTCTTTCACCTTAATCCTTTGCAAATTTTAAATTCACAATCTCAGATTATAAGTATAACACATAATACGTTGTGGGTATAATCCATTACACAATGACCCACAACCTCAAAGTCAACTTACATTTTAATTTAATCCAAATCCATTTAATTCTAAGTCCAATTTATTTAACTTATCCAAGTTAAATTCAAATTTCAATTCACTTCAATCTATTTTATTCACTTCCATTTACTTAAGTTAAATTTAATTTCAAGATTAAAATTTTCATTTCTTTCTTATTAGCATTAACTTCACTTAATTAATTCAATAGTTAATTTATTTTAATTTTACACATTATTTAAATAGAATTTTCCAGAATTAAATTAACGGTTTTATTTCGAAATCATTTTGAAATATATCAAATATATACCTATTTGGTATATCAATCAAATCTCCAAACTTTCCAAAACAACTTGTTTATACCATACAAATTTCCTCCCTTGAAATTTTCAAAACAACTGGCATACCCAACAAATCCAAACAATACCATAACCAACCATTTTGGTAGCAATCCATCACTTTAGAAACTCGAAAATGAATTCTAACGATGTGGCCAACATCATCAGGATTATTTTCTAGCGACTGAAGTAAGTTCAATGCTTTCTTACTTTCCCAAATTCATTTCAAAACAGTTCCCATTCAAAAATACTTTCCAAATCAATATTCCAATATACCCTTCAAACACTTTAGCAAACATTTCAAACTTTCCCAGGAATTTAAATTTCCAAATCTTTATTTCCATTACATTTAAAATCCTTTCCAAAACTTCCGAGATTTAAATTCTGGTCCAATTCAAATTTAGTTATTCTTCCTTTTATATAATTTATATTTGTAGAATTTTATTTTCATTATAACTATTTTCAAGTTTTAGATTAAATTTTAGATTCTTATTTGATTTAGACATTAACAACCAATCATCCAAATATATATAATAATTTCAGAAAATTATTTCTTTTGTATCAAAATATAATTTGGGTAAAAATATTTCATTTACCCACTTTAAAAACAATACTATGTCGGTTTATCTTGTTTAAGAGTTTAGAAACCCCTATCGATACGGTTGTACTTCCCGCACCGACCAGAATTCGTAAACACTCAACCGATAAATCAACACAGTATAAAAACAATTTTATATTCACTAACAAGTACGTTCTCATATCTATTAATACACTCAACTCATTATAGAGTATTACCGACTCTATTTAATGAGTAAATTCCCCACCAAAGCCTAGGTTGTCGCCAACCTAAGCTCTGATACCAAGTGTAACGACCCGCCCTTTTCGACCCTCGAAAATCGACACAAAATACCCTGCAGTATAATATGACGACGATCGAACGCCGGAAAAGACAGATTGTAGATAAAGAAATGAGGTAGAAGAAGAAGAAACTAAACAATATCTGAATCTCACAGTCGCAGCGGAATAAAATATAATAGTAAATAATAGATCTTTACACAAAATGAAAACTATATCTGTTTTATACATCATATCATCAGAGTATCTCATACAAACAATATCCATCAGTCAAACAATCATACAATCACAGCAGCAGAATATATATATATATATATATATATATATATATATATATATATATATATATATATGTATATGTGTATGTATATGTATGTATGTATGTATATGTACATATAATACGTCTCGGACTCCAGCTCCTCTACCACTCCATAGTATCATGTCCTGTACATATAATACTCGGTCTGACCCGAGCATTATAACGAAATAACACCCGAGTCAGTCTGGAATACCAGCTGATAATAATGCATCCAAATTGATTATTAAAGTTTCAAAATCCTTTGAAAACAAAAGCATCTCTTAAGACCACGCCACAAATAAACATGTCGGATTTTTACCTTACGATAGCTAAAACACTTTTTATAGAAATCCTCTGATATTATAATAGGGTCTATTTACAAATACTTATAAAATAGCTGAAATTGTTACATGATTAAATTCCAACTACTAGCCACAGAGTGGGTAATACAAACAAAACTCGTAAAAGGCACGTAGGGTGAATGGATTTCCAACTAATGACTAGGCACTGGGGTACCACCTGTCACAGTACGGGGCCTAGATCACCGTACCGAGGACCACCCCAGATCCCCTGCAACACAAGGCCGGACCCATCCCTTGCTGGACAGTTCCGAATAAGATCACCCTGCGGTTGGGATCAGCAACCGCCCACTAAGCCGAAATAAAAGGGACATCTAGATAGGGATGGCCTTACTCTCCAGTGGGGGCTACCCACGAAGCCTTGCTGCATATCCCTTGATTTTTAGTCATTCCCGGTTGATGAGGCTTGAGGCTTAGCGTTACCTTTAGAACGTTTCACTTAGAATGCCCATCGCCCACCTGACGATGTTCCTAAAGCATTCGTCCATACAAGTCCGTCCCGGGTTCGAACGGAACCGAAGGCACTACTCCTACTACATCCATTCTGGAAATATCCTCAGGATTAGTAGTGACTAGCCCTTGCACTTCACTGCTCCATCTTCGACTCCGAACACGTTTTTCGCACGAAACGTACAAACCGGATCGAAGTAGTTTTCGAGAAATAAATCTCGATCCCGGTCTCTTCGAAACAATCAACGCATTTTTCTAATATTGATAGTCGGTGATTTAACTATCAATTTATATTCACAAACATCCATCACACAATAAATAATTTTCCACATTATTTATTTGCCTCAAATATCTTTAAAAGATATATTTTAAATTTCCAAAACTCATTTGAAAACAATTCCCAAAATCTCTTCCTTTACAAGGTAAATCCTTTACCCTTTATTCCCATTGGAAATAACCAAGTTCAAAACAATTTAGATTTAAAACAGTTAAAACACTTTATTCTAAAATATACTTTAAAATATGTAAATTTACTGCTAGTTATTTACTCAAACTATAATTTCAAAATATTTAAAGTAAAACAACTTTATAAGATATAACTTGATTTAAAATAAGGTTTTATTTAAACTAAAGTTTAAAAGTAGAGTTTAAAAAGATTAATACTCATTTGAAATAACTTGGGTCAAAACTAGCCTTTGAATAAATTTCTTTTTAAAAATAATTACTAATGTATTCGCAAACAAGTACTATTGCTAAGTTATTAATTTATTACATAAAAATAATAATTTTCCAACAACTCTTTTAAACAAGTTTAAACTTTAAACTTTCTTTTAATAAAATCTGCTTAAAACTCGAACTTGGTTTTCCCAGGGAAAACATTACCATTCAAACATCCCAAAGTGCCCTTCATATAAATCCAGCCGATTTATTTCATTTCAATATATGTTTAATAACATAAATTCCCGATCCCATGCTTAACATAACTTCTTTTGAAGTTCAAACACATTTTCCCATTTTCGGAAATTCATTTTTTTAATTATAGGTTTAAAGCATTTTAAATAATCATTTTGGAGAATTCTTCAATGAAAACCATATTTATTTTGCTTAAATAAAATCCCAATGGAGAAAAACGGCATTTCAAAATATTCTATTTGCATTTAAATTTTATATTTGGAAGCTTCGTTACAACATATTTTAAATTTTCCGAAACATTATCAGAAATCTATACTTCACATTTATCGATTGATAAATTTTCCACTGTATTTAAAATCCCAATTTTACCAATTTTATTCATTTTTTTCTTTTCATCCAAAACAGATTCCAATTTTTATATTCCTTTAAAAAAATTTAATTATCAATTTCTTGATTTCTATTAAAACCCAATGTATTCATTTAAATTTAAATTCTGAATTTACGATATATCCAACAATATCACAGCACAATGTAATGTCAGGTGTACCAATCACAACAGAGAAACAGATTGCATTATCAATTATAAAAATAATTACTACATTGTGAGGAATCCAGTTGGATCCCTCCAACCTGTTTTTCCCTGCATCCACAGATGTTAGCACATCACACCTATAAAAATCAATCCAGACTGGTAACAAAAATTATATTCAACCAATCACACAGATATTTAAATATTAACCATTTAAATTGTCTAGCATCCAGATGTGAGTGAGAATAACTCACCTTGAGTTTTGTCGAGCGTTTAAATTTTCGAATTAAATCGACCGTGATCGATTTAACCCAAAAATTTCATCAGCTCTGATACTCTCCAAATCAGTACTGCAGCGTAGAGCATGTCGCTGCGGTTCCGACGCTCCTTGTTTAGTTGAAATCTGATAACGTACGCAAAAGTTATGAATTTTTAAACGTTAGAATAAAATTTGTATAAACAAATCTTCTTTCTTTTTTTAAATATTAATCTACACCGTACCACGCATCAGGCATCAAGGCCGTCCCCACTAACTTTCTTCCTCACGCAAGTCGTTCGATCAGAACCCAAAGTCGCTGTACATGCCTCCAAAACGCGATCTCCACGACATCATATAACTCGATCGGGAAATACCACGACGAACGGCAAAGCGAACACCATCATCACCCAGAGTCTGATGGAACTCGGTAGCTCCACTGCCTCGTAACGCGCATGCGAACATACGCCCTATGCGGCTCCACCACACTAAAAATGATGCACCATACTAGATCGTGGCCGTTGAATACGAAGCTCTTGACAAGCTCTTGATTTTCGTAGTTGAAGGTTTGTCGTGGAAGCTTACGGATTTGGAGAGATTTGTGGTGGAAGATTGGAGGGTTATGGCCATCGAAATGTTATAAGTGGCGGCTCCAGGATCAGGCTAGGGTTTTCACTGTTGTGTGTGTGTGTGTGTGTGTGTGTCTATATATGTATATATATATATATATATATATATATATATTTACGTTTGCCAATTATATTAATATTTTATTCACTTTAAAGCAATATTTCAAACGATCTCCAAACAACGCGTGCTGACATGCGTTTCTAAGGTTTTTCCGCATTCCGAACACAATGGAACAGGTTTCGTAAGCTAATTCAGTCGTATGTGCGAGTTATGGAATTAAACGATCAATTTTAAATTAAACCGATTAAAACGATTTCGATGCGTTTCGAGCCGCCACGGTCAAACGACAACTCCGATTGCTACGAAAATTAAAATCCGATAACAAATAACTATTACGGATCCAATGGAACTGGTTTCGTCGAATTCCGAGACTGTGCCCCGGAAGGCTATTTTAAATCGTCTATTAAATCGGGCGATTTTCATAATTGTCGAAACCGCTTAAAATTTTACTTTTAAAATTTTATTAACTTAATAATAAATCATATGAAATTTATAAGCACATTAAAAATCATTTTGACTCATTTCGAATCAAAATCTGATTAGTTGCATTTTTATATTATTAAATTCTATGATTAAATTAATATAAATTTCTAAATTCAATCTATCACCAATTAATTCCATCCAATGGTCCAAACTTATAACTCAAACCCAAACAGACTTAAAAATAAATTTAATAATCTATTTTATCTCTATTTACTCTCAGAATTACCTATTTATCCCGATTCTAATATTAATTCATTATTAAACAAATGTCAATTAAATTATCGTATGTAGAGTCTTAATCAATTTTATTAATTTAACCAAGTCTTTTATTTCAAAATTCTAATTTATAATCCATATTCAACATTTAAAATGAATTAAAAATTCAAATTTGGCGACCCAAAATTCCGGGTCGTTACAGCATGATTATGTGCAAATTCTGCCTGACACAATTTCACATCCCAGCTCTTCAAATTATCCTTCACAAGACATCTCAATAAGTTTCCCAAAGATCTGTTCACTACTTCCGTTTGTCCATCAGATTGTGGATGATAAGCACTACTAAAATTCAGCTTAGTCCCAACCATCTTCCACAGACTCAACCAAAAATGACTTAGAAATCGAGTATCCCAATCAGAAACAATGGTCTCGGGTAGTCCATGTAGTCGATAAACCTCTTTAAATAACAATTGAGCAACACGGACTGCATCGGCGGTCTTTTTACAAGCTATGAAATGTGCCGTCTTCGAAAATCTATCCACCACAACATATATAGAATTGTTTCCTCGTTGAGTTCTTGGCAAACCCAAAACAAAGTCCATGCTAATATTAACCCATGATCTAGTAGGCACAGGCAATGACATATATAATCCTGCATTCGTAGCTGTCCCTTTGGAAACTTGACATATGTGACATCTCTCCACAAATCTTTCAACTTCATTCCTTATGGAAGGCCAAAAATATGATTGAGAAATCAACTGCAAAGTACGATCTCTTCCCACATGACCGTCTTCATGCAATTCTTTCACAATCTTCATTCGCAAACTGCACTATGGTATACACAACCGATTTCCTTTGAAAAGAAAACCATCCACCAACAAATAATCATCTGCCTTTCCTTTCTCGACTTCATCTACAATCTTAGCAAAGTAAGGATCTACAATAAACAATTTCGGAAGTACATCAAACCCTTCACTTCAACTCTCATCGAAGTCAACATATGATTTCTTCTACTCAATGCATCTGCCACACGGTTTGTAACTCCCGACTTATGCTTTACAACAAATGTAAACTGTTGCAAGTATGCGATCCATGAAGCATGCCTGGCTGCAACCTTATCCTGCCCCTGCAAATGTTTCAAGGCTTTATGATCAGTATACAACACAAACTCTTTATGAAACAAATAGTGTCTCCAATGTTTTATGGCTTGGACAATAGCATAGAATTCCACGTCATAAGTATTATATCTCATCTTTGCTCCCGAAAGCTTCTCACTGAAATAAGCAATTGGACGTCCCCTCTGACTCAACACCCCTCCAATTCCAACTTTAGATGCATCAGTATGAAACTCAAATAGCAATTGAAAATCCGGCAGAACTAGAACTGGTGCGGACGTTAAAAGTTCCTTGATTCGCTCAAAAGTAAATCCTGCTTCCTTTGACCATGAAAACTGCTTGCCCTTCATACAATCAGTAACATGCGCCATCACGCTACTGAAATGTGGAATAAACCTTCGGTAGAATGATGCTAAACCATGAAAACTTCTCACTTCAGTCATAGTCCTGGGCTGTGGCCAATTTCTGATTGCTTCAACTTTACTTTGATCCATCTGGATACCTTCCTTGGACAATACATACCCCAAAAACAAAACACTATGCGTCATGAACACGCATTTCTTTGTTGCCGCGTAAAATTGTTCCCGACGAAGTATCATCAACACTTCCTGCAAATGTAGTAGATGTTCTTCGGTGCTCCCACTGTATATCAATATGTCATCAAAGTATACCACCAAGAACTTTCCAATGAATGGTCGAAAGATCCGATTCATCACTCGCATAAAAGTACTAGGTGCATTCAAAAGACCAAACAGCATGACCAACCATTCATACAATCCTTCCCGTGTCTTGAATGCGGTCTTCCATTCATCCCCTGGTCGAATTCGAGTCTGATGATATCCACTCTTCAGATCAATCTTTTAAAAGATAGCAGCTCCGCTCAACTGATCTAACATATCATCCAATCTAGGCATCGAAAATCTGTACCTCACTGTTATCTTGTTTAGTGCTCGACTATCTGTACACATTCTTCAAGTTCCATCCTTCTTCGGCACTGACAATGATGGTACTGCACAAGGACAAAAACTTTCTTGTATGTGCCCTTGTTCAAGTAACTCCTCTACCTTCCTTCTCAACTCTTCATGGAGGCATTGTCGAATCTTCAATAAATTCAAACACTTTAACTCTCGGCTTGATCAACTTATCTCCAAACAAGCTCGGCTTAGCACTTAGCTCGGCTCCACTGATATGCTCGGCTCCAACTATCAAACTGATGCATGGCTTTGCTTAGCTCGGATCTGAACTCCAACATTTAAACTCAGCTCCCAAGAGGCTCGGCTTAGCTATGATTGGCTAAGTCTAGCTCTGATACCAAATTGATGCAGCGGATATACCAAAAATGGATGAAACGGTGAAAAGTTGAATCGATGGATTGAAAATACCCAAGTGCCCAAATCCGTTGATCTCAAGAGATGCCGGATTCTAGCTATCTCCAACACGTTGATCGTACACGATACCGTCTTAAAAGATCTACGATTCTTCTACGTTGATCTCGCGCACGACATTCCGCGAATCGGCTTCAAATCCGTTGATTCGAGCGCACTCGAATAACCAAAAATGGAGAAAGGAGATAACACTCAACTTTCAATTTTAAAGAGGCACAAACACTCAAAAAAAGTTAATTTAAAATCAACCACCTTTACAAATGACCCAACACCCCTGTTTATAGGAGCTTACAACATAGCGTGCACGACTCACCAATTTACATCAACATACGACTTAAGAAACAATCAACAACATACGGGTTACGATACTTCACGTCCTACCAACACTGCGACCTAACAAACAACATACGCCTTTACAACACAACAGCTTGAGCGACATAAGGATCTTGCTCGTTTGCGACCTAGCTGTAGCGACCTAAGCTTCGGGTAAGCTTCAGCGGCATAAGCCTCATGACGGACCTCGCGACATAAGGAACTTGCGAGTCAACCACTTGAACGTCTTAAGAAGAAACGGCATAAGACAGAACATCTGGAGCGACATAAGAAAGAACTTGAGCGACCTAAGAATCAGAGCGACATAAGAAACATGAAAGACCTCGCGATATATGGAGCTGCGACCTAACCACTCAAACGTCATGAGAAGAAGCGGTATAAGGAAGAACATCTTCAGCATCATAAAAATTCTGTTCGTTCGCGACCTAAACTGGGGCGACTTAAGACTTATGGCATAATCTGTTACAATGGTGTGCTGTGAGTTAGGTCGCGTCTCACTAGGTCATGACTTGTTAATGAGCGACCTACCACATAGCTCGCTTAACTTGCTGGCGAAGCTAGTTAGGTCGCTGCGCTTTAACTCGTTAGGGTGCTGCACTTTAACAGACAGACATATCTTGCTAGGTCATAGACCACTAGGTCGTCGGCGACTTAAAGCACGCGCTGCATCAGTAATTAAGGAATGGATTACTCAATTATGATTTATGAGATGAGTGTGATCAAGTAAGTTAATTAATTTGTTAATTATTTAAGGATAGTCGCTTGATAAATGATTAAGTATTTTTACTTAATAAGTTTTGATAAGGCTAATTACTTAAGATAAGTAATTGATAAATTACAGGGGTAATTGGGATAAGTGAAATTACTTATTGGGAAGTAATTTTAAATGGATAATTACTGGATGAAGCAATTAAGGGTTTGTTACTTGGTGTAATAAATCGAAGGTTTCTTAGTAAAAGTAATTAAGAATAATTAATTACTGTTTATATTCATTAAAGTTGATTAATTGAAAGTAATTAATTTATGAATGATTAATTAATGTAATTAATTAAGGAATAATGTGATTAATTATAGTTAATTAATTAATGGAAGTAATTAATTGAGGTTCATTAATTTATATGATTAATGAGAATAATTAAGGATTAATTACTTGATTTAGAGTTAATTAATCAAGGTTGATTAATTAGGATGATGATTAATTAATTGCTTTAATTAATGAATAAGTAGGTAAGATTTATTATAAGGAAGGTAATTAATTTAATTAATTGTAAATTAATTAAGAGATGAAGTAATTAATTTAATTCACTTTAAATTAATTAGAGGTAGAGATAGTTAATTTAATTCATCTTAAATTAATTATGTTGTGATTAAGTAAATCATTGCTTATGTATGAATGGGTGACATTGATTTTCTTGAATGGTTGTAATCTCAGAAATGAGATAAGTAATGTTGTGTGGTATGAATGCTTGGTTGCATTGTGACGGTAATATAGATTATCTATTGTGATAATGATGTGGATTACCTATTTTGTTATGAATCATTTGTTTATTTTGGTAATGTGTTTATCAATTGTGATATTGTAAATTATCTATTCTGTATGTATATAGATAGTTGAATTTAATTGTTTAACCTTAAAAACAACTTGGACCTAAAAGACACGCTTTGGATTTCGATGAGACCGGGATCGGGTTTCCATATTTGGTTATCCGAAAACCACTTCGATCCAAATTAACGATAGGTCGTGAATCTCTTGTGAAGAGTGAAGACTCGAGGTGTAAGGACTATTTGTCAGTATAACTCTGGGGGTGATTCCGTGATGAGTTTGACGAGTAGTACTTTCAGATTTGAGAGGAAGGTTCAGAGTGCAAGGGTTATCGTCGTTAACTCTGAGGGTGATTCCAAAATGAGTGTAACGAGATAATGCCTTCGGTTTCGTTCGAACCCGGAACGAACTTGTATGGATTGAATGCTTTTAGAACATCGTCAGGTGGACGATGAGCATTCTAAGTGATGTGTTCACTAAAGGTAATCGTAGCCTCAAGCCTCATCAACCGGGAATGGCTAAAACGGGGGAGGTGCAGCAAGGCTTCATGGGTAGCCCCCACTTGAGAGTAAGATTTACCCCTGTCTAGAGGTCCCTTTATTTCGGCTGTGTGGGCGGTTGAATAGCTACATCCGCCGGGGTTGTCTTATTTGGAGCTGTTCAGTAAGGAATGGTTCCGGCTTTGTGTTGCAGGGGAGCGGGTGTACTCCTCGGTACGGTGATCTAGGCCACGTACTGTGACGGGCGGTACCCCAGTAGCCCTGCCATTGATGGAATCCAAAATCCAATAAGTGCCGTACGTATTAGTTGTGCCCAACTATGTTGGAACGTGAGATGTAAGCATTCCAGCTATTTTTGTATTTTACTTGAAAACCCTAGACATAATTATAATATCACTGAATTTCCTATCAAATGTTTTGGTTAGCGTAAGGTAAAAACTTTTCCACATTTATGTGTGGGAAGTCTTACGCGATACCTTTTTCTTTCAAAAGGTTTTTAAAGTTAAGCAACTTTAACCGTTTACTCACACCTGACCCATGTCCGACCCGGAGTTTATTTTGTTTTTCTTAAACTCTTGGGTACTCAAATTTTTACGAGTAGCCAGGGGATTTTAGGTTGGCTTGACGAATTGGAGGAGCAATGAAGCAGGAGGCTTCTAGATATAGCTATATAGTATTCCACTGTGTGTGTTCTCTGAGTTGTTGTCTTTGAGTTGTGCTGAGTTGTATAACTAGATGGGTGTTTATAACTGTCTAGTATGTGTTGTTTAGCTGTGTGTCTCTGATGTATATGATACAATGTAATGTATTACGTGATTAATATAATTTATTCGTTCCGCTGTTTAGACTCTGATGTTGTTCCTTTCTTCTTCTCTATCTTTTCTCTTTTCTGTCCCTTTCTTTCTTAAAAATGATGCGATTTTCTGTGGTAAGAAATTCGGTTCGTTTCAGCTGGTATCAGAGCATTAGGTTGAGCGAATACCTAGGCTCTGTAGTGGTGTCTTTCTTGAGAGAGCGTACTTGTAAATTTTATATATATATATGTGTGTGTGTGTGTGTGTGTGTGTGTGTTTCTACCTATCCGTTGGGTTACCTGTTCGGGTTTTCCAATATAAGTTATAAAGGAAGATGAGGTAGTGGTGTGTGTAACATGACTACCATTGGTTGGAGTTTGAATGTTTGAGATTGGAAGTGTATCCGTCGAGACTGTAGACCTAATACCGTCTCGAGTAATCTTTGCAGTTTGGTGTAAGATTTCATCGATCTCTGAAGGAAACTTGTTGAGGTTCGGAGTTCATCTTTGAAGTGTAAGTTGGATCGCGCTCGTGTGAGCGGATTTTTTTGGAGAATTGGATCTGTCGGTTAGGCAGAAGTAAGTGATGGTATCTTGGCAACCTCAGGGAGTAGTAGCTGCATGATGAGATGTAGTGACTATGAATGTCTCCGAAGATATTTTCTTTCGGAACAAGTTTAAGGAAGTGTGTCTGCTTCGGAGTTGTAGCTGAGTTCAGTAGGATGTATGTGTTTAGTTGGAGGTCCGAGTTTCTCAAAGAGCTTTGGATAGGAAGTCTTCGGCATCTGTGTTAGCGGTGCAGCTCGGGGGTGTTCTGTGTTTCAGCAGGAAGATCTTTTTGGCTTAGCATTTCTTGGAGGTGGAATTCAGAAGCGGCAGTAAGAATCTGTTTCTTCGATGGATTAGTTGGTCGAGGATAAACTGTTCTGATTTGGAAAGAGAATGGTATCTTTAGAAATTTAGGTTTGGGTTGATCGCAAAAGTGACTTGCGATAGTTTGATGATTATCTTAGATAGTCTTTTGCTTGGGTCTGTGGCATTTCTAGAGGATGTAGAAGTTATGGAATTGTCGAAGATTTTTCGGATATATCTTCGGGAAAGTTAGAGATTTGCCCGCATTGGAGATTGAGTTCTGAATCAACTTGATGTCTTGAGTGATAATGGTGTATCGGCTAGGTAGAAGGTTGTCTCCTAGGTTGATAGTTTGATGAAGCAGCTCTGTATTTCTTGGAACTTCTGTTGAACCTTATTTCCGAGATGTGATGTTTAGTCTGTGCCTGTGTCCATTCGACGGCATTCTCATCTGCTCCAGATCAGAGTTGTGCAGTGAAAGCAAGGTGGCTGTTGTTCTTGAATAGAAGCTACTGGAAGTTGCAGTATTTTGGATTAGAGAGTTTCTACTGAATTTATTTTTTAGGATCTGAGGCAAGTTAGCCAGTGATTCTGTTCTATCTTTTTCCGGATGGGAGAAGTTGTTTTCTACTGTTGATAGTAAAGTTTGGTTTTGATTTTTGGATTGATCTTGTGAGGATCGGTTTGTTGAGTTATTTTGATCCGGTTTGTTTGTAGGAGCATCAGCAAAGGTTGAGCTGATCAGGAAGGATCTGTAGGCAGCCCGGATCATCCGGAAAGTTTTGAGGTTAAGAACCGAAAGAGTTTGGAATTCGAAGTTGGAGACTTCGATATTGTTGAATTTTTCTCTGGTAAAGGGAGCAATAAGATTTGGTGAGATTATGAGGTATATTGGATTCTTCTGAGTTTTTGTTAGGATAAGTGCTTTGGTTTGAAGAGTTGAATTGCCAGTTTGGAAGACTGGAATTCAAAATATTTCACGTGTCTCTGAGGGAGTACGTGTTTTGGTCCATCTCTGGTTTTGAGACCAGTAGTTCTGTGAAGGATTTAGTTGTTGATTAGTCTTGTCTGTGATCTGGTATCTTGGGTAGATTATAGATCCAGATGATTAAGACTCAGTAGCTTAGCAGTATAACTAGTTTGGATTTAGTAGAGCGAGTATCCCTGTGTCTGTACCCGGGAAACTCGAGATAATTTTAAGAAGTTTATCCGAATATGTGTCCGGATAGCTAGTGTTATTTATTTAAATTGGTTATTTGGATCAAATTGTTTGTTTGTTTGTTTGGATTGTGTATGGCTGTTATGAATGTTTGAATTGGTTGTAATAAAATAAAACTTTGGATTATCTTTGTTTTAAATTTCGAGGACGAAATTCTTTTAAGGGGGGAAGATTGTAATATCCCGGAATTTCCAACAATTTAAAATGTGATAATCTCTTAAGTTTAATTATTTGTAATTGATAAAATGGTTATTTTTCAAAAATAAATAACCAAATAATAATAATATAATGTTTTAATTATGGCTATAAATTGGTTTTATAATAAGATTAATTATTTTATTGTATAAATAAATTCTAAATTGGCTTATTGTTTTCAAAATTGATAAGTGTGTTTAAAATATATTTATATCTGCGTATTTTAAATTGATTTTAAATAGGATAGATTATTTGTAAATAAAAATGAGCTTATCTAAAAATAGATATTATATTTATTTAAATTTATTTTAGATTTGGATTTTTAAATTTGACTCTGAATTGAATATAAATTTGAATTAAAGGAATATACATACATCTTAAAATAGAATAATAATATAGTTTGGTTTTAAATTATATAGATAATGTTTTAATTAAAATAAGATTTGTTTTATATTTTTCTTTCTATAGAAATTTATACATGGAAATTTGGATTTGTATTTATTTAATAAAAATAAATACAAAGCTTTTGAAATAGCATTTTAAAAAAAAGAGTTTGCAATATGTATATAATTTTATTTAAATTATATTTGGTTTCATTTCTTTTTAAAGATTGTATTTTATATAAATTTAGCAAACATTTATAAATATATAAATATATTAGTTAATTAGGAATTTAATTAGAAAAGTATTTTTAAACTATGAAAAACATATTAGTTAATTAGAAAATTTATTTAAAAAGCTTTTAAATTTCTTTTAGAATTAAAATAAACTCAATTTGACAAGTGTTAAGTAGGAATCATTTAAACAACAAGTGTTAAACATTTAAATTAAGATTAAGACAAGTGTCCATTGTTTTTAATTTTCTTTTAATTTAATAAATCTGAAAATTTCTATTTAAACACCATCTCTTCTCACTTTCCTTTTCTTTAAACTTTTGTTCATTTCTAAGAGAAACAAGAAATATTCATGCAAAACTTCACTCAACATCCAAAAACTAGAAAATCTTCAAAACAATTCCTCAAACAAAAACCTGAAAATCTCCTCTAATCAAATCTGCAAGGTTTTTTTTTCCTGCAATCATCCTTTAAAACTACATGCCTGCAGTTTGTTCTCAAAACAAAATCAATTCCTCAAATTCAAACATCAATCTTTGTTTACCCAAAACCTGAAAACATCCCAGTTTAAATCCAAATCTGCAAAATGTTTTCAACAGTTTGATGCAAGTCTTCAATCCCATGTCTGCCTCATCTTCAAATGCATGCAAGTATGAATCTGGTTCAAAGGCTTCTCTGTTTAAAAAGAGGCTTCAGCATCAGGTTCAGATTTATTTCTACAAGCTTTCAAATGCAATATCTGTTGACAACAAATTCAGTTTCAAAGCTCCATCTTTTCAAGCTCTGTCAAAAATTGATTTTGTTCTCTGCATTTCTTTCAAAGGCGAGTAAACATTTAAGTTTAAAACTTAAGTACATGATAGTAGTTGCACGTAAATTGCTGTGTTGAAGTGCTTTACATATGTTTATACATGCAAGTGTAAATGTTGTGTGAATGTTTCTGATTTAAACTGTGCATGTTGATAGCTCTGTTCCAGGTATTGGTGTTACCCATCAGAACAAAAAAATTCACATTTTTTATCTAATCACTGTTAACACTTGGATTAAAAAAAATAGTTTAGTTTTAACAAAATCTAAGTACTAAAAATATAAAGAAGCATTAAAGTGATGAAATACACTTGTATTTGGAAATATCAGCAGGAATCCTTTAAAACTTGTAAAAATCAGATGTTATATTTCACCGATTCAAGTTTATGTCTGGAATAAATTATGGAAAATAAGATTTTTAAAACAAATATCACAATTTTTAAGATTGTATTAAGAGAGGAATTGGGTTTTTTCTGGAAATTGGGTTTTTGTCAAATTCAGTTGATTTATGAATCTAGGGTGCTCGGGATTCATCGTGAAGTTAGTGGTTGGATTGGAGAGTAAGGTAAAAATGGTTGAAGGGATGTTAATCCGCTGTGAAGTTTGAATTTTCTCGAGATTTGTTTTAAACCTAGTTTTGGTTCTTGTTGTAAATTGAACTACTGCATCTTCTTTTATGCATCGAGCTTAAAGGAAATTTGGGAAAAGGAAGTGCGGTGGGTCAGTAAGCCATGGCCGAAGTTGTGGCGATTACAGTTGATCGGTAGCGTGGGTTCAGGGGATTTCTTGATGATGGTTTGGATTCTGTTCACCCTGAGGAGCTCGATTTTGAATCGAGGCAAGAAGTGATGATCTGTTGGTCGTAGGAGCTTGTAGGATGGAAGAGGGACTTGGCGGTGGGTTCGTCGTTGACCGGAGGTGGTTCCGGCACTGGTGCAGGTGCATAAGAGGGTTGAGTGTATCTGTGGGTTTTGTTTTGGGTTCGCATGGTTTTCTCGAGTAGGACTCGGGATATAAGGAAGATGGCACGGGGGAATGCTCGCGTATTCTTAGTTGTGACTCGCGTTATTTCTGGGGTCTTGTGTGTACATAGTTAAAATGTTAAGTTTAACAGTTTTAATTTTTTTTATTAAAACAGTTTTTAAAACTTTAAAGTCAGATTTGTTTAAAAAAGAAAAGATAGTATACTTGTTTCTTGGTTCAAGTATTAATGGGTTTAACCCAAATGGAACATTTAACTAGATTTTAAATTTTAAATAAAGTAAATTTTTAAATTTTAAATGATTAAGCTAAAGTTATTTCTAGAAATTTATTTCTTTAAATTGATTTGTTTTTATAAATGAATTTGTAAGTATGGATTTAATTGTTTTAAGTTAAAGACCTAAATGTTATTTTCAAAACATATTTTGAAAATATAAAACGAAATTTCAAGGAAATGATTTTTAAAATTAGTTAGTGAATAATGATTTATTAATTAACAAATAATTTTTAAATAATAGATTAACTAAGAAATTGTTAATTAATAATTAAAGAATAATTAATGATTACTTTATATTTTAAACTAATTAATGAATTAAGTCAAGTAAAGATTTCAAGGTTAATTTAAAATAATGTTTTATCTTAAATAATAATTAAGTGTTAATGAATAATAATTAATTAAGTTGAATAAGAATTTTAAGTTTAGATAATTAATTTAATTATTATTTTAAAGGGGTTAACTAATTAATTAATACTTAATAAAGGTTTTATTAAGTAATAAATTGGGTTTTATTAATTAATAATTAAAAGGATTATTAAGAATTAATTAACTATTATTAAAGGTCAATTAATTATAATTAAGGATTAATTGATTAACTATATTTATGAATTAATTAATTTGTAAATTAAGATTGTTAATTAATAATTAAGTTTATTAATTAATGATTAAGAGATAATTAATTGGTTAATTAATTAACTATAAAAAGTAATTAGTGATTGATTACTTTGTATTAAAGGATTGATTAATAATTAAGGCTTATTAATTAATAGTTGAAGATAATTAATTTGTAAATTGAAGATTAATTTGGTTTAAGGGTAATTAAGGAATGGATTACTCAATTATGATTTATGAGATGAGTGTGATCAAGTAAGTTAATTAATTAAGGATAGTCGCTTGATAAATGATTAAGTATTTTTACTTAATAAGTTTTGATAAGGCTAATTACTTAAGATAAGTAATTGATAAATTACAGGGGTAATTGGGATAAGTGAAATTACTTATTGGGAAGTAATTTTAAATGGATAATTACTGGATGAAGTAATTAAGGGTTTGTTACTTGGTGTAATAAATCGAAGGTTTCTTAGTAAAAGTAATTAAGAAGTAATTAAGAATAATTAATTACTGTTTATATTCATTAATGTTGATTAATTGAAAGTAATTAATTTAAGCATGATTAATTAATGTAATTAATTAAGGAATAATGTGATTAATTATAGTCCATTGATTAATGGAAGTAATTAATTGAGGTTCATTAATTGATATGATTAATGAGAATAATTAAGGATTAATTACTTGATTTAGAGTTAATTAATCAAGGTTGATTAGTTAGGATGATGATTAATTAATTGGTTTAATTAATGAATAAGTAGGTAAGATTTATTGTAAGGAAGGTAATTAATTTAATTAATTTTAAATTAATTAAGAGATGAAGTAATTAATTTAATTCACTTTAAATTAATTAGAGATAGAGATAGTTAATTTAATTCATTTTAGATTAATTATGTTGTGATTAACTAAATCATTGCTTATGTATGAATGGGTGACATTGATTTTCTTGAATGGATGTAATCTCAGAAATGAGATAAGTAATGTTGTGTGGTATGAATGCTTGTTTCCATTGTGATGGTAATATAGATTATCTTTTGTGATAATGATGTGCATTACCTATTTTGTTATGAATCATCTGTTTATTTTGGTAATGTGTTTATCAATTGTGATATTGTAAATTATCTGTTCTGTGTGTATATAGATAGTTGAATTTAGCTGTTTAACCTTAAAAACAACTTGGACCTAAAAGACACGCTTTGGATTTCGATGAGACCGGGATCGGTTTTCCATATTTGGATATCCGAAAACCACATCGATCCAAATTAATGATAGGTCGTGAATATGTTGTGAAGAGTGAAGACTCGAGGTGTATGGACTGTAACGACCCAGAATTTTTATTAATTAAAATTTGAATATTTAATTAATTTTAAAATATTAATAAGTGAATTTATAAGTCAAATAAATTTTTATTTTGAATTATTGGATTTAATTGGATAATTAAATCGATAATTTAATATGTTAAATTATGAAAATAATTGAAAATTGAGTTAAATATGATTGAAAATGATTTGTAAAATTTTATTTTATCATATTGGAGTTAGAAAGATATTTTAAAACTTTTAAAATCGAATTAAAAGTTAATTTGTGAAAAATTGAATATTTTAATATTTAATCGACTAGTGAAAATAGTCAATTTTTGAACAGTTTCAGAATTGAACGAAACCAGTTCTATTGGATCCGTAATAGTTAGTTATTACCGGATTTCAATTTTCATATCAATCGGAGTTATCGTTTGATCGTGGCAGCTCGAAACGCATCGATTTATTTTTAATATTAATTTGGCGAGTTAAAATAGCCATTTTTCAAAAAGTCTCGGATTTCGACGAAACCAGTTTCATCGGATCCGTAATGTGATATTATTGTAAGGTTTCAAATTTCAAGTCAACTGGATTTACCGTTTGTCCGGTACAAATTAAAACGCCTAGAAAATCGCTTAAATCGGTTTAATTTAAATCGATCGTTTATTGCCATAACTCGCACAGATTTCCGAATTAGCTTCCGAAACCTGTTCCATTGTGTCCGGAACGCGGGGTAAACCCTAGAAACGCTGGTTACGGCGCGTGAATCGGAGTTCGGAATTTCCGGGATGAATAGTGTTTCGTCGGTTCCTTATAAATAGCCACCATTCACAAATAAAAAAAATAATATACAAAACCCTAATCTAAAACCCTAGCCGCCTCTTTATTCACTAATGGCCAGAAATTGCTCTCACTTCTCCCTCAATCTCTTTCAATCTACAAACAATTAGAAGAAACTTTCAACACGAAAGTTGTAGAGGGCGACGTGATCTTGAAATCCATACGGTGATGATGGGTTTTGGTGCAACGTAGGAGGAGCAAGGTGGGGCCGACCGTGGCCAGTCACGCACGCAATTCCATGCTCATGTGGGGGCCGAGCTTCATGCTAGGGATGGTGGAGATAGCTCTTGCGAAGGGCTTCGAGATGGCGGTGGTTTGATGAAGTGTAGTCGAGTGTAGGAGGAGCAAAGTGAAAACCTAATTCTATGCTAATGGGTTTGTGCGGCCTGTAGGGAGAACGAAGGAGAAGGGGGAGGGGTATGCACGGTCATGATGGATGGAGGTTGGATCTAAGGGCTGTGATGGAGTTGGTTTGTTAATTTTTAAAGTTAATGTTGTAATTGTTATTAAAATCGTGTACAAACTAGTAAAATTCATAACTTTTTCATACGAGGTCGAAAACGCGCGAAACCAGTTGCGTTGGAATCGTATGGACGAGCACTACGCGATGGAGTTGGTTTGGAGACGTTTGGAGTTAGTGAGGATTTTGGGTAAAATTAAACGCGCGTTTAATTTTATTCGAAATAAATCGCTAAAACGGAATTTAAAATCAAGGTGAGATCTTCTCACTCAATCGAATCAGTTTCGATTTTATTTTAAATAGTTAGATTTAAAATATTTGAATGCATGTTTGAATGATGATTGATATCTATTGATTGTTAAAATAGACATTATACGCCGTTAGTAAGCGGATGTTATTTATTAAAAACATATACCGCGAATATTTCATAAACAGTGAAATTGGTATTATTTATAGTAGCAATATATATATATTGGCATATGTATATATTGGAGTTATTGATTTCCCGCAATTTTTGTTTAGCGGATGAGACCCTATTGCGCCGTTATTAAGCGGATAATATATAATAAGAACATATACCGCGATAATTTCATACTGGAGCGAAATTGGTATTGTGCTAATGTTTGTGGATGCAGGAAAACAGGTTGGAGGGATCCAACTGGATTCCTCAACAGTTTTTATTTGATTTCAGATATTTTGATATTTGATGGATTATCATATCGATATATGATATCGTTGTTGTCGTGATTGACTATTTGGTGTGTAGCATCATTGGACCAAATTTGGAATTTTAAAATGAATTTTAAAGTGATTTTTGAAAAATATACGTTTTATAAAATAATTTTGGAATTGATCCATATTAAATAAATAAACGTTATAATTTTTAAAGTTATAAAAAATTATGGTTTTTGAGAAATATAGTTAAAAACTGATTTTTGAGAATATGATGCTAATGATTTTATAAAATAGTTTAAATTGGATTTTAGAATTTATTGTGAAAAGTTTAAATATAGGATTTATAAAATTTAATTATTTTATGAATCAAAATGGTGAAATAATAAAGGAGATTAAAAACGTTTTAAAAGAATAATATAAATTGATTTATATTAAGAGATTTATAAATGGATATTTATAAATTGAAATATTGACATTATAAAACGAGTTTTTATAAGTGTTTGAATGAAGTGCAAATGGATTGCATAAGTGAATGGAATTTATAAAATTATAAATGATGAAGTTATAAGTGAAATTTATAAATAGTAAGATTTATAAATTTTGTGAAGTTATTAAAGAATATATTTGGATGAATAATTGAATCTTATAAGTTATAAGATTTATAATTATGAAGTTCAAAGGAACGATTTTGCAAACGAATAAATTTATAAGTATTTAACTTATAATATGAACCATTGTTTTATAATTGAGTTATAAATCGAATAGGTAAAAAAAAGGAAGTTGTTATAAATAAATAGAAATAGAATTTATAAACGTTGTTTTATAAATTCACAAACGACTTATTTTGATAAGTAAATTGTTATGATTTATTTATGAAGTATATTCACATTTTTGAATAGTGAATAATCATTTGAATTAAAATGAGTAAAAGGATGAAATTGTTAATGAAGTATATTCACGTTTTTGAATAGTGAATAACACGTTAAAGAAATTGTTTTGGATTTGGATGTTTTAAATAGAATTAAAACGATCGAACAATGTTTTAAAATGTGTTGAGATTCGAAACCATAGATTTCAACATTTATTGTTGAAATAGACGTTTTCGAGAAATAGAAGGAAATAATGGACTATAACACTGTTGTTATAGTAAATGATTTCCGAAAGGAAATGTTTTGTATAGTATTGGGATTTATATATCTATTTTAATTTCGAATCCCTATACTAGTGATTTTGGGTTGTCGTAACGATGTTTTACGTAACATTCGTTTTGGCCCAAATAAATATGTTTAAGAGAATGATTTCCTTAAAGAATGAAATATATACTCATTTTTAATTTAAGTATATTGAATATTTTCCAAGGGTGAAAATAAATAAAAATTGTGAATTACTTATGAATAAATAAGTATGGAAATGTTTTTCCAATGTGAAATGAAACGTTTTGAGAATTTATCTTTTTGAAGATAAATTGAAATGAATAATTGAAATCGAATATTCATAGATATTTTGGATTATAAATTCACTAAGGAATTTATAAAAGAAAGTGGAATTGGTTTAAAAATAAATATTGATTTATTTTTGAAGTATGAAATAATATATCTTGTAAAGATATTTTGGAAAATAAATAATTTGGAAAATTATTTGGAATCTGGTGATGTGTGCATATCCAGTGATAGTTCAATAACCGACTATCAATATTTCCCTTTGAATGGGTAATTGATGTGATTTGTTTGAATTTGAATGCCACACTTATTTTTGAATAAGCGCTCACTATTCGGGTTAACCAGGAAAGGACCATGGGGTCGTATAACCCATTCCGAATATGTGATACGTCGTTATAATTGCATTGAAGATCGGTGTTGAAGACCCGGTATTTGCGAGAGCGATAGGATGACCTGTCGATTGTCTCTGCACTGAGTTGCAGCGGTATAGAGACTCCTTAAGTGATGGGAAATCCGATCAGGATTGTGAATATCCGGATTGCAAGGACTTCTTTGTAAGTGCCTTCGGTTTTGTTCGAGCCCGGAACAGACTTGTATGGATTGTGTGTCTGACATTACAAATTGAGATATAAAGCCGATTTCTTTCAAATATATTTCTGTTGGTGGCGAAGAATTTATTCTTTTAGCTTAACACCCTTCTCTGAGACGTACGAGCTCAGAGGTTATGTAGTTGAATGTTATCAGCGATATATTCCCAATTTGGTAATGCGACATGCTGAGTGTTGCTGAAATGATCATTGTGTTGATTATTTGTGATAGGATCATTTATTTGATCGTCTATCTTGGTGGTCATTGTGTTGATCATTTGTTGACCCAAAGCATGGCTTTTGTATAAAGTATGTTTTTGTAGACGTGACTTCGTCGAGCCTCACACACCGGAAATGGTCAAAACAGGAAAGATGCGGCAAGGTTATGAGGGGTAGCTCCCTTTAGGGTATGTACATTTCCTTCTGGATAGAGGTGGTATCATGGTATGGAGCCCAGATATTTAACCTATGTGGTTACTGCGAATTTATTACTTTGTGGTTGTTGGTTATCGGGATCCCGTGAGAAAGGTCGTTTACGATCGGGGAATGGCGTGCTCGTGTCAGTAGTTACCCAGTTAGGGGTAACCCGGCCTTGTGTTGGCAAAGTTCCGGTTTGGTTCTCGGGGATGTCTTTCCAGAGGCATTCTCATGTGGCAATGGGAAGTTCCTTGGCCTGACCATTTGTTGGAAATCCAAAGAAACAATACGAAACTTGTACGGTTTTAGTTGTAGAACCTATCATTCACTTATGGTGTCGCAACACTATTTGGATGGTAGCTATAGTAGGCATAGTTCGAAATGTCTATGTTGGCTAAGATTTATATTCTACTTTCAAAATGAATTTTTCCCCTACACTATGCCCTAGTAATAATATCAAATGTTATTTTAAATGCGTATCAAGCATCTTTAACTATCATAAGGAGAAATCTCCTCCGATTCTGCGTTTGCATTGTGTGTGTGTGCGGGAGGCCTTATGGTAGTCTCATTTTTAAAAGCATTGCGAATTGAATTTAAAAATATTCCTCTATTTTGATTTTAAAGATAAATAAACTGTTTTGAGTTCTCACACCAGTCACATGACTGACTCGGAGTTTATTGTTTTCCTTCCTAAACTCTGGGTGCCCACCAATTTCCACACGGGCAGCCAAGAGTTAAGGTTTATCAGGATATTCTGGATATTCTAGAGTTGCTGGAGGCAAGCTGGATCGCATGGCGTATTACTAGTTTATATAGTATTTCTTTTTCCGCTGCACTATTTGTTGTTGTTGTACACTCTGATGATGATATGATGTAATGAAATTTGATGTATTGTAATAACTGATATAGTTCTTTGTTTAAAGATTTTCATTTATTTATTATATGTTGTTCCGCTGCGAATTGTGAGATTCTGATGTTGTTCTGTTGTGTTCTGTTCTGTTCTATTTTCTTTCTGTTCTCTATTCTCTTTTTCTTCTATTTTAAAATTCTCTGTTTTCTTTTCCCTCTATCTTTTTCTCTTCTTCTCTACTTTTCTTTCCTTAAATTCTTTTTCTTAAACCATAACATTTCGGGTTTTTGGCCTTCGATTTCTCGGCAGTCGATAAAGTGAGTATCGATGTTGAATTTTCGAAAGTCGAAAATTCTCAAAAGTTACATTTGGTATCAGAGCATATGGTTAAGCGACAACCATGGTTTTGTTGGGTATTACTCATTAGAGATAGAGTCAGAAGTACTCTAGAATGAGTTTGAGTGTAATAATAGATACGAGTGCGTATTTGTTAGTGAATATAAATTGTTTTATATTGTGATGATTGGTTTGTTGAGTGGTATATAGATTCTGGTTAATACAAGTAATTAACGTTGTTGATAGGGATCTATAAACACTTGAATAGAACAATTCGACACAGTATTGTTTTAAATTGGGTAAATGAAATAATTTTACCTTGATTATATTTTATATATAAAGAAATAATTTTTCAAAATTATTAAAGAGTATATAAGTTGATTGTTTAGTTATTTGAATAATCTAAATAAAAGAACAATTGTATAAGTAAAATGAATTATAAGAATTGAATTATAATTAAAGTGATTTACAATTGTGAAATAAACTTATATATATAAGAAGTGAAACTATATGGATATATATATGAACTTAAGTTATATAAATGAAATGCAACTTTGAAATAGAATTGAATGAATGGATTGAATATTAATCAATTAAATGTGAATTAAGTTGATATGAAATAATGGATATAAGTGTAATTCATTAAAATCTAATGTTATTAGAAAGTTGAATAATTGAATGAAAATCAATTAAATTAAACCAATTGTAAGCAAAGGAATTTGGTTGTAATTAATATACATTGATTGTTATATGATTGTTAGTTGATTGTATATAATTCATTAAGTATTAATGAAAGTGAATTAGTGAAATTTAAAGCTATGTAATTGAATTCAAATTAGAAGTAAATAAATTTGAATAGAATTGAATTTGATTTGGAAGTGAACTAACTTGAATATGAATTAGTGAATATAAACTAATTAAAAATGAATGTTAGTGAGAACATCCACTGTTAAAGAATCAAATGTGATTTAAATTGAAAACCTAATTCATTGAATATTAATGAGAATATGAATGAATATTTATTGGTTAGGGATGATAGTTGGTTGATGTTTGCATTTGTTGTTTTGTTGCATTTGCTATGTTGACATATATAGTTATTATGTTGATATTTGTTGTATATTGATACTATTGTCTATATGCATGTTCTCATGTTGTTTGTTGAGTAATTAGTAGGTGCGGATCGCGTTTGCTTCGCATTTGGAGCTCGCTTTCACGCTATATTAGCCGTATATGCTTGCTAATAAAAATATAAGGTACGTATCTCGGATTAAATATCGTACTTTTACATTTTTTCCCTGCGGAATGCCTCATTACTTGATGAGATGTATATTTGTGATATATATACTGTCATTTTTTTTTCGGATCGAGCCGCGCAAAGGAGACTATGGCGAATTTTTCCGAAAATTTGAGGCGTTAGAAAAAATTTGAGAAAATTGGAAAATTTTGAAAACTTAAACTTTGATTTTGGAATTGAAAGTTAAATGATATAGTTTGGTTTTGAAAAAGATAACTAAGTATGATTTTGAAAACTTAGTAAAGATTTGTAAGAAGTTTAACTATGAATTTTGGGAAAATTAATAGCTTCTGTAATTTTTCTTACTAGTTAATTTCGAGGACGAAATTCTTTTAAGTGGGGAAGATTGTAACGACCCAGAATTTTTATTAATTAAAATTTGAATATTTAATTAATTTTAAAATATTAATAAGTGAATTTATAACTCAAATAAATTTTTATTTTGAATTATTGGATTTAATTGGATAATTAAATCGATAATTTAATATGTTAAATTATGAAAATAATTGAAAATTGAGTTAAATATGATTGAAAATGATTTGTAAAATTTTATTTTATCATATTGGAGTTAGAAAGATATTTTAGAACTTTTAAAATCGAATTAAAAGTTAATTTGTGAAAAATTGAATATTTTAATATTTAATCGACTAGTGAAAATAGTCAATTTTTGAACAGTCTCAGAATTGAACGAAACCAGTTCCATTGGATCCGTAATAGTTAGTTATTATCGGATTTCAATTTTCGTATCAATCGGAGTTATCGTTTGATCGTGGCAGCTCGAAACGCATCGATTTATTTTTAATATTAATTTGGCGAGTTAAAATAGCCATTTTTCAAAAAGTCTCGGATTTCGACGAAACCAGTTTCATCGGATCCGTAATGTGATATTATTGTAAGCTTTCAAATTTCAAGTCAATTGGATTTACCGTTTGTCCGGTACAAATTAAAACGCCTAGAAAATCGCTTAAATCGGTTTAATTTAAATCGATCGTTTATTGCCATAACTCGCACAGATGTCCGAATTAGCTTCCGAAACCTGTTCCATTGTGTCCGGAACGCGGGGTAAACCCTGGAAACGCTGGTTACGGCGCGTGAATCGGAGTTCGGAATTTCCGGGATGAATAGTGTTTCGTCGGTTCCTTATAAATAGCCACCATTCACAAATAAAAAAAAAATATACAAAACCCTAATCTAAAACCCTAGCCGTCTCTTTATTCACCAATGGCCAGAAATTGCTCTCACTTCTCCCTCAATCTCTTTCAATCTACAAACAATTAGAAGAAACTTTCAACACGAAAGTTGTAGAGGGCGACCTGATCTTGAAATCCATACGGTGATGATGGGTTTTGGTGCAACGTAGGAGGAGCAAGGTGGGGCCGACCGTGGCCAGTCACGCACGCAATTCCATGCCCATGTGGGGGCCGAGCTTCATGCTAGGGATGGTGGAGATAGCTCTTGCGAAGGGCTTCGAGATGGCGGTGGTTTGATGAAGTGTAGTCGAGTGTAGGAGGAGCAAAGTGAAAACCTAATTCTATGCTAATGGGTTTGTGCGGCCTGTAGGGAGAACGAAGGAGAAGGGGGAGGGGTATGCACGGTCATGATGGATGGAGGTTGGATCTAAGGGCTGTGATGGAGTGGGTTTGTTAATTTTTAAAGTTAATGTTGTAATTGTTATTAAAATCGTGTACAAACTAGTAAAATTCATAACTTTTTCATACGAGGTCGAAAACGCGCGAAACCAGTTGCGTTGGAATCGTATGGACGAGCACTACGCGATGGAGTTGGTTTGGAGTCGTTTGGAGTTAGTGATGATTTTGGGTAAAATTAAACGCGCGTTTAATTTTATTCGAAATAAATCGCTAAAACGGAATTTAAAATCAAGGTGAGAACTTCTCACTCAATCAAATCAGTTTCGATTTTATTTTAAATAGTTAGATTTAAAATATTTGAATGCATGTTTGAATGATGATTGATATCTATTGATTGTTAAAATAGACATTATACGCCGTTAGTAAGCGGATGTTATTTATTAAAAACATATACCGCGAATATTTCATAAACAGTGAAATTGGTATTATATATAGTAGCAATATATATATATATTGGCATATGTATATATTGGAGTTATTGATTTCCCGCAATTTTTGTTTAGCGGATGAGACCCTATTGCGCCGTTATTAAGCGGATAATATTTAATAAGAACATATACTGCGATAATTTCGTACTGGAGCGAAATTGGTATTGTGCTAATGTTTGTGGATGCAGGAAAACAGGTTGGAGGGATCCAACTGGATTCCTCAACAGTTTTTATTTGATTTCAGATATTTTGATATTTGATGGATTATCATATCGATATATGATATCGTTGTTGTCGTGATTGACTATTTGGTGTGTAGCATCATTGGACCAAATTTGGAATTTTAAAATGAATTTTAAAGTGATTTTTGAAAAATATACGTTTTATAAAATAATTTTGGAATTGATCCATATTAAATAAATAAACGTTATAATTTTTAAAGTTATAAAAAATTATGGTTTTTGAGAAATATAGTTAAAAACTGATTTTTGAGAATATGATGCTAATGATTTTATAAAATAGTTTAAATTGGATTTTAGAATTTATTGTGAAAAGTTTAAATATAGGATTTATAAAATTTAATTATTTTATGAATCAAAATGGTGAAATAATAAAGGAGATTAAAAACGTTTTAAAAGAATAATATAAATTGATTTATATTAAGAGATTTATAAATGGATATTTATAAATTGAAATATTGACATTATAAAACGAGTTTTTATAAGTGTTTGAATGAAGTGCAAATGGATTGCATAAGTGAATGGAATTTATAAAATTATAAATGATGAAGTTATAAGTGAAATTTATAAATAGTAAGATTTATAAATTTTGTGAAGTTATTAAAGAATATATTTGGATGAATAATTGAATCTTATAAGTTATAAGATTTATAATTATGAAGTTCAAAGGAACGATTTTGCAAACGAATAAATTTATAAGTATTTAACTTATAATATGAACCATTGTTTTATAATTGAGTTATAAATCGAATAGGTAAAAAAAAGGAAGTTGTTATAAATAAATAGAAATAGAATTTATAAACGTTGTTTTATAAATTCACAAACGACTTATTTTGATAAGTAAATTGTTATGATTTATTTATGAAGTATATTCACATTTTTGAATAGTGAATAATCCTTTGAATTAAAATGAGTAAAAGGATGAAATTGTTAATGAAGTATATTCACGTTTTTGAATAGTGAATAACACGTTAAAGAAATTGTTTTGGATTTGGATGTTTTAAATAGAATTAAAACGATCGAACAATGTTTTAAAATGTGTTGAGATTCGAAACCATAGATTTCAACATTTATTGTTGAAATAGACGTTTTCGAGAAATAGAAGGAAATAATGGACTATAACACTGTTGTTATAGTAAATGATTTCCGAAAGGAAATGTTTTGTATAGTATTGGGATTTATATATCTATTTTAATTTCGAATCCCTATACTAGTGATTTTGGGTTGTCGTAACGATGTTTTACGTAACATTCGTTTTGGCCCAAATAAATATGTTTAAGAGAATGATTTCCTTAAAGAATGAAATATATACTCATTTTTAATTTAAGTATATTGAATATTTTCCAAGGGTGAAAATAAATAAAAATTGTGAATTACTTATGAATAAATAAGTATGGAAATGTTTTTCCAATGTGAAATGAAACGTTTTGAGAATTTATCTTTTTGAAGATAAATTGAAATGAATAATTGAAATCGAATATTCATAGATATTTTGGATTATAAATTCACTAAGGAATTTATAAAAGAAAGTGGAATTGGTTTAAAAATAAATATTGATTTATTTTTGAAGTATGAAATAATATATCTTGTAAAGATATTTTGGAAAATAAATAATTTGGAAAATTATTTGGAATCTGGTGATGTGTGCATATCCAGTGATAGTTCAATAACCGACTATCAATATTTCCCTTTGAATGGGTAATTGATGTGATTTGTTTGAATTTGAATGCCACACTTATTTTTGAATAAGCGCTCACTATTCGGGTTAACCAGGAAAGGACCATGGGGTCGTATAACCCATTCCGAATATGTGATACGTCGTTATAATTGCATTGAAGATCGGTGTTGAAGACCCGGTATTTGCGAGAGCGATAGGATGACCTGTCGATTGTCTCTGCACTGAGTTGCAGCGGTATAGAGACTCCCTAAGTGATGGGAAATCCGATCAGGATTGTGAATATCCGGATTGCAAGGACTTCTTTGTAAGTGCCTTCGGTTTTGTTCGAGCCCGGAACAGACTTGTATGGATTGTGTGTCTGACATTACAAATTGAGATATAAAGCCGATTTCTTTCAAATATATTTCTGTTGGTGGCGAAGAATTTATTCTTTTAGCTTAACACCCTTCTCTGAGACGTACGAGCTCAGAGGTTATGTAGTTGAATGTTATCAGCGATATATTCCCAATTTGGTAATGCGACATGCTGAGTGTTGCTGAAATGATCATTGTGTTGATTATTTGTGATAGGATCATTTATTTGATCGTCTATCTTGGTGGTCATTATGTTGATCATTTGTTGACCCAAAGCATGGCTTTTGTATAAAGTATGTTTTTGTGGACGTGACTTCGTCGAGCCTCACACACCGGAAATGGTCAAAACAGGAAAGATGCGGCAAGGTTATGAGGGGTAGCTCCCTTTAGGGTATGTACATTTCCTTCTGGATAGAGGTGGTATCATGGTATGGAGCCCAGATATTTAACCTATGTGGTTACTGCGAATTTATTACTTTGTGGTTGTTGGTTATCGGGATCCCGTGAGAAAGGTCGTTTACGATCGGGGAATGGCGTGCTCGTGTCAGTAGTTACCCAGTTAGGGGTAACCCGGCCTTGTGTTGGCAAAGTTCCGGTTTGGTTCTCGGGGATGTCTTTCCAGAGGCATTCTCATGTGGCAATGGGAAGTTCCTTGGCCTGACCATTTGTTGGAAATCCAAAGAAACAATACGAAACTTGTACGGTTTTAGTTGTAGAACCTATCATTCACTTATGGTGTCGCAACACTATTTGGATGGTAGCTATAGTAGGCATAGTTCGAAATGTCTATGTTGGCTAAGATTTATATTCTACTTTCAAAATGAATTTTTCCCCTACACTATGCACTAGTAATAATATCAAATGTTATTTTAAATGCGTATCAAGCATCTTTGACTATCATAAGGAGAAATCTCCTCCGATTCTGCGTTTGCATTGTGTGTGTGTGCGGGAGGCCTTATGGTAGTCTCATTTTTAAAAGCATTGCGAATTGAATTTAAAAATATTCCTCTATTTTGATTTTAAAGATAAATAAACTGTTTTGAGTTCTCACACCAGTCACATGACTGACTCGGAGTTTATTGTTTTCCTTCCTAAACTCTGGGTGCCCACCAATTTTTACACGGGCAGTCAAGAGTTAAGGTTTATCAGGATATTCTGGATATTCTAGAGTTGCTGGAGGCAAGCTGGATGGCATGGCGTATTACTAGTTTATATAGTATTTCTTTTTCCGCTGCACTATTTGTTGTTGTTGTACACTCTGATGATGATATGATGTAATGAAATTTGATGTAATGTAATAACTGATATAGTTCTTTGTTTAAAGATTATTCATTTATTTATTATATGTTGTTCCGCTGCGAATTGTGAGATTCTGATGTTGTTCTGTTGTGTTCTGTTCTGTTCTATTTTCTTTCTGTTCTCTATTCTCTTTTTCTTCTATTTTAAAATTCTCTGTTTTCTTTTCCCTCTATCTTTTTCTCTTCTTCTCTTCTTTTCTTTCCTTAAATTCTTTTTCTTAAACCATAACATTTCGGGTTTTTGGCCTTCGATTTCTCGGCAGTCGATAAAGTGAGTATCGATGTTGAATTTTCGAAAGTCGAAAATTCTCAAACGTTACATGGACTATTCGTCAGTATAATTCTGGGGGTGATTCCGTGATGAGTTTGACGAGTAGTGCTTTCAGATTCGAGAGGAAGGTTCAGAGTGCAAGGGTTATTGTCGTTAACTCTTAGGGTGATTCCAAAATGAGTGTAACGAGATAATGCCTTCGGTTTCGTTCGAACCCGGAACGAACTTGTATGGATTGAATGCTTTCAGAACATCGTTAGGTGGACGATGAGCATTCTAAGTAATGTGTTCACTAAAGGTAATCGTAGCCTCAAGCCTCATCAACCAGGAATGGCTAAAACAGGGGAGGTGCAGCAAGGCTTCGTGGGTAGCCCCCACTTGAGAGTAAGATTTACCCCTGTCTAGAGGTCCTTTTATTTCAGCTGTGTGGGCGGTTGGATAGCTACATCCGCCAGGGTTGTCTTATTCGGAACTGTTCAGTAAGGAATGGTTCCGGCTTTGTGTTGCAGGGGAGCGGGCGTACTCCTCGGTACGGTGGTCTAGGCCACGTACTGTAACGGGCGGTACCCCAGTAGCCCTGCCATTGATGGAATCCAAAATCCAATAAATGTCGTACGTATTAGTTGTGCCCAACTATGTTGAATGTGAGATGTAAGCATTCCAGCTATTTCTGTATTTTACTTGAAAACCCTAGACACTATTATAATATCAATGAATTTCCTATCAAATGTTTTGGTTAGCGTAAGGTAAAAACTTTTCCATGTTTATGTGTAGGAAGTCTTACGTGATACCTTTTTCTTTCAAAAGGTTTTTAATGTTAAGCAACTTTAACCGTTTACTCACGCCAGACCCATGTTTGACCCGGAGTTTATTCTGTTTTTCTTAAACTCTTGGGTACTCAGATTTTTACGAGTAGCCAGGGGATTTTAGGTTGGCTTGACGAATTTTGGAGGAGCAATGGAGCAGGAGGCTTCTACGTATAGCTATATAGTATTCCGCTTTGTGTGTTCTTTGAGTTATTGTCTTTGAGTTGTATTGAGTTGTATTACTAGACATGTGTTTATAACTGTCTAGTATGTGTTGTTTAGCTGCGTGTCTCTGATGTATATGATACTATGTAATGTATTATGTGATTAATATAATTTATTCGTTCCGCTGTTTAGATTCTGATGTTGTTTCTTTCTTCTTCTCTGTCTTTTCTCTTTTCTATCCCTTTCTTTCTTAAAAATGATGTGATTTTCTGTGGTAAGAAAGTCGGGTAGTTTCAATTAAAAATACCATGATCAGGCTTGATAAACCAGCGTGAGATACTCAATTTATAAACCAGCGTGAGATACTCAAAAATACCCTTATAAAATAAAAAAGGTTAACAAATGAAAACTTTTCAAGGCATTAATTTACAATTAAAACCATCCACCATTTTGTCCTAAAGAAATCCACCGCTTTTAAAAATTGTATTACCTTTCCAACTTTTCCAAAACTAAGGGTGGTATATTTCCAAAGTTGTGTAAAATCATAATTATATTTCTAAAATTTTCCAAATTATACGCCTCTGAGAGGTTATAGAGGAAAGAAATTTCAAATTTATTGCATAGGAAATATAACGTAGAAAAACAGAACAATACAAAAAACAAAGATATTGAAAGCTTTTCTAATTCAATTGAATTTTAAATTGAGAAGTTAATAAATGGAAACTTTTTTAACTTCTCAAGTCACCAAATTTTTAAATTAAAACGACCTACTAAAAATATTTCACGGCCCTTTTTAAATTTACAATCACTTTTCAAACATTTTACAAAGCAAATGATGGTATAATTTAAAAGTCATCCTGAATCAATTTTTATCAAAAATTTCTAGCTTGTAAAATTTTCATTCAAAATTTTCAAGTGGTTTTCTAAGAAACCTTTTTATCAAATTATGTCCCAAAAGATAAGTTTGTTCTTTCTTTTTAAACTTTGTACTCTACCCTTTCAATATCCAATTTCCTCCATATGGTGATAAATATATTCCTTCTTACGGAAGTTTGCTCCTTTCCTTACTTCCGTACATAACACTTTCATTTGTTACCTTCAAAATGTTAATTTTTCCACATTAATTGTCAGCCTAACGGACGTTTCCTTAAGGTCATTTATTTCATATTAACCTTTCTATCTACGGTCACCCCTATTATTAGATATGTCTATAGGGTTCAAATTACAAGAAGACTAGGTCCTATCAAGGGTCTATTACTATCCAACTTCTAGGGTGCTTCCATAAGTTGAGGTCATGTTCTCTCTAGTTTGCTCCTAAAGATATGATCTCCGCTCAATGGGTAATTAGTGTAGGAGTAGAAATTACCTCTATTTACTCTTCCAACTTATAGTCGCCTCATCCATCCTTTCAGATTATGTTCGCAACTACCTCTATAGTCAGAATTTATAGAGTTAAGCGTAAATTCAAGAATAAGTGTATATATATATAGTACGATTTTTTGAATAATCTTTTTAAAAACCTTTTTTAAAATAACCGTACGCCACTCATATGCATAGTATACTTTCCTCATTGATCGGGTAGCCTAGGGCACTTATATCAAATGTAACAACCCACCCCGGAATAGGCCTAAATTTCGACACAAAAAAGGCCCATCAAAACTTAGATCTATTCTAAGGTAAGTTGTTGGTAGAACTAAGAAAATAACAGCATAAAGCCATACTTAAACTTTTAGAACTCACAGCAGATGGAACTAAATAAAATAGCAAAGTGGATCCATTAATTTCAAAACCATAAAAAATGTCATAATAAAACACCCAAAAAACTGAAATGAAATATCTATTAAATGGGTACACATAAAGCAAGTAATAAGAATAAACACTACCACAAGCCAAGCTTCTCCTTCTTTAAGCGTCGTCACCACCATTACTCCATCCTTAACCATTGTTATAATAAGGGAGGAGTAATAATAACAAGTTTGTGGTAAATAAAAACCTCGAGTCTTACCTTTTCAGTACTTGGGCAGTATATTTAAAATAAGAATACGTCTATGAATATAAAACTACTAAAATCATTTAATACTTATTTATAAGGAAAGGAGGCAGGTCCAACCACTTAATACCTTCCATTCTAGAAGCAGATCCCATATCTCAATCATACGGCATAAATAGATAATAATTTAACAGACGGTACTCAAGCCACTTAATACTTCCCAGTGGAAAATAAGAAGACCCCGTCATTTAAGGTACAATTCTAGAAGCATGCTCCTTAATGGTACTATCCAGCCGACATCTTATGGAATCTCATAGGCCACTTAATACTTTCAAGTGGAAAATAGGCAAACCCTATCATTTAAGGCCAAATTACTAAAGCGAACACATGTACAGATGCCACATAACGTAACACCTTGGCTATTTAATACTTCTTCTGGGGAAAATTGTGACGACCTGGAATTTTGAAAATTTGAAAATGGAAATATTTAATTGATTTTAAATATTTGGTAGTTAGTGTAACTTGAATTTCAAATATCAGAATGAATTTGGCAATTAAAGTTATTGAATTTATTTATTGAAGTTGGGTAAAAATTTGAATCTTCAATTTTGAGCTTGTTAAAAATATTTTTAAAAACTTAGAAAATTTATATTGATGATACTGGAGATAGTAAAATTTTTAAAATTGAATTTGAAAGCGATTTGTTCATTTTTGAAATTATATCGTTTAAATCGATATTTAAAAATAGCCTTCCGAGGCACAGTCTCAGAATTCGACGAATCCAGTTCCGTTGGATCCGTAATAGTGTTTTATTATTCAATTTTCGTAGAATTTGGAGTGATCATTTGGCCGTATGATAAGCAAACGCACTGAAATTTATATTGAAAATTCAATTTAATAACTGGTTCAAAAAGCTATCTTCTTTATATGATCGAATTTGGACTCGTAACATTTTCCACTGCGTTCAAAATAGGGGTTTAACATTATAAACGCTGGTGGCATGCCTCGATTGGAGATCGAGACGGTAAGTTGCGGATACCGAGACGATCTGAATTTGAATTTAATATTTAAATAATATATATGTTGACTAGTCAAAGATTTATTCATATCAGTTTCTTTTTATAAGATGTATCACTCCAACACCTGTACAAAAATAAATGATGATTCTTCCATTTGCCATTCATGCAATAGAATTTTAGGCACATCGTGAAATAAAAATTAAAAACTCAAACAAAACAATAGGAATTAGATCGATGAACAAATAAGGCTTCTTTATCCTCTTCGAAATTCCATTTTCCCTTTTCCAGTCTTCAGCGTTCGAAAAAAACCGATTCAAAGAAAATAATGGCCGCCCTTTCCAATTTAAATTCCCGAATCCCATTTCCCTTCAGATCGAATGAAAGCTTCGAAACCGATTCAAATCTCGCTGATTCGATTCAGTGTGGGGAGCATGAAAACTTGATTGCGATTGTTTGAGGAGGCGCGCGTCAAGGAGGGGACTGGAGTGTGTCGTGACGAAGTCGTGGTGGGGGTGGTCGCATTATCTATTTCTAGAAGGTCACGTACGCGAGCAGGCTCAGGGGAAGCATGGGGTTATCATGCAAGATTGTGGGTGACCGCGTGAATAGCGGTGTCGCGTCGAAGTGTCATGATCGATTTGATGGTGTGCGCCTGTGCACGCGCATGTGTGGAAGCTGGTGATGGTCTTGGCGACGATTCGAGTGGGATGGTGGTTAGAATTTCGATCAACGGTGAGGTAATGTCACGAAAGAAAGGGGGAAATAGTGTTGAGCAATAAGCAGTGTTGTCTGACATGGGTCTTGGGGAAGTTAGCTAGGCGGCTGCTGCTGTCGTGTTCGACAGTGAGTATGGGAAGACCGTGAGCCGAGCAGCTGAATTGCCTAATTTAAAATTTATTATGTTAATGATAGTTTTAAAATTTGTTGCTAATAAATTATGACAACTAATTAAACTTTGATATAAAAAATTCATACGAGGTTAAATTACATAAGATCGTAGTGTGGAAATTTTTATCAAAGCCAGCTGAGATTAATTTGGATCGGACTGCAAATTAAAAGTGAGATCTTCTCACTCAATTGGAATTTCCAATTTCATTTTAAATAGTTAAATTTAAAATTATTTATTGTGTGCTTGGATGATAAATTATTATCGGTTGTATTGAATTAGACCCAGTATGCCGCATAATAGTAGAGGATATTATGTAAACCCATATACCACGATATTTCACCTCGAAGTGGAATTGGTATTATATATGTATTTGGTGTGATTGATTTCCCGCATTATATAGCGGATGAGACCCTATGCACCGCATAACGGCGGAAGATATTATATAATCCCATATACCACGATATTACACCTCGAGGTGGAATTGGTATTTATTTTTTGTGCCAACATCTGTGGATGCAGGGAAACAGGTTGGTGGGATCCAACTGGATTCCTCAAATATTTAAAAAAAATTCAATGTTGTGTGTTGATGTATTTATAATATGCGTATGATTATATTTGTGATTGAAATCGTTGATGGCTATAGTTTAGCCAAATATATTTTTGTTATCGTAGGATACCAGAAATATAAAATTGGATTTTTAGGAATTAAAGTTGAAAATTTTAAGTAAATTCATTTTAAAGAATTGGGTGAATATAAAGAAGGAATTTAAAACTATAAAAGTTAATTTTTGAAATCCTATTGAATTAATTCGAAAATATGGAAAAAAAATTAGTAAATGGATTAAAAGTAGAAGAATTTATTTAAAATTCAAATTTCAAATAGTTTGGAAGAAATAAAGAAATTTATTTTAAAAGAAAATAAATTTGGGAAATCGATTTGAAATTGATTTGGTGTTTTAAAATAAATCTTTGGGAAATTGATTTGGAAATCGATATGGTGTTTGAAATAAATGTTTGGAAATCAATTGGGAATTTGATTTGGTGCTAAAAGTGAATATTTGGACATCGATTTAAAAATCGTATATCAGTGGATATTTGAAAATTTAAATTCACGATGGGAATTTATAAAGGAAAGGGAAATTTGATTTAAAAATAAGTATGGGTTTATTTTTAAAAGTATGAAAAGAAATTTATGGATTTGGAATGTAAATTTAAAATAAATCGAAAAGGATTTATTAATTTATTTAAATGGACCATTTTGAAATGGAAAATGTATTTTCCCTGGAAAGCTGAGTATGTTTTAAAAGTAGCTATCAAATATAAATTAAAAAAATTCTAAAGTTGATTTATAAAAGGATATTTTGGAGAAATTATGTTCTTATGTTATTTTGAAAATCTTTAAATTAAAGATTTGTTAAATTAATTATTGAAGTCATTATTTAAAGATTTAATTGATATTTGTTTTAGAAAATGATTATTTAAATAGTTATACCCTATCTATTAATTTTATTTTAAAATTAGTTTGGACTTGAAGTTTTATATCAGATATTGGTATAATGTTTTCATAACTAATATTAAATAAGTGTTTAGAAATAGTTTTTATTTTAAATATTTCCAAGTATATATGTTTGGATAAGTAATTTAAATTATTTTAAAGTATTTGAACTCGGCAGATTTTCAGTGGAAATGAATATATATTTAGAAATCTATTCCGCGTAAAGAAAATGATTTAAAAATGATTTTCAAAGGAATGAAATGTGGAAATTGATTTGAAATTTGTTTTCAAGAGGTTGAAAGGCGAAAATATATCTTGCGAAGATATTTTGACAACAAATAATTGGGGAAAATTATTTAAATTTTGTGATTGTTGTGAATATCGATTGATAGTTAAATAACCGACTATCAATATTGTCCTCTAAATGGCATTCTAATTTCGATGCGACCGGGGGTCGGATTCCAAATGGATATTCGAAAACCACATCGAATCTTTGTGATGGATCTTTTGTTTAAAACACCAAACTGGAAATTATTGTGATTTATTTGAAATCTGAATGTAACACTTATTTTTAAAATAAGCGCTCGTTATTCGGATTAGCCGGGAGAGGACTTTATGTCATAAAACCCATTCCGAATAATGATACAACGAAATGGGATTGCATTTGAAGATGGTGTTGATTACCGGACATTTTCGAAAGCGAAAGGATTACCTATCGAATGTCTCTACAGTGGGTTGCTCCGGTATAGAGATTTTATCACCTTTTGTGATGGGGAGTTCAAACGTGATTAGTGAATATTCGGATTTGCAAGGGCTTCTTTGAAGTGCCTTCGGTTTCGTTCGATCCCAGAAAGGACTTGTACGGATGTATGTCTGACGTTACACTTTGAGATGTAAAGCTGGTTTCTATCAAATACATTTCTGTTGGTGGCGGAGAATTTATTCTCTTAGCTTAACACCCATCTCTGAGACGTACGAGCTCAGAGGTTATGTAGTTGAGGTTACTAGTGATACATTCTCAATTTGGTAATGTGGCATATGAAGTGCTGCTGATCATTTGTTGATCGAAGCATGGCTTTTGTGAAAAGCTTAGCTTTGTTGACGAGACTTCGTCGAACCTCACAACCCAAAAATGATCGAAACAGGAATGTTGCAGCAAGACAATTTGGGGGTAGCGCCCTTTGGGTATGTCCATTTTCTTCTGGAAAAAGGTGGTATCATGGTATGGAGCCCAGATACTTAACTTATGTGGTTACTGCAAAATTTATTGCTTTGTGGTTGTTTCTTTGTGGTTGAGAATCCACGGATAAAGGTCAGTAACGACCAAGGATGGCATACTTATGGTAGTTACTCATGTTATAGCTGTATTACAACATAGGGTAACTTGGTCTTATGTTGGCAAAGAGCTGGTTAAGTTCTTGGGAGCGTCCCTCCAGAGGCATTCCACTCGGTGTAAGAAGTTCCTTTGCCTGACCATTGTTGGAAGTCCAGTCCTCCAATACGCGCCTTGTACGATTTTAGTTTTATAACCTGCCATTTACTTATCGTGGTCACCACTGTTTAGATGGTAGCTATAGTAGGCCTAGTTCGAAATGTCTATGCTAGCTAAGATTAATATTATACTTTCGAAATGTTTTCTACACTATGCACTAATAATAATACAAAAATGATTTTGTGTATCAAGCATGTTTGATTATCGTAAGGAGAAATCTCCTCCAATTCCGCATTTTCATTGTGTGTGCGGAGGAAGGCCTTATGGTAGTTTCATTTTCCAAAAGCATAGCAGATTTCTTTTCCTTTCTTTGTGGAAAATAATTGTTTTTAAGATCTCACACCAGTCTCATGACTGACTTGGAGTTTATTGTTCCCTTTTTAAACTCTTGGTGCCCATAATTTTCCACACGGGCAGCCTAGTGTCAGGTTATCAGTTATTCTAGAGCGAGTCAAGAAATGCTGTGGAAATCTGGAGTTCAAGCTGGATGGCGAGGCGTATCACTAGTATAAAATATTTCCTTTCCGCTGTTGTGTTGTTGTGAACTCTGATAATGTAATGTAAAACTGATATAGATCTTTGTTTGGAGATATTCATTTATCTATTATATATTATTCCATGGCGAAATGTGAGATTCCGTTGTTTTTTCTTCTTCTATCTTCTTCTTCTTAAACCCTAACGGTTCGGTTTTCTGGCATTCGATTATGCGACATTTGATATAGTGGACGTATTGATGTTGACTTTTGAAAGTCGAAAAATCGGATCGTTACAGAGTGGTATCAGAGTAATTGGTTAAGCAACAACTTGGCTCTGGTGGGTATTACTCATTAAATATAGAGTCGGTAAAACTCTAGAATGAGTTTGAGTGTAATAATTAATATGAGCGCGTATTTGTTAGTGAATATAAAATTGTTTTATATTGTGTTGACTTATTGGTTGATTGTTTATGGATTCTGGTCGGTGTAGTTTGGCCAACAGTATCAATAGGGTTTTTAAACTCTTGAATAATATAAATTGACGCAGTATTGTTTTGAAAATAAGGTAAATGAAATAATTTTTCCCAAACTATTTTTGTATATAAAAGGAAATGATTTTCCACAAATTTTTTAGTTATGGTTGCTTGGATGTTGGGAAGTGATAATATTAAATTATTATCATTATTTGAATAAGGAATTGAAAACATAACTAAAAGCTAAGAAATAAATTTGTATACAAATGAGATTTGTAAATATAAATTGTAAATGTGATTTATAATTTGAAATAGAATTCCGGAGAAATAATTGAAAGAATTTAAAGGATTTGAAAATTGGGAAGTTCGAAAATTAAATCCCTTTTTGGTTTGAAAATGGTTTTCAAAGGTTTTGGAAAAGTGTTTTGGAGGGATAAAAGCACTAAACTCTTTTCGGTCGCTGGAAAATAACTTCGGTGATGACTACAACATCATCGATGTTCATTTTTGAGTTTCCAAGAGAGGAATTGCTGCCAAATGGTTTTAAATGGAAATTGTTTGGAAAACTGGGGTTGGTTTTGGAAATTCAAAAGATAATTTGAATTGATTTGAAAAATGATTTGGAAATGTTGGAAAGACTCTGGAAGATTTATTAAAAGTGTTTGTGAGTTGATAACTTATATAATTTGAATTTTGATAGAATGAATTTAACTTAAAGAATTGAGTTAAATTAAAGTGAGTATGAAAACAAAATAAGTTGGGAAAGTAAATTTATTAAATGAAATGAAAATAAGTGAGAAAACTTATAGAATTTTAAAATTGAATTTGAATTGTGTTAAATAAAATGAAGGAGAAAATAAATTTGGGAATGAACAAAAGAATAAAAATGGAATTGAAACCGAATATCGAAAACCAATTTGAATTGTGAGAAATAAAATGAGGTTGTAAAATTAGTTCGAAGTGAACTAAAGATAATAAAGGTGGAAATAAAAAATGGTTTGAGATAAAATGAATTGGAATTTGTAATGAATTAGTAAATGAAACTAATTTAAAATAGTGATATAAATCAGTTGTGAATGAAAGATAGTTGATAAAATTCAATATTCAGAAGGTAAATTGAATCCAAATAGAATTGAAATTGTAAATTGAATTCAAAAGAAATTGAAAATGCAAGACTGAATGAAAATGGATATATAACTTCAATGGTGAAGTAAAAATGGTATAAGAAGCATATATTGAAAATTTTGTAAAGAAATGTGCAAAATGATAAACAGGATATGCAGATGTGTTAAAGGCAAAAGATAAATTGGGATTTGATTACCAAGATAATTTAAATTGCTCGACAAAAAAGGTTTGCATTCGAATTTCAATATGAAATTTGGTGATTTTCTTGTCCAGCCGCTTGGCTTTTCGTTTTCTTTTCTGAAATATGGGGGCCCGTGGTGCCATTTTGTAGTCGTATCGAGCTAGCCGTGCAAAGGAGACGTTGGCAAAAAAATTCGAAAATTTAGGGAGTTAGAAAAATTTTGAGAAAATTTTGATAATTTGAAATTTAAATTTAAATTTAAATTTGAATTGTTAAAGAAAACAATGTTGTTTGGAACTTATGATTGATTTTGGAAAGTTAATTGAAGTGATAACAGGTTGAAAAATAAAAAATTTGTTTTGGCAAATTGATAAAACTGTTTTGTTTTGGAGTTATGGATCATTCTTCTTTACTTGTGATTTCGGGATGAAATTCTTTTAAGTGGGGAAGAATATGACGACCCAGAATTTTGAACATTTGAAATTGGTAATATTTAATTGATTTTAAATATTTGGAAGTTAGTTTAACTTGGATTTCAAATATCAGAATGAACTTGGCAACTAAAGTTATTGAATTTATTTATTGAAGTTGGGTAAAAATTTAAATCTTCAATTTTGAGCTTGTTAAAAATATTTTAAAGGCTTAGAAAATTTATATTGATGATACTGGAGATAGTAGAATTTTTAAGTTGAATTTGAAAGCGATTTGTTCAGTTTTGAAATTATATCGTTTAAATAGAAATTTGAAAATAGCCTTTCGGAGCATAGTCTCGAAATTCTATGAAACCAGTTCCGTTGGATCCGTAATAGTGTTCTATTATTGGATTTTAATTTTCGTAGTATTTGGATTGATCATTTGGCCGTACGATAAGCAAACGCACTGAAATTTATATTTAAAATTCAATTTAATAACCGTTCAAAAAGCTATCTTCTCCATACGATTGAATTTGGACTCGGAACCTTTTCCATTGCGTTCAAAATAAGGGTCTAACATTATAAACGCCTAGGGGCACGCCTCGATTGGAGATCGAGATGGTGAATTGCGGATACCAAGACGATCTGAATTTGAATTTAAATTTAAATAATATATATGTTGACTAGTTAAAGATTTATTCACATCAGTTTCTTTTTTTAGGATGTATCACTCCAACACCTGTACAAAAAGAAATGATGAATCCTCCATTTGTCATTCATGTAATAGAATTTTAGGCACGTCACAAAATAAAATTTTAAAACTCGGACAAAACAACAGGAATCATATCGATGAACGAGTAAGGCTTCTTTATCCTCTTCGAAACTCCATTTTCCCCTTTCCAGTCTTTTGCGTTCGAAATAAATCAATTAGAAGAAAATAATGGTCGCCCGTTCCTATTTGAATTCGCGAATCCCATTTCCCTTCAGATCGAACGAAAGCTTCGAAACCGATTCGAATCTCACTGACTCGATTCTGTGGAGGAAGCATGAAAACTTGATCGTGATTATTCGAGGTGGCGTGCGTCGAGGAAGGGACTGGAGTGTGTCACGACGAAGTCGTGGTGGGGGCGGTCGCATTATCTATTTCTGGAAGGTCACGTACACGAGCAGTCTCAAGGGAAGCGTGGGGTTATCGCGCAAGATTGTGCATGACCGCGTGAACAGCGGTGTCGCGTGGAAGCGTCGTGTTCGATTTGATGGTGCGCGCCTGTGCACTCGCATGCATGGAAGCTGGAGATGGTCTTGGCAATGATTCGAGTGGGATGGTGGCTAGAATTTCGATCGACAGTGAGGTAATGTCATGAAAGAAAGGGAGGAAATTGGGTTGAGCAATGAGCAATGTTGTTTGGCGTAGGTCTTGGGGAAGTTAGCGAAGCGGCTGCTGCTGTCGTGTCCGGCAGTGAGTATGGGAAGACCGTGAGCCGAGCAAGTGAATTTCCTAATTTAATATCTATCATGTTAATGATAGTTTGTTGTTAATAAATTATGATAACTAATTAAACTTTAATAATAAAAAATTCATATGAGGTTAAATTACATAAGATCCACAGTGCGGAAATTTTTATCGAAACCAGCTGAGATTAAATTGGATCGGATTGCAAATTAAAGGTGAGATCGTCTCACTCAATTGGAATTTCCAGTTTAATTTTAAATAGTTAAATTTAAAATTGTTGATTGTGTGCTCGGATGATAAATTAATATCAGTTGTATTGAATTAGACCATATGCGTCGCATAATAGCAGAGGATATTATATAAACCCATATACCACGATATTCCACCTCGAAGTGGAATTGGTATTATATATTTATTTGGAGTGATTGATTTCACGTATTATATAGAGGATGAGACCTTATGCACCGCATAATAGTGGGTGATATTATATAATCCCATATACCACGATATTCCACCTTAAAGTGGAATTGGTATTTAATTATTGTGCTAACATCTGTGGATGCAAGGAAACAGGTTGGGGGATCCAACTGGATTCCTCAAATATTTGAATTTGTTTCAATGTTGTGTGTTGATGTATTTATAACCTTCATATGATTATATTTGTGATTGAAATCGTCGATGGCTATAGTTTAGCCGAATATATTTTTGGTATCGTAGGATACCAGAAATATAAAATTGGATTTTTAGGAATTAATGTTGAAAACTTTAAGTAAATGCATTTTAAAGAATTGGGTGAATTTAAAAGAAGAAATTTAAAAGTATAAAAGTTGATTTTTGAAATCCTATTGAAGTAATTCAAAAATATGGGAAAAGTTTTTAGTAAATGGATTAAAAGTTGGAGAATTTATTTAAAATTACGATTTTAAATAGTTTGGAAGAAATAAAGAAATTTATTTTAAAAGAAAATAAATTTGGGAAATTGATTTGGTGTTTTAAAATAAATCTTTAGGAAATTGATTTGGAAATCGATTTGGTGTTTGAAATAAATGTTTGAAAATCAATTGGGAATTTGATTTGGTGTTAAAAGTGAATATTTGAAAGTCGATTTAAAATTTGTATATCAGTGGATATTTGAAAATTTAAATTCACAATGGGAATTTATTAAGGAAAGGGAAATTTGTTTTAAAAATAAATATGGGTTTATTTTTAAAAGTGTGAAAAAAATTTACGTATTTGGAATGTAAATTTAAAATAAATCAAAAAGGATTTATTAATTGATTTAAATGCACCATTTTGAAATGGAAAATGTATTTTCCCTGGAAAGCCGAGTATGTTTTAAAAGTAGCTTTCAAATATGAATTAAAAAAATTCTAAAGTTGGTTTTAAAAGGATGGTTTGGAGAAATTATTTTCTTAAGTTGTTTTGAAAATCTTTAAAGTAAATATTTGTTTAATTAATTATAAAAGTGGTTATTTAAAGATTTAATTGATATTTGTTTTAGAAATTGGTTATTTAAATAGTTATATCCTATCTACTAATTTTATTTTAAAATTAGTTTGGACTTGAAGTTTTGTATTAAATATTGGTATAACGTTTTCATGACTAATATTCAGTAAGTATTTAGAAATAGTTTTTATTTTAAATATTTCCAAGTATATTTGTTTGGATAAGTAATTTAAATTATTTTAAAGCATTTGAATTCGGCGTATTTTCAGTGGAAATGAATAAATATTTGGAAATATATTCCGCGTAAGGAAAATGATTTGAAATTTGTTTTCCAAGGATTGAAATGTGGAAATTGATTTGAAATTTGTTTTCAAGAGATTGAAATGTGAAAATATATCTTGCGAAGATATTTGAAAATAAATAATTGGGGAAAATTATTTAAATCTGGTGATTGTTGTGAATATCGATTGATAGTTAAATAACCGACTATCAATATTGGCCTATAAATGGCATTTGAATTTTGATGCGACCAGGGGTCGGATTCCAAATGGATATTCGAAAACCACATCGAATCTTTGTGATGGATCTTCTGTTTAAAAGATCAAAGTGGAAATTGTTGTGATTTATTTGAAATCTGAATGTAACACTTATTTTTAAAATAAGCGCTCGTTTTTCGAATTAGCTGGGAGAAGACTTTGTGTCATAAAACCCATTCGGAATAATGATATGACGAGATGGGATTGCATTTGAAGATGGTGTTGAAGACCGGGTATTTTTGAATGCAAAAGGATTACCTGTCGAATGTCTCTGCACTGGGTTGCTTCGGTATATAGATTTTATCACCCTTTGTGATAGAGAGTCCGGACGTGATTAGTGAATATCCAGATTTGCAAGGGCTTCTTTGAAGTGCCTTCGGTTCTGTTCGGTCCCGGAACGGACTTGTATGGATGTATGTCTGATGTTACCCTTCGAGATGTAAAGTTGGTTTCTATCAAATACATTTTTGTTGGTGGCGGAGAATTTTTTCTCTTAGCTTAACACCCTTCTTTGAGACGTACGAGCTCAGAGGTTATGTCGTTGATGGTTACTAGTGATACATTCCCAATTTGGTAATGTGGAATACGAAGTGCTGCTGATCATTTGTTGATCGAAGCATGGCTTTTGTGAAAAGCGTAGCTTTGTAGACGAGACTTCGTTGAACCTCGCAACCCGGAAATGGTCGAAACAGGAATGTTACAGCAAGACAATTTAGGAGTAGCGCCCTAAGGGTATGTCCATTTCCCTCTCGAAAAAGGTCGTATCATGGTATGGAGCCCAGATACTTAACTTATGTGGTTACTGCAAAATTTATTACTTTGTGGTTGTTGCTTTGTGGTTGAGGGTCCTTGGATAAAGGTCGGTAACGATCGAAGATGGCATACTTGTGGTAGTTACTCATGTTATAGCTGTATTACAACGTGGGGTAACTCGGCCTTGTGTTGGAGCTGGTTAAGCTCTTGGGAGCATCCCTCCAGAGGCGTTCCATTCGGTGTAGGAAGTTCCTTTGCTTGACCATTGTTGGCAATCCAATCATCCAGTACGCGACTTGTGCCGTTTTAGTTGCATAACCTGCCATTTACTTTTGGTGGTCACCACTGTTTAGATGGTAGCTATAGTAGGCATAGTTCAAAATGTGTATACTGACTAAGATTAATATTATACTTTCGAAATGTTTTTTGCACTATGCACTAATAATAATACAAAAAGGATTTTGCGTATCAAGCATGTTTGATTATCATAAGGAGAAATCTGCTCCAATTCTGCGATTGCATTGTGTGTGTGGCGGGAGGCCTTATGGTAGTTTCATTTTCCAAAAGCATAGCAGATTTCTTTTTCTTTCTTTATGAAAAATAACTGTTTTTAAGATCTTACACCAGTTCCATGACTGACCTGGAGTTTACTATTCCCTTCCTAAACTCTGGGTGCCCATAATTTTCCACACGGGCAGCCTAAGTCAGGTTATCAGTTATTTTGGAGCGAAGTCAAGAAATGCTATGGAGATCTGGAGTTCAAGCTGGACGGCGAGGCGTATGACTAGTATAAAATATTTCCTTTCCGTTGTTGTGTTGTTGTAAACTCTGATAATGCAATGTAAAACAGATATAGATCTTTGTTTAAAGATATTCATTTATCTATTATATATTGTTCCGCTGCAAAATGTGAGATTCTGTTGTTGTTTATGTTTCTTCTTCTTCTATCTTCTTCTTCTTAAACGCTAACGGTTCAGTTTTTCGGCATTCGATTGTGCGGCATTTTGATACAGTGGACATATTGACGTCGACTTTCGAAAGTCGAAAAATCGGGTCGTTACAGAAATGGCGGTCCAACCACTTAAAATCTCAAACACTGAAGCAGGCCCCTTGTCTTGTGGCCTATACCAATAGTGACGTCTCACATTAGTCCGCTATTTGTTGGAATTTATAGCCAGATTAGCTGGGCAGATTTCCCTTATAGAATTTGGAACTAACCTCCCATCATTACAAATATTTATCATAAGAATATCTCACATAAATAAAAGTATACACAACTGCTAGTAGCCTCAAAGTGAAGGGTAGACTTCCATCATGTATGTGATGCCCCACCTCTATGCTCATACTAGCCATGGACAAAATGGGGTAATGACGTCGTCTAGCACGAAAAATAAGGCTGTTAAGGAGCGACCATCCATGTAATTTCTTTGTGCGAGTACGTATATGTCAGATAGTATTACATTCATTTCGTTTCAAGAGGAAATCTGACACATCAATAACAAACTCAAAACCACTACACGGTGGCTATGTGATCTTCGAAAACAATATAAAATAAGAATAACATAAATCAGCCATAGATATTCATATCACTAAGGCGGAAACAGATATGAATATAACACATAAAAATATACATCAAAGTAGTGGTAATGTAAGATCCACTATATCACAAAAGAAAAGGTACAATTGCTTGATAAAAGAATATGTATACATCAAGGAGTCTCTATCTCGAATGTATAAAACTAAAACTACTAAGCTAAGTAGTTAGCCAAAAGTCAGATAACGGACCCTGATAAGAAGTTAAGTAGAAGCACCAGAAGTACCTCGGTCTAAACCGAGTATTATTTAAGAAGCAAATAATAAACGGATCAGTCTAGCTATAAATATCATATAAAATGAGATAGGATAAGAGATATGACAAAAAGTATGATAACAATAATGCCATACTGTGACAAGTATACATTAAATAACAATAAAAATTGTAACGACCTAGAATTTTGAACAATTTAATTTGAAAATATTTAATTAATTTTAAATATTTGAATGATAGTTTTACTTGAATTTCTAATTATCAGAATGAATATGGCGATTAAATTATAGAATTTTATCTATTGAAAGTTGAATAAAAATTTGAATCTTCAGTTTAAGCTGATTAAAAATATTTCAAAGGCTTGTAAAATTCATATTGATAATATTGAAGATAATAGAAGCTTCGGAATTGAATTTGAAAGTAATTTGATCGGTTTTGAATTTATATCGTTTAAATTAAAATTAAAAATAGCCTTCCGAGGCACAGTCTCGGAATTCGACGAAACCAGTTCCATTGGGTCTGTAATATCGAATTATTATCGGATTTCAAATTTCGTATTTTTCGGAGTTGCCGTGTGAGCGTACGATGCATAAACGCGTTGGAATTTTAAAATGAATTCAATTTAAAATTTAAATTTAAATTTTGTCAACATCAGAACGTTCTTCCTTAAAACACGCCCCTTTGTTTCAGCCTAAATACACGCAAAGAATCACGAAAACGAGATCGTGCAGCCCATGTTCTTCCCATTTTAATATTCCTCTCCCTCATTTTTAGATCGATTCACAGAAGAAAAAAAATAAAAATGGTCGCGTACAGTTAAATGAAAATCTCGCCCTCTCGTTTAAAAACAATGGCCGAAGCCCTTCTCCCATTCAAAACCCAAAAAAATCGAATTCCCCTTCTCTTCAAGAATCGAACAAAAAACAATTTCGTTCGCTACAAAAAAAAATCGAGTTCAAAATCAATGGCGACTAGAGGGGATTCCACTTAGCCGAAGCGACAGTGTCGCGATCCAAGTTAGGGCAGGCTTTGGAATCAATGGCCGCATGGTGCTGTTCAATGGAGGCTCGTGACTGGCGTCTGGGTTGGCGCGGAGACGGTCGCGCTCGACCTAGGGATTCGCGTTCGATTTTTGGGAAGGGTTTCGACGTCGCGCAGGTTGGAGGGGTTCTCGAGCACATCAGGGTCGGGGCAGTGGCGAGTGAAGGGGCTACTGTTGTTCGAGTTGAAGGTTGGTTCGCGAAGAGTCATTGATGCTATTTGGAGCTTAGTTAGGGTTGCGACGGCAATCGAGCTGGGAAGCGTGCTGGGTTGGTGTTCGATCGGGGACGTGGTGGGATCGCGATGGCAGAGAGGTATTGTTTTATTTTATGAAATATAAAAGTCCCAGTATTTAATTTTTACAGTAAGTTAAATTTTAAAATCTTGATTTGAAATTAAGAAATTACAGTAAAGTAATTTACTGTTGTACTTGTAGAAATTTAAAGAGAAATTATTCATAAAAAAAACAAAAAAATTGATGATGAAGTGATGAATACAGTTTTTTCGAACTTTATATATATATATATATATATATATATATGTATAGATATGTAGTTTTAAAGGAAATTCGATTTTTAAACTAAATAATTAATTAATTAAATAAGTCATTAGTTTGAAATTTAAAATAATGTATTTAATAAACTTACTGGATTCACCTTGGTTACTGAAAATAATTTATTATTGGACAAATGGGTTAAGGATAAATTATTAAGATGTTCAATTAACTTAGTCAATTCTTTTGGTTACTAAAGAAAATTAGTTTAAATTTAATTTTTAGTTAAATCAATTATTAAAGGAGAAATATTGGTTTAAATAAAACTATCAGTTAATTTAACTATTAAAATGAAATCACCGATGAATCAAAATTATCAAATGAAAATTTATTATTCGATCTGTTCGAATATTAATAAATTGTATAAATATTTATACAAGGTCTAAATCAAGGAAATCGAGTCAAGATGGAAATGGATTGCAGAATAAAATCAAAGGTGAGAACTTCTCACTCAAAGGGTTTTTATTTAAATTTTAAATAGTTAGATTTAAAATTGGTTATTGTGTTGATTGAATGCTTGAGTGATGATTGTTATATATATATATATATATATATATATATATATATATATATATATATATATATATATATATATATATTGGATTGAAATAGATCCTATACGCCGTTAGTAAGCGAAGGTTATTTATTACACACATATACCGCGATATTCCACCTTAAAGTGGAATTGGTATTATATATGTATTTGGAGTTGATTTCCCGCATTATATAGCGGATGAGACCCTATTGCGCCACATAATAGCGGATAATATTTTATAAAATCCCATATACCGCGGTATTCCGTCTTGAAGCGGAATTGGTATTGTGCTAGCATCTGTGGATGTAGGGAAACAGGTTGAAAGGATCCAAGTGGATTCCTCACAAATATTTATTTGATTTTTAGATATTTCGATATTTGATTGATTATCATATCGATATATGATGTTTGTTGTCGTGATTGACTATTTGGTGCTGTTGCATCATCGGATTCATTTTTTAAGTTTAAAAGTAACGATTTTGAATTTTAAATGATTTTTAAAGTGATTTTCAAAAGTATACGTTTTATTAAAATTTTGAATTGATTCCTTTTAAAATAAATTAACGTTATAAAATTTAATATTATAAAAATTTCTATTTTTGTAAAATATAACCAAATTAAGATTTTTGAAATAAATAGTGATTAATTTATAAAATGGTTTAATTGGGAATTTTGAATTATAATAAAAGAATGTATATAAAAGATTTATAAAATGGATATTTATAAATTAAAAATATTGGAATTATAAAACGAGTTTGTTAAGGGTTTAAATGAAGTATAAAATGGATTTCATTGAAAATTTTAGATTTATAATTGTGAAGATTATAAAATGAATAGATGTTGTAAAATAAAAGATTTATAAGTAATTGACTTATAAACTGGATTTTGGGCATTAAATGGGATATTAATAGAAATTGTTAATAAAGGAGATTTTATAAGTTGAAGTTGTTATAAAATTTAAATGAATCTTATAAGTAATAAGATTTAAAATTTGTGAAGTTTTAAAGGAACGATTTTGTAAATAAATGAATTATAAGTATTTAACTTATAATATGGACTTTGGTATATAATTGAGTTATATAAATTGAATTGGATTAATAAAAGAGATTTATAAATCGAAGTTTATAAATAGAAATGGAATTTATAGACAATGTTATAAATTCAAAATCAATGGAATTTGATAAATTGAATATAGAATTTTATTAAAGGAAGTATATTCGCGATCTTGGATAGTGAATTATTCTTTATATAAGAATGTGTAGAAATGTTGAAATTGGTTAAGGAATTTTATTCACGATTTTGGACAGTGAATATATTATTAGATAAAACGGGTATATTTTTAGGGAAGGGATATTATGAAATGAAGTTAATGATTTTAAAAATGTTTTAATGTATTAAAAATCGAATACATAGATTTCAACATTCATTGTTGAAATAGACGTTTTCGAGAAATAGAAGGAAATGGTGGACTATAACACTGTTGTTATAGTAAATGGTTTCCGAAAGGAAATGTTTTATATAGTATTGGGATTTATATATTTATCTTAATTCTGAATCGCTATACTAGTGATTTTGGGTCGCCGTAACGATGGTTTGCACAACATTCGTTTGGACTCCAATAAATGTGTTTAAAAGGCCGTTTTCCTTAAAGAATGAAAAAAAATATACTTAATTTTGATTTAAGTATATTGGATATTATCAAATGTTGAAAATAAATAGATTTGTGAATACTTACTCTTAAATAAGTATGGAAATGTTTTCCAATATGAAATGAACGTTTTGAGAATTATCTTTTTAAAGATAAGTTGAAAGTGAATATTTGAAATCGATTGAAAAAAAAATTGTATGTTTATAGATATTTTGGAAATGTAAATTCACTATGGAATTTATAAAAGAAAGGGAAAATTGGTTTAAAAATAAACGTTGATTTATTTTTGAAGTGTGGAAAATTATATATCTCGTAAAGATATTTTTGGGAAAATAAATAATTTAGGAAATTATTTGGAATCTGATGATGTTGCGCATCTTTATTGATAGTTAAATATCCGACTATCAATATTTACCTTTAAATAGGTATTTGTTGTGATTGCTTGAATTTGAATGCCACACTTATTTTTGAAATAAGAGCTCACTATTCGGGTTAGCCGGGAAAGGACCTTGGGGTTGTATAACCCATTCCGAATATGTGATACGTCGTTATGAGTTGCATTTGAAGACCGGCGTTGAAGACCGGATATTTTTGAAAATGGAAGGATTAGCGTCGAGTTACTCTGCATCGGCTGATCTCCGATATAGAGGTTTTATCACCCTTAGTGACGGGAAGTCCGGACGTGATTAGTGAATATTTGGATTGCAAGGGCTTCTTTGTAAGTGCCTTCAGTTCCGTTCGATACTGGAACGGACTTGTATGGATGTGTGTCTGACGTTACAATTTGAGATGTAAAGCTGGTTTCTATCAAATATATTTCTGTTGGTGGCGGAGAATTTATTCTCTTAGCTTAACACCCTTCTCTGAGACGTACGAGCTCAGAGGTTATGTAGTTGATGGTTACTAGTGATACATTCCCAAATTGGTAATGTGGCGTACGAAGTGCTGTTGAGCATTTGCGAATTAAAGAACAGCTTTTGTATAAAGCATAGCTTTGTGAACGAGACTTCGTCGAGCCTCACACCCCGGAAATGGTCAAAACAGGAAGGATGCGGCAAGGTTATTAGGGGGTAGCGCCCCTTTAGTGTATGTCATTCCTTCTGGATAGAGGTGGTATCATGGTATGGAGCCCATATACTTAACCTATGTTGCTGCTGCAAATTTATTGCTTTGTGGTTGTTGGAAATCGAAGATCCTCGGATATAGATCGGTTAGGATCGGGGAATGACATATTCGTGTCAGTAGTTACCCAATTAGGGGTAACCCGGCCTTGTGTTGGCAGAGATCCGGTTTGGTTCTCGGGTCGTCTTTCCAGAGGCGTACCTATGTGGCAATGGGAAGTTCCTTGGCCTGACCATTTGTTGGAAATCCAAAGAAACAATACGATCTTGTACGGTTTTAGTTGTATAACCTGCCATGGAATGTGGCAGTAACCTGCTATTGAACATGGTAGCTATAGTAGGCATAAGTGCGAAATGCCTATGCTGGCTAAGATTTATATCTTTATTTTCGAAATGATTTTTCCCACACTATGCACTAGTAATAATATCAAATGTTTTTTTTATGCGTATCAAGCATCTTTGACTATCATAAGGAGAAATCTCCTCCGATTCTGCGTTTGCATTGTGTGTGTGTGTGCGGGAGGCCTTATGGTAGTCTCATTTTCTAAAAGGCATTGCGAATCTATTATTAAAACTATCCTGTTCTTTATTTTAAAAGATAAACTGTTTTAAGTTCTCACACCAGTCCCATGACTGACCTGGAGTTTATTGTTTCCCTTCCTAAACTCTGGGTGCCCACCAATTTCCACATGGGAAGTCTAGAGTTAGGTTATCAGGTCATTCTGGATTCAGGAGTTGCTATAGAATTCTGAAGGCGATTCTGGATGGCATAGCATATTATTAGTATATAGTATTTCTTTTCCGCTGTTGATGTTGTAAACTCTGATAATGAATGTAATGTGATGTAATGTATAAAATATACAGTTCTTTTGTTTGAACGAATATTCATTTATCTATTATATGTTGTTCCGCTGCGATTGTGAGATTCTGATATTGTTCTGTTGTTTCTTTATGTTCTGTTCTATCTTTTTCTCTCTTCTTCTATCTCTTTCTTCTTCTTAAACCCTAAGATTTCGTTTTTCCGTTCATCTTGAGTTAATCACTGGAGATTAGTGTCTATTCAAGGAGTATGGATTAGCGAGTCTTTACATTTGGTATCAGAGCATATGGTTAAGCGACAACCATGGCTCTGTTGGGCGTTACTCATTAGAGATAGAGTCAGTAGTACTCTAGAATGAGTTTGAGTGTAATAATAGATATGAGTGCGTATTTGTTAGTGAATATGAAATTGTTTTGTATTGTGTTGACTTATCGATTGATTGTTTATAAATTCTGGTCGGTGCAGTCTAGCTAACTGTGTTGATAGGAGTTTCTAAACTCTTAAACAAGATGAACTGACGTAGTATTGTTTTTAAAATAGGGTAAATGAAATAATTTTACCCAAAGCTATTTTTGTATATAAAAGAAATAATTTTCTATAAATTATTAGTATATGGATGCATGGTTGTTAGGAAGTATTAATAATATTAAAAATTATTACCATCGAAATTGAATAAGAAATTGAAATCATAACTTCAAAGATAAGAAAATAAAATCCATATACAAATGAAGTTTAAGAATGAAATTTATAAATGTGATTTATAATTGGAAATAGAATTCCGTAGAAGTTTTTGGAAATGTTTTTGAAAGAATTTGGAAATTTTAGAAATTAAATTCCTTCTTGATTTGGAAAATGAATTTAAAAGGTTTTGGAAAGAATTTTTGAAGGAATGAAAAGCTCTAAACTCTTTACGGTCGCTGAAAATAATTCCGATGATGACCGCAGCATCATTGGTGTTCATTTTCGGGTTTCCAAAAGAGGAATTGCTCCCAAATTGTTTTAAAAGGAAGATGTTTGGAAAATTTGGGATTTGGTTTTGAAATTTAAAGGATGATTTGAATTGTTTTCAATAATGATTTTGAAAAAAGTTGAAAAGACTCTGGAATCCTATTTAAAATATTTATGGGAACTAATTTAAAATAGTGCAGTTGTGAATGAAAGATAGTTGATAAAACTCAATGTTCAGAATAGAAGTAAAACTGAATTCAAATATAATTGAAATTGTGAATTGAATTCAAACGAAATTGAAATGTAAAATTGAATGAGAATAAATATGTAACTTCAATAGTGAAGTAAAAATGTATAAGAAGCATATATTGAATATTTTGTAATGGAATTGGCAAAATGGTTTGAATGTTGGAATTGGATATTATGGCTAGCAGGATATACAGGTGTATTAAAAGAAATGGAATTGGGATTTTGATTTCAAAGACAAAATTGAATTGCCTGACAAAAGGTACGTATTTGAATTTCGATATGAGATTTGATGATTTTCTTGTCTAGCCGCTTGGCTTTTTCTTTTCTTTTTGAAATTGGGAGGCCGTAGAGCCATTCTGTAGTCGTACCGAGCTAGCCACGCAAAGGAGACGCTGGCGAAATTTTTCAAAAATTTAGAGTGTTAGAAAAATTTTTGAGAAAATTTTGAAAGTTTGAAATTTGAATTTAAATTTAAATTTGAATTTTGAAGTAAACAATATCGTTTAAAACCTATAATTGAAGTTGGAAAGCTAGTTGAAATGATAATGAATCTCTAGTAAAAAGATTTAGGTTAGTAGGTTGATAAAACTATTTGGATTGTGAAAAATAGTAGACGAGTTAAGGACCATTCTTCCTAACTTGTAATTTCGGCACGAAATTCTTTTAAGGGGGAAGATTGTAACGACCCAGAATTTTGAACAATTTAATTTGAAAATATTTAATTAATTTTAAATATTTGAATGATGGTTTGACTTGAATTTCTAATTATCACAATGAATATGGCGACTAAATTATAGAATTTAATCAATTGAAAGTTGAATAAAAATTTGAATCTTCAGTTTAAGCTGATTAAAAATATTTCAAAGGCTTGTAAAATTCATATTGATAATACTGAAGATAATAGAAGCTTCAAAATTGAATTTGAAAGTAATTTGATCGGTTTTGAATTTGTATCGTTTAAATTGAAATTAAAAATAGCCTTCCGAGGCACAATCTCAGAATTCGACGAAACCAGTTCCATTGGGTCCGTAATATCGAATTATTATCGAATTTCAAATTTCGTATTTTTCGGAGTTGCCGTGTGAGCGTACGACGAATAAACGCGTTGGAATTTTAAAACGAATTCAATTTAAAATTTAAATTTAAATTTTGTCAGCATCAGAACGTTCTTCCTTAAAACACGCCCCTTTGTTTCAGCCTAAATTCACGCAGAGAATCACGAAAACGAGATCGTGCAGCCCATGTTCTTCCAATTTTAAATATTCCTCTCCCTCACTTTTAGATCGATTCACAGAAGAAGAAAAAAATGGCCGCGTACAGTTAAATGAAAATCTCGCCCCCTCGTTTAAAAACAATGGCCGAAGCCATTCTCCCATTCAAAACCCAAAAAAATCGAATTCCCCTTCGCTTCAAGAATCGAACGAAAAACTATTTCGTTCGCTATAAAAAAAAATCGAGTTCAAAATCAATGGCGACTAGAGGGGATTCCACTTAGCCGAAGCGACAGTGTCGCGATTCAAGTTAGGGCAGGCTCAAGAATCGATGGACGCGTGGTGCTGTTCAATGGAGGCTCGTGACTGGCGTCTGGGTTGGCGTGGAGACGGTCGCGCTCGACCTAGGGATTCGCGTTCGATTTTTAGGAAGGGTTTCGACGTCGCGCAGGTTGGAGGGGTTCTCGAGCACATCAGGGTCGAGGCAGTGGCGAGTGAAGGGGCTACTGTTGTTCGAGTTGAAGGTTGGTTCGCGAAGAGTCGTTGATGCAGTTTGGAGCTTAGTTAGGGTTGCGACGGCAATCGAGCTGGGAAGCGTGCTGGGTTGGTGTTCGATCGGCGACGTGGTGGGATCGCGATGGCAGAGAGGTTGTGTTTTATTTTATGAAATATAAAAGTCCCAGTATTTAATTTTTACAGTAAGTTAAATTTTAAAATCTTGATTTGAAATTAAGAAATTATAGTAAAGTAATTTACTGTTGTACTTGCAGAAATTTAAAGAGAAATTATTTATAAAAAAAACAAAAAAATTGATGATGAAGTGATGAATAAAGTTTTTTCGAACTTTATATATATGTGTATAGATATGTAGTTTTAAAGGAAATTCGATTTTTAAACTAAACAATTAATTAATTAAATAAGTCATTAGTTTGAAATTTAAAATAATATATTTAATAAACTTACTAGATTTACCTAGGTTACTGAAAATAATTTATTATTGGAAAAATGGGTTAAGGATAAATTATTAAGATGTTCAATTAACTTAGTCAATTCTTTTGGTTACTAAAGAAAATTAGTTTAAATTTAATTTTTAGTTAAATCAATTATTAAAGGAGAAATATTGGTTTAAATAAAACTATCAGTTAATTTAAATATTAAAATTAAATCACCGATGAATCAAAATTATCAAACGAAAATTTATTATTCGATCTGTTCGAATATTAATAAATTGTGTAAATATTTATACAAGGTATAAATCAAGGAAATCGAGTCAAGATGGAAATGGATTGCAGAATAAAATCAAAGGTGAGAACTTCTCACTCAAAGGGTTTTTATTTAAATTTTAAATAGTTAGATTTAAAATTGTTGATTGTGTTGATTGAATGCTTGAATGATGATTGTTATATATATATATATATATATATATATATATATATATATATATATATATATTGGATTGAAATAGACCCTATACGCCGTTAGTAAGCGAAGGTTATTTATTACACACATATACCACGATATTCCACCTTGAAGTGGAGTTTGTATTATATATGTATTTGGAGTTGATTTCCCGCATTATATAGCAGATGAGACCCTATTGCGCCGCATAATAGCGGATAATATTTTATAAAATCCCATATACCGCGATATTCCGTCTTGAAGCGGAATTGGTATTGTGCTAACATCTGTGGATGCAGGGAAACAAGTTGGAGGGATCCAACTGGATTCCTCACAAATATTTATTTGAATTTTAGATATTTCGATATTTGATTGATTATCATATCGATATATGATGTCTGTTGTCGTGATTGACTATTTGGTGCTGTTGCATCATCGGATCCATTTTTAAAGTTTAAAAGTAACGATTTTGAATTTTAAAAGATTTTTAAAGTGATTTTCAAAAGTATACGTTTTATTAAAATTTTGAATTGATTCCTTTTAAAATAAATTAACGTTATAAAATTTAATATTATAATAATTTTTATTTTTGTAAAATATAACCAAATTAAGATTTTTGAAATAAATAGTGATTAATTTATAAAATGGTTTAATTGGGAATTTTGAATTATAATAAAAGAATGTATATAAAAGATTTATAAAATGGATATTTATAAATTAAAAATATTGGAATTATAAAACGAGTTTATTAAGGGTTCAAATGAAGTATAAAATGGATTTCATTGAAAATTTTAGATTTATAATTGTGAAGATTATAAAATGAATAGATGTTGTAAAATAAAAGATTTATAAGTAATTAACTTATAAACTGGATTTTAGGCATTTAAATGGGATATTAATAGAAATTGTTAATAAAGGAGATTTTATAAGTTGAAGTTGTTATAAAATTTAAATGAATCTTATAAGTAATAAGATTTAAAATTTGTGAAGTTCTAAAGGAACGATTTTGTAAATAAATGAATTATAAGTATTTAACTTATAATATGGACTTTTGGTATATAATTGAGTTATATAAATTGAATCGGATTAATAAAAGAGATTTATAAATCGAAGTTTATAAATAGAAATGGAATTTATAGACATTGTTATAAATTCAAAATCAATGGAATTTGATAAATTGAATATAGAAATTTATTAAAGGAAGTATATTCGCGATCTTGGATAGCGAATTATTCTTTATATAAGAATGTGTAGAAATGTTGAAATTGGTTAAGGAATTTTATTCACGATTTTGGACAGTGAATATATTATTAGATAAAACGGATATATTTTTGCGGAAGGGATATTATGAAATGAAGTTAATGATTTTAAAAATGTTTTAATGTATTAAAAATGGAATACATAGATTTCAACATTCATTGTTGAAATAGACGTTTTCGAGAAATAGAAGGAAATGGTGGACTATAACACTGTTGTTATAGTAAATTGTTTCCGAAAAGAAATGTTTTATATAGTATTGGGATTTATATATTTATCTTAATTCTGAATCCCTATACTAGTGATTTTGGGTCGTCGTAAAGATTTTTTATGCAACATGCGGTTGGACTCCAATAAATGTGTTTAAAAGGCCGTTTTCCTTAAAGAATGAAAAAAATATACTTAATTTTGATTTAAGTATATTGGATATTTTCAAATGTTGAAAATAAATAGATTTGTGAATACTTACTCTTAAATAAGTATGGAAATGTTTTCCAATATGAAATGAACGTTTTGAGAATTATCTTTTTAAAGATAAGTTGAAAGTGAATATTTGAAATCGATTGAAAAAAAAAATCGTATATTCATAGATATTTTGGAAATGTAAATTCACTATGGAATTTATAAAAGAAAGGGAAAATTGGTTTAAAAATAAACGCTGATTTATTTTTGAAGTGTGGAAAATTATATATCTCGTAAAGATATTTTTGGGAAAATAAATAATTTGGGAAATTATTTGGAATCTGATGATGTTGCGCATCTTTATTGATAGTTAAATATCCGACTATCAATATTTACCTTTAAATAGGTATTTGTTGTGATTGCTTGAATTTGAATGCCACACTTATTTTTGAAATAAGCGCTCACTATTCGGGTTAGCCGGGAAAGGACCTTGGGGTCGTATAACCCATTCCGAGTATGTAATACGTCGTTATGAATTGCATTTGAAGACCGGCGTTGAAGACCGGATATTTGTGAAAACAGAAGGATTAGCGTCGAGTTACTCTGCATCGGCTGATCTCCGATATAGAGGTTTTATCACCCTTAGTGACGGGAAGTCCGGACGTGATTAGTGAATATTTGGATTGCAAGGGCTTCTTTGTAAGTGCCTTCGGTTTCGTTCGATCCTGGAACGGACTTGTATGGATGTGTGTCTGACGTTACAATCTGAGATGTAAAGCCGGTTTCTATCAAATATATTTTTGTTGGTGGCGGAGAATTTATTCTCTTAGCTTAACACCCTTCTCTGAGACGTACGAGCTCAGAGGTTATGTAGTTGATGGTTACTAGTGATACATTCCCAAATTGGTAATGTGGCATACGAAGTGCAGTTGAGCATTTGTGAATTAAAGCACAGCTTTTGTATAAAGCATAGCTTTGTGAACGAGACTTCGTCGAGCCTCACACCTTGGAAATGGTCAAAACAGGAAGGATGCGGCAAGGTTATTAGGGGGTAGCGCCCCTTTAGTGTATGTCATTCCTTCTGGATAGAGGTGGTATCATGGTATGGAGCCCAGATACTTAACCTATGTTGTTGCTGCAAATTTATTGCTTTGTGGTTGTTGGAAATCGAGGATCCTCGGATATAGATCGGTTACGATCAAGGAATGACATATTCGTGTTAGTAGTTACCCAGTTAGGGGTAACCCGGCCTTGTATTGGCAGAGATCCGGTTTGGTTCTCGAGTCGTCTTTCCAAAGACGCACCTATGTGGCAATGGAAAGTTCCTTGGCCTGACCATTTGTTGGAAATCCAAAGAAACAATACGATCTTGTACGGTTTTAGTTGATAACCTGCCATGGAATGTGGCGGTAACCTGCTATTGAACATGGTAGCTATAGTAGGCATAAGTGTGAAATGCCTATGCTGGCTAAGATTTATATCTTTATTTTCGAAATGATTTTTCCCACACTATGCACTAGTAATAATATCAAATGTTTTTTTTATGCGTATCAAGCATCTTTGACTATCATAAGGAGAAATCTCCTCCGATTCTGCGTTTGCATTGTGTGTGTGTGCGGGAGGCCTTATGGTAGTCTCATTTTCTAAAAAGCATTGCGAATCTATTATTAAAACTATCCTGTTCTTTATTTTAAAAGATAAACTGTTTTAAGTTCTCACACCAGTCCCATGACTGACCTGGAGTTTATTGTTTCCCTTCCTAAACTCTGGGTGCCCACCAATTTCGACACGGGCAGTCTAAAGTTAGGTTATCAGGTTATTCTGGATTCAGGAGTTGCTATAGAATTCTGAAGGCGATTCTGGATGGCATAGCATATTATTAGTATATAGTATTTCTTTTCCGTTGTTGATGTTGTAAACTCTGATAATGAATGTAATGTAATGTAATGTATAAAATATAAGTTCTTTTGTTTTAATGAATATTCATTTATCTATTATATGTTGTTCCACTGCGATTCTGAGATTCTGATATTGTTCTGTTGTTTCTTTATGTTCTGTTCTATCTTTTTCTCTCTTCTTCTATCTCTTTCTTCTTCTTAAACCCTAAGAATTCGTTTTTCCATTCATCTTGAGTTAATCACTGGAGATTAGTGTCTATTCAAGGAGTACGGATTCACGGGTCTTTACATAAATCGTACAATATCTCAAAATTTCTCAAACATCAAAAAGAATGTCATGTTCTTTAACTTATTCACCTAACCACGAATATTGACAAAACATATTTACGCCAGTCGTAAAAATTGGTGAAACACAAATTCCAGAAATCAATAATTAGAATCCAAAAAAACAAAAGGTTGAGGCTTATCACAAACGGGAGCATGAAAAATCACCAACGCGTACATCACAAACCGGTCGCTATCCCATGATCTCTAACCATAGAGCGGGTGCAACGACGTAGTACAATGATGGTACACCCGAGGAACCTGAAACTTGGATAATTCGAAACAACGACGTAGTACAATAAGGTATGCCCGATGAACCTTAAACTCCGATAATTCGAAACAACGACGTAGTACAACAATGGTACGTCTGAATGAGCCGAACTCCATAAAAGAACATGGGTCGCTAGTCTATAAAAATGAGTCAAAACTCCAAAGAACCCATAGGTCGTTAGCATATAAAAGAAATTAGACGAAGCTCAATGAAACGAGGGACAGTCCCCCACATGGACAAAGGGGCATCGCATATTGCTAGTCTAAACCGCAAAATGATCACCATTGATCAATAAGAAGTGTGAATTACACTAGGCTAGTAAATAAATGAGTTTAGCTTCATGTCCCATAACCACTGGCTTATCTTAAGTATTTACGAACAAATTGCAGATTTCCACTCGAAAATTGTCATAAGATTTCAATCGAACATATCCAAGAATTAACCGGCAAAGAAAACGCAAGTGTTTCATACCACTAGTTTTGCTAAGTCCTTTAATTAGATTTCTCATACGAATGAGGTAAATGTTTGTATATACTAATAGGTTGGAAAATGGTTTTAAAAAAATGAGCTTTATATTAAAAGTAAAGTTGGAATCATTTTTGTGAAAGAATTTGAATATTTACTACTAGTATAGAAACCTTTGTATTCAAAAGTGACAAATCACAGAAATGATTGTAGAAATGATCAATCACCAAAAGTTCGCATATGAAAACGTGAATCAAATCCATAGAAATCGATATCAAATCCATCAAATGGATATTCCCAAAAATCCCGAAAAGAAGTCATCAAAGTCGATAATAAATGACAACAACCAATCGGATCAACAAAAATCGATTAAAAATTGGAAATCCACTCAAAAACAGCCAATATGGGCAAAATTGACAGTTCCATACGTCTGGGGGTTCAACCAGACATCTGGATTTGGGTTTTGAAAATATTTCAGAACCCTCCCAGACATTTGAACATCTAACAAGACGTCTGAGCACTAACCTGGCGTCAAAATCACTAATCAGATGTTTGGATGATTTGGTCTCTAACATTTTTTCTTTTCTGTCGTATTTTTTTTGTCTGCTGCCCTATCAAGATGTCTGGACCTTCCAACCAGATGTCTGGTTGCTTGTTCTGGGCAACAGTTTGCCTAGGCCAAAGATGGCCAAATCGATTCGGAAGCGACCGGATGAGCGACGGAGGCTAGGGGTTTATGCCAAGCGACAACCCAGCCCTATAGGCTCTTCGATACACCCCAAATAACATGTTCAAACGTTCAAGATAGGATCTTTAAAGTTTTTGACTTCAAAACACCAAAAATTGGAAAATTCGCCAAATCAATTCAAATCAAAAGCAAATGAACATGGAATAGATGTTAGAATTCATACCTAACAACAATGAAAGCTTTAGACATAGATGTGAGTTCAAGAACTCACCTTTAAACCCAAATATAGAAATGAGAAGCTCTAAAACAAGCAAAGATTGATTTTTCTTCAACAACACCTCTTGAATCTTCAATCTATTATCAAAGGTGAAGTTTTTCCTAAGTTAGGGTCTAGGAATGTCTGAAAATTGAAGAGAGATTGAGATGGAGAAGATGAAGAGGTGCTTACCTAAGCTTCTTTTTTATTTTGGAGCTTGAATTTGAATTTCCTAGTAAACTAGGGCTTAGGAATTTTGATTCCCTTTTCTTTCCCCCATTTTTAATTTAGCTTGAGAATGTTAGGAAATGAAAATGAATGAAGAGGAGAGGAGGTGAAGTTAGGATATTATGATGGGTTAAAGGGTTGAAACCCAAACCCAAAGCCCAATAGCAAAATTCAACTCAACTGCAAACATATCGATGTTTATACTCAAAAAGGCCGCAAACGCCATTTTGGACTTAATGGAAGTAGTCTCAAGTTCTGATTCGACTGTTTACAAAAAGTTGCATTTCGGACTTTAATCCGACTAACGATGCTATGTTTAAATAAAATATTTAAATATATAATCGTAAAATATGCGAGTTGTTACAATGTAACTCTATTGACCTCGCATCCCTATGACTTAGCCATAAATCAATTCCTCCCCACACACACACACTCATCTCACCATTTCATAAAAAAAGCCTAAGAAGGAATCTTCCTTATCACGCCTTAGAATAATAATTAGGCTATATAAGAGTTTCCTTTTATTTTCACCTTAAAATCAATTATATTCCTAATGGGGCAAATAAATGTAAATAAATGCCTAATTAACTATGCATATGCGCAATAGTCATATGTTAATTAGGTAAATAGAAAAAAATAAATATTCGCGTTTAATATGTGATAAACGCACTGATTTTACGCTCTAAAATAGTATTAGAGGTCAATTCCACAGTCAATTATTATTGCAACTCCATTTTCTTCAATTTCCCAATATTTCATGGAATTCAAATGTCCTAAACGGGGAACAAAAATTCATAATCCAAACTGCAATAATAGACTTGTAAATAAAATAGAAACTAAATTTATTACACCAATTCAATGGAATATCTTAAACAATAAGAATTACAATCTAAACCCCATATTTTATTCAACTCCCCTTTTACAAAGAAATAGACAAGAATAAGTGGTGTAAACTATGAATAAAATTCATAATCTAAACCCCTTACTTTATTAAAGAAGCACAATTTGATCCAAAGAAGAAGGAGAGGTGGAGTAAACTATGAAATTATCAATAATTGTGTAAACCAAACAAATTTCATCAAATTAATATAAATAATTAAAGATCTCAACATAGAATTGATATTTTAAATAAAAAGGAATTTTAGGGGATTTTATCTATCACGTTTTCGAAATCCCAAAATCCCTAACGCATATTCAAATCCAAAAGAAATACAATAAACAATTGCTGAAAAGAAATACTAAGGTTTCCACTCACAGAATAGCCTTAGCTTCGCCTTCTTTGGATTTGCATGCCTCACAATCTTTTTCAGAATCTCTCTCTTTTGATGTATATATACATACGATTGGGAAAAGGTATATATATTTATTAGATTTAGAATAGTTGGAGGAGAATAGAATAAGAATAGGCTCGTGGAAGAAGAAATGAATAGAAAATAGATTGGATTCTTATCTGAATTCTCTAGGAGTTCCGGAATCTAATTTAGAGAGATAACAATGGTAGAGTTTCATTGAATTCCCCAGAATAATATGAATAAAAAGTGGAGATGATGCACTAGAACCGTGGGATGAAAATAGTTTAAAACGGAGAAATCTAAAGTGTACAAATAAATAGCTAAACCCTTCAAACCCTAGCCACCACTTCCAAAATTTGGCTTTGATCGATCGACCGCCCTTCCCTAACGAGGAGACCCCTAGAAGTCGATCGTCACAGTAAAGGTGTCGAGCGGTCGATTATTTATGCTATTTATTTATTCCGTAAGATTTTAATTAATTTCATAACTTATTTAATCTAACGTTAAACGTTAATTAAAACTTTTACTTAGCCAACAAGAAAAAATTGAAATTCAAACCTAAAATTTAGATATGCATTTGAATTTGAATTAAATTAATTTAAATCTGAAAACTTCAAATGCTCATAACTTCCTCGTTTGAGCTCCGTTTTCAGCATATTATATAGGGAAATAAATCAAAATTTCCCTATGAACGCAATGGAATAACTTTCATAGTCAAATTCCAACTTTTATAAAATTTCTATATTCAATCCTCGCCATATTTAATTTAATTCACTCCATTTATTTATGGTTCATTTTATGGGGTGTTACAATTGCTGATAAATATAAACAACCAACGTAGTAGAAATAGAATATACTTAAATACATCTTGGAAGCATCCAGCTCGTCTCCGAAGCATTATAGGAAATAACACTCAGATTAGTCTGGTAAACGAATGCGAGAAACACACCTTAAATGGATTTTAATGTTATAAAACCTTTAAAAATAAAGGTATCTCATAAGATCACGTCACATATAAAAACAGATGGGTTTTACCTTACGATAACCAAATCGTTTCATAGGAAATCATCTGATATTATAATAATAATGTCTAAGGTATATAATAATATTGAATCATAGCTGAAATTGAAATATTGATTAAATTTTGTCATAATAGGTATATAACTAAGTCCAAAAGGCACTTATTGGAAATTGGGTTTCCACATAATGACAAGGTACTAGGGTGCCACCTACCACACCACACCAATAGAAAAATGTACCGTGGGTCTCACATGGACCTCTTGCCAACACAGGACCGGCCTACCCCGTACTGGATAGTACCGAATATTTCATCATCCTGGTTGCTTTTGCCACCTTTTCGAGAGCTCTCATGCACAACCAAATCCATAAATGAATATATCAAGAAAGGCGATGACAATACCTTAATGGTTGCGACCTATATAGCCTTGCTGCATATCCCATGTTTTAGTCATTCCTCGTTGATGAGGCTAGAAGCTACTTTTTGAATAACAATCCCACTTGGATTGCTAACACTACCCTCCGAGAAGCAATGTAGTGCCGGCATTCATCCATACAAGTTGTTCAGGATATAAACCGAAGGTGCTACTTTAACTGCATTCATTTTGGAATCACCCTTAGGATTAGTAGCAAGTATCCCTTGCACTTCAAAGAGCTTCATCTTTGATCATCTTCAAGATATCTCCAATTCGAACACTTATGCCAGTTCGAAGTGATTTTCATATAATGTATCAGATCCTAGTCTCCAAGAACTAACAACGATAGTTTTAAAAACTGGACAACTTTTGATGGTTGGTTATTTAACTATCAAATAACAGCAATTCAATGAGAGTTTTAACCAAGCATGGTTAAGCACCAAGCAACCATTAAGACTATTTAATTTATCATTTCGTTAATTAGAACCCACTTGTAAATAATTTATCAAAATACCCGTACAATAATATATTCACAAATCCTCTCTAGTCTTTTCAATACTTGAAAAATATCGATATACTTATCTTAACTGTATAAGTAAACTCTAGCAAGCATTTCACTATCAATTGAGAAATCCATTCTATATACCTAATGTTAACAATATAAGCATATTCACAAATCGCTAATTTGCTAATACTTAGGAAACACACACATACTTATCTCACCGGTATAAATATATTTTACAAATCTTAAGAAAAGATTCCATTTCCAAACTATACTTATTTGGGTCAAAACAAATGTCATTTAAAATAGAGATAATAATAAACCAAAATAATATTTCTTTGCTCTTAAGTATGAAAAAGAATGTTACATACCACTATAATTAAGAAGGTCATTTAGGGAAATCAAATCTCCTTTTTAAATAAACTCTTTTACAAAATTCCACTCTTCCATATTTACAACTTCATTTATAAATTTCTCTACAAACTTTATTTATAAATCTCTTTATAAATTTCCATTTATAAGTCCCTACTATAAAATATCATTTGTAAACTCCTTTCTTAAATCTTAACGTTTAATTATAGAAGTCCCTTTCATAGATTCTCAAATATAATTATAAAACTCTAAATTTATTTGTAACAATTCTTCCATAAAACACATTTCTTTTTATAACCCTTTTATAAATCTTTTTTTACATATAAAAATACTTTTTAACATTTCTTTCATATTTATAAATTCCTTTTATCAACTCATTTCTATTTATATAATACCCTTTATACAACTCCAAATTTATCATAAACTTTCAGTTTCCAAAATAGATCTAACTACTTTCTCTAAAAGGACCATTCCACATATTACTATAAATCCAAAATGTGATTTATTTCTCAAATTTGTCAAATGGTAATATATTCCCTTTTTATAAAATACCACTTATAAGTCTCTCCTTAAATTTATAAAATTCTATTTATAATTTATTTTCTACCATTTTATATAAAATGTCTCATAAATATATATATTCCAACATATTTCCATCCTTTTAAAAAATTATTTTTAAATAAAAGGCGACCCTTTTTTATTTACTTTTGAAAATAAACATTTATTATTATAATAATTTCTATAAAGATCAGTAGCTCTAAAATATTTATTGAAACATTTACTTATACACACACACACACACACACATATATATATTTGAATGAACAAATAAAGAAGTTCAAATAACAATGAAAAGTTCAAAAATTCATTCAAATTAAAATATCACATAAATCCCAAAAGTGAGATTTAAATATCATTTTCCAAACAAAAACTTTTTTAATTCAAACAGCACTTAATAATATCTCCAAAGTACTATATCGACACCAATAATTACTATAGCACTTAACCGGTGCTACTACTACCTTTTCCACTAAAAAGGTTCACTTATTAACATATATCGGTGTCACATCCAATACGCCAAACAATCCAATTTTGACCTTTAACAATCTATCTTACAGGAATATAACTAAAATAAAAGTAAAAGACATTTAAATGGAAATTAAAAATCGGAATATCGAGAAATCCAAGTTTCTATACTAAATTCTTGAATTTTCAATTTAAATGTCAATTGCTGTTCGAAAGCGGATACTTAACTAGATCAATAAAGATTTTCATCCAAACATAAACAATAAATTTTTTCTACTATATATATCATACTGATTATCCAAAAAAGGGAGTTTAACTCGTTGAAATTTCATTTAGGGCTGAAGCATTCAGTTTGAACTAAAATCGAGCGACGTCCGATTTTAGTCCAAATTTTCAGTTGCTCCAAATCCAACCAAACCGATTCCATCGCATAGCCTTCACCATTAAAAGCGCAACACAAAATGTCTCATCTCGGTTGAACCTCGTATGATAGAGTTATGGATATTATAAGCTATCGAAATTAAATTGATTGATTTAATTACTAATTACAAGATTAAACTAATTACCGTAACTAAAACCTTCATCCCCAAACTAAACTTCTCCTGCCTGTCTCCTATACACTTACATACTTAGCCATGCCTTTAACCCTCTCTCCCATGCTCAATTCTCCACGAAACCTAAATCCATCTTCGCCGTTGAACTTGCCTTCCCAAACTTCATCACCTCTACCCAACCATTTCCACTCTGGTCCCTTCTCTAAAATCGCATTCACCTCCTCCTATACGTAACCACCATGAAGATGCACGATCAAATATCTCACCAAACTTCGCCAAAATGGAACACGGGGTGTCGAACTCGCTTACAAACCCCAATCCAAACTGCGCTTCCCTTAATTCACCTTCAATTATTCAAAAACCAAAACCCTAGTTTCACTAACCCTACTATTAAACTAATGTGCACCCTAAAGTTCGACCATGACCTCCAAAACTTGTATCATCTTGTAGATATTCCCCTAACGATTCCAATGCTTCTTGTTTGAGGATTTTTCATTACGTATAGGTTGAGTTTTTGACTTTTGGAACTTGCTTTTTTCTTCTTCTTAGTTTTGATTTTTAAATTTTGATGGAATAGTGAACGGAAGGAGGAAACATGTGGTAACAGTTTCACTTAGGTATTGACTTATATTCATTAACGATTTTAGCATCTAGTCGCATAGAATTTTCTTCACGTATGAACTATGAATGATAAAATGGAAATATGGTCATGCTCAAAACAATGATGCAACCTCAAAATAATAATAATATACGTTGGTTATCAAATTCTATTAAATCGCAAAATTACCATCTTTTTTGGAAAAATCGTCACATGATAATTTAAATAATTTTCAAATTAAAAATTATGGAAAAAATCAAATAAATTAAACCAAAATACGTCAAGTAAAAATTAAGTCATAGAATAAAAATAATTTTTCATATAATTTATTACAGCAATTAGATTTACACAATGAATTTACGATTATTATCTAAAAACCAAAAGGAGTTAAATAAGACCACTAAATCCATTAAATTACTATTCAATTCAAAACCCATATATTTAATTCACTATTCAAAAATTAAATTCAAAATTCAAATATTTTAAATAACCTCTTTATATGAATTCAAGTGTAAACTTTTAAAAACCAATTCTTTCAATATTTAAAATTAATTAAATATTTCAAAATCAACTTACAAAATTCTAGGTGTTACATCCCCCCTTAAAAGAATTTCGTCCCAAAATTCCTAAAGTAGGAAAAATGCTTCCAAACCTTAAAACTTTCAAAATCAATTAGATGAAATGGGTTATTAAATTTCGAAGTCTCTTAAAGTTACGGAAAATTTTGGCAGCACCTCCTTTGTGCTGCTCGATCGAAAAAAATACAAATTGCCACAACGGACCGAAACCAACAAAAAGGAAACAAAAGCTAAGTCGCCTCCCATATCTAGGGCATAAAGTCATCAACCAAAACAAAAATATAAACATGTACATATTAGTCGGGTAACCAAACTCTACACGTGAAACCATAATCATCAAATTAACCTTTGCTTCCATGGACTTGCATCTTACTTACATATAATATCCAACCATATAACTTATATTTATAAATGTCAAAAACCAAATAATCATATTAAAGCATATAAGATATACATATATCATCCATGTGTAATTCCAATTTCAATCACTCGCTCGATCACACAAATTTCACTTCCGAACTACTATCGCTCACTCGGCCACTCTAATGCAAACTTCGATCAATTCCTTGATTGGAAACCACTGTTCTTCTTGCATAGCCATACACTACGATAGAAAACTTTAGAATTAAATTGAAAATCTGTATCAAGAGTTCGCTATCAAGGATGGAGTGAAAAATGCTAACTCGGATAAGTGCAAAGCACCTCGAAATCGTGTACTCGGATTCAAATCAAAATAGTTATGTGAATAAAATGATCTACCTACAACTTATGTATTTATTCCAATTAGTTTCCCAACTAAACCAATTTACTTTTATTCACATTCATTATTACTCAGAATACTTCCTTAAATACTAATCCTTTATGAACCATTTCATAAAATCATTTCATTTAAACTTTACTTAAGTCAAATTTCATGTTCTAGATCAAGTTCAAATTCATAAAGTACTCTCCTTCATCCAAAAGATTATATATACAAATTTCAGATTTTGTTTCGATGTTCAACAAAATTTAAAACTTATTTAACCCTTTTTTTTGAAATTTATAAATTACAAAAATTTATCTTCTTATAATTTCAACAAAAACACTTAGCTTCAATTTCAATATCCATCTGGAAGTTTTTGGCTATCCAAAATCATTGAAAATTCCTTTTTATTTCCATAAATGAAAATTTCCAAATAACATCTCGAAATGAGATGAACAAATCCAACTTATCCTAAGGGATAGGATTCATGAGTCCATACAATATTTTAACTGAAATTTTAGAGTTAAGCGGCTAGGTTTTATTTAATTTCATTTTGAAATACAATAAGGTAATATACATATCTCTTTCTTGTATGTTAGATCTTAACTTCGAAATTGAAAATGAAATTCATTTTACTAAAAAATCTGTAACAAATCTATTATTATGGTAGCAATTCCTCACTTAGAAACTCGAATATGAATGCCAATGATACTGCAGTCATCACTAGAATTATTTTCCAACAACTAAAGTGAGTTTAGTGCTTTTTATTTCCTTTAAAATCCATTTAAAAATATTTCTTGTCAAAAATACTTCCGAAATAATACTATTATTATTTTCCTTCAATAATTGAAAAACAATTTCCAAAACACTAGGATTAAAGTCCACAAATTCTTAATTTTAGTCCATTTTACTTTATAAATCATATTTATAAACTATACTTACAAAATTTCATTTTCTTATATAAAATTATTTCACCAATGTTTATCTCGTTTATATTATAACAAACACCTTTATTAAAATTAAATTTTAACCCAATATTATCATCGAACAGCTTACTGAAAATTCATGAAATCGAATTCTCCAGGTGTTCGTATTTACTTCAATTATACAATAAATGCTCATAAATTGGCTAAGCACAAATACTAAATCAACCAACAACAACAATGCTCATAAAGTGGATGAGCATGGCTAATCAAACAATATTTGATAATAATCATTTCGTAACAAATAAACAATCCATAAATTATTATATCGATTTCTGAAAATATTCTTTTTATATATAAAATATAATCTGGGTAAAATTATTTCATTTACCTAAATGTCAAAATAATACTATGTCGATTTGCTATGTTCAAGTGTTTAGAAACCCTTATTAATATAGTTATTCCTTTTGTATTGATCAAAATTCATATGCCACTCAACCGATAAATCAACACAATATAAACATTTTATATTTCACTAACAAATACATGATCTTATATACACAGAAACTCATCCTAGGTTCTCATTTACCCTATCTCAAATGAGCCTTACCCTACAAAGCCTAAGTGTTCGCTCAACCTAAGCTCCAATACCACGTTGTAATGATCTGCCATTTCGACCATTAAAAGTCGACACAATACATCCTCGGTATTCATATGCCAAGCATTCAAGTGTCAAAAAGATAGATTGTTTGGAAAAGGAAGGAAAATACAAAACATAATCTCACATCTTGATGAGTAACATATAATATGAAACATATCTTGTAACAACCCATATCTTAATGGGCCTAAATTTCGACAAAAATCGAAACCCAAGTCCACCAAAGCACAGATCATTGGATTTGGTACCTGTAAATATGCATGAGCATTATCAGAGAGTGATAGAAATCTAAATTCATAGTGGAAAAAATAATAGGATAAGAATAGTGATTATGACTTCTACCTTGGAGTTAATGGTATTCCTTGGATAACAAGTCGACACATCGGCATCAAGCATGAGAGAAAAGAAGACTTCTCAAACAACTAAACACATCCAGCTCCAATGACCTGTTCTTCGAAATCTATCCTATGGGTTGTAATGAGGAGGGGATCAGAACCGTTCCGATGACTGAAAAATCTATTAACTGTCCATAACATAAATTTATACTAATTGGTTTCCATTTAGTTGTTATGTCCATTAAGGTTAGCAATTATAATCTAACATTGCATTGCATACACGATTACTTACCTACCCCTTCCAAAGGTACAAAATACCGACGAAGCCTTATCAACTACCTAATATTTTGTAATATTTTTCACCTAATACTTCTAAATATGAAGCGGGCTTCTACAATCAAAACATAACACTTTTAAAAGAGAAATAGGCAAACTCTTCCATTTAAGACCTACCCCCAAGGTGGTTTCCTAACGATATCGTCAATGGTCGGTGGGTCCTAGCTACAAAGACACCTAACCACTATTTAAGGCTCTCAACATTTAGTATCCAACTATTATCGCATATATCACCAATAAAATCATAGCCATGTAAGAGACAGTAACCAAGGCACTTAATACCGTTAAAAGGACTAGGTGGACTTCTAACCATTTAATACCCATATTCTAGGTAGGTCCTACATCACTTAATGCCTATCCCCAGGAAGACTCCTCATTGGTACCATCGTTATTACGGCCTTACAAATGTAAGAGACTATACCTAAGCCACTTAATACCTAAATAATATGGACTAGGCAGTACTCTAACCATTTAACACCTATTTATAGATAGACCTTTGTCATATAATACCTAACCCCAAGGTTGGCTCCTCACTGGTACTATCTAGCTGACATCACTTAGAATCTCACTAGTTAGTTAATACTTCTTTTTAGGAGAGAGGCAAACCCTAGATCAGTCACGTAATACCTTAAACTAGAAGCGAACCCTTCCCAAGATATCCACTATGAATTCTTAATTATTAAACTAGAACCTCACTAGGTTACTTCTTTCTGTACGGTGGCATGCCCTAAAATAGCCACTTGAAACCTCAACATTGAAATATACCATTTTAGAGACATCCTTGTTTATTTGGAATCTCACTAGGTTACTTAATAGTTCCTCTTTAGGAGAGAGGCGGACCCTACAACCACTTCATACCTCAAACCAGAAGAAAACCCTTTAGAGATATCCCTCACCGCTCCTAATTCCAAATTTCGACCATTTAATACTTTTTACTTAGGAAAGAGGTGGGCCCTCAAATAACCACTTAATATCTTAAACCTAAAGAAGGTCTTATCTCTTGTAAAGTCATGGATCCTAGGATTAATGATATCTCACATCAGTAGTAAGTGCACTCAACTGTTGGTAGCCTCAAAGTGAATGGTAGTCTTATGTCGAGTGACTCAGCTAACCTCACATCACTAACCTACTAAGTCCAATTAACTATCTTAATTCTTTACTTATACTATCTTAGGTTGACGTTGGACTTAGCTTATAACTCCCTTTTTATATACGGCAACAAAATTTACCTTAAATGCTTATCTATCCATAAATCCCCTTTTTATGCTCATAAATACCAACTTGTCTATAAAATTCTAACTGACATTTACCAAGACATTTATGTATGATTACTAATTTCAAAGTAGTACCTTTTTTATATCTATTCCATTTTTATCAGTCACTTTTTATACGTTTGGCATTATTAGTTGTAACATCTAATTTTAATTGGGGTTGAAGTTTTTAACTAACCAATTGTATCCCCTAATCCAATCCTATCCATTTTCCCACTAATTTCTTATTAATTGGAGTTACTATATTTTGGTTTCTACTAATTATTGGCAGTTACTAATTTGTTTCCCATTAATATGAATTATTACATTTCTTAATTCCACCTATTCGCTTCCCTAAATATGATAATAACTAACGAACGTTAGGCATAAATAACGCATGAATAAATGCTGTTCTTCTTTATTAAAGCAATAAATTCATATAAACTGCCTAATAAAACTAACTATTCATAACGAATTATATTCTAGTCATGAGTATTTAACTAGAACATACTGTCCATATTTAATTTGCTGGAATTAAATTTCTTAGGAAGATTTTCTGCTATGATTTCCATAAATTAGTTTAACACAAAAAGGAAAGATTTACCACATTTGAAATTACAAAGAATGGATAATTTATTTTTATTTGGAATAAACAGTGTAAACTACGAAGAATAAAATTGTACTTTATGCATCTCTTCCCTTTTTTTATTCCTGGTTAAATCAAGCATCATCTTTTTGAACCAAAAAATGGAAAAAGTAAAAAAATCTATAAATTGAAACTGATGTTCTTCCCACAACTTTTTTTTGCAAAGCAAGCGGGGTTGGCTGGTCCCCTACCAGATTTATTCCAAATAAAAAGGAAAATAAATGATTATGAACAAGCTCATAACCACAAAATAAAGAACAATACAGAGACAAAGAGAAAGAGAAAAACACAAGCAACAAAAAATAAAAATAATAAAAACACATACAGACAACATAGAACAACACTACAACAAGTTGTCAATATGATGGTTAGTGAAAGCATATTTGCTTGTCCTCATACCATGCACAATTGCATGCATGAGACTAGACCATAGAAGTGCATAACTCATGCTCTTGTTATTAAAACAACGTATATTCCTTTCCTCCTACACATGCTTCAAGTATTTCTTGATGATGTATAAGTTTAGTATTTCCCACAACTTAAACTATGAAAAATCTACAATTTAGCATAAGTTTGGACAGTAATCGAAAAATCCTATTTTCAACCAAATATAGATCTGGAATGAAATATACATCATTTAAATTCAAAAATCGTTGGAACTGATTTCCAGAACTAGGTGTAAACATATTTCAAATTAGGTCAAAAACAAGATATGTAGGCAATAGTTTTCTACACTAATTTAGGCCTACAGTTCGTAAATAATATTGATTTAAACACAAAAATCAAACATATGCCAGCGGAATAAATTTAAAATCGTGAACAATATATAAAATTTCCCACTCACCTTTTAAAATCTATCTAAATCTCCAAATCTGAAGCCGAACCTTAAATTCTTCTCCAAATCCTCTATAAGCCAAGAAATATGTATAAATGATATATTCGTACATTAAAATTATAGATCTACGAAGAGATTTAGAATTGGGAGAGAAAATGGATAAAAATATATGCATTACTTCAAATACTTGTATACTTGATTATCTTCTCTTCTCCTATTTATTAGATTTCTATTCTTCCCTAATTTGTATGAATATAGATATAAATACCTTATCTTTATAATTTAGAAAGAAAGTGGAGAAGAAGAAATGGCAGAGCTTCGCCACTACCTTCAGAAAAATATGAGAAGAAAAGGGAGGGTTAGACTTGAATTTATAGGCGTAAGGATCAACCTCAACCGTTAAACGGAAATATATCAAATCTAGGTCGTTGGGCCTTGATAACACTAGCCGCCATATACGAAGTAGTCGATCGCCCCATTCCTGGGGGTCGACTGCCCTTGGTCGACTGCTCCTACATACGGGTTGACTTATGGCCCTAGATAATTAATATATAAACGTTAATTTATTCTATTCCAATTATTTTTGTTCTAGATTTGTTTTTCGTCCATAACTTCTTTGTTGGACTCCAGTTGCAAAAATCTAAATTTAAAAGTTGCTCAGAATTTCACCACGAACGTAATGGTACAAGTTTCATGGTCTAATTCCATTTTTTGCACAAATTCCATTTTTGGAACTTAATTAATTAACAAACTAACTAATGAAATAATTAATGCCAAATTATGGGGTGCTAAATTCTTCCCCCTTAAAAATAGTTTCATCCTCGAAATTTCCCTAATGACTAAGTCATGGTTTTGGCTCCTAATTATCCTAAACTATACAACTAATGAGTGTATAACAAATTTTACAACAAAACATGCACAAGTGCTTAGCGTATTACTATATCACCACACAGAAAATGTGTATGAAGGATAATCCTACATTAGATCCTCCTATATGAATGCATTTCTTTTTAAAACATTTTTGGAAAAATGTAATGCAAGCAGCCTATATATATACTGGCAGTTCTACGTCTATGCAGCTTTTTGAAATATCCTTTCAACCAAAACCTTCATACTACTACGATCAAAAGTATGAAGCAATCATTTATTTCATCCACTTCCTACCATCCAATAATCTAACGCATCAAAAAATCGCTTCCTAAACTTTACTCCTATGCCAGAAAAAGGGAATGTAGAGAATTTAACATTCTTACCACTCTTTAATTTTTCTATCCTTGTTGTATAGGGGAAATTTCATCACTAAGCCAGATGTGCTCCAAATTTTGCACCTAAAACACATAAGGTGGCTTATTTTAAGCCCTAAAATGGAATTGATCTAAAAATAGACTCGAGCACATCGTTGACAAGGTATGGAAGTAGAAATTCAAAGGCTAAAACAATTTTTCCCTTGTTATCGTTTGCATTTATCGCATCGTTGATCCTAATGCAATGCTAAATTTGCAAAATTCTAACTCTATTTTACTTCTCTATGCCTAACCTATGGCCTTCAAAATTCAAGATTTCAAAGAAAATCGTTCCTACGTTTCAAATTCGTACATCAAAATAAGATCCCAAATATTTGTATGCACATTTTCCTTTAAATAAGATTTTGAACAAACACTTTAAATATAATTTAAGAGCCAAAATAACAAGAACATAAAACTTTTTTTTGAAAGAGAAACTTTTCAAATCAAGGGAAAAATATTTTCCTTCTCAAAAATTTTGATAAATCAAAGCCATGATTCAACGTAGGCAGGAGTCGCTTACACGCTAACTGCGTAAACCAAATTCCAAAATTCTATGGCTATCCTTTACCCACAAAACTGGACATTTTATTTAAAAATGTTATCATGCCTAATTACCTAAAAAATTTAGATTTTAAAGAACATGACCAATGACTCATGATAGAAAAACAACTTTACAAGTCCTTCGCTAAAATTTTCGAACTATTCTAAACTTCTAGTCTTATATTGCATTTACTATTAGTCATGTGTCTTTATGAGATTCTCATATTTATACTGCTTCTTTACTATGCAAAAATAGGAGTGGTCGTGTGTCCTGAAAAATAAGATAGTAAATAAATAGCAGCTCATAATATCATGTGTGCCTTTATACAAGTGACAACTAACAGTTACAACCTAAACAACCTAAAAGAAAAGAACAAATGTTGGAAGGGAAAAGACAACAACACCATAAATCCTAAAATAATGCCTATGGACTAGGAGATGCCCTACTCTGTGGCTAGAGCTCAATCAATTTGCTGCGACCCCTGAATGGCTGTAACATGGCTGTTATACACTTAATCTCACGCCACTGGCGCTGCTGGTTTTACTGATGGCTTCGAGTTACCATCTTCCTAAGGAAGGATCTAATGATTGCAAAAAGAACCTTCCACTAAACTGCCTCTCCATGGAGGTTCACCTGCAATACCTAAAGATGAGATTGGATAGGTGAAAATACGGTAAGTGACTCTGTGGAGTGCTAATCCTTAATTAACAAATTGCATCATAAGGGTGCGGGTCCAGTTGACGGCGATGGTGCCAATACTAGCATGGGTGGTCTACCGCACCAAGGGATAAATTCAGTCGTAACTTCCCGTCTTAGGATGACATTATGTCGAATGATGCACATAATCAGACGTGTAGTCGGATGTAGATTATCCATCTTCAAAATACCGAAATCTAGAGAAAAGATCTGCTGCAAAACCTTTGAGTTGGTCACTTCAAAATCATCGAAATCTGCGTCCTTCACAAGGGCCTCCAAAATCTTAGCGAGATCGTCATTAGGCAGCTCAATCAAGACACCCTTCACCTTCGAACGAATCAAACTATTTCCTCCATTGAAATTCTAAGTCAACAAGATATCAAAAAGGCAAATGCAGCACGGATAACATTCCCACTCAAAGGTCTTGAAGAAGAGGATTCATGCAAATCTTACCGTGACAAATAGCTCTTCAAGCACAAAAGCGACGAAACCTTTTGCTCATTCCAGTCCAGCCAAGTGGCCTCTTGAGGGTTGAGACCATAATGGTGCAAGGCAAAACCGGTAGTGCAGAAAGGTGTCTTGGGCTATGAAGTTGTCGAAGGGAGGAAATAGGGTTTAGATCTTGAGTGATGGTGGGTGAGATCTAACTTTCAAAACTAGCAGGGGGTCAAGGCTGCTGCTCCTAGGAAAAAACGACGTTGCCTAGGGGAGGAAAGAAAGAGTGTGGCTGCTACTTAAAAGAGGAGGATGAGGATGGAGATTTGGTTTGGCTTGTTAAGGAAGGAGGAACGAAAGAATGCAACATGGGAAATTTGAACGCGGCTTTTATAATCCCCTTCTAGGTTCAAGTTGTGCCAAAATCGTTAACTGGTAGGCCACTTTATGTTTACCGCTAGATAGTCAACCACTAAATGGGCCTTGGGTGTTAATTAAACCTAGACCCAATTAGGGTCGGATTAAATAATGATAATCATCTCGTGCCATCTTCCTCGATTCGACATGATCCGAAAAATTCATATCCTCATCCCAGCGGTGTCAAAGCATACCACCTAGTCCCGAACCATGCTCGAGCAATTCACAGCAATCCCGATAAAACTCCCACGACCAACAACAATTCCAAAACCTGGAAATACCCCAGTTGCTATTTCCTGCCTGCTTCGCATGGAAATATTTCTTCCAATAGTTGGTGATACAACAACACTTCAAACTATATACCCCAACAAAATTGAACGTCATTCTTATTTTGTCTGTACCTTAAAGAGAGAAAATCTAAAAAGCTCGATTTTATAAACCGAAAAATCACTAAGCTAAATATATGCTCCTTTATACTTATTTCTAAATAATAGAAACTATATCATACCAAAACTTCCCTTTAAAAATCAAACATATATATAATATGCATATACATATACATATACATATACATATACATACATACATACATATATATATATATATATATTAGGGTTTCCAAATTTTTTTTTTCGATAATCTAAGGCATTTCCAAAATATACTTTATGAAAATTCTCTCATGGGTTTTAGACCAAGGAATTGACATTAATTATCCAAATAAAAATCCAGCTTACCATCAAAGAGGTGATCAATGAATGAACCCTAGCAAAACTTGCCTCTGGACAATTGCAACATGTATACTCTAATTTCCTACCTATTTGGAATAAATATGTGCCTCCAAATATTTAATGTCCATCTTCTACCGCATCTATCATCGATAAAATCATAACCATGTAAGAGACAATAACTAATCCACTTAATACTGTTAAAAGGACTAGGTGGACTGCTAACCACATTTAACACCTATATTCTAGGCAGGTCCAACATCACTTAATACCTATCCCTAGGCGGACTCCTCACTGGTACTATTGTTAATAGGGCCTTAGCAATGTGAGAGATTGTACCTGAGCCACTAAATACCTCATTAATAGGGACTAGGAAGGACCTTAACCATTTAACACTTATTTATAGGCAGCCTTTGTCATTTAATCCTAACCCCAAGGTGGACTGCATACTGGTACTATCTAGTTGACATCGCTTGGAATCTCAATATGTTGCTTAATACTTCTTTTTAGAAGAGAGGCGAACCCTGGATTAGTCACTTAATACCTTAAATATAAAGGTAACCCTTTCCAAGATATCCACTATCACTCGTAATTATTAATTTGGAACCACACTAGGTCACTTCTTTCGGTAGAGTGGCGGGCCCTAAAATAGCCAATTAATACCTCAACACTGAAGTAAACCCTTTTAGAGGCAACCTTATTTATTTGGAATCTCACTAGGTTATTTAATACCTTTTTTAGGAGAGAGACGGACCCTATAGACACTTACTACCTCAAACTAGAAGCGAACTGTAACAACCCGCATATTTTACGATTGAATATTTAAATATATTTTAAAAAAAAATCATCGTTGTTGGATTATAACCCGAAAAAGCTACTTTTTGCAAATAGTCGAATTAGGACTCGAGACCACCCCCATTGAGTTCAAAATGACATTTGCGACCTTTTTGAGTATAAACATTGATATGTTTGGAGTTGGTGGAATTTTGCTACTTTTTCACTTAGGGCTTTGGTTTGGTTTCAGCCCATTAGACCCAAGCTTCACCTCCTCTCCTCTTCACTTCATTCTTATTCTCCTAACATTCAAGCTTCAATGAAAATGGAGAGTGGAATGGGAAATTAAAATTCAAAACCCTAGTTCCATTAGCAAATCCAACATCTAACTCCAAATCCAAAGAGAAGCAATTGGTAAGCATCATCTTCTTCTTCTCCAACTCATTCTCCTTTCAATTTCCAAAATTCCTAAACCTAACATTGGGAATGTTCTTCATTTGATCTTAGATTCAAGCTCATTTGGGTTGTGTTGAAGTGTGGTAGATTCTTACTTTTCTTTCAAGCTTCTGCTTTCTTTTTTTGTGAAAAGGTGAGATTTTATCTCACATTTATGTCTATATCTATCTTTGTAGCTAGGTATGAATTCCTAACACTTATTGATGTTCATTTGTCTTTGATTTGAATTGGTTTTATGAATATTCCAATCTTTGGTGTTTTGAAGTCAAATCTCTAAAAAATCACAGCTTTGATGTTTGAACATGTTTTTGGTGATGCATCGAAGAGCCTATAGGGCCAGGTTGTCGATTGGCATAAATCCCTAGCGCCATTTCTCATTCGTTCGTGAATTTGATGAGATTACACATCAATTATATAGGCTGAAAAACTGCCTTAGCACCAGTCAGTCGACTGACCGTTGCAGTCAGTCGACTGGCTGTAGCTAATAAGCATTCCAAAGGCTGTCTACAAAGGCTTGGGGGCTTTGTTTCCTACAACCAGTCGACTGACTCTCTGAGTCCAGTCGACGGACCAGTATCCCACGAGTTTTCCGGGTCTGTGTTCAGTCGACTGAACTCAGTGAGCCAGTCGACTGACCTGCTCCTATTTGCCTATTATGCCTATTTTTGTCTATTTTTGCTTGGTTTCCAGATTTAATCGATTCGTGTCGATTCCCCGGTTTTTTGTTATCATTTATTAGCGACTTTGATGACATTTTCTTCATGATTTTTGTGAACATACATTTTGATGGATTCAGAATTGATTTCTTTGGGTTTTATTCACGTCTTCGAATGTGAATTTTGATGATTGATTGTTTCTACAATCATTTCTTTGATTTGTCACTTTAAAAATATAAAGGTTTCAATATTAGTTGTAAATATCAAAACTCTTTTATCAAAACGATTTCAACACTATTTGATTACAAAGCTCGTTTCTTAAACCGTTTTCCAATCTACTAGCATATACAAACCTTTACCTCACTCGTATGAGAAATCTAATTAAAAGACTTAGTAAAACAAGTGGTATGAAACGCTTGCATTTACTTCATCTGTTAATTCTTGGACTTGTTCGATTGAATGTCTTGTGACAATTTTCGAGTGAAAATCTATAATTTTTTCTTAAATATTTAAGTTAAGCTAGTGGTTATGGGACATGAAGCTAAGCTCATATATTTACTAGCTTAGTGTAATTGACACTTCTTGATGATCGATAATGATCATTTTTGTGATTTAGACTAGCAATGTGCGATGTCTCTTTGTCTGCGAGGGAGACTAAACCCCGTTTCTGTGGAGCTTCAGCTCAAATTGGTGGGGTAGCGACTCATGGTCTTCGGACCGTTTTGTGGAGCTTCGGCTCAAAAATTAATAGTTAGCAACCAAGGAATAGCGCTCCATTTTGTGATACACGTTTTGGTGAGTTTTCATACTCCCGTTTTGTGATAGGCCTCCCCCTTTTTGTGATTTCTGGATTTCCATTGATGACTTCTAGAATTTTTGTTTCACCAATTTTCGTGATTTACATTGATAAGTTTTATCAATATTTATGCATTGGTGAATTTGTGTGTCATTAACTTTTGTGAATGACATTGATATAAATGTCAATATTTATGGTTTGGTGAATAAAAATCAAGAGTATGGCATTCTTTTTGATCTTTGAGAAGATTCTTGTGATATTGATTAATCTCTAGTTGATTTTCAATTACATACTTATCACAGCATGGCTTTATAGTTATCATACGTTTTTGTCATACCTCTTATTCTATATCATTTCACCTGATATTTATAGTTAGACTGATCCGTTTATTATTTTCTTATTAAATAATACTCGGGTCAGACCGAGAGGTTACAGGTGTTCCTGCTTGACGCCTCATTTGGGATTATTATTCTTACTTTTGGCTAACTACTTAGATTAGTAGTTTATTTTGTTGTATACATTTGAGATATAGACTCATTGATGTATACTTATTATTTTGTGTAGCACCTGTAACTATTCTTTTGTGATATTGTGGATCTTGTTTGACCACTACTCTGATGTACATTTTTATGTGTAATATTCATATCTGTTTCCGCCATTGAGATATGAATTTCTGTGACTGATTTGTGTTGTGCTTATTTCTATATTTGTTTCCGAAGATATCGTAGCCACTGTGTAGTAGCTTTGAGTTTGCACCGGTATGTCGGATTTCCTCTTGAGATGAAAAGTTATATTTTTATCTGGCATATCGGTACTCGCACAAAGCAATTATACAGATGGTTGCTCCTTAACAGTCTTATTCTCCGTGCTAGTTGACGACATTACTCCGTAGCATTCTTGGCTAGCGTAGGTATAGAGGTGGGGCGTCACAGCTTAGTATCAAAGCGAAACTTCAGATCAATATAGAATAATTTAACAAGGATCATCGTCCTAAGTCCATCTTAGGAGTCGTGCCTTAGGATTTTTATTCGAGTCATTGGAACCGTTCCATCCTATTTTCTTTGTGATGCCTTGCCTTATCAATCATTATTGTTCGATATTCATATTGAGAATAACTTCTTCTTATTCTTTCTTTCTTTCTTAAAGTAGAGAAATAGTTAGACCTGGTCGTCCCAGCGCCGGTCAATCTAGTGCTACTCCTCAAGACGGAGTATTTATGTCTGCACGACAACTTCTTGATCTTGTAAAGAACGCTCAAGCAGCCGGACCCAATCCAGAGCCTGCTCATCCTAAGTCTGGAGTTGCACATTTATGCAACGATTATACCAACTTGGGTGGGAAGCCATTCAAAGGTTCTGAAACCATTATTGAAGTTCAGGCTTGGCCACGAACATGCGATCGAATGTTTTCTCGCATGAATCTTATTGATCTTCACCAAGTTCAGGGGACCTCTAGTATGCTCCAAGAAAGAGCATTAGATTGGTATGAGCTTCTGATTTCTGAAATAAATGAAGCGGATCTTACTTGGGAGAAATTCCGGAAATGATTCGAATTAAAGTTTACACCAGAAGCCGAGAAGGTGACATTGGCTCATCGTTTTATTGACCTTGTTCAAGGTGAATCCTCTGTGGCAGGTTATGTCGCATCATTCGAGTCACTTTCTAAATACGGGGTCGAATACATAAACACCCCATTGAAGAAGAACCAAAGATTTGTCTATGGCTTGAACAAAAATTTCAAAAAGCCATTACTTCTGAAATTGGAAGTTTCTTTTGATCAACTCATTGATATCGCTCTTCGACTTGAAGAGGCGGATCAGGAAAGTGATGTTGAAGTTGTGGGTGCCAAACCAAACTTCAACAACAATAAGAAAAGGCCTAATAAGTTCAAAGGTCCTTATCCCAATAAGAACGGAAAGCAAGCAACTCCGGTGGAAAAGACTTCTACTTCTAGTAGTGGGCAATGCTACAATTGTGGTTCCAAAGACCATTATGCTAATAAGTGTTCAAAGCCCCTTATTTGTCACTATTGCAAAAGTTCGGGCCATTATTTATCCGCATGTCCCAAACTATAGGGTAAGAAGGAGGGAAAGCTAAATGTTGCACAAGCACCTAGCAACACATCTCGTGGTCAAGGTATATCTCATTCTATCCTAAATGGCATTATTATGTTTCGTGATCAACCTATTCGAGTTCTTTTTGATACGGGTGCGTCCCATTATTTTATATCAAAGGAACTTGTTGACACTTTTTCTTTAAGTGTTGTTGCTTTAATGACTTCTTTGAGAATCGCGAATCCGGTTCATGGATCCGCAACAATTAGTTTGTTTTGTAAAGATGTCGAGATTATTTTGTGTGATTTTTCTTTCTGAGCCGATTTGCATGTTATGCGCTACTTAGGCTTTGGAATGATTTTGGGAATGGACTGGCTTATGCGCTATGAAGCTCAAATCCTATGTCCTGAGCGGACTATTCATCTTCGACATCCTCAATCTGTTAAGCAGATTTCTGTAGATCTTAAAGATTCGGATTCCAACTTGGCTGCATCTTTATATTCTTTAAATCCTCACGATGGCGATAATGATGATGAGGAAAATGTCATTTCTCTTATTCACGTTGTTCGTGAATTTTTCGACATATTTGAGCCCGTTTTAGGATTACCACCTAAGTGAGAAATTGAGTTCAGAATTAATCTACTTCCTGGAGCTCTACTTATCACTCATCCTCCTTATCACATGTCCAATAAGGAAAATGAGGAGATGCGCAAACAATTATCCGAATTGGAGACGAAGCAATTTATTCGCTCTAGTTCCTCGCCTTGGGGAGCTTCGGCTATTTTTGTGAAGAAATCTGATGGTACACTTAGGCTTTGCGTTGACTACTGCAAGCTTAACGATCTTATTATTAAGAATAAATATCCCTTACCTCGGATTGATGATTTATTTGATCAGCTTAGCGGTGCTAGAGTCTTTTCACAATTAGACTTAACAACCAGTTTTCATCAGCATCGTATTGCAGATGATAGCATTCCTTTGACAACGTTCTGTACTCGTTATGGGTCTTATGAATGGCTTGTCATGCCATTTAGTTTAACGAACGCTCCAGCTTATTTCATTGACCTTATGAATCGAGTTTTCAAAGATCTCCTCGATCGATTTGTCCTCATCTTTATTGATGATATTCTTGTATATTCTAAAACCGAGGAGGAGCATGAAAAGCATCTTCGAATTGTGTTGGAAACTCTTACGAGTAATCAATTAAAAGAATTTTTTTCTAAATACCACTTTTGGCAATATCGTGTAAAGTTTCTTGGTCATATTATTTCCGAATCCGGAATATCCGTGGATCCTTCAAAGATTGAAGCGATTCAAAATTTAAAGAGACCGGAGAGTGTGACGGAAATCTGTAGTTTCCTTGGATTGGCGGGTTATTACCGTCGTTTTATCAAAGACTTTTCTAAAATTTCCGTGCCTCTTACTCGCTTGACAAAGAAGGGAGTCAAACACATTTGGTCGGACAAATGTGAAGCTTCTTTTCAAAAATTAAAAGTACTCCTTTTGGATGCTCCTATTCTTGTGATTCCCAAAGGAAACCAAGATTTTCTGTTTATACCAATGCTAGTCATGTCGGGTTGGATGCCGTTCTTATGCAAAGAGAACGTGTTATTGCATATGCTTCTAGGCAATTAAAGCCAGCCGAGACTAGATATGCCACTCATGATTTAGAGCTCGCGGCTATTGTTTTCGCTCTTAAAATTTGGCGTCATTATCTTTTGGGAGAGAAATTTATTCTTTATACCGATCATAAACCTTTGAAGTATTTATTTTCTCAAAAGGAACTTAATTTGCGTCAACAACGTTGGCTCGAGTTCCTTGCATCTTATGATCTTGATATTTGACGCAGCGGATTAACAAAACTTTGACGTGCTAGTAATGTTTGATACAAATTGATGCAATTTCTTCCTCACGAAATGATTCGTGTCAAGTAAAACAAGATAAATGCCCAAATTCGTTGATCTCTCGAGATACCGGATTCTAGCTATCTTCAACATGTTGATCGCGCACGATTCCGCGTTAGAACATCAACGATTCTTCGACGTTGACCCCACGCATGAGATTCCATGAATCGGCTTCAAGTTCGTTGATTCGAGCGCACTCGAATATCCGAAGATGGAAGAATAAGGAGATCACACTCAACTTCAAAAGTGGCACAAAGCACACAAACAAAATTTATTCAAAATCAATCCCTTTACAATGACAACACACCCGTATTTATAGAACATTACAACCCACATACAAGCGACTTAACACATACGACACAACACAACAATACAAGAGTTACAACAATGCAAGTTACAACAGTAACGACTTACGACCTACGACCTAAGAACACCACGCGACCTAACATCACAGGAGACTTAACAAGTTACAACATATATGCGACATAACAACAAACACGACCTACAACTCAACAATAGCACGGCAACAGGCGCTTGAGCGATCTATCAACTTGAGCGACATAACAACAGGAGGTTGAGCGATCTATCTACTTGAGCGACATAACTAGAACGACCTAAGAAGATAGCACAGTTGAGCGACTTAAAAGAACAGCGACCTAAGGACGTATCCCATCACGCGACCTAACATTACAACACCACGCGAATTAAGGACTCGGCGACTCAAGGTAATGCGGCATCATACGACCTAAGGTATGAGCGACTTAAAGAAGAATTTAGGTCGTAGCTCGTTTAGGTTGTAGCTTCAGGAATTTAGGTCGTAGCTCGTTAGGTCGTGGCACGCTGACGACCTAAAGAAATGCGGTAGTAGTGCTTTGGCGCGACTCGCTAGGTCGCTTCTCCGGTTGGTTGAATGACTTAACTCGCTAGGTCGCGACCGACTTAAGGCCAGACATTCATCCCCTGATTGACTCGCTAATTCGATAGGTCGTGACTGACCTATGGCATGCGACCTACGTACATAGTGCACTGCATCATCCTCCCTGGTTGAAAAGAATTCGACCCCGAATTCACACTCTCCTCTTCTTCGACACACTTATCACCATGATATGGAATTAAGTGTTTGACGTTGAAAACGTCTGCAGTATGGATATGATCCGGCAATCTCAACTGATAAGCATTCTCATTGATCTTCTTCAAGATTTCTACTGGACCAATCTTTCGAGCTTTCAATTTGTTGTAAGTTCCAACTGGAAAACGATCTTTCGTCAATACTGCGTAAAAAAAATCACCCTCTTTGAAGTCCACACTCCTTCGCTTCTTATCTGCCAGTTGCTTGTACTTCTCATTTGACTTAAGCAATCGTTGACGAACAATCTTGTGACACTCCTGCAACTCATTCACCAAATCACAAGCTCGTTTAACATCCCCTTTCTGACGTGGAACAGTCGACAAATCTAACGGTCCCTTCGGAATGGCTGAATATACTATTTGAAATGGACTGAATCTAGTACTTCGATTAACGGCATAATTATGTGCGAATTCTGCCTGACACAAGTTCACATCCCAGCTCTTCAAATTATACTTCACAAGACATCTCAACAAGTTTCCCAAAGATCTGTTCACCACTTCTGTTTGCCCATCCGTTTGTGGATGACAGGCGCTACTAAAATTCAGCTCAGTCCCAACCATCTTCCACAGACTCAACCAAAAATGACTTAGAAATAGAGTATCTCGGTCAGAAACAATGGTCTCCGGTAGCCCATGTAGTCGATAAACCTCTTTAAAGAACAATTGAGCAACACGGACTGCATCAGCGGTCTTTTTACAAGATATGAAATGTGCCTTCTTTGAAAATCTATCCACCTCAACATATATAGAATCATTCCCTCGTTGAGTTCTTGGAAAACCAAAAACAAAATCCATGCTAACATCAACCCATGGTCTAGTAGGCACGGGCAATGGCATATACAATCCTACATTCGTAGCTGTCCCTTTGGAAACTTGACATATGTGACATCTTTGCACAAATCTTTCAACTTCTTTCCTCATGGAAGGCCAAAAATATGATTGAGAAATCAACTTCAAGGTACGATCTCTTCCCACATGACCTTCTTCATGCAATTCCTTCACAATCTTCATTCGTAAACTGCACTCTGGCATACACAACCGATTTCCTTTGAATAGAAAACCATCTACCAACACATACTCATCCGTCTTCCCTTTCTCAACTTCATCTACATTCTTAGAAAAGTAAGGATCCTCAACAAACAATTCTGAAAATACATCAAACCCCGTCACTTCAAATCTCATCGTAGTAAACAAATGATTTCTTCTACTCAACGCGTCTGCCACACGATTTGTAACTCCCGACTTATGCTTTACAACAAATGTAAACTGTTGCAAGTATGCGATCCATGAAGCATGTCTGGCTGCAATCTTATCCTGCCCCTGCAAATTTTCAATGCTTCATGATCAGTATACCACACAAACTCTTTATAAAACAAGTAGTGTTTCCAATGCTTTATGGCTTGGACAGTAGCATAGAACTCCAAGTCATAGGTACTGTATCTTGCCTTGGCTCTAGGAAGTTTCTCACTAAAATAAGCAATTGGACGCCCCTTTTGACTTAACACCCCACCAATTCCAACTTTAGACGCATCAGTATTCAGCTCAAAGAGTAATTGAAAGTCCGCGTAACGACCCTGAAAATTCGGACCCAGTTAAAAATTTAAAAACCCGCTTATTTTATGTAAAAATTCGAATTTTCACAAACAACTTCCGTCGCCATCCAAACTTCACATTTGGAATGCGTCTAGATAGACATAGGCGTGCGCCAAATTTCGTTGAAAAATATTGAAGTAAATTACGCTCGTCGCATTTACATTTTAGTTTAAATCTTATGTGGAAATTTCCTATCGTCCGAACTCAAATATTTTCTCGATATCGCATAAGAAAAATATTCTGAACGTGACGGCGCATTTCGTTTCGTCAAAATTCGCTTTTAATTACTAGCTAAAATGTTCGCTCGTGCAGATGGTTCAATAAGATTTACCACTTTGCAAACGGTGTTGAACCATCAATATCTTTACACCGTTGTGTCCGTCTCGACGCGCTGATCACAACGGTATATTTATTTGTGTCAATCGGAGTTCGGCGTTGCAAACTATAATTGTTAACGGAGCGCAAACCGGTCCGTTACGCAGCACAAACCGCTACCCAACATTTCAACATTTAAAATTTTAGAGCCTTTCAGCTGCCTTGGGAACCCAAATAGCCTCCATTTTGAAAATGATCATTGCACTAACGTATACACACTTTGAATAATGTGTATATATCCCTCTCCATTTATTGTTTTGTACACCAGCTCCTTCATTTATTGCTCTGCATAACCCTTCACCTCAGAGAAACTGGGTAGGTGACTTTACTCCTCTGCCTTTTTCTTTCTCTCCTTCCTCCTCCACTTCTTCTTCTCTTCATGTTTCTTTTATTTTCCTTTCCTGTACTCCCTCCCTCTGTTTTCTTTTGTTCACGTCTTCATATTTTGTTTTTTTTATTAACTTCAAAACCCCCTCCTTTTCTCCTACACGTACACGGTCTCCCGCCCCCCCAACTCCCCATGCAGCTCCGCCTCCACCCACGCCGCACGCCTCCATCGCAGCCTACCCCCTACCGGCCTCCGCCTCCGCCCATGTAACCACCGGAACCACCCCACACCCCTCTCCTTTCCGCCCCACATGTCAGCCGCCAACCCCTCCTTTTCACCTACCCCTGCTCCACACGGCCACGTCTTCCCCCCTCCCCACGGCCTTCTCGGCCACCCACATGCTCCATTGCCCCATGCAGTCATGGCCCATGCAAACCCCCCCAAAGCTCCACCCCACACGCCAGCCCTTGCACCGCCTTCACTCACCCACGCGGCCCCACACCATGCAGCTCCTCCCGCCCACCACTGTTCCGCCCTGCCAACCCATCAGCTCCGCCCCACATGCCAGCCCGCCCCGCCTCCTGCCTAACCCGCCCCTCCACTGCCTGTCCGCGTCCACCTCCTTGCCAACCCGGTCACCACTACCCCATGCGGCCACACCCTGCACCGACCCCATGCAGCCCGCAAAACACCCCTGCGCCTTGACTATAGTATAGATATAGCGGTATAAGTTGCTTGCGTATAGTATGTTATAGGCTGTTTTATAAATTAATGATGTAAGTGTAGGATATTTAGTTAGATTAAGGCATATACAAGAGTTCAGTTGAAAATATAGTGTACATGTTTAGTTGGCTTCGGCTGTTGATTGTTAATTTCCAGGTTACAGTATAAAACTTTATAAAACTTATATATGAGTTGAGGTACAGTATAAAGGTTACTATATAAAACATGTTTTGTTATTTGTGGGGTACAGTACAAAGCTTTATATAGGTGAGTTGTTATTATATGAACTTTAGTTGTTTAGCAACGTCATGTAAGTTATACGGCAGTGTTTTAAAAGGTTGGGGTACAGAACGGATTGCATAAATTTTGTGCATAAAATTGTACCTGCGTATTCTTTTGCAATATATTAATGTATATAGCAGTGATGGATTATAGTCTAGGGGCTCACGTTATTTGATTTGGTTGTTCCAGCAACTGCTGATCCGGGATCTCAGGCCTAGGCTTCCATCTACCTAAATTGCATCTAGTTCGTTATTTTGGTATGGTTTACAAATGTATATTCAATCGATATATATTGCAATAAACAAATTATTGGTTAATTATTTGTTGATTGCAGTTGTGTTCATTTACGTCGTGCTCGTTAGGGTCCACTTTATCTATTCGTCTTCGTGCTTCGCCATCATCTCTTCAAACACGCAAGGTGAATATTTCATTCACGACTCAATCTATTATGCTATGATAATCCAGTGATAACTGTTATAAATATTAATTTGGATATTAAAATTGTTGATTGTTAAAATTGTTAAAATAAGAATTGTAAATCGCCATGCAAGTTAAATTTGAATATTGTTAGTTTACGACAAACAAGTTGTGACGCTAAAATTGTTATGTGATGTTAAATCTGGTTGTTGATATAAGTAAATTTAGTATGAAATTAACATTGATATAGATAGTCAACAATTTAAAATGGATTATATATGTTGAACTTGACCCCTTTAAATGTTAAATTAATCGTCGCGTAGAAATAGCGTTAACTACACTTTGTACCATTGAATGTATGATGATGTAGTAATTTGATAATAGACACCAAGTGAAAACCCTAATGTAATAATCTTTAATCTGCATGAAACGATAGTGTGGATGCTAGGAATAATTATATTAATTTGCATAAATAACAATATAAGTTAATACGATTATTTCGGGATTATTTAATAAATTGTTAAATTGTTATGTATGGTTTCTATTGCTTGTTTATTTACTTTGACACCATCCCAGTTATCACAATGCAAGTTCCCTTTTGCTATGCTTTGTTTTATATTGAATAATATTGGGTTGAAATGATAAATACCTAATTAAACAACTTGGCCTAGGATAGAAAATAAAATAAGAAACCCGATTGGTCAACAAAACCATTTTCGAAATTGAAATATATTTTAAATTAAGGAATGAGCTTAACAATTTGTTTGGAAATTTGGTAACGGTTTTAATGGATGCAATTGAAATAAATTTCACGGATTTAATTGAGATAAATTTTATGGATTAGATTGATGTAAAATTAATGGATTAAATTGAAACGGATTAATAAACCTATGTAATTAAATAAAATGAATTGGCAAATTTATTGAAATGAGATTTAGAAACAAGTAAGTTTTAGAATTTGATAACTTAAAAATCTATTAAATTGTTAGGTTTAGATTAAAACTCGGTTTTAATTAAATAGATTTGGAACATGTTATAAATTTTATTTGGAAATTTAGAAAATTTGACTTAAGAAGAATACAAAGACTAACCAAAAGTTTATGGATATAACTTAGTGATTACTTAAACTTAAAATGATTTAAATTTGATGAATCACTCAAATCAGGACATTGTAAATGGAAATGGACTTCTTTGTTTAGAAATTTAATTGAATTGGTAAATAAATCAAATGAAGTTGGATAGAAAGGAATTTAGTTAATGAAATTGATTTAATCGAATTCATGATAACAGTGGATGTAATCATAAAGTGACATGAATTGAACTTGATTTAATGATTTGAACTAAGTTTACCATTAAATTGAATTCATTGATTATGAACTAAAAATAATAAGCGACTTTTAGACCTTATTAAATCAAACTTGAATACTTAATTTTAAATTGTAACTCAAGTGTTTGAACTAAAATTGCATTCGAAAATATGTTGTAAAATATTTAAAATAAATTGAATCGTGAAATGTCAAATTTTGAAAGTCAAATTTGCACCTTGACTTTTGGACTTTTATTTGTTTAAACGTTGATTTAACCGACCATCGGGTACTAAATACGTAGTTATTAAAGAGACCGGGATCGAAAATGGACATACTCTCTGTCGATACCGAAAACCACTTTAATAACTATTATGCGCGAAGTGTTGATCCAGAATGAAGTGGATGGTTTGGTGAACGCGTTGACTGAAGAAAGAGAACGATATTGGATGACTCCTGACATGACTAAAACAGGAGCCGCGCCGAGCCATTGAGGATCGCCACCTCTAGCGGACACGCTTCTTCGATACCATATCTATTACTTTTGTGATTCGATTTGGGTGCACCCCTTGATTTGGGAGTGTTGTTTCGCGGTGTTGTGATAGTAGCTACTATGCTCAACATCAGTCCGGATCACGCAACTACTAGTATCCTAGTTGGTATCGCCTCATGTACCTTGTCATACTGATTATCCTATTCGCGACCACTACGTTTTGTTTTGTGTTATACCTATGGGGTACCCTCTGATAACCACTAGTTTACGGTGGGGTTTACGGTGCTGTATAGACTATGGAATTATAAAATGTGTTAAGGGGGATTATGGTAACGCCTTAACGCTATTTTAATATCGTACTTTACTGATTAGACATTATCAACATATCGTATTCTATTGTATATAGATAGTTTATCGGATCCTTAGAGATGTTATTATTCATCTTTGAGTTATGAACTTTATTCCCTGCACTTGATTATCCTGTATAAGATTTTGAGTCCTGACTCGAGTGTTTCTTTTTGTATATGCTCGGGTCAGTCTGAAGATATCCAGTTTGCTGATCAAGGTTGGTTGAAGATGCTGAAGACTTAGCATTTATCTTTATGCGTCTTTTTGTTGTCCGTGTCTGTTGGACATTTATGTATTTCCTTTCTGTCACCTTTTGTTTAGACATTGTTGTACTTTATGTAGTAGCTTCAGGAACTGCTATTATGACGATGTATTTTCCGCTGCATTATTCTGTGACTGCTCTGTGACTGTGATGCTGTATTGATTCTCATTTACATTTATGTATTTATAATCCCATAATGATTCGTGTTTTGTATTATTTAAGTTGACATGTGAGGATTATTGTCAATTTAAATGGTCCAAATATACGGGTTGTTATAGTTGGTATCAGAGCTTTGGTTTCCCTAAAAACCTTAGTTTGGGATTATATAAACTCATTAGAGATAGGGTATCAATACCCTAGAATGAGGAGAATCGATTCAGTATCCCGATCCTTTAAAATTCAAACTTCTTTGATTCGTTCATTAGATTTTCTTCAAGCTGTATGATTTTCTATTCTTGGTTCTAAATCTCTTTCGATATTTCAGGATGAGCACCGGAAGAAACAATAGGGGAGGAAGAGGTCATGGTCCTGCCCAGGCTGCACCTGCCATCCCAGCTCCAGTCAAATTCACCACTCTTAGCAAGGAGTATACACAGCTAGGTGATACTAAGTTTTCTGGATCCGAGGGCATTATCGAAGCCCAGCAATGGCTCAAAGGCTTAGAGAAGATATTTTCTGGATTGGAGATCACTGATGCTCAGAAGCGTCAGCTTGCTGCGTGGCAACTTTAGGATGCCGCACAAGATTGGTGGGAATCGGTTACTTCCCGTATCGAGGAGAACACCATCACTTGGGCCCAGTTTAGGTATAAATTTGTTTGGATTTCGTAGTCTAAATTCTTCTTTCAATCTTTAGAATGATACTCATCTAGTCTATCTTTTGATTAGGGATACTTTCTCAGCACAATGGATGCCCTCTGCTGGGAAAACCCAACTTTATAGAGCTTTTATGGATCTTAAGCAAGGCAGTATGACTTTTTTTGAGTACGAAAGGAAATTCAACGAACTCTCCAAGCTTGGCCCGAGATTGATCGATACACCACTTCTAAAGAACGAGAAGTTCATTATGGGAACTAGACCAGAGTATTATGACTTGCTTACTGGCCACATTCACTGCACCTTCACAGAGCTTGTCGACTATGCTCTTCGATATGAGGCAAAGCCAAGGGGACCCACTGCCAAAGCCCCTCCTACTCAGCCCTCTTCCAGCCAACTCGGAAAGAGGAAGATGAACTTTGATCAACAAAAGAAAGCTTGGCAAAAGACTACAGGATTAGGATATGCCCAGAAAAGCCCAATCGACCTTGCTAAGATCACTTGCTTCAAATGCGATAAGAAGGGCCATTATGCTAATAGTTGTCCATCCACCGGAGCTGCTATTCCACCACCTCCTCAGATGAGGAATGATTTATGCCATGTCTGCCTCCAGCCAGGTCACTTCAAGAGGGACTGTCCATTGAGGAAGAAAGGCACACCATCAGGAGTATATGCTGTCACCACTCCTACACCACTTCCACCACCGGCTCAGGATGACCGAGGTACCTTACGAAGTACTTTTACATTTCATAATTTACCTGTTCGGGTATTATTCGATACTGGTGCTTCTCATAGCTTCATATCTATTGATCTTTGTAATAAGCTCAAATTAGAACCAATTCTTGCTACTACTTCCTTATGCGTCTCCAACCCTATTGGAGGACCTGCCAACCTCAGTAGAATTTGTAAAGAGGTTGTGCTTCTATATGGAAGATATCGATTCACTTGGGATTTTTATGTGCTTGGCTTCGTAGCATTTGACATTTTGTTGGGTGCCGATTGGTTAAAAAAATTCGATGCTATTATTTCTTGCAAAGTTCGATCTGTTTCTCTAGTCAATGACAAGGGTCTACCGCTTGTCATCGAATGAAAATCACCTCAGAAATATGCCGGAAGCTTCATATTCTCTCCTGATGCTCACCCAGATGACCTTAGTATTACTCCTATTGTTCAGAAATTTCCCGATGTATTTGGAGAGGTCGACTCTCTACCGCCAAAGCGAGAGATCGATTTCCGCATTGACCTTATTCCCGGAGCTACTCCCGTAGTTCTCCCTCACAGAAGGATGGCTCCTAAAGAAAAAGATGAACTTAAAACCCAAATTGATGATCTATTTGCTAAGGGTTTGATCAGGAGAAGTTGTTCTGAATGGGGCGCCGAAGTCGCCTTTGTCACCAAATTAGATGGATCTCTTCGCATGTGTGTTGATTACAGGGAATTAAACAAGCGCACTCTCAAGAACCGCTATCCGATGCCTTGCATCAATGAATTATTCGATCAGCTCCATGGAGCTAAAGTTTTCTCATAACTTGATCTAGCCACGGGGTTCCACCAACTCAGAGTAGCAGAAGATAGTATTCATAAGACAGCTTTCCGTACCGAGAATGGATTCTACGAATGGTTGGTTATGCCATTCGGTTTGACCAACGCACCTGCTTATTTCGTCGACTTAATGAATCGAGTCTTCCGTGATATCCTTAACAAGTTTGCTCTTGTCTTCATTGATGATATTCTCGTCTTCTCCAAAGATGAGAAAGAGCATGAAACACATCTTGCTTATGTTCTGGGAACTCTCCGAAATCATCAGCTTAAAGCCAAGTTCTCGAAATGCCACTTCTGGCGAGATGAAGTATGATTCCTTGGCCATATTGTTTCTGAAAACGGGATTTCGGTCGATCCAGCTAAGATCGCCGTAATCAATGTAAGTTCTATCCTATTTGTTATTTCTATTCGATCCATCTTATTCCTTTCTAATATGGAAACTTATCTATAGGATTGGGAGACTCCCAAAACTCCTACTGATATCCGTAGCTTCTTGGGCTTAGCCGGCTATTATCGCAGATTTATTGAGCACTTTGCCCGGATTTCTGCCCCACTTACTGCTTCAACTTGGAAGGATGTCAGGTTTATTTGGAGTGAGAAGTGTGAATCCGCTTTTAATGAATTGAAGCGTAAGTTAACTTCAGCCCTAGTTCTTGCGGTAATTGACGGGAGTGAAGGATTAACTGTCTATACTGATGCATGTCGAGAAGGTTTAGGTGCTGTCCTTATGCAAAATGAAAGGTTATTGCTTATGCTGGTAGTCAGTTGAAGACTCATGAAGTAAACTATGCAACCCATGATTTAGAGCTTCTTGCAGTTGTATTTGCTTTGAAACTATGGAGGCACCATCTTTTAGGGACAAAATTTGAATTATTCACAGATCATAAGTCCTTGCGGTATATTTTCTCTCAGAAGGACTTGAACCAGAGACAAGTCCGATGGCTCGAATTCTTAGCTGCATATGATCTCGACATCAATTATACTCCTGGAAAAGCAAATGTTGTAGCTGATGCTTTGAGCCGTAGTAAAGCATTGTCATGTTGTAATCTTGTAGAAGGCATGCTATTTCAGCTTGTTATCTCCCCATCTCTTTTGGATCGCATCAAAGCTAAGCAATATGAGGACACCTTGCTCTATCGCATGAAGGAGTTAGTTCTTGGTAGAGTTGGAAATGCTGACAGTAAAGTGGGAGCACAGATAGATGGTAATGGAGTTTTGAAGATTGACAACCGTATTTTTGTTCCAAATGTTGATGGACTGAGACAAGAAGTGCTTAGAGAGAACCATCAATCATCACTTTCATTTCATCCTAGTGTCACCAAGATGTATCGAAATATGAAGCGTTTATATTGGTGGAGTGGGATGAAGAGAGATATTTCCATATATGTCAGTAGATGCATCACTTTCCAGCAAGTCAAGGCCGATCACCGGAAGACGGCAGGATTACTTCAACCCCTAGAGATTCTGTGTTGGAAATGGGACCAAATTTCTATGGACTTCGTTGATGGATTACCGAGGACCAGAAAAGGGAACGAGAGTATATGGGTGATTGTTGATAGGTTGACAAAATCTGCTCACTTTATTCCTGTTAAGACCACTCGTACTGCTTCGAGTTTGGCTGAGATTTATATGAGGGAGATTGTTAGACTTCATGGAGTTCCATCTAGTATTGTATGCGATAGAGATCCTTTATTCACTAGTAAATTCTGGAAGGCATTTCAGGACGTCTTGGGCACTAAACTGAATCTGAGCATGGCTTATCATTCTCAAACAGATGGCCAAACTGAGAGGGTAAATCAGATTTTGGAAGATCTGCTCCGAGCTTGCATTATTGACTTCGGTGGATCTTGGGAAGACCACCTTCATTTGGTTGAATTCACTTATAATAACAGCTATCAGGTAATCCAAAATTTTCAATTTGAATAAGTAAAATTTTGAATTGAAATATAACTATCTTTATAATCAGGAGAGTATCGATATGGCACCGTTCGAAGCTTTATATGGACGGCCATGCAAATCGCCAGCTTGTTGGATTGAGCCTGGTGATCGATTAGTTCTTGGCCCAGATATGATTATGGAAGCATCCGAGAAGGTCAATGAGATCAGAGGGAAGATGAAGACCGCACAGGATAGGCAGAAGAGCTATGTCGATAGGCGTAGAAGAGAGTTAAAATTCCAGGTTGGAGATGAGGTCTTTCTTAAAGTATCACCTTTGAAGAATGTTATTCGATTTGGTCGTAGAGGGAAGCTCGCTCCTAGATTTGTTGGACCATTCACTATCACTGAGAGGGTTGGTACACTAGCCTACAGAGTTGCGCTGCCGGAGAAATTTGAGGGCGTTCACAACGTATTCCATGTTTCACATCTTCGGAAGGTGGTACATGACTCATCCATGACCATTCCTATTGCTCAGTTAGATCAGGTGGATATTGAGCCGGATTGGACTATAGAGAGGAGACCACTTCGTATTGTTGATAGGGATACGAAGCAGCTTAGAAGGAAGTCTGTTAGCCTAGTCAAAGTCCAATGGAGTCCCGATGATCGTGATTGTACTTGGGAAACCGAGGAGAGTATCCGAGATTCTAATCCAGAATTGTTTGTTGATGGTAATTTCCATTCTATAATCTTTACTTTATTCGATAATCTATTCTATATCTATTGTACCTCTTTTGTTGTTCTTCCACTCTTTCCTTTGTTCCTTTTCGGGGACAAAATGTTTTGAGTGGGGGAGAATGTAACGACCCTGAAAATTCGGACCCAGTTAAATTTTTTAAAAACCGCTTATTTTATGTAGAAATTCGAATTTTCACAAACAACTTCCATTGCCATCCAAACTTCACATTTGGAATGCGTCTAGATAGACATAGGCGTGCGCCAAATTTCGTTGAAAAATATTGAAGTAAATTACGCTCGTCGCATTTACATTTTAGTTTAAATCTTATGTGGAATTTTCCTATCGTCCGAACTCAAATATTTTCTCGATATCGCATAAGAAAAATATTCTGAACGTGACGACGCATTTCGTTTCGTCAAATTTCGCTTTTAATTGCTAGCTAAAATGTTCGCTCGTCCAAATGGTTCAATAAGATTTACCACTTTGCAAACAGTGTCGAACCATCAGTATCTTTATACCATTGTGTCCGTCTCTACGCGCTGATCACAACGGTATATTTATTTATGTCAATCGAAGTTCGGCGTTGCAAACTATAATTGTTAACGGAGCGCAAACCGGTCCGTTACGCAGCACAAACCGGTACCCAACATTTCAATATTTAAAATTTTAGAGCCTTTCAGCTGCCTTGGGAACCCAAATAGCCTCCATTTTGAAAATCATCATTGCACTGACGTATGCACACTTTGAATAGCGTGTATATATCCCTCTCCATTTATTATACTATACACCAGCTCCTTCATTTATTGCTCTGCATAACCCTTCACCTCAGAGAAACTGGGTACGTGACTTTACTCCTCTGCCTTTTTCTTTCTCTCCTTCCTCCTCCACTTCTTCTTCTCTTCATGTTTCTTTTGTTTTCCTTTCCTATACTCCCTCCCTCTGTTTTCTTTTGTTCACGTCTTCATATTTTGTTTTTTTATTAACTTCAAAACCCCCTCCTTTTCTCCTACACGTACACGGCCTCCCCCCCCCCAACTCCCCATGCAGCTCCGCCTCCACCCACGCCGCACGCCTCCATCGTAGCCTACCCCCTACCGGCCTCCGCCTCCGCCCATGTAACCACCGCAACCACCCCACACACCTCTCCTTTCCGCCCCATATGTCAGCCGCCAACCCCTCATTTTCACCTACCCCCTGCTCCACACGGCCACGTCTTCCCCCCCCCCCACGGCCTTCTCGGCCACCCACATGCTCCATTGCCCCATGCAGTCACGGCCCATGCAAACCCCCCCAAAGCTCCGCCCCACACGCCAGCCCTTGCACCGCCTTCACTCACCCACGCGGCCCCACACCATGCAGCTCCTCCCGCCCACCACTGTTCCGCCCTGCCAACCCATCAGCTCCGCCCCACATGCCAGCCCGCCCCGCCTCCTGCCTAACCCGCCCCTCCACTGCCTGTCCGCGTCCACCTCCTTGCCAACCCGGTCACCACTACCCCATGCGGCCACACCCTGCACCGACCCCATGCAGCCCGCAAAACACCCCTGCGCCTTGACTATAGTATAGATATAGCTGTATAAGTTGCTTGCGTATAGTATGTTATAGGCTGCTTTATAAATTAGTGATGTAAGTGTAGGATATTTAGTTAGATTAAGGCATATACAAGAGTTCAGTTGAAAATATAGTGTACATGTTTAGTTGGCTTCGGCTGTTGATTGTTAATTTCCAGGTTACAGTATAAAACTTTATAAAACTTATATATGATTTGAGGTACAGTATAAAGGTTACTATATAAAACATGTTTTGTTATTTGTGGGGTACAGTACAAAGCTTTATATAGGTGAGTTGTTATTATATGAACTTTAGTTGTTTAGCAACATGTAAGTTTTACGGCAGTGTTTTAAAAGGTTGGGGTACAGAACGGATTGCATAAATTTTGTGCATAAAATTGTACCTGCGTATTCTTTTGCAATATATTAATGTATATAGTAGTGATGGATTATAGTCTAGGGGCTCACGTTATTTGATTTGGTTGTTCCAGCAACTGCTGATCCGAGATCTCAGGCCTAGGCTTCCATCTACCTAAATTGCATCTAGTTCGTTATTTTGGTATGGTTTACAAATGTATATTCAATCAATATATATTGCAATAAACAAATTATTGGTTAATTATTTGTTGATTGCAGTTGTGTTCATTTACGTCGTGCTCGTTAGGGTCCACTTTATCTATTCGTCTTCGTGCTTCGCCATCATCTCTTCAACCACGCAAGGTGAATATTTCATTCACGATTCAATCTATTATGCTATGATAATCCAGTGATAACTGTTATAAATTTTAGTTTGGATATTAAAATTTTTGATTGTTAAAATTGTTAAAATAAGAATTGTCAATCGCCATGCAAGTTAAATTTGAATATTGTTAGTTTACGACAAACAAGTTGTGACGCTAAAATTGTTATGTGATGTTAAATCTGGTTGTTGATATAAGTAAATTTAGTATGAAATTAATATTGATATAGGATAGTCAACAATTTAAAATGGATTATATATGTTGAACTTGACCCCTTTAAATGTTAAATTCATCGTCGCGTAGAAATAGCGTTAACTATACTTTGAACCATTGAATGTATGATGATGTAGTAATTTGATAATAGACACCAAGTGAAAACCCTAATGTAATAATCTTTAATCTGCACGAAACGATAGTGTGGATTCTAGGAATAATTATATTAATTTGCATAAATAACAATGTAAGTTAATACGATTATTTCGGGATTATTTAATAAATTGTTAAATTGTTATGTATGGTTGCTATTGCTTGTTTATTTACTTTGACACCATCCCAGTTATCACACCGCAAGTTCCCTTTTGCTATGTTTTGTTTTATATTGAATAATATTGGGTTGAAATGATAAATACCTAATTAAACAACTTGGCCTAGGATAGAAAATAAAATAAGAAACCCGATTGGTCAACAAAACCATTTTCGAAATTGAAATATATTTTAAATTAAGGAATGAGCTTAACAATTTGTTTGGAAACTTGGTAACGGTTTTAATGGATGTAATTGAAATAAATTTCACGGATTTAATTGAGATAAATTTTATGGATTAGATTCAAGTAAAATTAATGGATTAAATTGAAACGGATTAATAAACCTATGTAATTAAATAAAATGAATTGGCAAATTTATTGAAATGAGATTTAGTAACAAGTAAGTTTTAGAATTTGATAACTTAAAAATCTATTAAATTGTTAGGTTTAGATTAAAACTCGGTTTTAATTAAATAGATTTGGAACATGTTATAAATTTTATTTGGAAATTTAGAAAATTTGACTTAAGAAGAATACAAAGACTAACCAAAAGTTTATGGATATAACTTAGTGATTATTTAAACTTAAAATGATTTAAATTTAACGAATCACTCAAATCAGGACATTGTAAATAGAAATGGACTTCTTTGTTTAGAAATTTAATTGAATTGGTAAGTAAATCAAATGAAGTTGGATAGAAAGGAATTTAGTTAATGAAATTGATTTAATCGAATTCATGATAACAGTGGATGTAATCATAAAGTGACATGAATTGAACTTGATTTAATGATTTGAACTAAGTTTACCATTAAATTGAATTCATTGATTATGAACTAAAAATAATAAGCGACTTTTAGACCTTATTAAATCAAACTTGAATACTTAATTTTAAATTGTAACTCAAGTGTTTGAACTAAAATTGCATTCGAAAATATGTTGTAAAATATTTAAAATAAATTGAATCGTGAAATGTCAAATTTTGGAAGTCAAATTTGCACCTTAACTTTTGGACTTTGATTTGTTTAAACGTTGATTTAACCGACCATCGGGTAATAAGTACGTAGTTATTAAAGAGACCGGGATCGGAAATGGACATACTCTCTGTCGACACCGAAAACCACTTTAATAACTATTATGCACGAAGTGTTGATCCAAAATGAAGTGGATGGTTTGGTGAACGCGTTGACTGAAGAAAGAGAACGATATTGGATGACCCCTGACATGACTAAAACAGGAGCCGCGTCGGGCCATTGAGGATCGCCACCTCTAGCGGAAACTCTTCTTCGATACCATATCTATTACTTTTGTGATTCGATTTGGGTGCACCCCTTGATTTGGGAGTGTTGTTTCGCGGTGTTGAGATAGTAGCTACTATGCTCAACATCAGTCCGGATCACGCAACTACTAGTATCCTAGTTGGTATCGCCTCATGTACCTTGTCATACTGATTATCCTATTCGCGACCACTACGTTTTGTTTTGTGTTATACCTATGGGGTACCCTCTGATAACCACTAGTTTACGGTGGGGTTTACGGTGCTGTATAGACTATGGCATTATAAAATGTGTTAAGGGGGATTATGGTAACGCCTTAACGCTATTTTAATATCGTACTTTACTGATTAGACATTATCTACATATCGTATTCTATTGTAAATAGATAGTTTATCGGATCCTTAGAGATGTTATTATTCATCTTTGAGTTATGAACTTTATTCCCTGCACTTGATTATCCTGCATAAGATTTTGAGTCCTGACTCGAATGTTTCTTTTTGTATATGCTCGGGTCAGTCTGAAGCTATCCAGTTTGCTGATCAAGGTTGGTTGAAGATGCTGAAGACTTAGCATTTATCTTTATCAGTCTTTTTTGATGTCCGTGTCTGTTGGACATTTATGTATTTCCTTTCAGTCACCTTTTGTTTAGACATTGTTGTACTTTATGTAGTAGCTTCAGGAACTGCTATTATGACGATGTATTTTCCGCTGCATTATTCTGTGACTGCTCTGTGACTGTGATATTGTATTGATTCTCATTTACATTTATGTATTTATAATCCCATAATGATTCGTGTTTTGTATTATTTAAGTTGACATGTGAGGATTATTCTCAATTTAAATGGTCCAAATATACGGGTTGTTACAGTCCGGGTACCTAAGAATCGATGTTGTAGTCAAAAGTGTCTTGATCTATTGGAAAGCAGAATCGACCTCTTCAGTCCACACAAACTGCTTTCCTTTCATATAATCTGTCGCTGGTGCCATCACGCTATTGAAATGTGGAATAAACCTTCGGTAGAATGATGCTAAACCATGGAAACTTCTCACTTCAGTTATAGTCCTGGGTTGTGGCCAATCCTTGATTGCTTCAACTTTACCTTGATCCACATGAATACCTTCCTTGGACAACACATGTCCCAATAACTAAATACTGTGTGTCATGAACATGCACTTCTTTATTGCTGCGTAAAATTGCTCCTGACGAAGTATCATCAACACTTCCCGCAAGTGTTGTAGATGTTCTTCTGTGCTTCCACTGTTTATCAATATATCATCAAAGTATACCACAACGAACTTTCCAATAAATTGTCGAAAGATCTGATTCATCACACGCATAAAAGTACTAGGTGCATTCGAAAGACCAAATGGCATAACCAACCATTCATACAACCCTTCCCGTGTCCTAAAGGCTGTCTTCCATTCATCCCTTGGTCGAATTCGAATCTGATGATACCCACTCTTCAGATCAATCTTCGAAAAGATAGCAGGTCCACTCAGCTGATCTAACAAGTCATCCAATCTTGGCATCGGAAATATGTACCTCACTGTAATCTTGTTTAGTGCTCGACTATCTGTACACATTCTCGAAGTTCCATCCTTCTTTGGTACTAACAAGGCTGGTACTGCACAAGGACTTAAACTTTCTTGCATGCGCTCTTGTTCAAGTAACTCCTCCACCTGCCTTCTCAACTCTTCGTGCTTCTTTGGACTCATTCTACAATGTGGTCAATGTGGTAACACAGCTTCCGGAACAAGATCAATCTGATGTTGTATGTCTCTCAACGGTGGTAATTCTTTTGGTAATTCTTCAGGAAATACATCTTCAAATTCCTTCAACACTGGCTTAACTTCCTCAGGAATTTCAACCATTTCACTACTTTCACGTCCAATCAACAGAAATACTTCAGGCCCATCCTCTACTTCTCTGACAAACTCCTTCAAAGATAACAAAGTCTTTAATTCCTCGATTTTCTCCAACTTGCTTTCACTTTGTTGTCGCTTTTTAGGAACTAAAGTGATTTTAGTGCCATTGAACATGAAACTATAGCAGTTAGTCCTACCATCGTGTTGCACGGCTCTATCAAATTGCCACGGTCTTTCCAACAACAAATGACATACATCCATATCTACCACGTCACTCCAAATTTCATCCTTATACTTATTTCTGATGGAAAAAGTTACACAAGCTCTTCGACTATCCTTCACTTCCCCACCTTTCCTCAGCCAAGCCAATTTGTAGGGTTTGGGATGCTTCTCTGTCTTTAACGCTAACTTCTTTACAGCTTCTGTAGAGATGATGTTATCACAACTTCCTGCATCGATAACAAACTTACAAACCTTTCCCAAAATAGTGCACGTCGACTGAAAAATATTACTCCTCAACCAACTAGTCTCCTCTTCCTGCTTTGTTGTCAAGTAAGATCTCCTCATCATTAAAGAATATCCCTCGTCTCCCGTCAGTAATTCTTCTTCCTCCTCAACTTGTGGTGAATTGGAACATTTTATTTCTGCATCCTCATCCTCTAGCTCAACAACCATCACTCGCTTCTTAGGCCTTGGGTATTCATTGCCCTTATGACCAAACTCCTGACAATTATAACACTTGAAATTGTTGTTGACCTTGGTCTTAGCAACTTCGTTGACAACCGGTTTACTAACAGCCTTGGAAACATTAGTATTGCTACTAGCCCCTTTCACCTGATTGATCGAACTTGCAAGCGCACCACCTTCTCTTCTACTTCGCTTCTCCCAAGCTAGAGCCTTCTCGTGTGCTTCAGCAATAGATCTTGGATCAAACATATTTACCATATCCTGAATTTGCATTCTCAATCCTCCAATAAATCAAGATGTCAATTGTTCCTCCGTTTTCATGATATCATTTCAAGCAATCAGTTGATAAAACTCATTTGCATAATCATTTACCGACTTTATCCCTTGTCTCAAATTCTGTAAGCGCTGATACATAAGAGACTGATAATTATAAGGCAAGAAAGTAGCCTTCATCAACTTCTTCGTCTTTTCCCATGAAACAATCTTCGACTTTCCCATTCTTTCCCGTATAAATTTAGTTTGTTGCCACCATGCCATAGCTCTTCCCCTCAATCGAGTAGCAACCAACTTAACTCTACGATGCTCGGGTACTTCCTTGAAGTCAAAAATTTCTTCAACATTTGATAACCAATCCAGTAACTCTTCTGCTATCATTCCGCTTTTGAATTCTGCAATCTCTGTTTTCATCCCCGACTCCCATCGACGATCATCTTCAAAATCTCTATTTCGACTTCGTCCATGGCCATGGTTTCGACAAAAGCTACTATCACCATCACCGAATTTTTCCAAATCTGATGTATGTCGATGTCGATTCTGACCATCAACATTTCTGCTACCACGCACGTCTCTTTCTCCCAAAACTGAAGGTGAAACTCTGTTTCCACTATGGTGCGAAACTGGTGAAGTTCTCCTTTGACTTTGATTCATGTCTCTCATCAACTTCTCTAACTTTCCAATACCTTCATCAAACTTTTCGTTGATACGCTGCTCCATCTGTTCAGCTTCTTGTCTTCTATACACATCTTCAACATTTTGAAATCGATTAGCACGTCTCGGAGGCATGATCTTCAAACAATCTCTTTTTCGATCTAACTTTGACATAGTTCGACTTAACTCGGCTTGCAATAGGACTTAGCTCGGCTCGGCCTAACTTTGTTTCGACCTAACTCGGCCTTGATCTCAATTAGCTTCAACTTAGCTCTTCAAGCTCTGATACCAAATTGACGCAGCGGATTAACAAAACTTTGACGTGCTAGTAATGTTTGATACAAATTAATGCAATTTCTTCCTCACGAAATGATTTGTGTCAAGTAAAACAAGATAAACGTCCAAATCCGTTGATATCTCGATATACCGGATTCTAGCTATCTTCAACACGTTGATAGCGCACGATTCCGCGTTAGAAGATCTACGATTCTTCGACGTTGACCCCGCACACAAGATTCCGTGAATCGGCTTCAAGTTCGTTGATTTGAGCGCACTCGAATATCCGAAGATGGAAGAAGAAGGAGATCACACTCAACTTCAAAAGTGGCACAAAGCACACAAACACAATTTATTCAAAATCAATCTGTTTACATTGACAACACACCCATATTTATAGAAGTTTACAACCCACATACAAGCGACTTAACACATACGACACAACACAACAATACAAGAGTTACAACATGCAAGTTACAGCAGTAACGACTTACGACCTACGACCTAAGAACACCACGCGACCTAACATCACAGGCGACTTAACAAGTTACAACATATATGCGACATAACAACAAACTCGACCTACGACTCAACAATAGCACGGCAACAGGCGCTTGAGCGATCTATCAACTTGAGCGACATAACAACAAGAGCTTGAGCGATCTATCCACTTTAGCGACATAACTGGAACGACCTAAGCAGATAGCACAGTTGAGCGACCTAAAAGAACAGTGACCTAAGGACGTATCCCATCATGCGACCTAACATTACAACACCACGTGACTTAAGGACTCAGCGACTCAAGGTAATGCGGCATCATGCGACCTAAGGTATCAGCGACTTAAAGAAGAATTTAAGTCGTAGCTCGTCTAGGTTGTAGCTTCAGGAATTTAGGTCGTAGCTCGTTAGATCGTGGCACGCTGACGACCTAAAGAAATGCGGTAGTAGTGCTTTGGCGCGACTCGCTAGGTCGCTTCTCTGGTTGGTTGAACGACTTAACTCGCTAGATCACGGCCGACTTAAGGCCAAGCAATCGTCCCCTGATTGACTCGCTAATTCGATAGGTCATGACCGACCTATGACATGCGACCTACATACATAATGCGCTGCATCAATATTCTTTATACTCTCGGAAAGGGAAATCGTGTTGCCGATGCACTTAGTCGTACGCAACAAGTGGTTGTTTCTATGATGATATCCAAGTGGAATGATCTCGAGACTTTATCCACTTGTGATATTAGAGATCGTGTATCCGATTTATGTTCATCTTTTGTTTTATGTAGCCTTGAGGCTCATCCTTCTCTTTTAGACCGCATTCTTGAAGCTCAAAAGCTAGATCCCGAATTGGCTCTTCTTGGCCAAATTTTAGGGATAAAATTGATATGGAAGGTTTGAAAGACTTTGATATTGATTCTCGTGGCGGTATTCGAAAATTTGGTAGACTTATCGTGCCAAATATTAGTGATCTTCATAAAGATATTTTAAAAGATTTCCATCGTTCTAAATTTACCACTCATCCCGGTAGTAGTAAAATGTACGCGTATATGAAGCGACTTTATTATTGGGAGGTGATGAAATTTGATATTGCTAACTTCGTTAAGCGTTGCATGACTTGCCAACTCACAAAGTCCGAGCATCAAAGGCCCGGTGGGTTATTGCAACCTTTAGAAATTCCAATTTGGAAGTGGGATCAAATTTCCATGGATTTTATTGACGGTCTTCCCCGTTCTCGTTCGGGTCATGATAGCCAATGGGTGATAGTTGATAGACTTACTAAATCCGCCCGTTTTATTCCCGTTCGGTCCAATCGGACCGTTCCTCTTTTGGCCAAGCTCTTTATTAAAGAAATTGTTAAATTACATGGAGTTCCTACTTCTATTGTTAGTGATCTTGATTCATTGTTTACTAGTGGATTTTGGAAGAGTCTCCAAAAAGCTTTGGGAACGAAGCTTAATTTTAGCACCGCTTATCACCCACAGTTCGATGGACAAACCGAGCATGTGAATCAAACTCTTGAAGATCTTCTTCGTGCATGTGTTCTTGATTTTGGTGGAAGTTAGGAAGATCATATTTCTCTCGTTGAGTATTCCTATAATAATAACTTCCAATCTAGTATTGGTATGGCACCTTTCGAGGCACTCTATGGAAGGCCATGCCGATCTCCTTCTTGTTGGCTTGAGGCCGGTGAGAAGCTGGTTTTAAGTCCTGATTTTATTCGTGATTCCACAGAGAAGATTGATCTTATTCGTCATAGGATGAAAGAAGCTCAAAGTAGACAAAAATCCTATGCCGATAACCGAAGAAGGAAATTAGAATTTTATGTGGGAGATTTTGTGTTTATTCGTGTTTCATCTATGAAGGGTGTCGTGCATTTCAGTCGATCGGGGAAGTTAGCACCTCGATATATTGGTCCATTTCCCATCACCGAACATATTGATTCTGTGGCTTATCGCCTCTTATTACCGGCTCAATTTTCTGCTATTCATGACGTGTTTCACGTCTCTCAATTACGGAAATGCCTTCGGGATTTCGATTCTATTCTTGAGCCTGGTGTCATTGAAGAAATTGAAGTTTCGCCTAATTTAACTTATGAGCAACATCCTATTCGTATTATTGCTTCGGAGGTTAAACGCCTTCGTAATAAAGATGTCCCGCTTGTGAAGGTTCAATGGTCCTCAAATCCTAAGGATTGCTCTTGGGAATCTAGAGAATTCATCGAGCGAACACATCTGGACTTACTCTCTCGTGCTCTTTGAGGCGAACTTCTTATTCCAAATTTCTTCTTTTGTGTTGATATGCTTTTATGGTTGTTACTTTTGTTCATTTATTTCTTACGATTGCGAGGATGCAATTTCTTTAAGGAGGGGATTCTGTAACAATCCGCATATTTTACGATTGAATATTTAAATATTTTATTTAAAATAATTCATCGTTGTCGAATTATAGCCCGAAAAAGCTACTTTTTGCAAACAGTCGAATTAGGACTCGAGACCGCCCCCATTGAGTTCCAAATGACGTTTGCGACGTTGTTGAGTATAAACATTGATATGTTTGGAGTTAGAGGAATTTTTCTACTTTTTCACTTAGGGCTTTGGTTTGGTTTCAGCCCATTAGACCCAAGCTTCACCTCCTCTCCTCTTCACTTCATTTTTATTTTCCTAACATTCAAGCTTCAATGAAAATGGAGAGTGGATTGGGAAATTAAAATTCAAAACCCTAGTTCCATTAGCAAATCCAACATCTAACTCCAAATCCCAAGAGAAGCTATTGGTAAGCATCATCTTCTTCTTCTCCAACTCATTCTCCTTTCAATTTCATAAATTCCTAAACCTAACTTTGGGAATGTTCTTCTTTTGAGCTTAGATTCAAGCTCATTTGGGTTGTGTTGAAGTGTGGTGATTCTTCCTTTTCTTTCAAGCTTCTTCTTCCTTGTTTTTGTGTAAAGGTGAGATTTTTATCTCACATCTATGTCTATGTCTATGTCTATCTTTGTAGTTAGGTATGAATACCTAACATTTATTGATGTTCATTTGTCTTTGATTTGAATTGGTTTTATGAATATTCCAATCTTTGGTGTTTTGAAGTCAAATCTCTACAAATCATAGCTTTGATGTTTGAACATGTTTTTGGTGATGCATCGAAGAGCCTGTAGGGCCGGGTTGTCGATAGGCATAAATCCCTAGCGCCATTGCTCGTTCATTCGCGAATTAGATGAGATTACACATCAATTATATAGGATGAAAAACTGCCTTTGCACTAGTCGGTCGACTGACCTTTGCAGTCAGTTGACTGGCTATAGCTAATAAGCATTCCAAAGGCTGTCTACAAAGGCTTGGGGGCTTTGTTTCCTGCAGTCAGTCGACTGACTCTCTGAATCAATTCGACTGACCAGTATCCCATGAGTTTTTTGGGTTGTGTTCAATCGACTGAACTCAGTGAGCCAGTCGACTGACCTGCTCCTATTTGCCTATTATGCCTATTTTTGCCTATTTTTGCTTGGTTTCCAAATTTAATCGATTCGTGTTGATTCCCTAGTTTGTTGTTATCATTTATTAGCGACTTTGATGACATTTTCTTCGGGAATTTTGTGAACATACATTTTGATGGATTCGGAATCGATTTCTTTGGATTTTATTCACGTCTTCGAATGTGAATTTTGATGATTGTTGTTTCTACAATCATTTCTTTGATTTGTCACTTTAAAAATATAAAGGTTTCAATACTAGTAGTAAATATCAAAACTCATTTATCAAAACGATTTCAACACTGTTTTATTACAAAGCTCGTTTCTTAAACCGTTTTCCAATCTACTAGCATATACAAACCTTTACCTCACTCGTATGAGAAATCTAATTAAACGACTTAGTAAAACAAGTGGTATGAAATGCTTGCGTTTACTTCGTCGGTTAATTCTTGGACTTGTTCGATTGAATCTCTTGTGATAATTTTCGAGTGGAAATTTACAATTTGTTCATAAATATTTAAGTTAAGCTAGTGGTTATGGGACATGAAGCTAAGCTCATATATTTACTAGATTAGTGTAATTGACACTTCTTGATGATCGATAATGATCATTTTTGTGATTTAGACTAGCAATATGCGACGTCTCTTTGTGTGCGAGGGAGACTAAATCCCATTTCTGTGGAGCTTCGACTCAAATTGGTGGGGTAGCGACCCATGGTCTTCGGACCGTTTTGTGGAGCTTCGGCTCAAAAATTAATGGTTAGCAACCATGGAATAACATTCCATTTTTTGATACACGTGTTGGTGAGTTTTCATACTCCCGTTTTGTGATAGGCCTCCCCCTTTTTGTGATTTCTGGATTTCAATTGATGACTTCTACAATTTATGTTTTACCATTTTTCGTGATTTACATTGATAAGTTTTATCAATATTTGTGCATTGGTGAATTTGTGTGTCATTAAATTTTGTGAATGACATTGATATAAAGTCAGTATTTTTGGTTTGGTGAATAAAAATCAAGAGTATGACATTCTTTTTGATCTGTGAGAAGATTCTTGTGATATTGATTAATCTCTAATTGATTTTCAATTACATACATATCACAGTATGGCTTTATGGTTATCATACGTTTTTGTCATACCTCTTATTCTATATCATTTCACCTGATATTTATAGTTAGACTAATCTGTTTATTATTTTCTTATTAAATAATACTCAGGTCAGACCGAGAGGTTACAGGTGCTCCTGCTTGACTCCTCGTTTGGGATTATTATTCTGACTTTTGGCTAACTACTTAGATTAGTAGTTTATTTTGTTGTATACATTTGAGATATAGACTCATTGATGTATACTTATTCTTTTGTGTAGCACCTGTAACTATTCTTTTGTGATATTGTGGATCTTGTTTGACCACTACTCTGATGTACATTTTTATGTGTAATATTCATATCGTTTCCGCCTTTGAGATATGAACTTCTGTGACTGATTTGTGTTATGCTTATTTCTATATTTGTTTCTGAAGATATCATAGCCACTGTGTAGTAGCTTTGAGTTTGCATCGGTATGTCGGATTTCCTTTTCAGATGAAAAGTTATATTTTTATCCGGCATATCGGTACTCGCACAAAGCAATTATGCAGATGGTCGCTCCTCCACAGCCTTATTCTCCGTGCTAGCTGACGACATTACTCCGTAATGCTCTTGGCTAGCGTGGGTATAGAGGTAGGGCGTCACACGAACCCTATAGAGATATCCCTCATCGCTCCTAATTTCAAATTTGGACCATTTAATAGTTTTTAGTTGGGAAAGAGGCGGGACTTCAAACTACCACTTAATTTCTCTAACCCTAAAGCAGGTCCTATCTCTTGCAAACTCACAGTTCCTAGGACTAGTAATATCTTACATCAGTAATAAGTGCACCCGACTGTAGGTAGCCTCAAAGTGAAGGGTAGTCTCGTCGAGTGACTCCACTGACCTCGCATCACTAACCTACTAAATCCAATTAACTATCTTAAGTCTTTACTTATACTGTCTTAGGTTGATATTGGACTTGGCTTACAAAATCCTTTTTTTATTTACGGCAATAAGATTTACCTTAAATGCTTATCTACCCATAGATCCCCTTTTTATGCTCGTAAATGTTAATTTGTCCATAAAATCCTAACGGACATTTCCTAAAAAATATATGTATGATTACTAATTTCAAATTAGTAGCCTTTTTTTGTCTATCCATTTTTATCAGTCCTTTTTTTCCATTTATCCTTTTAATTATGACTTCCAAATTCAATTGGAGTTAAAGCCTTTAACTAACAAATTGTAACCCCTAATATAATCTAATATAATCCTATCAATTATTTCCCACAAATTTCCCATTAATCAAAGTTATAATCTTTTATTTACTATTAATTATTGGAAGTTATTAATTTATTGCTCATTATTAGGAATTACTACATTTCTCAATTCTGCCTATTTGCTTCCCTAAATATAATAATATCTAACGAACATTATGTACAAATAATGTACAAATAAACAAAGTTCTTCTTTATTAACGAAATAAATTCATATAAACAACATAACGAATCTACTTATGCATAACGAATTATATCCTAGCCATAAGTATGTACTAGAATATACTTTCCATATTTAATTTGCTGGGATTAAATTCCTTAGAAAGATTTTCCGCTATTAATTCCATAAATTAGTTTAACACAAAAAGGAAATATTCATTATGTTTGAAATTATAAGGAATGGATAATTTATTTTTATTTGGAATAAATAGTGTAAACTACAAAGAACAAATATGTACTTTACACATCTCTTCCCTTTTTGTTTTATACCTTATTAAAACAAGCATGGCCTTTTTGAATCAAAAGTGGAAAAAGTAAACAAATTTATAAAAATCAAACGAATGTTCTTTCCACAAATTAAACTACATGAAATCTAGCACAAGTTTGGGCAATGATCTAAAAATTCTATTTTACACCCATGTATACATCTGGAATAGAATATGCATCATTCAAATTCTAAAATCATTGGGACTGATTTCCAGATCTTGGTGTAAACATATTTCAAATTAAGTCTAAAACAAGAATATGTAGGAGATAATTTTCTACACTAATTTAAGCATACAATTCACACATAAAATTAATTTGGGCATATAAATGAAACATATGCATATGGAATAAATTTAAAATCATAAACAATATATAAAATTCTCAACTCACTTTTTAAAAGCGATCCAAATCTCCAAATCTGAAGAAAACCTTAAATTCATCTTCAAATCCTCTTTAATCCAAGAAATATGTATAAAGGGTATATACATACATTAGAATTACATATCTGAGAAGAGGTTCGGAATTTGGAAAGAAAATAGATACAAAAATATAAATTAACTCAAATACACGTATAGTTGATTCTCTCCTCTTCTCCTTTTTATTAAGTTTCCATTCTTCTCCAATTTGTATAAATATAGATATAAATATATTATCTTTATAATTAAAAAGAAAGTAGAGAAGAAGAAATGGCAAAGCTTTGCTACTGCCTCCAGAAAATATGAGAAGAGAAGGGAGGGTTAGGCTTGAATTTATAGGTGTAAGAATCAACCTCAACCATTAGATCGAAATATATTAAATCTGGGCCTTTAGGCCTAGGCTAACCCTAGCCGCCATACACGAAGCGGTCGAACGCCCCCATCCTAGGAGTCGACTGCCCCTAGTCGACTGGTCCTATTTGCGGGTTGACTTGTGGGCCCTAGATAATTAATATATAAATGTTAATTTATTCTATTCAAATTTTTTTCATACCGAATTAATTTTTCAACCGTAACTTCCTAGTTTGGACTCCGATTGCAAAACTCTAGTATGAAAGTTTCTCAGAATTTCTCCATGAACACAATGGTGCAAGTTTCATAGTCCAATTCCATCACTTGTACAAATTCCATTTTTGGAGCATAATTAATTAACCAACTAATTATTAAATAACTAACGCCAAATTACGGGGTATTACATATCTTTATAAAAGAAAGAGAAAACTATAGCATACACACATCAGTCAAAGTATACTAATCTATCATCATCCTGGATAGTTATAGCAACTTGTCCTCACAATTGTCGATAAATATAAACAACCAATGCAGTGGAAATAGAATAAACGTAAGTACATCTTGAAGGCATCCAATTTACCTCCTAAAGCTCCTAAGCATCCAAACCAGATCTGTAAATATGCTCGATCTGACCTGAGCAGTAAAGAAATAACACCTAGATCAGTCTGGTAAACCAACGTGAGAAAGAAACCTCAAATGAATTTTAATGTTATAAAACCTTTCAAAATTAAGGTATTTCATAAGACCACGCTACACATAAACATGAACGGGTTTTTACCTTACAATAAACAAACCATTTCATTGAAAATCTTCTGATAATATAGTAGTGTGTATGGTTTAAAATAATATTGAATCATGGCCAAATAATTTACATTAATTAAATTCTAGTATAATAGGTGTTAACCCAAATATTGGATCAACACCTTAGGTTGAGTGTGAAAGCACCAGCCCTGTTTCTTAGAGCAAAAATATAGAGAATAAATGTAAAAAGAGCAAAAATAGTAAAGAGACAAGAAGATTTTATAGTGGTTCAGCTGTTAATGAAACCAACATCCACTTTATAACATTTATTAGCTAACTGTTGTTGCAAGATTGATTTGGTTTGCAATATAATTGAATCACCTAAGTTAGATCTAAATCATAAGTACTTGGGGGCAACCAAAGGATCTCAGTTTCTCCTTTGTGACTGTTGTGTAGGAGAAGTAGAGTGAAGAATAGTAATGGCAGTGTTGTAGCACCCAATCCAGAGATTCCTATCATGTTGCTGATGGGACTGTATTTAAAGGAGTCGGAGAGCACTTAGGCCAGAGCCACTTTGCAAGAAGCCTGTAGTCGCCATACAGAGGAAGTCAAGAACTTTGGTGGTTATCAAAGCGAATTTTTTGGATTGGTACCGATCCAATTGGATTAGATCGGTACCGATCCAAACTGTAAAGCAATTTTGATACTCCGACTACCTGGTTGTCTCCTTTGCCTTGTTACGATGTTCTCCATGTAGTTTCGTAGCTTTTCACTCGTTTCGATGGTGATTCATATATGGTTTAGATTGAACTGTATTCTAAAATGGATGAACCATCACTTTTTGAACTAGTTTGCCTAGGTTGCTACAAAACTTGTTGGATGAACTTAGCGGAGGCATAGGATCATGATGCCAGAGAACTGGAGGATCAAAGAGCATATAATTTGGATCGGTATCGATCCAAAAATTTAGGCTATTTTCGGCCCATACATTTTTGGAGACTTCAATGATGTTCTTTTGGCCTTCCGGTCAAGTTTTGAATCGTTTTCGCTTAGCTTGAATGTTCTAACTCCTTTTGACTTCAGCTGGTTTAAGAACCCGGTTAACATTTCCCCCCTAGAGTATGCTTTCATTGAAAACAAGGTGTGCTCCGAAATTGATTATCTCTGGGTTTCCATTCTAAGGAGTTTCATTGATCGTATTTGACTATTTAGAAAAGCTATCTATGAAGTACTGGTTAACTGTTCAGTCCTTGGTATGGATCTCCATTGTCTATGATTACTGAAGGATCTTGACTTGATAATTTGTAGAATGAACACGAACATCGAGTATGTTACGTAGTGGAAATTTGAGTCCATTTGGAGGAGTTTTCTGTGATATGCTCGTTAGCTTTTAGTATGAATCTTCATTGCTCGTGACTGTGAAACAATCTGGACTTGATATCTCTGGGGATGCACATGAACATCAAGAAGGTCGTACTATAGGAATTTGGAGTGGAACATGTGAAATAATTTGGATCAGTACCGATCCAATTGGATCAGATTGGGGGATCCAAGTACTTGGACAAATTATTTTATATGTAGCTAGGCCGAACCCTTCTCTTCACTTTCATTTTGCTTTCATTTCTGGCTGATCCGATCCAGGCTCTACAAACCCTAGACGAGCCAATTCAACCTTCACCACCGTCGAAATTCACTCACCCACACCTTAGCCATTATCTAGAGTTGCTATTGACCATCATCAGAATCCTTCCCATGCTAAACACCTTTGATCCAATCCATTTCCTAGCTTGTCGATCGGATCTGCAAGGTTGGTTTTAATGGATTTGGGTGTATCGATGATGGTTAGCAACAATGGTTACGGTGTTGTGTTTGTGATGGATATAGTGGAAGATTCAAGTTGATTACGACTTTGTAGAAGAAGATAGTATATCAAGTTTTGAATTTTTCATGGAACGAAGCTAGGGTTTCACCCCGGTACTGACATGTTTTTTTATCTTCATCCATAGATTCAATATTAACTTGCATCGAGTTACACATTTATGTCGACGCAATGTCAGGTCATAATAGCTTAGGGTAGCATCTTATGTGTAGCTCATGTTGTTATTACCTTCCAAAGAACTAAGATCAACCTATGTTGAGAATTATTTAGTTGATTCAGACCCATCGATCTATATTTGCTCGCTTTAGATTGGTCCTATCATTGCACAATCGGTGTATTTGGAATAGGAAAGGCTTTCCATGTCGCTTTGAACAACAGATCTGTTATCAATTATTGATTGATAATGGGTCAGTATAGAAGAAATGAAATTAATAAGTGATATGGATCGCTCTTTCCAGTGTGAATGAGCCATGTACATGGAATAGTTTATTCATAGCATTTAGGACACTAGCCTCATTCTCACTTAGATTACACATCACACACACTCCCAGTTAAAACTTGGAGTATGATCGGTGGTTGGTACACGTCAATTATCTCCCGGATTTCACATGCCAACATCGCAAGAGTCTATAGTTTAGAGATTAGGTGTACTTGACCGTTTTGAACACAAGCTTTCTTATATAGAATGATGCAAAAATATTCTCGGTGCAAATTAGTTGAGGGTAACTCGCCTCTTTCTAAAGTGGAGTCATCATCGATCTAGTTGGATCTGTTGCTTCCATAACTTCAAGTCAATATGATCGTCTGATTGCATTTGGTCGCGCCATCGATCGCACTCCTCCTACTTTCAGAGTCTTACTTGATCCTTCGAAAAAGGCTCCTACAATTCTTACACATAGGATGCTACCCAGCATTTTCCCGCAATATGGTATCCCAAAGGATGATATGCTTCTGCTATCGAGAGGACAATTTGCTCATAGCCCACCTTCTAGATACGTGGCTTGCCACCGATATATGTGCAAGTACGGTGCAGTGCCTCGTTTAATTACTTCTTAACGAAAACACTTCAGAACATAGGGTTGGCCCCATTCAAGATTCTTCCAAATGGATAGGCCATGCTGACGTACTTATATGTTCTATTCATGCTGACGCTTAATCGTGCCCCAAGCTTCGGTGTGCTGTAGTATCTTCTATTGTTCAAGAAGAGAGAGGCTAATCCATTACTTATTTATATTGAAACGCAGTGTAGCTGGAAAATTATACTGGATCTTCCCAGCAAAGTTCCTTCATTTAAGAATGAGTTCTTTTTTGCTAAGTGTCCAGAAGGATTCACCCGTCTATGGACTACGGAGGGTAAGTCTCCTTTACTATGCTCGGAGTTTCCTTAATTTCCACAAATTTTCTAAACGGTCATATATTCCTTGTAGTTATTCCGAAAATTAACAAGAACATGGCAGTTGGCACCATGCTTAGCATCTTGAAAGTGATCGATTCTCAGGAGCACACGATTAGAATCTTGCTCATAGATGAGAACCTTCGTCGATGTGGGCTTTCACGCCCTAGGAGTTCCGTTGGATTCGTTAGCTCTCCTTCCCGTTCTAGAGCCTGAACCCATTCCGTATCCTCTTCCTATGATTCAGGTGAAGAAATGATGATGATAAAGAAGAAAGTGGACCATCCGATGGGTCAGAGAAGAACCCTAAGGAGATCCAAATTCAAGTCGGGGTCGACAGTCCACCCAAAATACCATCGATTCCAAAAAGAGGAAGAGTTTATTCAACAGAAGGGCAAGACTCCACTTATTGAAGAGAAGAAAGAAGGAGAAATCAGTGAGGAGCATCCTCTTAATAAGGAAAAAATATATTGGGACACTAATGAGGGTGACGTCAAATTAGGCAACAAGGCCTCGGAATTAAGCCCTAGTCATGCACCCTCGCCTTCTTTGAAAGATCCTATTGAGGGAGCTTCTCCCAAGACCGAGTCTGTATCCAGCTTTCTACCGGAAGGTTCTGACATTATTTGGGAGATATGACTAACATTTTTGCAAATATGGGTGACTTTACTACGAAAGGGTTGCCTTCCCAGTCTACTCAGATCATCCCTGCACGAAGCAATGTTCTGACATTATTTGCTAATGATCTGGTTTGTGTATTCCAATGCATTTGTTAAATTGCAGTACATACTTCACTAGGATCAAACACTTTATATTATTATTATTATTATGATGTTTTAGTTTGTCAAACCCTTTTTCATAAATTCATTTTATCACTTTCTGTAGGAATCATGTCTCGTGGTCTTTACAATGACCTTGATCGAGTTTTGGAGTCTCAACGTTCGCAGAGACACTCCTCACGGTGCTCCCCGGAAGACCGCCCAGGAGAGGAAAAAGAGAAAAGAGAGGGAGGTGGAAGAGTATCGCCATGCCGAGAAAGATCAAGGCAGAGATAGGAGAAGTGGCTACGAAAGGAGGAAGAGCCCGATAGAGCAGGGAGATCCATCAAAGAGGCCGAAAAGAGAAAAATAACGAGAATTTGCTTGACAGCCTCCTTCTTGCTCTAGGATAAGTGTCCTTGCTTCCAGTGTTGTAACCTCTTTCACCATACTATCAAGACTGCCACTCCCTAGATTTATAGGCGTGCGCCTTACATTCTTTCTATTGGTCTCCCACATCTACAAGCAGATTCCCTAATTTGTTCTTAAGGGGTGTGGTGTTTAATAAGCCCAATTTGAAGTTAGTTCATGCTGAATCTTATTCAACCCATTTCCAAGCAATTCAGAGCGGTTTGAGCAAGCTTATGGGTGGAAAAAATAATGCATACAACTCTCTACTATTAATCAGAACAACTACTAGGAAACCCACTTGTTTGAGTCCGAAAAGGATGAGTGCAAGAAGTAGCTCGTAGATCGGGATGCAGAGATCGAGAGGTAAAGAAAGAGAGAGATGATGCCCTCAAGAGGGAGAGTAAATGTGATGCCCCACCCCAAAACCCACACGAAAAAGGGCATTACTAAAAAACACCATCTCCTAGAGCGGAGAATAGGGCTGGTTAGGAGCCACCATCCGTAAGCTTTGTCTTGAACGAGCATCGAATACGTCGATTGAGTGATCCAAATTTCTTTTTTTTCTCCTTCTCTTTCTCAGGTGGATCGACATACCTAATTCAAGTTCAACACAAAACTATGATGGCTAAGGATCAATTCAGAATAACATATATTAACAACACAATTCACAAAGCACAAGACATAAGCATATATACATAGATAGCGGAAGTACAACATGTGCTACATAAGTCAATGGTTCTTATGAACCACATATACAAAACATAATGTGACCAAAGAATATACATAAAGATGTTCAAACTGGTAACAAAAAGATCGATATAGAAATATACTAAACAACATAAGCTAAACCCAAAAGCTGAGGTAGTGCAAGGTGAGATACATATTGAAAACTTAAAACAACTCGGTCTGACCCGAATACTATATAAAATAATGAAACGGGTCAGTTTAACTTAAACAAGATGATTAGTGCATGATATTTGAAGGGAATTTACAAGGGAGTGTTAAATTGCCTCCCTTGAGTTGAGACTTCATATTCACAATATCAACAAAGTTCATAAGAGTCAGATTCATCAAAATCACCACAAAAATCCCAACATGTCGAACCCTCTAAGGAGTTCAAATCAACAAAAAAGTAATCACCAAATTTCATCTCAAATTAGCACTAATGCTATGTATATATCCAACATCCAACATAATGGAGAAAACATTTAAAACTGATCAAATTCTATAAATTGATAATAAAGAAATCAAGAAAACATCAAAAAGTGGATCCTAACAAATGGCTATTCTAAGCTATGCCGCATGTGCATCAAAAACAAATTGGTTTAAGCCTGCTAAGTACTATCAACAAATTTAGCACCCAACAAATGACCTCAAAGCCCAACAAATGGCCCGAAAGCATGGTACAGGCAATACCGACATGCCCGACGGCCCAACATAAACAGTCACCAACTTCAAAATAGTAACCCAATTAGTGACAATAGTGCGTTCCATACCACACGTTCTCACTTAACCGTTTACTATAAGTTAGTTAATTTCACTCTCATGTAACTTCAATCGAATAAGTCCAGAATTAACCAAATTAGTAAACGCATGTGTTCCATACCACATATTTTACCAAATCATTTAAGTCTCTTCCCCTTTTGCTCGAAGAGTGCAAAAAATGGGTGATTTATAAGAAAATATTTTACTTTGAAGAAAACTAGTTCTAAAACCGCACAAAACTTAGCAATAGAGTTCAGGACTACAGCTTATTTAGCTGATTTACCCCTTTATAACCTGAAATCTGATAAAACATAAAACACAAAAGTTGAAGATGATTGTCATGGCTCGAAGTTAGAAAAAAATCACCTAATTCGGACCTAGGAATCAAAGTTATGGCAATTTCGTTATCAGGACAGAGAGTTACAAACTCTGAATAACTAAAAAATTTGACAGGGTTGCAGCTTAAAAAGCCAATTAGGCCCTTTGAACCCCTGAATCTGACAAAGTTGAAAACAATTGTCATAGCTTGAAGCGAGAAAAAGAATCACATAATTTGGACTCACTGATCAAAAGATATGTCTAAAATAATTCTCAAGTCTAAATTCATTGTTGCTGTCATTTTACTCTCGAGACAGCAACAAAGAAGTGCAGTTTAGACTAATTTAACTTCCAACTTTTATAAAACTCAAAACATGAAACTTATAGAAAAAAAGTCTGTGCTTTCTAGAACATCAAAAATCATCAAATTTGGATAAATAACGCAAAAGATATGGCCAAGTTCGTTTCAGGTTCAATCTCAAAAAAAAATTCCAGCAAACAACAGATTATAACCATGCAACACTTATTTGAGTTAGAAGTGTGAGTTAATACTCACCTATAAGTAATACTGAAGCAAACACTAGCAAAGAGGCAACTTTAGCTTTTTGATACGCTTAGAAAACTATTAATAAAAGGAAGGACAGACATGCAGCAAAAGAGAGCAAGTGTGAGAAGATTACGTGCTAATTTTCCTAATTCACTAATTTTCTTTTGATTTTATTTAATTTGGACAGTTAGATTTTGGACTTACGGGAAGGCAGCCATTTTGTCTCTTTCTTTTTTTGGAAGAAGAAAGAAAGGAGGAGTGGAGAGAAATGAAAATGAACGTACAGGCTATTCTCTCCAACCTCTTCCAGATATTGAGTACTTGGGTTTGGGAAGGACTAAACCCTGCTCAATAAGGCTAAGATATTTATTTAATTTATAATTATCATATTAGTTAGATTATTAACATATGTTATCACAATTTAATTACTCTATTACACAATATCACCTTGTTTAACCAATTGATCAACATAACTTCAAAGTTTGACCCTTATAAAATATTAATCAACATATTAAAATTATTTTAACTATTTAAACAAATTTTTTATAAAAAAATATTAATTTCACCATTAAAAATTATATTTTCCAATTAAGTGCTTTTATTTTCACTTTAATTAAACAAATTGACATAAATAAAATTGAAACTTGGTTAAAACGTCATTTCTTGACAAAACCATCCTAATAAAGATGTTAGAATTATTACATACTTAAATATTGATTTTAATCAATATTTCACATATTTATTTTACAATACTTTCAAATTCAACTTTAACATGACTTTTGAAACAACAAAAATCATTATTTAGCAATAATTTACAAAATTATTGCATTTGATCATATTAAAATCCTTTAATGCTCTTTTTCATCGCAAACTAGCATAATAAAGCTTTTAAAAACTTTATTTTCTTCATTTTTATTCACATTCAAAATAATGTTTAAGTTTAATTCTATCATCCCTTTATTTCCACAAATTTACAACCAAACATCATAAACTCCTTTTTATCTTTTCATAATCCATTATTTATTCAAAATAAACAATTCTCAATAATTTCCCTCTCCAAATTTATTTTATTTTCACCGGTTCCAAATTATTATTATGATTTGTTTACCGGTAATCACAAAATTAGGGTTGTTGCAAACTCCCCTCCTTATAAAAATTATGTCCTTGCAATTTCCATAAAAGAGTCATCCATAACACATTCATTTCATCTTAAACACGAATTAGATTATCTCGAGTCAAGAATACTCACCCTCAAACAGTAGAAGAAAGAAAACTAGGATATGTTCGCTCGATAAATTCTCTATTTTCCCTAGTACAATCCTTGGGGTTAGTGGACCATTGAATTTTCACAAGGAGAACATCTTTATTTCGAAGGCGTTTAACCTCCGAGCAAGCACGTGAATGGGATTTTGCACGATAGTCAAATCGGGTGAGATCTCAAGCTCTTGCAAAACATGAGGGTTAACAACTGAGTCTGATTACAAAGGCATTTGTGAAGTTGGGATACAAGAATCACGTCGTGAATGCCAGAAAACTGAGCTAGAAGTGATACACAATAAGCAATTAGGCCAATGCCCTCAGTAATAATGAATGGTCCTATATATCTAGGAGCCAACTTTCCGGTTCGATTGAAACACATTACCCCCTTTAAAGGAGAAACACTAATAAACAAAAGATCACCAACGAAGAACTCAAATGGTTTCCTATGGCTATCTGCATAGGATTTCTACCTGCTTTAAGCCTCTTTCATTCTCTTTCCGATGAGATTAATCTTCTCATAAGCTTTACGAACAAAATCAGGGCCTAAAACCACCTTCTCCTTAGATTCCAACCAACAAGATGGCGATCGAGATGGCCTCCCATATAAGGCTTCAAAAGGAGCCATACCGATACTAGGCTGAAAACTATTGTTGTAAGTAAATTCAACAAGAGGTAGGTAGTCTTTCCAAATACCACCAAAATCAAGAGCACAAGCACTAAAGAGATCTCCTAGAATATGATTCACTCATTCAGTCTGATTGTCAAACCGTGGATGATAAGCTATGTTGAAATTAAGCTTTGTACCCAAAGCTGTCTAGAGACTTTGCCAGAATCCATTAGTGAATAGCGATCCCTGGCACGCATAATAGAGCTAGGAACACCATAAAGTCTCATAATTTCTTTAACAAAAAGTTTAGATAACTGAGGATTAGTCCAATAGGACTTGATAGGAATAAAGTGGGCTGATTTGTTTAAATGATCAACAATCACCCGCACACTTCTATGGCCAGACTTAGACCGAGGTAGACTATCAATAATATCCATCGAGATATGATCCCATTTCCACAACAGAACTTCTAGTGGTTGGAAGAAACCACTAAGACGTTGATGATCAGCTTTGATAAGTTGACAAGTCATGCAATTGCTCACATAACTTACCACATCTCTTTTCATACCTTCCCAATATTATAAGCGTTTCATATCGACATACATCTTGCTACTACCAAAATGTATAGTATACTTAGAACGATGACACTCTTTAAGAACATCCTTTCTAAGATTATCAAGATTGGACACAACTAACCTTCCCATCTTCCAAACACAACCATAAGCATCAATATCGAAATCCTTCAATTCATCACCATGGGATTCCAATTTACAAAATTGAATAAGATGGGAAAGATGTCGATCTTTCCTCTAACCATTGACAATACGATCCAATACCCTTCCATGCTGAATAATAAGATAGGAGAATCTGATACTGAAGCATGATCAGGATATCACAAAAAGATAAGGTTTCCAACATATTCAACTATCATCATGGAAATGACTTCTTGTTGTGTGTGGCTTAATGCATCAGCAACTTGGTTCCCTTTCCCAAGAGTATATTGGATATCAAAATCATAAGAAGCGAGGAACTCGAGCCAACGCCGTTGTCACATATTAAGCTCTTTCTGAGCGAATAGATATTTCAAATATTTATGATCGATGAAAAGGAAAAATCACTTGCCCAACAAATAATGTCTCTAAATCTTCAAGGCAAAGAGTATGGCGCCCAATTCCAAATCATGGGTAGCATAACGAATCTCGTTCGGCCTTAACTGCCTAGAAGCATAGGCAGCTACCCGATCCATCTGCAAAAGAACAGCACCAAGACCACATCTACTAGCATTGGTATAAACAACAAGATCTTGATTCCCTTTGGGAACCACTAGGATAGGAGCATGAGTAAGGAGTTCTTTTAATTTTTGATAAGAGGACACACACTTATTGGAACATACGAAGCGAACTCCATTCCTCGTGAGGCTAGTTTGTGGTAAGTCGAGGCAAGAAAAATCTTTAATAAATCGACCGTAATAACCCATCAATCCAAGAAAGGTATGAATCTCAGAAACATTCTCGGGCCCCTTTTAATTCTGAATAGCTTCGATCTTTGAAGGATTGACAGAAATGCCACTAGATGAAACAACATGACTGAGAAACTTCACCTTCTTTTTCCAAAAATGACACTTAGAGAATGTTGCCTTAAGCTGATTTTGCTGGAGGGCGCTTACAAAAATTCTCAAGTGTTGGGCATGATCGGCTTCAAATTTGGAATAAACTAGGATGTCGTCGATGAAAACCAAAATGAACGTATTGAGATATTCTCGGAATACTCTATTCATGAGGTCGACAAAATAAGCTATAGCGTTCGTCAAACCAAACGACATCACGAGCCACTCGTAAGATCCATAATGAGTGCGGAATGAGGTAAGAGGAAAGCTAACCTCTGCAACTCATAGCTGATGAAAATCAGGGGCGAGATCAACCCAAGAGAAAACCTTAATGCCACTTAATTGATCGAACATGTCTTCGATCCTGGGCAAGGGATACATATTCCTGATAATCAACTCATTAAACTTACGGTAGTCAATGCAAAGCTTAAGAGTACCATCAGACTTCTTAACGAACACAACAGCGGATCCCCAAGTAGATAAACTAGATTTAATGAATTGCTTAGCTTCAAGATCCAACAACTGCTTCTTCAGTTCCTTGTTCTCCTTGGCAGACATCCTTGTGGGAGGACGACTGACAGGCTGAGCACTAGGAATAAGATCATTGCGAAACTCAATTGCCTGCTTGGGTGGAAAACCTGAAACAGGCTCAAAGACATCGGAAAACTCACAAATAACAAGAATCCTAGATATGTCATCATCGTCTCGGGAATCGAGGGAAAATAGAGAAGATTTCGAACCATGTTCCATATTTTGAAGAATAATGGATAACTATTTAACAGAGTCACGGTGCTTGAGATATAAAATTCTCCCAGGTCATAGGATTCGGTCTTCATACCGGATAAGCCAATCCATCCTCAATATCATGTCAAAAAATAAGATAACGAATAACATGCAGATTCGCACAGAAGGAATAACCATAAAGAATAATCTCAACGTCTTCGCAAAACATACTAAGTGTTGCGAACCCTCTAATAGGATTCGCAATCTTCAAAGAAGTCATAAGACAAGACTCATCTAAAGGAATAGTTTGAACAAGTTCCTTTGATACGAAGAGTGTGACGCACCCGTATCGAAGAGAACTCGAATAAAACGACCATGAAATAAAATAAAACCTTCAAGAATGGAAGAGAACGTACCTTTGGACTAAGAAGATCCTCCAGAAGCATCCATAACATTAAGCTTCCCTGAGTTAGGACCCTTAGGAGCTTTAGGGCATGATGAAGCCCAATGTCCCTCTTGCTTGCAATAGTGACAAATGCAAGGCTTGGGACACTCTCGGAATTAATGATCTGGAGATCCACAATTGTAGCACAACTTTTGGTTAGGTGGTGTCCCACTAGAATGAGAACTGGATCAGCCTGCTTCTTCTTCTTGTTGGGCCGAAAGGATTTGGGTTTTGAAAAAGGAAACCTCTTCTTATTGATATTCTTTCGATCCTCAATCTCATCACTATTATCCTTATCCTTCTCGACAACTTCAAGGCGAAGTGCCGAATCAAAAATCTCCTCGAAAATGACCTTAAGCTGAGGCATTAAGGCCTTCATCAAATACTTCTTCAAACCTTCCACAAACCTCTGATTCTTCTTTATACAGTGTGTTGATATGCTCAACACCATACTTGGACAAGGTTTTGAAAGAGGAAACATACTCTGAAACAGAAGATTTGCCTTGCTTCAACTCAAGGAAACAACGGGCAAGGAGGGCTTTCTGATTCAGGAACAGACTTAAGCTTGAATCGTTCCTTGAACTGATCCCAAGAAATAGTGGACTAATCAGTTTTTGCAATCAAAAGCTTAAACCAATCCGAAGCACATTCTTGCAACATGCTAGATGCTACGAGAACGCGATGGCGGTCAGAAAGTTCCATGCGAGAGAATGTATGCTCGCAGCCATGCCTAAACCTCTAATACACTTTCCAAACCCTTGAAAGGCTTGCCTCCAAGGTGCGAAAATTCACTACATATGCGAGAAAAAGCTAACTTGCGAGGAGGAGATGAGGGAGTTGGAGCTGGTGGTTCAGTACTACCAAATAGCTCCATAAACTGATCGATAGACATGTAAACTCTGTCCGGATGTGGGCCGTTGGACTATCCCCACCGAAACGGCTCCCTCTACCTCTTCCAGCCGTAATGCTGAAAGGATACGATAAGATAAAGATTATTCATAGGATTATAAGATCAATAATATAAATCAATATATTGAATACTACATAAGTAAGAGATGCATTCCTAGACGTCTATTATTTACCCTAAAGACTTATAAGGTTAAAGGACAATGGTTTAGCAGACTAAGGGGGCACGAATATTATCCTTCGAATGCGTTGTAACACATGTTCTATTATGGTTCTGTTATGTGTTTATCATATTTTATTCCGAACCTGCTCTGATACCACGTTGTGACGCTCTACCTCGAGTCCCACACTAACAAAGGGCATTACTAAGTAATAATGTCTGCTAGAGTAGAGAATAGGGCTGGTCAGGAGCAACCATCCGTGTGCTTTGTCTTAAACGAGCATCGAATACATTGATTGTGTGATCCAAATTTCTTTTTTTCTTCTCTTTCTCATGTGGATTGACATATCCGATTCAAGTTTAACACAAAACTATGGTGGCTAAGGATCAAATCAAAACGACATATAATAACAACACAATTCGCAAGTACAGAACATAATCATATACATACAGACAGCGGAAGTACAACATGTGCTACATAAGTCAGTGGTTCTTATGAACCACATATACAAAACATAGTCTGACAAAAGAATATACATAAAGATGTCCAAACAGGTAACAAAAAGATCGACATAGGAATATACTAAACAGCGAAAGCTAAACCCATAAGCAGAGGTGGTGCAAGGTGAGATACATACTGCTATGGCCAGACCTAGATCGAGGTAGACTATCAATAATGTCCATCGAGATTTAATCCCATTTCCACAACGGAACTTCTAGAGGTTGCAAGAGACCACTAGGATGTTGATGATTGGCTTTGATAAGTTAACAAGTCAGGCAATTGCTCACATAACTTGCCACATCTTTCAACATACCTTAACAATAATATAAGCAATTCATATTGGCATACATCTTGCTACTACCACGATGTATGGTATATTTAGAACGATGACACTCTTCGATTACATCCTTTCTAAGATTATCAAGATTAGGCACAACCAACCTTCTCTTCTTCCAAACACAACCATAAGCATCAGTATTACCACGGGATTTCGATTTAAAAAATTGAATAAGATGGAAAAGATCTAAATCTTGCCTCTTAGCATCGGCAATACGAATAAACTAGGATGCGCTTCCATGCTGAATAATAAGATAGGAGAATCTAGTATTGAAGCACGATCACCAATATCACAAAAAGATAAGGTTTGCAAAATATTCCACCCAGCTATCATCATGGAAATGATTGCTTGCTGTTTGCTGCTCAACACATCAGCAACTCGTTTCCCTTTTCCCGAAGTGTACTGGATATCAAAATCATAAGAAGCGAGGAACTCGGGCCAATGCTGTAGACGCATATTAAGATCTTTTTGAGTGAATAGATATTTCAAAGATTTATGATCAGTGAAAAGGACAAATTGCTCGCCCAACAAATAATTTAGCCAATCTTTAAGCCAAAGACTATGGCGGCCAATTCCAGATCATGGGTTACGTGACGAATCCCGTTCGGCCTTAACTCTAAGAAGCGTAGGCAACTACCAGATCCTTCTACATAAGAACAGCACCGAGACCACATCTACTAGCATTGATATAAACAATAAGATCTCGATTCCCTTTAGAAACTACTCGATAAGAGCATGAGTAAGGAGTTCTTTCAATTTATGAAAAGAGGACTCACACTAATCAAACCATACAAAGAGAACTCCCTTCCTCGTGAGGCTAGTTAGTGGTAAGACGATGTGAGAAAAATCTTTAATAAATCAACATAATAACCCACCAATCTAAGAAAACCTCACTATGACGCCCCACCCCGAGACCCACAATGATAAAGGGCATTACTAAGTAATATTGTCTGCTAGAGCAAAGAATAAGGCTGGTTAGAAGCGACCATCCATAAGCTTTGTCTTAAACGATCATCGAATACATCGATTGGGTGATCCAAGTTTCTTTTTTTCTTCTCTTCCTCATGTGGATCGACATATCCGATTAAGGTTTAACACAAAACTATGGTGGCTAAGGATCAATTCAGAAAATATAATAACAATACAATCCATAAAGCAAAGGACAGAAGCATATACATAAGAGCAATAAAAGTACAACATGTGCTACATAAGTCAGCAGTTCTTATGAACCTCATATACAAACATAATCTGACAAAAGAATATACACAAAGATGTGCAAACTGGAAACAAGTAGATCGACATAGTAATATACTAAACAATGGAAGCTAAGCCCATAAATTAAGGTGGTGCAAGGTGAGATACATAATGCAATCAACTAGCCTGAAACAACTCGGTCTGACTCGAGTATTATGTAAAATAATGAAACGGGTCAGCTTAACTTAAACAAGATGCTTAGTGCATGATATTTGAAGGGAATATACAAGGGAGTCTTAAATAGCCTCCCTTGAGTTGAGACTTCATATTCACAATAACAACATAATTCACAAGAGTCACATTCATCACAAAAATCCCAACATGTTGAAATCTCTAAGGAGTTCAAATCAACATAAATGTAATCACCAAATTTCGTCTCAAATTAGCACTAAGGCTATGTATATATCTATCATCCAGCATAATGGTGAAAACATTTAAACTCATCAAATTCTAGAAATTAATAATAAAGAAATATAGAAAATAATACAAAGTGGATCCCAACAAATGGCGAATCTAAGCTACGCCGCACATGCATCAACAACAAATTGGCGGAAGTCTGTGAAATACTTTGGCATCCAATAAATGACTCGAAAGTCCAACAAATGGCCCGAAAGCCCAACAAATTGCCTGAAAGCCTAGTACTAGAAATATCATCATCCCCGAAGGCTCAACATAAAGTGTCATCAACTTCCGAATAGTAACCCAATCAGTGATAACCGTGCTTCCCATACCACACGTTCTCACTCAACCGTTTACTATAAGTTAGTTAATTTCACTCTCGTGTAAGTTCAACTAAACAAGTCTAGAATTAACCGAATTTGCAAACACATGTGTTCCATACCACATACTTTACCAAATAATTAAATCTCTTCCTCGTTCGCTCGAAGAGTGTAAAAACATGTGATTTATAAGAAAATATTTTACTTTGAGGAAAACTAGTTCTAAAACGATTTTTCGAAACATCGTAAAATTCTTTTCTTTCAAAATCTCTTTATTATTGAGAAATATATATTTTAAAATTCATAAAATATGCTTTGGAAAAATATTATTACTATTAGTAATCGATTTAGAAAAAATATTAATTCAAAACTAGCTTTTAATCGAAAATCTACTTAAGAAATAGTTTCCAAAGCACGTGCATGAGAACATTGAATTCAAGAGAAGTTCAATCCAAAACTTTGACACCAAATACTCATGAAAAACCATAAATTCAAAGCTTAAACTATTAATAGTACTTAGCTTCTGAATTCATAAAGAAATGGTCACGAAACAGCAATTAAAACCGCACAAAACTTAGCAATAGAGTTCAGGACTGCAGCTTATTTAGCCGATTTACCCCTTTAAAATCCAAAACTTGATAAAACAGAAAACATAAAATTTGAAGATGATTTCCATTGCTAAAAGTTGGAAAAAATCACCTAATTCGGACTTAGGAATCAAAAGTTATGTCAATTTCATTATCAAGAGAGAGAGTTACAAAACTCTAAATAACTAAAAAATTGACAGGGCGGCGGCATAAAGAGCCAATTAGACCCTTTAAACCCCAGAATCTGATAAAACATAAAAGTGGAAAATGATTTTCATATCTTGAAGTAAGAAAAAGAATCACCTAATTTGGACTTACGGATCAAAAGATATGTCCAAAATAATTCTCAGGTCTAAATTCATTGTCGCTGTCGTTTTACTCTCGGGACTGCAACAAAGAAGTGCAGTTTAGACTAGTTTAACTTCAAAAATTTATAAAATTCAGAACCTGAAACTTATTGTAAAAAAATCTATGCTTTCCAGAACATAAAAAATTATCGTATTTGGATAAGTAACGCAAAAGATATGGCCATATTCGTTTAAGGTTCAATCTTGGAAAAAAAAATTCTAGCAAACAATAGATTATCAACATGCAACACTTGTTTGAATTAGAAGTGTGAGTTAGTACTCACCTCCAAGAAAAATTGAAGCAAACACCAGCAAAGAGGCCACTTTAGCTTCTTGGTAGGCTTAGAAACCTGCTAATAAAAGGAAGGACGGACATGCAACAAAAGAGAACAAGTTACAGTAAACTACATATTATCGTAATTGAGAATTGATGAAATAAGCTTATGTTTTTGAGAAGATTACCTGGTAATTTCTCTAATTCGCTAATTTTCTTTTTATTTTATTAAATTTGGAGAGTTAGATTTTGGATTTATGGGAAGGCAGCCATTTTTGTCTCTTTCTTTTTTGAAGAATAAAGAAAGGAGGAGTGGAGAGAAATGAAAATGAACGTATAGGCTATTCTCTCCAGCCTCTTCCAGATATTGAGTATTTGGGTTTGGGATGGACTAAACCCTACCCAGTAAGGCTAAGATATTTATTTATGTTATAATTATCGTATTAGTTAGATTATTAACATATGTTATCACCATTTAATTACTCTATTTACACAATTTCGCGTTGTTTAACCAATTGTTCAACATAACTTCAAAGTTTGAACCTTATAAAATATTAATCAACATATTAAAATTATTTTAATTATTTAAACAATTTTTTTATGACAAAAATATTAATTTCACCATTTAAAATTCCATTTCCAATTTAATGCTTTTATCTTCACTTTAATTAAACAAATTGACATAAATAAAATTAAAACTTTTTTAAAACTTCATTTCTTGACCAAACCATCCTAATAAATTATGTTAAAATTATTTGCACAGTGAAATCAATATTTCACATATTTATTTTAAAATACTTCCAAATTCAACTTTAACATGGCTTTTAAAATAACAAAAATCATTGTTTGGCAATAGTTTACAAAATTATTGCATTTCATTACATTAAAATCCTTTAATGCTCTTTTTCATCACAAACTAACATAATAAAGCTTTTCAAACTTTATTTTCTCCATTTTTATTCCCATTCAAAATATTATTTAAGTTCAATTCTATTATCTATTTATTTCCATAAATTTACAATCAAACATCATGAACTCCTTTTTTTCTTTTCATAGTCCATTGTGTATTCAAAGTAAAAAATTCTCAATAATTTCCCTTTCAAATTTATTTTATTTTCACCATTTCCAAATTAAAATCAGTATTATGATTTATTTACAGGTAATCACAAAACCAAGGTGTCACAGTAAAAGTGCTTCTTTAATTAAGGAGCTAAAAGAATCCATTAACCGAGCCATAGTCGTATTTAGAGATGAGATAAAGAAGTGCCATACGAATGAGGCGGCTTTAAAAGAAAAGATGAAGATATGCAAGACTTAAGAAATAACTTCTCTTCGGAAACAAGTTTCAAATTTGGAAGTTGAGTAGAAATAGTTAGCGGTAAAGAAGGCTAACACGAATGCCAGCTTTTAGGAGCTTCAAGTTACCTTCACAAAGAGGATGGAGGACTTGCATGCTACTAATTTGGGTTTCTATGTCAACTCTGTGCTGCGTCAGGGTAGTCTTAGTTACTTGGGTCTATTGTTCCCTCATATGCTTGTCGTAGTCTGGGAAGAGATTCCAGCACGATTTCAAGACACATGTGGCGGTTATATCGAAGAGGAGTTGGTTCAAGCATATCTGAACGAAGAGTCCTGCCATGCTTTAGGGGAGGACTAGGAAATCTTGAGATTGGAGAGGGAATGAGAAGCTATTGATGCCGCGGTCGTCGCTAAGGCTATAACTGGGCATTTTCCTTTTGGTTCTGGTGAGCTGTCTTCATCTTCGTGTTGATGAGAGGATAGTTTCTACTTCTCCTGTGATTATGCAGCCATCAAAAGAGGGAAATGGCGAGGGGTTCGAAGTTGTGGCGCATGAACAGACCTCTACGACAGGAAATTTTCTTATCTCTTTGGTGTTTGAAGACTACCAATTTATGAAGACGAAATTGCGGAGATAACTGCCCTTTATTCTGATATTAGAGCAACCCTCTCTTCTTGTCGAGTTATCCTTCTTCTTTACAAGTTACCTCCTCCTCACGGTGCTGGATCTACTTCCATTATGACTGCATCAATCGTTGTCTTCACATCTGGCTCGCAGCCCAGTTCGCACTCCAAGCAAATTGCAGCGGTGCATGTTTGGATGACCACTATGTATCTCAAAAGGAGGGTTTGGCAGTTACTGACACATGGCAGCAGGCGACTGAAGCTAGCCAACCTGATAAAGTAGAGACCGAGCAGCCGATGACCGAGTAGTAGATGGTAGCGGTAAAGAAGGAGAAGGTTAAAGAGCAAAAAAGGCCGTCAAAGAGTTCCCACAAATCTCGTGGGCACAAAGGAAAAGGAGGGTCTGCCAGTGGCAATATTTTAGAAAGTGAGATCACCCTAGGTGGGGAGAGCATAAGACGTTGCCGATCAAAAGATGGAAAGGCAGCAAGGGATGTAGTGATAAGAAGCTATGATCCGCCCATGTATCTATAAAGTGGAGCTTTGCCTTTTGGTCGCTTTTGTACAAGTGCAGAGTGTGCACTTAGCATTTCTTCTTGCTGCAATAGTAGTGTTTGTATTTTCCTTTTTTGGCCAATATTGTGTGGTTACAACACCCATAATTTGTTGTTGTACATGAAAAACATTATAAGTAATAAATTTGTTGAAATTTTGATTGTAAATTTACTTGTCTACTTATCTACATTCCATGCATTGTTGCCTTTCTGTACCATTGTTTTGCATGCAACATGATTTTGTAGATGTGAGTAGTCATTGATATTTTTCCTACACTATTTCATTTAGTCCCATAATTACTGCCAAAATTCTTTATTTATGGTGACAAAACTATGAAGTTTTTGCTACTTTAGTTCAGTGTTGGTGAGTGTGCCCCTCTAGTACTCGGGACTGTTTACTTCAAACACTTGATACGAGACTGGGCGCCCCTTGTGGTCCTCTGGATACCCCCAGTCGAATTCATACTCCAACTCCTATCCTTGGGGACTTCTGGTTTTATTGTCCTTATTTTAGATATCTGATTTTGATTTATGATTCGAGATATCCTTGAAGCTTTTTTTAATGGCCTTACGACGAGTGATTTACGCACTTGAGAATTTTACTAAGTGACTGGTGATGCCAGAGCAACACCGATCACTTGAAATACTGATAAGTGATTCCATCGTAGTGCTGACGTTCAGGCTATTGTGCATACATTTCGGTCATTGGAGTGCTATTTCCTTGGCATCGGAGGTGGTGCGTGGCTTTTTGTAATATGAGAGTTCCTTGTCTTTGGAGGCAGTGTGCAGCTTATGAAATGTGCACAGTGGGATCGAGGCTTTACCTATTACACTTTTGCGAACCAAGGACCGATGTGCGGCTTACAAGATGCACAGGTTGGGTAACCATGTTTGCTTGGACATGATTTCACAGTCTAGGAGATGGTGCGTGGCTTATGCAATGAGCAGTTTTAATTCGGACCATCCTGGCGTCGCCGAAGCAACATCGGGTCTTATAAGGCAAGGATCAAGTTCCGTCGATCCAACGGTTTGAGTCGATTTACTTTCGTCGACTCGGAGGGTGGGGCGTATTTGAGCGTGGTTTCACTACCTCAACCAGCGATCAAATGATTTTGAGTCAATTTGAACCCATCAACTCAGCAGGTTACATATGCGATCACGGTTTCATTGGTTTATAAAGCAAAGCAATTTCATTAATTGAAATAAAGGTTGGGCAAGTTCTGCCTATTTATAATGCCTTCAGTATCCCGGTATGGCTTATTTGTGTAAAATAGGAAATACATAAGATAGTCTTAGACAAAGTAGCAATGCTGCGATTCGCTGTTCCAAGCATGAGGAATATGGGCTCCATAATGTGCCTTCCCCTAGCTTCTGGCCGATTACGTAGGGTCCTTCTCAGTTTGGTCGGAATGCTCTTGGTACAAGGTAGACCCATTTAAGGATAAGGTCTCCTACGTCGAAGGTACGTTTATGGACCTTGGAGTTGAAATGTCGTGAGACCCTTTTCTAGTGAGTGGTGGTCCTTAGCTCAGCTTCTTCTTGCTTCTTATTAACCCAATTTCCTTTGGCTTTAATTAGCCAGTTTTGATTATGGACTTGATGATCTTGTTTACTGCTTCCACTTGCTCGTTTGCCTACGGAAGTCCAACAGCAGGGAAACTTTTCTCGATTTGGAAGCGTTTGCAAAAGTCTTTACATTCAGCACTTTCGAGTTGAGTCCCATTATCCGCAATGATTTTTTATGGCATTCAAAACCTGCAAATAATGTGTTTAGTGACAAAGTTAACAACTTTATTTATGGTAGTTGTGGCCAACGGTTCCGCTTAGGCTCATTTGGTGAAGTAGTCAACAACAATGATAACATATTTAGTTCCTTCTTTAGCTATCAGTAATACACTAATCAAATCAATTCCCCAAATCACGAATGGCCATGGGATGACCATATATGTTATCTCTGCTGAAGGAGCTCTTTTTATCTTGCCAAATATTTGGCATTGGTCACACCGTTTGGCATGATCCGCTTCCCTAAGGATTTTTCGAGCTTCGTCATTGGTCACACACCCGAGCAAGGGGGTAGAGAACCCTCTTTGGTAGAGTATACCATCCTGTATTACAAACCATGGTGCCTTTCGAAGGAGCCTTTTTTATTGATTCATGTGCGTGGGGAGTGTTCCTCTGAGCATATAGTCCTTGATCGGTGTCATCCATGTCTCTGGTTTGGTCGTTTCGAAAGTCCCATCGATATCCATCTTGCCTATTCTTAGGGCAGTTAGAGTTTCAACTGGGACCAGTCGAACTGGCCAGTTTAGCCAAGTAGTCCGCCCTCATGTTTTGTTTCATCGAGATATGAGCTATGGTGTAATGCTCAATGTCGTCCAACAATTCCTGCACTTTAAATAGATACGGGGCGTGGTTCTCTCCCTGGGCTTGATATTTGCCTCTTACCTGATAAATGAGCAGTTGAGAGTCGTTATAGATACGTATGGACTTTATCCTGAGTTCTTTTGCAACTTTCAATCCATCTATCAATGCTTCATATTCTGCTTCATTGTTTGTTGCAAGGAATTCCAAGCGTAAGGCATAGCAAACGCATCGTCATTCGGAAGTTTCGAGCACGACTCCTGCCTTCGAGCAAAAATTGTTTGATGCACTATTGACGAACAACCTCCAATGTGTCTTCACTTCCAAAGTAATTTCTTCTTCATTGTCTCGTATTGCAAACTCGGCAATGAAGTCTACCAGTACCTACCCATTGATCGCCCTTCGAGGATGATAAGCAATTTCATATTAACTCAATTCAATATTCCATTTGATAAGTCATCCGGAGGTCCCTGGGAAGAACAATACCTACTTCAAGGGTTGATCTATTAGTACTTCGATTAGGTGCACCTCAAAGTATGGTCATAATTTTTTGGATGCAATGAAGAGGTAATAGGCTAGTTTTTCCAACTTCAGATAATTCTTCTGGGCTCCAGTGAGCCGTTTACTAATGTAATATATGGGTCATTGGAACTTAGCTTCTTCACATACAAGTGCGGCACTTAATGCGTGAGGCAAGACTACTAAGTAGATAACAAGTCTTCTCCGACTTTATATTGGATAGGATTGGGGGAATCTCCGTATGTCGTAGCAGTTCTTCGAAGGCAGTGTGATAAGCCTGATTCCATTTGAAGTTCTTCTTTCCCTTCTTTAGCACGTTAAAGAACGTTATACATTTGTCAGTTTCTTTTGAGATGAACCGACATAGCGCTACAACTTTTCCATTCAAGCTTTGTAACTTTTTCTTGTTCCTTAGGGCCACGACTTCCGTAAAGTGGTAACTTTTTTGAGATTAGCTTCGATGCCTCTAGCACTTACAATGAATCTTAGGAACTTTTCAGAGGCTACCTCGAAGTGACATTTAAGTGGATTTAGTTTCATTGTATACTTACGGAGTATCTCGAACATTTCGGTGTGGTTGTCCAAGTGATTTGCAGCTATGCACAATTTAACTAACTTATCATCTACATACTTTCATAGTCTTCTCAATCAGATATTTGAACATGGCGTTCACCGATTGTTGGTAAGTTGCCCCAGCATTTTTTAAGCCGAATGGCATCACTTTGTAGTAGTATAATCCTAGATCAGTAATAAAATTGATGTTTTTTCTTGGTCTGGTTCGTACATGATCCGGTTGTATCCCGAGTAAGAATCCATGAATGATAGCAATTCATGTCCTACTGTCCCATCCACAAGCTAGTCGATTCTAGGCAGTGGAAAGCTATTCTTTAGATATGCTTTGTTTAGGTTGAGTAGTCGACACAAGTTCATCATTTTCCATTGGATTTCTTGACCAAGGCCAGGTTGGATACCCATTTGGGATTGGATGCATCGCGGATAAAGCGACTCCCCATCAGTCTATCCACTTCTTCTCTTAGCGCTTTGGACCGTTCGGGTCCTAGACCATGCCTCATTTGCTTTACTGGTGTATACTTGGGATCGATATTGAATGTGTGGCAAGCAATCTCCGGCAACACCCCGCACATATCAGAATGCGTCCAAGCGAATACGTCGAGGTTGGTATGACCTATCACATCTTTTTTCTATGATGTGACCCAATTTTAAGGACTCGAGTTCAGTCATCCGTATTGATTGGGACAGGCACAGTCAATTAGTTTAGTGCTGCCCGATCCTCCTCTGAACTCTTCTTTCTATGGTCTAAAGCCTTGTCGAATAGGCTATGGTCCCTAAGACAGCGATCATTCTGTATTTTCTATGTTATAGGTTCATGAATGTGGAGAATTCTCCCTACATTCTTCCTATTTTCTTTTCTTCTAGATTTATGCTATTCTGTGGTGTAGCATTTTCTAGCGACACTTTGGTCTCCTTTGATCACCCCAACTTCATTCTTTTTGAAAATTTCATGATTAAACAGTACTGAGCTATAACAATGTTGGAATCTTTCAAAGCAGGTCAATGTAAGAAAGCATTGTAGGTGGATATTTCATCTACAATCACAATGGTTTGGATGAGGATGATTCTTCGGTTGCCTTCCCCAAGTATCACGGGAGAATCAATTATTCTGTCAGGTTGCTTGGGTTTATCAATGAATCCCTATGTCTTTGTTTTGACAAGCGGGTACGTCTTTCATACTGATCTTCATCTAATCAAACGCGTGTCTGAATAAGATATTGACAGAGCTGCCCCAGTCCAGCTATACTTATCAGGCCATGACCGGTATGATTCCTACCACCATGACCGTAGGGTTCAAGGGTCAGAGCTTCTATTCCTTCAGTGTCTTGATTTTTAAATATCATATCATCATTCAGGGTTCTCTGCGGTTTAGCAGTCTTTTTGTCTTTAACCGCGAAGTACGAACCTTTCGAAACATGTTTTAATTAGCTTATATATCGCTCCTTTTCTCCCCAACTATTTTGCATGGGACGAGGTCCTCCATATATTGTCCCGATGATGAGTCTTTGGTCAGTTCGTCCAGATCCTTCTTTGCTGGTTCCATCTTGGTTTCCCTGGTCTTTAGGAGCTTGAGGTGCATTAGGCTGGTCAGGATTTTGTGGTTTCCTCATATACTACTAAAGCTTGGTTTCTCGAATCAGGTCTTCAATCGAGTTCTTCAAGTGTCGGCACTCATTTGTATTTTGACCATGAGTTTCATGGAAGCGGCGGTACTTTCCAGAATGTTGTTGTTGTTCGGTCGCTTCCTTTTTAGGAGGCTTCTTATACTCCTCCATCCATTATGTCATAAGGTAGATGTTTTGTAGAAAATCATTAAGCAGGGTGTAGTCTTGGGCCTCAAGCCTTTAAGTCACTTATTGCCTACGATTTGCTTATTGGAATTTTGCTTCTTATTTTTCTTGTTCCCATCGTTTCCCGCATTTCCTATAGCTGTTTTGGAGGTGTTTGCACCTTGGTTAGCTGCCATGCAATTATGGCCAGAGTTGGTTGGTTATGGGTTAGCAGGTTTTCCTTCTAGCTCCTTCGCCTCTTCCAATCTCAAGTACTAGCTTGCCTTTCGGTTAAAGTCCTTCCTAGTGGTAGGTTGTTTCATTTTAATCCATTTTTCAAATTCAGTGTAGGGTTGGATAGCACGGACCAGGGCCATGATGACCATATCTACATTTGGGATACTTACTTTGGTCACTTCGATGTTGAACCAACTGATTAAGGATTTCAAAGATTCATTTCCCCACTAGAATAGGCCAGATAAGGACATCACGTCTTTTGGTTGTGCCGTGTAAAGCCTAAACTGATCAAGGAATTTTGTTGCTAATTCATTGAAAGTGGAGATGGATTTTGGTGGGAGCCTGGTGAACCACATAAAAGTAATTCCCTCTAGGAAGATAGGAAAACATGTACATCAAACAGAATTTAAAATTTTGCTTCGTCCATATCCCAACTATACTTGCACAACTGAGGTTTTGGATCTCTAGTTCTATCAGACTGATTAGTCAGCATAGTAAACTTTTTTGGGTACCATTCATTCAAAATGTCATCAGCGAAGGAAGTCCGGCTTGGAGAGGATCCCCACTCATCTTCTGCTGCCCTTACTTTCATCCATTAAGTGCTTGATTATATCCACGATATATGCCTCTGATGTCCGGTAGTCCATGGGCAGACTATCAGTGACTATGCTAAGTGTTTGATACGACAAATAATCTTGGTAAGTGGCCTGAATCTTAGTATCTCATGTCTTCGGGAGAGCCACTCTCTCGGAGTTTCGTTGGCTTATAGTTGGTCAGGAAGGGGCAATCTGGGCCTCCCTGCCGATATTGAGTGCATAACATTTTCTTCCAACTTATCGTCATCAGGTTGCTCACCATTTTCAAAGGAGAGATCCGCCGCTATATCTTCCTATGGGGTTTTCATCCCTAGATTCAAGTTTGTAGCAGGTTTCTTTGTAGTTGGCAGAGTGCTTGTGTTTCCTTCATTGATGATTCCTATGGCTCCTTCCATCACTCCTTTCTACTTCTACTTTTCATTTCTTCTGTTTAGGCTAGAAACATAAGAGTATTTTGAGAAAATTCTAGAGCTAACACAGGAGATCGGGTGCCCAAATCTTCTACCCAGCATGAAGTCGTCACTAAAGGAAAATTGCATAAGATGGTTGATGAAATCAACCAAAAGATGGAGAACAGCCAAAAAGCACTTATGGACAAATTGAATGCCTTCCTAACCTTGCAATCACTAGCTGCTCCTAGAATCATGGTAGAATCCACGGCTGCCATGGAGCAGGAAATGGTTTAGTGGTGCTGTTGACTTAAACTTGTTAAGGATTTGTCTCTTCTCTAGATATTACAGCTCTTATGGATCTTCCAGAAGTAGTTCTCCTTTACCTACCACTGATCTTCAACTGCAAGCTTCAAACTTCCTAGAGCTGAGTTGATGGAGCTAGTTTTTGAATCTGGCGGATCCAAAAGGGAAAACTAGATCTATGCCTAAGTTCGATTATCAATGAAAACACCGAAATGTTAAAACAGAAAATTGATCAACACCTTGCAATGAGTATGAAAGCACCAACACTGTTTCTTAGAGCAAACGATATAGAGAATAAATGTAAAAAGAGCAGAAATAGTAAAAAGATAGGAAGATTTTTATAGTGGTTCATTTGTAAATGAAACCTATGTTCACTTTATAGCTTTTATTAGATGATTGCTGTTACAACATTGATTTGGTTTACAATATGATTAAATCACCTGAGTCGGGTCTAAATAACAAGTACTTGGAGGCAACCTGAGGATCTCAGTTGCTCCTTTGTAAATGTTATGTGGGAGAAGAAGAGTGAAGAATAGTAACGGTAGAGTTGCAGCATCTAGTCCAAAGATCCTTTTCATGTTGTAGATGGGATGGTATTTATACGAGTTGCAGAGCACATGGGCTAGAGTCACTTTTCCAGAAGCTTGTAGTCGTCATGCAGAGGAAGCCTAAGAAGTTTGATGGTTAACAGAGCGAACTATTTCTATTGGTATTGATCCAATTGTTTAAGCTTTTTGAGGCTTCAAATACTTGGTTGTATCTTTGCCTGGTTTCGATGTTCTCCGTGTAGTTTTGTAGCCCGTTGACTCATTTTGATGATGATTCATCTATGGTCTAAATTGAACTGTATTCTGAATCGATGAACCTTCACTTCTTGAACTAGGTTGTTTGGATTGCTACCAAACTTGTGGGACGAACTTAGTGGAGGATTAGGGTCATGATGCAAGAGAATTGGAGGATCAACGAGCAGATAATTTGGATCGGTACCGATCCAATTTGATCGGATCGGTGCCCATCCGAAAAGTTAGGCCATTTTCGGCCCATATTTTTTGGAGACTTCAATGTTGTTCTTTTAGGCCTTTCGTTGAAGTTTAAAGTCATTCTGGCTTAGCTTGAATGTTTTAACTCTTTTTGAATTCAGTTGGGTTAAGAACACGGTTAACAATAGGTATATAACTAAGTCCGAATAGGTATACAATGATAAGGCACTGGGGCACCACCTGCTGTAGTACATCTCAAGAAAAAAGTACCGAGGGCCTCATATGGATCCCCTACCAACACAGTACTAGCCAACCCCTTACCGGATAGTGCTGAATATTTCATCACCTTGGTTGCCTTTGCAAGCTTTTCGATTCTCTTATGAATAACCAAATCCATAAATGAAAATATCTAGAAAGGTGATGACAATACACTGATAGGTACGACCCACATAGCCCTACTACATATCCCATGTTTTAGTCATTCTTGATTGATGAGGCTAGAGGCTACGTTGTACCTTTTTGAATAGCAATCCCACTTGGAATCCCAACACTGCCGTGCAGGCAACAATGTAGTGCAAACATTCATTTATACCAGTTGTTTAGGATGAATTAACCGAAGGCACCACTTCCATTACATCCATTTTGGAATCACCTTTAGGATTAGTAGCAAGTAGCCCTTGCACTTCAAAGGGCTTCATCTTCAATCATCTTCAAGATATCTCTAATTCGAATGCTTATGCCAGTTCAAAGTGGTTTTCGGATAATATATCTGATCCCGATCTCTTCGAACCGTTAACAATAGTTTTAAAAACTGGTCAACTTTTTGATATTCGCTTATTTAACTATCAAATAACAATAATTCAACCAGAGGTTTAACCAAGCACGGTTAAGCACCAAGCAACCACTAAGCCTCTTTGATTGATCATTTCATTAATTAAAACCCATTTGTAAATACTTGTATCAAAGACTTTTATTAAAATATATTCACAAATCCTCTCTACTCTTTTCATTACTTGAAAAATATCGATATACTTATCTCAACTATATAAGTATACTCACATAAGCATTTCACTTTGAACTTAGAAAACCTTCCTATATACCTATTGTTAACAATATATGTACATTCACAAAATCAATACCATTCCAATACTCAGGAAATATACACATATACTCAAGTCTTAAGAAAAGATTCCATTTCCAAACCATACTTATTTGTGTTAAAATAAATGTCATTTAAAATAGAGATAATAATAACGCAAAACACTATTCCTTCGATGTTAAGTATGAACAAAAATGTTCCATACCATCATAATTAAAAGGTAATTTAGGGAATTCATTGTCTTTTATAAATAAACTCTTTTATAAAATTCCTTTTGGTAAACTCTATATTTACAACTTTATTTATAAATTTATTTACAAACTTTATTTATAAATCCATTTATAAGTCTCGCCTCTAAAATATCATTTATAAACTCCTATTATAAAGCCCAAAGTATAATTATAAAACTCCCTTTCATAGATTCCCAAATATAATTATGAACTCTAAATTCATTTATAAAGATTCCTATATAAAACATATCTCTTTTTATTCCCTTTTATACTTCTTTTACTTACAGAAATCCTTTTTAACATTTCATTCATATTTATAAATTCATTACAAATTCATTTCTATTTATAAAACACCGTTTGTAACCTCCAAATTTCTCACAAGCTTTCAGTTTTCCAAATAGATCCAACTACTTTCTCTAAAACGACCATTCCACATATTACTATAAATCCACAAATGTGATTTATTTCTTAAATTTTATCAAACGGTAATATCTTCCCTTTTTTTAAAATACCACTTATAAGTCTCTCCTTAAATTTATAAAATACCATTTATAAATCTGTTCTTTTATTTTCAACCTTTTTATGTAAAATGTCTCACAAATATTTATTCCATAATACTTCCATCCTTTTTTTAAACCAAATCATTTTAAATAAAAGGTAACCCCTATTATTTACTTTTGCATACAAACATTTATTATTATAATAATTTCTATAAAGATCATTACCTCTAAAATATTTATTAAAACATATATGTGTGTCTGTATATATATATCTGAAAGAATAAATAAAGAAGTGGAAATAAAAGAAGAAAAGTTCAAAATCTCGTTTAAATTAAAATATCATAGAAATCCCAAAAGTCAGAGTTAAATATCATCCAAAACAAAAAGTTTCCAAATCAAACATCACGTACTATTTCCCAAATACTATATCGAGGCCAATAGTTACTATAGCACTTAACTCATACTATTACTACCTTTTCCAGTAAAAAGGTACACTTATTAGCACATGTCGGTGTCATATCCAATATGCCCAAACAATTAAATTTTTACATTTAACAGTCTGTATCACAAGTATATAACTATAATAAAAGCACTAGGAATATAATTGGAAATTAAAAATCGTAACATCGATAAATTCAAATTTCTCTACTAAACTCCTGAATTTTCAATTAAATGTCAATCACTTTACAAAAGTGGATATTTAACCAAATTAGCCTAGATTTTCATCCAAAATGAAATAATAAATTTTCTCTATTCAAATTGATTATCCAAAAAGGTGAGTTTAACTCACCAAAATTCAAGTGGCACCAAAGCAATCTGATGTGAACAAAAATCGAGCCACATCCGATTTTAGCTCAACTTTTCACTTGCTCCAAACCCAACCAAACCAATTCCACCATGTAGCCTTCATTATTACGAGCGCAACACCAAAATTCTCGCCTTAATTTGACCTCGTATGAGAGAGTTATGGATTTTATAAGTTATCAAAATTGAATTGAATTATTTAATTGCTAATCACAAAATTAAACTAATTACCCTAACTAAAACTTTCTTCCCTAAATCTAACTTCTTCTGCCTAACTCCTACACACTCACGTACATGGCCATGCCTTTCACTCCCTCCTCTACGCTCAATTATCCATAAAACCCAAATCCTCTTTGTCGTTGAACTGTCCTTCCTGAACTCCATCACCTCTACCCAACCATTTTGACTCCGATCCTATCCCGAAAATCGCGTTTTCCTCCTCCTGTACACAACCACCATGAAGAGACATGTTTGAAAATCTCACCAAACTTCACCAAAATCGGCCATGAGGTGCCGAACTTGCTTACAAACGCTAATTCAAACTTCGATTCCCTTAATTCACCTTGAATTATCCAAAAACCAAAACCTTAGCGTCACTAACACTATCGTTAAATTGCCGTGCCCTAAAAACTTCGACCGTGACCTCCAAAACACATACCATCTTGCGGATATTCCCCTAATGATTCCAGTGCTTCTTGTTTGATATTTTTTTATTATGTATAGCTTGATTTTTAGATTTTGAAGCTTACTTGTTCTTTCTTAGTTTTAATTTTTAAATTTGATGCAATATTGAACAAAAGGAGGAAATACGAGGCAATGGTTTTGCATAGGTATTGACTTATATTTATTTGCGATTTCCAGCATCTCACTGTGTAGAATTTTGTTCACGTATGAACTAGGAACGATAAAACAAAAATATGGTCGCACTCAAAACATAGATGCGGCCTTAAAACAGCGATGCAACCTAAAACAATAATAATACACACTGTTATCTAATTTCGTAAAATCGTAAAAATAACGTCGTTTGATGAAAAATCACAAACTATGATTTAAATAATTTCCAAATTAAATTGTTTGGAAAAATCAAATAAATTAAATTAAAAATAAGTCAACTAAAAATCAGGTCATAAAAATAAAAATAAATTTTTTGTTATTTATTACTAAAATTAAATTTACACAATGAATTTAACGTTATTATTGAAAAATCAAAAGGAGTTATATAAGACCATTAAATTCATTAAATTAGTATTCAATTCAAAATCAAAATATTTAATTCACTATCAAAATTTAAACTGACAATTCGAATATTTAAAATAACTCTATATTTGAATTCAAGTTTTAAATTTCTAAAACCCAATTATATCAATATTTAAAATGAAATTAATATTTCAAAATCAACTGACGAAATTCTAGGATGTTATAGTGTGTGTGTGTGTGTGTATTACATTTAATAATTAATGTTATTGGTTAAATCGACTACAGAACTCTCCAGTAAATTACGAGGATGTAATTTCTTCAAGGAGGGAAGTCTATAACATCTTGTTCTGGAGTTAAATAAAAAGAATATATAAAAATGGATATTTTAATTAATTTGATTCAATAAATTAAATTTTTGGATTTTATTTGATAATAAAAAGTAGATTATTGATTCAAAATTCAAATTCAAAATTTGGATGTGTTTGAATAATGCAAAAGTTATCTAAAAATTTGTTTTGGAAAAATAAATAACGTTTGTGGAAATTCAAATTTATCTTGGAAATAAAACAATTATTTTATAATTATTGAAAATCGAAAAGTAATATTTTAATAAAGGAAAAATCATTATAAATATAAAATAAAATTTGGATTAGAATGACTCGAATGGAATTTTTATCGTGTTTCGAATAGCGGTCGGATAATAAAGTGGTTAAGTGTTCGAAATGATTTTAGAAAAAATTAAAATTCCCCTCTTCTTACTGGACCATAAACCCTCAACCCATTTTCTCCCCAACTCTTCATCCTTTTCCCGTATCCCATTCTATTTAAAACCCATGTATATATCGCCCAAGACCTAATTCCTTTTGTTCATAATCAAAATTGAAAATGGGAAAAGAAAAAAGAGATGACCGCAGAAGCCGAGTCAATAGGCGAGTTGTGTGCATGGCCGAAGGTGTCGACGCAAGGTAGGAGCGATGCAATGGATGGCTTGTGAAGAATGGAGGCAACATAGCCAAAGAAGGCACACGACATAGGGAAGGAGCTTGGTGAAGGTTGAGGTGGCTAATGGCGTCGATTTAGTGTTATGCAGTGGTTCTTTGATGGCGCAATGATTTCTAGATAGTGCAAAATAGTTGTTAAAAATGGAGATGGTGATAAAGGAGTGAGGTGAAGTGGCCGAGCATATTCTGAGCTTGTATACATCATTTTGGTGAGTATAATTTCTCTTTGAATATAATTATGATTTACAGTGATTGAACCATATTTGTTTTCAAATTAAATTATGTCGAGAATTTATTGAAAATGAAATAATAAGATATAACCGAATATACCAATTACTTAATTGATATCGATTAATTCACATTGGATATAAATGTAAAAATCGAGTTTTATAGTAAATATACCATGGTATTTTTACTGACAATGACTTAATTGATTTAATAATTTGAGCGCAAATCTTTCTCGTTTGATCTCTATGTTGATTGATGATTGCTTGGTAACCTTAGTTGCTACTTATAGATAATTGATGGTTGAATTGTTTGATCTATACTTATTTGAATTTAATCATATATAGTTGATTAAAGTTATATTTTTGACTGTTGATTAACAAATAAATATGTAATACACAATATATAAATATATAGTGATAAATGATTTAAATAAAATGGAAAACATGATATGGATATTTAAAGATAGTATAGTGTTAAACAAATTTTAGTTAAAAATATTATCAGTTGAAATGATTCTACTTTGTTTTTAAAGAAAATAAGTGTAAATATTATTATTTGAAATGATTCTTATGTGAGTTACAAATTTGAAATAAATAATCTATATCAGATTTTTATACCAAAGAAATTTAGTTCAAATTAGTTTTGAATTGAATAAAATAATTGAAATTAAATTGAGTTTGAATTATTATTATTTTAAATTGAAGGTAAAGAGATTTAAATTAAAGTTGAATTTAAACTCGAAAAGAGGTATTTATCAAAGTATAATATTTAAAAAATGAAAATTTAGGAAAAATTCTAGTAATTGATTTGAAAAGTACAAATATCGTATTTGAAGTATTTTTATGGAATAAATTTGAGTTTTTTGACTTTATTTTGAATTTACTTAAAAAGTTTAAAATGTTTTTAAACGATGAGAAAATAAATAAACTTTAAGTGTATTCTTTTGAAAATTCCTTACTACATATTGGAAACAATTTGAGATGAAATTCATATTTTTAAAGTTCAAATTTAAATTATTTAATGTTACTTTGAATTTAAACTAGGATTAAAAGAACAAATCCTAGTTAAATAATTCAAAATCCTCTTTGATTGAAATAATATGAACTTGATGATTATACACTTGTTTGGATAATACTATACATGTTCATTTAGTTGACTCCATTTTATCCTAATTATCAATATTCAATACCATGTTAATATCTCTTTTGTTATCATTAATGTTATCTGCAAGCTAAACGATATTGTATGAGCATGCTAATTTACTGGGTGATATGATGGTTTTAAAGCGCCACTTTGGGAATAAATTCATCTGGAATGATCAAATGATTTTAAAATTAATAAATTTAACATTTATCGAGTTTGGCATAGGATATTGACTACTAGATTGCTAGTTTCTATCCTAGCGGATTGATTCGAGTGTCACAACCCAAATAGTGATGACATTGTCCCTCATCACTTTGTTCAGATGATCTGTTGCCAAAATATTTAAAACTATCAAGGATAATGAAGATCGTCGGAGACTAGTGCAAAAATAAAAAGTAACATCACCGATAGAGATATAATGTAGTGGATTACAACACCGCCGATGCACATCACTACTGACCAAAAGTGTATGGGTGAAATAAATTGAGATGACTTACCAAGGCATATTATCTATAGAGGGTAAATCTGCGGATGAGATTTATCAGCGTGTAGTCCACCTAGATTTACAATATGAGAAGATGCTTTAAGCCTTTTCAGAAGAATTAGTAGAAATGTCGTTTAACTCGCGAATGACCATTTTAAAATATCGATTTGATTTTACACAACACAAGGCAAATCATAAGTAAAATGATTGGATATGATATCCCAGTTGATTAGAGTCGCAACAATGTATGTTATACTGAATAGTGTCATGATATGGGTGTTATAATTGATTTGTTAGAATGAGGATTTAGGAATTTTTTTGGTGTTAGTGACCCTATGTAACTTATATCACTCATAGAACCTAATATGACATGTTCATCTATTTCTATTGCACGATTTTACTCATAGCTAGATACCTAGCTTGACTCGAGATTTTTTTTATGACGACTCCTCGGTTAGTCTGAGGTTGTTTTATTGGTCAATATTGTGAATGTATACATATTGTGGGCTGCGATATGGAGTTGGAGCAGATGACAATGGTGAGTATTTACTTTGTTTTTACTTTTATTGAATTTTCACTGTGTTGGTCGATATGATTTGATGAGTTATGTGTGTGTGTGTATGTATATGAGATGATGTATTAAACATTTGGATATGATACAAAATACATTGTTTTTATTCACTTTAATTCTATTAGTTGGGAAATTTTAATTCTTGTTCCTAATACTGTACTATTCAGTTTTAGAACTTGTGTGCACTGCCTTTGGTCGAGACGAGCATTATTTCTGATGAATTCAAGTATTGAAACTTATCCATGTTAATTCAAAGAAGTGTATACAAGAGATGCTCCTTTTATGGCTATTCATCCAAGCTATCGAACGGTAAACTCCCTTTGATATTTTGACTACTAGAGCCAAGGCTGTAACATCCCTATTAGAAATAAACATAAAATAAATATAGTAAAGTGGATTTTGGGAAATTAATCAAACAAAATATTTAAATATGAAGTTTTGAATTGAGATTTAAACTGAATTTAATGGTTGAATAAATGTTTTATATGAATAAATATAGTTAAAGGTTTATTTTAATACGTTGTTGAATTTTATATATTAAATTGAATTGTTGTATTTATTTGATAATAAAAGAAGAATATTGATTTAAAATTCAAATTTGGGATTTGAATCATGTTTTAATAATCCAAAAGTTGTTTGAAAATTTATTTTGTTCTATTTTAGAATTGTTTTGAAGAATAAAACTACTAATTTTAATATTGTTTAAAGTTGAAAGATGGTGTTCTGACAACCGAAAAATTATTGTGGTGAAAATAAAAATTGGAAAAATATTGAATTAGCTTGAATAATTTTTATAACTGCTGACATACATTAAATTACTTGAAGGAATGTTAATAACATTATTATAAAATGAAGAAAAATGAATTTATTTTCACAAAAATAGGCCTAAAAGCATTTAAAGCCCATTAGCTTTTAATCCTATCCATACCATTATCCCTATCCCTTATTCTACTCTTGCCCTTATCCCCTTTTCGTACTTACTCTATTCGAAGTTGACAGAAATTTGAAAAAATGGTGAAGAGAAAAAGTGTGCGATGACGTTGTGAAGACGAGAGGGGAGATGGCTTGGCTTACTCGTGTGGCAGCATGAGGCTCTAACGGCGGCTAGGTAGCATAGACCAGGATTGCATGAGTGATGGTGGTGAAGGCTGACGGATTTGGAATGTGCATGATCGGAATAGGGTGCGACCTTAGCGACGCGGCGCCTGATCGAGTTGCGATCCTGTGATAGTGATTTTGGTTGAGATAGTGAGTTAGATTTCCCCTTTTTTATTTCACGTTAATTAAAAAAACTTATATTAGATGTTAATGGCCCGGTAGCCTTGAATCATTTCTATACCATAACCCATTGATGTTTATTTAAACCTAGACTAAAAGACCATGATTTCTCCACCTATATGCAATGTATTTCAATTAGATTTACTGCAAATTGAAGCGAGTATAGCTTATATCTTTATTTACATTGATTGATAATTCTTTGGTGTCCTATTATTGTAACGACCCGTATTTTTACGTGTCGATAAATCGTAGAATTTACAGGTTGTTAGTGTTGTTTGTGTTGTCTCTAGCCTGAGTCATATGGAGAGTAACTCGTGTGTTGGAGTATTGAGTCGTGACCGACTCATAAGTTGGAACGAGTTATGGAGTTAACTCGTGACTGAGTCTAGAGTTGCCGAGTTGAGTCTAGGTCGCATAACCGACCTAAGGAAGTTTAGGTCGTATGGCCGACCTAAGGTAGGGGCCGAGCTATAGGAGTTAACTGGATAGGGATTTGGACTGAGTTAAGAGTTAGAACGGCATAGGGGTTACCGACTTAAGATGAGAGGCGAGATAGGGGTCAAGGGATGAGTCGTGTACGGGTTACGACTCATAGGAGGCCGGCTTAAAAGTTAACTCGTATGGCCGAGTTAGCGTGTTGTTGAGTCGTTGGCTTGAGTCGGCAAAGGGTTGAGTCGGCCGTGTTTGATTGAAGCGTTGAGTCGTAGAGCCGTTGTGTAGCTAGGTTGTTGTCTCGGTTAGGCTTGGAGATGAGTCGTGGGGCGACTCAGGGATTGGGTCGGTAGAGTACGTTATCCCTTGTGTTGTTAGGTCGGTGGGCCGACTTAGTAGATAAGTCGTTGGGGACTTAGGCCTTTGAGTCGTGCATACGTGTTAGGTCGGGATAAGGCTTTGGCTTAGGTCGGCAGGAACTAGGTCGTGTAACCCTGTATGTGTTGTGTAGTTGGGTCGGCGTCTTGGGGATAAGTCGTAGGTAGTTGAGTCGTATAGGTCGGCAGAGTGTTGGGTCGTATGGGGTCGCTTAGGTCGTGAGTCGGCAAGGATGAGTCGGCAAGGATGAGTCGGGGACGACCTAATAGCGAGCTCCGAGTTAAGAAGTTGGCCGAGTTAAGGGGGATTCCAGCCTATAAATAGAGGGGTTTGGCTCACTTTTTGGCACCGGATTTCGAAGCGACGAAGTGCTGCCATTTTGGAACTCGACTTCAGTATTTTCTTCACTTCTTTCTCTACTTCTATCAAGTGCTAACATCCATTGAAGATTGAAGATCAAGATCAAAGATCAAGAGCCAAAGTTGAAGATTTTCATCCGAAGAAGCTAGATTTCACCGTTTCAAGTGAAATTTCTCCGGATCAAGCTCAAGTCCTTGCTGTCCAGATCTGAAGTTGATTGATTTTAGGTTGTTTTGGTGATTTGGTGAGTGGTAGTTATCTCTCACGCGGATCCAAGGGAGTATATTGGATTGGTGGCTTGTTTGGGTGTTAAAGTTAGAGATTTCATGCATTTTTCTTAGATCCAAGTGTAGATCCATGGTTTTTGAAGATGTTTACTTATGCAAGTTTGTTTACTAAGTATTAGAGACAAAACCATGTTTTATAATTGATAGATCTATGCTAAAAACCATGATTTCACATATGTTGGACTTTTGCTCGTTTATTTACGAAATTGCCATTATAGTTGATATTGCTTAAATTGCTTAATAGATCTTGTTTGAATGATTGATTATTTGAATGTATGATTGATTTGATTGTTTCCAAGTTAGCTAGTAGTTGATTTGGAACAAGATGATGAAAGAGGATTCAAAAGCTACGGAAGAAGGCTCTTGAATGGTGAAAGCTGCTTAAGGCATATGTAGCGGATGTTGAAGCTCATATGTATGGATTGGATGATGTTGAGATGGGACTTTGCCATGATGCGATGAGGCAAACCATGTTGTTGAGTTGAGACTTTGCTTTGATGCGATGAAGCGAAGTATGATGTGAGTCTTGGCTTAATCCAAGAAGGGATCATTCCAAGCATGTTGATAACTTGAAGGGTAGTTCAAGTTGGTTGATAATGGATTGTTCAAGAGGTAGCTTGAGCTTGTATGAGGATAGTCGTCAAGAAGGATGGCTAGGAGGCTTGGATCTCGTCGTTGTTGAAGGTTCTAGCATGCTCAAAAGCAAGAGTACATGGGGCGCCCATAACGACTACAGGTAGGTAGTCGGGACACCCAAAAGACTACAGGTAGGTAGTTGAGTACTCTGGGCAAAGTAGATAAGTCCTAGGCACAAGGCAGTGTGCGGAGTTATGGTTAGAACCGGGGTTACCATTAGCCCTTGACAGATGGTCATTCAACTAACGATGAAATCGAGGCAAGGATAACAGTGATAGCCAGAGTCATGGATGTTTGGTTGTATTATCATTCGGCTTCAAGAGCGGTGTTTTCTGGGTGCTTATCTGATCTTGGTTTAGGCCTTGGGGGTTTGTATTTGGAAAACATCGTCCTTGACTCGAGTGGTATTCGCTTTACCTTAATTGTCTATGTTGTTATGCTTGCTTCTCCTTAGTGTATGTCTGGGGCTATCACTGTAGAAAGAGGTGGAGTGGGATGGTTTGGTTCCTATTCCTTTTATTCTTTATGCTCTTTTGGTATGCTTGATAGTTGATTTACTGCTCACTAAGACTTTGTCTGACTCAAGGTTTTATGTCTCCTCTTATTACCTTGGGCTGTTCATCCATGTTGGGATGGGCAGACTAGGTAGCAGGTGACAGGTGCTGTGCTAGGAGTTCTACGCTGAAGATGACGAAGACGAGCAGGAGGCTTTGCATATTAGTTTTCTTACTATATGTACTGGGTATCCGCTGCTGTATTTGGTTGAGTGATTGTAGTGAGGCTTTCATGTATGGATTTGAGTAGATGATTGTATGAAACTACTGTGATGCTTATATGATGATGTTCTGTTCTATGGAGCTTCACTATATTATATTTCTCTATTGTATTTTATCCATGCGCTGTGAGTTATGCGATAGAGATTCTTCTGTTTTGTTTTACCCTGACTATCGTCCATGGCTGCCTGGCACACCTTTTAGCGCATTATTCCCTTGATTTGGTGCGGGAGTCATGGGCGGTCGTCACATTTGGTATCAGAGCTTTGGTTAATCGATTTTAGCCAACGCTCGCTGATGTAACTACGTAAGAGAGACGTAATTGTAATTTGATGGATGATTACTATATATAATATAGTAGTTTAGAAGGGTTTGAACTCCTTATGCAGTTGTTTCTTAAGGTGTTCTAATCATTCTTATTTACAGATATTAAGGATGAGTCGAAGTGAGAGACAAGCTGCGAGGGGTAGCCGTGATGCTAGGGAAGCTGTTGATTATGCTCCTATGTTTGAGGCCATGATGACTTCAATCATGAGGAGAATACCAGCTTCAGGATCATCTGTGGATGTGGGAGTTCAAGTCCAAGCTCCGAGACCGGTGGATTTTGCCAAGCTTTGCAAGGATTATACTGCTCTTGGAGGGAAAGTTTTCTTGGGGACGGAGTCGACTATTGAGGTGCAGAGATGGATTGATGCTTGCAAAAGAATCTTTGGTGACTTAGGGATTGAGGATGCAACTAAGAGGAAGCTTGCATCGAGACAGCTTCAGGGAAGAGCTGCTGATTGGTGGAATTCTATCACCATCGATACTCCAGAAGAAGAGATTACTTGGGAGCAATTCCAAGTTAGATTTGAAGCTAAGTTCATCTCTACTTCCCAGAAATCTGTCTTGTTTAAGAGGTTTGTGGAGCTCAAGCAAGGGGGAAGGCCTGTTCTTGAGTACATTTCTGAGTTTGAAGCTTTGTCTAAGTATGCCAGATCGTATATTGATTCTCCCTACCAGAAGAATGAAAAGTTTGTGACTGGTCTGGATGCTTATCTTGGGAGGCAGTTAGTGGATCATCTGGACGATCCATTTGAGAAGCTTGTGGAAAAAGCTCTTAGGCATGAGAGTTTGTTTCCTAGGGAAAGTTCTGTCGTTTCTGTAACCAGGGAAGGATCTAAACCACAGCAGAGTGGCAATAAGAAGAGGAAACAACAGCAACAGAGGGGTAGGGATGGCCAGAAGAAGCCGAAGAGTGAAGTGACTTGCTATAACTGCCAGCAGAAGGGCCATCTTTACAAAGATTGTAAGAATCCCAAAGTGCCGGGAAAGTGTTACAACTGTGATAAGCTGGGACATATCAAGAAGGATTGTCCAGAACCGAGGAAAGATAGGCAGGTTGTGCAAGCCTATGCTTTGGGGGCTGTTCCATCGTCTTCGAAAGCTCCTACTGCTGAAGAGAAGGGGAAGAGTGTGGTTGTTCAAGGTACTCTTTCTATTTGTGGTGTTCCAGTTAGAGTGTTGTTTGATACTGGAGCGTCGCATTCTTTTGTTTGTGATGATTTGGTAAGCCGGTTAGGTATGAAACCGGATATTGTTGATAGGCCATTGGTTGTGACTAATCCGGTAGGGGGTTCGTCATGTTTGTGTATGTTATGTCGTGGTCTAGTTGTGTCGAGTCATGATTGCTCGTTTGTTTGTGATTGCTTTGTTCTGAACTTTGCGGGGTTCGGAATTATTTTGGGTATGGACTGGCTTAGGAAGTATGCGGCTAGGATTGATTGTGAGAGGCTTGAGGTGACAGTCGGGAATGTGGAAGGGCGAAAGGTTGTGATACGATGTAAGCATGAAGAAGGCGTCTTCATGAGCTTCATGTATTCGCTAGTTGTTCCACGGGATGGACTGTCATCGGTGCCTATTGTGAATGAGTTTGAGAATGTCTTTGAGGAAGTCAAAGGGTTGCCGCCGCATAGGGAGATCGAGTTTCGTATCGATCTAGTTGAGGGAGCCAGACCTGTTGTGATGCCTCTTAGGCGGATGGCACCGAGGGAGCAGCAAGAGCTGAAGGTGCAAGTTGATGACCTTTTGCGGAAAGGATTCATTCGGAGAAGTGTGTCCGAATGGGGTGCGCCCGTTGTGTTCGCAACCAAAACGGATGGATCGTTGAGGTTGTGTGTTGATTATCGTGAGCTGAATAAGGTGACTAAGAAGAACAAGTATCCATTGCCGAGAATAGATGACTTGTTTGATCAGCTTCACGAGGCTAAGGTGTTTTCTCAGATGGATTTGGCAACGGGATTTCACCAGTTGAGAGTGGCGAAGGATAGTGTGCCGAAGACTGCTTTCAGGACACCATCCGGGTTTTATGAGTGGCTGGTAATGCCGTTTGGGTTGACTAACGCGCCAGCATATTTTGTGGATCTTATGAATAGAGTGTTCAGAGATCAGTTGAATAAGTTCGTGCTTGTGTTCGTGGATGATATTTTGGTTTATTCCAGAACTGAGGAAGAGCACAAGACGCACTTGAGGATTGTTTTAGGAATCTTACGGAAACATCAGCTGAAGGCTAAGTTTTCGAAGTGTCACTTCTGGAAGAATGAAGTGAGGTTCTTAGGTCATGTTATTTCTGGAAATGGAATAGCGGTTGATCCCGCTAAGGTGGCAGCGATCCAGGATTGGGTTAGGCCTAAGAATGCATCTGATGTGAGAAGTTTTCTTGGATTAGCAGGATATTATCGTCGGTTTATCAAAGACTTTTCCAAGATAGCTGCACCGTTGACAGGATTGACGAAGAAGAACCAAGTGTTCAGATGGGATGATAAGTGTGAGCAAGCTTTCGTAATCCTGAAAGAGCGACTGACGAGAGCTCCTGTTTTGACTATTCCAAGTGGGAATGATGAGATGGTGGTTTACACCGATGCATGTGGCACTGGACTAGGAGCGGTGCTAATGCAGAAGCATAAAGTTGTTGCGTATGCTAGTCGACAACTAAAGCCGCATGAAAGGAATTATCCGACTCATGATTTGGAGTTAGCGGCGATTGTGTTTGCTTTGAAGATGTGGAGACACTATCTATTGGGAGTTAGATTCGAGCTGTTTACAGATCATAAGTCGTTGAAGTATCTGTTTTCCCAAAAGGATTTGAATCTTCGACAGCAAAGGTGGCTAGAGTTCTTAGCATCGTATGATTTTGGTATAGCCTATACTCCAGGGAAAGGTAACGCAGTGGCTGATGCGTTAAGTCGAAGACATGCAGGATTGGGAGCCATGTTTTCGGAATGGAAGAGTCTTGAGTATTTGGCTGGATTTGACTTCAGGCCTAGATGTGAATTGGAACCTGAGATGTTGGCAAACTTATCGATAAGGCCTACTCTTGTGGAAAGGATTGGCGAGAGCCAAAAGAGAGATGATAAGCTTGTCAAGATTTTCGGTGATTTGGAATCTGGTCTGGATCCAGAAAAGGATAAAGGATTTGAAGTCGATCGAGAGGGTTGGCTTCGAAAGCAAGGGCGACTAGTTGTTCCCGATGTAGATGGATTGAGAGATGAAGTTCTGAGGGAGAGTCATCACTCGAAGTTGACAATTCATCCAGGTGGAAATAAGATGTATCGGGATATGAAGAGAACCTACTACTGGGAAGGTATGAAGAAGGATGTTGGAAATTTTATTTCCAAGTGTATGAATTGCCAGTTGGTGAAAGCTGAGCAGAAGAAGCCCAGTGGATTGCTTCAGCCATTAGAGGTTCCTACATGGAAGTGGGAGCAAGTGTCGATGGACTTTATCGATGGTCTACCTAGGACAAGAGCAGGGAATGAAGGGATTTGGGTCATAGTAGATCGTTTGACCAAGAGTGCAAGGTTCATTCCTGTTCGATCGACTAGGACTGCATCGAAGTTGGCTGAATTATATGTGAAGTGGATAGTTCGTTTCCATGGTGTTCCGAAGAGTATAGTGAGCGATCGAGATCCATTGTTCACTAGTAGATTTTGGAAGAGCTTTCAGGAAGTTTTGGGGACCGAGTTGTGTTTAAGTACAGCTTATCACCCTCAAACAGATGGTCAGACTGAGAGAGTCAACCGAGTTTTGGAAGATCTTCTTAGAGCATGTGTTTTGGACTTCGGAGGATCATGGGAAGATCACCTTCATTTGGTGGAGTTTGCTTATAATAACAGTTATCAGTCGAGTATCGGTATGGCACCATATGAGGCATTATATGGAAGGCCGTGTAACTCTCCGACATGTTGGTTGGAAACTGGAGAAAAGCTGATACTTGGGCCAGAGATGATTCGACAGACTTCAGATTGTATAGAGATCATTCGGCAACGAATGAAGGCAGCCCAAGATCGTCAGAAAAGTTATGCCGATAATCGTCGTAAGGATTTGGAATTCGACGTAGGTGATATGGTTTTTGTGAAGATTTCTCCTCTGAAGAGTGTCATTAGATTCGGGAAGAAAGGAAAGTTAACTCCGAGATTTGTTGGACCATTCCCGATTATCGAGCGTATTGGAAAGCTCGCTTATAGATTGGAGTTACCGGAAAAGATGGCGGGTGTGCACAGTGTTTTTCATGTATCTTATCTACGGAAGTATATGCACGACCCAACTACGGTGGTTTCTGCTGATAGCTGTGAAGACTTGGAGGTTGATCCAGTTGTTTCGAGACCTCGTAAGCCGCTTCGTATTGTTGAAACCGATACGAAACAGCTTAGGAGGAAGACGATTACGTTGCTCAAGGTACAATGGAGTGATGATGTTAACGACTGTACGTGGGAGGAGGAAGAGAGGATGAAGGCAGCTCATCCCGAACTCTTCGAGGTATGGCCCTAAAGTGTCGTGACATCTCATGAATTTGTAGCTTGTTCTAAGTCTTAGAATTCTGCATGCTAGGTTAGAATTGGTTGCATGGATTGTTGATTGCCATGGATGATAGGCATGCGGAATAATTTTGATTGCTGTTGTTTGCTTGGAATTTCGGGGGCGAAATTCCTAAGGGGGAGAGAATGTAACGACCCGTATTTTTACGTGTCGATAAATCGTAGAATTTACAGGTTGTTAGTGTTGTTTGTGTTGTCTCTAGCCTGAGTCATATGGAGAGTAACTCGTGTGTTGGAGTATTGAGTCGTGACCGACTCATAAGTTGGAACGAGTTATGGAGTTAACTCGTGACTGAGTCTAGAGTTGCCGAGTTGAGTCTAGGTCGCATAACCGACCTAAGGAAGTTTAGGTCGTATGGCCGACCTAAGGTAGGGGCCGAGCTATAGGAGTTAACTGGATAGGGATTTGGACTGAGTTAAGAGTTAGAACGGCATAGGGGTTACCGACTTAAGATGAGAGGCGAGATAGGGGTCAAGGGATGAGTCGTGTACGGGTTACGACTCATAGGAGGCCGGCTTAAAAGTTAACTCGTATGGCCGAGTTAGCGTGTTGTTGAGTCGTTGGCTTGAGTCGGCAAAGGGTTGAGTCGGCCGTGTTTGATTGAAGCGTTGAGTCGTAGAGCCGTTGTGTAGCTAGGTTGTTGTCTCGGTTAGGCTTGGAGATGAGTCGTGGGGCGACTCAGGGATTGGGTCGGTAGAGTACGTTATCCCTTGTGTTGTTAGGTCGGTGGGCCGACTTAGTAGATAAGTCGTTGGGGACTTAGGCCTTTGAGTCGTGCATACGTGTTAGGTCGGGATAAGGCTTTGGCTTAGGTCGGCAGGAACTAGGTCGTGTAACCCTGTATGTGTTGTGTAGTTGGGTCGGCGTCTTGGGGATAAGTCGTAGGTAGTTGAGTCGTATAGGTCGGCAGAGTGTTGGGTCGTATGGGGTCGCTTAGGTCGTGAGTCGGCAAGGATGAGTCGGCAAGGATGAGTCGGGGACGACCTAATAGCGAGCTCCGAGTTAAGAAGTTGGCCGAGTTAAGGGGGATTCCAGCCTATAAATAGAGGGGTTTGGCTCACTTTTTGGCACCGGATTTCGAAGCGACGAAGTGCTGCCATTTTGGAACTCGACTTCAGTATTTTCTTCACTTCTTTCTCTACTTCTATCAAGTGCTAACATCCATTGAAGATTGAAGATCAAGATCAAAGATCAAGAGCCAAAGTTGAAGATTTTCATCCGAAGAAGCTAGATTTCACCGTTTCAAGTGAAATTTCTCCGGATCAAGCTCAAGTCCTTGCTGTCCAGATCTGAAGTTGATTGATTTTAGGTTGTTTTGGTGATTTGGTGAGTGGTAGTTATCTCTCACGCGGATCCAAGGGAGTATATTGGATTGGTGGCTTGTTTGGGTGTTAAAGTTAGAGATTTCATGCATTTTTCTTAGATCCAAGTGTAGATCCATGGTTTTTGAAGATGTTTACTTATGCAAGTTTGTTTACTAAGTATTAGAGACAAAACCATGTTTTATAATTGATAGATCTATGCTAAAAACCATGATTTCACATATGTTGGACTTTTGCTCGTTTATTTACGAAATTGCCATTATAGTTGATATTGCTTAAATTGCTTAATAGATCTTGTTTGAATGATTGATTATTTGAATGTATGATTGATTTGATTGTTTCCAAGTTAGCTAGTAGTTGATTTGGAACAAGATGATGAAAGAGGATTCAAAAGCTACGGAAGAAGGCTCTTGAATGGTGAAAGCTGCTTAAGGCATATGTAGCGGATGTTGAAGCTCATATGTATGGATTGGATGATGTTGAGATGGGACTTTGCCATGATGCGATGAGGCAAACCATGTTGTTGAGTTGAGACTTTGCTTTGATGCGATGAAGCGAAGTATGATGTGAGTCTTGGCTTAATCCAAGAAGGGATCATTCCAAGCATGTTGATAACTTGAAGGGTAGTTCAAGTTGGTTGATAATGGATTGTTCAAGAGGTAGCTTGAGCTTGTATGAGGATAGTCGTCAAGAAGGATGGCTAGGAGGCTTGGATCTCGTCGTTGTTGAAGGTTCTAGCATGCTCAAAAGCAAGAGTACATGGGGCGCCCATAACGACTACAGGTAGGTAGTCGGGACACCCAAAAGACTACAGGTAGGTAGTTGAGTACTCTGGGCAAAGTAGATAAGTCCTAGGCACAAGGCAGTGTGCGGAGTTATGGTTAGAACCGGGGTTACCATTAGCCCTTGACAGATGGTCATTCAACTAACGATGAAATCGAGGCAAGGATAACAGTGATAGCCAGAGTCATGGATGTTTGGTTGTATTATCATTCGGCTTCAAGAGCGGTGTTTTCTGGGTGCTTATCTGATCTTGGTTTAGGCCTTGGGGGTTTGTATTTGGAAAACATCGTCCTTGACTCGAGTGGTATTCGCTTTACCTTAATTGTCTATGTTGTTATGCTTGCTTCTCCTTAGTGTATGTCTGGGGCTATCACTGTAGAAAGAGGTGGAGTGGGATGGTTTGGTTCCTATTCCTTTTATTCTTTATGCTCTTTTGGTATGCTTGATAGTTGATTTACTGCTCACTAAGACTTTGTCTGACTCAAGGTTTTATGTCTCCTCTTATTACCTTGGGCTGTTCATCCATGTTGGGATGGGCAGACTAGGTAGCAGGTGACAGGTGCTGTGCTAGGAGTTCTACGCTGAAGATGACGAAGACGAGCAGGAGGCTTTGCATATTAGTTTTCTTACTATATGTACTGGGTATCCGCTGCTGTATTTGGTTGAGTGATTGTAGTGAGGCTTTCATGTATGGATTTGAGTAGATGATTGTATGAAACTACTGTGATGCTTATATGATGATGTTCTGTTCTATGGAGCTTCACTATATTATATTTCTCTATTGTATTTTATCCATGCGCTGTGAGTTATGCGATAGAGATTCTTCTGTTTTGTTTTACCCTGACTATCGTCCATGGCTGCCTGGCACACCTTTTAGCGCATTATTCCCTTGATTTGGTGCGGGAGTCATGGGCGGTCGTCACAATTATGATCAAATTTCCATTGAAATTTATAATGTTTGGACTGATATTGGATAGATAATCTTGATATTTGATGCTGGATCTAATATTGAGTGAGTATATCAGCACCCTCTTGAATAACTGCAAGAACAATAAATAACCTTTTCTATTTTGGGCTCATTTTGTTCAAATTTTGGTGAATATTGATTAATAATGTCTTAGCAACCTGATATGTTGAATTATAGTCAGTATATGGTTGATTTTTTAATTATAAAGTGATTGAAGATATTACTTGTTGCCTTGTTATTTTGAGTTGCTATGAGGAATTTATGGTAGTATTATGATTTGAAACAAGTTAAAATCTTGGAAAACTTTAAATGGGATGCAGATTAAGGATCTTAAAGCTAATTTAACACTAGAGGGGGGGGTGAATAGTGTTTAATGGATTCTAAGACTTATATGAACTATTTTAAAAATTATGATATAAACAAACGTAGAACTTAATTACAAAACAATCGTAGAATCAAACACAGATGCAGAAAGTAAATAAAAAGCAGTAAAGCGAAAGAACACACCAGATTTTATATTGGTTCGGAGTTACCCTACATCCAGTCCTGTGCCAAGGAAACCCTCCTCATACAGATTTTTATTATACCAATGTCAAGATCACAATCCTCAATTTCTAAAGGCGTTGAGGTACCCTCCTATCTCACGAGTCCAGGGCAAACTCTCTTGATTTACGGGACTCAAGATCACCCAATTGATTTCCAGGCACAACCACACCTTATAGAGAGACTTAATAAATTTTTGATTACAAATTGATCCTAAAACTCCAAATAGCACTTTGATCTTCGAGAGAGGGCAGAGAATCAAACAAGAATGAGATTCTAATTTGATTCACTTGAGAATTTGGCTGAATTTTGGCACAATCTTAAAAGTATGAAAATTTTAGAATATGGATTTATGGAGAAGAAGAAGCGAAGAAAATAGAAAAAATAGTTAGTTAAAAAATTCGTTTGGGAAGGCTATTTATAAAGCACCAACGGTCATAACCATTCGTGAAGAGATTTAAACGAATAGACACTTCTTTTGAAAATTGAAACTTTTGAATTCAATGGCCACCATGTCGACTGGGGTATCCCATGATGTCGACATCCCTAGTTAAAAAATAACGTAATTTTTTTTTTGAAAATGTAGTTTAAAACAAGAGTTTATTTTAAAATTAAAACAAATTTTTAAGGCTAAAACATCTTTTTGAAAAGATAATTTTAAGGCTAAAATATTTTGAAAAACAGCTTTGAAAATCATTTTGAAGTAGTTTTGCAAGCTTCTTCCTGCAAAATATCTCATCACATCAGGACTCGAGAACTTGTACAAAACCTGAATGTTCGTGGTTTTGTAAGCCACTTATTGTCGGTTTGTAAGCTACTTGTCGTGGGTATGTAGGCCACTAAGAAGGTAGAAATGGGTTCCATTCCAAATGAAATTCGAAATGAAGATTTCCATGCTATTATGAAGTTTTAACAAAAACTAGACACTATTCTTGAAATGTTGATCTTGATACTCATAAGTCTTCAAACTTGATTTCTTCTTTCTTGATCTTTATACAGTATAGTCTTCAATAACCAGTACTTGCCTTATATATATCCTGTATAATAATTGTAACGACCCGTTATTTTCCACTATTCAAATCGACAATAATCCACACATGTCGGACTTGAATAATACAAAATAACAGATTGTAATAAAAATTCGGAGCAAATGAAATCAAATCACCGAATCACAGACACAGAATATCTCGCAGCGGAAAATAAATACCATAGTAGTTCATGAAGCTACTATCACAAAGTCTCAAAACAAAATACAAAATACATAATATCCGTCTGAAAGTAATACAACATCAAATACCAAATACAAAGAAGTCCACTAATACAAAGCTGACAACAGAACAACAGAACTGAAATATATAACCAGATAGGCTGATAAATCTCCAGTGATTCCAGACCTCCAGAGAGTGGAAATCCAAATCTGTGAATAAAATCAGGCTGACCCGCGCTTAAATAAAACACAAACACTCGAGTCAGGACATATATACTTATCCAATGTAAACCAACTCAAGTGAAATGTAGTAAAGGTACAAAAAACTTAGAAGATGCTTGGGACCGCCAATCCTCTAAGGATCCGTTAAACTATTTACTATATTGTAGATTGTGCTATTATAATAATGTCTAACAGTAAACATACTTTTAAATAGCGTAAAGGAGTGACCCAATATTCCCCTTAACACAAATAATGCCAATAGTCTATACAGTACCTGCATATCTCCTGATCGGGAGACTACGAGAAGATATTGCATAGGTACGACACAAATAGAAACTCGTAGTAAAGGCTCGATATGGTAGGTGACACGGCACACAAGGAAAGCCAGGGTAGATATACCAATTACGACACTGGGGATCGTGGTAACGCAGCAGCCACATACGCCCACCGCGGAACACATTCACAAAATCGAAGGGTGGCTACCTAACAATCACAAGTAACAGAATAGTGTCGAAGAAATGCATCCGCTACGAGGTGCGACCTCAACTGGCCCGAGACCGCTTCTGTTTTAGCCACCTTATGCCAACTCACGGGAGTTGGGTCCACGTAACATACCACAAGAACGTCGCCACCATCCTACTTCATGCTGGAATCTCCACCGCGTACATAGTTGTCAAAGTGTTTTTCGAAATCGATGGAGAGCATGCTAGATATCCAATCCCGGTCTCTTTGCCGACCAATCGTTATTATAACCCGTGGTTATAACTTTAAAAATAATACTTTATACTTCAAAAATAATTATCATTCCAAACCCTATTCTTTATCGAAATAAAGATTAAATCGTTTCCAAATTATTTCAATATTTCAAAATATCGTATCCATTCAAAACTTCCCTTTTGTATCATTATTTAAATTCAAATTCAAATATCAAACTTAAATACCTTTTTACAGTTCAAAGATAACATTCATTTAGTTCAATTCAAATCATCCTTTAAATGATTCATTTTTTTCAATTTATTTCATTCATTTAAATCATTTAAAAGTGAACTCATTATTCTTTTAAGTCAAGTTTTCAAATTTCCAAGTTTCAAGTCATTCGGAGTTCGTTTACTAAGTCAAACCCCATAATTATTAAAATTTCAGCCTTTCACAGCATTTAGAAAAAAACTGTTATAAGTTACACTTGAAAACATTTTAATTCAGCAAAGACAGCGCTTAAAACTGCTGTTAAAACTCAGTTTTAGTTAAATTTTAGTCTAAAACAGCAAAGACAGCATTTCCAGAAATGTTGCAGTAGCTCAGATTTCAAAACAAGGTTTAAATTGATTTCAACAAAGACTACAGACCACTACAGCATTTTTACAGAAATGCTAAAGTAGACGTGAGTTCAAGTTTAGCCTATAAATTCAACTACAGCAACTACAGCATTTCAGAAATGCTGTAATAGCTCTTTTTACAGAGTTTTAGTTCCATTTAACAACCATAGCATTTCTGAATGCTATTAAAAGCGATTTTCATATTTTAGTGTATTTCCAGCAAATAATAAACTTCATTTTAAACCTTTGAAACATTTTAAAAACTACAATTTAACATTAAAATGTTCATTAACATATTGTTTTTATTAAAATAAATTCCTTATAATTAAATCAATTTCAACAAATTCCTTTAATAAATTCAAGTGTAAAAATTTCAATTCTTCACATTTTTAAATAAACAACTTAACACTTAATTTTTCTCCATTTTTTTCTTTTCAAATAAATTTAATTTCCAATTTTATTTGTAAAACTTAATTTATTTAACTAAAATTCCAATTCCACTTAAGTTATATTTCAAAAATTCAATGCAACTATTCATTTTTCTCACATTTAAACTTATAGAAATTTCCAAAATTTCTTTATTAAATATTAAAAATCTAATTTAATCAAATTTTAATATATATACACTTTTAAAATTACTTAAAAAATTTTAGAAAATTTATCAAATAACCACGGGCCTGTATATAGTTTTCTAACCTAGGTCAAGTGATACAGATATATATCATTTCAATCCGCAGTTTACAAATAAAAATCCGGGTTCTATCATTTCAAACCCGCAATCCCAAGTCAAAATAAATAATTTAAAAACCGTTCATGCCTATCATTTCAGCCCATAACGATTTTTCCCTATTCTAAAGTCCATTCGGGTATGTATCATTTAAACCCATAGCGATTTCTAGTCTACAGGGAACTTGCAGTGTGATATACAGATATAAATGAAAAGTAACAACATATAAATAATTAACAATTGATATGATATGAAATTTTTACAGATTAACATCATATAAAATTAATCACAGGCATTTTATAACATAATATAAATTTTTTTCTACACATTCAGTTGTTGTTGTTTCACAACCGCATAAGTATGAACGTCGTGTGAGTTTTACTCACATCTAATTGCTAAAGATTTCAAAACCAATAGCACAACAGAAAACCAAGCACGATGACACGACAATGATTTTAGTGGAGAGCGAATCCAAACTACAACTCTTGTGTACAACCCAAAACAAACAATCAAAACAACACAATTCAATACAACTTTATAATGCAATAACTTTGAAATAAAAGAGAAATAAATTGCCAAACTTTTTGTTCTGCTTCCTCAAACCTTTGCCACGGCCTAGGGTATAGTTTGGTTCAGATTTGGTCAAGTTTTGGCTCAGGTTGGGCTGGTATGGGTCGGGTTCATGGCATGAACACGGTGGAGTTTTCTACATGAGAAGTTGAAGGGAATTTTAGGCAAAAGATGGAGTATTGGTTGGCTAAAGGGCTCGGCCATGGGAAGTGTGCTCGGCCTGTGGGTGCACCATGACTGGATAGAGGTTGGAGGGGTGTGTTCTGGTCAGGTCATAAGTGGTGGCGGGGGCTATGGTGGTGATTAGGGTGGTGGATGAGGTGGTATGGCAAGTAGTGGTCAACAACGTTGTTTTTTTAGGCATTTAGGTTGCAATTTGAAGGGTTTGGCCATCAAGGTGGTTTCAGCCAAGGCCATGGATGGTGGGGTAGATGGTGGGGAAGGCATGGAAGAGATGTAGGGTGGTGGTGGTCGTGGAACAAGGGGGAGGCCGATCCAAACAATGAAGGGAAACAAGGCAAAAATTGCATAGAAATAGGTAGAAAAGTTAAAAAATGTAGGCCGTTACCTTTTTTTTTTTATGAAGCCGTGAGAAATGAAGTGCTGAGGAATTTTTTACGTGAAATATAATGAAAATATACGGCTAGGAAAAATAGTGTACGGCCAAAAATGCACATAAATGATGAGTTTTGAAAATGAAGAGTTTTGAAGGTGAAAAGCCTTAAGTTTTTGTAACTTTTTAAACCTTTGGCATTTTCTTTTTCTTTTTAATTTCATATAAACAAAATAACTCATAAATATACTTTAAAAACCGAAATTAAGTAAAAATATAAGAAAATAAATAATTAATTATAAATAAAATATAAAAAGAATGGAAGAAATTACTTAGAAATACAAAACAGTGTCCAGAAATTACAAATAAATCACTACTTGTCTTGGAAAAATATCCACTTCATTTTAAAAATATTATGAAGTGAAAATTTGAAATAAAATGATTTATTTATCATTTTCAAAATAAAATAAATAATTAAATTGAAGAAAAATAGAAAAAGGAACAAAGAAATTGTTTAAAAATAGCAAACAGGACATAAAAATTACAAGAAATTTACCAATGGCTTTGGAAAATTATTTACTTCATTTTAAAAATATTATAAGAAAAAATTTGAAATAAAATGATTTTTAAAACATTTTCAAAGTGAAATAAATAATTAAATTCATAGGAAATATCAAAAGAATTGAAGAATTTGCTTAAAAATAGGAAACAGAACCTGAAAATTTCAATAAATTACCCTTAATTCTAGAAAAATTTATACTTCACTATAAAAATAATTTAAAACAAATAAAAATAAATTTCAAAAATATTGGGTTGTTACACTCTCCCTCACTCAAACCTTTTCGTCCTCGAAAAGAACGGAAACAAGGAAGCAAATAGATAAAGGAAACAAGATAGAAAACAAAATAGTACCTGGAATAAACAATTCCGGATTTGAAGCACGAATGCTCTCCTCCGTCTCCCAAGTACAATCATGAACATCAGTACTCCGTTCTACTTTGATCAGACTAACAGATTTCCTTCTTAGCTGCTTCGTACCTCTATCGACAATACGAAGTGGCTTCCTCTTGATGGTCAGATTAGGCTCAATATCCAAGCTGTCAAGAGCAGAAGGCTGAACAAACAAAGATGGGTCATAGAGATACCGGCGAAGATATGAGACGTTGAATACATCATGCACCCCAAAAAGCTTCTCGGGTAACTCCAGACGATAAGCCAAGGAACCAACTCTTTCCATAATGCGGAAAGTGTCAATAAATCTGGGGGAAAGCTTCCCTCTATGACCAAAACGAATGACATTCCTCAAGGAAGAGACCTTAAGAAAAACCATATCGCCAACAGCAAACTCAAGCTTCTGCATATGCCTATCAGCATACTTCTTCTGCCTATCCTGAGCAACCCTCAACCTTCTCTTAATCTCCTCAACTCTCTCAGATGCTTCCAGAATCATATCAGGACCAAGAACCAGATGATTACCGGATTCAATCCAGCAAGATGGAGATTGACAAGGCCGTCCATATAAAGCAGCAAATGGAGACGTCTTGATACTGTCCTGAATTCAAAGATAGAAAGAGATAGATAAGAGATTAAGATAAGCTTAAAACAGAAAAATAAGATTATACCTGATAACTATTATTGTAGGTGAATTCGACAAGATGCAAATGATCTTCCCAAGATCCACCATAATCAAGCACACAAGCACGAAGAAGGTCTTCGAGTATCTGATTCACTCTTTCCGTTTGACCATCGGTCTGCGGATGGTAAGCAGTACTTAGATTCAGATGAGTACCCAAAGATTCCTGAAAAGCTTTCCATAACTGGCTGGTAAAGATAGGATCACGATCACAAACAATACTGAGAGGAACACCATAGAGACGAACAACCTCCCTCATGTAGATCTCAAACAAGCTAGAAGTAGAACGGGTAGACTTGACCGGAATAAAATGACAAGATTTGGTCAGCCTATCCACGATAACCCAGATACACTCATTGCCTTTCCTAGACCTCGGCAATCCATAAATGAAATTCATGGAAACCTGTTCCCATTTCCAGTTGGGAATATCTAGGGGCTGCAACAAACCAGGGATCTTCTGATGATCGGCCTTGACTTGCTGACAAGTCGCACACCGACTAACAAAGATAGAGACATCCCGCTTCATCCCTCTCCACCAATAAAGCCTCTTCATATCCTGATACATCTTCGACACACCAGGATGAATAGAAAGTCTGGATCGATGATTCTCCCGAAGCAACTCCTGTCTCAACCCATCTACATTCGGGACGCAAATCCTACCATTAATCCTCAAAACACCACTATCATCAATCTGAGCGCCACTACTACCACTACTACCACCAACCCTGCTCCGAACACTCTCCTTCATCAATCTAAGCATCTCTTCCTCATCCTTCTTAGCCTTGATACGATCCAGAAGAAGTGAAGAAACAACAAGCTAACACAACAAAGCCTTCTTCCGACTCAGAGCGTCGGCCATAACATTAGCTTTACCAGGAGTATAGCTAATATCGAGGTCGTAAGAAGCTAGAAACTCAAGCCAACGAACTTGCCTCTGATTCAAATCCTTCTGGGTGAAGATATATCTCAGAGACTGATGATTAGTGAAAAGCTCAAACTTGGTTCCAAGCAGATGATGCCTCCAGAGCTTCAAAGCAAAGACAACAACAAGCAACTGTAAATCATGGGCAGCATAATTAGCTTCATGGGTTTTCAACCGACGGCTGGCATAGGCAATGACCTTACCATCCTGCATGAGAACAGCGCCCAATCCCTCATGACAAGCATCAGTATATACCGTCAATCCTTCACTTCCTTTTGGAACGGTAAGAATTGGTGTGGAAGTTAGCTTTCTCTTTAGCTCATCGAATGCAACTTCACACTTCCTATCCCAGATAAACTTTGCATTCTTACGAGTCAAAGCAGTGAGAGGTGCAACAATCCAAGCAAAATTCTCGATGAATCTCCGGTAATAACCAGCAAGGCCCAGAAAACTATGAATGTCTGTTGGATTCTTAGGAGTTTCCCAATCCTGTAATAGAAATAGAGGAAATGAAAACCATAGAAGAGATATAATGATTAAATGATAAAGGAAAATACAAAGAAGGAAAGACTTACATTGATCGCAGCGATCTTGGCTGGATCAACATAAACTCCATTACCAGAAACAATATGTCCAAGGAATCAGACTTCATCCTTCCAGAAATGGCATTTAGCAAATTTAGCCTTCAATTGATGGCTTCTAAGAATCTCTAGAACAGATTTCAAGTGCGACTCATACTCTGCCTTGGTCTTAGAAAAGACAAGGATATCATCAACAAAGACTAGAATAAATTTATTAAGAACATCACGAAAAACACGATTCATAAAATCAACAAAGAAAGCAGGAGCATTAGTCAAACCAAAAGGCATGACTATCCATTCAAAGAACCCATTCTCAGTCTGGAAAGCAGTCTTAGGAATGCTTTCCTCGGCAACTCTGAGCTGGTGAAAACCTGTGGCAAGATCAAGCTGAGAGAAACAAGTGGCACCATAAAGCTGATCAAACATATCATTTATGCGAGGCATCGGATATCTGTTTTTCATAGTGAGCTTGTTCAGCTCCCTATAGTCAACACACATCCTCAAAGAACCATCCGACTTGGTGACGAAAACCACCGCTGCACCCCATTCTGAAAAGCTAGGTCTGATCAGACCTTCGGGGAACAAGTCCTCAATTTGCTTTGCTAACTCAACCTTCTCGCGGGGTGCCATTCTTCTAGGAGGAAGAACAACAGGTCGAGCTCCAGGAATAAGATCAATGCGGAAATCTATCTCCCGCTTAGGAGGCAAAGCAGTGACTTCACCAAAAACATCTGGAAAGAGTTTGACCACCGGGTCGAATGAAGGTCACCAGAAGCGGAATCCAGAGAATAAATAAAATTGCCAGCAAAATCCTAAGGCATGCGACACTGAATAACAAAGGAATTACCCATATCATCCTTAAGATAAACAGACCGGGCTTTACAAGAGATATAAGCATCATGCCTACTAAGCCAATCACCACCAAGCAACAAATCAAAAGCATCAAACCCCAAAACATAAAAATCACCACTGAAGAAATGATCATAATAAAGAAACTTCACTTGTTTGCAAACCTTATTAAGGTTTGCGGGACCCCCAATTGGATTTGAAACACGTAAGGATTCAGAAATATACTCAGGAGAAAGAATATGCTCAAACTTATCACACAAATCAACAGATATAAAACTGTGGGATGCACCAGTGTCAAACAGAACACGAACAGGATGCTGAAATAAAGAAAAGGAACCCTGGAGAGTACCTTGGTCATCACTAGGAGCTGGAGGAGCAAGTGCTGGAGAAGAGGCAGAGGTGACAACAAATATACAAGAAGGCTTACCCCTCTGTTGGGTAGGGCAGTCTTTCCTGAAATGGCCAGGCTGGAGACAGATGTGGCAAAGATCACGCCTAGTTGGCTGAGCAGAGGGAGGAATGGAAGTACCAACAATAGTAGGACAACTATTCGCATAGTGTCCCTTCTGGTCACACTTGAAGAAGGTGATGGAAGAAAGGTCAACAAGTTGTCTCTGAGATGGAGCAGATGATGAAGATCCCAAACCCGGATTCTTGATACCATTCTTCTTCTGTTGCTGGAAACTAAGCCTTCTCTTCTTAGAATTTGCAGAAGAAGTCTGAGATGAAGGAGCACCAACTGAAGCAGGACCCTTTGAAGTAGGGTTCTCATAACGAAGAGCCATATCCATAAGCTGGGTAAAAGTGCCATGAACGTGAGAAATGAGACGACTATAGTACTCGGGATGAGCACCAGCAATAAATTTCTCGTTCTTCTTTAGAGGAGTGTCTAGCAGGCTAGGTCCTAACTTAGAAATTTGTTAAACTTCTTCTCGTACTCTGAAAAAGACATGCTTCCTTGCTTGAGGTCCATGAACTTCCTATAAAGCTGGGATTTCCCAGCTTCGGGCATCCACTTAGCAATGAAAGCCTCCCTGAGAAGAATGATAGATAAGCTTAGACAAGGCACGAAAAGATAGAAAACAAAATTCAATGAAACACAAGACGATACCTGAACTGTTCCCAAGTAAGATTAGCCTCAATGATATTAGCCGTAACCGACTCCCACCAATCTTGGGCAGCTTCCTATAACTGCCATGCGGCTAACTGACGCTTCTGTGCATCAGTAATCTCAAGACTAGTAAATATCCTCTCGATACTCCTCAGCCATTGCCGAGCCTCAGTGATAGAATCAGAACTAGTGAACTTGGTTCCTCCAAGCTGAGTAAATTCTTTACAAAGAACAGTGAAATGGACGGGAGTCGGTGCTGGACTGAGGCAGCACCATGACCCTGACCTCTAGCATTTCTATGATTCATCCTGAAAATTCAAAAATGAATATTAGGACAAAAGTAGAAATAACATAAAGATAAGACAAGACAAATTCACTTGGATGAACATCATAATTACAGAAATTCCTAACAAGGTAGACACGAAAGGAAAGTAGTTTAGAAAAAATTGCTTTTAAAACAAGAAAATTTTTATATCAAAATAATCTTTGAAAATCATTTTAAAATCATTTTATACTTCAAAAATACGTTCTCTCACAAAGAAATGATTCTGAAGCTGATTTCACTCATTCTAGGATATTTCTACCCTATCTCTAATAAGGTTTTGCTCCGCAGGCTAAGGTTTGCCTAAAAACCAAAGCTCTAATACCAACTGTAACGACCCATTATTTCCCACTATTCAAATCGACAATAATCGACACATGTCGGACTTGAATAATACAAAATAACAGATTGTAATAAAAATTCGAAGCAAATGAAATCAAATCACAGAATCACAGACACAGAACATCAGAATATCTCGCAGCGGAAAATAAATACCATAGTATTTCATGAAGCTACTATCACAAAGTCTCAAAACCAAATACAAAATACATAATATCCGTCTGAAAGTAATACGATATCAAATCCCAAATAAAAAGAAGTCCATTAATACAAAGCTGACAACAGAATAACAGAACTGAAATATATATAACTAGATAGGCTGATAAATCTCCAGCGATTCCAGACCTCCAGAGAGTGGAAATCCAAATCTGTGAATAAACTCAAGCTTACCCGAGCGTAAATAAAACACAAATACTCGAGTCAGGACATATATACTTATCCAATGTAAACCAACTCAAGTAAACTGTACAAAAGGTACAAATAACTTAGAAGATGCTTGGGACCGCCCATCCTCTAAGGATCCGTTAAACTATTTACTATATAGTATATTGCGCTATTATAATAATGTCTAACAGTAAAATAAATATACTTTTAAATAGAGTTAAGGAGTGACCAATATTCCCATTAACACAAATAATGCCAATAGTCTATACAGTACCTGCATATCTCCTGATCGGGAGACTACGAGAAGATACTGCATAGGTACGACACAAATAGAAACTCGTAGTAAAGGCTCGATATGGTAGGTGACACGGCACACAAGGCAATGCCTGGGTAGATATACCAATTACGACACTGGGGCTGGTGGTAACGCAGCAGCCACATACGCACAACGTGGAACACATTCCCAAAATTGGACGGTGGCCACCTAACAATCACAAGTAATAGAACAGTGTCGAAGAAATGCGTCCGCTACGAGGTGCGACCTCAACTGGCCCGAGACCGCTCCTGTTTTTGCCACCTTATGCCAACTCACGGGAGTTGGGTCCACGTAACATACCACAAGAACGTTGCCACCATCCTACTTCATTCTGAAATCTCCACCGCGTACACAGTTGTCAAAGTGGTTTACGGAATCGACAGAGAGTATGCCAGATATCTGATCCCGGTCTCTATTCCAACCAATCGTTATTATAACCCGTGGTTATAACTTTAGAAATAATACTTTATACTTCAAAAATAATTATCATTCCAAACCCAATTCTTTATCGAAATAAAGATTAAATCGTTTCCAAATTATTTCAATGTTTCAAAATATCATATCCATTCAAAACTTCCCTTTTATATCATTATTTAAATTCAAATTCAAATATCAAACTTAAATACCTTTTTACAGTTCAAAGATAACATTCATTTAGTTCAATTCAAATCATCCTTTAAATGATTCATTTTTTTAATTTATTTCATTCATTTAAATCATTTAAAAGTGAAGTCATTATTCTTTCAAGTCAAGTATTCAAATTTCCAAGTTTCAAGTTATTAGGAGTTCGTTTACTAAGTCAAAATCCATAATTATTAAAATTTTAGCCTTTCACAGCATTTAGAAAAAAACTGTTATAAGGTACACTTGAAAACATTTTAATTCAGCAAAGATAGCACTTAAAAGTGCTATTAAAACTCGGTCTTAGTTAAATTTTAGTCTAAAACAGCAAAGACAGCATTTCCAGAAATGCTGTGGTAGCTCAGATTTCAAAACAAGGTTTAAATTGATTCCAACAAAGACTGCAGACCACTACAGCATTTTTACAGAAATACTACAGTAGACCAAGTTTAGCCCATAAATTCAACTACAGCAACTACAGCATTTCAGAAATGCTGTAATAGCTCTTTTTACACAGTTTTAGTTCCATTCAGCAACCATGGCATTTCTGAATGCTATTAAAAGTGATTTCCAGATTTTAGTATATTTCCAGCAAATAATAAACTTCATTTTAAACCTTTTCAACATTTTAAAAATCATAATTTAACATTAAAATGTTCATTAACATATCATTAACATATTGTTTTTATTAAAATAAATTCCTTATAATTAAATCAATTTCAACAAATTCCTTTAATAAATTCAAGTGTAAAAATTTCAATTCTTCACATTTTTAAATAAACAACTTAACACTTAAATTTTCTCCATTTTTTTCTTTTCAAATAAATTTAATTTCCAATTTTATTTATAAAACTTAATTTATTTAACTAAAATTCCAATTTTCCACTTAAGTGATATTTCAAAAATTCAATGCAACTATTCATTTTTCTCACATTTAAACTTATAGAAATTTCCAAAATTTCTTTATTAACTATTAAAAATCTAATTTAATTAAATTTTAATATATATACACTTTTAAAATTACTTAAAAATTTTCAGAAAATTTATCAAATAACCACGGGCCTATATGTAGTTTTCTAACCTAGGTCAAGTGATACGGATATATATCATTTCAATCCGCAGTTTACAAATAAAAATCCGGGTTCTATCATTTCAAACCCGCAATCCCAAGTCAAAATAAATAATTTAAAAACCATTCAGGCCTATCATTTCAGCCCATAACGATTTTTCCCTATTCTAAAGTCCGTTCGGGTATGTATCATTTCAACCCATAGTGATTTCTAATCTACAGGGAACTTGCAGTGTGATATACAGATATAAATGAAAAGTAACTACATATAAATAATTAACAAATGATATGACATGAAATTTTCACAGATTAACATCATATAAAATTAATCACAGGCGGTTTATAACATAATATAAATTTTTTTTCTACACATTCAGTTGTTGTTGTTTCACAGCTGCATAAGTATAAACGTCGTGTGAGTTTTACTCATATCTAATTGCTGAAGATTTCAAAACCAAAAGCACAACAGAAAACCAAGCACGATGACACGAAAATAATTTGAGTGGAGAACGAATACAAGCTACAACTCTTGTGTACAACACAAAACAAACAATCAAAACAACACAATTCAATACAACTTTATAATGCAATAACTTTGAAATAAAAGAGAAATAAATTGCCAAAATTTTTGCCCTGCTTCCTCAAACCTTTGTCACGGCCTAGGTTACAGTTTGGTTCAGATTTGGTCAAGTTTTGGCTCAGGTTTGGGCTGGTATGGGTCGGGTTCATGGCATGAACACGGTGGAGTTTTCTACATGAGAAGTTGAAGAGAATTTTAGGCAAAAGGTGGAGTTTTGGTTGGCTAAAGGGATCGGCCATGGGAAGTGTGCTCGGCCTGTGGATGCAGCATGACTGGAAAGAGGTTGGAGGGGTGTGTGGTGGTCAGGTCAGAGGTGGTGGGGGGAGGCTATGGTGGTGATTAGGGTGGTGGATGAGGTGGTATGGCAAGTAGTGGTCAACAACGTCCTTTTTAGGCATTTAGGTTGCAATTTGAAGGGTTTGGCCATCAAGGTGGGTTCAGCCAAGTCCATGGATGGTGGGGTCGATGGTGGGGAAGGCATGGAAGAGATTTAGGGTGGTGATGGTCATGTAACAAGGGGGAGGCCGATCCAAACAATGAAGGGAAACAAGGCAAAAATTGCATAGAAACAGGTAGAAAAGTGAAAAAATGGAGGCCATTACCTTTTTTTTTGATGAAGCCGTGAGAAATGGAGTGCTGAGGAATTTTTTATGTGAAAGATAATGAAAATACATGGCTAAGAAAAATAGTGTACGGCCAAAAATGCACATAAATGAGGAGTTTTGAAAATGAAGAGTTTTGAAGGTGAAAAGCCTTAAGTTTTTGTAACTTTTTAAACCTTTGGCATTTCCTTTTTTCTTTTTAATTTCATATAAGCAAAATAAGTCAGAAATATACTTTAAAAACCAAAACTAAGTAAAAATATAAGAAAATAAATAATTAGTTTGAAATAAAATATAAAAAGAATGGAAGAAATTACTTAAAAATACAAAACAGTGTCCAGATATTACGAATAAATCACTACTAGTCTTGGAAAAATATTCACTTCATTTTAAAAATATTATGAAATAAAAATTTGAAATAAAATTTTTTATTTATCGTTTTCAAAATAAAATAAATAATTAAATTGAAGAAAAATAGAAAAAGGAACAAAGAAATTGTTTAAAAATACAAACAGGACATAAAAATTACAAGAAATTTACCAATGGCTTTGGAAAATTATTTACTTCATTTTAAAAATATTATAAGACAAAATTTGAAATAAAATTATTTTTAAAACATTTTCAAAGTGAAATAAATAATTAAATTCATAGGAAATATCAAAAGAATTGAAGAATTTGCTTAAAATAGGAAACAGAACCTGAAAATTTCGATAAATTACCCTTAATTCTAGAAAAATTTATACTTCACTATAAAAATAATTTAAAAAATAAAAAAAAAGTTCAAAAATATTGGATTGTTACAATAATATTCATATATATCTAGACAATAGTGTTAGTATATAAGTTATAATAAAATAAGTTACAAAGGTCTTTGTCATCAAAACCACTATCTCAAGTTCCTAACAATCTCTCCTTTTTTGATAATGACAACCTTATGCCATATACTTACCACTTCGATCATACCATAACTCCCCCTTACACCAACAACTCCCCCTTACTCCAAGCCTATTATTTTACATAACTTCTCCCCCTTTATCATTAACAAAAATAACCTATAAACCTTTAACTTAATAGAAAATGAGATAAACAAACATATGACATAAGAATAATAACATATGAAATATAGCATTCTAACTAGAATTCATGTTCCTATTCACCGAAAATTGTTTTTAAAAGAACATTAATTAAGATAACGCTTATATACAAATTAACAAACTTATATATAATCAAGAAAGAGAAAAACAAAAAATGCTTTAACGAGGCCCTTAATATTGGTGATTTATGGACCGAACAATTTGGATAGTGGAGACAAAAGTTTCCACGTTGTTCAACCAAGTTCCCATTTGCATCAAAAGGGAAATCTCCAACGCAAATCACACCATCGTCTTCGTCCATATAAACATCCGAATTCGACAAAGGATATCCTTCTTCTTGATCTTCTTGAGGTTCTTCTAGAGGCTCTTCTTCACAATCCATGGTTGTGATTATTCTTCGATGACAATGGGATTGGCTTGGTTATCCATTAGAAAGTTTTGTAAATTCCTAAGGATTCTACCTTGCCTATCTTGTTCTCTTGCCATTCGCAGTTGACTCACTTGAATCACCGCCATCATTTGAAGCAAATCTTTCATCTTCTCTAGCAGTTTGATGACTCGTATGTGTGTGGTACGTTGAAAAGAACCAAAATGAGGAGAAGTGGGTGAAGAAGGTTCATTATAGAAGAGGAAGCCATTAATTTACTGTTTCAGTAGTTTATTACAGAGAATAGAACAGAGAAAAGGAGTAAAAGTCAAAATATATAAATATATAACTTAATAACTAATTTTTAGAGGGAAATTTAAATTTGAAAATTTCGGCCTATATGTCGACATAGGGGGATGGGTCATGTGAACTTGCCCAGTTCAATTTTTGAGAAATTTTTATTTATATTAATTATTAACTATACTTATATTATTTAAAATTTATATTTCAGTTAATGAACATATAGCTAATTCTCTTCTAAATTTAGTAAAGTTTTGTTCATTTAATGGTTTGGTTAATATATCAGCAATTTGTTTTTCAGTATTAATATATTTAAGAGTTATGACTTCTTTGCTTATATTATCTCTAAGAAAATGATGTCTAATATCAATATGTTTTGTTCAAGCATGATGAGTTGGATTCTAAGATAGATTTATTGCACTAATATTATCACAATAAATTGGTGATTTAGTTAAGTTAATCCAAAATATTTTAAAGTTTGTTACATATATATAACTTGAGAACAAGCCAATGCAGCAGATATACATTCTGCTTCAGTTGTTGACAAGGATATAGTGTTTTTCTTATTACTAAACCAGGAAACCAGAGAATGTCCTCGAAAGTGACAAATTCCACTTGTACTTTTTCGGTCTGATTTACAACTAGTGTAATCAGTCACAATATGAAATTAAATCAAATACATCGTTTTTAGGGTAAAATAAACATCTAAAGTATGTTTTATATATCTTAAAATTATTTTAATAGCTTTTAAGTGAGTTTCATTAGATTGAGATTGGTATCTTGCACAAAGACAGACACTATGCATGATGTCAGGACGACTTGCTGTTATATAAAGCAGTAAACCAATCATTCCTCTATATAATTTTTGATCAAAATCTTTTGATTTATATTCTTTACTTAAAGCTACATTAATTGTCATTGGATTTGGTTTCCTACTAGAAGTGGTCAATCCAAATTTACTAATTAAATCCTTAGCATATTTTCTTTACTAATGAAAATTCCTTTATCTAATTGTTTGAATTGAAGTCCTAAGAAGAAACTTAGCTCTCCCATATGACTCATTTCAAATTCTTTAGTCATTATATCTGAAAATTCTTTATTCATTATGTTATTAGTTGACCCAAATATTATTTTATATATATATATATATATATATATATATATATATATATATATATGTTTGTACTAATTGAATATCATTTTTGTTTCTTTTAATAAAAAGAGTTGTATCTATTTTACCAATTTCAAAACCTGATTATAGTAAATAAGATCTTAGTCTTTCATACCAGGCTCCAGGAGCTTGTTTCAGACCATACAAAGCTTTCTTTAATTTATATACACGGTTTGGAAATTTATTATCTTCAAAAAGTGGAGGTTGTTCAACATAAACATCTTCTTTTACAAAACCATTTAGAAAAGCACTTTTAACATCCATTTGATATAATTTGAAATTATTGTAGTTTGCAAAAGCAAGTAGAATCCTAAAAGCTTCTAGTCTTGCTGCGGGTGCAAAGGTTTCGTCATAATAAATTCCTTCTTGACAATAACATTGCGCGACTAAACGAGCTTTATTTCTCACGACCACACCAAGTTCGTTCATTTTATTTTAATAAACCCATTTTGTTCCAATTATACTTTTATCCTCAAGTCTAGGAACAAGTTCCTAAACATCATTTCTGGTGAACTAATTCAATTCTTCTTGCATAGCAAGAATCCATGAATATCAGATGATGCTTCCTTTGGATTTTTAGGTTCAATGGTTGATATGAAAGCTACATTACTCATACTATTTAGTTGGTCTCTTGTTTTAACTATGGATTCAATATTTCCTAGTATATAGGATGATCTTTTAATAGCCTAATTCTTTCATTAGGTTGAATAATTTCACAATTACTTTCATTAGGTTCATTACCTAAAGTTACAAAATCTTTTTCATCTTCTATATTTACAGTACCTTTAAAATTTTCATCAAAAGATACACGCATTGTTTCTTCAATAGTGTTAGTTCTTAAATTATAAACTCTAAATGCTTTACTTCTATTGGAATATCCGATGAAGATACCTTTGTCGGATTTAGGTTCAAATTTATCTAAATTATCTTTTGTATTTAGAATAAAACACTTACAACCAAAATTTTTAAAATAAGCCACTATAAGCTTCTTATTGTAAAGTAATTTATATGGTGTTTTATTAGTTAATGGTCTAATAATTTACTATATAACAAGTTGTAGCGACTACTTCAGCCCAAAAGTTTTTAGGTAAGTTACTATCAGAAAGCATTGTTCTAGCACACTCTTGAATCGTTCTATTCTTACGTTCTACCACTACGTTTTGTTATGGAGTTCTTGGAAAAGTGAAATTATGAGTAATTACTTTTTTATTACAGAAATTCTCAAAATTTTCATTTTCAAATTCTCCACCTTGGTCACTACGAAGAGTTTTATTTTTAAAGAAAGTTGATTTTGAATTCTTTTAGCAAAATTCTTAAATAATTCAAAAGCATCACTTTTAAGTTTAAGAAAAATTATCCAAGTATATCTAGAATAATCATCTACAATTACAAAAACATATTTGTTGTGATTAATTGATTAAACTTGAGATAGACCAAATAAATCTAAATGAAGTAATTATAGTGGTTTAGAAGTAGAAATCATATCTCTTAGTTTAAATGAACTTTTCTTTTGTTTTCCTAATTGGCAAGCATCATATATACTATCTACTTTAAAGTTTAAATTGGGAAGACCTCTAACTAAGTCAAGTTTTGATAACCTAGATAACAGCTTGAAATTTAAATGACCAAATCTTTTATGCCAAATCCAAGGGTCACTTGTATTAGCCAAAAGATATAAGTTATCATTTGAAACTTTCATACTAAGGATGTAAATGTTTTTCTTCCTAATTTCTTCAAAGATAATATTTGACTTATTATCTTCGATGTGACACTTATCTTGTTTAAATTTAATTTTAAATCCTTTATCACATAGTTGACTTATACAAAGCAAATTGTGTTTTAAATTCCTAACTAGCAAAATATCAGAAATAAGAGGAGTTATAGAATTACCCACATTGCTGATGCCAATCGCATATTCTTTTGAGTTATCTTCAAAGTTGACCAATCCACCATCTTGATATATAATGTCATTGAGTATCTTAGGATTTCAAGTCATATGCCTTGAACAGCCACTATCCAGTATCCATTTATGTTTCTCAGCTTACATAGTTTGTCAGTTGGTTGTTGATTCTTCAAAAGCCATGTAAATGTCTATTCGTGCATAACAAACCAATTCGGTAGATAACTTGATTTTTCATAAAAACTATATGTAGACTTATGATACTTTGATGAAATGCATAAATTCAAACTAGTATTAACAAAATTTCTTAAAAATTCTATTTTTAACTTTTCAAGTTCTAGATTATAAAAACTATGAAAACCTATGCTCTGGTACCAATTGAAAGGGAGTGCGGATTAAGGATCATAAGGCTAATTTAACACTAGAGGGATGGTGAATTGTGTTTAATGGATTCTAAGACTTATATGAACTAATTTAAAAATTATGATATAAACGAATGCATAACTTAATTACAGAACAATCGCAGAATCAAACACAGATGCAGAAATTAAATAAAAAGCAGTAAAAGGAAAGAACACACCGGATTTTATACTGGTTTGGAGTTACCCTACATCCAGTCCTGTACCAAGGAAAACCACCTCATAAATATTTTTATTATAGCAATACCAAGATTACAATCCTCAATTTATAAAGGCGTTGAGGCACCCTCCTGTCTCACGAGTCCGAGGCAAACTCTCTTGATTTACAGGACTCAAGATCACTCAATTGATTTCTAGGCACAACCACACTTTATAGAGAGACTCGATAAACTTTTGATTAAAATTGATCCTATAACTTTGAATAGCACTTTGATATTCTTGAGAGGGTAGAGAATCAAAAAAGAATGAGATTCTAATTTGATTCACTTGAGAATTCGGTAGAATTTCGGCACGATCTTAAAAATATGAAAAGTTTAGAATATGGATTTGTGGAGAAGAAGAAGTGAAGAAAATAGAAAAAATAGTTAGTTAAAAAATTCGTTTGTGAAGGCTATTTATAAAGTACCAATGGTCATAACCATTCATGAAGAGATTTAAACGAATAGACACTTCTTTTGAAAATTGAAACTTTTGAATTCAATGGCTACCATATCGACATGGGGTATCCCATGATGTCAACATCCCAAGTTAAAAATATATAAAATTTGTTTTGAAAATGAAGTTTAAAACAAGAATTTAATTTAAAAATAAAACAAATAATATTTTTAAGGCTAAAACAACTTTTTAAAAATCATTTGAAAAGATAATTTTGAGGCTAAAATATTTTGAAAAACAGTTTTGAAAATCATTTTGAAAAATCATTTTGAAGTAGTTTTGCAAGCTTCTTTCTACAGAATATCTCATCACATCAGGACTCGAGAACTTGTACAAAAATAGGATGTTCCTGGGTTTGTAAGCTACTTTTTGTAGGTCTGTAAGCTACATGTCGTGGGTTTGTAAGCCACTAAGAAGGTAGAAATGGGTTCCATCCCAAATGAAAATCAAAATGAAGATTTCAGTGCTATTATGAAGTTTTAACAAAACTAGACACTAATTTTGGAATCCCATGTGTCTTCAAACTTGATTTCTTCATTCTTGATCTTTACACTATACAATCTTCAATAATCAGTACCTGCCTTATATATATCCTGTATAATAACATTCATATGTATCTAGATAATAGTGTTAGTATATAAGTTATAATAAAATGAGTTACAAACGTTGTTGTAATCTAAACCACTATCTCCAGTTCCTAACAAAATTGGTGTAATATTATTAAACTATTTTTTAAATATTCTGAAGATTCTTGTAAAATTATTTTAAAGATGCTAATTCCAGGAATAAAAGCAGTGTGTTTTTATTCAAATTTAATTATTTTGAACTTATATAGGTATTTAAAAACAAGTTTAAAATTATAAAAAATAAAAAATGTAAAACTTGAATTTTACTCAATTATGGATTGATTTGAGTTTAATCATAAGGTAGAAGGAAGTTTTTATATTTAAATTCTTTGGAAAGAGTTTTGATGGATATTATATTTAGAGAAAGATTTATTAAATTGTTTTGGTATTAATGGAATTTAAATTTGAGTTATTTCCAAATTGAAAATAATGAGATTTAAAGTTTTAGTTTGAATTTAAACCTTACAAAATATTGAAGATAAATTATGATACGCCTATTTTTATCGGTTTTGAAGTTAGAAAAGCTTTTATAAAATATAGTTGACTTATACTGGAAATAGTTTAAGAGGCGAATGGTTTAAGTGTGTAAGCATTTCTATAAATGGACCTTTTAGAGAATTATTTTGATATTGAAAATATCAAATGATATTGAATAATACTTAGTTGAATTTAAAACGGCTTATCATATGATTTTAGAAAACTTGGGTATATCTTATGTGAAATATGGGTTTTAATTGGGTAAATAAAGAATTTGTTTGATTTTGTTTCAAGATATCGATCGTCAAGTTTACCCACACTTAGTTATACTCATAATAAGTCAATGGAAACTTGCTCTGTTAAATTCGAATAAATTAAATTAAAACTTGGCCTTAAATATTATGTAAATCTATTTTTATTCCCATTTATAGTTGAAATGAAAATTTAATTGGATGAATTTGGGCGATTTTACATTTTTGTTTGATTTTTGAGATGCAAGTATATGATAATATTATACAATTCAATCATGATATATTGATGCAAGCTTATCATATCCTAATATTATTGATTTGAATGGATGAATTATCATGTTTCAATACACAATTTGCTTAGTAATTGAATTGAATATACCTGAATTTATTAGGGATATAACATCATTTTAGGAAGTAATGGCGTTTTGGGAACCCAAATTTTCTAATAATTAATGAAACTGACATGAGGTATTTACCATTAGACTAGCAGAATCCATCCTAGCAGACTGATTCAAGGATTGCGACCCGAATCATAGCCACCTTGTCCCTCGTCAAAAAGTCCAACTATCCGTTGCATAAACAATAAGATGGAAAGTAAGATATTTGAGACATAGTGCCAAAAAAGCTAGCATCTCAAGATGAAATGTCAAGTGACTATAACATATAAAATGTATACGTCTTTAGAAGTCAGAAGGGCAGTAAAACTAAGGATTCTGGGAAGTGTACTCATAACTAGTCGCAAGCAATGAGTGAAAAAGACCCTATGGGCTTGTTAAGGCAGTTAGTCTATGTAACACCGCATAATTTAATGATAATTAACCATAATAAATAGTAACGCTGAAAAATAGACTTTTAACAAACTTTAGAATTTGACTATGAAACTTGCACCGCTAGGTTCATGGCAACTTTTTGATCGATTTTCATATATAAAAATTAAAAATATTAAATTAAAAATAATTAACGATGTAATTATGGAAGCTAATATAACTAATTAACTTTAATTATTAATGTTAATAGGAACTTGGACGTTAAGAAATGTTGATGTTAAATCAAATCAGAGAAAATATATAAAATGGGAAACAAATACCATAAACCAGGAAACAAAACTGAAGACCCTCCAGTCGATACTCTTAGTGTGACCGATCGAATGCTAATGGTCGAACGGTGGAAGAAAGATGGTTGACCGCTGGGTTAGGGTCGAGGTAGATTGAACCTAGGCTAAAATGATCTGGATTTCATAGAAAATAATCTAACGGCTGCAACTAGTTCTAACGCCTATAAATACAAGCATATACCACCATTTCTCGTCTCATATTTTCTAGGTCGAAGAGTGGAGCTATGCCATTTTATCTTCTCTACAAATTAAAGAAATTCTAAAAGTAATAAAATATTGTAGTTTATAGATATAAGTGGAGAAAAGCAGAGAATAAGGGAAGAGAAGAATAGAATCGAATCAGGGCGCCAAACCAAAGGTAAATCGTGAATCTTAACTCAAATCTAATTCAATTCAATCATTTTCCCATATATGTAACTCTAATAGGTTTATATACCCTTTGTACACATATTTTGATCTAAAGTAAGATGGAATCGAATAAAAGAGGAATGGATCTAGATCTGGAGAATTAGAGCTAAAAAGAGGTGAGTGGGAAAAATTATATGCTTTTATATAATATTAGATTTATATTGTTGTAAATTTGTTCCCATATGCTTAAATTTAATTTTGGAGTTGTAGGCCTAATTGTATACGTGGAATTTATAAACCCTACATACATGTTCTGTGATTAATAAATTATATTTTTTATCACACATACTTGAATCTGGAAAGTATTGGGTATTTGTAATCCCTGAATTTGATAAATTATATAGTAGTTCCAGATTTGTCGATTAAATGATTTATGTAAGAAAATATAAATTAGAAGTTATCATAATAAATTACTGGGGTTTAAGTAGTAATTGTTTCGTTCGAATGTAGGATGCTGCAATGCAAATTTCTATAGATTACCAAGTTTAGATTCATAAATAAAAGTGTATCGTTTGAAATACAAAAGAATACACCAAAAAGAAAGAGATATATAAAATTGGGATATTTACCGTATTTTGTATTGTCTATTTCAATAACTATGAAAAGATAATTTCTTGTAATTCCAAACTTAACACAAATCCCCTTTTTGGATAAGATATATAAATTTACAGTGTTAACCTTTCCTTTTGAGGGAGATGTAATTCTAATGCATTAAAATGTAGAAAACCCTAACTATGAATTAAAGATTGCAGTTATGATAATGGTAATGGGTAAATTGTAAAATTATATATATGCAATAAAGACAAAATAAAAATCAAATAATAAATGGTAAAATTGTTAGCTAGCAATCAAATGAATAAATGCAAGTAATAATTTAAATAAAAAAGTAATTGCAAGTCCACTAAACACAGAAGGGTAGTAAGATTTAATAATGAGAAAAGGAAGAAAATAGAAATGGATATTTAGATCCTTTAAAGAAAGCGGTAAATGATATTAAATTGGCATTAATGAAGTAAAGAGTCCGTCAAATTAAATTAATTGAATGTAAGTAGCTGAACATTATGTAACAACCCTGTATTTTATGAATTATTTTAATTGTATATTTTGATTATTTTAATTGAAATTTTTTATTTAAAAACCTTTATTTTATTTATTAAAATGAATAACTTTTGTTATTTTAAATATAAATTTTTATTTTGATAAAAATTAGAATTCCAAACATGAATAAATAGAATATTTTCCAGAAATGTGAATTTTGGTCAATATGGTCAAACTTTGACTTTTAAATTTAAAATTTAAGAATTTGAATTTTTGAATTTTTTATTGTATTATGAAAGTAAATAAAATTTCAAGAATACCTCCTTTTGTTTCGTTGAAATCCGATTAATATTTTGAAAGTTATACTTTTTAAACCATTGTATGTAAATTGTTTATTTTAATTTATATAAATAATAATTTTGTTTGTCACATTATGTTCTAATTGTGTATATATGTGTAATATGACACGTTATGTACATATTTTATTTTTAAAACATTTTAATAGTGTAGTTATAATTTTCTAATGTTTGTTGTATTTTGTTTACAATTTTTAAATTCTAGTTTCAATTTAATAACTATTTTCTTATTTATTTTCTATTTTTCCTAAAAATATTTATTTATTTTCATTTCTACTTTATTTTGTTTTCTTTTTCTATTTTATTTACTTACTTTTTATTAGTGTATTTTGATATTTAGAAATGGAAATTTAAAGAGACAAAAGCCCTTTCATTAACTTTGACTTTTCATTTCATTGGTGCTTACATTTTGCATTTTACCGTACACTTCTCCTTCCTATAGCCGTGTTTCTCATCTTCCATTTCACGTGAAAAATTTCTTTCCCACATCTCAAAACACATGGCTATCTTCAATAAAAAATTGGTAATGGCTTCTCTCTTTTTCTTCTTATCTTCAATGATTTTGGCCTTGCTCCTCTTCAAGCTATGCTTGGCTCTACCACCCATCATCACCACCATCCTCTCCACCATCACCAGCCACAACAACCATCACCTCCTCCTCTAACCGATAGTAGCTGTGACTTCCATATGAGCCATCACCACAAAAAATTGCAAGCACTCCACCAACAAGTGCCTAGTCGACCATGAGTCCAACATGCCCTTCATATATTGCTTCGGCCGCACCCCTAGAACCACCACCACCTGCCAACACCACCTCTGGACATCACTTCAGATCTGGCCTGATCTGTAACATGCAAGAGACGAGCCCACTTGCCCTTTGGCCGAGCCAAAATGTTGACCAAACCACTCTATTTAGCCTTGTTCCCTTGTATTCTTCATGTTGCAACTCCTATTACTTCATCTCCTAGACTAGCCATGCTTATGTGATGCATACCCACATCACTATGGCCGAGCCAAATTGATGACATGGCCGAGCACTTGAATGGTTAATGCAAGGTCAAGTCATCTATTTCTTTGTTGCTTTTATTTCAAGTTGTTTCAATATTATTTTGTGTTGAAAACATATGTTTATATTGTCTTATCTATTTGTTGTATACAAGATCAATATCAAGGCTATCTATTCATTCAAATCAAAAGTCGTGCTGTATCGTGCTTGTCATACCCTTAGAATCGTTTTTGTGTGCCATAGTGGTCTCTAGCATTGATAAAGGTGAGTCCTTCTCACTCTGACATTTCTACTTATGAACTGGTAAATTGGTGATAAGTGTTTAGTAATTAAAATGTTTATGCAAGTTAAATGTTGATTATATGATATATTATTTCATGTTATCACCATGTTAAATTTGTTAACTATCACCTGACATATGATATATGACAGTATATTGTGACGTTGACATGTTAGAATAAATTATTTATATTGTTTATGCATATGTTCACACTGCAAGTTCCCTGTTAGAATAGAATCACTATGGGTTGAAATTATACATACTCGAACGGACTTTAGGATAAGGAAAAATCGTTTTGGGCTAAAATGATAGGCCTTATCAATTTTTATTTATTTTATTTGACTTGGGATTGCGGGTTTGAAATGATAGAACCCGGGTTTTCTTTTTAAATTGCGGATTGAAATGATACATATCTGTATCACTTGACCTGGATTAGAAAATTATATACAGACCCTGTGGTATATTTTATGGTTGTGAGAAAGCTAAATATATATTTTATGGTTGTGAGAAAGCTAAATATTAAGTTTTGAAATTGTGAATCTAAGTATGTAAATTTGAAGTAAATGTGATGTTTGACTTTAAATTATATTTTAAAATGTAAGTAAATAATGGAAATTAAATTTAAATTTTTGAAGTGATATTTGAAGTAAAATATTAAGTTTTATTAAATTTATAACTTAATAAACAGTGAAATTTTGGCTTAACAAATGAATTGAGTTTATTGGATATTTAATTATAAAATTTTGTTGTGATAAATCATATGTTAAAATTATTTAAATGTGAAATTTTGAAGTCTAGAAATATGATTTATAAGTTTAAAATAAGAAAAATTTGGAGTGTTAATGTTTTGAAGTTATAATAAAATCTGAAATTTTATTAATAGCATTTCCAAAAATGTTGTGGTCTTATGACAACATTTTTAAGTATTGTTGTTTTTGAACTTAACTATGTTTGAAATAACTAAATATCTATTACAGCAGTTTATAAATGTCGTTGTTCCTAAACTAAACTATTTTGAAACTATAAGCTACGATAGCACTTTTTAAATGCTGTCGTTGCTATAACTTGACGATGTTTTGAAATATTATAGATTTTAACACTGTTTGAGTAATATTTTTAAAGTGTTAAATTATTTAACTTTTGGAATTGATTATTTGTGAAATTTCAAGAGTTTTGAAAATATTTAAATTTGAATTTTAAGGAATTTAAAGTAAATTTGAATTTAAATAGGTTTACTTGGTTATGCGTTAAATGGAATGAAATGAGATAAATGGATTTTTGAAAGAAATTTTGAAATGTATTTTGTAATGATATTTGAAATAATAAATGTATGACATATTTTATTTTAAAATGATATTTAAATTTAATATTTGAATTAAAGAATGGTAATGAATTTATAATGGAATTGAAAAGGAAATAATTTTTAAAATTGTTTTGAATGACATAATCTTTATTTTGATAAAGAATGTGAATTTGGAATGATATTTGATTTTGATCTATTTGATAAATGAATATTTGAAGTTTATATTAGCATGAAAGGATATTTGGTTACACGTAATTTGAGTTTATTTATGTAATATTAGATTTATGAAATGAATATTTCAAAAGTAAGTAATAATGAAGTTAAATTTGAGATATATGAAATTATAAAATTTAGTTTTGAAATGTGGGATATTAAAGCTTTGAAATATAATCAAATCTATATTTGAAATTTATAAGATTTGAAATGGTTTGTTGGGAAACTGAATTGAATTGAAACTGATGGTTTAAATTGAATTAAATTGTAAATTTGAAAATTTGGGTTTAATTGAATAGATTTGCAAAATGTAAAGATTAAAGGAAGGTACCATGATTTCAAGTGTATGATTTCGAAATGTTATGATTTTCAAAGTGTAATGATTTCAAGCATTTTGGTTTTGAAAGAGTTATAACTTTGAAAGTATTATGATTTTTGAAAGGTAAATATACGTTTGAAATGGAAATGATAAACTATTTTGATTTGAATACAGTTTTGAAATAAAAATAGTTTTGGTTTTGAAGTATAAACTATTTTGAAAGGAATATAGTTTTGAAACAAAATGATTTGATTTCGAAGTATAAACTATTTTGAAATGACCACGGAGTTATAATAACGATTGGTTGTTAAAGGGACCGGGATCGGAAGTTGTCATACTCTCTGCCAACTCCGAAAACCACTTTAACAATTGTGTACGCGGTGGAGATTCCAGAATGAAGTAGGATGGTGGCGATGATCCTATTGAGGTATAAACATGGACCCGACTCCCATGAGTTGGCATAAGGTGGCTAAAACAGGAGCGATCTCGGGCCAAAAGGGGTAACTCCTCTGGTCGGACACACTTCTTCAATACTATACTCTTACTTGTGGTTGATTTGATTGCATCCTCCGATTTTGATTAGGAGTGTGTTCCGAGATGGGCGTAGTGGCTACTACGTTACCGCCAACCCGTGTGCATAATTAGTATATCTACCCTGGCATTGCCTTGTGTGTCGTGTCACCTACCATGGCGAGCCTTACTACGAGTTTGATTTGTGTCATACCTATGGAGTATCTTCTCATAGTCTTCCGATCAGGAGATATGCAGGTACTTTATAGACTACTGGCATTATTACGTGTTAAGGGCTATATGGGTAACCCCTTAACGCTATTTTAAAGTAAGTTTATCTTACTATAGACATTATTATAATAGCGCAACATTACTGCAGGGTAAAGAGTTTAACGGATCCTTAAAGGATGTGCGATCCCAAGCATCCTTTAAGTTACTGATGCATTTTGTTACTGTTCACTTAAGTTTATTTACAATTCATAAGTATTTATGTTCCGACTTGAGTGTTTTTTTGTTTTTCTTTATACTTGGGTCACACTGAGTGATTCAGCATTCAAGACTCACCTTTGGAGTTGGAGCTTTACTTGAATATCCAGCCATCTATTTTGCTTTCAGTATCCAATGATTCCAGTGATGTATTCTAATTTGCACCTTACGTATCTCATTACTCTTCTGTTGTATTTTGTTTAACTCTGATGTATCTGATATATATAGTAGCTTCATGAACAACTATCTCTTTTACTTTCACTGCGTTATTATATACTCTGTATCTGTGATCTGTGATTATTTATTTACTGTATATTTTGAGATTTGACAAATTTTATTTACAACGCGGTATTTTGAGAAATTCAAGTCCGACATGAACGGATGCGAATGGTTGAAAATATGTGTCGTTACACATTGGAGGTGTAATAACAAAATAGGAATGAATATATATATGTATGTATGTATGTATGTATGTATATGTAAACACACACACCTGAATTTGGATAGATTGTGATAGGGCACTTGAATTTAAACTAAAAGCAACCCATTTAATTTGGATAGATTATGATATCCTAATTGATTGGAGTTAATTCTGTGAGTCACAAAATAGAGCCATGGCACGTATGTTAAAACTATTTTTGATGAACTTTGTGGGAAAATTTGTATGGTGTGAGTGACATTGTTGTGTTGATTGATATGTCACATGTTTCTTCCTAACGTCGCACTCATATGTTATTATTGTGCACTTTTTTACTCACAACTTGATTTCTAGCCTAACCTGGGGTACACTGTATGTTTAACAACCTAAGATTAGTCAAAGGTTGTTTTACATGTCAATATTACGTCTGTATGTGCTCTGTAGGCTACGATATAATAATATAGTCAATAATGTTGGCGAATACTTATTATGTTTGCATTTAGATTCCATTGTTTAGTCGGTTGATGTATTTGTGTTGTATGTTGTATATATATGGGATGACGTATTAAACATTTGGATATATGATTAAATTTATCATTTTTTTTCACTCTGATTCTATTAGCTAGGAAATTTTTTATTTTTGTTTGTAATACTGTATTTTTCAATTCTACAAGTTTTGTATATTGCATTGTGTTGAGATGAAATACATATTAGTTTAGACGTATTCAGGTATTGAAAAGTATCTATGTTGATCCAAAGTAGTGTATACGAGAGATCGCTCCTTCTATGCCCATTGATACAGGTTATTGTACCGTAAATTCACTTTGATATTTCAGTTACTAGAGTCAAGGAGCCATAAGATTGGTGAGCTTAGGTTAGAGTAATACAGAGATTGAGATATACTTTGGTCTTAAAGGAGTAAGACTCGTGATATTTTTACCTTTTTTCTAAGTCACACTCACATGTGGGTTGCGAGTTGTGAATGATTGAAAGGGTATATCATTGGGTGGTATATTCATATACGTGTGTATACACACACATATTTATATTGAAGATTTATTAAGTAAAAGTCATTTATTCTTTAAATGAAAAATAAAATAATATTCACATCCATAATGTGAATACTTGTGTGCTATTGTGATATATGTTAAAATGACTTTTATTTTGATGCAATAAATGCTTGCTTGATGATTGGTATGGTTATGTTGGTTATTTGATTGATAATTTTGTATACGATTTTACAAAACTAAATTGAAATTATAAAAAGAAAGCTTTTGGTTTTTATAAATAGTTTTGAAATTTATCCATAAAAATATTTTAAAAAGAAATATGAATTTGGAAATAGGCGTAAAGGGAAAATTATAATTTTTGGAGATAATAAGTATTCGAAGAAATAAATACTTACTCTGAATAAGTGGATGTATATACGAGAATTTAAAGATATCTTCGAGAACAAAATTGATAAAATTCGTTTATAAAGGAAAATAATATGTAATCTATTTTCAAGTAAGATGACCTAGAAATTTATTCTTTCAATATCTATTTAGTGCAATAAGAATTCTCCTCGATACAAGTAGCATATATATTGATATGGATTCCTCAACATTAAAATGAGGTACTGTGACATAACGATATTTTGGAAAATATATGCAAATGATATTTTGATTGGGGAAGGGAGTATTTTGATTTAAGAAAGAAAATTTATAAATTTTTGGAAGTAAGTCTTATATATGGAGGTGATCCCTTATTTTATAAAGGTGGATTTTATAATGAAGATAACTATTTTAACCGAGAAGTCAAAATGATTTAGTATCTATATGGAATTTTGGGCAAATATTAAATGTTTTCTTCATATCTTAGAAAATTATTACTTGGTTGTGTTTGATATGTGTAAGCACAAATATTAATTTTGTTTGCCTGGTTGCTTAGTTACATATGTATATTGCATAATATAATAATGCGATGTTAATAAACGGCTTGCACGTGTGAAAATGCATTGATATAGACTTATATAAGTTCCCTTCATCCCTTTATATGTTCTACTATGTACACCCCATCACTCTCTATAATCCATATTAATAAAAAAAAAGTGAGAGAAAGTTAATCTACAGTATGAAAATTCAAGTCAGTCGCTTTTGTAAAATTGAGTGAATGAATACAGTGCTAGTTCCGATGAGTGAAACTTATGATACATATAAACTTGTGAAACAATAGTTAAAATATTTTGTGAAAGAGAGCTATCGTATAAATCGAGAAAATTTATACAACAGAATGAAACTAAAATGGCAATTTTTTTAGTGCATTGACATAATCGAGTAGCTTTATAATTTGACACGGGTTTTTCTATCGATTAGACTGGTAAGACTTTATGGTTGGGGACTACATTAAAGCTTGGCACTTTTCTAATGGTCCTCAAAATGATTCAAAGCTTCGAAACTTGATTTAACGCTTCAAATATTAAGTTGATATTGATTTGGAGGGAGAGAAGAGTATAGTAGTATTTCAATTGAGTTTTGGAAACTGTAGGTCTTATGGGTGTTTTGAGGTGCATAATAGAAACTATAATGATTGAGTATCTAGGAGTGTTCTTGATTTAATTGTGAATTTTGTCAAATGTATAGTTTCTTTGGATAGACATATTGGTTATTACTTATTAGTTATGATGCATATGTAAAAGCATCATTAATTCCCCCAAAATATATCATCTTTTGAACCTTCTTAGTAAAGGTTCACTTAGCAATGTAAAGTACGCCTGATGTTAATGTACACAAATTTCTTCCAATGAAATATGTATTAAAAACTAATTTTTACATGCTAGCATATTTAATGAATAAAGAAACTTATTATTGCGTATTTTGAAAATAAAGCACTTTTTGAAAATTATAATCATGAAAAATAACACGTGATTGGAAAATATGGTTTTAGGGAAAGAAAGCGATTTAAATGATTTTGAAAATTAGAGTGCTACTTATTTTTGAAACTGTGGATGTGGTTTAACAAAAGAATATTTTATATAGTATAAATAATAATAAAGGTCCAAAGACTATTTTGAATATTAAATTAAATACGACCTTCAATAATCAACTAAACGAATTTGAAAGTCTCTAACTTTTTAAATATTGATATAAGGATATACATATGAAATTTAAAATTTAGAAAGTGGTTTAAATAAAGGCATTTGTCTTTTAGATATTGAGTGGAAAAAATAATATAATTTGTTTTGAATTCTCGAAAATAAAATAGAAAATAAAATAAATGTACTTTTAAAACTTATTATCAAACTTACGATATTTATAAGATTTATAAAGATGAAAATTAGAAATGAACAATTTATGCTTGAAACTTGAAGTGGTTATAAAAATGAATTTTGGTTATTTTATGATTTAACAATTTATAAAACTAGAGGGAAAAAAAGATTGTTTGAATCAAAAAAAACTTGAAATTTTCCGTTGAAATTGTTTTACCATTACTGACATAACTTTTGATCCTAGGGTCTGATTTTGATGAATTATTTTTCATTTGAAAAATATTTTAAAATGGAACTACTTTCATGTTCGTCGCTTTTCAAAAAATTTTAATTTTTTAGCGTTAAATTTTATTTGAAGTAGAAAATATCTTGCTTGGGGTTCGTACTTTTCGAATTTTAGTGCCTTATTGTGTTGACCATAACTCTGGAAACTCTTATCTGTTTTTGCTTTCGTTAGAAAGCTATAGTCATAGGGAATATTTTTGTTAGGTGCTATATAAATTTTGTTGTTTACTAATACTAAATCCTATTTTATAATAAATCAAAATCTTGTCTTGAGTTTGAAATTCCCAAACCAATGTGTTGAATTGTTTTGGTTATAACTTTCGAACACCATAGCCGCTTTCGATGATCTTTTAATTCTCAAAAAGCTAAGATTATAAGTAACAACTTTAGGTTTGGAAGATAAGAATTTTTTTGTGGTTTTCTAGATGAAAGCATAGTTTTAAAGAGGTAGGCTTGCATGCCATAATCGATTTCAGAATTAATAACGTTATGAAAACAGCCAAAACTGTTGATGAACTTTGTATTTTCATGATTTGAAAAATGTTTTGGAAGGTTTATAAATTATGCTACAACTATACCTTTGAAAGCATCAAATAATTTTGTGTTTTTGACATTAAAAACTTTGTTGGAAAGTAGCTTAAACAAGAATGCTATATTCCATTTATGGTACTTGAATGAAATGTTCATTAAATCCTTGTATACGAGAATTTTGCTTTTTATTTGAGTTGAGAATATGTTCATGAAGGCTACTTGGATTGAATAGTGGCAGTTACTTGTTTTTATTCACATAAAAATGTTATCACGGCTTTTGACCAGATAGTATATGGACGAACTCGACGAGTCAAACTTCAAAATTATCAAGGCAAAAGCTTAAAAAGATGGCTGCGAAGCCCAAGACTCAAGTACAACCAAGATCATAGAATAAATACAAGTCCGTTCCAAAAAGCGAGTGAGCGCATCCAATAAAGTGCTAGATCAGTACCGATCAAACACCTTGGATCGGTGCCGATCAAAAACCTTGGATCGGCGTCGATCCATGATGACCACCCAAATGACCCTAAATTCTCTACACTACCAAGTCATGCTACCTACAACCAATTTTTAGCCTCCTATGGCCGTTCTACTGCACCAATGACCAATCTCCTTCAACTCCAGAAATCAACAACTCTATTCTTCTATAGATCCATCATTAGGACTTAGAAACAAGCTAATACTGATGCAAACAAATTTGGAATCATGAAGCTAACTATGGGTCAAGCTGGGTAAAGCATTCAAAACAACCCACAAGGTCATTTTATGGGTCGATACCGATCCGAGACCATGAATCGGTACTAATCCACGAATAGTGATGAGATGGCCACCATTTTCTCTAGAGAATTAGTCTTAGGCGTGGAATAAGGTGGAGATCTTCGGCAGAGTTTAGGCGTCCTACAACTATAAATAGGAGGGCAGAGCTCATTGTGAAAGATCTTTTTTCACTCTCTTGCTATCTTACTTTGATCTCTTTTAATAACTCACGGATTTATACCGATCCTTAAGAACTATACGTGTAAAAGAAGCATTATAAAAAGGAAGCTTGAAATGGACATAGGCCAGGGTATGCCGAACCAATATCAATCCTGTGTGTTTTATTTCTTACTCGTTTTTCGTTTATTGTTTTTCACTTTTTATTCTCTACTCAATATATGTGTTATTTATACCATTTTTAGTTCAAATGTTTTGGTGCTTTCACTGAGAAACACTTGAAGAGATTTAGAAACATTTAAGATGATAAAATAATCTACTAAGAATACTATTACCGAAGTAAACCAACAAGGGTGCAACCAAGAGGCATCCTTAGTAGCCAACCACCCATCCATCTACATAACCTAAGATGAGATGGAAAACACGATGAATACAATGCAAGAAAAGATGATGGTCAATTAAGAAGAGATGGTAGAAAATTTCTTTAGGAGGACAGATGGGAATGACTAGAGCTGCTGCAACCAAAATCGGAGATCGAAAGTTGGAGCAAACATACCCAAAAGCCGAGCAGAATGGATTGGAGCAACCCTACCCGGTCATATGGATTGGTATCGATCCACAAGAAGGATCAGTACTAATCCATAAGGACTAGAGGGCATGGGTCGTGTTGGCTTACGAAGAAATGATGTGTGTCCTGAAAATGATGCTAGGCATTTGAACGTATATCACAATATAGAAGCACGGCTGGAGGAGTACATGAAAATTACCCCGTGGAGTCGGGGGGGCATGCTAGGAATGTGAACCCGAAAGTTTCTTTAGACGATAATGACATACTTGCGAGTTAGGGAGATGAACAATGAGGAGTGACTGTTTGACCGAAGCCTGAAGGATGTGAACAGCTGTCCATTCACTTTGAACAATCGGTATGTTAGGAATCCAACTGATTTCAAGTTGCCTACGTTGGAGACGTATGATGAAAAGACTGATCCAATTGTTCATCTGATGAGTTGCATCCGGCACATAGAAGTGCTAGGTGCATCTGAAGAGGTCATAGGATAGTGTTTCCCTTTATGTCTGATAGATTTTGCAGCGTTATGGTTTAGATAGCTAGAGAATGGTTCCATTAGCACATAGCCAAGTTAGTGAATAGATTCGTAAAAAAATGTCAAGTCCATATTTCATGACCTAAAAATGTAATGATACTGGCGATGTGAAGCACAGGGCCGAAGAGTCCCTTAGGAGTTTCATGATGAGATTTAATGCAGCCGATACCTGGTTGATAAGCCAGAGCCATCAATAGTTTTGATGGCGGTGGTTTTAGGAATAACCGGTAAGATGAATTTTAAGGTTGCCTTGACGATGACGCTGAGGCTGATAAGGAAGAAATCAATGCTGTGGATGGCGGAAGATTGCTCGGAGAAAGATCCAACAAAGGCAAAGGGAAACGAAAGATGGATGATGGCTATGAAGGATCAAAGCGGCAAAGAAGGGAACTAAAATCCTTTTCTTACATGGATCTGAATGAAATCCTAGAGCGGATTTACCTCGATACCAGAGAACAAATAATCTTTCAGAAGCCAACAAGGCGAGAGCCAATGGACAGTGAATGGATGTAAAAAAATATTCTCCATTCAATGAGATGGATGGGAACAGTACTAATGACTGCAGACACCTGCGAGATCCGATCAAGGATAAGGTCAGAAATAACCAACTGCAGTAATATGTGAGAAACTGAGATTTGGTGGTGGAACAAGAGTAGCCATCATCCGTAGAAAATGGATATGGCTTTGGTACGAGGTCAAGGATAACCATTACATGATCGAGATAGCCAGTAGTGGAATTCGATTCCCGCACTTTGCTTTTTCGTTTCTTTTCTTGCTTTTTTCTTTTGCTATAAAGCAATAAAGACAAAAATAACCTCAAGCCACTTACACATGTATGAGATGCCAAATGGTCCCTAGGCACGCTCTAAGTCGAATTCCTGAGATGACTACTTAGGACGGTAATAACCTCGGACCGCTTACACATGTATGAGATAAAGATTGCTCTCTGGGCATGCTCTGAGTTGGATGCTTGAGATGAATGCTTAAGATTTCTGCTTGTTTTCTTTGATTCGATTTGAATTTTTGAATTTTTGAAAAACCACATTAAATGTGATTACTAAAATTGATTGCTTTACATCCCATCCGGAGAGACGATACTGGAGTGTAAGATGTAATTCCCCTTGCCGAAAAATGGGCGGAAAGATTTGTATGATATTGATCGCTTTAAATCCGAACTAGATAGCAGTAATCGGAGTGCAATAAGTAACTTAACTCGTTATAGCATGAGTGGATGGGATTGCTTGTCATTGAGTCCCCTTATTGGAGAGCGAACAGATTAGGATCAACAAGGTTCTAGAGAGACCATGGATTTGATTATCGGCCCCAAACGGCCATGCATTTAATTAGCGACCTTGAACGGCCACAAATTCTGTTAATATCCGGAGAGATCGTGGAATTAACTGTCTGCCCTAGACGGCCAAAAGTCCGTTAATGATCAAGAGAGATCAAGATTTCAACATATGACTGCTAACTCCTGGATAAACATGTAATCGATCTTTGATTTACAGATGAATCCAAAGCAAAAAGATGATTCACAACAGCCCGATCGGCAGATAACCAAGAAATTCAACTACTGATGTTCCATCGACTTCAACATTTGTTCTTAAGCAATGCACACCTTCCATTCGCAAGGTGTGCTTTGGAGGGTAAGTGTTATCTTGCCTTTAGACCAGCCTGTATACGGACGAACTCGACGTGTCAAATTTCTAATTTACCATGGCAAGAAGCTCAGAAAGATGGTTGTGAATCCTAAAACTCAACTACAACCAAGATCATTAAACAAATACAAGTCAAATCCAAAAAAAGAAAGCAAAATCCAATAAAGTGCTAGATCGTTACCGATCCAGCACCTTGGATTGGTACCAATCCAAACCCGAATGACTCTAAACTCTCTACACTCCCAAACAATGATGCCTATAACCCATTTTTGGACATCTATGATTGTTCGCATGCACCAATTATCGATCCCCTTAAACTTCAGAAATCAACAACTCCATTCTTCTACAAATCCATCATTTAGACTTAGAAATAAGCTAACAATGAATCAAACAAGTTTGGAATCATGAAGCTACCACGAATCGAGCCGGGACAAAGGATTCAAAATAATCCATATGATCATTTAACAGGTCGGTACCGATCCCAGTCCATAGATCGGTACCGATCCACTAGTAGTGATGAGGTGGCTATCATTTTCTCTAGGGAACTAGTCTTAGGCATGGAGAATGAGGTAGAGATCTTCGGGTGAGATTATGGGCTTCCTACTGTTACAAATAGGAGGGCATGGCTCATTTTTGAGGATCTTTTTTTACTCTCTGGCTCTCATACTATAATCTCTTATGATCACTCATAGATTTATATCGACCCTTTATGGATTTATACTGATCCCTAAGAACTGTACTTGTAAAAGAAATAGTATAATAAAAGGAAGCTTGAAGTGGACGTATGCAGGAGTACCCTGAACCACTATAAATCTTATGTATTCTATTTCTTACTCATTTTTCATTTATTTCCTTCATTTTTTATTCTCTACTATATCTATTAGGTGTTTGTAGCCTTTTTGATTCAAATGAAAACTAAATAAATTTCTTTAAAATGCTAAAATGAGGTATGTATTTACTAAAAGTGTTACAGATACTATGGATCGTATGCAGTATGGAAAAAATTTTGGTACATAAATGGTTTCTGAGAATGTTTTGGTCGGTGTATATCTATTATATCATGATATTTTTTATTGGAAGGCTATACATATAAGGAGGACTCTGAGCATGTTTTGTTCGATGTATATCTATTATATCATGATATTTTTTATTGGAAGGCTCTACATATAAGGAGGACACTGCCAAAATATTCTATGAAATTCAACATTTACAAAATTTTCAAAACCTTTATACATTTTAAAATTAAAGAAATTTTCAAAAGAAATATTGAAAGCTATACATATATCGATCGATGTGTCTGTAATGTTGTGTGATATATTTGAATGAATTATAATTAATTGAAAGTTTTGATGAAAGCATTGAAAGGTAAAGATGTTTGTTTATTTTGTATTGCTTGTGCATGTGCTTGTCAATGGTTGTACCCCGATATTTCAGTGGAAAAATAATTAAAAAGGAATTAAAATAGAAGAAGTTATTATTAAAAGAAAATTTAAAGGAAACATGTAAATTAAAGTCCACCTCACGTTTTCTGCACTAATTAATTAATGTAAATATAATTAATAAACTTAGACAACTATGAAAAATGGACATTGTGCAAATATTGGAATTTGGCTATGAAACTTATATCATTGTGTTCATGGTAATTTTCTGATTAATTTTCATATATAATGTTTTCCAAATGGAGTTCAAAAGAATAAGTTATGATCGTTTGAAGATTTGGCATTAGAAACAATCACACATATGAAATTGGTAACTTACGTTAATTATAATTGATTGATTGATTGATTGCTGATGTGTGTTAAATTACACATGTACATAGTCAACAATGAGTCTGTGTAATTTGTTAAAAAGGGAAACATATTATATACACAAAGTTTGGAATTATTTCAATAGCTTACGCGTTTATATGCATATTTAAACATTTGAATTTGATTAATGAAATTAATTGAAAACAAGAGTATTGTATTAATATATATAAATACACATACATATGTATAAGGAGAGAAATGGTAAAAAGATTTATTGACAATAAATGCACTTTATTAGTAGTTATTGTACGTGACAATCGTAACTAACCTGCGTTATAACATTTACTATGTATGTTCATTGGAAATTAACGTAAATTGTAAACATGTAAGATGAGGAAACTAAATTTTTTTATAAAATATATATTCTTGAAGTTTAAATCTTTAATGTTTATGAATAGAAGATTTAGAAAGGAGGATAAAAGGTTAACAAATAAATGTTGTAATGAACAAGAATCAATGGGGATGGTTAAAATTGGTAAGCAACTAATTAAAAAAATTAAACATGAATGAATAAAATTAACCAAGGGATTGATGAGTTTAAATTGTATATGTATATATACATATATCCTAATTAATTGTACACATTCAAAAGTGTAAATAAATGTGTAACATACCCAATTGATGAATTGATAAGGATTGAGAATAAATTGATTAGCTGAATTAATGACATAATTGACATTAATGAGAATGTATAATAAAGGAAAATATTATGGATGTAAATTTGGAAAATTAAGATGGATTGATTGCTGACAGATACAAATATTTAAAATAAAGATCTAATTAGATTTATAAATTGGGAAACAATTTGAAAAGTCAATTAAGAGGGAAAGTATAATCTCTCAAAAAGTGTAATATATACACACAAACAAGAAAAATGTAAATTTTTCAATGCAATCAACTAATGGGAATAATTAATAAACGTTGATTTATTTTCTGACTTGACGGTTTTCTGTTGGACTGAGTAACGTGGTTTTTGATTTCCTATTGTTCTATGGTCCAATGACGTGTATGAGCCATAGTGGATAACCATGAGGTGTTCGAATGAACATGATTTAACCAAAGAAAATCTAATGGATTATATACACTCACACTATCTATAAATAAACCATCTAACCTAAAACCTATTCTTTTATTCAGCCGTCGCCATAAGCCTATAGAAAAATTTGTTTGTATTCTTCTTCTTACTTTCTCCACTAAATAAATAATTCTCTTCCAAAACAAATTAAAAATACATATACAAGTTATTTGAAGAGTTCTAAAGAACTTAAAAAGGGGAAGATAAGAAGGAGAAAAGCTTTTCAATTTTTTCCAAGCTCAAGTGCCAGGTGAGTGGGAATTAATATGAAATATAAAAATAAAGTAGTTTAATTTTAGTTCTTTTTTGGCACGAGAATATGAATTAATTTCTTTTAATAATTAAGGTTTGAGGCAAATTATTGTAACTTCTTCTTCTACCACTTCTCAGTTCTAGTTCATGCTTGGCTTAAAATATGGAACATATAAATTGCTTATTCACGTTTTATGGCGTAAATGAGATTGGTTTAATTAAGTTGAATAAGAATTTTTATTCAATTTTTAATTCCGTAACTGGTTAGCTAGGCAAATTCAGAATATGTTCTTTGAATAAAATTGGAAATTTGGTTGATATGTTTACATAATTCTGAATATGGTTACGGAACAAAATTAGGAATTTTAATTGGTATATGTGTTTATTCCATATGCGGCCTTAAACGTAAAACGTGGAATTTTATGCAATTAAATGGTTTGTGGCCATTAGATAAATTTTTGTACAGATTAAATCTTTAAAAAGGAGAACATAAATTTGGGTGGAAAATGTAAATTAAATGGACCCTAAAGGCAAGTATAAATCTGTAATAAAATGGTAGAAAAAGTACAGACAAACCATACGGATTGAATGGACACGAAATTGAAACACCATTTCTATAAGAAAAAGGGGAACTATGAAATAACCAAATCGGATGTAATAATGGCCAAAAGCAAATTAATGGAAATAAACAACATGTAAACTATAAAGGTAAAATTAACTAATCTGGAAGCGATTTGATGGGTAGACCTTGTAAAGGTCTGGATAGGTGTTTCATGCAGTTAAGACCAAAATATATTTTTGGTTGTACGTATTAGGAGAGGGAAAGTAGGTTTGCAAGGTTGTTAGTTACCTTTCATAGGTTGCTAGTACGTAGGATAGATTTCATCCACAATCATAGGCATCTTCAGGAAGATCGACGCGGACGAAACAGGACAAGCGTGCTTCGATGTAGGCTCCTATAGGCAGATTGTTCGACATTTTGCACAGCCGACCTAGCTGTGGGTGCTCTTTTGCAGGACCGACACTGTGGATAAGGCCAAGTCCACGTTGGTGACCGAGGAGACAAAAGGATGGGAGTCCAGTTTGGTGGATCCTAAGCGCAACTTCAGGGTCCTGCAAGGTTGTTTTAGTTAGCGCCGGTCAGATGTAAGAGGCATTTAATCACAGTGCACGGGTGAAGAGCATGACTTTCACGCTGTAACACGTGGATAAACAGTCACAGTGCACAGGTGAAGAGCTTGACTTTCACGCTATAGCACGTGAATAGGTAAGGACAACGGGTTCGAAATGTTGATTGACGTTTATTATTACTACATCGTTAACTTCCCTAGAGTGACCTTGGACTTTGGCTTCTTAGAAAATGTATCTAAGAAGTATTCACTACATTATATTATTCATCCTCTGCGATATCTAGGGAAGACCTGGAATTAAACTATTTTATTATTTCCGCTTCTTTTTATTTCTCATTCACCAGACTTTATGTCTGACCCATTCCTATTTTTCCTATTTTCCCCAAATCATAGAAAGGCAGTTTCGCAACTAATAGGATTTAGTAAAAAGGAAAGTTTCACACCTAGGTTCAACAGTATTAGGGAAAGTAGCATAATCCTGGTTAGTAACCATATGTTGAATATTTTATCATTATTCCATTATGAGATTTCACAAACATTACTCTGACTTGCCTTTGTTATTTGCATGATACCAAACCAGCGATTCGTGCTTTAGTGGACTTAGATTTTCAGTTCATCGAAAATTTAAGCCTACTGGGTTGCGAGTTGTTGCATTTGGTATTAGAGCTTAGGTTAGCAGTTCCTAATAATTAGGAAGTATGACAGAATATATTTGCAAAAATAAATATACTTAAATCCAATTAATCCTAATTGTAGATTAATAAAATATGAAAAGTCCATGGAAAGAAAGAAAATTTGTACTTGAGTTCTAGTTGGGTCACAGTAGCCCAAGGATGTTCAGCCCCTATTTTTATTTCCGATGGAATATGTATAGTAGGTCCATTTGTTGAAAAATAATTAGAATCCATATGTTATGCAAGAAGGAAATTTCCTTAGAGAAAGAGGGTTTAGCTGGGGGGGAAAAAGTATTTCCAAGGTTGGGAATAGGACATTCCTAAGGAAGTAAGTAAAGGTACACTTTAATTTTAACCGAATAAAGAGGAAACTTTTTGAGATTAAAAAGTTGAAATATATTTGAGAAAGTAAATGATGGGTTTTGGAAAAGTGGGATGGTTTTTGTATGATAAAGATGTTTATTTGAAAAAAAATTCATTTTATAAGATTATACAACATAAGTAGCTTGCTAGTTTCTTTATAAAACAAAAAGAATTTAAATTTAAGTTAATTGGAAGCTAGAAATTTTAGTAAAGGAAATTTTGTAAAAATCTATTCTTATGAAAGGGATAAAAACTGCAATATAGCTTGGAAATATTTTTACATGAAAATCATTTTTATGGGTGGACAAAATAAATCGTAGAAATTAGGAATAGAGTACATGTTTTAAAAAGGGAGATGTAGAACTTGAAATTTAGTTAAGTAACTGCATTAGTATTGTAGATAGGTAGGGATTTGATATACTTTAATTTATTGGAATGAAAGAAGTAATGATATAATTTTTCATGAATCAACCAAGCTATAAAAAATATGTTTTGTTGAAGTTATAAGGAATATGCAAGAAAAAAATCCTTGTAATTTCACACAAACATAAATCCTGCTTTAAAGGATTCATAAAAGATTTTTAACGGTTTATGTAGTAATTTCAATATATTAAAGTATAAAATCTTTAAGTATAATTAAAAGTGTAGTAATTGGAATAAATGTTAGTAAGTGTAGTAGGAAAAATTCAAGGAACTCTTGAGAGATTCGTTGTTCTTATCTACTCTACTTTTTGTAATATGAAACTTATGAAAGAATGTTTTGAAAATAAATAAGGTATGTCTTTGGAATAAATAGTTTGGTGAAAATAATTACGTTTTTGAAAAAGAAAAACTTAATGAAAATGTTGAATCGAAGATCCCAATTTTTAGAAATTTATAAAGTTCTTTAAAAGGAAAAATAGGTTAAGTTCTAAACTTAGAATTATTACTATCCCCATCTAGGTTTAGGGGATAATTTACATTCAAACATTAAAAGAGTGTAAGGTAAAGCCATCAAGTATTTATCAATTTAATAATAAGTTTTAGGTAATACTTTTAAAGTAAATAATTTTGGGATTTTAGAAATTTTTGAAGCTTTAATTTTTGAAAGGAAAATTAATTTCACATCAAGTTTTAAAATATAGAGTAGATAGGAAACAGAGCCTAAGGTTAAGGATTCCCTAGGATTAAGACATGTATTGGGAGAACATACTTGGGAAAAATGTTTTTGCAAGGAGTCTTTCAAAAAGTTTTCAAAATCGAGTTTTGAAAGTATAAATTTATATATACGTGTATATATATTTATATAAATAAAAGTTTGTTAAGAGTAGTTTTTAAAGGTTTTATCTACATATGTCAAAATTCCTTTTATTTGTGCCCACCCTATCTTCCTATCTATAGGAAAGGGAATATAAACTAGTTTTAGTAGATAGGATGGACCTTCCTTAGTTATTCTTGTAGAAATGCTAATGGTTGTTTCTTATAAAAGCTAGCAGTAGCAAAGGAATTATGGGCATGAAAGTAAATCAAGAAGATTAGCCCAATGCGACCTTTAGGAGATGGATAAGCTGGAAATAAATATGAGGAAAAGGCTTTGTGACCATAAAGAAATTTGTGCATTTTTAGTATTGATGCATAAAAGTGGGCTTAAGCTATTAGGTTTCCTATTATCTACGCCGATTTAAATGGTAAATAAGTGAAAGTGTTTTCTCAAACTAAAAATAGTGGAAATCTTATATTTAAAAGAGAAAGAAAAATGATATGAAATTTATCAAATAAATTTTATAGAAATTGTGTAAAAAGAAATTGTTATAGGTTATTTTCGATAACCATCATAGAAGTTTTTAAGAACATAGTTATATTCACCTTCAATGTGTATTTTGTAATTAGTAGAAGCAATGGGTGTCTGATATTTTAGTTTAATAAAATAATCAGACAGACTACTTAAATTTCTTTAAAAAGAATTTTACAAAAACAAAAGGAAAGCTAGCTTTTTCAATAAATGTTTAGCATTTTATTTCACACATTGTTGCACTTATCTCTAACGTGTATTTACTTTTAAAAATGGAAATTTTATATAAAAAAGAGAATTTGAAAAGTCTATAAAGCATTACTTCTGAGATTTTCTTTGAAATAAATAATATTTGGAAATATATAGGTAAATGCTAATAAATTGAAATTTTAAAAGAGAATTTAGCAGTTTTTAAACTTTCTAGCTTTGTGAAATTTGAAAATAGGAAGATTTTAAAATCTTAGGCGACTTGCTACTTGTATGGAAATGGTAAAAACTAGAAGTTGAACTAAACCGTAAAAGAAAAGAAAAGGCAGACTTTATAGTTTTAATAACTAATTCGCTTTGAGAAATTTATGATCTTTGATGAAAAGACGAAGTAAAAATGTTTTGATATTCACTTAGAAAGGGAAGAAATAAATTTGGAGTTAGATAAATAGGATCAAGTAGCCCGCTAGGATAAGGTTGCCCGTAGAGTTTGAAAAATAAATGGAAGTGTATGAGAAAGTTATGGTGGAAGGTTGGTGTTCCATTTCTGATGTTTCAGTACATATTTTGTTTGATTTAGGAGCATCTCATTCCTTTATCTCTAGTTCTCTTGTTAAGGGACTTCATTTAGATGTTTCCATCATTTCTGATCCGGTAGTAGTCTCAAACCCAGTTGGAGGATCGGCTTACTTGTCGATGCTTTTTCGAGGTTTAAATTTTTTTATTCTTGGATTAGAGTTTGACTGTGAGGTATTCTTTCTTGGTTTCTCCGATTTTGGTATGGACTGGTTGTTGATGTATGGGGTGATCTTAGATTGTGACAGGAGGCTTGTTAGGTACGTGTAGTGGGTGTACCTTGGATTTTTCATGTGATCCGCGAGGGTCTGTTATGCTTAGCTACCTTTATTCTTTGGACGTATCGCCCGGTGATCTTAGTTCTGTTCCAGTTCTTTCTTTGTACCATATGTTTTTTAGGTCACTGGCCTTCCTCAATAGAGGGAGGTTTATTTCAGGATATATCTTGTCGATAATGCTCGACCAGTTACTCTACCGGTTCGGGATATGGCCCCGAAGGAGAGGATTAGGATTACATATCCACATCTTTTGTTGGTAAGTTTTCTTTAGAACATCCTATCTTTGATTGTTTCCTAATTAGGATCCTTCGACAGATCTTTTAGGTGACACTTTGTGTTGGTAGGGATGTTTGTAAACATGCCATTAGGGCATATTTTGTTTGATGGTTGCTTGTAGCTGCAAGTGGATGCCAATGTTTGCAAATGGATGGATTGCATGCACTAGATAGATATTTATTAGTGTAATCGGCCAACTAGATACACACACCTGCATATGCGTGCCTATTATCTATTGCATTTGCTCATGGTTGTATATATATGTGTGTGTATAAATGTATGTTGCATATGTGTAACGACCTGCCTTTTTGGACGCTTTAAGCAGACATGCACTTCAAACTCAAACCGTTCAAAAGGGCAGATTGTTATGGGGTAAATAAGAAAAAGAGAAAGAAAGAGAAAAACAAAACAAAACATAATCTCGGAGCGAAATGACAAATATAATAATCAAATAACAGTTCATGAAGCTATTTACAAAACATAGATTATACTTATACAACACAGAATCACAGCTAACATATCAGAGATAAATAAATGACAATGCAACGGAACAGTATGATGTAGTGGAATAATATAGTAAATAATAATACAATCTTCATCTTCGTCCTCCAGAAACAAGTCTTCAAATCCTAAAGTGCTCCAGTTGACCCAAGCGAATTGAAAAGACAAAACACTCGAGTCAGAACTAAAAGATCTTATGTAAGTTAAATCAACATTAAATATGTGTGTGACGGCATCAGAGATGTTTACGGGGTTTGACATCCCCTATCCAGTGTCTAACGTGAGTGCAGTAACTCAAGAGATGTTCAATATTCACATCTCCTAAGGATCCGTTAAACTATCTACTATGTAGTACAATACACAATTATGATATGTCTACAGTAAGATAAACTATTAAAATAGCGTTAAGGCATTACCTATATCCTCCTTAACACATTTTATAGTGCCATAGTCTATATAGTACCGTAATACCTCCTGATCGGGCGGCTACCAAAGGGCACTCCATAGGTACGACACAAAACAAACTCGTAGAAGGCATGCTGGGGCATGTGAACATGGCACAACTAGGCAATGCAGGGTAGATATACCAATTACACTTCTGGACTGGTGGTAATGCATAGCCGCAATTACCGCCAACCTCGGAACACACTCCCAAATCAGAATCAAGTGTGGCCACCAAATAAATCACAAATTTAGAATATAGTATCGAAGGAATGTGCCAGATCAGAGGAATGATCTCAATTGGCCCGTCGATTGCTCCTGTTTTAGTCACATCTAAGATGATTCATGGAAGTCAGGGCCACGTCATACCGCATACAGAAATCGTCGCCACCATCCTACTTCATTCTGGAATCTCCACCGCGTACACAATTGTTAAAGTGGTTTTCGGTACTGGCAGAGAGTATGAAAATATCTGATCCCAGTCGCTTTAACAACAAATCGCTTATTACACACCAGATGGTTCTTTTACATTTCAAAAGTCAATTCACAATTTATATCAAAATATCATATTCTCGAAACCATAATACTTGCGAAATCATATTCACTTTGAAATCATATTCACCCTTTTAAATCATCCCATTTCCAAAATCATAATTTCTTCACAAATCATATTTCCAAAATAGGTTAAATACTTACTTCAAAATCATCATATTAAATCAATTATGTTATTTAAATCCCAACTTAGGTTATAATGTCGTTTAACCATATTTACTTTATATCGAGGATTTGAATATAAACACAAAATCTTTACTTAGTTTGAAATTTAGAAAAATAGTTTAGATAGTTATAAATAGTTTAAATAAAATTTTAATAGTCAAAATACTCTAGAATAGTTAATATGGATTTAACACAGATTAAATATAATTAAAATAAATTAAATAGATTTAAAATAGATTAATTAGATTTAATATAAGTTAAAATAGGTTAAATGGTTTAAAATAAATTAAATGGTTCAAAATAGGTTAAATTGAGTTAATATAGTTAATATAGGTTAAATAGTTTAATAATTTGAAAGTCCTAAAATTTAGAGTCTTAAAAATAATATATTTTAAAATAGTTTATATTTGGAAACATGAATTTGGAATTTATATAAATTTAACTATTATTTTATTTCTGCATATCTAGACTATATCACATTTCCAAATCCCTAGATCCATTTTCACAATTCAACACACAATAAAATTATTAAATTTTATATTACTTCCAAACCGTGTATGAAATATCAATTTCAAATCACTCACATTCCATTATATTTCAAAGTTATGTTTCAAACAGTCTATTACTCAATTTCGTTTAATTCCATTTATACTCCGAAATTCAACTTAAAATTTTAAAAATCTAATTTCTTTAAAACAATGCCTTTAACCAATTCAAATTTCAACATAATTTGATTTTCAATAATAATTCAAATATAAAACAAGTTTATTTCAAAATATCATTCAACTAAATTCAAAATTTTAAGAATTTAAAATCATTAAATTTAACCAATCAGGTGTCCATATATTATTCTCTACCTTAGGGTCAAGTGATACGGATATTTATCATTTCAATCCACAATTTAAAATTTTACCGATATATATCATTTCAAACCGCAATCCCGCATAAAATAATAAATCCATAAAATTGCTCAAGTCTATCATTTCAGCGCATATCAAATTTTCCCTAATCTATAGATCATTCGGGTATGTATCATTTCAACCCATAGGGAACTTGTTATACGAATATAAAATACAACACCCATTAATACAGACAATCAACATTCATCACAATCGTCATCCAAATCAATCAATAAACATCAATAGATAACAAGTTATCATTTATAGGAAATTAACTGGCAATTTAAATTCAGTAATACATTAAATGACAATTTAATTCAAAATAAATTCAAATTAACTAGAATAATGATTTAACCATACAAAATAGCTATAAATAAATTTCTAATCACATCATAAATCAATTTAACTAAAATAAGAAATTTTAGAAGTTTGTGAGTGGGTTAAAACATTCGCCTTTGGATTTAAATTCTGATTTAAGCCCAAAATTCAAATAGTTCAAGAATATGTCTAAACCCACATCAAAATGTCCGTAATTTCAATACGATCCTTACGCGAGAAACCGCGTGTGAATTGGACCTCGTATGCAAAAGTTATGCAAGTTAGAACAATTGAATTTCAAATTTAAATTAAAACGAAATACCAGAAGGCAAAGCACAACACCAGTATGATTCCTCCACATCACCCCTTATGCGTTCAACTCCATCTTTTACACCACATCGCCCTCGACCAAATCCCTATCCAGCCGCTACCAATTGCCGTGCGTATGCACCACTTCGACGCGATCAGGCGGCACCACCGTTTCAGGCAGCTCGAGTCGCACCTATGCCTGGTTCGGCGTGCATTCCGCCCGACCAGTAATCCCCCCACCATGACGAATGCATCCTCCTTCAAGCCAAAATATGGCGAACCCCAAGGCGAACGAATGGCATGGATCGAAGCCTCTCGATGTCCTCTACAGTGCAGCACTCTCCGACCGGCCTATCGACAAAGATCCTCCATCGAATAGAATATCTAGCAATAGACGACTGAAAATAAATAGCCAATTTCTGATCAAATGGTGGCTCGAATCGAGAAACGAATTTCAAATTTGAGTTACGCTCGTTGAGAGCTTTAAATCGATATATAATTTGATATACTTTGAGGAGTTTAAATTTTTGATTCGGTTTTGAATTGCAATTGAATTTAGAATTTGGGAGTTGGTTTGTCTTCCATTGGAAAGAGGAGGTGAGAAGGAAATGTATGTACATGCAAATGAAAATAAGAAGTGGCTAGGGTCTGTAACAGGTTATTTATAGGTAGTGCTGAAAATAGGAAGAACAAACAAGATTTGATTTGAAATTGAACGATAAACGACCCAAAAAGCCCGTTCTGTCTTCGGAACGAAAATGGGTCATTTCATATGTCAAAATAAATGTTTTCATTATTTTTAAATTCAATGGAACAGGTTTCACGTCCAAATTCCATCGTATGAAGAAGTTATGTTAAAAATCAGCTTATTTCAAATTGATTTCAATTGATTTTAATTAAATTGATTTCTAGGCGTTTCGAGCCTGTACGATCAAACGACAAGTCCGATCGCTATGAAACTTAAAATCCTACAATAATTCACCGTTACGGATCCGAAAAAACTAGTTTCGTCGAAATTCGAGCCAGTGGCCAAAATGGCTAATTTCACATTAAATAAATAAATTAATATTAAATTAATTAACCACATTTCAATTTCAAATTTAATAATTTACGATTTCTATCACCTTAGATTATTTAGTAATTTAAAAATCCTTTAAAACAAATTTCTATATCAATTCAATGTTAATTGTCTTACCAATTACAGTGTTTAATTGCAACTATAACTAATCCAATTATTTATAATTTATTCCAATAAAATGATTTGTTCAGTTCCAATAAATTGGTAAATCTTGGTTTTCATTCTTTCATTCAGCCAATTGTTATATTATGAATAAAGTTAACATTATTTCCAATTATTACCTAAATTTAATTAACATAATATTAAATCAGATTTATTGCAATTGATTTCGAATTTAATTTAACGGCTCAAATAAATAGGTAGCATATAATAATTGTTACCATTAACTCTTAATCACACTCATTAGTTTATTATTTGCAACCAAATGTTATGATTACTTACATATCACAAATTTTATTCAATTGCCATTTATTACATGCTATTTCATTTATTACTTCGGTGTTTACATTTGTTTTCTTATATTCAATTTATAACCAAGTTATAACATTTACACTATTTCAATTAATTGGAATTTCATAACAGTGGTTAATAATTTACTTACAATAATATTGCTACAACTTATTGTAGTTATTATTTTCCATTAATAAATCACAATTTTCTATTTCTTCAAATATTAAATAACAAAATTTATTAAATTAATCAATTTTAATTATGGAAAATTTAGGGGTCGTTACACTCTCCCCACTCAAAACTTTTCATCCCAGAAAAGGAAAATGAGGGAAAGAAGGATTTAAGTAATCAATATATCTTATTAATAATATTAAATTTATAAACAAGTAAATTTACAAAATTAAATGATTTAAATAAAATATATCAAGTTATAACACTTAAATCCTTTATATTCAAGTTAACAAAACTTTGGAAAACATTTCATAAAATTTCCTAAGTCCAAAATTTACGAAAAATTTCAGCAGAATCTCCTTTGTACCGAGAGGTCTAGGAGAAATAGTAATATCAAAGATAACAATATATATCATATATTTTCAAAATAATATATCCCAACAGTGGAATAATAATATAATATTGCTAAAAACCGTAATCCGAGAACTTACCTATTTGTCGGGAATATAACGCTTATTTTTATGAAACCAAAAGCAGTAGCAATTGCTTCCATGACCTATATTTCACTTATATAATCCAAAGAAGTTAATAATTATATAAGAGAAATATTTATATTGCTTCAAATTTATAACAAACAAATCATATCAATATTCACTTGCAAACAACATGCAACAAGCACTTTTAACCCAAAAGCATACAATCATAATAAAAGACTAATATAATCATTCATACATCCATATCAACAGACAAATGGTTCGTTCGGGTTAAGAAACTTTTAATCGCATAGAATGACAAATAAACTACTATGTATACCATTTATTCAACAGTCTTAGATAAAACCCAATAGATTATTCATACATCCTAAGCAATTAGAAGTATCTTTTCTCAATGATCATTTATTTAGTTTACATTTATTTCTTACAAAATCCAATTTCCATTCATTCATTTATTACATAATTTCATTTATTTACATTTATTTACTTACAAATTCTTTTCATTTCTTTATATTCATTTCTTTACTAAGTTATTTCCATTCAATTGATTATAAAATCAACGAATTTGTTATCCAAGTATTACATATATTTTATTGTAGTTTAGTTCACATTTATTAATTTATATATCTGGTTTCCATTAAATATTAATATTCATTGCATAAGCGCATACTTAAGTTTCTTACTTTTTAAATTTACATTCACTTTCTTATTTATTTTCATTGAATATTAAATCCATTTTCTAAATCAATTCATCAGCATAGTATTCAATTTATTATTTACTTTAACTATAGATAGCTTCAAACATTAACTTATGTTTATAATCCATTATTTATAATATTCATTTTCAATTCAATTACTCAGCATATCAATTCATTTACTTAAGCTTATAATTATTTACTTACAGTACTCACTTTCTATTACATTTTATTTTAGTAACATTTCAATTATAACTTAAATTTATAATAGCTATAATATTAAAGTTGTTATTAAAAAGAATTTCATTGAACACTTTCATTACTTAAGTTTACTTGTATAATTTTCCATCACATATCCTATTTAACATTACAACTTTTAATATTTTGGTCAGTTGTGTGTGTGTGTGTGTGTGTGTGTGTGTGTGTGTGTATATATGTGTGTGTGTGTGTGTGTGTTTTATGAATGCAATCGAATATTACCCATGTTTCTCTTATTTATTTAGTCAACACTGATGTTCAATAGTTATCATTTCTCATTTTCATATCATTTTTATTACAGTTTACAAATTTCAAATTTCTTGTATATTTCATTTATAACTTGGCATTTAATTTTCTTAATTTCATTTTAGGAGTTCCACTTATTAAATAGTAAAAGTTTCATTTCATTTCAATAATTAAAATCTCTAATTTATAGAAATTTCAGAACTAAATGCCGGATTCCATTTCCAACCATTTAAAACCATATATATATATATATATATATATATATATATATATATATATATATATATATAGACTCATAGCTCTTATATCCAATAATATTTAGAAAATAACAATTTTAGATTAGTTTATCAAAACAAACATGTAGTAAAACTACTACAGTGGCCTTCCCACTTTGAAACTCGAAAATAAATGACGATGATGCGTGCATTCATCAACGAAATTATTTTCCAACGATCGAGCGGGGAGTACAGAACTTATTTCTTTCCAAAATTTCTTTAGAACAATTATTTCAAATCATATTAAAATATTTATATCAAAAAAATACTTCTAAATAATATTACTATTATATACCAAGATCATTTGAAAGAAATTTTCAAAAAATCCTGGAATTTAAGTTCTAAATTTTAAAGTTTGTATTTATTTATTTACAAATTTTTATTTTCAACCAATATTAATAAATTTTCACTGCCTAACAAACAAATATATTACAACCAAATATATCGTTTAAAAAATTATTATTTGTTGAGACTTGGTTTTGATTCATGACACAAAGTTATCACTACGACGTATAGATTTGACGACTGCTATGACAAAAAGACAATATCTACTACAAGAAGACAAGACTTTAAAATCGATGCGTCAATTATATTATTTTAGTTTTAAGTCTTAGGTCAATTTTGTTAAAATCTCTCCTCGATTACGTATATATTAGTTTATATATTTAATCATTTTATTCTCAAATATTTTATACATATATAATCATATAAATTATATAAAAGTGTTTAAAGTTTATTTATGACTATAACTGTGTAAAACTGTGCAAATTGCACAGATTTTACCAGGTTAGTCACTTACCCGGAGGTTTAGTCGACTGACCCTGGAAATTTTGTACAACATGCACAGGATCACAAATATATAGATATATTTTTTTTAAAAATTTGAATATTCAGTCGACTGACCCAGAGGTTCAGTTGACTAAATTTCTATAACGACTACTTTTTGAAAAGACACGACTATTTGCAAAGAGTTACGAACTTCTATGAAAAGATTTGGACGTAACACTTCAATCGAAACTCTTCACCAACAGTCACTGCTCTTTAACCTCTATAAATACATACTCTAACTGGATTGCAAATCACCGAATTATCACTGAGTTTTCTTATCTTTCTAATCTAACTCTCTTGAATCTATTTGCTATAATACTTTCAATTATTCTTCATTAAAGCAATATTATACCTTTCTATTCTTCATAAACTTCAAATATATATATATATATATATATATATATATATATATATATATATACTCGAGGAGAAGATTATAAGAAGGGTGTACTACAAGTGACAAATCCGTGTTATTAGAACGCAGCCAAAACAATCTTTTGTATTTGTTGAAGTCATGTTCTGCTGCTCAGGTGTGTGAAGTCCTCTTCGGCTGTTGAGGCGAAATCCTGGTCTGTTGCTCAAGTCCCCATTCGGCTGCTCAGGGGTTGTATAGGCCAGTTCCTTTGGGTTAAGTGAGGATTGTTGTTTTAGTGAAATTCTAGAAGGAGTCTGGGACTGGACGTAGGACGGTACTCCGAACCAGTATAAAAATCTCTGGTGTCATTTTTATTATACTACTTTTACATTCCGCACTATTTACTACATTACTATCATCACTATACTCTGTATTGTCATTACAGAATCCGTAGCACACTTTCATTTGGTATCAGAGCAAGGTCATCATATAACCGTAAAACAGTTATCTGATAATCTAATAATATGGACACTAACACTAGCACTAGCATTAACACTAGCTTCATTGAAGGACAATCCACTGCACGTCCACCACTATTTAATGGCATGAATCATAATTATTGGGCCACGCGAATGAGAATTTATATGCAAGCAAATGGTTTTTATTTGTGGATCAAAACTCAGACAGAATATATTATTCCTACTGAAGAGTATTCTACTTGGTCAAATACACAGAAACTAGATGCCACAGCTAATGCAAAAGTCATGAAGATGTTATTTTGCGCCTTAGATAAAAATGAGTTTAACTGTGTTAGCATGTGCAATACTGCATATGTAATATGGCGTACACTCAAAGTTACACATGAAGGAACCAACAAGGTCAAACAAAGCAAAATATCTATGCTCAAAAGTCAGTTTCAAAACATTAGAATGAAAGAAAATAAATCTATAAATGATATGTACTCAAGATTTCAGGATACCTATCATTCATTAGTAGGACTAAGAGAAAAATATTCAGACTTTGATATTGTATCCAAAATTCTTTACTCTTTAACAGAAGAATGGAAAAGAAAAGTTCTCGCTATTGAAGAAGTGAACGATATTTTCAACGAGTTCAAGCCCAAGATAAAATGAATATAGCATTCCATGCAGAGCAAGAAGAATCAGGTTTAGACAAAGACGATCTAGCCTTTATTGCAAAAAACTTCAAGAAATTCTTGAAATATAGAAAAGGAAACAGAAATAATGGAAAGAGGAGCTCTAACAGCAATAAACCACCATCTTCATCAGTTATGGAGTGCTATAACTGTCACAAAAAGGGGAATATATAGAAGGACTGTCCAGATCAAAAGGAAGAATATCGAAATAAAAGGAAGGACAAATTCAGAAGACGAGCCTTTTCAATTACATGGAATGATTCAGAGTCCTCCTCTTCTTTTGAAAGTGAGAGTGACAACGATAATGAACAAGCCAACACATGCTTTATGGCCAAAGATAGTGAGGTTAGTGATTTAAATTTTGATGATATGATAGAGATAAATTCCGAATTATTAGATACTTTAAAAAGTCTCAAAATAAAATATAAAGAGGCTATAGAAAATCAGAACAAGGCAGAATTCGAAAGAGATATGCTTAAATATGAGAAGAAAATATTGGAAGAAGAACTTGAGAAAACTCAAGAATCTCTTTCAAATGTTAATTCTCAACTTATATTTTTGAGTCAAAAAATTGAAACTCAAAAAGAAAAGAATGATGCTCTTAGTTCTGAAAATCAAGTTTTAAAAACTAATATTAAAATGGTAGAACTAGAAAATTCAAGTCTAAAGACCAAACTAGAAGGAATCGCTAAAAACGTTTCAAATTTTAATAAAGGAAAAGAAAATTTATTTAGAATTATTGAGAATTCACAACCTATTAACAATAAAAATGGTTTAGGTTATAAGAAGAAAGTCAAGAATTCACAATCTAATAATTCAAAAGTTAAGTCTAATGATACATTCACATCTTAAAGACTAGTTTCTAAAACTATAAATATATGGGTACCTAAAAATAAGAACAAGTTAATAAGGAAAAAGTATATTAGTTCATTCATAAAAAAAGTTCATAATAATAAAAATTATATTTATAAAAGGGATACTAAACCCAGTTGGGTTTGGTTTTCTAAGACCTAACTCTTAGGACCCTATTAAAAAAGGTGGGCACCAACGTTATCTCATATTTTTTGCAGGTCCCACTCAAGAAAAGAGAAAAATGGATACTCGATAGTGGTTTCTCAAAACACATGACAAGAGACAATGATATGATGATAAATATTACATACTCAAGTGGAGGTTCTGCCACTTTCGAAGATAATTCCAAGGGCTACAACATCTGCAAAGGCGACGTGAGCAATTATGGTACATTTAATTTACCTCTTATTACAAACGTTTTATTAGTTAAGAATCTAAAACATAATCCATTAAGTATAAGTTAATTATGCGATAAAGGTTTTAAAATATCCTTCTTTGAAAATAAATGTAGCATCTTTGATCAAAAGCACAATCTTGTTTTCGAAGGAAATAGAGATAAAAACATCTAAGTTTTGAAAAGTTAATCATAACTCAGATAGTGTTTAATAGCCAAAGAAAATGATCCCTAGATATGACACAAACAATTCTGTCATATTAATTTCAAAAATATAAATAAAATTTCTAAAAATAATCTCGTAAAAGGATTACCAAAGGTGAAATTTAAAGTTAATAATTTATGTGACTCGTGTCAATTAGGTAAATTAACTAAATCCTTGTTTAAATCTAAGAAGTTCATTTCGACATTATAACCAATTGAATTACTACATATGGATTTATTTTGACCTACTCACAATCCATAAATCGCAATAAATACGTATTTGTAATGGTTGATGATTTTTCTAGATATACAAGGACTATCTTTATGAAAAATAAAAGTGATACTTTTGAAAATTTCAAAACATTTGTTAAACAGATTCAAAATTTAAAAGGTACTAGAATTAAAAATATTAGAAGTGATCACGGAGGTGAATTTGAAAACATACAGTTTGATAACTATTGTAAAAAGAAAGGAATATTTCATAAACTTTCGTTTCCTAGAACTCCACAACAAAATGGTGTTGTTGAATGAAAGAATCGAAATCTACAAGAATGTGCAAGAACTCTACTAAATGAAAGCATGTTACCAAAACATTTTTGGGTAGAAACTGTTGCAACTGCCTGTTATGTTTTAAATCGTGTTTCCTTCAACCCCTCACTAAGAATACACCTTACGAACTATTTAACGGTAGAAAACCAAACATATCTTATTTTAAAATATTTGGTTCAAAATGTTTTGTATTAAATACCAAAGATCAACTTGGCAAATTCGATTCAAAATGTGACGAAGGTATATTTCTTGGATGTCCGAATCGAAGTAAAGCTTATCGAATTATCAATAAACGAACTAATACTATTAAATAAACACTACATGTATCTTTTGATGAGAACTCTAAACTTATTTCAAAAACAAATAATGACAATGATTTACTTAATAATAATAAAAAAAATGTAATAATAAACAATTCAAGTGATGATGACGATATTGTTTATAATTCTAGAGAAGATGAAAACATTGTTAATAATTTAGAAAATAGAAATATTACTATACAATAAGATCTCCTCAAAGAATCTTACGAAGTCATCCTACAGAAAATATAATTCGAGAAATAAATTAAATGTTCGAACTAGAAATCAACTAAATTTAATGGGTAATGTTGCTTTTCTCTCTACTATAGAACCTAAAAATACTAAGGAAGCATCATCCGATGAAAATTGGATTATTGCTATGCAAGAAGAACTAAATTAGTTTGAATGAAATGAAGTTTGGGAATTAGTACCCAGACCGACAGATCAAACTGTTAAAGGAACTAAATGGGTTTATAAAAATAAAGCAGACGAATTAGGAAATATCACTAGAAACAAAGCGAGACTAGTAGCACAAGGATATAACCAAAAAGAAGGAATAGACTACGAAGAAATGTTTGCTCCAGTTGCTAGACTAGAAGCAATACGAATCTTATTGGCGTACGCGTGTTTTAATAATTTTAAACTCTATCAAATGGGTGTTAAAAGTGCATTTTTAAATAGCTACATTAAAGAAAACGTTTATGTTGAAAAACCTCCTTTATTTATTCATACAAAATACACAGGTTATATCTATAAACTAAAGAAAGCTTTATAGGGTTTAAAGCACCAAGTGCTTGGTATGAACACCTTAAAAGCTATCTAATTGACTCAGGATTCGAAATAGGAAAAGTAGATCGAACTTTGTTTATAAAAAAATTCTAAAAATGGTATTTTGATAGTTCAAATATATGTCGACGACATTATATTTGGATCAACTAATAATGAATTATGTAATGAATTTTCTAAAATAATGACTAGAGAATTTGAAATGTCCCATATGGGAGAATTATCATATTTCTTAGGTCTTAAAATAAAACAAGTTTCAAATGGAATATTTATTAATCAAGAAAAATACGGTAATAATCTTATCAAATGTTTTGGATTGGAAAACACTTCTGCCAAACCAACATCTTTGAGCACAACAACACATTTTGATAAAGATGAAAATGGCAAGAGTGTAGACCAAAAACTATATCATAGTATGATAGAATCACTACTTTATCTAACAGCAAGTAGACTAGATATTACGATGAGCGTGTGTCTATGTGCACGATTTCAAGCTGACCCGAAAGAATCACATTTACGAGCCGTAAAACATATACTATGTTATCTCAGTAAAACTATAAATTTCGGACTTTTCTATCCAAAAGAGTGGTTGTGACGACCCAGGCCTCAACGCTTGAAAATCGGCATCCAATACGTCACCCGTATTCAAATGCCGGAGATTCAAACGTTGGAGTCCGGTTCATCTGAGCTTATAACACAGTAGATGATAACAACACAGCGGAACAAAAATGATTTTTTATTGATACACAATATGGATATAACATTCTGATACCAATGCCCAACAACATCAGAGAAAAATATACAACAGCGAAAATAAGTTAACAGCGGAACAAGAGCAACAAACGGTCTCCGAGAGAGAGAGAGAGAGAGAGAGAGAGAGAGAGAGAGAGAGAAATTGCATTTTCATTCCAAAGCTCCAAAGATTTCCAAATCAAAAGGCTCAAGACCAAAAGCTTCCAAACCAGTGACTTATGAATCCACATCTACTATTCGAACTAGCTTCAGAACCTATTGATAACCTGACTCTAGGTGCCCGTGCGGAAAATTAGGGGCACCCAGAGTTTAGACAAGGGAACATTAAACTCCGAGTCAGTCATGGGACAGGTGTGAGCAAACATAAAAATAATTATTTGTACAAAAAGAAATAAAAAGAAATCTGTTATGCTTTTTGGAAAATGAAACTACCATAAGGTCTTCCGGTGCACACTCAATGCAATCGCACACATCGGGAAGGTCTCTCCTTATAGCAGTCAAACATGCTTGATACACGAAATTCCTTTTGATATTATTATTAGTGCATAGTGTGGAAAAACATTTGCAAGTACAATATTAATCTTATCCAGCACACGTACCATTATAGTATGCCTAATATAGCTACCATGTTAAATGGCAGGTTCTACAACTAAAACCGTACAGGGCTCATATTGATTGTTTGGATTTCCAACCAAATGGTCAAGGCTAAGGAACTTCCTTTATCCAAAGGGTACGCCTCTGGAGGGAGCCCCGAGCACCTAACCGGATCTCTGCCAACACAAGGTCGGGTTACCTTTGTAACTAGGTAACTAACTATCATGAGTATGCCATCCCCCGGTCGTAACCGACCTTTACCAAGGCGCCACACACAAATTCCAACAATAACCACATAAGTAAAATATCTGGGCTCCATATCATGATACCACTTTTTGTCCAGAAGGAAATGAACATACCCTGAGGAGCGCGACCCCTATAACCTTGCGGCATCCTTCCTGTTTTGACCATTTCTGGGGTGTGAGGTTCGATGAACACTCGTCCCACAAAGCTATGCTTTACACAAAAGCCATGCTTTGATCAACCAATGCTCAGCACTTAGCATGCCACATTACCAAATTGGGAGTATATCACTAGTGACCATCAAATACATAACGTCTGAGCTCGTACGTCTCAGAGAAGGGTGTTAAGCTAAGAGAATAAATTCTCCGCTACCAAACAGAAATGTAATTGATAGAAACCAGCTTTATATCTCAAAGTGTAATGTCAGACATACATCCATACAAGTCCATTGTGTCTAAATGGAACCGAAGGAACTTCGTCCAATTAAGGAAAAGTCCTTGCAAATTCGGATATCCCTTAATCACGTCCGGATTCCCCATCACTTAGGATAATCTCTATACCGAAGCAACTCGGTGTTGAGATAATCAACAGGTAATCCTTTCGTTTTTGAAATACCTGGTCTTTAACACTGTCTTCAAATGCAATCCCATTTCGTCGTATCATTATTTGAAATGGGTTTAAGACTAAATTTCCTCCCCTGGCTTATCCGAATAATGAGCGATTTTTAAAAATATGTGGATATATTCAGATCTAAGTTAAGTCACAAAAAATTTCCATTTTTAATCTTTTAAACAAAAGATCCACCTTTAAGTTTCGATGTGGTTTTCGGATAACCATTTGGAATCCGGTTCCCGGTCCCATCGAAATTCAAATGCCGTTTTAAAGGCCAACTTGTTTTAAGTAAACAATTTTAATTAAATTCAGAAGTTCACATTCACACAGCAATACATCACAGATAAATAACTTACATTTATTACAACTCAATCCAAAGCAATTCATATCACAAAATATTACATATCAAAGGCATCAAACAATTAAAAGCATTCATACAATCCAATCATCCATCAGCAAGATTAATTAATCACAAATTTTATAATTAACCAATTAAATCAATTACTTATGAATTAATCACCTACCCCTGCCTGATTAACATTGATTAATTACAAACCATTTCTTATTATCATAATTAATTAATCGACCTTAATTATGCATCTTAATTAATTATCCTTTATTAATTAATTACTTAATTAACTAACCTTTAATTAATTACATTAACAAATTAACCTTTTAATTACTTATATTAAGTAATTATCCTTTAATTACTTACATTAATTATTTAACCTTTAATTAATTAATTATCCTTTAATTATTTATATAATTAATTAACCTTAAATGAATTACATAAATTAATTAACCCTTTAATTAAGTAATTATCCTTCAATTACTCATATTAATTAGTCATTCTTTAATTAAGTAATTATCCTTTAAGTAATTATCCTTTGATTAATTACATTAATTAATCATCCTTTAATTAATTACATTAAGTAATTAGCCTTTAATTACTTAAGACCTTAATTAATTTAAGATAAACCATTTATCTTAGTTAATTACTTAATTATCATTGAAAAACTTATTTAATAAACCTTTGAAATAAATTCATTTTTAACATATGAATTAACTTAAGACGTTTAAGTTAATTAATAATTAAAAACATTACTTAAGATAAACCATTATGTTTAAAATATTATTTAAATATCCTTTGGAATTATTTCATCATTAATTTATAAATTAATTTAAGATCCTTAAATTAATTAATAATTAAAAACATCTTACCTTTTAAATTAACTCCTTAAATACACTATTTAAATTTATTTAAACAAACTTAAGTAATAACTTAATTTATTCAAGTTAAAATAAATTATATAATTTTTATCTATCCAAACATTTGAATAAACATTTATTATTTAAAAGAAATTTGTTTAAGGAAATAGTTTTAAAACTTGATCTATTTTAAATTTGAAAAACTTGTTTTATTTAAATTTTTTAAAAACTTGGTTAACACTTTAACCTGACCCGAGTGTACCTCGAAACAAACCCGAGCCCAGACCCGAGCAAACTTCCTTTTTTTCTGTTTTAAATTTTAAACTATTACCCTGGAAAAACACACACACGAACAAATCCGAGAACACACTCGAGCCATCAAACCAAATCAGACCAAACCCGAGGCAAAATCCTTCTTCCCCGATTCAAATCAATATAGCAACCTTACTAACACCATCAGATACTCATGCATGTGCACGCGAGTTTGCCAACGCTTCGGTCGATTTCACTACTGCAACCTAATCGTCGGAGACCCCACCTTCCATCTTAGCTACACAGAAACCCATAACGACCCAAAAAACGAAATCGGGAACGCCGAGCACCACCTAGAACAAAACCCAATTACCAATAACACCTCAACTCTGGTCGTTAGAGACTACACGATTACATCCAAAGCTTCGCCACTCAACCATGCACCTTTCCACCCCATACCGATGCTTTCTGATGTGACGACGACGCCGCATTGGCCTAAAAAACAATGTCAACCCGATCTCTAAAATCCTACAATGGCACCGCCTCGCCGCCACAGCAATCAGAAAAATGCGATACTAGTTTTCTCAAGACCGCCGACCCTCGATCTTCCTCCGACCAGACTCCCGAAGCTACAGAACCTCGCAACTACCAGAATTCGACGAAATTCCCATTCTCGTTTAACCCAAAAATTCAACCCAAAAACAAAGTGAAAAATCTTGATTTTTCTTTTAAAATTTATGGTGTTTGAAAACGATTTAAGTGATGTAATTGAATCAAGAAATCAAGAAGGTTGAATTTCCCACATGCATTGAGTTTCACTGTTTTTTCTTCTTCCCAATAAATCTATTTGTTATTTATACTTAAAAGTATTTTTAAAATTAAGATTAACTAATTTTAAACACATTTTGTTTAAACGTCATAAGCTATAGAAGATTAGGGGAAGAGAAATTGATTTATGAACTGGTTTAGATCTGCAAAACCAAACAGAGGCCTGCATATACACACACACACACCGACATGCACATCAATATACACGGTAGTTTAACCATATTCTAGGAAAAATGCATCCATGCAAACATTTTTCACGATATTATTTCAATGATTTATAACATACAACCGATAATTTAGTGTATAGGATTCAAGTTTACTCGTGTTTAAGAAAACAGAGGAGCCTGGATATGATTTGAACACTGAAGATTGATAGTTGATCCTAAATTTGAAAACTTGAATTTGGTTTGCCTTATTAATCTTCGGATTGAAGATTCTTTATTGTTTGAGATGATCTGATCTCTGAAAATCTGGAATTTGATCTTTGCTTTGCTATTTGGTTTGCTTCAAGTTTTAAAAATTTGTAGAAAGATTTTTTTAGTTTTTGATTTTAATCTCTGGTTTGTTTTAGATTTTTCTCAGGTTTTTGCTTTCTTAAGTTGAATTTTTGCAAATGAAAGATAGGAGAAGTAGAGAGGTGTATATAACTTTGTTTTTCCCTTTATTTATTAAATTTAAAATGAAAAGAAAATTGAAAATAAGACACTTGTTATATTTGCATGTTACAAATTTTACAAATGTTTAATGCATGATTCATTTTGGCTTACACTTGTATTAATGCATGTATTTATGTTACACATGTTAATTTTCATGTTATTAAATATTTTTAATATGTTTATATAATTTTTAAATTATATTTTCAATTAGTTTTGCATCTATATACATGTTTTATATTTTTATATTTAAACTTTTCCTTTTATTTATATTTATATAACCTTAAAGAAAATGATTTAAAATTTAATTATGATTAATAAATAAACATATATGTATGTATGTATGTATATTAAAATTTAACCCTTAAATAGCTTTTGAAAATTATTATATTAAATTCAAAACATAACTTTCAAATCACAATATATATACATATACATATTATAATTAGAAAACAAATTTTTATTAATTTTAAAATAAAGATTTTTAAATCCAATTTATCTTTACGATATTTTATTTTTGAATTCAAATTCAAAATTCTATTTACAATTTATTTATATTTATACATAAACAAACCCATATCTTATTTGTTTTTTGGAAAAATATTCAAATTTATTCACAAATTTATTCTAAAAATTAAATTAATTACTAAATTAAATTTGGCTTAAAAACAGGATCGTTACAAATTCCCCCTTAAGAAAATTTCGTCCTCAAAATTTGATAGACACGGAGACAAACAAAGAACATATGAACACATAAAAAGATAGATAAATGGACTGCTAGATCAAATCGAAATACCTATTTTACATTTGGCTTACTAAATCAGAATATCATCAATAAATACGAGTACGAACTTATTCAAAACTTTACGAAATACTCGGTCATCAGATCTACGAAATATGCAGGGGCATTGGTTAGTCCGAAGGGCATAACTAACCATTCGTAGAATGTATCGGGACCCATAAATATAGTCAAATGTATACAATCTTTCGTAATTCTCAGCTGATGGAATCCTTGGTCTAGGTCCATCCTGAAAAAGAATCGAGCACCATGCAACTGATCGAACAGGTCATCGATTCGTGCAAAGTAAATTTATTCCCAAGGGTTAACTTATTAAGATCACAAAAATCAACGCACAATCTCAAAGATTCATTGGACTTAGCTACAATTCAACAGCTGAACCCCAACTGGAATGACTAGGTCGTATAATGCTTTCTCCAGTAAATCTTGCGTTTGCTTAACAACTCTACTCTTTTCCTTGGTGCCATTCTACGACTTGCATTCACAACTTGACATTGGGAACTAAGTTGATTCTAAATTCGATTTCCCTACGCAGAGGTAAAGACTTAACTCCTTTAGATACGTCATAAAATTCTCAAACAATAGGTATGGATTCCAAACTCATGTCAGAATACCCTGAAGTATACATTAGCTTGTCCCTCTTCGAACTTGGATCCTCACAAGAAGTCACAACAAAATTTCCAAATTTGATTTTGACCGAAATCATTCTATTGATACAATCTAATTTAGCTTCATATTTTGTTAACCAATTTATTTCAAGTTAAAATCTCAAATTTATTAAGGTCAAGAACGAAAAGACTGATAGAAAAAACTGATGATAAGAATATGAAATAGGTATTTTTCTACAACGTAAACGAAGATTCGCAGGGCCTCCTGCCGAGTTCTTTACATGAATAGGTTCGTCTACGAATTCTGGTTCAAGATTTAACTCTTCTACGGTTTGTTGGGAAATAAAACTATGCATGACTCCAGCGTTGAATAGAACTCTAACTAAAATAAGAAGTAAGGTAATCTTCTTGATACATCCTGGAAATACCAACGGAAGGCATATAACACTGCTCAAATACTTGCTTGAATCTATCCCATGTAAACTCATCCTCCGATCTGGCCAAAGTAATGGTCTCTCACCATAATAAAGCTTCTTCCTAGAGCTGCCAGGAAGCCATCAATCGATTGAAATTGGATGATGATCAAAGGAGGTTGATGGGAAAAGTTGTTCCTTCCATTACTGTTGCTGCAGGGTTTTGACTATTTGTAGTGGTACTCCCCCGTCTCTTACCTCGTCCTCTTCTTGCACTCATTCTCACTATTTGAAAATAGTAAGAAAATTGATTTAGCCCTACGGAAGAGATATCTTAGGGAAATACTCATTCTAGGGCATTTATAACCCTATCTCTAATGAGTCACCTAATGAGTTATACTCAAAAGCTAAAGTTCTTACTCAACCTTCTGCTCTGATACCAAATGTGATGACCTGGGCCCAGCGCTCAAAAATCGGCATTCAATACATCACCCGTATTCAAATGCCGGAGATTCAAACGTTGGAGTCCGGTTCTCTGGAGCTTATAACACATTAGATGATAACAACACAATGGAACAAAAATGATTTTTTATTGATACACAATATGGATACAACATTCTGAAACAAATGCCCAACAATACCAAAGCCAAAATATACAACAGCGAAAATAACTTAATAGCGAAACAAGTGCAACAACAGGGTCTCTAAGAGAGAGAGAGAAAGAGAGAGAGAGAGAGAGAGAGAGAGAGAGAGAGAGAAAGAGAGAGAGAGAGAGAGACAGCATCATCATTCCAAAGCTCCAAAGATTTCCAAATCAAAAGGCTCAAAACCAAAAGCTTCCAAACCAATGACTTCCAAATCCACATCAACTATCTGGACTAGCTTCAGAACTTACTGATAATCTGACTCTAGGCTGCCCGTGTGAAAAATTTGGGGCACCTAGAGTTTAAAAAAGGAAATAATAAACTCTGAGTCAGTCATGGGAATGGTATGAGAAAACATTAAAACAGTTATTTGTACAAAAAGAAATAAAAAGAAATCCATTATGCTTTTTGGAAAATGAAACTACCTTAAGGCTCCCGGCACACAATCAATGCAATCGCACACATGGGGGAGGTGTCTCCTTCTAGCAGTCAAACATGCTTGATACACGAAAATCATTTTGATATTATTATTAGTGCATAGTGTGGAAAAACATTTGCAAGTATAATATTCATCTTAGCCAGCATACGTGTCATCATAGTATGCCTACAATAGCCACCATGTTAAATGGCAGGTTCTACAACTAAAACCGACAGGGTTCGTATTGATTGTTTGGATTTCCAACAAATGGTCAAGGCTAAGGAACATTCTTTATCCGAAAGGTATGCCTCCGGAGGGACACCCCAGGAACCTAACCGGATCTCTACCAACACAAGGCCGGGTTACCTATGTAACTAGGTAAATAAATATCACGAGTATGCCATCCCCCGTCGTAAACGACCTTTACCGAGGCGCCACACACAAATTCCAACAATAACCACATAAGTAAAATATATGGGCTCCATATCATGATACCACTTTTTATCCAGAAGGAAATGCACATACCATGAGGGGCGCGACCCCCATAACCTTGCTGCATCCTTCATGTTTCGACTATTTTCGGGGTATGAGATTCGATGAAATCTCATCCCACAAAGTTACGCTTTACACAAAAGCCATGCTTGATCAACCAATGCTTAGCACTTGGCATGCCACATTACCAAATTGGAAGTATATCACTAGTAACCATCAACTACATAACCTCTGAGCTCGTACGTCTCAGAGAAGGGTGTTAAGCTAAGAGAATAAATTCTCCGCCAACAAACAGAAATGTATTTGATAGAAACAAGCTTTATATCTCAAAGTGTAATGTCAGACATGCATCCATACAAGTCTATTCTAGGTCTGAATGGAACCGAAGGAACTTCGTCCAATTAAGGAAAAAGTCATTGCAAATCCGGATATCCCCTAATCACGTCCGGACTCTCCATCACTTAGGGTAATCTCTATACCGGAGCAACTCGGTGCCGAGACAATCAACAAGTAATCCTTTCGTTTTCGAAAAGACCTGGTCTTCAACACCGTCTTCAAATGCAATCCCATTTCGTTGTATCATTATTCGAAATGGGTTTTATGACTTAATGTCCTTCTCCGGCTTATCCAAATAATGAGCGCTTATTTAAAAATATGTGGATATATTCAGATCTAAGTTAAGTCACAACAAATTTCCATTTTCAATCTTTTTAAAAAAAGATCCACCTTTAAGATTCGATGTGGTTTTAGGATAACCATTTGGAATCCGATTCCTGGTCTCATCGAAATTCAAATGCCGTTTGAAAGGCCACGTTGTTTTAAGTAAACAATTTTAATTCAATTCAAAAGTGCACATTCACACAGCAATACATCACAGATAAATAATTTACATTTATTACAGCTCAATCCAAAGCAATTCATATCACAGAATATTACATATCAAAGATATTAAACAATTCAAAGCATTAAATATAATCCAATCATCCATAAGCATGATTAATTAATCACATATTTTATAATTAACTAATTAAATCAATTACTTATGAATTAATTACCTACCCCTGCCTAATTAACATTAATTAATTATAAACCATTTGTTATTATTATAATTAATTAATGAAATTTAATTAATCGACCTTAATTATCCATCTTAATTAATTATCCTTTATTAATTAATTAACTTTAATTAATTAACCCTTAATTAATTACGTTAACAAATTAACCCTTTAATTACTTATATTAAGTAATTATCCTTTATTACTTACATTAATTGATTAACCTTTAATTAATTAATTATCCTTTAATTAATTACATAGTTAGTTAACCTTAAATGAATTACATAAATTAATTAACCCTTTAATTAAGTAATTATCCTTTAATTACTTACATTAATTAATCATTCTTTAATTAAGTAATTATCCTTTAAGTAATTATCCTTTGATCAAATACATTAATTAATTATCCTTTAATTAATTACATTAAGTAATTAACCTTTGATTACTTAAGACCTTAATTAATTTAAGATAACCCGTTTATCTTAATTAATTACTTAATTATCATTGAAAATCTTATTTAATAAACCTTTGAAATAAAGTCATTTTTAACATATGAATTAACTTAAGACTTTTAAGTTAACTAATAATTAAAAACATTATTTAAATTAAACCATTTATCTTTAAAATCTTATTTAAATATCCTTTGGAATTAAACCTTAAGATCCTTAAATTAATTAATAATCGAAAACATCTTACCTTTTAAATTAACTCCTTAAGTACACTATTTAAATTTATTTAAACAAACATAAGTATTAACTTAATTTATTTAAATTAAAATAAATTATACAATTTTTATCTATCCAACCATTTGAATAAACATTTATTACTTAAAAGAAATTTGTTTAAGGAAATAGTTTTAAAACTTGATTTATTTCAAATTTGAAATACTTGTTTTATTTAAAAATTTTAAAAACTTGGTTAACACTTTAACTTGTCCTGAGTCTACCCCAAAACAAACCCGAGCCCAGACCCGAGCAAACTTTCTCTTTTTTTTCTGTTTTAAATTTTAAACTATTAGCCTGGAAAAACACACATACGAACAAACCAGAGAACACACTCAAGCAATCAAACCAAATCCTCCAGACCAAACCCGAGGCAAAATCCTTCTTCCCCGATTCAAAATCAACACGACAACCTTGCTGACACCATCAGATACTTGTCCACGTGCACGCGAGTTCGTCGACGCTTCGGTTGACTTCGCTACTGCCACCCAGTCACCGGAGACCCCACCGTCCATTTCAGCTACACAGAAACCCATAACGACCCAAAAATCAAAATTGAGAACGCCGAGCACCACCTGAAACAAAACCCAGTCACCCAAAACACGTCGCATCGCCTAACTCTAATCGTCAGAGGCTACGCGATAACGTCCAAAGCTTCGCCACTCAACCATGCACCTTTCCCCGATACCGATCCTTTCCGATGCGACGACGGCGCTTCATTGGCCTTAGAAACAATGTCGACCTGATCAGGTTCTAAAACCCTACAACTGCATCGCCTCGCCGCCACGGCGATTAGAAAAATGCGATACCATTTTTCTCAAGACTGTCGACCCTCGATCTTCCTCCAGCCACACTCCCGAAGCCACAGAACCTCGCGACCACAAAAATTCGACGAAATTCCCATTCCTGTTCAACACAAAAAATGCAACCCAAAAACAAAGTTAAAAATCTTGATTTTTCTTTTAAAATTTATGGTTTTTGAAAACGATTTAGATGATGTAATTAAATCAAGAAATCAAGAAGGTCGAGTTTCCCACATGCATTGAGTTTCATTGTGTTTTCTTCTTCCAATTAAATCTATTTGTTATTTATACCTAAATACTTTTAAAATTAAGATCTAGTAATTTTAAACACATTTTGTTTAAACGTCATATGCTATAGAAGATTAGGGGAAGATAAATTAATTTTTGAACCGGTTTAGATCGGTAAAACCAAACAGAGACCTTTATACACACACACACACATATATACATACACACATATATACATATATATGTGTGTGTGTGTGTGTATACATGTGTATATATAGATATGCACATTAATATACATAGTAGTTTAACTGTATTCCAGGCAAAATGCATCCATGCAAACATTTTTCACAATTTTATTTCAATGATTTATCACATACAATGGATAATTTAGTGTATAGGATTCAAGTTTACTCATAGTGTTTAAGAAAATAGAGGAGCCTGGATATGATTTGAATACTGGAAATTGGTAGTTGATCCTGAATTTGAAAACTCGAATTTGATCTGCCTTGTTAAGCTTCAGTTTGAAGATTGTTTATTGTTTGAGATGATCTGGTCTTTGAAAATTTGGAATTTGATCTTTGCTTTGCTATTTGATTTGCTTCAGGTTTTGAAAATTTATAGAAAGATTGTTTTGTTTTTGATTGTAATCCTTGGTTTGTTTTAGACTTTTCTCAGGTTTTTGCTTTCTTAAGTTTTGGGTTTTGAATTTTTGAAAGTGAAATATAGGAGAAGTAGAGAGGTATATATAACTTTGTTTTTCCTTTTATTTATTACATTTAAAATTAAAAGAAAATTAAAAATAGGACACTTGTTATATTTGCATGTTACAAATTTTACAAATGTTTAATGCATGATTCATTTTGGCTTACACTTAAATTAATGCATGTATTTATGTTACACATGTTAATTTTCATGTTATTAAATATTTTTAACACGTTTATGTAATTTTATATTATATTTTCAATTAGTTTTAAATATATATATATATATGTTTTATATTTTTAAACTTTTCCTTTTATTTATATTTATATAACCTTAAAGAAAATGATTTAAAATTTAATTATGCATTAATAAATATATATATATATATATATTAAAATTTAATACTTAAATAGCTTTTGAAAATTATTATATTAAATTCAAAACATAACTTTCAAATCACAATACACACACACACACACATATATTATAATTATAAAACAAATTTTTATTAATTTTAAAATATAGAGTTTTTAAATCCAATTTACTTTTAAGATATTTTAGTTTTGAATTTCAAATTCAAAATTCTATTTACAATCTATTTATATATATACATAAACAAACCCATATCTTATTTGTTTGGTTGGAAAAATATTCAAATTAATTCACAAATTAATTCTAAAAATTTAATTAATTACTAAATTAAATTTGTCTTAAAAACGGATCGTTATGCTGCTCGTTTGAGTTAGTATCATACAACGATGCTGATTTCGGAGGATCATGAACAGATAGAAAAAGTACAAGCGATATGTGTCACTTTATTGGTAAATCATTAATATCATGGTTTAGTAAGAAACAAAACTATGTCTCACTATCAACTTGTGAAGCAGGATATATTTCTACGGCACTAGCTTGCGCACAAGTAATTTATATGCAACAGACACTTAATGATTTCGGAGTCAATCTATCAAAATCAACAATTTACTACGATAATTCTAGTGCAACAAATCTTTCCAAAAATCCAGTAAACCACTCAATAACTAAACACATAGATATTAGACATCACTTTCTACGCGATAATATAGAAAAAGAAGTGATAAATTTAGACTTCATTCCATTAGAAAATCAATTAGCTGATATTTTTACTAAACCATTAGAAAATACTTTTATAAAATTACATCGTTAACTCGGTATAATATCAATTAAAGATATACGAATAATAAAATACGAAATTTTGACTAAAAAATCAAAAATAATTTTTTTTACAAAAGTTCATAATTCCGACCATGCTGTGACTCAAACCTATGACTTGCTATGAATAGCCCAAGTGCCTTAACCACCTAAGATATTGATTATTTCTGTTACAGTCTAGGACGGGGACTCTATTATATGGTAATAACAATATACTAAACTATGTATGACACTTATCTTTATAAATATGCTTTACACTTTTTTATGCATATTACATTACATAAGGTAAATCAAATAATAGAAAAACAAATGAAATAGAATGGTTTTCTAAATAAAAACCCTTTTATTTGGCTAAATTCAAGATAAGCTATTCAATTCAACCTTCTTTTACTCAACCTTAGGCTATAAATAGATATACCTATTCTATGTTTTTCATACAATCAAACTAAAATACAAACTAAACAGAATACCAACTATCTTTCAGTATGTCAACTTCTTCGTCCACTGACTCCATTGAAATTATAGCCTCTATCGATTCACCAAAAACTCTTATTCATCGTACTTCACCATCTTCTACCTATCATACCGGATATACTCCGGATAAAAAGAAAGGGAAAAAGACGATTGACATATCTTCAAACACTAAGCAAAAAATAGATGATTTGCATCATTATCAACATGAATCACTGATGCTTCAACGCGAAATGTACTAGAGCAAAAGATTAACTCAGACATTTAGGAACTATCGAGCATGTTGCTATGAAATTTTGTAGGGCCTTTTCACATCCAATGGACGAACATGCCTTTTCGCCTATTAGACAACCTTCGACATCATCCCCACTGCGACCACCGGTCTCGCCATAGGATCAGAATATAGCATCGAATGCTCGTCGCAAACAACTAAAGGGCTACAAAATGCCTAGTCCTTCAAAATAAACATATTTTTTATAATTTTTTGTTTTATTTCCAAATAATTCTACTAAAGAATGTACAAGTTGTTTTTGGAATAATTTATTTCTTTTTCATATCAAAACTTATAACTGGTTCTAATATTCAAAAATTTACAACGATCCTAAGTATGAAAATATACAAAAAAATCACACAACATAGCTTGTTTGGTAAAATTCACCTAGGTCAGTCAACTGAACTAAGGTGTTAGTCGACTGACACTGAAGTAACAATTTTTTTAATACAAGGTCAGTCGACTACCGTAGTGGCTCGGTCGATTGGACCAGAAGATGAAATACACATACCTCAAATTCAGTCGATTGAATTAGGCATTCAGTCGACTGAACCAGAAGGTCGAAATTTTCTGGATTTCATGAATCAGTCGACTGAACTACAGATTCTGTCGACTGATTCGTAAATCTGAGAACATGTATTGCTCCTACCCACTCACTTTCCACCATTTAACTTTCACTTTCCTCTTCTCTCCCTACTCTCATCTTAGATTTCAAAGTTTTCCAAAACCCTAGCTTTAAAAAAAAACTAATTTTTATTCCTCCCAACATTCAAATTAATGGCTCCTAAAAGAAAAGGCCAAGCTTCTTCTTCTTCTCAACCTCCTTCAAACGAACAAATCACCAACGACTATTTAATGATATCGCAATTAGGAGATGGAGAAGAATGCAAGATTCATGCATCTTTGAAGGTTCGTTTGTTAAATTTTCTGATTTCTCTCCATACCATGTACAAGAATTTGCTCGTAGGAGCAATTTGGAATCTTTATTCAACATTGATGATAATAAGCACAAACTTAATCAAATAATGGTCAAACTATTCTATGCAAATCTTAATTTGGGTCGCCAAACTGTTCAAAATCGACAAGATTGTGTATGGAGTCTATTTTGTGGAAAACCCATCTTTTTCTCCTCAGATTGAATGGCTCATATCTTGAGATCCAAGAATGATGGTATAGAATTGAGCACTATTGATTGTGATATGGTCGTTCGTGACCATATAAGTCAATTATTTTTAGAAGACGCCATGCACCAACTCAATTTCATGTCATTAAGACCAAGATCAATAATTATACATCATGCTTGATGAAAACCGTAACTCTGCGAACCAGGAGTTACGAACTTGTTTATGAACATAACTTTAAAGCATTGTATGCTTTCTTCGGAAACATTAAAATCAATTGGCTACGATTAATTCTTGATGAATTCCTTAGCTCCATCAACGGGAGAATGAATGTCATCTACTATGGTGAATATATTATGCGACTGCTAAAGGCTTGTGAGATTCCAGAACCTGACTCGCCAGTTTCTACCATTGGATATTTAAATTCTCGCACTTTAGCATTAATGAAGCTACCGGTTGCTCAACCACCTCCTATCATTTCTTTCAAAGAATGGACTCAACGACAATTATCTCAAGCTCAACCACAACAACATGCTGAAGCATCTCATAGTACATCCCGCCAAAGATCAACTCGTTGTCAACAAGAAGAAATTTTGGATCCTAATCCTGGCCTACCTCCACATGAGTCGATTTCTATGATATGCCGTAACCAAAAAATTCTTCAATCCTATATCACTAAAGCAGACAAAAATCTTGATAAGGTTAAAAGATTTTTTACAAAGTTATTGCATGCTATTTCATGTTCATCCAGCACTTCCACGGCTACAATAGGCGATCCGGGTAAGCAACCCGTCTTCACTTGGTCTTCCTCTTTCGACGATCAAGCAAGTAATAGCAATGATGGTGGAGATGATGTGATAGTGGTGGTCATGATGATAGGGGTAAGCAAAGGATGGCATGAATTGTTATTTTATATTATGCAAACATTAGTCTTTATGTTATGGCTTGTATTAAAACAATCAATCTTTTTCGCATTTCACGACTCTTGTTTATGGAATTTTAATGAATGAATTGTTTCCTTTATGATATCTACTACATTATGGCTTCATACTTTTATATTACTTATTCTTTTTTGTCGATGACAAAGGGGGAGAAGTAGTATGACTAACATTAAGAATGCAGGATATAGAGTGTCAAGGATTCAGGGGGAGTAAGTATTTATATTTTATATACGGTCGAAATCTATATTATTTGCATGTTGTCATCAAGAGAATGTTGAGACTTGGTTTTGATTCATGACACAAATCTATCACTATGACATATAGATTTGACGATCTCTACAACAAAAAGAGAATATATACTACAACGAGACAAGACTTCAAAACCGGTGCATCAATTATATCATTTTAGGTTTAAGTCTTAGGTCAATTTTGTTAAAATCTCTCCTCGATTAAGTATACATTAGCTTATATATTTAATCATCTTATTCTCAAACATTATATATATATAAGCATATAAATTATATAAAAGTGTTTAAAGTTGTATATATAACTATACCTGTGTAAAACTGTGCAAATTGCATAGATTTTACCAGGTCGGTCGACTGACCCAGATATTCAGTCGACTAAGCCTAGAAATCCTATGAAACGTGCACAGGTACACAGAAATACAGATATATATTTAAAAATTCATTTGAATATTCATTCGACTGACCCAGAGGTTCAGCTGACCGAATTTCTACAACGACTACTTTTTGAAAAGACACGACTGTTTTCCAAGAGTTACAAGCTTCTACGAAAAGATTTGGACGTAATACTTCGATCGAAACTCCTTACCAACAATCACTGCTCTTTAACCTCTATAAATACATACTCTAACTTGATTCCAAATCATCGAATTATCATCGAGTTTTCTTATCTTTCTTATCTAACTCTCTTGAATCTATTTTCTATAATACTTTCAATTATTCTGCATTAAAGCAATATTATACCTTTCTATTCTTCATAAACTTCAAATATATATATTTATACTCGTGGAGAAGATTATAGGAAGGGTGTACTACAAGTGACAATTCCGTGTTATTAGAACACTCAAAGTCAAAACAATCTTTTGTATTTGTTGAAGTCCTGTTCTGCTGCTTAGGTGTGTGAAGTCTTCTTCGGCTGTTGAGGCGAAATCCTGTTCTGTTGCTCAGGTCCCTGTTCGGTTGCTCAGGGGTTGTATAGATCTATTCTTCCGAGTTAAGTGAGGATTGTTGTTTTAGTGAAATTTCAGAAGAAGTCTGGGGCTGGACGTAGGACGGTGCTCCGAACCAGTATAAAAATCTCTGTTGTCATTTTTATTATACTGCTTTTATATTCTGCATATTTACTGTATTACTATCATCGCTATACTCTGTATTATCATTGCACAATCCATAGCACACTTTCATTATTATATATACAAAATATATAATAGGAAAAACTATTTCATTTACCTATATTTCAAAACAAATATTGTGTCGATATGCCCTATTAAGTGTTTAGAAATCCCTATTGACGTCATAGCATCTTATGCACCAACTAGAATTTATAACAAAATGGAACAAATTAACATAATACCAAAACCTTTCATAACACTAACAAATACGCTCTCTCAGATATGTACACTCAATGACTCATCATAGAGTATTACTACCCTATTTAATATGAGTCAGACCCCACAAAGCTAAGGTTATCGCTAAACCAAAGCTCTGATACCAAGTGTAACGACCTGTCTTTTTGGATGCTTTAAGCAGACACGCACGTCAAACTCAAACCTTTCAAAAGGGCAGATTATTGTGGGGTAAATAAGAAAAAGAGAAAGAAAGAGAAAAACAAAACAGAATAGAATCTCGCAGCAGAATGACAAATATAATAATCAAATAACAGTTCATGAAGCTATTTACAAAACATTGATTATACTTACACAACACAGAATCAGAGTTACACATACTAGAGATAAATAAATGACAATGCAGCGGAACAGTATGATGTAGTGGAATAATATAGTAAATAATAATAAATCTTCATCTTCGTCCTCTAGAAACAAGTCTTCAAATGCTTAAATGCTCAGGCTGACCGGAGCGAATTAAAAAGATAAAACGCTCGTGTCAAAACTAAAAGATCTTATGTAAGTTAAATCAACGGCAAATATGTGTTTGACGGCCTCAGAGATGTTTACGGGGTTTGACATCCCCTATCCAGTGTCTAACGTGAGTGCAGTAACTCAAGAGATGTTCGGGATTCACATCTCTTAAGGATCAGTTAAACTATCTAATATGTAGTACAATATGCTATTATAATATGTCCACAGTAAGTTAAACTATTAAAACAGCATTAAGGCGTTACCCATATCACCCTTAACACATTTTATAGTGCCATAGTCTATACAATACCGTAATACCTTCTAATCGAGCAGCTACCAGAGGGTACTACATAGGTACGACACAAAACAAACTCATAGAAGGCGCGCTAAGACATGTGAACATGACACAACTAGGCAATGCCAAGGTAGATAGGCCAATTACATTTCCGGGCTGGTGGTAACGCATAGCCACAACTACCGCCCACCTCGAAACACACTCCCAAATCAAAATCAAGGGTGGCCACCAAATAAATCACAAAGTTAGAATATAGTATCGAAGGAATGTGGCCGATCGGAGGAATGATCTCACATGGCCCGTCGATTACTCCTGTTATAGTCACATCTATGCTGACTCACGAGAATCAGGGTCACGTTATACCTCATATAGAAATCATCGCCACCATCCTATTTCATTATGGAATTTCCACCGCGTACACAGTTGTTAAAGTGGTTTTTGGTATTGACAGAGAGTATGACAAATATCTGATCCGGGTCTCTTTAACAACCAATCGCTTATTACACAACGGATGGTTACATTTCAAAATTCAATTCATAATTTATATCAAAATATTGTATTCTCGAAACCATAATACTTTTGAAATCGTATTCACTTTGAAATCATATTAACCCTTTTAAATCATCTCATTTCTGATATCATGATTTCTTCACAAATCATATTTCCAAAATAGGATAAAACTTACTTCAAAATCATCATATTAAATCAATTATGTTATTTAAATCCCAACTTAGGTTATAATGTCGTTTAACCATATTTACTTTATATCGAGGATTTGAATATAAACACGAAATCTTTATTTAGTTTGAAATTTAGAAAAATAGTTTAGATAGTTATAAATAGTTTAAATAAAATTTTAATAGTCAAAATACTCTAGAATAGTTAATATAGATTTAACATAGATTAAATATATTTAAAATAAATTAAATATCTTTAAAATATATTAATTAGGTTTAAAATAAGTCAATATAGGTTAAATAGTTTAAAATAAATTAAATGGTTTAAAATAGGTTAAATTGATTTAATACAATTAATATAGGTTAAATAGTTTAATAATTGAAAGTCTTAGAATTTAGAATCTTAAAAATAATATATTTTAAAACAGTTTATATTTGGAAACATGAATTTGGAATTTATATAAATTTAACTACTCATTTTATTTCAACATATCTGGACCATTTCACATTTCCAAATCACTAAACACATTTTCACAATTCAACTCACAATTAAATTATTAAATTTTATATTACTTCCAAACCATGTTTGAAATACCAGTTTTAAATCACTCACATTCATTATATTTCAAAGTTATATTTGAAATAGTTCAATAACTCAATTCCGTTTAATTCTATTTATACTCCAAAATTCAACTTAAAATTTTAAAAATCTAATTTCTTTAAAACAATTCCTTTATCCAATTCAAATTTCAACATAACTTGATTTTCAATAATAAATCAAATATAAAACAAGTTTATTTCAAAATATCATCCAATTAAATTTAAAATTTTAACGATTTAAAATCATTAAATTTAACCAATCTGGTGTCCGTATATAACTCTCTACCCTAGGGTCAAGCGATACGGATATTTATAATTTCAATCCGCATTTTAAAATTTTAAGGATATATATCATTTCAAACCGCAATCTCGAATTAAATAATAAATCCATAAAATCGCTCGAGTCTATCATTTCATCCCACAACGATTTTTCCCTAATCTATAGATCATTCGAGTATGCATCATTTCAACCCATAGGGAACTTGCAGTTATAACAATATAAAATACAATACCCATTAATACAAACAATCAACATTCATCATAATCATCATCCAAATCAATCAATAAACATCAATAGATAACAGGTTATCATTTATAGGAAATTAACCAGCAATTTAAATTCAATTATATATTAAATGACAATTTAATTCAAAATAAATTCAAATTAACTGGAATGTTGATTTAACTATACCAAATAGCCATATATAAATTTCTAATCACATCATGAATCAACTTAACTAACATAAGAAATTTTAGAAGTTGTGAGTGGGTTAAAACACTCACCTTTAGATTTAAATCGATTTAAAATCGGATTTAAGCCCAAAATTCAAACAGTTCCAGAATGTATACAAAACCACATTAAAATGTCCGAAATTTAAATACGATCCTAACATAAGAAACCATGCGTGAATCAGACCTCGTATGCAACACTTATGCAAGGTAGATCATTTGAATTTCAAATTTAAATTAAAACTAAATACAAAAAGGCAAAGCACATCACTGGTACGATTCCTCCATGTCACCACTTATGCATTTAACTCCATCTTTTACATGACGTCACCCTCGGCCAAAATCCTATCCAACCGCCACCAATTGCCGCGCGTACGCGCCACTTCGACCCGATCAGGCGGCACCGCCGTTTCAGGTAGCTCGAGCCGCACCTATGCCTGGGTCGACATGCGTTCCGACCTACTAGAAATCCCCCCACCATAATGAACGCGTCCTACTCCAAGCATAATTATGGCGAACCCCAAGATGATCTCGACCAACGAACGGCATGGATTGTAGCCTCTCAATGTCCTATATAGTGCAGCACTCTCTGATCGCCCTATCGACGAAGATCCACCGTCGAATAGAAATTCTAGCAATGGACAGTCGAAAATAAATGGCCAATTTTTGATCAAATAGTTGCTCTAATTGATAAATGAATTTCAAATCTGAGTTGTACTCGTCGAGAGCTTCGAATCGATATATAATTTGATGTACTTTGAGGAGTTCAAATTTTTGATTTGGTTTTGAATTGCAATTGAGTTTAGAATTTGGGAATTGGTTTATCTTCCATTGGAAAGAGGAGATGAGAAGGAAATGTATGTATAGACAAATGAAAATAAGAAGTGGCTAGGGTTTATAACAGGCTATTTATAGATAGGGTTGAAAATAGAAAGAACGGACAAGATTTGATTTGAAAGTTGAACGATAAACAACCCGAAAAGGCCGTTCTGTCTACGGAACGAAAATGGGTCATCCCATATATGAAAATAGATGTTATCAGTATTTTTAAATTCAATGGAATAGGTTTCAAGTCCGAATTTCATTGTATGAAGAAGTTATGTTAATTTTTAGGCATTTTGAGCCCGTACGATCAAACGACAAGTCCGATCGCTATGAAACTTGAAATCCTATAATAATTCACCGTTACAAATCCGATGAAACTAGTTTCATCGAAATCTGAGTCAGTGGCCAAAATGGCTAATTTCACATTAATTAAATAAATTAAAATTAAATCAATTAATCACCTTTCAATTTCAAATTTAATAATTTACAATTTATATCACCTTCGGTTATCTAGTATTTTAAAAATCCTTTAAAACAAATTTCTATGTCAATTCATTATTAATTATCATACCAATTACAGTTTTAATTGCAATTGTAACTAAATCCAATTATTTATAATTTATTCCAATAAAATGATTTGATTCAGTTTCAATAATTTGGTAAATCTTGGTTTCCATTCTTTTATTCAACCAATTGTTATATTATGAATAAAGTTAACATTATTTCCAATTATCACCTAAAATTTCATTGACATAATATTAAATCAGATTTATTGCAATTGATTTCGAATTTAATTTAACAGCTCAAATAAATAGGTAACATATAATAATTGTTAGCATTTACTCTTAATCACACTTATTAGTTTATTATTTACAACCAAATGTTATGATTACTTACATAACCCAAATTTTATTCAATTTCCATTTATTACATACTATTTCATTTATTAATTCAATGTTTACATTTGTTTTCTTATATTCAATTTATAACCAAGTTATAACATTTACACTATTTCAATTAGTTGGAATTTCTTAAAAGTGGTTAATAATTCACTTACATTAATATTGCTACAACTCATTCTAGTTATTATTTTCCATTAATAAATCACAAATTTATATTTCTTCAAATGTTAAATAGCAAAATTTGTCGAGTTAACCAATTTTAATTATCAAAAATTTACGGGTCGTTACAATATGGATGGTGCATTTAAGTGAATGATTGAAGCATACATATAGAATTATCAATTATACTAGGGTAATTGCATACATTTGGTTGCATGGCATAAAATACTTGCATTATGGGAGGTCAACTAAATCAGCAGACTGACTATCTTTTCGTATTAGGTAAGTTCATATGCATTTCACTTTGCATAAATCATAAATAGCATTAGTTAAAAATAAGGACAATTGTAGAAATTGATGAAGGATGAGTAGATGGATGTAGTTTTTGGATGATGGTTGTTATTTACATTCTTCCATATTTGGATATTTTGGAGACGAAATCCTTTAAGGGGGAGAATGTAACACTCGGATATTTCAGGGGAAAAATAAGTAAAAAGGAATTAAAATAGAATAAGTTATTATTAAAAGAAAATTAAAGGAAACGTGTAAATTAAAGTACACCTCACGATTTTTACAATAATTAATTATTGGAAATATACTTAATAAACTTAGGCAACTGTGAAAAATGGACATTTTGCAAATATTGGAATTTGGACTCGAAACTTATACCATTGTGCTCGTAGTAATTTTCTGATCATTTTTCATATACAGTGTTTTCCAAACGGAGTTCAAACGAAGAAGTTATGGCTGTTTGATGTTTTGGCATCAGAAACAATCACACGTATGAAATTGATAACTTACATTAATTATAATTGATTGATTGATTGATTGCTGATGTGTGTTAAATTACATATTTACAGCCAACAATGAGTCAGTAGAATTTATTACAAAGAGAAACATATTATATACACAAAGTTTGGAATTATTTCAATAGCTTACACGTTTATGCGCACAATTAAACGTTTGAATTTGATTAATGAAATTAATTGGAAATAACAGTATTATATTAATATACACACACACACATACGTATATGGAAAGAAATGGTAAAAAGATTTATTGAAAATGAATGCACATTATTGATAATTAATGTACGCTACATTGTAATTAACATGCGTTACAACATTTACTAATGTACATTAATTGGAAATTAATGTAGATTGTAAACACGTAAGATGAGGAAACTAAATTTGTTTATAAAATATATATTCTTGATGTTTAAACCTTTAATGTTTATAAACAGAAGATTTAGAAAGGAGGATAAAACGTTAACAAATATGTTGTAATGGACAAGAATCAGCGGGGAATGGTTAAAATTAGTAAGCAATCAATTAAGAAAATTAACTATGAATGAATAAAATTAACCAAAGGATTGATTAGTTTAAATTGTATATGTATATGTACGTATATCCTAATTAATTGTACAAATTCAAATGTATAAATAATTGTGTAACATACCCAACTGATGAATAGATAAGGGTTGGGAATAAATTGATTGGATGAATTAATGACATAATTGACATTAATGGAAATGTATAATAAAGGAAATTATTATGGATGTAAATCTGGCAAATTAAGATGGATTGATTGCTAACAAATGCAAATATTTAAAATAAAGATCTAACGAGATTTATAAAATGGGAAACAATTTGTAAAGTCATTCAAGAGGGATAGTAATCTCTCAAAAAGTGTAATGTATACACACAAACAACAAAAATGGAAATTTTGTAATGTAATCAATTAATGGGAATAATTGATGAACGTCGAATTATTTTCTGACGTGGCAATTTTCTACTGGACCGAGTGACTTGGTTTTTGATTTCCTAGCATTCTATTGGTCCAGTGACGTGTATGAGCAAGAGTGGATAACCATGAGGTGTTCGGTTGAGCATGATTTTACTTAGGAAAATCTAACTAATTATATGCACTCACACAATTCATAAATAAACCATCTAATCTAAAACCGAATCTTTTATTCAGCTATCCCCAAAAGTCTACAGAAAAATTTGTGTGTATTCTTCTTCCTCCTTTCTCCACTAAATAAATAATTCTCTTCCAAATCAAATTGAAAATGTGTGTGTGTGTGTATACGCACACACGAGTTATTTGAAGAATTCTGAAGAATTTAAAAGGAGGAAGATAAGAAGAAGAAAAGCTTTTCAAAGTTACACAAGCTTAAGTGCCAGATGAGTCGGAATTAATACGAAATAGAAAAATAAAGTAGTTTAATTTTAGTTCTTTCCTTGCACAATAATATGAATTAATTTATGTTAATAATGAGGACTGATGTAAATTATTGTAACTTCTTCTTCTACCACTTCTCAATTCTAGTTCATGCTTGGCTTAAAATATGGAATGTATAAATTGCTTATTCACGTTTTCTGGCGTAAATGAGATTAGTTAATTAAATTGAATTAGAATTCTTATTCAATTTTTAATGGCATAACTGGTTAGTTGGGTAAATTCAGGATATGTTCTTTGAATAAAATTGGAAATTTGGTTGGTATAGTTACATAATTCTGAATACAGTTATGGAACAAAATTAAGAATTTTAATTTATATATATGTTATTCCATTTGCGGCCTTAAACGTAAAATGTGGAATTTTATGCAATTAAATTGTGACGACGCATCCTTCTCGACCCTCGAAAAAATCGACACAAATACTCCACTGTATATTATGCCGATGATCGAGTGCCAGATGTGACGACCCGGAATCCAGCGTCCGAAAATCGACATCCAATACCTCATTCGTATTCAAATGCCGGATATTCAAACATTGGAATCCAGTTCGCTGGAGCATATAACAACATTAGATGAATAACAATACAACGAAAATAAAATGAATTTTCATTGATAAACAAAATTGATACAACATAGATACAACGTTGATACAACACATGAACACCAATATTAGAGCATAATGTACATGATACAACAACTGAACAATAACACACAGTGGAACAACAACAGGCTGCGATAACTTCAACAGGGCCTTCAAAAGAAAGAGAGAGTGAGAATCCAACATAAGTACCTTCAATCCAAACTTCAAATCTCCAAACCAAAAAAATTCAAAGACCAAAGGCTTCAAAAGACATCTAGAGCCAAATCTACATTCCAACTTCACTCCAGAACACGGACGACCTGACTCTAGGCTGGCCGTGTGGAAAATTATGGACACCGAGAGTTTAGGAAAGAGAACAATAAACTCTGGGTCAGTCATGGGACTGGTATAAGTAAACATAAACAGTTGTTTGAACAAAAACAATTTACAAAAAGAAATCCGTTCATGCTTTTAGAAAATGAAACTACTATAAGGCCTCGCGACAAACACACAATACAATCGCACACTTGAGGGAGATTTCTCCTTATGATAGCCAAACATGCTTGATACATGATGTGACGACCCGCCCTTCTACTACCAGAAAGACGTATCATCATTAAGAAAGAAAGGGATGAGAAAATAGAAAAGATAGAGAAGAAAGAACAACAACATCAGAATCTCACAGTGGAATGGAACAAAATATAATATATCACTTAAATATTTAATAGTTTTACATATATCAGAGTTATACAGATAATACATCAATACTAGACAGTTATAAACACCTGTCTAGTTAATACAACCCAATACAATACAACTCAAACAATATGACTCAGAGATATCAGCACAGCAGAACTATATATATATCTACAACGCTGAAGCCTCCTGCTCCATTGCTCCTCCAGAATTCGTCAAAGCTAACCTGAATCCCTTGGCTACCCGTAACAATTTGGGTACCCGAGAGTTTATGAAAAACAAAAATAAACTCCGGGTCAGACATGGGTCTGGTATGAGTAAACGGGTTAAAGTTGATTAACTTTGAAAAACATTTGAAATAAAGGTATCACGTAAGACTCCCCACAAATAAGTACGGGTAAGTTTTTACCTTACGCTAACCAAAATATTTCATAGAAAATCCAGTGATATTATAATAGTGTCTAGGGTTTTCAAGTAAATAGAAAATAGCCGAAATTGTTACATGATTAAATTCCAGCTACTAGCCACAAAAGTGGGTAATACAAATCAAAACCGTAGGGTCTCGTAGGGAAAATGGATTTCCAACAATGGCAGGGCTACTGGGGTACCGCCCGTCACAGTACGGGGCCTAGATCACCGTACCGAGGATTACTCCCTTCATCCCCTGCAACACAAGGCCAGAACCATTCCTTACTGAACAGTCCCGAACAAGATAAACCCTGCGGTTGTAGCTAGCAACCGCCCACTAAGCCGAAATATAAAAAGGGACATCTAGACAGGGGAAATATCTTGTCCTGCTTGGGCATGACCCACCTAACCTTGCTGCACATCCCCTGTTTTAGCCATTCCCGGTTGATGAGGCTTGAGGCTACGATTACCTTTAAAGAACATATCACTTAGAATGCTCATTGTCCGCCTGACGATGTGTTGAAAGCATTCAATCCATACGAGTTCGTTCCGGGTTCGAACGAAACCGAAGGCATTATCTCGTCACACTCATTTTGGAATCACCCTCAGAGTCAACGACGATAACCCTTTCATTTTGAAAGCACCATCTCGATCTTCATTTCAGGATTCACGACCTAACGTTTAAATTGGATCGATGTGGTTTTCGGAGAATCAAAATTGATTCTTCCGATCCCGGTCTCATCGGATCCAAACGCCATTTTAAGGGCCAAGTTGTCTAATTAACTTAAACAGTTTAATAATTTAACACTTGAATTCATAAAGCAATTTAACACCGATAAATAACATCAGATAAATCATATGGCATAGGTAAATAACTTCGGATAAATCATATAGCAAATTAATGCAAATAAATCACACACAACCATCATAGATATATTCGGAGTATCACAGAACATCTCAGAGTATAAATAAACATCAAATGCAATCAAATAGAATCATTGATTCATATCAACAAGTTTGATTTGTTTTAAACTTAATTGTATACTTAAGAGTAAATTGTATTTTTTTCTTTGCTTAATTAATTATTAATTAATTAACTTGTTTCAGTTTATTAGTTACTTATTAACTATTCACTTAATTAATGGATTAATTCTTAAGTATTAATCAATAACCTTAATTATTGATTTATAAAACTCAATTATACAATTAATTATTACTAAATTGCTAAATCAATCATTACTTTCTTAATTACAAATGATTCCACAAAATTATCGTTATAATCTTTAATTACTAATTTAATTGAGTTTGAACTATTTATTACAATTATAAATTTTATTACATTCGTAATTAATTTCTCTTTCCAAATTAATTACTCAACTTTGTTTCAATAACGCTCTAAAGTTTATCAGGACTCAAAACAAATTGGTTAACACTTAATAACATAGTTTACACTTAACTTATTTACTCTTATTTTCAAATTACATTAGCAAAATTCCAGGTATTGGAAACCCAAGTAAACTTCGCGACAAACTTGGCTAGTACTCGAGTCCATCCTTCACTTCTCTCGCGTTCCCTCTCTAGAACACTTCTTCTTCCCTGTTTCTCTTTTTACTCTTCCTTTTTTTTTTTGCTTAAGTTAAAACTGATACAACCTCAAACACACACACGACCATAGACCCGAGAACAAAACTCGAAGTCAATCACGCGACTAACTCGAGTTACACTCGAGTCGACATGAGCAGCTTCTTCATGCCGCCGTGCACAACCATCTGTGCACGTACACCCCCCTCCGATGCTCTTCCATCACCTGGCCTGATTTCTGACTAGTCGATCGCCATCCACTCATTGAATTCCAACACCCCTAACTTCGATGAGATTCGTGAAAGAGAAAAGAGGATTCGAGCTCCCAATCCAAGGAAATGCTCTGACCAACTCCCACCATGTTCAGGCGAGACAAACCCCCTGTAGCTTCGAAACTCCGGCTACATCACCCTCGACCTCCACACTACCCTCCCTTCCAGCCACACAACACTCGATACACCGTGCTAGTCACCACGACCGAAACTTCCAATTTGTTCAGAAAGTCGAACAAAACCCTATTTTTACCTCAATCTCAAAATCCATACATTCAAAAATTATTCTAATATTTTTCTAGTGTCAAAAGGATTACAAGCTTGCTTCGTATGAATTTACAGAAATTAAAATTAACACAACATCCCAAAATTGACTGAAACCCATTTTATTTTCATCTTGAAACTGCTCTTAATACCCCTATTTAAAAATCATAATTTTTATGCTAAAAATCCTAATTTTGTATCTGAATTTGAAATATGTTATTGAATTCCTAAATCTAAACATTCGAATTTTTGATCTTTGAATCCCTTTACCTGTAGTTTGAATAAACAATGTTGATAACATGCTGTAAAACTTTAAAGCAAAACTTGCAGGCATTGATTTAAGTAAACTACTTACATTAGCATCAGAGTCCAGGTTTCAAACATTTATATGAAGAATCATTTACAATTCCTTTGTTTTACTATCAACAATTAGACCATAGCAACTTTTCCAGAGCAACAGCAAATTACTCAAGGCTACTTATTGAAGCAATGACCCAAAACACACCATTTATAAGCTACAAATACAAGTATAGATTAAAGATAAGTTTACTCACCAAACAGTGTTGAAACTTAAAACAGAAGATAAAGTATTGATGAAGAATACTGCAGAAGAATTTCCTGAAGCCCTCTCTTTAGCTTTCTGTTTTAAATAAATTTCCAGTTTGTAAAGCAACAGATGATTATCTTCTCTCCTTATTTGATTCTCAGGTTTGTTTTAAGTTTTTATTGAGTTTTATATACGAATATAAAGATATGGTACATATATATATAGAAGCTACTTTGAACAATATAGGAGATAACTGGCCAGCCACCATATTTGACCAAACAAAAATCTTGGTATTACATTTACTGCAAATATGAAATGATTTTGATCTCGGCTACATGTACTTGTTTAAACAAGAAGTTAGGCTAATTAATGTTTTTTTCTTTTAATTATGGTAGCAGGTAATAAATGTTTACTGTCTGTTGCAAATTTGGTACAAAGATATTTATTGTTACTTACTTTGTTGTACAAGATATTTATCATTATTTCGGCCAAACATGTTTTCATATAAACACAGGCTTTGTTTTTATTATATTTAAAATAAAACTTGATTTATATTAAAGTGGAGTTGCTTCCTGAGGCATAAAACTGTACATAGCACATATATGTTTATTGCTGGTTTACATTCATTTTCAGTTTATAAAATTTTTCTCTGGACAAACACTTAATTACTGTGTATATGTGTACAAAGATACTTATCAAATCTTGGCCAGCATATTTTTGTATAAGATCTTTTTTTGTTTTCTTTCAGGTTCCACTTGGTTTTGAAAGTATATTTAGCTATACATTTATTTGGCTTATTGTAGAAGCTAGCTTATTTACACATATGTTTATTATTCTTGTGAAACCTGATTTAGATTTTTGTTTTTATTTATTAAGTACAACTTGTCTTGTTACTTTGCATTATACAGATTATATTTTCAAATCTTTTGATATGATTGTTTTCAAGTTATTTTAGCATATTAGTTGTAGTTTATTTGTTAATTAAATTCTCAAACATTTGATTTACAACATACATGTATTTATATATTTCAAGTTATATTTTATATTTGTATATTTATACTTTTAGTTACATTTTATAATTTATGATTATGTTTATACTAGTTTTGTATGTTTATATTTATAATTATTTATATTGTTTTATACTTCCATGTTTAAGTTTAATATTCTTATGCTTGTTAATTTTAAAACTTACCATTTTAAAAACTAAAATTGTATTCATATAAATTATCAAATAACACAATATTGAATCTTTGATTTGATTTTATTAAATAAGACGGATTTTGTTTTAATGAGTTAAAGCATTCTATTTATTTTCAAATCAAAATTTTCTTTTACAAACATATATAACTGTTAAATATCCAAGATTTCATCAATTTAAACATTGACAAGCTTACATTTAATTCTAAATTGGATTAAATATTCATTAAAATATGCTGTAAAAATTCTGGGTCGTTACATTCCTCCCCCCTTAAAAGAATTTCGTCCCCGAAATTTAAACAACAGTAAATTCAAAAGCTTTTATATTAACAATCCAAACATACATATCATTCATACAATAACAAACAAACAACAGTCTATTCTAACAAACATCACTAGTTATCCGAACATAAATCCGGATAAGCACCCTAAAACTATCGAGAGTTTTCCAGATACAATCTTTGGAATCCTCACTCCATTGCACCTTGACGAGTTTCACCACTTTGTTCCTAAGTTGCTTCTCGTCTCGATCCACAATCTGAATTGGATTTTTGACCACAGTTAAATTGGGTTCAATTTCCAAATCTTCTTGAATTACTAGTTTGAGAATTAATGATGTATCATGTACAAATTTCCTGAGGTATATGGGATACACAATAAATTCCAAACATCCATTCTGGAAATTAAATTCTAAAATCCACAGTATTAACTCTTTCCAAATTTATTGACTTCTTTGCAGAATTTCAATATCTATTTTAAATCAAGCCCGTACGATGTACATATATCATTCGTACGTAATATCAAATCCGATCGCTCGATCACACAATTTCATTTCCGAACTAGTATCGTCCACCCGACTTCCTAGTGCGGACTCAGAACTGGTTTCTTGATCAGAAACTGCCATTCTCCTTGCATAGTCACAACTATGATAGAGAATTTCCAGAATTAATCAAAATCCAAATCCATGGTTCGTCGTCGAAAATCGAGTGAACAAATCCTAACTCGGATCGATATAACTATCTCGAAATTCTGTGCTCGAATCTGGATCTAATTGCTACGTGAATAAAATCATATACGTACATCCTACGCATTTATATTCATTGATTATCAACCATATCAATTTCCTTTTATTCACGTTATTCTGATTCTATCCACTTGGAATAAATTTTTCCCAATATCAAATCTTCTCAAGAGTTTCACCACTTTAGCCCTTATATCTTCTTATTTACATCTGAATTACCAATTCCATATGAATTCAATTTTCTTAACTCTGAAAATTGAACCTTTATTGACTATCTCTATTTATAACTGATTCCTATCATTATCTTTAAATAAGTTTCATTCATTAGTTTACTTTAAATTTTCAATTTGAAATTGTTTTGTTGCTAAACATTTTAAAATAAATTTTTTTTTTTTTTAAATTTTGAAAAATTATGGCAGAGTCTCCATTACATATTTTTATAAGCACATATGTAAGGTTCCAATCCTCAACACAATTAATTTCAATCAATTCTCAAACCATTCCCTTTTAATTAAAAGGAATTTACAACTTACTTGCAAAACAAACTCATATTCAAAATCATCTTATTTTGCTTCCAATAATTCATAGAATTTATCTAATTCTCATTTACTTCAAACAACCCAATTCCATATGCAATTCAACAATATTATTGTGAATAAACAATCACTTAAGCTTTATAACAAATCTTAAATTGATTTCAATTCAATTTACACTTGATTCCATCCCAATTAAATTATTCACAATCCTTCTATTACATTTTCTTTCATTTCAAAAGTTTGATTCCAAACCATTTTATTAAATTTGACAACCCATATTTTAAATTAATCATCTCACAATTTATTTAAGTCATTAACTGTTTCACTTAATAACTTAAGTTCATTCTATTCCACCAATTCCCATTCAAATCTTTGATTTTATTTTCACTTAATCAAATCCCACTATTTACTAATCTATTTGATTAGTTTATTCTTTTATTCATTCTTAAATTTTAATTTACATTAAGAGTTCATTATTGGCTTTATTCATAATAAGGTTATTCAATTTATGCTTGAATTAGATTTGTTTACAACTCACACTATAACCATTTAAATCCAATTCAAGACTTACTTGGTTTACATTTACTTATTTACATAAGAATTTTATTTTATTCAATATTATTTATGACTCGATTGAATTCATCTAAATACAATCTTATTTCAACTCAACTTCAGTTAAATTTAGCTACTTACAAATCTTTAAATTTATTTCTCAATATATGAGTTCAAAACTAATTTATTTCCCTTAAAGTTTATATTACTCATTTGGGTCATTTCATCTTATAACCACAATTTCAGATTATATATATAACACTTAGCATCTTAAGATATAAATTTCCATCTCGCATTTACAATCATTTTACCTTCAAATTTTATAGCCAACTAAGTTCATTTTGCATTTCAATTCCATTTAACGTGTCTCAGGTTAACCTCTAATATGTTTCTTTATTTTCATTTACATAAGTTAAATTTTAATCTCCTGGATTAAAATTCCCAATTTCATCTTATAATTATCAACTTTACTTTATAAATTCAATAGTTGATCCATTTAAACCTTCCACATTATCTAAATAGAATTTTTTTTTTCTTAAAATTCAATTGCCCGGTCTCCATTTCCAAACAAATTTGAAATGATAACTACACATACCTACTTGGTATATCAACTCAAATTTTCAACTTTCAGACACTTATTTTCACCAAAACAAATTTCCTCCTTTTGAAAATTTTGAAACAACTTGCATACCCAACAAACCTCCAACAATATTTTCCAAAACAAGATACCATTATTCCCTTCAAATCTTTGGATAAACTTTTCAAACATTTCCAAGATTTTTAAATTTCCAAATCCTTTGTTTAAATTCATTTAAACACTTTCAAATTTTCGGGACTTCAATTCTGGTTTAATCAAATTTTAGTTATATTCCTTTTTATTTAAAATCATTCCTAAATAATTTTATTTGGTTATAAACCACTCACATTTAAATTTTTGTTCGATTGTACTATTACAATCAAACATCCAAGTATATATATATAGTTATTTCAGAAAAATATTTCTTTTATATCAAAATATAAATTTGGGTAAAATTATTTCATTTACCCTACTTTAAAAATCAATATTTTGTCGAATTGCTCTATTCAAGTGTTTAGAAACCCCTTCGATACAGTTTTCGAGGCTGTGCCGACGAAGGTTCATATACCACTCAATAAATCAATCAACGCAATATAAAACCATTTTATATTCACTAACAAATACGCGCTCATATCTATTAATACACTCAAACTCATTTTAGAGTTCTACAAACTCTATTTTATGAGTAATTCCTACCAGAGCCAAGGTTATCACCAACCTATGCTCTGATACCAACTGTGACGACCCGCCCTTCTACTACCAGAAAGACGTATCATCATTAAGAAAGAAAGGGATGAGAAAATAGAAAAGATAGAGAAGAAAGAACAACAACATCAGAATCTCACAGCGGAATGGAACAAAATATAATATATCACTTAAATATTTAATAGTTTTACATATATCAGAGTTATACAGATAATACATCAATACTAGACAGTTATAAACACCTGTCTAGTTAATACAACCCAATACAATACAACTCAAACAATATGACTCAGAGATATCAACACAGCAGAACTATATATATATCTACAACGCTGAACCCTCCTGCTCCATTGCTCCTCCAGAATTTGTCAAAGCTAACCTGAATCCCTTGGCTACCCGTAAAAATTTGGGTACCCGAGAGTTTATGAAAAACAAAAATAAACTCCGGGTCAGACATGGGTCTGGTATGAGTAAACGGGTTAAAGTTGTTTAACTTTGAAAAACATTTGAAATAAAGGTATCACGTAAGACTCCCCACAAATAAGTACGGGTAAGTTTTTACCTTACGCTAACCAAAACATTTCATAGAAAATCCAGTGATATTATAATAGTGTCTAGGGTTTTCAAGTAAATAGAAAATAGCCGAAATTGTTACATGATTAAATTCCAGCTACTAGCCACAAAAGTGGGTAATACAAATCAAAACCGTAGGGTCTCATAGGGAAAATGGATTTCCAACAATGGCAGGGCTACTGGGGTACCGCCCGTCACAGTACGGGGCCTAGATCACCGTACCGAGGATTACTCCCTTCATCCCCTGCAACACAAGGCCGGAACCATTCCTTACTGAACAGTCCCGAACAAGATAAACCCCGCGGTTGTAGCTAGCAACCGCCCACTAAGCCGAAATATAAAAAGGGACATCTAGACAGGGGAAATATCTTGTCCTGCTTGGGCATGACCCACCTAACCTTGCTGCACATCCCCTGTTTTAGCCATTCCCGGTTGATGAGGCTTGAGGCTACGATTACCTTTAAAGAACATATCACTTAGAATGCTCATTGTCCGCCTGACGATGTGTTGAAAGCATTCAATCCATACGAGTTCGTTCCGGGTTCGAACGAAACCGAAGGCATTATCTCGTCACACTCATTTTGGAATCACCCTCAGAGTCAACGACGATAACCCTTGCAGTTTGAAAGCACCATCTCGATCTTCATTTCAGGATTCACGACCTAACGTTTAAATTGGATCGATGTGGTTTTCGGAGAATCAAAATTGATTCTTCCGATCCCGGTCTCATCGGATCCAAACGCCATTTTAAGGGCCAAGTTGTCTAATTAACTTAAACAGTTTAATAATTTAACACTTGAATTCATAAAGCAATTTAACACCGATAAATAACATCAGATAAATCATATGGCATAGGTAAATAACTTCGGATAAATCATATAGCAAATTAATGAAAATAAATCACACACAACCATCATAGATATATTCGGAGTATCACAGAACATCTCAGAGTATAAATAAACATCAAATGCAATCAAATAGAATCATTGATTCATATCAACAAGTTTGATTTGTTTTAAACTTAATTGTATACTTAAGAGTAAATTGTATTTTTTTCTTTGCTTAATTAATTATTAATTAATTAACTTGTTTTAGTTTATTAATTACTTATTAACTATTCACTTAATTAATGGATTAATTCTTAAGTATTAATCAATAACCTTAATTATTGATTTATAAAACTCAATTATACAATTAATTATTACTAAATTGCTAAATCAATCATTACTTTCTTAATTACAAATGATTCCACAAAATTATCGTTATAATCTTTAATTACTAATTTAATTGAGTTTGAACTATTTATTACAATTATAAATTTTATTACATTCGTAATTAATTTCTCTTTCCAAATTAATTACTCAACTTTGTTTCAATAACGCTCTAAAGTTTATCAGGACTCAAAACAAATTGGTTCACACTTAATAACATAGTTTACACTTAACTTATTTACTCTTATTTTCAAATTACATTAGCAAAATTCCAGGTATTGGAAACCCAAGTAAACTTCGCGACAAACTTGGGTAGTAGTCGAGTCCATCCTTCACTTCTCTCGCGTTCCCTCTCTGGAACACTTCTTCTTCCCTGTTTCTCTTTTTACTCTTCCCTTTTTTTTTGCTTAAGTTAAAAATGATACAACCTAAAACGCACACACGACCATAGACCCAGGAACAAAACTCGAAGTCAATCACGCGACTAACTCGAGTTACACTCGAGTCGACATGAGCAGCTTCTTCACGCCGCCGTGCACAACCATCTGTGCACGTACACCCCCCTCCGACGCTCTTCCATCACCTGGCCTGATTTCTGACTGGTCGATCGCCATCCACTCATTGAATTCCAACACCCCAAACTTCGATGAGATTCATGAAAGAGAAAAGAGGATTCGAGCTCCCAATCCAAGGAAATGCTCTGACCAACTCCCACCATGTTCAGGCGAGACAAACCCCCTGTAGCTTCGAAACTCCGGCTACATCACCCTCGACCTCCACACTACCCTCCCTTCCAGCCACACAACACTCGATGCACCGTGCTAGTCACCATGACTGAAACTTCCAATTTGTTCAGAAAGTCGAACAAAACCCTATTTTTACCTCAATCTCAAAATCCATACATTCGAAAATTATTCTAATATTTTTCTAGTGTCAAAAGGATTACAAGCTTGCTTCGTATGAATTTACAGAAATTAAAATTAACACAACATCCCAAAATTGACTGAAACCCATTTTAGTTTCATCTTGAAACTGCTCTTAATACCCCTATTTAAAAATCATAATTTTTATGCTAAAAATCCTAATTTTGTATCTGAATTTGAAATATGTTATTGAATTCCTAAATCTAAACATTCGAATTTTTGATCTTTGAATCCCTTTACCTGTAGTTTGAATAAACAATGTTGATAACATGCTGTAAAACTTTAAAGCAAAACTTGCAGGCATTGATTTAAGTAAACTACTTACATTAGCATCAAAGTCCAGGTTTCAAACATTTATATGAAGAATCATTTACAATTCCTTTGTTTTACTATCAACAAATTAGACCATAGCAACTTTTCCAGAGCAACAACAAATTACTCAAGGCTACTTATTGAAGCAATGACCCAAAACACACCATTTATAAGCTACAAATACAAGTATAGATTAAAGATAAGTTTACTCACCAAACAGTGTTGAAACTTAAAACAGAAGATAAAGTATTGATGAAGAATACTGCAGAAGAATTTCCTGAAGCCCTCTCTTTAGCTTTCTGTTTTAAATAAATTTCCAGTTTATAAAGCAACAGATGATTATCTTCTCTCCTTATTTGATTCTCAGGTTTGTTTTAAGTTTTTATTGAGTTTTATATACGAATATAAAGATATGGTACATATATATATATAGAAGCTACTTTGAACAATATAGGAGATAACTGGCCAGCCACCATATTTGACCAAACAAAAATCTTGGTATTACATTTACTGCAAATATGAAATGATTTTGATCTCGGCTGCATGTACTTGTTTAAACAAGAAGTTAGGCTAATTAATGTTTTTTTCTTTTAATTATGGTAGCAGGTAATAAATGTTTACTGTCTGTTGCAAATTTGGTACAAAGATATTTATTGTTACTTACTTTGTTGTACAAGATATTTATCATTATTTCAGCCAAACATGTTTTCATATAAACACAGGCTTTGTTTTTATTATATTTAAAATAAAACTTGTTTTATATTAAAGCGGACTTGCTTCCTGAGGCATAAAACTGTACATAGCACATATATGTTTATTACTGGTTTACATTCATTTTCAGTTTATAAAATTTTTCTCTGGACAAACACTTAATTACTGTGTATATGTGTACAAAGATACTTATCAAATCTTGGCCAGCATATTTTTGTATAAGATCTTTTTTTGTTTTCTTTCAGGTTCCACTTGGTTTTGAAAGTATATTTAGCTATACATTTATTTGGCTTATTGTAGAAGCTAGCTTATTTACACATATGTTTATTATTCTTGTGAAACCTGATTTAGATTTTTGTTTTTATTTATTAAGTACAACTTGTCTTGTTACTTTGCATTATACAGATTATATTTTCAAATCTTTTGATATGATTGTTTTCAAGTTATTTTAGCATATTAGTTGTAGTTTATTTGTTAATTAAATTCTCAAACATTTGATTTACAACATACATGTATTTATATATTTCAAGTTATATTTATATTTGTATATTTATACTTTTAGTTACATTTTATAATTTATGATTATGTTTATACTAGTTTTGTATGTTTATATTTATAATTATTTATATTGTTTTATACTTCCATGTTTAAGTTTAATATTCTTATGCTTGTTAATTTTAAAACTTACCATTTTAAAAACTAAAATTGTATTCATATAAATTATCAAATAACACAATATTGAATCTTTGATTTGATTTTATTAAATAAGACGGATTTTGTTTTAATGAGTTAAAGCATTCTATTTAAGATTTTCAAATCAAAATTTTCTTTTACAAACATATATAACTGTTAAATATCCAAGATTTCATCAATTTAAACATTGACAAGCTTACATTTAATTCTAAATTGGATTAAATATTCATTAAAATATGCTGTAAAAATTCCGGGTCGTTACACATGAAAATCCTTTTGATATTATTATTAGCGCATAGTGTAGAAAATATTTTGAAAATATAATATAGATCTTAGCCAGCATACGTACCATTACAGTATGCCTATTATAACTACCATGTTAAATGGTAGGTTCTACAACTAAAACCAGACAGGGCTCGTATTGAGTGATTGGATTTCCAACAAATGGCCAGGCTAAGGAACTTCCTTTCTGAATGGGTATGCCTCTAGAGGGATGCCCCGAGAATCTAACCGGATCTCTGCCAACACAATGTCGGGTTACCACTGTAACTAGGTAACTAACTGTCACGAGTATGCCATCCCCCTGTCGTAACTGACCTTTATCCGAGGCACCAACAACAACCAACAACCACATAAGTTAAATATCTGGACTCCATACCAGAATACCACTGTTTATCTAGAAGGAAATGCACATACCCTGAGGGGCGTGACCACCATAACTTGCCGCATCCTTCTTGTTTCAACCATTTTCGGGTGTGAGGTTAGATGAAGTCTCGTCCCACAAAGCTACGCTTTTCACAAAAGCCATGCTTTGATCAACCAATGATCAGCACTTAACATGCCACACTACCAAATTGGGAGTATATTAATAATAATAATCAACTACATAACCTCTGAGCTCATATGTCTCAGAGAAGGGTGTTAAGCTAAGAGAATAACTTCTCTGCCACCAAGCAGAAATGCATTTGATAGAAATCAGCTTTATATCTCAAAGTGTAATGTTAGACATACATCCATACAAGTCCATCCTGGGTCTTAATGGAACCAAAGGCAATTCGTAAGAAGTCCTTGCAAATCCATATATCCACAATCTCGACCGGAATCCCCACCACATATGGATATCTCTATACCGGAGCAACTCGGTGTAGAGACAATCGACAGGTAATCCTTTCGTTCTCGAAAATACCCGGTCTTCAACCACCATCTTCAAATGCACTCCCATTTGGTCGTATCATTATTCGGAATGGGTTTTATGACTTAATGTCCTCTCCTAGATTAACCGAATAAGAAGCGCTTATTTTAAAAACACGTGGATATATAATTCGCAACAAATTTCCATTTATAATCTTTTAAACAAAAGATTCACCATTTAAGATTCGATGTGGTTTTCGGATAACCATCTGAAATCTCACCCTCGGTCGCATCGAAATTCAAATGTCGTTTAAAAGGCCAATAATTTTACTTCAATTCAGAAGTTCACAATCACATGGTAATATATCGCAGATGTCACAGCTCAAAACAAAGCAATTCATATCACAAAGTATCACAATCATATATCAGAGATATTAACCAATCCAAGGCATTCAATAATAATCCAATTATCTATAAGCAAGATGAATTAGTCGTTCAATTCCCAATTAATTCAATTTAATTTTCAAAATAAATTAAATTAATTACTTTAAATACTTTTAGGTCCCGCTTAATTATCATTAAGTAATTACAATCATTTTAATTAATTATAATTAATTTATCACATACTCACCTTCATTAATTATCCTCAATTAATGATTAGTCTTTAATCATTATCTAATTAACCTTTAAGTAATAATTAATTAACCCTTAGTTACTCTTTAATTACTTAAATACTTAATTAATTAAAAGATAAATCATTTATCTTAATTAACTACTCAATTATCATTAAAAATCTTTAATTAATAAACCTTTTAATTATCATTAACACATAAATCAACTTAAGATATTTAAGTTAATAATAATCAAAAACATTTCTTCTTAATTGACTTTTTAATTACATTATTAAATTTATTTAAATTAACTTAAGAATTAATTTGTAAATAATGATCACATGATTAATTAAATTAAACTTAATTACTTCAAAATAATTTACTTAAAACCTTTATTAATCCATACTAAATAAAAATAATCACTTAAAAGAATTAATTAAGAAATGTTTTAAACTTGATTTTGTTTTAAAGTTTAAAAACTGCAACATCACGTACTCGAGCCAAAATCCGAGTCATCTCGCCTTTTCCCCGAGACCATCCCCTAGAAAACTTTTTTTTCTTCTTTTTTTCTTCTGTTTTGTTTTTAAACTTAAAATCTGTTAACCTGCTAAATACTTGCGAACGACTCGATATAATACTCGAGCCACAATCCGTTTTCCCGAGACATCACCTGAGACAACTTCCTTCCTTGATTACCATAACAATCCAGATACCAAACTATCTCGTGCATGTGCACAAAGATTCCGGCCACCTCCGGTCGATGCTAAGACCATCAGCAAGACGTCGACGACGTCCCCTAAGTCTCCGACCACCCAGAAACCCGAAACGACGACGGATCCGAAATCAAGCTACTCAACACAACCTGGAACGAAAATTCTTATCAACAAAATCGACTCACCTCATCTCTAGACCACTTGAAACCTCGCCATCACGTCCATCCCTTCGTCGATGACCCATGCTTCATTTCCACTTGCCCCGATGTAGTCCGATTCGACATTGATGACTCAATTTCCAAGAGAATAGGACCGACCAGAAACTGGGTTTAAACTCTAAATCAACGTCAACTCATCGCTTCGATCATCTAAAAAATTCCCACGCATTTTTCCATGAATCCCCATCACTCAGGCTTCCTCTAGCATGACCACGACCTCCCTTACCTCGCCGATGACTAGAAATTACCAAAAGTCCCAAAACCGTTCATCCTCGAATTTATCCTTTCAGTTTTCCCATCACAATGCGGATGGTAAGCAGTACTAAAGTTCAACTTGGTTCCTAGTGTGGTTTGAAATGCCTCCCAAAATCTGCCAGTGAAGATCGGGTCACGATCACTCACTATACTAGTCGGTATACCATGGGGACGAATAATCTCTTTCACATATAGCTTTGCCAAACTTGCTACCGTTCGGGAGGATTTTACTGGGATAAAGTGGGAAATCTTGGTCAGACGATCCACAATAACCCAAATCGCCTCATTACCCTTACGAGTTCGTGGCAAACCATCTATGAAATCCATAGACACTTGATCCCATTTCCATTTAGGCACTTCCACTGGTTGGAGTAACCCCGCCATCTTCATTTGATCACTTTTGATTTGTTGGCACGTTGCACATCGACTAACATAAATAGATATATCCCTCTTTATTGTTTTCCACCAGAAAGTCCTTTTAATATCTCGATACATTTTGTTAACCCCTGGATGGATACTAAGCTTGGACTTGTGACATTCATCCAATACTTCTCGTTTGAGATTTGGGATGTATGGAACGCAAATCCTCCCTTTCGGTCTTATAATTCCACTATTATCGATTCCAAAGCTGGAATCTTCACCTCAACATATTCTCCCATAAATTTCCTGAAGAAACTTATCTTCTTTCTGCTTACCAGCTATCTTCTTAAGAAGAGTGGGGATGACAACTAGATAAGCAAGAACATCACATCTTCTACTCAAAGCATCGGCTACCACGTTGTCTTTTCCAGGTATATACTGAATATCCAGGTCGTATGACGCTAGGAACTCCAACCAACGTTGCTGCCTTAAATTCAAATCCTTCTGGGTAAAGAGGTATTTCAAAGATTTATGGTCAGTGAACAATTAAATTTTTCACCCAAAAGATAACGACGCTAGATTTTCAAAGAAAAGATAACTGCCAAAAGCTCAAGATCGTGGATTGGGTAGTTTTTCTCATGTGGTCGCAATTGTCTACTTGTGTAGGCAATCACTCTACCCTCTTGCATTAGAACAGCACCAACACCATCACCACACGCATCTGTGTAAACAGATAAACCTTGATTCTCCTTAATAATAGTAAGAACGGGAGTAGTGGTCAACCTTTTCTTTAATTCCTGGAACGTTTCCTCGTACTTCGGAGTCCAATCAAATTTGGTATTCTTCATAGTCAGCTTAGTTAACGGACTGGCTAACTTGGAGAAATCCTGAACAAACTTTTGGTAGTATCCGGCTAATCCCCGAAAACTTCCGACTTCCTTCAGAGTTGTGGGTTGCTTCCAGTCTAGGATAGCTGAAACCTTATCAGGGTCTACAGAAATTCCTTCTCCGGTAACAATATGTCTGAGAAATCTAACTTCTTTTACCCAAAAACGACATTTAGAAAATTTGGCAAAAAGGATATTCCTCTTCAATATTTCCAAAATAATTTTTAAGTGTTCGGCATACTCTTCTTCAGTTTTGGAGTAGATCAGAATATCATCAACAAATACTAGAACGAATTTATTCAACACTTCTCGAAACACTCGGGTCATCAAGTCTACGAAATATGCAGGAGCATTGGTTAGTCCGAAGGGCATAACTAACCATTCGTAGAATACATCGAGACCCCTAAAACCAGTTAAATGAATATAATCTTCATCAATTCTCAACTGATGGAATCCTTGGGCTAGATCCATCTTTGAAAAGAATCGAGCACCATGCAGTTGATCGAACAGATCGTCAATTCGAGGCAAAGGAATTTTCTTTAAGAGTTAGTGTATTGAGATCACGGTAGTCTACGCACAATCTCAAAGATCTTTCAGACTTGGCTACGAACACAACAGCTGATCCCCAACTGGAACGACTGGGTCGAATGGATCCTTTCTCCAGAAAATCTTGGGTTTGCTTGACTAGTTCTATTCGTTCCCTTGGTGCCATCCTACAACTTGAATGCACAATAGGACGAGCATTGGGAACCAAGTCGATTCTTAGTTCAAATTCCCTATGTGGAGGTAATCATTTAACTTCTTCTAATACGTCCGGAAATTCTCGAACAATAGGTATAGATTCCAAACTTGGGTCGGGATAACCTAAAGTATACATTAGTATATCCCTTTTCGGACTTGGGTCCATACAAAAAATAACAACGAAATTCCCAAATTTGGTTTTAACCGAAATCGTTCAATTGTTACAATCTAATTTAGCTTCATAGTTGGTTAACCAATTTATTCCGAGTAAAATTTCAAATTCATTAAAGTAGAGAACGAAAAGGATAATAGGAAACTGATGATGAGAATACGAGACAGGAACCTTTCTACAGCACAAACAAAGATTCGCAGGGTCGCCAACCGGGTTTTTCAGCAAAATAGGTTCGTCTACAAATTCGGGTTTATGTTTTAATTTGTTTATGGTTTATTAGGAAATAAAGCTATGTGTGGCTCCAGTGTCGAACAGAACTCTAACACCCTTATCATAAATAAGAAGGTTGCCTTCTAAAACTCCTTTTCCTTTATCTTCCTTTGAGGTCGAAGGGTCATCCTTGATTGCATAACCCTTCGCTACTTGAGCCTGCTTCATTGTCGGGCATTCTCTAACTACGTGTCCAGGTTTATGGCAATAATAACATTTACTGGTTCCTTGACTTGTCTTAATAGGTTGATCCTTCTTTCCTTTCTTCTTTGGCATCTTGCAACTACTTGAATAATGGCCTTTCTCCAAACAATTGAAACAAGTTACATCCTTCGCCTTATTTTCCTGAGTGTTCTTCTTTTCTTTGCCTTGCCATGGTTTCTTTCCTCCAAACTTCCTTTTCTTCCAATTCGGATTGCTTCCACTTTCCTTCTCCTCTGGAACTTCCTGTTTATCCAAGGTAGCATATCTATAACCCATATCTACCAAATCAGCAAAAGACTCCTTCACATGAGGTGTCATCCTTTCATGGAATTTCTTGTTCATCCCTCTAATAAATCTCTCATTCTTTTTCAGAGGGGTATTCACCAATTCTGGACCAAACCGGGATAACTCGATAAACTTGTTCAAGTATTCTTAAAAAGATAAGATCCCTTGCTTCAAATCTGTAAACTCCTGGTACATCTTGGAGATCCATTAGACGGTATATAATGCTGCTCAAACACTTCCTTGAATCGATCCGAAGTAAATTCATCCTCCAGCTCAGCTAATGTAATAGTCCCCACTATGCTAAAGCTTCTTCCTGGAGCTTCCAGGAAGCTATCAACCTCGTTTGATCATCTTCTAACTTAAATCCTTTCGCAAGATCGAATCTAGGCTTGTGCTTCTATAAAGTCTCCTTGCCTGTGAATGGCTTCCCTCCAAGTCTTGAGAAACTTTAATATAAATCTGCCGGATTCGGTAGAGGTTGGATAGGAATAGCTACTCTTTCCGTTGCTGTTGTTGCAGGGTCTCAACCAGTCATAGTGGTACTTCCCCATCCCCTACCTCGTCCTCTTCTTATGCTCATTCTCACTATCTGTAAATAGTAAGAAAACTTGATTTAGGCATACAGACGAGATATCTTAGGGAATATATTCATTCTAGGGTGTTCATAACCCTATTTCTAATGAGTTACCTAATGTGTTATACTCCAACGCTAAAGCTCCTACACTTGTGATGACTCGGAATCCAGCGTCCGAAAATCGACATCCAATACCTCAATCGTATTCAAAAGTTGGTGATTCAAACATCGAAATCCAGTTCGCTGGAACTTATAACAACATTAGTTGAATAACAATACAGCGGAAACAAAATGAATTTTCATTGATAAACAACATTAATACAGCATAGATACAACATTGATACAACACATGAACACCAACATCAGAGCACAATGTATGTGATACAACAACTGAACAATAACACACAGCGGAACAACAACGGGCTACAATAACTTCAAAAGGGTCTTCAAAAGAAAGAGAGAATGAGAATCCAACATAAGCACCTTCAATCCAAACTTCAAAGCCCAAACCAAAAAGCTTCCAAAAAACTTCAAAGACCAAACGCTTCAAAAGACATCTAGATCAAAATCTACATTCCAACTTCGCTCTAGAACACGAATGACCTGACTCTAGGCTACCCGTGAGGAAAATAATAGGCACCCAGAGTTTAAGAAAGAGAACAATAAACTACGGGCCAGCCATGGAACTGGTATGAGTAAATATAAACAGTTGTTTGAACAAAAACAATTTACAAAAAGAAATCCATTCATGCTTTTGCAAAATGAAACTACCATAAGGCTTTCCGGCACACACACAATGCAATCGCACACTTGGGGGATATTTCTCCTTATGATAGTCAAACATGCTTGATACGTGGAAATCCTTTTGATATTATTATTAGTGCATAGTGTAGAAAACATTTCAAAAGTATAATATAAATCTTAGCCACCATACACACCATTATAGTATGCCTACTATAGCTACCATGTTAAATGGTAGGTTCTACAACTAAAACCAAACAGGGCTCGTAATGAGTGATTGGATTTCCAACAAATGGCTATGCAAAGGAACTTCCTTTCCGAATGGGTATGCCTCTGGAGGGACGCCCCAAGAACCTAACCGGATCTCTGCCAACACAAGGCCGGGTTACCTCTATAACTAGGTAAGTAACTGTCACGAGTATGCCATCCAACTGTTGAAACCGACCTTTACCCAAGGCCCCAACAACAACCAACAACCACATAAGTTAAATGTCTGGACTCCATACCAGAATACCACTTTTTATCCAGAAGGAAATTCACATACCCTGAGGGGCGCGACCCTTTAACCTTGCCACATCCTTCCTGTTTCGACCATTTCTGGGGTGTGAGGTTTGATAAAGTCTCGTCCCACAAAGTTATGCTTTTCACAAAAGCCATGCTTCAATCAACCAATGATCAGCACTTCGCATGCCACACTACAAAATTGGGAGTTTATCACTAATAACAATCAACATAACCTTGAGCTCATATGTCTCCGAGAAGGGTGTTAAGCTAGGAGAATAAATTCTCCACCACCAAGCAGAAATGTATTTGATAGAAATCAACTTTATATCTCAAAGTGTAATGTCAGATATACATCTATACAAGTCCATCCTGGGCCTGAATGGAACCGAAGGCACTTCGTAAGAAGTCCTTGCAAATCCGGATATCCACAATCCCGACCAGACTCCCCATCACATATGGAGATCTCTATACCGGAGCAACTCAGTGCAGAGACAATCGACAGGTAATCCTTTCGTTCGCGAAAATACCCGGTCTTCAACCACCGTCTTTAAATGCACTCCCATTTCATCGTATTATTACTCGAAATGTGTTTTGTGACTTAATGTCATCTCCCAGCTTAACCGAATAAGAAGCACTTATTTCAAAAGCACGTGGATATATAAGTCACAACAAATTTCTATTTATAATCTTTTAAACTAAAGATTCACCATTTAAGATTCGATGTGGTTTTCGAATAACCATTTGGAATCCGACTATCGGTCGCATCGAAATTCGAACGCCGTTTAAAAGGCCAACAATTTTACTTCAGTTTAGAAGTTCACAATCACACATCAATATATTACAGATGTCACAGCTCAAAACAAAGCAACTCATATCACAAGGTATCACAATCACATATCATAGATATCAACCAATCCAAGGCATTCAATAATAATCCAATTATCTATAAGCAAGATGAATTAGTCATTCAGTTCCCAATTAATTCAATTTAATTTTCCAAATAAATTGAATTAATTACTTTAATTACTTTTAAGTCCTACTTAATTATCATTAAGTAATTACAACCATTTTAATTAATTATAAATAATTTATCACATAATCACCTTCATTAATTATCCTTAATTAATGATTAATTACCCCTAATTATTATTTAATTAATCATTAATTATTATTTAATTAACCTTAAATATTTATTAATTAATCCTTAATCAATTATTAATTAACCCTCAATTATTCTTTCCTTACTTAAATACTTAATTAATTAAAAGATAAATCATTTATCTTAATTAACTACTCAATTATCATTAAAAATCTTTAATTAATAAACTTTGTAATTAATTATCATTATTATATAAATCAACTTAAGATATTTAAGTTAATTAATAATCGAAAACATTTCTTCTTAATGAATTTTTAATTACATTATTCAATTAATTTAAATTAACTTAAGAATTAATTTATAAATAATGATCACATGATTAATTAAATTAAACTTAATTACTTTAAAATAATTTACTTAAAACCTTTACCAATCCATACTAAATAAAAATAATCATTTAAAAGAATTAATTAAGAAATGTTTTAAAACTTGATTTTGTTTTAAAGTTTGAAAACTTCAACATCACGTACTCGAGACAAATCCCGAGTCATCTCGCCTTTTCCCCTAGACCATCCCTGAGAAAACTTCTTTTTCTTTTTTTTCTTCAGTTTTATTTAAAAACTTAAAACCTGTTAACCTGCTAAATACTTGTGAATGACTCGATATAATACTCCAGCCACAATCATGTTTTTCCGAGACATCACCCGAGGCAACTTCCTTCCTTGATTACGGTAACAAACCAGATACCAAACTATCTTATGCACGTGCACAAAGATTCCGGCCCCCTCCGGTCGATGCTGAGACCATCATCAATACGTCGATGACCTACCCTATACTCCGACCACCCAGAAACCCAAAACGACAACGAACCTGAAATCAAGCTACTCAACAAAACCTGGAACAATAATTCCGATCAACCAAATCGACTCACCTCATCGATCCAGACTTCCTGAAACCTCGCCATCACATCCAACCTTCGTCGACGACCCATGCTTCGTTTCCACTTGCACCGGTGTAGTCCGATTCGACATTGACGATGCAATTTCCTTGAGAATAGGACCGACCAGAAACCGGGTTTAAACCCTAAATCAACGTCGACCCATAGCTCCGATCGTCTAAAAAATTCCCGAGCATTTTTCCATGAATCCCCATCACTCAGGCTTCCTTCGGCCATGACCACGACCTCCCTTACCTTGTCGATGACTAAAAATTTCCAAAAGTCCCAAAACCATTCATCCTCGAATTTCTCAATCAATACGGCACTAAAAATCTTGATTCTATTTTTAAAATTCATGGTTTATGAAGGCGAACAGGTTGATGTAGGTGAATCAAGAAATCATGGGATTCGAATTTGACATATTTTTAAAGTTTTACTGTATATTTAAATTTTCCAAATAAACTTAAACTAATTATTCTCAAAAATATTTTTTAAACTTAGATCTTGATTATACAAACAAGTATCGTTTAGATCTTAAAGTCTAATAAGAATCAGAGGAAGAGAATTTGATTTTTTGAAACAGGTTTTGAAACCTGTAACCAAACAGAGGCTACTATGCTTGTTCCAGACTTGCACGCCCATATCTGCATATATGTAAACATATTTGTATGCATGCAAACAATTTACAACTTTACTTCAAGCACGATTACAAACAACAAGTTATAATCCAGATTTAAAGGAGTTTACTCATAGTTATTTTTGAAGAGATAGTAGAACAGAGCCTAGAAGTTTTGATTTTGATTTTCTTTTAAAAAAAACGGAGATGACTTTTTTGGAATTTGTACTCTGATTGTTTGATCTGTTCTTGGAAAACTACTTTGACATTGAACTGATTATTATTTTAGTGATGATCCTTGCTTTGCTTTAGTTGTTGAAGTTGAAATCTTGCTTTGATCTTGAACTGCTTTTATTCAGGTTCTGTTTTGAATTTCTTTTTGTTTCCTGGTTTGTACAGGTTTGAGTTTTGAAAAATTTTCTTTTGAAATTGGAAGTTAGAAGAGAAATGAGAGAGAGAGAGGAGTTAGAATGATATATATAGCTTATTTCTATTATTTTTAAAATAAAAAAAATTGACACTTATTAACACATATGTTAAAATCTTAACTCTTGTTATTTTCCATGTTTAGAACACTTACATTTGTTAAACTATGTGTTAATATATTTACATTTGTCATTTGCATGTATATAATATTTTTATAAAATTTTATTTCATATTGTATTTAGTTTATATTCACAAATATGTTTATATCCTATTTTCAATTTTAATGAATGCGTTTTCTTATATTTAATATTTAGAATTTCAAAGAATATGTTTTAAACTAAATCATACACTAATAAAAATCACATATATAATATTTTTAAATTCCTTTTATTTTCTAAATATTTATTTTTGAATCTCAAATTCAAATTACATTCTACTCATATATATATATATATATATATATATATATATATATATATATATATATAATCAAACACTTATCTTATTTGTTTTGAAAAATCCAAATTAATTCATAATTAAATTCCAAAATTAATATTATTTTCTAAATTTAAATTTGGTTTAGAACGGGATCATTACACCAGAAAAGATAGGTTGCTAAGGGAAAGAAAGAAGGAGGTAAAAGAAGAGAAACAAAACAACATCAGAAACTCACAATCGCAGCAGAACAGAATATAATAGACAATAACTGATCTTTACACAAAAAGAAACTGAACATTACATCATCAGAGTACATCACAATCAAAACAATTACTGTTTAGTTATATTAACTTGCCCTTATAAAAGCTGACTATACAGCTTATACTGCACAGCGGAATATACTTTAAGTACGTGTGATACGTCTCGCCATCCAGCTCGTCTCCTGAGCTCCACAGCATCCTATCCTATATATCGGTCTGACCCGAGCATTATAATAGAATAATATCCGAGTCAGTCTGGAAAACCAGCATGAGAAAAGTATATTCAATTTATACGTAAATAGGCACAAGGAAGAAGTTGCAAAAATATTTAGTTTCAGGGACAACAAGTTTGCTTTTTAGTCTGAAGGTCACCTTTTAGTGTAAACTGAAGATGATAGTTACACCTATCATTTTATGATTTGTAATAAAAAGTGTCCTTCAGTCTAACAAAACAAACTCCATGTCCTTGAAGCTAAAGTTTTCCTTAAATTTTTCCTTGAGTCTAAAAACCTCTTCAATTTAATTATTAAAGTTTCAAAATCCTTTGAAAATCAAAGGTATCTCGTAAAACCACGCCACAAATAAGCATGTCGGGTTTTTACCTTACGATAACCAAAACATTTCTTATAAAATCCTTTGATATTATAATAGTGTCTAAGTACTAATACTTATTTAAATAGCCGAAATTGTTACATTCATTAAATTCCAACAATTACTAGGCTCTACAATCAAAACCGTAAAGGCTCGTTGGGAGAATGGATTTCCAACTAATAACTAGGCACTGGGGTACCATCTGTCACGGTACCTGGTCTAGATCAACATACCGAGGATCCACCCTGATCCTGTGCAACACAAGACCGGACTACCCCTTACTGGATAGTCCGAATAAGATCACTCCACGGTTGGGATCTGCAACCGCCCACATAGCCGAATAAAAAAGACATCTAGATAGGGATGACATAAACCTATTGCTAGCCACTTAGCCTTGCTGCATAAACCCTGATTTTTAGTCATTTTCGATTGATGAGGCGCGAGGCTATGCGTTACCTTTTTAGCACACATTCACTTAGAATGCCCATCGCCCTCCTGACGATGTTCTGAAAGCATTCATCCATACAAGTCCGTTCCGGGTCCGAACGAAACCGAAGGCACTACTCCTACTACATCCATTTTGAATCACCCTGAGGATTAGTAGCGATTAGCCCTTGCACTTCACTGCTCCATCTTCAACTTCAAGCTCTTGTCTTCATCATGAAAATGTACTCGTTGGATCAAAGTGGTTTTCAAATCACAAATCCGATCCCGGTCTCTTCGAAACAAAGTTCACTATTTTTCGATAAACTCAATCCCGGTTCTTTAGGAATTACACAGACGAATATAAGATCGGAGTTCACCTCCTAACCGTTAATGGACAGATCTCCTTATAAACATCCTAGAAGAACAAACAAGTTTATATGTACAGTATAGCACCTCAAGTAGTAACTGTACCATATAATTCCCCAAACTCCTCCTAGATAATTCCAAAGTTTTATTTGGGTCCAGATTTGATAGTCGGTTATTTAACTATCAAATAAACAATCAAATTCAACCAATTATTCTATTTCCACTGAAAAACACCCAGTCTTACAAAAATTAGATTTTTATAAGTTAAATCTCTTTACCCAAAAATATATACTTAAAATATTTAATACATAAAACTACTTAAATCACTTTACTCAAAATAATAGTTATGAAATTCTATAATAATTTTCCAAGTAAAACCCAAGCCGTAACTATTTTAAAAAGTTTTATATAAAGTATAAATATTAGAAAATTTCTTTTAAAAACATGGTACTAATTTAACTTTTATAATAATTACTACTAAAATAATTTTTGAATAATGTTTGCCTTAAAATTCTAAATAAATTTAAAATATTAAATTTCTCTAAAACATTCTTTTTAAACAACTTAAAAACCTTAAACTTATGCATAAAAATTCTCCTTTGAAAATATACTTGGTTTCTTAGGGAAATACACTTCCATTTCAATATAACCCATATAATCCTTTATAAATTCTGCTCGATTTTTCCCAATTTAATTTACATTCCACACCGTAAATTTCTTTCAACACTTTTAAAAATAAAACCACTTTTTATTTTTAAACACATTTCTCATCTCCTTATAACCACTTTCAAAATATATACTTAAATTATTTAAAATAAAGCTACAAATTTATTTATTCAAAATAATACTTATGAAATCTATAAGAGTTTCCTGAGTAGAACTTAAATCGAATTTTTTTAAATAAAATTATTATATCAAATATTTATGTTAAAATTCCCTTTTAAAAATCATAGTTTAATCTATTTTTAAAAATAATTAACTACCGTAATTAACTTAAATAAATATTTACTTTTCACTTAAAAATAATTAAAATAATAAATTTCTAAAATCATTCTAAAGTAAGCATTTTTTTAAACTTCTACTTTATACTTTGAAATCTTTCTTTAAAATATACTTAGTTTTCCAGGAAAATATATTTTCCAGCTTTTAAAAATAAAATCAGCTTTTTATTTTTAAAAGTGAATTACAACTTTTCTTATAAATTCCCACTAGAATATATATATTTCCAAATTTATCCACTGATAAATATTCCACCTCATTTATAAACCCAGTTTACAAATTTCCATTTCTCATTTCCTTTTAAATCACAGTTTCCAAAACACTTAATCAATTTCAAACTGATATCCTCGTTTAAATTCGCTTTTAAATTTATTACTCGATTTATTCAAACACCCAATAATTATTTACTTAAAAAAATTTCTTTTCATTACCTTTTTAAACCCAATTTATTATATTCTATATTTTAAAATACCACATTATTTATTCATTCAAACCATAGCATCGAATAATTTAATTTCCAATTCAATTCTATCATAGGATGTTAAATAACATATCACTAATTATGGAAATAATATTAATAATCTGAGGAATCCACTTGCATCCCTCCAACCTGTTTCTCTGCATCCACAGATGTTAGCACAATATAAAAATACCAATTCCACTTTGAGGTAGAATATCGCATTATATGAGGTCATCCGCTATTATGCGTGGAACAAGGGTCTCATCCGCTATATATTGCGGGAATATCAATCACTCCAACATATATATATATATATATATATATATATATACTATATAAAATATCATATCCAAATTGATAATAGTATTCACATTCAACCAATCAATCAATAATTTAAATTTTAACTATTGAAATTAATTGAAATTCGAGATGTGAGTGAGATTAACTCAACTTGCAACGACATTTCAAATTTTAAATTAAATCGAACCCGTTCGATTTAATTTAAAAAATTTCTTTCTCCAAACGTCCCCGGATCTGCTGCAGCGCCTAGATTACGTCGCTGCGATTCCGGGGCTTCCTATTTTGTCGAATTCAGAACATGCATGCAAAAGATATGTTATTTAAACTTAATTCATATAAACATTTTCCTATTATTCTTTAATGAAATCGTGGCCGTAAGATTAGAAATCAAGGCTCATACCATCTTCCTTCATCATTTTAGTACCAGGTTCCAAAACCCATAGCCACACCCTATACTCGATCGTCGATGCTCCTCTGACCAGCTTCGTGACGATCGGCGACTGTCTCTTCAACCGTCAACTCAAACTTCCCCCTTCGTCAAATGCAGCGCAAGCTCGGTGCCCTAACTTTCACAAATTCCAAGCATGAACGTTCGGCCTTCATTAGCGATCTGCCGCCTCCTCGAGTCGTCGCAGCTCAGATCAACCATTGGATAGCTTCGCCTCGACGAGCCCTACCACTTCCCAGTTGGAGCCTCGACCTGAAAATGCCTAGATGAAGAGGATTTGAAGGAGGAAGGTGGTGAAATATTGGCCATTAAAATAGAAAATGGCGACTCGCATGATTTCTAGGGTTTCAGCTACTACGCATAAATACGTTTTCAATTAATTTAATATTATTCTCAAATTTTACGATCATTTCCAAATGAACTCCAAACGAAACATTCTGCTAGGCGTTTATAAGGTTTTACCCGCATTACAAACACAATGGAATGTGTTTTGGAGCCCAATTTAAATGTATGTGGAAGATAGCTTTTTAAATCGATTTAAAATAATAAATTTTCGCTTTTAGTTTCAACGCGTTTCTCACCTGTACGAACAAACGGTAACTCCAAACACTATAAAATTTGAAATTCGACAATAATTAACTATTACGGATCGAATGGAGCTAGTTTCGTTGAATTCTGAGGCTGTACCCCGGAAGGCTATTTTAACTCGTCGATTAAATCGAGCGATTTACAAAATCGTCGAAATCGTTTAAAACTTCACTTTAAAGACTTTGCTAACTTAATTAATAATCATATAGAATTTATATTCACATTAATAATCATTCTGATTTATTTTAAATCGAAATCTGATTATTTAAATTATTACTATATATTAAATTTCATTATTAAATTAATAAAAATTTCCTAATTTAACTTATCTACTTTTGATACCATGCAAAGGTCAAATACTATAATTCAAATCGAACTAGACTTTAAATAAGTTTTTAGAAACCATTCCATATCTATTTATTCCCCGATTTACAAATTATCTCAAATTTCAAATATTAAATTACTATATATCCAAATACAATTAAATCATTATATTTTGAAATTATAACTCATGTTATTAATTCAACCCTAATCTCTATACTTCAAAATCAATTAACAACCCACATTCAATATTCAAAATGAATTAAATGTTCAAAAACTAATACTAAAATTCTGAGTCATTACATTCCTCCCCTTTTATAAAAATTTTGTCCTCGAAATTTGGCAAGGTAGGAAAATGCTCCTAGTCTCAGTAACTTTCCCAAAATCCATTTTATTAAAATTTACATTCACTTCTCAAAACCACTTTAGTTTAATCCAAAACCATTAGCCTTCATTTCTACCTCTGCTTTCTAACATTGTTCCAAAAAGCGACTTTCTAGTTAACTAAAATTTTCCAAAATTTTCGAAAAATTTCTAACTCCCAAAATTTTTGAAAATTTTGATAGCGTCTCCTTCGTACGGAGAACGTTTTAAAATATCACAAGAGATACAAATATATATACATCGACCCACATGGTCGGAAAACAAAATATATAGCAATATATTATCATTTCTTAATTTATTGCGTAGGCGTACCTCATATGAGCGTTTTTAAGCTTGCGGCTAAATTTATACGCATTTATGCGCTCCAAACTCTATCTGATTGCCTCCCGTACCTGTACTTACTCAAACAAGCACATAAGTTTCAAAAAGCTTGAAATTTTAACAACATCCATTTATTTAACTAACCAAACAAATCAATTCCATAGCCCAAACAAATAAACTTCAAAATCCTACATGTTAACCATATATTATAAGAAATCATTATGGTTTCACATTATTTTTAATTCCCTTCATAAATCTATATATCATTTTACTCCACTCGAAATGATTTACAACCAAGTTCTCTATATTCAATTTATCTTTGCACCAACTAATCTCATATTCATGTCAAATTGGTTTATATGCCTTACTTTCATAATTTCGCCTTTCCCAATTCCTTAATTTGCATCACATACATAATTCACCTTCATTTATATGCAAATCCATTTTATCAAACTTCAATCTATTCCAATTGATTCAACAACCAATTTTATTTACTTCTTTGAACTCATTTACTTAGTTTACAACAAAACAACAAATTTCTATGCAAGTTTGATGTTATTCAAACAAATAACAATTTCTTAAGCTTATAACCATTTAAAATTAATTCCAACTCAATTTAAATTAATTTCATTCCTTTCTAAATTATTCACAACTCATACATTCTCATTTTCATCAAATTATTAATTTAAATCCCTACTCTTGCATTTTAGTTTCATTATCGATACAAGTTTTATTCAATATCATTTCAACTAAATTACATTTCCTTTTAGTTCAATTCTATTTCAATTTAATTCAAGTTCAACTAAATTTTACTTAACCAACTCAAATCCACACCATTCCTTCCACTAGTTTAAACAAGAATTTAATTCCATTAAGTACTGCCTATAACTCAACTGAATTTTGATTTCAATTCAATCCAAATTCAACTCAATTTCATTTAATTTAAGTAAAATTCAATTCGATCCAATTTTTATTCCTTAATACAATTTAAATTTTTATTTCCCCATTTTATAAGTTCAAAACTTATTTACATTCCTAAGTCCCTTCATATTTTATATTTCACTTTATCTCATTTCAATTCATCTTTGATTTAGGATTTAATTTTGAATTATTTTCCATTTCTTTTACCATAAAACACAACCATTTTTATTTAGGTTTTACAATTCCATTTTCCTATTCCTAAGTTCACCTTACTTATTTTCTTAATATCCTATATTCATCATTTGGATTATTTATTTCACTTAAGGACTTAAGTGTATTCATCTCATTCAATAATTGAAGTTTATACTTATACAATTATCCTACCATTCCATCTAATATCAGATTTAATCCAAATTAACAATTAATTTTATTTAACCAACTCAAATTAAATTTGTAACTCCATGATTAAAATTTTCAATTTTATTTCTTAATTATATCAGCTTCACTAAATAAATTTAACACGGATTCCCTTTGACTTTCCACATCATTTTAAAATAGAATTCCCAGAATTCAATTAACCGCTTTTATTTTAAAACCATTTTGAAATCATAAATAACACATACCCACTTGATATATCAAATTATACCTCTGGATTTTTCAAAACAACTTGGTTTTACCAAAATAAATTCCCTTTGAAATTTCAAAACAACTTGTTTATCAAACAAGTCCAAACAAATAATCATACCAAACATCTGGTAGCAATTCATCACTCAGAAACTCGACAATGAATACTGATGATGTGGCCATCATCATCAGGATTATTTTCCAGCAACTAAAGTGAGTTCAGTGCTTCTCTACTTCCAAAAATTTATTTCAAAACAATTTCTATCAAAAATATTTCCCAAAATAATACTCCATTATTTCCTCAAACACTTTGGAAAACATATCAAAAATTTCAAGATTTAAAAATTTCCACACTTTTTTACAAACTCATTTTAAAAAATTTCCAATTTTTCCAGGATTTAAATTCTGGTTTAAATCAAATTTTGATTAGGTTCCATTATATTATTTCATACTTACATAATTCTATTTGGTTATAAATATATATATCCGTTTCAAATTTTAGATTCTTGTTTGATTATAATATTAACAACGAAACATCCAAATATATATATATATATATATATATATATATATATATATTTTAGAAAATTATTTTATATCAAAATATACTTTTGGGTAAAATTCTTTCATTGACCCATCTTAAAAACAATACTATGTTGACTTATCTTGTTTAAGAGTTTAGAAATCCCTATCGATACTTTTGTGTTAACGCTAAAATGTATGCTAACACCTCGGTGTGAGTTGAGTTATAGCGAAAGCACCACCCATTGGTACAGGAACTAAAAGTAAGCATAAAGTAGCAGAAAATAGTAAAGAGACAACGATTTTTATAGTGGTTCGACTCAAAGTCAAGCCTACATCCACTTAATCTTTTCTCTTGTTGACTTGATTACAAGTTTCACAATAATTCTCCAATTACAACACCATAAATCAAGAAGTTAGAAGTTTGATGCAGAAAAGCTCTTTGAATTCATGTTGAATGAACTTGATCTTCTCTTAAGGTTCCTTGAAGTGTCTTTGGCGTTTGAAGTGTTGTAAAAGTTGTGAAGAAGTATAGTCTTGGCGTTCGAAAAAGGTCCAAAAGTCCCCCGTCAAAGTGGAGTAGGTGGAGCATTTATTGGGGAGTTTCGGAGTTAGGTCATGTGGCGTAGGCCGTGGGCGACCTAAGGAGTTGCGACCTAGGGAGTTGCGACCTATGGAGTTGCGACCTAGGGAGTTGCGACCTAAGAGTGATCCCGAGGCAGTATAAGTCGTTAGAGACTTAATGGAGCCATCCTGGACGAGGTATATGTTGTGTGCGGCTTAGCATATGTAGCACAGGTGTTATCTCGGCTTGCTTAGGTCATGAGAGACCTAAACGAAAAGGCAGTGTGCATGCAGCTTTACTCTGAAACTTGCTAACTCGTTAGGTCGCTTTTCTTTTAACTCGTTAGATCGTTGCTCGTTGAGTCGCTAGGTCGCTAGGTCATTGAGTCGTGCCATGTTGAACCGCTCTGTACTTTAGGCCTGTAGGTCGCTCCCTGCTGTAGGTCGTTGGGTCGTTTTGACACTAGGTCGTTGAGTCGTGTGAGTCGTAGGTCATGAAAAAGAGTGGTGTTAACACTTGCCCCTCGAACTATACGCCTAAGGGTTAGGTCGTGTGCTTCGATGCTTCTTAACTCGCACCATCCTGAGTCGCTAACTCGTGAGCGACTTACGAGGGAGCTAGGTCGTTCGTGCCGATTCGAGTTCCATTGCCCTTGTATATAATTCGCTTATTTTGATTCTTCTTCTCTTCACCGGCTCTAATACTCTGAACCGCCATTGAAGAATTCTCCGAGCTCTCACAGATGAATTCAAGCTAACCGGTCGTCAATCATCTTCACCATCACCTTACGTAAGTGAATCCGATCATTATCCAACCATGATCATCACCGTATCGTGAATCCCCCATTTTCCGACCCTAATCCAATTTCATGTGCTGCGTTTCATCACAAATCATGTTACGATCGAATTTTGATCGTCACTGGATATGTTGTCGTTGTAATTCATGAGAATACAGCAGTACATTGGGTCTATGATGGATCTGAGGTGATTTGAATTGGTTTTTGGATAATTTGGCGGTGGAGTGATGATGGATTTCATTGTGGAGATGCTAACGGGTTATCGGGTTACAAGTTAACGGGTTAGCGAGTTAGGAAAGTTTTTGATTGAAGAGGAGTTAGCGGGTTAAGGAGAGTTAGGAAGTGCCCGGCATAGGAGCTTCGAACGACCTAGGGTTTAGCATGAATTGCACGACCTAACTCAGTGAACGACTTAACGACTTAACATTCAAACCCTGAACGACATAAGGGACTGCGACCCAAACGACTTGCGAATTATCTTGCCAGAATTGCGCACGACTTAAAGCAGAACGACTTAAAGAATCAAAACGACCTAATTTTAACTCACAGCATAGCTTTAACTCGTAGGAATGTGACTGATGATTTGCTAGAAATTGACAGAACTTGATTGAATTTCCAACTTGAACTGCTAGAATGAACTGCTTGAACTTGTTGCACTCTTTTATAGATTGTATTAACTTTTAAGCTAACAACCTGTTAAATACAACATTTGCAGAAAACTAGGGCGAATATACTGCCATTGACTACCCACATCGAATGACAGATTAGTCGATAAAGAATAATCAACTTAAGGGAATTTGTGTGAACGAAATGCTATGAATTAACAAGTTCAAGTGAAGTATTAAAGCAAAGTTAAGTTAATCAACTAAAGCTGATCTGTTTGCATCAACACTGTACTTGGACTTAAAATAACAAGCCCTGAAACTTTATAATCGACAAACGCCAACTAGTTTAATTCTAGTTATATTTGCTTGTCATTTTATTAGTTTTGCACAACACTTCACACTTTTAGGAAACGTGCACCTTCATATTTGAACATCCAGTTCCTTGTGTAGAATGACTTCTCAACAAATGAAAGAAGAGATAGTAGAGCAGGCCGATGAGACTTTCCCAATAGTTGATACTCTGGAGAATCCTCCGGAAAGAGTTTCTACTACATTGAACCAACGGGTTTTCAACCAGCTATGTACTCAATTTGGCATTGCTGAAGCAGATGCTTTGCTTCCTGGGATAAATGATACTGCCGATAGACCGCCTCCTGGCTTCGTTGCAGTAAATCGTCAAATGTATTTGAATGGAGCTATTCCTCCCTTCAATGATTTTCTCAGAACACTCCTCCTTCGACTTACTATTTCTCCATTCCAGTTGAACCCTAATGGCTATGCCATCTTGATGGGGTTGTGCGTACTATTCAGAAGGACACTTAACCGCCTCCCAAGCTTCTAAGAGATATGCTATTTGTGTTCATTCGGGAGGAACAAAGATCACCCTTCTATTACTCTTGTAAGGAGTGCAAGAAACCGTAAGTTGATTACGGATCTTCCTGAGAGCGCTCACGGGTTCTTAAACCAGTTCTTTTTTTCCCGTTGCCCTCCGAGATTTTACGGCATGTGGAGAGTAGGAAGTAAGACTTCCTATCTATGTTCACCTCATTTCTGAGCCTTCCAAAATTTGAGTCTCCAAGTGCTAACTTCATTCTTTACTTTTGCAACACTTCCTCCTCCCTCCAAATATTCTAGTCATAAGCCAACTTTCGAAAGATTGAATGTCGTAGCTGTTGAGGAGAGAAGTATTAAGTTCCCGTTGAAGGACGAGTTTTTGCATCAATTCGGACTTTTGCATTCTTCTCGATCCACTCAATCCCGTGATTCCCCTAGTTCTCAAGCAGAAACGTCAGATGCGCCAGCCTCCGTAAAGGAATTTGCACCGAAGGAACCTATTGTAGAGGCTTCATTATGAAATGCTCCAGTTCCGTTGACGGTGAGGGAGTATCTGGAAAATCTGAACTTCCCTCGGTTATTGAAGAGGAAGAATTTCCTCAACATTCGGGGAAGGCTGCTGGAGAAGCTGATGAGGGAGCTGGGAAAGAAAGTACTGGCACAAAGAGTGTAAAGCGTGCTGAAGAGAGCACTGCTGATAAGACCCATTCCGTTGGGCACGGTGGTGATGATATCTTTGGAGGACTGAGCGATCTCATGGCGACTTCTCAAGAGCTCTTTAAAGATGACACCACCAGTTCTACGTTTGTTTGTCCAGTAATCAAAGAGACATCCGTTTTGCGGTCAATTCCATTACTCCAGGAGTTGACTCCTGCCGCAAAAGCAGACATCACTCCTAAGCCGAAGAGTGGTCTGTAGCTTGACGCGCGTAGTTCGCACGCCACACACACTTAGGATTTTTGGCAAGTATGTGCACTTAACCTCTTTATTTCGAAGATTTCTAAATTCTATCTCTTCTTCAATTTCAGGTTCTCTCATGGAACGCAGCGGCTCACATTATGATGACTTTCAGCGCTATGCGAGGCGTGATTCTTATGACCCCAGGCGCTATCTTCCTGCCCCTAGGGAGACTGACGAGGAAAGAGCAGCTAGGAAAGCTCGCGAGAGGCAGTCTCATGAGGGACGTTATGGAGAGACGACCAACATGATGATGACTCACACAAAGGAAAATCTCATGACGATAAGGGGAAGAGTCATATAGCCGAAGATTCAAGCAAGCGAGTCAAGATAAGCGAAAAGTCTTCATTTGAAGTTTCCAAAGTGCCCGCTGCTTCTATCTCTCTAGACATCCCTCTAGCTCTCCTGCCCTTCAAAGAGCTGACATTCAATCAATCATTAATAGGCCTCCTTATCAAGTTGAGAGACCTCCGCCTGCACTCTAAAGTCAATTTCCAAATTGGTGTTTGAAAGGAGTACGCTTTGATCTGGACTTGGTTCCAATTGATAAGCAGGCCATGCTGAGCAACCTTAACACCGTCAAGCTTGATATCGAAAGAATGTATGGCTGGCAAAAATTAGTTGATGAGCTTCAGAGGGTAAATCGCTTAAATTTCGAGGCCTTGCTGACCATGGAAAGTGATAAGTCTGAATGGCAAAAAGTTCTTGATCAGCATGATACAGAGATAAAGAACATCACTGCCTACAACGAGAAACTTGAGGCTGAAGTCAAGAAGCTTAAAGATGATCTTTCCACCTCTTCCACTTCTTTTACTCAAAAGGAAGAGGTTCTTCAAAAGCAAGTAAGAGACGCCCACAATGCTCAACGGATGCTAAGGCTAAACTTGGGGCACAGCAGAAAATCGTGGAAAATTGCCGCAATGATGATGCTCAGCTGCGAGAAAAGACTAACTCCCAAGATTTGGAGATTGCAATGCTAAAGGCCCAGCTTTCTAAGGCTGAAAAGGAGCGTGACGAGGCCATCGCTGGAAAAGCAGCAGCTGAACAATCACATGAGGCGACTAAGGCCAATGTCAGCTCCACCCTATTCGAATTTTATCTTCACAGCATCTTGGGACGTGGGAGCCTTTCATTCTTAGGCCCAAAGTATGAGATTACCCTAGCTGAAGTGTGGGAGGCAGCAGTTGATATGCTTAGGGGCGCTGGCTACGCCGAGGAGGATCTTGAGGCTTATTATTTGGACGATGAGAGACATGCCACCCTTGCCAGAGGGAAAGAATAACTTGCCAAGGAGCGAACCGAAGCGGCAGAAGGAGAGCATCTAGGGAAGGCACCTTTGACCGACCCAACTTATCCTTCGGCTTCGGTTAACATCGATATTATTGGCTCCAGTTCTCACTCTCCTCTTCCTGCCAAAGCCGAAACTGAAACTACAACTGCCCATACCTAAGAGAAGGCCCAAGAAGACACTGTAGCTCAAGATTTTGAAATTGACGTGATAACGCTAACCTCTTCAGGTAACTTCAATACTGATCCAGCTCAAGTAGATTACTCGTTTGCTTCACATGAGCTCGATGAACTTCTTGCTTATTACTTAAACCCCGAGATGCCACTATCTCCTCTCTTTGCGAGAAATACTGATGTTAACTTTTCTTCTTCTGTAGTGAAAACAATAAGTGTTGTACAAGCTTCGCCTCCTCCAGCTATTGCCCCTCCGCCTCTTCAAGTTACTCCTTCTCTTGCTTCTCAACCGGGGTCGCAAGAAGAACAAATAGAAGCTCTTCAGGGCTTAGATGACCCGGCCGCTTCACAAGAGCAGAAAGCTGAAGAGCTTGAGGAGGGTGAGAGGACCCCGAAGGAATTTACTGCCAATGATACAAAGCTAATTGATCTTATCACTCTGGGCAGCGAATCTTCTTCAAAGAAGAGGGGAAAGCGTGCGATTTCAAAGAAGAAGAAGGGCACTTCTGCTGGTGATGAGAAAGCGGAAGAGGACCCAATTGCACCTCTTTCTCCTTCTTCCCCAACTCGTTCAGGCCGACTCAAGAAGCTAACCATTAGGCCAAGCGAGGGCTCCAAAGGCGGCGAGGAGAAGAAGTAATGGGCCTGGATTTATCCTTCTTGTTTTGCTTTTTTGCTTTTTGCTTGTATTTAAAGACTTGTATCGACCGGAGATTGTGCGGGTACCCGCCCCCGCTTTTTGAAACCTGCACATGTATGCAAATCTTTTATAGTATGAAATAAAATGACTCTTTTTTACTTGTACAATATTTTGACTGTATTTGTGAATGCATTTATTCCTTATTTTCACACATGTTTCTTTATTTTCTTTGTATGATATTGCAGTGAGCTCGTGGTATGTTACTTGAGCATTGCTTTTATTAATGCAACTATATTATATTGCCCCCATACCACGGCTCATTGCAATCTTCTTCATTTTGACAAAACTTGTACTCTTACTTTGGAGAACAAATTTTCCATTTTGAGGAAATATTATTCTAGTCTAGTAGAGTGTGCTTTGTATTGGAGAAGTTTTCTTTCTTTCTTGGAAAAAGTTTTTACACTTCAACTTTCGGAGACGGTCACTTTTATTTTTGAGAAGTGGATTCCCTTACACGGTGAAGCGGGCCTCCGAAGAGGGCTTTGATTTGTTTGCCAGAAAGTTACTTTTCCCGGTTAAATGGATCCACGGGGCGGACGCAAGCCACCTAATTGGATGTTCGTTTGTACGGACGATCACAATTTGGTGGCAAGGGCCCGGTGCGTTCATCTTGGGAAGGTGCCCCTTCGGTGGTTCCATCAACCTTTTCGTTTGAGAAAAGAATTTCATTTTTTGGGCGTGCCTCGTTAGAGGGCTTTTTTGGCACTTCCCCCTTGAGAGGATAAGTGGGCCTCCGAAGAGGTATTTTTTGGCACTTCCCCCTTGAGAGGAGAAGTGGGCCTCTGAAGAGGGATTTTTGGCACTTCCCCCTTGAGAGGAGAAGTGGGCCTCCGAAGAGGGCTTTTTGCCTCCGAAGAGGGCTTCGTGCCTCCGAAGAGAGCTTTTTGGCACTTCCCCCTTGAGAGGAGAAGTGGGCCTCCGAAGAGGGCTTTTTGGCACTTCCCCCTTGAGAGGAGAAGTGGGCCTCCGAAGAGGGCTTTTTTGTTTGCCAAGAAGATTGCATCTCGCAGTTAAGTGGATCCATGGAGTAGACGCAAGCTATCTATTTGGATGTTTGTTTGCAAAAACAATCACAATTAACTAGCAAGGGCCTGGAACCTTCACTTTGGGAAGATGCCTATTTTGTGGTCCCACCAACCTTTTGGTTGAGAGACAAAATCCCATTTTGGCTGTTTTTGGTCTGCTTGCCCATGTCTTTTCACCATCTGCTCCTCGGCGATTCCTCGTTATCTTTTCCAAGCACATGTTCCTTTATTTCGTAAGTTGTTCACTTTTCTTTTTTCCAGAGAAGCGTATTTCATTGTTAAGTGAATCCACGGGGCAGACACAAGCTACCTAACTGGATGTTCGTTCGCACAAACAATCGCAATCAGTTAGTAAGGGCCTGGAACCTTCACTTTGGGAAGGTGTCCCTTTAGTGGAATCACCAACTGTTTGTGAAAAGCACTTCTTATGTAGGAATTGAATCTGAAATTTTTGTGGCTTGACATTAGCTTGTTGAGTGATTTGTAGGAATCGCTTGGCCTTGTGATGTGTTGAATAGGTAAGCTTTGCTTTGATAGCCTGCAATATTAAATCGACATTTTAGCAATATATTAAGATACATGCACATCGAAATGAGACAGGCATTTTATAGTAGTAGAGAACACAAGATTTATAGTGGTTCGGCCAAGAATTGGGCCTACATCCACTTTATAGTTCTTATTATTGATTCGCACTGATTTTACAATGGCTTGCAATACAAGAATGATACATCCATAATCATTTTACAAATTTAAGCATAGCTTCTAAGTAAAATTTGGACGCAAGTGATTGTTGTTCCAGGTTCTTGGAATTGGATCTCCTTCGACAGTTGTGAGTTTGAAAGTGTCATCGAGAAGTTTTTTGCCTATGACATATGGCCCTTCCCAGTTTGGTCCAAACACTCCTGTTGCTGTCATGACCCTTTTCAAGACCAGATTTCCAATTTCAAAGCTGCGTTGGCGAACTTTAGAATTGAAGTGCCTGGCTATTCTTTGCTGATGGGCTGCAACCCTGAGCTCAGCCTCTTTCCTTCTTTCATCAAGCAAGTCAAGTGCTTCAAGTTGCAGCTTTTCATTTTCAGCTTGGTTGAAATGAATTCTCCTGTGTGAGGGGACCTCTATTTCCACTGGAAGCATGACTTATGATCCATATGCTAATGAGAATGGAGTATGCCCAGTCGCAGTCTTGTGGGTAGTTTTGTATGCCCATAGTGCTAGTGGAATCTTATCGACCCAACCACATTTTTCTTTTTCCAGCTGTTTTTTGATGGTTGATTTGATAATTTTGTTCACTGCTTCCACTTGTCTGTTTTCCTGCGGATGAGCCACCGCTGAGAAGCTTTTTTTGATCTTGAATCGCCTGCAAAAATCCTGGAATCTTCGCTTTCGAATTGGGTACCATTGTTTGTGATTATCTTCTGAGGAACACCATACTTGCAAATGATGTTTTTAGTCACAAAGTTTATCATCTTTTTAGAGGTAATAGTAGCCAACGGTTCAGATTCAGCCCATTTAGTGAAATAATCAACAGCAACAATAGCATATTTGATTTCGGACTTGGCAACCGGCAAAGGCCCAATGAGATATATCCCCCAAATGGCGAATGGCCATGGACTGACCATCTGTGTTAGCTCGGTGGAAGGTGCTCCCGGGATTTTTGCAAATCTCTGGCATCTGTCACACTTTTGGGAGTAGCTAGCAGCGTCTCGATTAATATCTGGCCAAAAGTACCCATAACGGAGAATTTTCTTTGCTAGAGTTTGTCCACTTGAATGATCCCCACACTCTCCTCCGTGCATCTCAGCTAAAATTGTCTTAGCCACTTCCTTGGTTACACATTAGAGTAATGGCATCGAGAATCTCCGTCTATACAACCGGCCATCTAGAATTACATATCTCGAGGCTTTTCTTGACAGTTTATGGCGCTCTTTTGAGTTTTCTGGCAGGGAGCCGTTGAGTAGATATTCCTTGATCGGGGTCATCCACCACTCCTGCTCTTGAGATACAGCCATAATCCAGTCAATATCCATCTCATCAGTACTTGGAGCTGACAAGACTTCCACAGGGACCATTCCCAATAATTGAGCTTCGCCAGAGCTTGAATATTTTGCGAGAGAATCTGCCTTCATGTTATCTTCTCGGGGTATATGGCTTATTGTATAATGATCGAAATCATCGATAAGCTCCCAGGCCTTTGACAAGTAGGCAGTCGATTTCCTCCTTTAGTTTGAAACTCATTCTTGACTTGGCATATAATAAGCTGGGAATCATTGAAGATCTGCAATACTTTGATGTTAAGTTCTTTAGCAATCTTCAAGCCGGCAACAAGAGCTTCATATTCTGCTTCATTATTTGTTGAAGGAAATTCTAATCTCAAAGCATAGCACAAGGTCGACCTTCGGGGGTTTCAAGCACAACCCAGCTCCGGAACAATAGTCATTTCTTGCACCATCAACATATAATTTCCATCGGATCGGGATGTCATTAGTTACCTCTTCCTCACTATCACCTTTATCTGTGTATTCTGCTATAAAGTCTGCTAAAGCTTGTGCATTGATTGCTCTTCCGGGATGGTAGGTGATATCATATTGGTCGAGTTCAATATTCCACTTCAGAAGACGACCTGAAGTTTCAGGGCGAAATAGGACTGGTTTTAGAGGTTGATCAGTGAGGACTTTAATAGGATGAGCTTGGAAATACGGCCTCAACTTTCTGGACGCAATCAACAGACAATTGGCGAGCTTTTCCAGCTTTGAATAATTCATCTCTTCTCCAGTGAATTTTTTGCTGATGTAGTAAATCGGGCGCTGAACTTTTGCGTATTCCCGTACCAATGTTGCACTAAGAGCATGAGATGAAACCGCTAAATATATGAAAAGATCTTCACCATTGCTGGGCTTAGAAAGTATTGAAGGCGTTTCCATGTGACGAACCAGTTCATTAAAAGGTTTCTGACATTCAGGAATCCGCTCAAAGTTTTTCTTTCCTTTCTTCAGAGCGTCGAAGAAGGGAATGCATTTATCAGCGGCCTTGGAAATAAACCGACTCAAAGCAGCGACTTTCTCGTTGAGGCTTTGCAATTCCTTCTTTGTCTTAGGGGCTTTGACTTCTCTTAAAGCAATAATTTGAGCAGGATTAGCTTCGATGCCCCTAGCACTCACAATGAAACCCAAGAATTTTCCAGACTTTACCCCGAATGAACATTTCAGAGGATTTAGCTTCATCCCATACTTTCGGGGGACCGCGAACATTTCTGCCAAATGATCCATGTGGTCTACTGCCTTCTTTGATTTCACCAACATATCATCAACATATACTTCCATAGTCTTGCCAATCTGGGGTTTGAACAAGGCATTAACAAGTCTTTGATAAGTTGCCCCTGCGTTCTTTAGTCTGAACGGCATGACTTTATAGCATTAAAGACCAACATCAGTGATGAAGCTCGTGTCCTCCGGATCTGGCTCATGCATCATTATTTGATTATATCCTGAGTAAGCATCCATAAAAGACAATAATTCAAGCCCGGCTATTCCATCCACCAACTGATCAATCCTGGGTAACGGGAAACAGTCCTTGAGGCATGCCTTGTTTAAGTCTGAAAAGTCGATACATACCGTCCACTTTCCATTTGATTTTTTAACCAACATCGGATTAGAAACCCAATTCGGATAAGTGGATTCTCTGATGAATCCATTTTCCATTAGCCGATCTACTTCTTCTTTTAATGCTGCCGACTTTTCAGGACCCTGGGTTCTTCTTTTCTGCTTTACGGGTGTGAATTTTGGATCAATATTCAAAGCACGCACAGCGATTTCTAGAGATATTCCACACATGTCGGCATGACTCCAAGCGAATACATCCAGTTTTTCTTTCAAGAATGATATCAACATATTCTGAACCACCACGCCAAATTGTGAACCCACATTCAACACCTTGTTTGGATCTTTCAGGTCAACAGGTATTGGCACCGTCACTTCCACTGGCAACACTCTACTCTCCCCTGCACTGGTTTTTCTGGGATCAATCTCTTTTCGTGCACCACTATGCTCATCCGTGCAGGGTCCACCTGTATTCGCTACAAGGTGGGCTCTTTGATGCGGAGCGGAGCTACCACACCCTTACCCATTTCTCTCTTCTTTGCCTCCCGTAGCTTTATGAGATAGCATTCTCGCCCGGCATTTTGGTCCCCTTTCACAACACCGACTCCATTATCAGTGGGGAACTTCATGGTCAAGCACCATGGGGCGAGAATGGTCTTGAATGCAGTAAGAGTCGGTCGACCCAAGAAGGCATTGTAAGCGGAAAATTCATCAACAATAACAAAAGTTTGTTTCCGGACCACCTTCTTTTCCCCTTCTCCAAGTTCTACAAATAAGTCAATAGTCCCAATAAGCTGTTTTGGTTCTCCAGTGAACCCAACAAATTTTTGTGAGGAAGCTTGGACATCAGCCATGGGAATTTTCATTTGATCAAATGTCTTTCTGAAGAGGACATTGCAAGAGGCGCCACAGTCAACAAGAACCCTTCTTACAATGGCTGTTCCGATGCCTGCAGATATCACCAAGGGATCCATGGTGGGAGCCTCCACACCAACAGAGTCTCTAGCCTGCAATACGATGTCATCATTAAAAGTTCTTTGCTGTTTTAAAAGTGTAGCATCTTCCAAGAGAAAAACACTTTCTTCCACCGGGGCATATCTCAAAGCGTGAGCATATCTTTCCATCTCACCCCAACTTCTGCCCACTGGGTGAGGACCCCCTGTGATAACATTAATAACAGGCCTCTCAGATTCATGCGTTGTAGCCCTCTCACCTGATCCAAAATGATGAGCAGGAACTTGTTGCCCCTTAGTAGATGAGGTTGGGTCATTTCTGTTTCTCTTCACATATTGTTGTAGTTTATTCTGCCTCAACGGCTCTTCAATCAAATTCTTTAAATGGCGACATTCATTAGTGTCATGGCCAGGTTGATTGTGGAACCGACAGAATCTCCCATTATGCACAACATTTTTCCCAGGCTTCATCTTAGGAGGTTTGGTGTATTCAACAACATCCTCGGTTGCGAAAAAGATAGTTTCTAGAGTATCAGTTAAGGGAGTAAAATCTGAAGGTCTAAAGTGGCGAGTTTTCTCCGCATTTTTTTGCTTTTTTCCACTGTCATTCTCCCTCTTCTGGCCACCAGATTCCTTTTTGTTAGAAGCAACATTGTTATTCTCAACTTCAGTCACGGCTACTTTTGTTGGCGCAGCAAGGCTTTCTAAGCGCTTAAATTCATCGGCCTTCTTGTAGAACTTCTCAAGTGAATTTGGCTCTTTTATCTTCATCCTTTTTCCGAATTCACTTGATTTGTCAATAGATATCATCAAGTATGTTAGAATCATCCGAGGCTCTGCGTTGTCAACTTCGGCCAAGGCTATATTAAAGCGATTTAAGAAAGATTTGATAGACTCTCCCGGGATTTGTTTGAGGCTAGATAGCGACATTATGTCCTTGGTCTTCGAAGCATATAACCTGAACTGATCTTTGAATTTCCGATTTAGGTCGAAGAACTGATCCACGGATCAAACTGGCAGCTTCGTGAACCAAAGTAGGGCCACTCTTTCCAAGTACACAGGAAAGTATCTGCACTTGATCTCATCTATTGCTCTGGCACCTGTCATATGCCAGTCATACTTGTACAAGAACTGGTTAGGATCGCTTGTCCCCCGATAAGCTGGAATAGTGGGAGGAACAAACTTCTTTGGAAATTCAGCCTTCAGAATTCTTTCATTAAAAGGAGTCTTGCTTGGAGCGAACCCCCAGCCACTTTCATCTTCCTCCCTTTGCATGCTTTCCTTCATAATTTGTCGAATCATTCCCGAGAGGTACTCCTCATCTTTAGAGGCCCCACGGGACAGACGTCAGCTACTTTTTCGGAATTTTGCCTGGACAAACGTTCACGAAGAGTTGGCTGTGGCCTTGAACCTCCAGCTTGGGGAGGTGGCCCTTCGGCGGTGCCAACTGCCCTTTGAGGAATACTTTTCCCTTGGAAATCATGAACATCTTCAGCAAAGGTTTCTTCGTTATTTTCTAGTTGTTGGTTAACTCCAAGCAAAGCATTCAACCTATTCAACATCAAAGTGTTCTGGGCTTCCATTTGTTGATACAACCCAGACACTACAGCATCCAATTCGGCCCTTATAATTCCAACACTAGGAGACGCCCGATTTGACGTGGGAGAAGTGGCGGCATTGTCATAAGCATTTCCAGATCTAGTAGATCTACTTTTTCTTCCAGGAGCCATAATCTCGGATAGACTTCTGGTTCTTAGAGAGAGTCTTTCAACAAATCTTTGTGGAGTAATGATGAGAGCACCCGTTTGGTAAGCGGGGGGTCCTGAGTTCAATTCTTAGTGAAAGCACCAAAAATGTTAATGCTAAAATGTACGCTAACACCCCAGTGTGAGTTGAGTTATAGCGAAAGCACCACCCGTTGGTACGGGAACTAAAAGTAAGTAGAAAATAGCAGAAAATAGTAAAGAGAAAACGATTTTTATAGTGGTTCGGCTCAAAGTCAAGCCTACGTCCACTTAATCTTTTCTCTTATCGACTTGATTACAAGTTTCACAATAATTCTCCAATTACAACACCATTAAAGCAAGAAGTTAGAACTTTGATGCAGAAAATCTCTTTGAATTCATGTTGAATGAACTTGATCTTCTCTTAAGGTTCCTTGAAGTGACTTTGGCGTTTGAAGTGTTGTAGAAGTTGTGAAGCAGTAGAGTCTTGGCGTTCGAAAAAGGTCCAAAAGTCCCCCGTCAAAGTGGAGTAGGTGGAGTATTTATAGGGGAGTTTCGGAGTTAGGTTGTGTGGTGTAGGCCGTGGGCGACCTAAGGAGTTGTGGCCTAGGGAGTTCCGACCTAGGCGATCTAAGAGTGATTCCGAGGCAGCATAAGTCGTTAGCGACTTAATGGAGCCATCCTGGACGAGGTATATGCTGTGAGCGGCTTACATGTGTAGCACAAGTGTCATCTCGGCTTGCTTAGGTCGTGAGCGACCTAATGGAAAAGGCAGTGTGCATGCGGATTTACTCTGAAACTTGCTAACTTGTTAGGTCGCTTTTCTTTTAACTCGGTAGGTCGTTGCTCGTTGAGTCGCTAGGTCGCTAAGTCATTGAGTCGTGACATGTTGAACCGCTCTGTGCTTTAGGCCGGTAGGTCGCTCCCTGCTATAGGTCGTTGGGTCATTTAGACGATAGGTCGTTGAGTCGTGTGAGTCGTAGGTCGTGAAAAAGAGTGGTGTTAACATTTTGTACTTCCCGTACCGACCAGAATTCATAAACACTCAACCGATAAGTCAACACAATATATAAACAATTTTTATATTCACTAACAAATACATGCTCATATCTATTATTACACTCAAACTCATTCTAGAGTACTAGTGGCTCTATTTCTATTGAGTAATTTCCCCCACCAAAGCCTAGGTTATCGCCAACCTAAGCTCTGATACCACATTTGACGACCCGTCCTTCTCGACCTTTGAAAAATCGGCACAAATACTCCACTATATATAATGCCGATGATCGAGTGCCGGAATAGACAGATTGCCGAGGGAAAGAAAGAAGGAGGTAGAAAAAGAGAAACAAAACATCATAATCTCACATTCGCAGCGGAACAAAATATAATGGATAATAACTGATCATTACACAAAAAGAAACTATATCTGTTTTATACATTAGATCATTAGAGTACATCGCAATCAAAACAATTACTGGTCAGTTATATTAATGTCCTCACAAAAGCTGACTATACAACTTATACTACACAACGGGATATACTTCAAGTACGTGTGTTACGTCTCACCATCCAGCTCGTCTCTTGAGCTCCACAACATCCTATCCTGTATTTAATACTCGGTCTGACCCGAGCATTGTAATGGAATAACATCCAAGCTAGTCTGAAAACTAGCATGAGAAAAATACATTCAATTTAATTATTTAAGTTTCAAAATCCTTTGAAAATCAATGGTATCTCGTAAGACCATTCCATAAATAAACATGTCGGGTTTTTACCTTGCGATAACCAAAACATTTCTTATAAAATCCTCTGATATTATAATAGTGTCTAAGCATAAAAACTTATTCAAATAGGCAAAATTGTTACATTCGTCAAATTCCAGCAATTACTAGGCTCTACAATCAAAACCTAAAGGCTCGTAGGGAGAATGGATTTCTAACTAATGACTAGGCCTGGGGTACAACCTATCATAGTACTTGGTCTACATCAGCATACCAAGGATCCACCCTGATCCTCTACAACACAAGATCGGACTACCTCTTACTGGATAGTCCGAATAAGATCACCCCGTGGTTGGGATCAGAAACCGCATTTACAGCCGAATAAAAGGGACATCTAGATAGGGATGACTTTACCCTAATTGGTTGCTGGCTACTTAGCTTTGCCGCATAACCCCTGATTTTCAGCCATTCCCAGTTGATGAGGCTCGAGGCTATACGTTACCTTTTAACAAACATTCACTTAAAATGCTCTTCGCCCTCCCGACGATGTTCTGAAAGCATTCATCATACAAGTTTGTTCCGGGTCTGAATGGAATCGAAGGTACTACTCCTACTATATCCATTTTGGAATCACCCTCAGGATTAGTAGCGATTAGCCCTTGCACTTCACTGCTCCATCTTCAACTTCAAGCTCTTGACTTCATCATGAAAACGTACTTGTTGGATCGAAGTGGTTTCCAGATCACAAATCCGATCCCAGTCTCTTCGAAACAACGTTCACTATTTCCCGGTAAACTCAATACCGATTCTTTAGGAAATAAACACACGAATATAAGATCAGAGTTCACCTCCTAACCGTCAGTTGACGGATCTCCTTATAAACATCCTAGAAGAAGAAACGAGTTTATACGTATAGTATAGCACCTCGAACAATAACTGTACCATATAATTCTCGAAACTCCTCATAGATATTTCTAAAGTCTTATTTGGGTCCAGATTTGATAGTCAGTTATTTAACTATCAAATAAACAATCAAATTCAACCAATTATTCCATTTCCACTGAAAAACAACCAGTCATATTAAAATTAGATTTTTATAATTTAAATCTCTTTACCCAAAAATATATACTTAAAATTTTTAAAATATAAAACTACTTAAATCATTTTACTCAAAATAATAGTTATGAAATTCTATAACAATTTTCCAAGTAAAACTCAAGCCATAACTATTTTTAAAAAGTTTTACATAAGGTAGAAATGTTAGAAAATTTCTTTAAAAAAAATACTAATTTAACTTCTATAATAATTACTACTAAAATAATTTTTGAATAATATTCGCTTTAAAATTCTAAAAACAATTTAAAATAATAAATTTTGTCTAGAACATTCTTTTTAAACAATTTTAAAACCTTAAACTTATACATAAAAATTTTCCTTTGAAAATATACATGGCTTTTCAGGGAAATACACTTCCATTTCAATATAACCCATATAATCCTATATAAATCCTGCTCGATTTATCCCAATTTAATTTACGTTCCAAACCATAAATTTCTTTCAACACTTCTAAAATAAAACTACTTTTTATTTTTAAACACATTTCCCATCTCCTTATAATCACTTTCAAAATATATACTTAAATTATTTAAAATAAAGCTATAAATTTCTTTATTCAAAATAATACTTATGAAAATCTATAGGAGTTTCCTAAGTAGAACTTAAGTCAAAATTTTCTTTTAAAAATAAAGTTATTATATCAAATATTTATGTTAAAATTCCCTTTTAAAAATCATTGTACTAATCTATCTTTAAAAATAATTAACTACCATAGTTAACTTAAATAAATATTTACTTTTCACTTAAAAATAAAAATAAAAAATTTCTAAAAACATTCTAAAACGAACATTTTATTAAACTTCTAGTTTATGCTTTGAAATCTTTCTTTAAAATATACTTAGTTTTCAAGGAAAATATATTTTCCAGCTTTTAAAAATAAAATCACCTTTTAATTTTTAAAAGTGAATTACAACTTTTCTTATAAATTCCCACCGGAATATATATTTCCAAATTTATCCACTGATAAATATTCCACCTCATTTATAAACCCAGTTTACAAATTTCCATTTCGCATTTCCTTTTAAATCACAGTTTCCAAAACACTTAATCAATTTCAAACTGATATCCTAGTTTAAATTCCCTTTTAAATTTATTACTCGATTTATTAAAACGCCCAATAATTATTTACTTAAAAGATGTCATTTCCTTTTAAAACCCAATTTATTCTTCTATATTTTAAAATACCAAATTATTTATTCATCCAAACCATAGCATCAAATAATTTAATATCCAATTCAATTCTATCATAGCATATCAAATAACATATCACTGATTATGGAAATAATATTAATATTCTGAGAAATCTAGTTAGATGCCTTCAATCTATTTCCCTACATCCACAGATGTTAGCACAATATAAAAATACAAATTCCACTCCGAGGTGGAATAGCGCGGTATATGCGGTCATCCGCTATTACGCGGAGCGCATAGGGTCTCATCCGCTATATAATGCGGGAATATCAATCACTCCAATACACACACACACACATTACTAAATAAAGTATCATATCCAAATTGATAATAATATTCATATTCAACCAATCAATCAATAATTGTACTTTTTAACTATTTAAATTAACTGAAATTCCAGATGTGAGTGAGATTAACTCACCATGCGTCAGCGTTTCAAATTTTAAATTAAATCGAGATCGTTCGATTTAATCTAAAATTTTGCTTGCTCCAAACGTCCTTGAATCTGCTGCAGCGCGTAGATCGCATCGCTGCGATTTCGACGTTTTCTGTTTCGTCGAATTCAGAACATGCATGCAAAAGATATGTTATTTTAAATGTTTGAAATTAAATTATATAAATTCATATAAACATTTTCCTATTATTCTTCAATGAAATCATGGCCATAAGATTAGAAATCAAGGTCGATACCTTCTTCCTTCGTCACTTTCGTACCAAGTTCCAAAACCCATAGCCGCACCCTATACTCGATCGTCGATACTCCTCTGACCAGCTTCATGACGATCGGCGACTGTCACTTCAACCGTCAACTCGAGCTCCTCCCTCGATCAAAAACACGGCAAGCTCGGTGCCCTAACTTTCAAGAATTCCATGCATGAACGTGCGGCCTTCATCAGCGATCTGCAGCCTCCTCGAACCGTTGCAGCTCAGATCCACCGTTGGATAGCTTCGCCTCGACGATCCCTACCACTTCCTAGTTGGAGCTTCGACCTGAAAAGGCCTAGATGAAGAGGATTTGAAGGAGGAAGGTGGTGTAACATCGGCCATTTAAATCAAAAAAGGCAGCTCGCACATTTCTAATGTTTCAGCTACTGTGCATAAACGTATTATATACGTTTTCTATTAATTTAATATTATTCTCAAATTTTACAATCATTTCCTAACGAACTCCAAATGGAACATACCGCTAGGCATTTATAAGGTTTTACCCACATTTCGAACAACATGGAACGTGTTTCGGAGCCCAATTCAAATGTATGTGGAAGATAGCTTTTTAAATCGATTTAAAACAATAAATTTTTGTTTTAATTTCAACGCGTTTCTCACCCGTACGAACAAACGGTAACTCCAAATGCTACAGAATTTGAAATCTGATAATAATTAACTATTATGGATCTAATGGAACTAGTTTCATTGAATTTCGAGACTGTGCCCCAGAAGGTTATTTTAACTCGTCGATTAAATCGAGCGATTTACAAAATTGTCGAAAGCATTTAAAATTTAACTTTAAAAACTTTGCTAACTTAAATATAAATCATATAGAATTTATATTCACATTTAAAATCTTTCTGAGTATTTTAAATCAAAATCTGATTATTTACATTATTACTATATTTTAAGTTCCATTACTAAATTAATATAAATTTCCAAATTTAACTTATCGACTTTTGATACTGTCCAAAGGTCAAATACTATAATTCAAATCCAACTAGACTTTAAATAAATTTTTAGAAACCATTTCCATATCTACTTATTCCCAGATTTACAAATTATCTCAAATTTCAAATATTAAATTTCTGTCTATCCAAATACAATTAAATCGTTATATTTTGAAATTATAACTCATTTTATTAATTCAACCCAAATCTCCATATTTCAGAATCAACTAACAACCTACACTCAACATTTAAAATGAATTAAATGTTCAAAAACTAACGACCAAAATTCCGGGTCGTTACATAAATGGTTTGTGGCTATTGGATAAATTTTTGTATAGATTAAATCTCTAAAAAGGTAAACGTAAATTAGGGTGGAAATGTGAATTAAATGGATCCTAAAGGCGAGTATAAATCTGTAACAAAATGGTATAATAAGTATAGACAAACCATACGGATTGAACGGACGTGAAATTGAAATGCCATTTGTGTAAGAAAAAAGTAAATTGTGAAATAACCAAATCGGATGTAAAAATGGCCAAAAGCAGATTAATGGAAATAAAAATGTGTAAACTGTAATGGTAAAATTAATTAAGTTAGAAGCAATTTGGTAAACAGACCTTGTAAAGGTCTGGATAGGTGCTTCATGCAGTTAAAACCAAAATATAGTTTTGGCTGTATATACTTGGAGCGGGAAAGTAGGTTCGCAAGGATGTTTGTTACCTTTCATAGGTTGCTAGTACATAGATAGATAGCATCCGCAATCGTAGGCTTCTTCAGGCAGATCGACGCGGACGGAACAGGACAAGCATGCTCCGTCTTAGGTATCTTTAGGCAGATGGTTGGAGGATTTTGCGCAGCCAGCCCAGCTACGGGTGCTCTTTCGCAGTACCGACACTTTGGATAGGGGCAGGTCCACATCGGTGACCGAGAAGACAGGAAGATAGGGGTCTAGTTTGGTGGAGCCTGAGCACAACTTCGGGGTTCTACGGGGCTGTTTGAGTCGGCGACGGTCAGACGTAAGAGGCATTTAATCACAATGCATGAGTGAAGTGCACGACTTTCACGCTGTAGCACGTGTATAGATAGTCACAGTGCATGGGTGAAGATCATGACTTTCACGTTGTAGCACGTGAATAGGTAAAGGTAGAAGGTTCGATAGGCCGATTGGCGTTTAGTATTACTACATGGTTGACTTCCTTAGAGTGACCTTGAACATTGGCTTCTTAGGAACTGTATCTAAGAAGGATTCACCGCATTATATTATTCGCGCTCTACGATATCCACGAAAGACCTGGAGTTAAACCGTTTTATTCTTTCTGATTCATTTTATTTCTCATTCACCAGACTTTATGTCTGACTCATTCCTATTTTTTCTATTTTCAACAAATCTCAGGAAGGCAGTTTAGCAACTATTGGGATTTAGTAAAAAGGCAAGTTTCACTCCTAGGTTCAGCATTATTTAGGAATATAGCCTAAGCCTGGTTAGTAACCATATGTCGAATACTTTATCATTATTTCACTGTGAGATTTCGTAAACATTACTCTGACTTACCTTTATTATTTGTAGGATACCAAACCAACAATTCGTGCTTTAGTGGACTTGGATTTTTGGTTCATTGAAAATTTAAGCCTACCGGGGTGCGGGTTGTTACAATGGTATTAGTTAGACTGTTTACTGTACTCTTAAGTAAATTGCAAAGATGCAATTTCTTTAAGGAGGATAGTTTGCAACATCCTTGTTAGAAATTAAAATAAAATAAATATAGTAAAGTGGATTTTAGGAATTAAATTGGATTTTAAATTATAAATCAAATATTTGATTATGGAGTTTGGAATTAAGATTTAAACTGAATTTAAAAGTTGAATATGCGTTTTATATGATTGAATATAGTTAGCAGGTTATTTTGAATATTTCATTAAATTTGACGCAATAAATTGAGTTTTTATATTTATTTGATTATAAAAGAAGAATATTGATTTAAAATCAAATTTGGAATTTGAATTGTATTTTAAAAATTCAAAAGTTGTTTAAAATTTATTTTGGAAAAATAAATAATGTTTATGGAATTTTGTAATATTTTTAAAGAATAAAACAATTATTTTAAATATCTAAAGCAGAAAGATTGTGTTTTGACTACTGAAAATTTATTTTGGCGAAAAAACAAATTGGGAAAATTGTTAAATTAGCTCAGTTTTTTTATAAGTGTTAACATATATTGAATTGCTTGAAAGAAGATTAATAACTTTAGATATAAATTGATAAATTGAATTAATTTCATAAATGGTCCCAAAAGCGTATTAAAGCCTGTTAACTTTAACCCTATCCATACTGTTTTCCATATCCCTTATTCTATTCTTGCCTCTACCCCTTTTCCCTTTTATTCAATTCAAAGTCGACAGAAAGGAAAAAAAAGGTCAAGAGAAATCTTGCGTGATGGCACTGCAAAGACGAGGATGGGAGGCGGGTTGGTTAGCTCGCGCGACAGCATGAGGCTCCGACGGTAGATAGGGGAACACATACGAGGATTGCATGAGTGACAATGGTGGAGGCTGAGAGGTTTCGACCGTGGACGACAAGAATAGAGTGCGACATTGGCAATGTGGCGATCGGTTGAGGCATGATCTGGCGATGGCGGTTTTGGATGAGACAATGGTTTTAATTATCCATTTTTGATTTCATATTAATTTAAAACAACTTATATTAGACGTTAATGGATTAATTGCCTTGAATCATTTTTGTACTAGAACCCAATAATGCTTATTTAAATCCGGACTGAAAGACCATGATTTTGCCATATATATGCAACGTTTTCCAACTAGACTTACCCTAAAATGAAGTGAGTATTGCTTATATCTTTTTTTTTACATTGATGGATAATCCTTTGGTTTGTTGTTGTGACCAAATTTCCATCTAAATTGATAATGTTCGGATAAATATTTGATAAATAATCTTGCTACTTGATGCCAAGACCAATATTGAGTGAGTATATCAATCCCCCATTAATAGTTACAAGAACAGTGAATGACCTTCTTTGTTTTGTTCTCATTTTGTTCAAATTTGAGTGAACACTGATTGATAATGGCTTGGCAGCCCGATATGTTGAATTGTGGTCAGTATATGGTTGGTTGTTTGATCAAAGTGATTGAAGATATTATATTTTGCCCTTCTTATGCTGAGTTACTATGAGGAATTTGTGCTAGGATTATGCTTCAAAACAAAGGTAAAATCTTTGGAAAACTTGGCTTAAGATTTCTGCACTATTTTTGAAATGTTTTGAACTTCTTATAGAATTATTTTGCAGAGCTTATCCAAGAATAAAAGCAGTGCATTTTCATTCAAATTTGATTATTTTAAACTTCTATAAAAATTAAAAAGCAATTTTAAACATAAAAGATTTAAAATAATAATATGAAACATGAATTGTATTCAAATTAATGGATTTATTAAATTTTAATTAAATGGAGGAAGGAAGTTTTTATATTTAAATTAGAAAGAGGTTTGATGGGTTTTATAATTAGAGAAAGGCTTCTTAAAATAATATTGATATTAATGGTATTTAAATTTGAATTATTTTCAAATTGAAAATAATAGGATTTAAAGTCAGTTTGAATTTAAAAACTTAATGAATATTGAAGATAAATTATCATATGAATATTATTATGGGTCTTGAAGTTAGAAAAGCTTTATAAAATAAAGTTGACTTATACTAGAAATGGTTTGAGTTCAAATTAAACCATTAGGGATGAGTGGTTTAAGTATAAAATCTTTTGTTAATAAAAGGAATTTTTTGATAATTATTTTGATATTGAAAATATTCTATAAATGAATTTGAAATTCATTTAGTATACATACAAGTAATAGTTAATTGAATTTTAAAGGATTTATCGTATGATGTTTAAAACATAGGCGTATCTTGTATGAAATATGAGTTTTAATTTGGTAATAAAGAATTTGTTTGATTTTGATTCAATATACCGATTGATTAGTCTACCCACCATTTGTTATTCTCATGTCAAGTCAATAGAATTTGCTCGGTTATTTGAATAAATTAAGTAAAAAACTTAGTGTTGAATATTGTGTGAAATCTATTTATATTTCCAAGTATAGTTGAAATGCAAGTTTAATTGGTTGAATTTGGGTGATTTTACATCCTTGTTTGATTCTGAAGATGCAAGTAAATGATTGCATTATATAATTCACTCATGATGTATTGATGTAAGCTTATTGTACTCTAGTATTATTGTTTTGAAAGGATGAATTGTCATGTTTGAATTGAAATGTTTTGCTTTATATTTGAATTGAATATACATGAAATTTTTTTAGTATATAACATTATTTTGGGAAATAATGATGTTTTTGGAAGAATTTTTTTTTAAAAGATGAAATTTGATAATTTAGGAAAATGATACTTGGTATTGACTACTAGGCTCATAGATTCCAGCCTACTAGACTGATTTGAGGATCTAAACCGAATAGTGATGACTTTGTCCCTCTTCACAAATTCCAACAATCTATTGCATAGACAATATGATGAAAAGTAAGAAACTGGAGACATAGTGCTATAAGAGCTGGAATTTCAATGTGGAATGGAAGAAGACTGCAGCACACGAAATGTATACATCTTCAAAAGCTAAAAGGGCAGTGCAACTAAGGGATCACGTGAAGTGCACATGACACATGTGTACATCTTCAAAAGCTAGAATTTCAGATTGAACACAATTTATATAATATGAATGGATTGTGATTTCCTAGTAGATTAGAATTGCAATTGTGAGTCACGATGAATAGAGCCATGACACTTGTGCTAAAACCAGTTTTGATGAACCTTGGAGGGGAAATTGTATAGTATGAGTGACATCATTATGTTTGATTGATGTGTCACATGCTTATGCCTGATACTACACTCATATTTCATTATTATGCACTTTTTACTCAAAGCTAGAACCTAGCCTGATTTGGGGTTTGTTATTTGTTTAACAAACTCAGGTCAGTTCGAAGTTGTTTTACAGGTGTGATAATCTGGATTTTTGGGCATCTAATAATTGAAAATTTACAGATTTTTACTACTGAAAATACTGATGTATAAATTGAACCAATAAAATTCTGATAAATATCTGTATATATATATATATATATAGAGAGAGAGAGAGAGATTGGAAACTATAATATAGGTTGAATTTAAAATATATGGAAATGATAAATCTTAATATATATATATATATATATATATATATATATATATATATATATATTTACGAAAACCTTATAATATTGAAATTATAAGTATATATATTATTTAGAATATAATGTTATATATATATATATATTGTAATTGGGAGGTTATGTTTTAAATTTAATATAATAATTTTCAAGGCTATTTAAAATTAAACTTTACATTTTAAAGCAACAAAGATAACATTCTTTCTTTTTAAAAATTACTCATCAACTAAGTTTAAAACATGAAGCGTGTATATATATAATGAAAAAAAATTATATAAAAATATATTTTCATAACACATGTAATTCATTAATGAAATAAGGTGTTTAAACATAAAATTATTATTTTATGGCATTTGTAAAATAAGGATACCATGTATATAACATGTGTTAGCTTAGTATATCTTGAATTAACAAGTGTTAGTTTGAAATACAAGTGTCACTTATTTATTTATTTTATTTTATTTTTAATATTAATGAAAAGGATTATAAGATTATATGTATACATCTATTTCCTTTCTCTTCTCATTTTCTTAAATTCAAAACCTAAGAAACCAAAACCTGAAAAAAAACAATAATATAAAACCAGGAAAAAAAACCAAAACCTGAAAAGAAAATTAAATCAAAACCAAAAGCATCACCAACCTGATTCAAGAACAAAGCTTCAAGCAAATCAAAGCTCAGCTCAATATACAAGCAAGATTCAATTTAAAACCATCAACTATAGATCATTTCAACTGATTCCAGATCAACATCATAAACAAGTTCAGATCAATAACAAATTTCCAGAGTTCAAAAAAAACTCCTGGCTTTGCTCTGTTCAAACAAATTGGTGAGTAAACAAACTGTAATTTATTTTAAATTTGATGCATGTGATGATCTTTAAATGTATGATATGAATTATGCTTGCATGTATGTATAAATGTGAATTCCTGTATATATGTATTAGTATACATGCCTGTGTGCTCTGTTCTTTGTTCACAGGGTTTAAAAACAAAGTAGAAAATTCAAAATCACCTCATCTAATCATTGATAGGCTTAGGAATTCAAAAATTTATCTTTGTTTAAACCTCATCTAAGACTTAATAATATTTTTAAGTATAATAAGTGTGAATATTATATGGAAAATGAAAAGACAGTAAATTTTTTAAAAACATGTTAAACTTAAACATCTCGATTCTCTGATTCATGCATATAATCTGAATCGTCTTTAGAAACTAGGATTTTTAAAAGCAAAATCACAATTTTTAGTTTATAAACTGGAGAGAAATTCATGGTTGATCAGGAATTGGGTTTGGGCGATTGCTGGTGATCGGAGGATGGTGAGGCTTCGAGTTCGCGGCTGGGGGTAGCTTGGAAGATGGAGAGTTTGGGAAAAATAGTAGTAGCATTTTTAGTTCACCGAGGCGGCATCACGGCGATGGATTAGGGTTTAAACCTGGGTTTGGTTGAGGTTGGAATTTTTGAGTGTTGCATCGTCTCTAAAGCACCGGACACGTTTAGAGGTTGAGGATGGAAGCATGGGTCTTCGACGGAGCTGTGGTTGGAGGTTCGTGATCTTTGGTGGTCGGCAGTATCGGCACGAGGTGGATTCTTGGTTGATGTTTTGCTGTTCCAATTCGATCGTGTTGCTCGATTTTGATTTTGGGTTCGTGATGAGGTTTGGGTGGTTGGGATCAGAAGGGAAGGTCGAGGTTGACTCGTCGGTGGTTGCATCGGTGATCGGAGCATCGCCGTTGATCTTTGCATGTACACATGTGCCGGGTTGTGTCAGTCTTTTGGAAAGGAGATTAGGTCTTGGGGGAGGTCTCTGGGAAAGGCTGGGTTTTCTCGGGTTAGTCTTCGGACGAGCGTGAGTGTCAATTCATATTAATAGTTTTAAGTTTAACAAGTTTAAAAAAAAGAGAAAGGGTGATTTTCTAGGGGATGACTCCGGATGGGTTCCGGGTTGAAATCGAAGTAAATGTTATTGTAGTTTTTTTAAAATGTAAATGAAAGCAGGTTTTAAACTTTAAGTAAATCAAGCTTAAACTAATTTTAAAAGTTATTTCTTTATGTAATAATTTTTTTAAATATTAGTTTAAGAAAAGTTATATGATTTATTCCACTTAAATTAATTTAGTTTTTTTTAGAGCAAGACGGGTGTGTAGCGTGAAACTACACAGACGGTTAATAGCATATATATATAAAGTAGTAAATGTCTCGATCAACACGCTTGATCGCTAGCGCTAATAGTAAGTATTGGCTACAATACAGATATCATAGAACAAAATGATGAAATAAACAACATCCACATAGCAAAACGGTACAAGTAAAGGTAGAGAACTGAAAGAAGCATGAAGCCACTAGCACTTAGCTACGATCTGGAGGGAACGCTGAGCAGCTGCCCTGAGATTCTACTGGAGATGAACTGCGTTGTGGAATGCGAAGTCTAAAGGGAGCCGACAAGCTACAACCTGTAAGAATGGTGAATAGGTGAGAAATTCGTCTGCAAATACCTTCGAAGTGAGACTTTGGTTTACCAAACACGTGTGCATTTCGTTCCTTCCATATACACCAACAGAAAATAGCAATAAAGACATCCAGAAAGAGATTCCGGGAATTGTACTTCCAGTGGTCAAAAGTGACAGGCGGTTCAGGGACAAATCCAAGGATGTGGGCACTTGAAGCTGCCCAAATTGAGTATGAAAACTCGCAGTCTCGAAATAGGTTAGGAATATTTTCGATCTGATCGGAATAGAAGACACAAGCCAGATCTACTGGGATATGAAGACGGATAAGACGCTCTTTAGTGTTGATACGTTCGTGCACCAGGCACCACTGAAAGAATGCAATGCGAGGTGGAATGGGGCATTTCCAGAGTCTGGGGAAGGAGAAGGAGCGGCCTGGATTGTTCAGTAGGGAGTAACAGGAGGCAACCGTGAAACCTTTCGCAGGCGCAGGCGCCCAAACAATGTTGTCCGGCAAGGTAGTGAGTTGAAGAGAATGAAGTAAGTTTGCTATGGAGATCAAATCGGTAAAGGTGTCTGGGCTGAAAAGAGATGAGGGGCAGAGGGAGTCCGGACCAAGACTAGCACAGTCACTGACCATAATCAACGGGGTATCTGAGTGAGGGAAAAGGTTGAGTAGTGTTTTGGCGAGAGGAAGTTGATTATGCCATGTGTCAAGCCAAAAAACATAGTTATTTCCATTACCAATGGTCACATGGAATAGGGATTTTACTCAGGGAATGGTTTGTAGCACGCCCGACCAGAATGGAGAACGCTTCTTGCGCGGCGGGCAGTGGAGGATTAGATGGGTTTTTGACTGATACTGTAGTGAGAGAATCCAGTCTTTCCATAGGAAATTATCAGGGGAGAGGATTCTCTAAAGCCATTTAGATAAGAGTGCGGTGTTAAAGGCTCTGAGATTGGTGATACCAAGGCCTCCTTGATTCTGATGTAAGTAGACTGTATCCCAATTGACCAGCCTTTTGGCGCCTTCACCATTCCATAGAAAGGAACTTCTGACTCTATCTACATGGTTGATGACCCAGGAGGGGAGTTTGTAGAAGGACATCCAGTAGGTTGGAATGGCTGATAGGACCGATTTGACGAGGACAAGGAGGCCAGCGGAGGAAAGGGAGTGGGCCTTCCAACCCATAAGTCTAGAGTCAATCTTGGAAATAAGTGGGGACCAGTCTGATCTAAGTAGCTTGGAGGGTCGGAGGATGATGCCAAGATAGGAAAGCGGGAAATCTGAAAGGTTGCAGTTAAGCATCGATGATATGGGTGGGCCAAGGTGATTTGAGTTGCCCAACATGATGATCGAACTTTTGTTGAAGTTAATGGAAAGACCAGATACACGCTCGAAGGGGCAAATGGCCACCTTCAGGCAATGAATATGTTCCTCCTAGGGAGAGATGAAAAGAATTGTGTCATCTGCGAATTGCAAGTTGGAAACAGAAATTGGCGAGTTTGGGAGTGAAATGCCAGAGAAGAATCTATTGGATGTGTCCAGTTTGATCATTCTGTTAAAACATCAGCAACAAGGACGAAGATAAGAGGGGAAAGAGGGTCCCCTTGTCTCAAACCCCGAGCTGATTTGAAATGGCTCCCTGATACTCTATTAATCGATACTGAAGAGAGGCTTGAGTTAAGGAAGTGTCTGATCCAATTGCACCATCCCGGAGGAAAGCCTCTATGGTTCATAAGCTTGAGAAGGAAGTCCCAGTTCACGGAGTCGAATGCTTTAGAAAAATCAAGTTTTAATAGAACAGCTGGGGTCGAAGTATGGTGACAGTAGGAAATGATTTCTTGAGTCGTAGCAATGCAGTCCATGATGTTCCTCCCAAGTATAAAGGCTGACTGCTCAACTCCGACCAGGGGGGCGATAACTTGTTGAAGGCGGTTGGCAAGGACTTTGGTAATGATTTTGAAGGTTAAACTCTTAAGTTATTTTTTACTTGAATGAAATATGTAAATAAGTACTTTATTAAAAGATAAAATGTTTTAAATTTATATGTTAATGATAATTAAGTAATTAATTAAGAATAATGGTTTATCTTAAAGTTAATTAAGACTTTGGATAATTATATATTAATTAAATTAATGAAATAATTAAAGAGTAATTAATTAATTTAATTAATTAATGATTAAGGATTACTTAATTAAAAATTATGGTTATAATTTAATTAATTAGAGATAAATTAATTGGTAACTAGAGATTTATTAATTGATAATTGGAGATTAATTAATTGGTAATTAGAGATTAATTAATGTAAGTAATTACTTAAATGATAATTACTTGATGTAAGTAAATAAGGATTAATTTGTTAAGGGTTAATTAATTTAATTATTAATTAGAGGATAATTAATTAATAATTAAAGGTTAATTGACTGAGGGTAATTAACCAATGGGACAATTACTTAATAAAAGTAATTATGGATAATTAATTTGAATTGATAACTAAAGAATGATAAATTAATGGTCGTAATTAATTAATGTTAAGTAAGCAGGATTTAAAGGCAATTAAATTTATTAGAAATGGTACAATTAATTTATCTTGCTTATAGATGATTAAGATACATTGAATGAATTAGATTATTTGATATCTCTGATATGTGATTTGTGATGCTTTGTGATATGAGATACTTCGGTTGAACTGTGATATTGTGGGTTATCGATCTGAGGTGAATTGTTGTGTGCATATGAAATCCTGAATATAAATTTTATTGTTTAAACTTAAACATTTGGCTTAAAGAATAACATTGGTTTCGAAGAGACCGGGGTCGGGTATCAGTAAATGCCCGAAACCACTTCGATTTGTAATCTATAATAATTCTTTATAGATTTGATATGTGCAATCAATAGGCTGGAATGGAATAATTTAAGTAAACTGGATCATTGAAACTATGTATTGGTACTTAGGGATTGATTTGTGAAATAAGTGTTGGTTTTAACAAGTTAAGAACTCGTTGTGTGGTATATGTTACCTCGGGTTTTTAAATAAGTCTTATAATTCTGTATTTTCAAATTTTATAGGTTTACTCACGCTGGTTTCCAGCCTGACCCGGGGGTTACTTTGATGTAATGCTTGCATCAGACCGAGTATTACAGAATTTCATGTTAGGTCGTTCTGAAGCTCAGGAGGCGAGCTGGATGGCAGGAACGTATGGAGTATATTCCACTATGTAATAGAGTTGTATTGGTAGTAGTCTGGGATAAGTTGTACAACTGTTTAGTTTATGTATAAATGATTGTACTCTGATGTATTGTTATAAAATTGGCAATTACAGCTTTCTTTATATATGTTATTATTTGATATTATATTTAATCCGCTATGAATGTGAGATGCTGTTGTTTTCTGTTCTTCTACCTTCTTCTTCATTTCTCTAACAATCTGAACTTTCCGGCATTCGATTGCTCGACACTTATACCGTGAACGTATTAGTGTCGAATTTTCGAGGTCGAAATTTTGGGTCGTCGCATTTTGGTATCAGAGTTAAAGGTTAAGAGAGAACCTTGGCTCTGGTGGGGATTACTCATTAAGGATAGCGACAGTAGTATCCAAGAATGAGTTGAGTGTATTATATATGAGGGCGTACTTGTTATTTTCTTATATAATGATTTTAAAAACGGTTTTAATAATGAAGGATTTTTGTGTAAGCTTATATTTTGATATATTAAGCAATAATTTTTCTAATTATAATATATATATTAGATAATGGGTTGATGGTTATTGAAATTAAATATATTAAGAAGATTTAAGTGGTAATATATGTAACCAAATAAGAATTGGATAATATGAACTATACAAATAAGATAAGCTAGAAATGGATTCAAACCAGAGAATAAAATCCTGAAATTTGTAAGAGTGTTTTTAGAATGCTGAATTAAGTTACCCTGATTTTATATCCAATAAATTGTGAGAGAATATATAGTAAATTGGTTTCCAGTTATGATAACCTTGGTTATTATCCTAAAATGTGTGTTGTATCTTGATAATGGAATGTTTGTTAATGATTAAGCAGAATGAAATGTTTTAAGGAAGTAATAATTTAGATAAGTATGACTTATAAACTGGAATTGAAGATAATTAAAATTGTGAAGTTTTAAATCTAAGTCCAGAAAATTTGAAATTGTTTCAAAATGTTAAAAGATATAATTAATAATATATTTAAATGTGGGAATCTTATCGTAAAACAAAAATTGTTTTAAATTTAAAAGAAATATGTTTTGAACTAAAAACCAAGAATGGTTTAAAATTTAAAATATGTCTTGGGGTACAAAAGAAATGAATATGTATACATGTTTGATATACATAAGATCAAAGCTGATTGGAAGTAAACACTAAGTGTTGAGTTTTGAATTTTCCCTGAAATGTGATGTAATAACCCAAAGTGAAATAAGTCTTTGAACTTATAAGTGAGAAGGGATATTGATAAGAAGTTTAAAATTTGAAATGGAGGATTCAAATTTAGTAAGATTGACTAGATTAAATGAATTGAATTTAACTTAAGGAAAGTTAAATAAGTTTAGAACAAACAACCTGAATTGGAAATTTCAATGGGGATTTAACTTAGGAAGTTATATGGGTCGATATGAGATGGGAGCTATGTGTGATCTCAAATGGATTTGAGATCTGGAATGGGTAATGCATGCTATTGATGGATGCTATTGGTGAATATTTTAAATAATTTGGATGTTTATTTACTTTGGCTTATTCAGATATCATCTTGTTGTTATTAATAATCCACGAAACTGTGAGTTGGCTTATTTAAATGAACTAAGAAGTAGATTGAGATAATATATATCCATTTCTGAAATTAATTAGAAGTAAAATTTGAAATAAGGGAATGAAATCGCTTTGAACTTAAGATTTAAATGTTAAAAATTAAACTTGCAAACTGAAATTGTTTAAGAAGTGGTTTCAAAGTTGGAAGATAAGGATGGGTGATAATTTGGATTTTGAAAATCAAACTATATAAAAAGTGTTATTTGAACCTTGACATAAATTAACTAAAAGTAATTTAAATGAATGTTAAAAATTTGGACTCAAAATTTAATTGTTCAAAGACTTAAATGAAAGATTAGAGGTTAACTTGATTTGAAGAATTAAATCAACATTTAAAGATTTAACTCGAATTTATGTAATTCGAGATGGTTTAAAATTGAGATTGAAATTGAAATTAGCTCAAATTGAATTTGATTTACATTAATTGGAAGTGAGATTGTAGTTGAATAAGTTTAAATTCAAATGGGAATTGATTTGAATTTGGGAAAGGAATTGAAGATTATTTAATTTGAATTGAAATTGAATCAATTTAAATGGAAGTGGATATTTAAATTGAAAGTGATTGAAATGAGAAATTGGGAAATTGAACCAATTTAACTCTCAAACTATTTTTGAATAAATTGTTTTAGTATAAACTTTTTTAAACCTATTTTCCTACTTATTTACTATACAACTTTTAAAAAAAAACCTAAACTATCTTATACTTATTTTACAACTATTTTGGAAATAATTACAATTTTACATCTATTTTACAAATCAATTACTATTTTAAAACTATTTTTGCAACTATTTAACTATTCTACAACTATTTAATTACTTTACAACTATTTTATAGTTACTTAACTATTTTACTTCTATTTTACAACTGATTATTTTACAACTACTTACCTATTTCAAACTTTTTAAGCTATTTTCAAAATTCAAGTTAGTTAGAGTGCAAACTGTTTATAATTGAAGTAATTACCCAAATGGAAATTGAAGCAATTGTGAATAAGTGAATAGAATCGAAATGAAGATGAATAAAAGAAAACCAACTTTGCTTAAAATTGATGAAGATAGCTACATAGGATGTACGTATGTTTTTCTATTCGTATAATGATTTGATCCAGATTCGAGCATAGAATTTCGAGATAGTATATCGATCCGAGTTGGGATTTTTACTCGATTTTCGACGGCGAACCCTGGATATGGATTTTTGATTGGTTTCGGAAATTCTCTATCATAGTTATGACCATGCAAAGAGAATGACGGTTACTGATCAAGAGACCAGATCTGACTCCGCACTAGGAAGTCGGGTGGACGATACTAGTTCGAAGTGAAATTGTGTGATCGAGTGAGCGATCAGATTTGATATTGTGTACGGATGGTATATGTACATCGTACGTGCTTAAATGTAATAGATATTGAAATTTTGAAAGAAATGAAAAATGATTCTCGAAAAGAAAGTATATTTTGTGAAATATATATGAATAAAGGTGGAAGTAGGATATTTTTATAATTAAAATTCACTTTATTAAAAGTAAGTGATATGGTAAGTAATTTTATAATAGAAATCAAACTTGAAAATTGATTTGGTATAAATAAAGTTACATATGTTTGTTATATATGATAAATCTCCCCTTGTTGAATCTGTAGCCAGAAGAGGCGATCTTCGAAAATATTGAAGTGTAAAAAGGGAATTTATATAAGTATGAAGTGATCCAAGATTTTTCAAGGATATATATATATATATATATATATATATATATGGTTTTATGAGAATAATTTTGAGAAAAAGGTTTTGGAACCTATGGATTTTGGAAAGGCTTTTGATTTTTTTGGAAAATCAATTTAGGGATTTGGAAAGCCAAGTTTAGCACTATCGATTTGAGATATCGATTTTGTGTAAAGGAGATTTTTATGTGAATCATAAAGGGTATGATTTGAAGATACAATATGTGTATGGTATAAAATTTTGAGATTGGCTCTGGGGAAGAGGCGCTCCCATGAAATGAACTTCATCGGAGATCCACGAGGTGGTTCTGCCTTGAGCCCTATGGGGGAGGCTCTAAATTGGATCCTATAAGGAAGTCCGGACAAACTGAAGTTCTTGAGGATTTTGTGTTATGGGTAGCGAAAATCGAGGGCGCTGATGCCTACAGAGACATTTGGGTTATGCTGTGACAACAATGTAACTCGATATCACTATGGAAGTTGTGTGGCCATGAGAGCCAACGGTCTACGTTTGATTTTGCCGTGGTGGCAACGTTACATCGGTAGACCGCAGTCTATGAAGACATAGCGAAAGTTGTGAGGTAGTAAGAGCCTACAGGCTACATTGGGACTCGACTAATGTAGTCTGCGATCTATGTAGGAGTGGTGAAGTTTCATTTGGCAGCGAAATTCGAGGTCACTGATGCCTATAGTTACATGGATTTTTGCCGTGATGGCGACGTAACCCTGGGTGTAGCTGCGATCTGTGGCGTGTTCCATGGCGTAATCGAGGGGTGCAGAGCGCCTACAATTATCTATGGTTTTGCCAGGATGGCGACGTAATCATCGGGTTGACTGCGACCATGGAGGGGGTGATGATTTCCAAAGCATTCTCACCAAAAATGATTCTATATTTTCAAACATGATTTCTATATTTTCACCAAAAATATTTTTCAAGTATTTTCACTGGGTATTGAGAACGGGTTTACCATGTACTTATAGATTTCCAGTCCTACGCCTGATCAACGTATGACCTAATTTCTATGAGAACAAAGATGGACTTGTTAAGACATCAAGTTATAAAAAGTATTCTTATAAAGCTATTTTAGTAATATTATGTGGATTTTAAAAGCATATTAAAAATTTAAATAAGATTTTAGAGGTAAAATGTTTAAAGGATAATTTAGCTGATAAATAACAGTATAATTCAAATTCTGACTTCATTCCTTTTCGAGGACGAAAAGATTCAAAGGGGAGGAATGTGATAACCCGGATTTTTGGGCATCTAATAATTGAAAATTTATAGATTTTTACTATTAAAAATACTGATGTATAAATTGAGCTAATAAAATTCTGATAAGTATCTGGATATATATATATATATATATATATATATATATATATATATATATTGGAAACTATAATAAAAGTTGAATTTAAATTTTTTTGAAATGATATATATGCAAACCTTATAATATTGAAAATTATAAGTATATTTATATATATAATATAATTAGAATATAATGTAATATATATATTATAATTGGGAGGTTATGTTTTAAATTTAATATAATAATTTTCAATCTATTTAAAGTTAAACTTTATATTTTAAAGCAATAAAGATAACATTCTATCTTTTTAAAAATTACTCATGAACTAAGTTTAAAACATAAAGCATGTATGTATATAATGAAAAAAATTATATAAATATATATATTTTCATAACACGTGTAATTCATTAACGAAATATTGGGTTTAAACATAAAATTATTGTTTTATGACATTTGTAAAATAAGGATACCATGTATATAACATGTGTTAGCTTAGTATATCTTGAATTAACAAGTGTTAGTTTGAAATACAAGTGTCACTTATTTTTTTAATATTAACGAAAAGGATTATAAGATTATATGTATACATCTATTCCCTTTCTCTTCTCATTTTCTTATATTCAAAACCGAAGAAACCAAAACCTGGAAAAACATAATAATACAAAACCAGGAAGCAAAATCAAAACCTGAAAAGAAAATAAAATCAAAACCGAAAGCATCTCCAACCTGATTCAAAAACAAAGCTTCAAGCAAATCAAAGCTCAACTCAATATACAAGCAAGATTCAACTCAAAAACATCAACTACAGATCATTTCAATAGATTCCAGATCAACATCATAAATAAGTTCAGATCAATAGCAAATTCCCAGAGTTCAAGAACAACTCCAGGCTTTGCTCTGTTCAAACAAATTGGTGAGTAAACAAACTATAATTTATTTTAAACTTGATGCATGTGATGATCTTTAAATGTACGATATGAATTATGTTTCCATGTATGTATAAATATGAATTCCTGTATATATCTATTAGTATACATGTCTGTGTGCTCTATTCTTTGTTCACAGGGATTCAAAACAAAGTAGAAAATTCTAAATCCCCTCATCTAATCTAATCTCTGATAGGCTTAGGAATCCAAACAAGTTATCTTTGTTTTAACCTAAACTAAGATTTAATAATTTTTTTAAGTATAATAAGTGTGAATATTATCTGGAAAATGGAAAAGATGGTAAATTTTTTAAAGATGTGTTAAACTCAAACATCTCGGTTCTCTGATTCATGCATATAATTTGAATCATCTTTGAAAACTAGGATTTTGAAAGCAAAATCACAATTTTTAGTTTACAAACCGGAGCGAAATTCGTGGTTGATCAGGAATTGGGTTTTGGGCAATTGCTGGAGATCGGAGGGTGGTGAGGCTTCGAGTTCGCCGCTGGAGGTAGCTGGGAAGATGGCGAGTTTGGGAAAAATAGTAGCAGCATTTTTAGTTCATCGAGGCAGCGTCAAAGCGATGTGTTAGGGTATAAACCTGGGTTTGGTCGAGGCTGGAATTTTTGAGTGCTGCGTCGTCTCTAGAGCACCGGACTCGTTCGGAGGTTAGAGGATGTAAGCGTGGGTCTTCGACAGAGCTGTGGTCGGAGATTTGTGACCTCTGGTGGTCAGCAGCGTTGGCACGAGGTGGATTCTTGGTTGATGTTTTGCTGTTCCAGTTCGATCATGTTGCTTGATGATTTTGGGTTCGTGATGAGATTTGGGTGGTCGGGATCGGAAGGGAAGGTCGAGGTCGACTCATCGATGGTAGCATAGGTGATCGGAGCATCGCAGTTGATCTGTGCATGTGCACATGTACCTGGTTGTGTCAGCGTTTTGGGAAGGAGGTTGGGTCTCGAGGGAGATCTCGGGGAAAAGCAGGGTTTGCTCGGGTTAGTCTTTGGGTGAGCGTGAGTGTTAATTCATATTAATAGTTTTTAGTTTTAACAAGTTTTTTAAAAAAAAAGAGAGAAAGGGTTATTTTCTCGGGGATGACTCGGGATAGGTTCCTAGGTGAACGGAAGTAAATGTTAATACAATTTTTTTTTAAATGTAAATGAAAGCAGGTTTAAACTTTAAGTAAATCAAGTTTAAACTGATTTTAAAGTTTATTTCTTTGTGTAATAATGTTTTTAAATACTGGTTTAAGAAAAGTTATATGATTTATCCTACTTAAATTAATTTAGTTATACTCTTAAGTTATTTTTTACTTAAATGAAATATGTAATTAAGTAGTTTATTAAAAGATAAAACGTTTTAAATTTATATGTTAATGATAATTAATTAATTAATCAAGAATAATGGTTTATCTTAAAGTTAATTAAGACTTTGGATAATTATACATTAATTAAATTAATGAAGTAATTAAAGAGTAATTAATTAATTTAATTAATTAATGATTAAGGATTAATCAATTAAAAATTAAGGGTTATAATTTAATTAATTAGGGATAAATAAATTGGTAATTAGAGATTAATTAATGTAAGTAATTACTTAAGTAATGGCGATTAAATAATTAAACAAATTTAATAACAGTATTAAGTAATGGCGATTAAATTAAATAAATAATTGAACAAATTTAATAACAGTAATGGTGATTTTTCTTCCAGGCGATCCGTGATTCTCGCTTCCTGTCGATCTCGCTTCGTTCTCTTCTTTCCGTGTTCTCTTCCCAGCTTCTTATGTCCCTCCCCCTTCCCGTCCATCGCTCCCTCTCTCTCCCTCTTCTACACGGTCTGGTCGTATGTACTTGGGAATGTCTGCTAAAGCTGTGATTTCAAAACCAACCTTTCTTTCGACTGATGACTTCCCGCCTGTGCTAGCTTACAATTGGCCTACCAATGCTCCTATTGCTCGACCAAATTTGAGTATTGAGGTTCTCGCTTCAGATGAATGTAGCCCACTTCCTGGATCTGTTTCACTGTCCCCTCCAGCTGGTATGCCATGGCCTCCTTCTGATGCTTTTGTGTGTCCGTAGGTGAACGATTCTCGTGAAACGAGTATGCAGGTGTCGAATGGAGTGTATAGAGTTGAGGGAAATAGAGGTTTGTCGGATAAAAATGAGGTTTTGGTTTCGGCAGGTATTTCTCATCATTGCTCATCATTTGTTTGTCAAATTGCCTCTGAGATTATTAGCCCTGATATCAGTGATAATATTGGTGTCGCTTCTAAGTCTATTGCTTCTTCTATTTTGCCCCATGTTGATGTTCAGCCTTGTCCAACTGATCCAATGCCGAATTGTCATAAACCTTGGTCATCTCTTTTTAAATCTCTGCCGTGTAATGCGGGTGATTACAAACCAGTTGATTTTGATATTGTCGAAGAGAATGGAGTGATGATCCCTCCTCCATTGTTTATGCAAGCCGGAGTTGATTTTGGGTCTGAGTATTTGGTTGGTTTCTTTTTGGAACCAAATCACCGTCTTCGTGATCCGGCCTCGGCTTTACGTAAGGCTTGGAAGCTGCGGGGTAATTTGCAAGTTAAGCTGATCGACTCCTTATGTTACCTCAGATTCTCCTCTCCCAAAGATCGTCGGCTAGTTCTTAGTGCTGAGCCTTCCTTCTTTTCTGGTAGACCCTTTATTATTACTCCTTGGTCTCCGACTGTGGCGAGAGCTAGTGAGCAGGTGCTTTCCATTCTCGTTTGGGTATATTTTTCACAAATCCCCTCTGCGCTTCAGCCTTTGATTGGGTTGAATTGGTTGGCTTGCAATGTCGGAAAATTGAAATGCTTTGATACTAATACGGTTGCCAGAGAAAAATTGATGTATGCTAAGGCTTTAATTGAGATATCCCCCTTTAAGCCTCTCCCTGCCACAATTCCTATTCAACTTGCTGTGGGGCATGTAGCGGAGGTCCGTGTTCGTTATGGATGGGTACCTGATATTTGCTCCACCTGTCACTCTTTTGGTCACCGGCATACCTACTGCCTCTTCTCCAAAGGCTCTGCGGCTCCTAACAAGATTTCTCTGCCTCGTCCCTCTATTCAAAAATGGATACCTAAGGCTCCTACCGTTGTCTCTCATGTCGATCCCCTTCATGCGGGTCCTTTTTCTGACCTAGGACAGCCTCCTTCTGATGTTAGGCCTGCCTCACCTTCTGTTGCGGTGGTACCATGTGTTGCCCTACCTACTACTTTAGCTGTTCCTGATCCTTCCCGGTATCCTATTGCTTGGGATGAGTCTGAGAGGTGTTGGGTTGATCCCATATCTGATGTGAGATTTAGCCCCGTGAATGACTCTTTCTTTAGATTTGTTTCCGATGATCACACGGACCTTCGATTCCTTTATTATATACCGGTAGGTGAGTCTTTAGTTCTTGATTTGGATGGCGTGTATGCGAGTAAGAATTCTGACATGCTAGCTGATACTGCTTGGGATCGCTCTTTTATATACTCTCCTGACGCCTTGGGTTACGATCCATCTCTTGCTACCCGTTTCAGCCCCTTTGCTGGACTTTGTGGGAAAGTCCCTTTGGATCCTTCTGATCATTCTTCGGAGGAGTCCTAGTTTTGGTGTTATCTTAGTTACTGTGACAATTCTGTCACAAACCTGTGCTGTATTTACCTATTTTCTTAGTAGCTTAGGCGCTTTTGCCTTTCTCCTGTACTTCAACCTTATTACTTTGGTAATAAAAGTGGACGGTCCACTATAAAACCGGCTTGCCTTGCAAAAAAAAAGTAATTACTTAAGTGATAATTACTTAATGTAAGTAATTTAGGATTAATTTGTTAAGGGTTAATTAATTTAATTAGTAATTAGAGGATAATTAATTATTAATTAAAGGTTAATTAATTGAGGATAATTAACCAATAGGATAATTACTTAATGAAAGTAATTATGGATAATTAATTTAGATTGATAATTAAAGAATGATTAATTAATGGTTGTAATTAATTAAAGTTAATTAAGAAGGATTTAAAAGCAATTAGATTAACTAGAAATGGTACAATAATTTATCTTTCTTATAGATGATTAAGATATATCGCATGAATTAGATTATTTGACATCTTTGATATGTGATTTGTGATGCTTTGTGATATGAGATACTTTGGTTGAACTGTGATATTGTGGGTTATCTATCTAGGGTTAATTGTTGTGTGAATGTAGCGACCCGAAAATTTCAATCCCGAAAATTCCAGATAGTTAGGAAAAGAAGAAAAGAGAAAGAAGAAGAAAACTGAAACAAGACACAAAAACCTCACATTCGCAGCGGATCAAATATAATATCAAATAAAATAGCAGTTATACAAAGAAAACTATATCAGTTAATTTACATTTAAATACATCAGAGTTACACATATACATAAATACTGGACAAAACAATCATGTCCAGAGACTACAATATCACAGTGAAAACTCTCAATACGTCCCTGCCATCCTGCTCGTCTCCTGAGCTCCAGAACGTCCTTACCTGAAAATCTGTAATACTCGGTCTGACCCGAGCATTACATCAAAGTAACACCCGGGTCAGGCTGGAAACCAGCGTGAGTAAACCCATCTAACTTGGAATACAAAAGCATATAATTCATATAAACCCGGGGGTAACTTATATCAATCTACACTTCACAAGTTATTATACATCAACCATTTCACACATCAATTTCTAAGTTCCAAAACTTAGATTTAAAAGGTCCAATTTACTTAAGACTTTTCACTTCAGCCTATCAGTTTCACGTATCAAATTATAAGGATCGAAGTGGTTTCGGGTATTCACTAATACCCGACTCCGGTCTCTTCGAAACCTTTGTCATCTTAACTTAAATTATTCAAGTAAAATAAAATTCTACTTTTAATACAGGATGTCACAGTAATTCATCATCAATAGATAACCACACTTCTCAGTTTAAATCAAACATATCTTATCACATAGCATCACGAACCACATATTAGGGATAACAATTAATCAAAGGCTTCCCATATCATTCTATTTATCCCTTAAATTAATTTCACAAATTAATTTATCCTTAACCAAATACAATAATTAACCTTTAATTACCTCATTAATTAATTATTGACTATAATCATTGATCACCCTTGATTAATAACATCCAGTAATTAACTACCCTTAATTACTTCATTAAATAAATTAATCCTAAATTTACTCTCTAATTAACCCCTTGATTAATTATACAAAATAATTTGACCCAAATTAATTCCATCATTAACACCTTTAATTACATTCGGAAATTATCAATTTGTTACTTTCTTAAGTAATTACAATCCATTATTTACATCACGAAGTCATTTTACTTATAAATTTCATTAAGTATTACTTAATCAAGTATCAAATGACTATCCTTAGTTAATCAACAAATTAATAAATCCTATTTATCTCATTAAATATAACCGGATAATTCTTCCCTTATCAATGCCTTATTTCCATTATCATTTTGAAACATTTTACCATCATGATTACCTTTGCTTAATTAAATCATTAATTAAGTTTTTTTTTAAATAAGGTGATCATTTAACCCAAAATTTTAAAGTTGAGAAAACCTAACTTCCTTAAAATAACCTAAAAACATTACCAAATAGAAGCTTTTAAATCTTATATTTCAACAACTTACTTTATAAAATCATATTTGAACTAAAATTTTAAAATCACTTTGAATTAAATCAATTCCCGAAACCTCTTAAATAATTGTTAAAAAAACAATTATAAAGAAAAGAAAAGTAAGTTTAAATAAGACAGTTTAAACTAGTTTTTAATTTAAAAATAAATAAATAATAATTGGATTTTTAGACATTTAAAACATGTTCAAAACTATTGCTTCGGGTTTTACCCGAAGGCCACTCGGGCTCTCCCCCGAGTTTCTCCCTTCTTTCCCCTTTTCTGAAAACCTGGATTCTATCAAGCTTAAAAACCTTCAATGCAATTCCTAATATTTCATACGAGTATAAACTCGAGTTCCTCCCTCCAAGACCCGATACCATCTTCGAGACATTCCTTCATCTCCCCAAACAACTCGGCAACCAATCCAACAGATATCGCTGACCCACTGTGCACGTGTACACGGTGCCGAACGTCGCTTCGATCATCCACAACATCACCGCGAGTCATCCCAAGCCTCACTACCCGATTGTAACCCTTATTGCTTCAGTACGAACTCGAGAGCTAGATCGAGTTAGTGCACACCTAAATCGACCGAACCATTACCCAAAAACCCTCCCAAACTACCACCTCCGGCCGCCAGCAACACCATCACTTCGATCATCACGTCATCATAGACCCACAGATCCATTCCTCCACTCGCGATCAAACACAAACCAGCCCAGACACCAAAAAAAACTCCAAACTTCACCGATAAAAGAAACAGCTTAAACCCTGCCCTGCCAGTTTGCCATCACCGCCGAGACGAAAAAAATTTATCACCAAATTTCCCACGATCCTTGAACTACAACCTCCCTCCGATATAAACCCCGACCCTACTAAATTCCCCGATTGCCTGGAATTTGTCATAACCCCAATTTCATTCTACCTGAAAATCCCCGATAACAACAAGCTTAAAAATCAAGTGACCTATACCTAAAATCACTATTTTGATACTCGATTCTGATTATTTAATCAGTTTCTAAAATCCACGTATTTGATTATTATTTTTGATAGATGATGATTTAACTGAAAGATCATTATTTCACAATATTCCCTTAATGTTTTTTTACCAGCAGTTTTCTTAAAGAAATGAAATTACATAGCTTTGATCATTTTATTTTTAAAGAACTTAGCTTAATTTACTCTGTAATAACTATAATTACATTTTAAACTTGAACTACAATACTGTAACTAAGAACAGAGGGTTTATACAGGCATGCATGTTCAAGTATCTGCATATTTACTTATATACAAACAAAATCTCACCATGCAAACAGCTTTACTTAGAAATCAAGGCCTAGAAATCATTTAGATGAATGATTTTAAAATTTATAACCAGGTTTTAAAATCTGGATGTCCAAACAGAAGCATGTCATGTCTGATCCAAACATATACACAGAGTTTATTACTCATATATTTACAAAATCCTTTTTAAAGAACATGCTCAGCAGAATTCATATCATATTTCATTAATCATCACATGCAATTTGAATATATACCAGATTTTCAAAGTTTACTCACCAGGAAAGCTCAAAACAGAGAACTGTTTTCTCCCCAGGTTTTGATCTGAAACCTTGCATTTGAATTGAAGCAGGTCGTTGAATTTGATTCTATATTGTTGAATTTTGCTTTGGGTTGAAATTGTAGCTTCTTATCATGCTTGATTCCAGTTTTGAAAAGAAAACCTATCTTTACTTTGATTTGTGGAAAATCTGAAAGTACATCTTGCCTATGATTTGAGTTTTGAAATTGTTTGCTTTAAATTGTACGTTCTTCTCTGATCTGGCTTTATTTTCCAGATTTTAATTTGCTCAATTTTGTTTTTTGTTTTTTTTGAAAGAGAAATGGTAAAAGAGATAGAGAAGGTAATTTAGGGATATATTTATATCTTGATCTTATAAACATTGAAATAAAGGGATAAAAATATAGGATTGACACTTGTATTAATACATTAACATTTGTCATCTGTTTTATTCAATAATTACCACATGTTATTAGATTACTTAAGGTAATTACACTTGCCCATTAACTATTTTCTCCCTTTTATTTTAAATGTTAACAAAAGCTTTTTAACTTAATTTATAAATTTACAAATATTTATTAAGTGCATATCAATTTCTTTTAAGATGAAAGCTTTTATATATATATATATATATATATATATATATGTTTTAAAATCCAAATATTTTAAATATCTACCCTTTTTAAATTATAAAGCTTTGGTATTTATTCTACTATTTAAATCAAACTACATATAAGATATACTTCTTTTAATTTTTTTTTAATTTGACTTCAAATTTAGTTCTAATCAAATTTTAAAAATCAATTCAAACGATACCTATATATATTTTAAATAAACCAAATTGAATTTGTACTTAAAAATTCTACTTAAAAATTTATTTATCTACATTTGAAATAACCCATTATCATTATTGTTTGAAAATAACAATTTTGTCAAATAAAGATAATTTATAAAGGCGATTATCACATTATTTTTCCAATCTATAACCCAGTATTTTTAATAGTTAATTTAGATAATTATTCAATTATCCGATGCTCAAAAATCCGGGTTATCACATTCCTCTCCCCTTTGAATCTTTTCGTCCCCGAAAAGGAACGAAGCTAGAATTTATTAAGTACTTATTTTTAGAAAAATTATTCTTTGAAACACTTTTCAAACACTTTTAAAATTTACATAATATTATAAAATAGTTTTATAAAAATACTTTTTATAACTCGATGCTTCAACAAGTCCATCCTCGTTCTCATAGAAATTCGGTCATACGTTGATCAGGCGTAATACTGAAAATCTATAAGTACTTGGTAAACCCATTTTCAACATCCAGTGAAAATACTTGGAAAATAATTTTATTGAAAATATAGAAAACAGTTTTGAAAATAGAGGATATATCTTTGGTGAGAATGCTCTGGAAATCATCACCCCCATCCATGGTCACAGTTACATCTAGGGTTACGTTGCCGTCGCAGCAAAAGTCCATGTAACTGCAGGCTCTCTGCGGCCTCTCGATTACGCCATGAAACCCACACAACAGATCACAGTTACATCCAGGGTTACGTTGCCGTCGCAGCAAAAGTCCATGTAACTGCAGGCTCTCAGCGGCCTCTGATTTTTGCTTTTAAAATGAAACTTCTCCACCCCTACATAGGTCGCAGTCTACCGATATAAAATCAAACGCAGACTGTTGGCTCTCAGCGGTACACACGACTTTCGCTATGTTATACCATAGATCGCAGTTACATCCTGAGTTACGTTGTCATCGCAACAAAAGTCCATGTAACTGTTGACTCTCAACGGCACACACGACTTTCGCTATGGTATACTCTACTCATAATCCCCAGGAACTAGTTTTGTCCGGACTCCTCACAGGATCAACTTTAGAACCCCCCCTTGGGGCTCAAGGCAGCACCACCCGGTGGCACTCCTGAGAAGTTCATTTCAAGGGAGCGCCTTTTTCCCCAGAGCCATCATCAAAACAATTTATACTATACACATATAATATCTTCAAATCATACACCAAGTATGATATCATACAAAGCTCCTTTACACGAAATCGATTATTCCAAAATCGATAATTCTCAAACTAGGCTTTCCAAATTCAATATTGATTTTACCCAAAAATCAAAAGCCTTACCAAATCTAAAGGTTCCCAAAACCTTTTCCAAATTCCTCATAAGATCCTTTATAAATATATATACAGATATATATTATTTTTAAAACTTTGGATCTTTTCAAACCTGAATAAAACTTCTTTTATACTTCAAACACTTTCAAAATCCTTTCCTTCTGGCAATAGATTCATCAAGGGGAGTTTTATCTTCTAAAACAAAGATATTTACTTTGTTTACTCAAAATCAGATATTCAAATTTGATTACTCTTTTCAATATCATTTTCATTCAAATCCGTACGATGTACACATATCATTCGTACGCTATACCAATCTGATCACTCACTCGATCACACAATTTCACTTCCGAACTAGTATTGTCCACCCGACTTCCTAGTGCGGACACAGATCTGGTTTCTTGATCAGAAACCGTCATTCTCCTTGCATAGTCTTAACTATGATAGAGAATATCCAAAACCAATCAACAATCCCTATCCAGGTTCGCCGTCGAAAATAGAGTAAAAAATCCCACTCGGATCGATATAACTATCTTGAAATTCTGTGCTCAAATCTGGATCAAATCACTATGCGAATAGAATAACATACGTATACCCTACGTATTCATCTTCATTGGTTATTAGCCAAATCAATTCCATTTCTACTCACAGTCACTTTGATTTTCATTCACATACTCACATTTGCTTCAATCCACTTAGATTATCACCTCTATTCTTATCTCGATTGGGTATTTAACCAATAACAGTTTGAACTCCGACCAGTTTATTTAGAAAATAACTTGAAATTTTAAAAATAGATAAGTAGTTGGAAAATAATTACTAGTTTGTAAAATAGCTGTAAAATAGTTCAGTAATTGTAAAATAATTGGAAAATAGTTAAATAGTCATAGAAATTTTAAATAATTGCAAAATAGCTATAACATAGTAATTAGTAGTTGAAAATAGTAATTAGTTTATAAAATAGTTAGAAAATTGTTAAAAAGTTTCAAAAATAATTGTAAAACAAGTATAAGATAGTTTGGCTTTTAGAAGAAAGTTTGTATATAATGAATAGCTTGGAAAAAAATAGATTTATATTAAAAAAAATTATATTAAAAACAGCCCAGAGTCAAACTGCTCACTTCCCAATCTCCATTCTCATCAATTAAATTTAAATTTCCTCTATCATTTAAGTTGATCCAATTCCAATTTAAATAACTTCAATTTCCATTGAAATTGATTCAACCCCAATTCAAGTTGAATTAACCTCAGTTTCTTTTCAAATTTAACATTATTCAACCTTGATCTCAAATTCTACTAATTCAAATAAATTTCAGTTGAACTAGTTCCAGTTTTCAATTCATTTCAACTCTAGTTTGAACTAATCTCAATTTCAAACTCCATTTCCACATCAAGTTGAATTATTCTTGATTTCCTCCCAAATCAATTCATATTCCAAATTATTCAAATCAATTTGGACTAATTTCAAATCGTTTCAGATTAATCCAATTCAAATTTTCCATTTGAATTCTTAAACTTATTTATCTTCAATCTCAAGTCCAATTTATTCAAGTCAGATTCAATTTCAATTCAAAGTAATTCCTTAATTTCAAATTAAAGTGTGATTTTCCTTTTATCCCAATAATGGATATATTACCACACTTCATTTCTCATTCAATTAAAAGAAATCCAATTCATAACTTAAAGATTTTTATCAACAATAGGATGATATCGTCTAATTTATTTTAAAACATCCAACCATTTCCAATTTTCGGATCTCAAACCCAATTTGAGATCACTCAACTCTCAAATATAATCAATCATTTAACTTCCCAAGTTAAATCTTAATTTCATCTTAAAATTCACAAATAAGGTTGAACATCCCAACATATTTAACTTTTTTCCAAGTTAAACTCAATTCACTTAATCCAGTCAATCTTACCCAATTTGAGTTTCCATTTCGAATTCTAAACTTCAGATTAATGATCTTCCCATTTATAAGTTCAAAAACTTAGCACTTTTTGTATCATATCTCATTCCAGATTTAAAACTCAACATTTAGAGTTTATCTCAAATCATCTTTAATATTTAAGTATATCCATACATATACATATTTACTTCTTGACTCGCTAAGCCAAAAAAAAAATTAAAATTTAAACCACCTTTGGTTTCAATTCAAATGAATTTTCTTTAAAATTTTCAAACATTTTCTTATTTTTTTAAAATAAGATCATTATTCAAAGTAGTTTGAATAATATAATTTCCTTTAACATTTTGAAACCAATTCAAATGTTTAAATTTAGAATTCAGAACTTCACAATTCGAAATCCACTTTAATTTACATCCTTTCAAATTTACAAGTTACTCTCTTCAAATGGTTACTTTCCTTAAAACAATTCATTATTAAATACAACAACCATTTATGATAATATCCAAGATTATCATATCTAAAACCATCCATGATCATCTTATTCTGAAATACTACTCCAATTCAAGATTTCTATTTTAGTTTGAATCAATTTCAAACTTGTCTTTAATTTAATTTCAATTTGGTTGTAATTCTATTACCACTTAATTCTTACTATTACTTTTAGTTTAATTAATACCACAACCAATTTCCTCGATATAATAGATAATCTATTTCTTATATAAGATTCATTTACATTTGAAATCATTTAAAACCTTTATGTAAGAAAATAACAAGTACGCTCTCTCATATATATATATATATATATATATATATATATATATATATTTACTCAACTCATTCTAGGGTACCACTTACTCTATCCTTAACGAGTAATCCCACCAGAGCCAAGGTTCTCGCTTAACCTCGCTCTGATACCAAATGCAACGACCCAAAAATTTCAATCCCGAAAATTCTAAATAGTTAGGAAAAGAAGAAAAGAGAAAGAAGAAGAAAACAGAAACAAGACACAGAAACCTTACATTCGTAGCGGATCAAATATAATATCAAATAAAATAGCAGTTATACAAAGAAAACTATATCAGTTAATTTACATTTAAATACATCAGAGTTACACAAATACATAAATACTGGACAAAACAATCATGTCCAGAGACTACAATATCACAGTGAAAACTCTCCAAACGTCCCTGTCATCCTGCTCGCCTCCTGAGCTCCAGAACGTCCTTACCTGAAAATCTGTAATACTCGGTCTGACCCGAGCATTACATCAAAGTAACACCCGGGTCAGGCTGGAAACCAGCATGAGTAAACCCATCTAACTTGGAATACAAAAACATACAATTCATATAAACCCGTGGGTAACTTATATCAATCTACACTTCACAAGTTATTATACATCAACCATTTCACACATCAATTTCTAAGTGCCAAAACTTAGATTTAAATGGTCCAATTTACTTAAGTCTTTTCACTTCAGCCTATCAGTTTCACATATCAAATTATAAGGATCGAAGTGGTTTTGGGTATTCACTAATACCCGACTCCGGTCTCTTCGAAACCTTTTTCATCTTAACTTAAATTATTCAAGTGAAATACAATTCTACTTTTAATACAGGATGTCACAGTAATTCAACATCAATAGATAACCACACTTCTCAGTTTAAATCAAACATATCTTATCACATAGCATCACGAACCACATATTAGGGATAACAGTTAATCAAAGGCTTCCCATATCATTCTATTTATCCTTTAAAGTAATTTCACAAATTAATTTATCCTTAAACAAATACAATAATTAACCTTTAATTACCTCATTAATTAATTATTGACTATAATTATTGATCACCCTTGATTAATAACATCCAGTAATTAACTACCCTTAATTACTTCATTAAATAAATTAATCCAAAATTTACTCTCTAAGTAACCCCTTAATTATACAAAATAATTTGACCCAAATTAATTCCATCATTAACACCTTTAATTACATTCAGAAATTATCAATTTGTTACTTCCTTAAGTAATTACAATCCATTATTTACATCATGAAGTCATTTTACTTATAAATTTCATTAAGTATTACCTAGTCAAGTATCAAATGACTATCTTTAATTAATCAACAAATTAATAAATCCCATTTATCTCATTAAATATAACTGGATAATTCTTCCCTTATCAATGCCTTATTGCCATTATCATTTTGAAACATTTTACCATCATGATTACCTTTGCTTAATTAAATCATTAATTAAGTTTTTTTTTTAAATAAGGTGATCATTTAACCCGAAAATTTTAAAGTTGAGAAAACTTAACTTCCTTAAAATAACCTAAAAACATTACCAAATAGAAGCTTTTAAATCTTATATTTCAACAACTTACTTTATAAAATCATATTTGAACTAAAATTTTAAAATTACTTTGAACTAAATCAATTCCCGAAACCTCTTAATTAATTATTAAAGAAACAATTATAAAGAAAAGAGGAGTAAGTTTAAATAAGACAGTTTAAACTAGTTTTTAATTTAAAAATAAATAAATAATAATTGAATTTTTAAACATTTAAAACTTGTTCAAAACTATTGCTTCGGGTTTTACCCGAAGGCCACTCGGGCTCTCCCCCGAGTTTCTCCCTTCTTTCCCCTTTTCTGAAAACCTGGATTCTATCAAGCTTAAAAACCTTCAGTGCAATTCCTAATATTTCATACGAGTATAAACTCGAGTTCCTCCCTCCAAGACCCGATACCATCTTCGAGACATTCCTTCATCTCCCCAAACAACTCAGCTACCAATCCAACAGATATCGCTGACCCACTTTGCACGTGTACACGGCGCCGAACGTCGCTCCGATCATCCACAACATCGTCGCGAGTCATCCCAAGCCTCACTACCCGATTGCAACCCTTATTGCTTCAGTACGAACTCGAGAGCTAGATCGAGTCAGTGCACACCTAAATCGAACGAACCATTACCCAAAAACCCTCCCAAACTACCACCTCCGGCCACCAGCAACACCATCACTTCGATCATCACTTCATCATAGACCCATAGACCCATTCCGCCACTCGCGATCAAACACAAACCAGTCCAAACATCGAAAAAAAACTCCAAACTTCACCGATAAAAAAAACAGCTTAAACCCTACCCTGCCAGTTTTCCATCACCGCCGAGACGAAAAAAATTTATCACCAAATTTCCCACGATCCTTGAACTACAACCTCCCTCCGATATAAACCCCGACCCTACTAAATTCCCCGATTGCCTGGAATTTGTCATAACCCCAATTTCATTCAACCTGAAAATCCCCGATAACAACAAGCTTAAAAATCAAGTGACCTATACTAAAATCACTATTTTGATACCCGATTCTGATTACTTAATCAGATTCTGAAATCCACTTATTTGATTTTTTTTTTGATAGATGATGATTTAACTGAAAGATCATTATTTCACAATATTCCCTTAATGTTTTTTTACCAGCAGTTTTCTTAAAGAAATGAAATTACATAGCTTTGATCATTTTATTTTTAAAGAACTTAGCTTAATTTACTCTGTAATAACTATAATTACATTTTAAACTTGAACTACAATACTGTAACTAAGAACAGAGGGTTTATACAGGCATGCATGTTCAAGTATCTGCATATTTACTTATATACAAACAAAATCTCACCATGCAAACAGCTTTACTTAGAAATCAAGGCCTAGAAATCATTTAGATGAATGATTTTAAAATTTTATAACCAGGTTTTAAAATCTGGATGTCCAGACAGAAGCATGTCATGTCTGATCCAAACATATACACAGAGTTTATTACTCATATATTTACAAAATCCTTTTTAAAGAACATGCTCAGCAGAATTCATATCATATTTCATTAATCATCGCATGCAATTTGAATATATACCAGATTTTCAAAGTTTACTCACCAGGAAAACTCAAAACAGAGAACTGTTTTCTCCCCAGGTTTTGATCTGAAACCTTGCATTTGAATTGAAGCTGGTCGTTGAATTTGATTCTATATTGTTGAATTTTGCTTTGGGTTGAAACTGTAGCTTCTTATCATGCTTGATTCCAGTTTTGAAAAGAAAACTTATCTTTACTTTGATTTGTGGAAAATCTGAAAGTACATCTTGCCTATGATTTGAGTTTCGAAATTGTTTGCTTTAAATTGTACATTCTTCTCTAATCTGGTTTTATTTTCCAGATTTTAATTTGCTCAGTTTTGTTTTTTTTTCTTTGAAAGAGAAATGGTAAAAGAGATAGAGAAGGTAATGTAGGGATATATTTATATCTTGATCTTATAAACATTGAAATAAAGGGATAAAAATATAGGATTGACACTTGTATTAATACATTAACATATGTAATCTTGTTTTATTCATTACTTACCACATGTTATTAGATTACTTAATGTAATTACACTTGCCCGTTAACTATTTTCTCCCTTTTATTTTAAATGTTAACAAAAGCTTTTTAACTTAATTTATAAATTTACAAATATTTATTAAGTGCATATCAATTTCCTTTAAGATTAAAGCTTATATATATATATATATATATATATGTGTTTTAAAATCCAAATATTTTAAATATCTACCCTTTTTGAATTATAAAGCTTTGGTATTTATTCTACTATTTAAATCAAACTACATATAAGATATACTTCTTTTAATTTTTATTTTTTTTAATTTGACTTCAAATTTTGTTCCAATCAAATTTTAAAAATCAATTCAAACGATACCTATATATATTTTAAATAAACCAAATTGAATTTGTACTTAAAAACTCTACTTAAAAATTTATTTATCTACATTTAAAACAACCCATTATCATTATTGTTTGAAAATAACAATTTTGTCAAATAAAGATAATTTATAAAGGCGATTATCACATTATTTTTCCAATCTATGACCCAGTATTTTTAATAGTTAATTCAGATAATTATTCAAGTATCCGATGCTCAAAAATCCGGGTTATCACAGTAAATATGAAATCCTTAATATAAATTGTATGTTTTAAACTTAAACACTTGGCTTAAAGAATAACATTGGTTTCGAAGAGACCGAGGTCGGGTATCAGTAAATACCCGAAACCACTTCGATTTGTAATCTACAATAATTCTTTATAGATTTGATATGTGCAATCAATAGGCTGGAATGGAATAATTTAAGTAAGCTTGACCTTTGAAACTATGTAGTGGTACTTAGGGATTGATTTGTGAAATAAGTGTTGGTTTTAACAAGTTAAGAACTCGTTGTGAGGCACGTGTACCCCGGGTTTTCAAATAAGTCTTATAATTCTGTATTTTCTAATTTTATGAGTTTACTCACGCTGGTTTCCAGCCTGATGATGTGCACGTAAATGTGCATATTTTTACCACCATATTTATTCTATTTAAATTAAATAAATGATCATATTGGGTATTTTAACTTGTTTTAACCAAAATTCATATTAATTCCAAATTTTTACGTATTCATCTTCATATAAGGGCAAAATGGCCATTTGTGCGCGTATATTAATTTGAAAGAATTTAATTGGAAATTTCTATAATATTTTGTAGGAATTTAGCTTCTCATATTAGTGGGTTCATGAAGAAACATGCATTCACAAAATGGATATAAAGGAATGAAGATGGAAATAATTCAAAGTGAAGATCATGGAGGACCCCACCTACCCACCTACCTTAATGTACAAATTAAAGGCTAATGCATATGCTTTTGGACTTAATGGCTTCATGTACACTTAATGGGGGATTAAGACATGTTAATGATAACTTGGCCTCCACACTTCCTAAGGGGCATTTTGGGCATTCCCCAAAAAAATGAATTAGGGTTTTAACACTTGTATAAATACCCCCTTATGTTTCATGTAGATCTTTCTCTTAGTTGGTTTGTTTTAGTTTAGAAAATAAAAGAAAGCACTCTTTCTCTTTTCATGGCTACTTAGCCATTTCTTCTCTTATGTAATTCTTTTCTTTTATGCAACGTTAATTATTGTTTCTTTTTAATTACATGTTCATTTCCTTTTATGCAAGTAGTGTAGATTTTCCTTTATGCAATTAGAATAGTTGTCTTTTCCATTAGCTTTCATTTTCCTTTCTTTTTTGCTTTCATGTTGCTTTCTACATTTGTTGATTTGATAACAAATATGAGAGCTTAATCCCTACAATTTAGGGGTAATGAAGCTCTCTAGTATGTAGATGCAACATTATGATGTTTATACTCCCTTTTTGTGCTTTAATGGAAACACTTGAAGTGGTTTAATGATGTTGTTTAGCTTTGAATTTGATAGTCTATGTTGTTCATAACAAATAGGCTATGCTTAAACAAACATAACACAAATTGCCTCTTTATTTAAATATGATTATGGCAAAGAAGTGAATGTTCAAATTGAAATTTGATAGCCTATATTTCTAAACAATAGTTAATAGGCTATGCTTAAAATAGATTTTTATTTCAACTTTGTTGTCATATATCATGAGAGTTAAAAGTGTATTAGTGATTATGTTATAGTTTGATGGTTTATATTGAGCTACTTAATAGCACAAATATACCATACTTATGATAAGAACATCAACTAATTCACTAATGATAAGAAAAGAGAGATCATAACTTCATTTTGTTGATTTATGTGATCTAGAGAGTGGAAATTAACTCTAAATTGCCTTAACATTCTCATATTTTTATCTATTTTCTTTTGTCATTTTTCTTCTTTTTTTTTAGTTAATCACTCTCCCAACTTTGGTTAATTTGATTGAGTAGAATTTTAAAATCATCAATTCCCTACGGATCGACCCGTATTCGCCGCATGCTACATTCGTCACCGTGCGCTTGCGGTTATTTTTAATTTAAATTCGTTCGACGGTTTTCTAAACCGATAGAATTTCCGTCGACGAACAAGATTTTGGCGCCGTTGCTGGAGAAATGTTTTGATTTTATTTTCTATTCTTCGGATTGGTTTTCATTGAAATTTGTGTGTTTGTTGTGTGATCTTTGTTTTAATTTTGTTGTGTGTTTGATTTTTTTGTTTGTTTTTGCATTTGTTTGTGTGATTGCGTGTTTTCTTTTTGTTTCCATTGCATCTCCATATTTAAAAAAAATACAATCTCATTTGAAAAAGAAAAAAAAATATTGCATTTCAATTTTCATTCACATTCTTTGCATTTCCATTTTTTTTCATATACATTGCTTTTTATACCAAAAAAAAAATTATATCAGTCACTGTGCATTTTCACTGTGCACAGCCTTGCCTCTTCCCTCTGTCTACTGTTGCTTGCTTTCCAGTTCACCGGATTTACATGAACTTTCACTTCGATCAGTTATCACATACTCACTAACCAAAACCCCTGTTGCCACACACTTACAAACTCCCAGTTCATCACCATCCTACAATCTACCATTACAATCCCTTTCAACAACCACTACACTATAACATATTCACAGCCTCACTGACATTACATTCCACCCCGCCACAGCTGCCAAGCTAACATCTGCTGCTTCTACCATAGTTACACTACAATCCTCCCACCTTCAACATCATCCCCGAAACTACTTCCTGCAGCCCCTCGAAACCACTACCTTGTCATTTCCTTCACCAACAGCTTAACCACTCCACTTTAACTTCCAACATACCACCCCTCTACAAACTTCATCCACCAAAACTTCACTGACCACCTGCATTGACTGTACATACATAACTTCATCATAACATCCCCTTCTCAACATACATCATCATCAAATCTACCACAAACTTCAACTCTGCCCTGTCTTTAGTCAAACTTCTGACAGTCATTACACTATCACCATAACTCCTTCCAATCACCAGTAGCTACAAACAGCACTTCACTGTGCACTGGCCGTATCCAAATCTCTGCAAACAATTCATTTCCACCTGCCAATAACATCATACTTCAACATCCACAGCCTCACTGTTTCACTCCCTACCCTCTGTCTTCTCTTCACTGCCGCTACAGTCCTCTTCCATCACCTCACTGACCACCAAAACTGCAACAACCATTTCAACTTCCTCTCTATACAAAACTCTGCACATTCCTCCACATTACAACATACTGCTAAACCGGAAGCCGCCATTTGCCTTCACCACTTCACCATTTACATACACAAACTGCACTTGAAAACATTCCCACCAACACTTCTGTCTCACTGTTTCAACAACCCTGAACACTTTCTTTCACCTCCTCACTACCACCCATTCTCCTACCGCTCCTCTGCAACATTCAGATCCACCACCCAAACAAGCTATGACCTCCACCTACCAGCAACACTGCAAACCCAAACCATATCACAAAACAAATCGAACACCCAGTCGAACCACCTCCTCTGCCCAAACTTGAATCAAACAACAGCCGCTCCCAAATTGAACATCCTCCTCAAATCGCGAACATTGCCGACAACCTTCCCCATCGCTTGAAAATAAAACGCCGGCACACAAAAAAATAAAATAAAAAATAAATCGCCGACCTCTACCAGTTCTCTAGTTTTCGTTTCTGTGTTGATTGATTTGAGAAGTCTTTGATTTACGAATTTGAAAATAAACTTCTATCGAACGAATTTGGCTAATTGAATTTATGTTTTACAAAGTTAAGTGTGATTCGATTGAACAAATTTCTTTTATCTGAAAGAGGAGGTCGCTCGCGGTCTTGGGCCTTGCTTGATGGGCTGTGTTGATAAAATTGTTGTGATTTATGTTAATCCGTTGGTTTTCCCTTAATTAATATATCTTCTTAATTAAAAAAAATAACATTCAAGTCTTTCCTTCATTTGCTTATTATTTTGATTTTCCATTTGTTTTAGTCTTCTTTTTCTCAATTTTTTTTTAAGTAAAACCTTACTTTTAAGTTTCCTTTAAAAAAAAACCAAAAAAAATATATGGTATATATCTTAGTTTTTAATTTTCAGGTTGCCAAAGCAGGAAATAAAAGAAGAATAACTTGCTGAAAATTGCTTCCTAAGCTAGCCAAAATAAATTGCTCTGCTTGCTAAAAAAATTTTGCTTTCATTTCTAGTTTTATTTGAATTGAATTGTTGGTTGCTTGCATTTGCATTTTAAAAATTAAAAAAAATTCATTCGTAGTTGCATTGTTAATACACGTTTAGTTTATGTTCTGCATTTCATCTTAGATTTTGATTAATAATAACGGTTAGATATCGATAACACTTAATTGTATATTGACAATTTGTCTTTTTTGAACAATTTAATTTCTTGGTGTCTAGGCTACGGCAGAGTAATAACCATTTATAAATATTACGGTGATTCGTAAATATTATAGTGGTTGTTCCTCTGAAGGTACTTAAACCTTCGGCTGCATTGCTACGGTGATTCGTGGTGCACCAATAAATCCTGCCCGTTACCTGGCTGAGAACTATCTTGTTTATCTAAGACAATTTATGAATATACAATTTTGGGTTAACTTAGGATAAATCATTTGTAATTAACCCTTGCATTCATTTAGTTGCATTTGTTCATGCATATTTAAAAAAAAATAAAAAAATTTCAAAATCCAAAACTAATTTTTTTTTTAAATATTCCTTTTCTTTTTCTTTGAAATTTTTAAATCCTTTTCTTTGAAATTTCAAAAAAATCCAAAAAAAATTAGAAAAACCAAATTTAAAAAAAAAATTGAAAAAAAAAACAAAACAAAATTCGATTTCCCTTTTCAAAAATCAATTTTCTTTGTAAATATTTGTCGTTTATAAAAAAAAACCAAAAAAAAACATTCTTGAAAATGTCTGAATATCCATATCCACTTGAATTTTACAATAGTTGTGAAAATCAATATAATCCATATGATTTCAGTCCAAATTCGTATGGATATTTTAATAACAACTATTTTGTAAATAATTCAAATTTTGAACAATAAAATTTTCAAAACGATGACCAACGTTCGACTCTTGAAAATAGCATTGAAATGATTTCATCTTTACTCGAACTTTCTGCACGACAAAATCAAGAGATAAATAATTTATGTAATTCTGATTTGTGTAATAACTCGAGTCAAGGGTTTCAAATGTTAAATTCAATTCAAAATTCAAACGATTATGATTATAACCCATGCCAATTTAATTTCGAACTCCAAAATGAATTCCAAAATCAACATGAAAATGGGAAAAAAAATTCAAACGAATTTGGCAATGGGAATAATCTTAACCATGTTACGAGTGAAAATTTTTGTTCTCAACAAATCCAAATCGAAAACTCTCAATTTAATAACTATAAATTGGATTTTGTTGAACAAATGAATGAAATTTACGATGATCACACGGATTTGTTGTTGGAAACTTATATGAAACAACGTGAACAACAAAATCAAATCTCAACGTGTAATGAGTCAAGTGATAATCCACCTTTTACCCAAATCGACGATTTTCAAATAACAACTTTTGAATTTGATGATGACGATCTTAATCAAGTTGTTGAAAATACGGTAATTGAGTTGGATTTCAATTCTTTTGAGGGTGCGAAACTCGATTTAAACTTCGATCTTCCTTTTTCTAAAAATTTGAATACGACAACTTTGAAACTCGATTTACATGATGAAGTTGTTGATAATCCAACAAAGGAAGACGAGTTTAATGAACATGAATTTTTTGGACTTTTGGATGACGAGTTGTTAAATTCCGAAGGGGAAGATGAAAATCACCATTTTGATTTTGAAATCAATAATTGTGAAAATGTTTTCAATGATAAGCTTGAATTTCAAATTGGTGAAAATAAACTTAAACTTCAATCAATTGCTTTGTCGACCCTGAAAATCATCGAAAATAAAACAACTCGTACGATTTTTAATAAAACGACATTCGTTTTTCCAAATCGACAATCAACTTCAAATTCTTTTACGATTTGGTTTTTCGTGCTTAAGCCGTGTCTCATACATTTGACGAGACAAACGAATTGGTCTTTGGAAGACCGTTTCATTTACTTTTTGACTATATACTTTCTCATCTCTTGTAAATAGTAATCTTTCATGTAAATATAGGATTTTTATTTTATTTTTCTCCTTCCATGTGGGTAGACTGTGGGGACACAGTCAAAATCAAGTGTGGGGGGAGACTCATCTTCTTCTTGATTTTTCAGGATTAATTTTTCATTTTTCTTCCAAAAATTCAAAAAAAATTCCAAAAACAAAAGAAGAATTTTTCTTTTCTTTTTTTTGCGTTTTTGATTTATTTTTAAAGAAACACTATAGGATAAATATATGGTTTTGGTTTATTAAATTGAAATTATTGAAAATTTATTTGTCTTAACAGAATAAAAATGAAGTTGTATTATAAATAACAATGGTTTAACTAGTATATAGGAAGATTCATACGTGTTAATTATGAAATACATCCTAATTGAAAATCTTTCTTTTAAAAGTGGTGAATTTAAAGTAAAGGATATAACATTTTTTTGTCTTCTAAGTAAATGGTGCTAAGATGATTTTGAAAAACTCTCTCTCTCTTAAAAAAAAATATAAAAAAATATAAAATAATCATCCAAAGTATTCACTCTCATTTAAAAGTCCTCACGGTTATGCATGGGCGAATTACTTGGAATCTTTGATTATGTGCTTTCATACTCATTTAAAAGTCCTCACGGTTATGTATGTATGTAACACATGTAAAAAAAATAGACTTAATAAAAACCACCTACGGTCGATAAGTGTATGCATGAAAGTGTGTGCACTCGCCATGCTCTGTACTCCCCTCACATAAGCCCGAAAGGCAGTGCATGGGTGGTATATCTGGCCTCAGTTTATCTAAGCTAGGTGAGTAATTTTTCTTGCAAATAATGAGGAGCAAGCAATTGAAATCCTAGCACTATTTTTACTTAGTTGATTTGATTTGTTATTGAAAAGAAATGAAAATACCACTTTGATAAACTTTGATAATCAACTAAGGATCCATTTCATAGTTACACTTTGTTATTAACCAAAACAACGAGTTAGACTATAGTCTATTTGATAAGATAACTTGACTTTTGTTGGAAATTTTGACGAGTAAATGACATAATTTTTCAAGATAATAATCAAAACCTATATTTAACTTATTCGTGTCAATTTAAAAATAAATCCTTCATTTGTAAATATTTTCAAAAATTTGCATTCATCTCTTTGTAAATATATCTTGCATTTTGTAAATATTTTCATCCTGCATTTGGATTTTGTGGGTAGTATCCGCTGAAAACCCTCACGAGACAACACTCGTCCTACTGGGGACACCCAGAGGTTTAACGGCTTGTTGCATACGCTCAATGCAATCGTGCTTCCTACGAAAATGGATTTATCTTAGTTTAGTTTATTCGAGGACGAATAAAAAGATAAGTGTGGGGGTATTTGATGTGCACGTAAATGTGCATATTTTTACCACCATATTTATTCTATTTAAATTTAACAAATGATCATATTTGGTATTTTAACTTGTTTTAACCAAAATTCATATTAATTCCAAATTTTGACATATTCATCTTCATATAAGGGCAAAATGGCCATTTGTGCACGTATATTAATTTGAAAGAATTTAATTGGAAATTTCTATAATATTTTGTAGGAATTTAGCTTCTCATATTAGTGGGTTCATGAAGAAACATGCATTCACAAAATGGATATAAAGGAATGAAGATGGAAATAATTCAAAGTGAAGATCATGGAGGACCCCACCTACCCACCTACCTTAATGTACAAATTAAAGGCTAATGCATATGCTTTTGGACTTAATGGCTTCATGTACACTTAATGGGGGATTAAGACATGTTAATGATAACTTGGCCTCCACACTTCCTAAGGGGCATTTTGGGCATTCCCCAAAAAAATGAATTAGGGTTTTAACACTTGTATAAATACCCCCTTATGTTTCATGTAGATCTTTCTCTTAGTTGGTTTGTTTTAGTTTAGAAAATAAAAGAAAGCACTCTTTCTCTTTTCATGGCTACTTAGCCATTTCTTCTCTTATGTAATTCTTTTCTTTTATGCAATGTTAATTATTGTTTCTTTTTAATTACATGTTCATTTCCTTTTATGCAAGTAGTGTAGATTTTCCTTTATGCAATTAGAATAGTTGTCTTTTCCATTAGCTTTCATTTTCCTTTCTTTTTGCTTTCATGTTGCTTTCTACATTTGTTAATTTGATAACAAATATGAGAGCTTAATCCCTACAATTTAGGGGTAATGAAGCTCTCTAGTATGTAGATGCAACATTATGATGTTTATACTCCCTTTTTGTGCTTTAATGGAAACACTTGAAGTGGTTTAATGATGTTGTTTAGCTTTGAATTTTATAGTCTATGTTGTTCATAACAAATAGGCTATGCTTAAACAAACATAACACAAATTGCCTCTTCATTTAAATATAATTATGGCAAAGAAGTGAATGTTGAAATTGAAATTTGATAGCCTATATTTCTAAACAATAGTTAATAGGCTATGCTTAAAATAGATTTTTATTTCAACTTTGTTGTCATATATCATGAGAGTTAAAAGTGTATTAGTGATTGTGTTATAGTTTGATGGTTTATATTGAGCTAATTAATAGCACAAATATACCATACTTATGATAAGCACATCAACTAATTCACTAATGACAAGAAAAGAGAGATCATAACTTCATTTTTTTGATTTATATGATCTAAAGAGTGGAAATTGCCTCTAAATTGTCTTAACACTCTCATATTTTTATCTATTTTCATTTGTCATTTTTCTTCATTTTTTTTAGTTAATCACTCTTCCAACTTTGGTTAATTTGATTGAGTAGAATTTTAAAATCATCAATCCCTTACGGATCGACCCGTATTCGCCGCGTGCTACATTCGTACACCGTGCGCTTGCGGTTATTTTTAATTTAAATTCGTTCGACAGTTTTCTAAACCGATAGAATTTCCATCGACGAACACCTGACCCAGGTGTTACTTTGATGTAATGCTCGGGTCAGACCGAGTATTATAGATTTTTATGTTAGGTTGTTCTGGAGCTCAGTAGATGAGCAGGATGGCAGAAACGTATGGAGTATATTCCACTGTGTAATAGAGTTGTATTGATAGTAGTCTGGAATAAGTAGTACAACTGTCCAGTTTATGTATAAATGATTGTACTCTGATGTATTGTTATAAAATTGACAATTACAACTTTCTTTATCAAATTCTATTATTTGATATTATATTTAATCCGCTACGAATGTGCGATGCTGTTGTTTTCTGTTCTTCTTCTACCTTCTTCTTCTTTTCTCTAACAATCTAAAATTTCTGGCGTTCCATTACTCGGCACTTCTACCGTGAACATATTAATGTTGAATTTTAGAGGTCGAAATTTTGGGTCGTTACAACAGGTCAATATCATGACCGTATATGCTTGTAGGCTAGATATGAAGATGAAGTTGATAACGATGGTGAACTCTTGTTTTGTCTATGTTAAGATTCCATTACATTGATCAATCGATGTATTTGCGTTGTGATTTGTATATATATGAGATGATGTATTAATCTTTAAGGACATAATATTCATTATTTTTGTTCACTTCGATTTTGTTAGCTGTGAAAATTTTATTTGTGTCTCTAATAATATATTATTCAATTCTAGAGCTCGTGCACATTACGTTGCGTCGAGATGAGATACGTATTACTTAAGATATATGCATGTATTTAAAAAAAATATACATGTTGACCCTAAGTAGTGTATACGAGAGATCGCTCCTTCTGTGCCCATTGATCCGAGCTATTGGATTGTAAAATCCCTTCGATAATTTGGTCATTAGAGCTATAAAGACCTGAATTTTGATCACTTTAATTAAAGATGTTTAAATTATTTTAAATATTCAAATATATATTATTTTTCATAAATAATCAGGTTTTAAGGATAAGTAATAATAATGAATTTATTTTGGAAAAATATTCAAAAAATATTTTCTTTGGATATATATCGATAAAACGGCTGAAAACCGTTTTTTCAATAAACAGCTCAATAATCGTAAAACATCGCACACAAAGCTAGATACATGCACTTATTTTTGTAATGAAATAAGAATATGAAATAAAATTAATTATTTTATTTTTAGGAAATTAAAATGTGCTTATGACATCATCAGTAATGCACTTATATTTAATAATTGATTAATCAATTGAGATTTAATGATTCGTTAATTATTATAATTATTCAAATAATTATTTTTAAATGATGATGATTCATTTTAAATATTTATAAAGTGTTAATAAATTTATAATAGCTTTATAAAGATATATATTTGATTTGAAAATATAAGGAAAAATCGATATCGCTTTAGCGGTATAATAGCTTATTGTAAATAATTGTTAATATTGATTTATGTGGTTTTATAATTGAAATGTAATCATTTAAATTAATTAATAATGATTAGAAATTTATTTTCAAATTTTGTTTACAAATATATATATTTATTTATAAGTGAAAATGTAATCGGTAATCGGTTTCCCGATTTTCAACGGTTTAAAGAACAAAAGTCATTCCAAGGTTGTTGCAACCTCATCTATTGTCATGTATACATGTATAACATGTGTGTGTGTGTGTGTGTGTGTGTGTGTGCATATATACATGTCATATATATATATATATATATATAAATATGAAAAGTTACATTTGCATTTGAATTTACATATGGTAAAAATAAGAAATATCATGATATTTCTCTTTTCCTTCTCACTTGAGCACGCATAAGTCAATATGCAAGGACAAGAATATGCACACCCACATAGGCCAAAGTGATGGTGGTAGGAGGCCGTGTATTGGAGGTGAAAGGAGGGGTATGGGTTGAGGGTAAATAGTAATTTGGTGTTAGGATATATTGCTCCAAAATTTGCCTATAGATACACTTCCCTCTTTCACGAATTCCTATGCCATTTTCTACCTCTTCTTCCTCCTTTTTCAAGATATTCTAATGGCTTCAATACTTTGCAAAATAATGGCAAAAGAGAATTAAAATTATAATACACATACACACATTAGTAAAACCACCTTAAAACTATCATCAAACACTCCCTACCTCTCTAAAACCCATGGCCACTGTAACATCCCATATTTTTATAACATTATTTAAGATATTTAATTAGATAAATTAAATAAAATAATGTAAGGATTAATAGAGTAAGATTTGATTTAATTAAGGTTAACCATGCCATGTTAAATGTAAATCAAATGTAGAACACGAACTAATATGTTGGAAAATAAAGAAGGGAAATGGGAAATAAGAGAGGCTTATAACCTAAACCCTTAAGAAATGAAACACATGTTTATTTTCATTCTATAAAACTAAAATCTATATCAAGGCTGACCACCATTTCCATTCTGAAGGAGAAGATAAAGAAAAGATCCAAGAGAAAGAAGTTAATCAACATATTCAGTATCAAATCCCACATTTTTTAATCTCAAAGCTAAAGTGAATAATTACTACATCCATTTTCTTGTGATTTTCAGTTTCAACATATATGCAAAATGATTTCGCAAGTTTATGCCATGTTTTGATGATTAAAGTTATACAGATGCTTGTTGGTGAATTATACATGTTCATTTAGTTTTTATGACATGTTTGACATGAAAACCCTATTAAATGACATCCACATGCCTTGAATATTTAAATATAGGTCAGAAATGATATTGTGGAGATGGCTTCAATTTTCATAATTTTATGGATTAATGTGAATTTTATATAAATTTTCTAGTGAAGGAAATGATTTATTGGGTTATAAATTATTTACGGCTAAACAATTATTATTTGGGTTTTGAATTTTTATATGTTAGGAAAACATACTAAAATAGATTTTCTAGAATTTTTCCAATTTTTTTGTCAGTAATTTGATGAATATAAAATTATTTAATTTATGGGACTTGAATGTTTTATATATTTCGTTAAGGAGGAGGCATTTTTATTAAATAATTTCTTTTTTATTTCTGAAATTATTGGCAGCACTTTTCTAAAAAGAATTTATTAACCAATGAGGATTTGATAAATAAAGGCAGGTAAGTTGAAATATTATGTCTTTTAAGTTAAAAATAAGAAAATCATGCTTTTAGCATGTTTCAGCCATTTTCGGCATCAAAATTTCAACAAATTCGAATGGTGTTATAGCTTTCGACAAGGTCAAAAGCCAATTTGTATGGTATCAAGCAATTTGGTACGTAATAAATTGGATAAGGTCGAAGGGTACTTGGTTAAAGCCTTAGTTGTCGAAAAGGTTGGAGTATGTTTGTTTTATAAACCAAAAACTAATGCCTACTTTGCTTTCGAAAACAAGCTTTCAACTTGGTTGCTTTCGAGAAGGTCAATTATTCAGAATAAAGGTTTTAACCTTTCGACAAGGTCGAAAGGTTAACATGCTTTTGAAGGGGTCAAAATTCCCTAGCTACCACCTTTCAAACTTTTGAAGTCACACTTTCGACAAAGTCGAAAGGTTTACTGTTTAAAACCAAATGCTTTTCCCATGCTTTCGAATGGAAGCTTTCAACTTAGATGGTTTACCATTTTAATTCTAATTGAAGTATAACTCAAGCTTTCGAAGGAGGTGTTTAAAGTATTAAAGCGATGGAGCCTATTGTCTTAAAAACAAACGTTTTAAGGCTTTCAATGGGGAGCTTCTAAGGGATCGGAAGCTAAGCATTCGACAAAGTCGAAAGGTTACTTTTGACGAAGTCGAAAGGTTTTAAAAGGGGACTTTCCACATGTTTTAAAATTAAACCCAAAGTGCTTTCGAAAGGTTTATGTTTTAAGTGTTGAATGCTTTCGAAAGGTTTTATTTTCTGAATGGTTTTGAAAGGTTTGAAATGGAAGGTTTTCCTACGGTTTTCTAAGGCAATGTTTTAAAGTGTTTTTAAAGAAGGATGTCTAAAGTTTTATTGCTTTCAAAAGGAAAGATTTCAATGGTTTTGAAAGGTTTGAAGTAAGATTTTGAAAGGTAAGGCATTGGCCTCTTGGCCTAGATAATTGAAGGGATTTACTTGGTTTAGAAAGAGATGCTTTCAAAGGTTTAGAAAGAGGTGCTTTCAAAGGTTTAGAAAGAGGTGCTTTCAATGAAATCGAAAGGGGTAATTTCAAATGCTAAAATGTTTTCATCAACTAAAGTTTGAGTAAAGAATATATATAATATGGCAAGGTGATTTTGAGTAAAGCATAAAGATCAAATATATATAAATATATATATATATATATATATATATATATATATATTCCTTGTATAAGTCTGATTTAAAGATTTTAAATCATTTTGAAAAGTTTTTCAAGGAAAATTATGGGATGGGATCCCTAAGTGAAAATAACTCAGATATTAGAATACCAGATGGGATTGGTATAAGGTCGCGCCCTATAAATTTGCTATTGGCCCACCTAATTGTTGTCAATAACTCCAGTTTGTAGGGCTTGATCAGGTAGACTAAAATTATGGTTACACACTGAAAGGAATATATGTTTGTATACAGATAGGTTATTGGTGAGCCCGAAAAACCATTAGGATCACGAAGATCTGGGAGATTTTTAAGTTAGGGACAGACCGTGTAGAAGAGAATTATTTAGTAGATAATTAAGGATAGATCGTCTAGAAGAGGAGTGTTTAACAGATGTTAGACTAATTTTTTTTAGTGTCTGGTAGGCCCATGTCAGCCAAAGGTTAAAAGTTAGGCAAACAAAAATTATGTGTTTGAATAGATAGTTCATCTATTACATGATATTTATGTATGTTTACGTAATGATGTATTTGACCAGTTTTGGTTGCAAGAAAAGGTTTTATGAAGGTATGTTTTAAAAAATGCTAGTGAGGAGAACCCGTTCCGTTAAGCGGCGTGGTCTCACTTAACATATTTAACCGGGATTGTTATCCCGCCTTTTGGCAAGGCCGTGACACCATGAACTCGACTAGAAACCAAGGATAGTTCGTCTTGAAGATCGGTTATACATAGGTCTAATATGGATGTCGATGAATTTTGTACGAGTCCGGATCGAGCTACAATTTATACGACATGACAAGCAAAGCTAAGAAAGCCGATGTTCCAAGTTTCAAGCCAATCTGAGTTCGTATGCTCAAGCTATGATCGATTCAAGATAGAGAAAATAGCCTTTGTTCGAATCCATAGATTACACTCTAGTCCGAATCCATAGACAGGGGTTCTGTTCGTATCCATCCAACTGAAGCCACTCCATACCCATCAAGTTGTAGTGCTTCAAATCCTTGGAGTCATTCCTCTTTGTATCCAGCAGCTTGGAGTACTTCGAATCGACCAAGTCGCTCCACTTCGTATCCATCTGGACTCGATGGTTCGTATCCATCAGGTTGCCTCATGTCCATTTGCATTTGCATCGATTAGGAGCGAATTAGCCTCGCGTCTACCTGATTCGTATCCCTCAAGATTAAAGAGTTTCGAATCCATGGAGTTGCTTTAGTTCGAATCCATCCGGCTACAACAAGCTTCGTATCGATCGACCAAAACTCACCGTGATCGATACGAACGAGCTTCTGTTCGAATCCCTTTGATAATGTGTCCCTCGAATCCACTAAGTCAAAGTAGCGAAAATGATGGAGTCGACCCAATCGATTCGGAGTAAAAAGTGGATTCACCCGGGAAACACGTGCCACGTCAATTACCTCACGCGCAACACCATCAATTCGACCCTATCGATTCGAAGGGAATCGATTCGGAGGAAGCTGTTTGGCGAAGATCGCCATTTTGAATCAATCATAACTCGAGATCTACAAGTCCAAATGCTATGAAATTTTCACAGAAGCTTGCATACATGTTGAAGAATGTCCATACCAAATTTCACCTCGATTGGATGACTTTCTGATTGATTCGAATGTAGTTCGAATCGATCCCCAAAGTGGGCCCGAATTTCCTGAGGCCGGGCATGTGGGCCCCCTCACGTGCCAGAAGTGGTCTCCCGAATTTTCAGCGAAATATCAGCATCCTACGCCTATAAATAGAGCCCCTGGTCATTCGGAAAGGGGATCGGAGAATTTTAGAGAAAAAGCACGCCTGGACGCTGCCAGAATCACTCCATATCGTCGTCACTGCTATTGATCTCGAATTTAAGCTTATTATCTACTGTACTTTGTTCTAAAAAACTTGTAATCTTCAAGAATCAAGAAATAAAGTGATAAAACTTCATAGTGGATGTAGGCGATACACCGAACCACTCTAAATTACTTGTTGAATATGCGCTTATATGATTTTTGTTTGATGATAATAAACATATATACATTCGTTTAAATATATTTGATAATTTACTATTTTATTTTTCACAGATTAAATAAAATAAATAACACGGAATTTGGATTCAAACGAATATTTTATTCAAACAAATATTTATTACAATTTTGAATAGTACAAATTCAAGCTCTCGCTATACACTATACAACTTTGATACAAATTCAATTACATCACAATTTCACATTTACAAATGTCCTCACTACATATCACTCACACTCGTATTTTGTCTTCAACTTCATTCCAGTTTGACTCCAGCATCTGAGAAATCTGCAAAAATATTCACTAACGCAGTAAAATTGAAAAAGAAATATTTTTGCAACATAAAATAAAATATGATTTTTGAAAATAATATTTGCCTCAGTTATTTGGGTTGTTCGTCATGATTTATATTTGAATTCATCACACACGAACAATGTGACATGCACAGTGTATCACTGTACATGCCACAAGGCCGTGCACACCGATATACACTTGATAATGCTACAGGGACAGGTGAGCACAGGTCAAACCCAAATGCAAAGCCGGGTTCAACTCATGTGCAATATATTTAAAATCACGACACGAGCACAAGGTCAAACCCGAGCTGTAAAACTGGGTTCAACACAAGGCTACATGAAGTATGCAAGCTCGAATAACAAGTTCAACCTCTTCATTAAACAACTCCAGACCAACAGCTACAGGGCCAAATGCAAACAAAACAAGTCACAATGTCGAGCATGCATGAAACAGTGGAATGAACCAGTGATACAAGGCAACAAGTACAACACTGCACAAATTCAACACAGCACCAAAGCACAAAGGCTTAAATGATCAAGTGCTCAAAGATACAACAAACACAGAGGCAACGTGAATGTAAACTGCATATAAACAGACATGAACAATGTCACAGCAAACAAGATGCACCAGACCAGACCAGGTTACAAGATGATCAAGGTAGACTCCAAGTTCAAGTGGACAGTGAAGGCAATACACAAATGAAGTAAACAACAATGTCGAGCTCAATGCAATACAGTGACAACTACCTAATGATAAACTGGAACTATAATAAAGTCACAATCAAAACATTAATGAACACTTACACTTACAACATGCAAATGCATCAAAACAATGTCGAAGTTATTCCAGCAACATGACAGCAAACAGAAGTGCACCAGTACAAAACAAGTCAATGCAACATGAACCAACTCCAAATGTATCAGTAGCATATATTACAGGGATGAACACACGAGAATGGACAAGGCACAGATCAAGTTCAAGTTATACAAGACAACTACAACACAAAAGTTTTCAAACCAACTACAAATGCACATCATACATACGAAACAGAGAAACCAGAAGTCAAGTTATAAAATTCAAGTGCCAGAGAAGTCAAAATTCACGAATGAAAAAAGAAATCAAGTGCGTACGCGTATTCTTTGAAATAGTCAAAGAAAAGTAAAAGTAGAAAGTCTCTGCCGTGTGAATCAAGGAATCGAACAAGTCATAAGATCAAAGCCGTGACCATCAATATACGATTTGAAGAAGTCGGAAACAATCTCAAACATTCAAGCATCATCAAGTGGCAGAGAAATAAGATTGACAAAGTCAAATAAATCATCAGCATCAAAGTGTAATCGAACGGCAAAGCAACAAATTTTGAAGCAATCAGACGAACGAAAAATCAGGGTAACGAACCCTATAAAATGCCCCAATCATCATCAGCATGAAGACATGATCGAATACGAAAATCGAAAAGCACAAAAGCATAAATTCTTACCAAAGCAAAAATCGAACTCGTCGAAGCAGCAGTGAGCAACGAAGAATTGATCGAGCAAGGCAACACGCAAATTCCTATCGATCGAGCAAATAGCGCAGCTTCGAAAGCCCTAGTTTTTGGACGAAGAGGAACAGCCATTATCACATACGAGATAAAAGAAAAGGGCCGGCATAGTGAAAAAAATAAAAGAAGTTTGGGCCGGTTTATTTTTCTTTTGGACTTAAAAGTTTTTAAACTAGGGTTTTTTAGTTTAGTTTTATTTTTAAATTTGTGTTTAAAAATTCTCTTTTAACCATTTTAATTTTCTAGTCATGTGACTAGGGGACAAGCTACGTGGCGTTGCTTGAGAATTCGCAACTCGGTGGTTGAGTTGTGGAAAGGTTTTGAGCGTAGAGTTAGATTAGTCAATAGCAGGTATAGCGAGTTTACGTGTGTAAGCGAGGGACTATCTAATTTCTAGTAGAAACCTTGGGGGCAGCACGTAGGCAGGGTTTTGCCGAAGCTGGGTAAATTCTGTGTTGTTCTGTTTTTTTTTTCTGTTATTTATATTCTGCGATATCTGTGCTGCTATTCTGTGATCTGAATTGAATATTTTATAAGCTTCCGCGATTAATTTTTATAATTGACACTATCACCCTATTCACCCCCCTCTAGGGTGAAATCGATCCTACAAGTGGTATCAGAGCAAGGTCTAGAAGTCAACATTTGTTTTAAAAATTCGATTTTTTTGAAAAAATCAGTTTTGTTTTAAAAATTTGAATTTTTAAAATGGCTTCTTTTAATAATGCTTTTGCAGAGGGTCAGTCGATAGTTAGACCACCAATGTTCAATGGTGAATGCTTTTTGGAAAAATAGGATGAAAATTTTTCTGAAAACCATTGACGCTTGGGATATTGTTGAGACAGGTTACAGAACTCCAATATAACTGTAGATAATCAGGAAATAGAGAAACCAAAGGGACAATGGACAGAACTAGAAAATAAATTACAGAATACTAATGCCAAAGCTATGAATTCTATTATCTGTTCATTAGATCAATTTGAATTTAATCGTGTCTCACATTGTCTAACTGCGCAGGAAATATGGCACATACTAGAAGTGACTCACGAAGGAACATCTCAAGTCAAAGAATCTCGCCTTGCTATGCTAAGCAGCGAATACGAGAACTTTACAATGGCGAAGGAAGAAAATGTCAAAGAGATGTACGGATGACTTTCCAATATCGTATACAAATCAAAAGCTCTTGGAAAAACATACACCGAATTGGAAATAGTCCGGAAAATCCTCAGAGTCCTTCCACGAAGCTTTGAAGCGAAAGTAACTGCCATTCAAGAATCAAAAGATTTAAAACAACTCAAAGTTGAAGAACTCATCGGAAATCTCACCACTTATGAGCTAGAAATGAAATTCAAGGAAGAGCGTGAAGGAGGAGATACTCGAAAGAAATCAATAGCTCTCAAAGGAACAACTGAAAGTGATGACGATGACGATGATGATGCAGCAGCAGAATTGGAGCTATTAATAAGGAAATTCAAAAATGGAATCAGAAACATGGAAATTCAGCTCGAATTCAAAAGCAAAAAGCAGAATAGCCAAATCACTAGACTACTCAGAAGAACAAAAGATTATTTGTTACAATTGCAACAAACCCGGCAATATCAAGCCCGATTGTCCACAAATTAAATTCAGCCATGGAAAGAAACAGAAAAAGAAAAGTTTTGCAGTCACTTGGGATGAAATAAACGAGGATGATCAAAGCACTGGCAGTGAAAGCGAAAAGGCAGAATTGTGTCTTCGAGGTGATACAACCGACAGTGACGATGACGAGCCAAGTGTGGTATCAAAACTTACCCATTCTGAGTTGCTTACATATTTTCATGAAGTAAACGGCTGTTATGAACGACTTAGGGAAAAATACGCCAAACTTGAATCTCAAAAGGATACTTTGATAGAATGTAACGAACAACTTGACCAATTAGTTAAAACCTATCAGAGTAGGATCCCTAAGTGTGATAAGTGTCCAACATTCGAAGAAGAAATTAAAAAATCAGAAATCAATATAAACTCTCTTGAAAATGAAATTCTGATTTTGAAAGAGAATGAAAATACTAGGAGAGAGAATTCTATTAAAAAGTGCACACAATTGTTAAACGAAAATGAATCTCTCAAAACACAAGTCCAACATTTATCAACGACTTTAGATAAATTTTCAAAAAGTGAAAAATCGTTGAATATGCTATTAGGAAAACAAACTGGTAATACGGTTAGACAAGGACTTGGATATAGTAATTCAAAAACTATTGAAAGCAATATTAAGCAAGTTAATTCCATGTGCACAATTTGTAGAAAATATGGACACAATCACAATAATTGTTGGTATAGACCCAAACATGTGAAAACTATACCGATTTGGGTTCCAAAAGGCACAAATATAAAATCTCTCAATAAACAAATTTGGGTGCCAAAGGGAACAATTATAAATTGTTTTGGGTCTACACAAAATTATTTTTCAAAATATTCTGCCACTAACAATCATGGACCTATAAAAACAAATAGGTCACATAAATCTTTTTCCGTGTAGGTGTGGTGGCAGGCTAAGGAACAACAATATTGTTCCCTGGATTTTTGGCTGTTCCGAGAACACAACGAGCAACAAAGCAAAGTTCCTTAGCCTAGTATAAAGGTGACAGAATCACAACTGACAACAACGAAAAATATCGTAAAGGTAAATCAGGTAAAGGTATATTAATTTGAGCGATATATTAAATGTGATAATCTGCACCATATTCTGAATTAAAATCAGCCAATATTTAGATGATGAAAAGATGGTGATTTTGACTTTGACTTATTCAAAATAGTTGGCCAATTATATTCTTATGCCAAAAACACTATAAAAATCTCTAGATTCTTTGAATTACTTCATATATATCATTTTGGATTAAAAATAGTGTTTTGTTGAATAATAATGCATTGGGTTTTAATTCGGCTAACTCTATATTCACGGTTTTCTGATTATTTACACGACTTCAATTCAAATTCAAAAGAATGTCATTTAAATTGCTGTAAAAATTGAGTTTGTAATTTTTGGTGCACACTTCATGTTTTGGTCTATAAAATTCAATTGATGATAATTTTGAGTGAAAGAGAAATTCAGATGCAGATTACACTGGTAATCTAGTTGATAGAAAAATTACTAGTTGAACGTGATTTTTGAGACATTTAGTAACTGCATCGTTTTTCAAAGAAAATATCTGCATATACTTCATTTCAAATAATTTTCAAATAGCAGAAAATTTTCTTTTAAATCCCCCTCGAGAAAATCATTTTTGACCATATTTTCAGACTAGTCATTTTGAAAAATTAATTTCATAATTATTTTTGAATTTGATTTTAAATGACTATTTTGACTAATTTGACTCCCAAATGATTATCGAAAAGAAAAATAGTGATTGAAAAAGTGATGAGTGTTAATATTGATCAAATATTATGACTTGAGACGTATAATTAATAAATTTCTTTAGAAATTTAAACAAGAGTTATAAAACTTTTTGTTGGTAAAAAATTCCATGACCATCTCTATATCTATCATATTTCTAACAACCATCACTCATCAAAATTCTATATAGTTTGTCGATATGTGGTACTTTAAACAGGAATCGTTCGTTTTTCTTTTTTACATTTTTTTTAAAAATAATAATAATAATAATAATAAATACCAAAGTATTCACTCTCATTTAAAAGTCCTCACGGTTATGCATGGGTGAATTACTTGGAATTTGTTATGTGCTTTCATGCTCATTTAAAAGTCCTCACGGTTATGCATGTATGGAACGCATATCAAAAGTTGATTTTTTTTAAAATAAACAAGTTGATTCTAATCCCATTTAAAAGTCCTCACGGTTATGCATGGTTAGAAGATACTTGAATTCATTTTTTTTAAAATAAAATTGGAATACTACTAATCTCATTTAAAAGTCCTAACGGTTATGCATGATTAGTAGATATTCAAATTTCTGATATAAATATACCACAAATAGACATGACTATATGGTTTTATATGATGACATCATTTCCATCATTCTAACAGTGGAATATGCGCCTAACAGAATATTTATGATTTTTGTTTGATTTTTTATCGAAATTTAATATTTATATTCAATTGAGTTTTAATGTTGGATTGATATCGATCACTTTATCTCTATTTTCTCTAACACTATTATTCTTTTGCTGATAACAAAAGAGGGAGAGAAAAGTTAAGATTTTGTCAAATAAAATCAAGCAAAGGTCAAATAATTTTCTATTTGCATGTAGGCTCATTTGCATATTTTTATTTGTATGCATATATGTAGGAGGGGCTTTGTGTAGAGAGGAAGCATTTAAATAGGTGGAGCAATTAGAGCATATCAAGGATCAAATACATTTAACATATTCAAAATCTTAAATATATGTTTGTTATCATCAAAAGGGGGAGATTGTTGAATATGCGCTTATATGATTTTTGTTTGATGATAATAAACATATATACATTCGTTTAAATGTATTTGATAATATACTATTTTATTTTTCATAGATTAAATAAATATTTGCTGAATAAAATAAATAACATGGAATTTGAATTCAAACGAATATTTTATTCAAACAAATATTTATTACAATTTTGAATAGCACAAATTCAAGCTCTCGCTATACACTATACAACTTTGATACAAATTCAATTACATCACAATTTCACATTTACAAATGTCCTCACTACATATCACTCACACTCGTATTTTGTCTTCAACTTCATTCCAGTTTGACTCCAGCATCTGAGCAATCTGCAAAAATATTCACTAACGCAGTAAAATTGAAAAAGAAATATTTTTGCAACATAAAATAAAATATGATTTTTGAAAATATTATTTGCCTCAGTTATTTGGGTTGTTCGTCATGATTTATATTTGAATTCATCACACACGAACAATGTGACGTGCACATTGTATCACTGTACATGCCACAAGGCCGTGCACACCGATATACACTTGATAATGCTACAGGGACAGGTGAGCACAGGTCAAACCCCAATGCAAAGCTGGGTTCAACTCACGTGCAATATATTTAAAATCACGACACGAGCACAAGGTCAAACCCGAGCTGTAAAACTGGGTTCAACACAAGGCTACATGAAGTATGCAAGCTCGACTAACAGGTTCAACCTCTTCATTAAACAACTCCAGACCAACAGCAACAGGGCCAAATGCAAACAAAACAAGTCACAATGTCGAGCATGCATGAAACAGTGGAATGAACCAGTGATACAAGGCAACAAGTACAACACTGCACAAGTACAACACAGCACCAAAGCACAAAGGCTTAAATGATCAAGTGCTCAAAGATACAACAAACACAGAGGCAAAATGAATGTAAACTGCACATAAACAGACATGAACAATGTCACAGCAAACAAGGTGCACCAGACCAGACCAGGTTACAAGATGATCAAGGTAGACTCCAAGTTCAAGTGGACAGTGAAGGCAATACACAAGTGAAGTAAACAACAATGTCGAGCTCAATGCAATACAGTGACAACTACCTAATGATCAACTAGAACTATAATAAAGTCATAATCAAAACATGAATGAACACTTACACTTACAACATGCAAATGCATCAAAACAATGTCGAAGTTATTCGAACAACATGACAGCAAAGAGAAGTGCACCAGTACAAAACAAGTCAATGCAACATGAACCAACTCCAAATGTATCAGTAGCATATATTACAGGGATGAACACACGAGAATGGACAAGGCACAGATCAAGTTCAAGTTATACAAGATAGCTACAACACAAAAGTTTTCAAACCAACTACAAATGCACAGCATACATACGAAACAGAGAAACCAGAAGTCAAGTTATAAAATTCAAGTGCCAGAGAAGTCAAAATTCACGAATGAAAAAAGAAATCAAGTGCGTACGCGTATTCTTTGAAATAGTCAAAGAAAAGTAAAAGTAGAAAGTCTCTTCCGTATGAATCAAGGAATCGAACAAGTCATATGATCAAAGCCGTGACCATCAATATACGATTTGAAGAAGTCAGAAACAATCTCAAACATTCTAGCATCATCAAGTGGCAGAGAAATGAGATTGACAAAGTCAAATAAATCATCAGCATCAAAGTGTAATCGAACGGCAAAGCAACAAATTTTGAAGCAATCAGACGAACGAAAAATCAGGGTAACGAACCCTATAAAATGCCCCAATCATCATCAGCATGAAGACATGATCGAATACGAAAATCGAAAAGCACAAAAGCATAAATTCTTACCAAAGCAAAAATCGAACTCGTCGAAGCAGCAGTGAGCAACGAAGAATTGATCGAGCAAGGCAACACGCAAATTCCTATCGATCGAGCAAATAGCGCAGCTTCGAAAGCCCTAGTTTTTGGACGAAGAGGAACAGCCATTATCACATACGAGATAAAAGAAAAGGGTCGGCATAGTGAAAAAAATAAAAGAAGTTTGGGCCAGTTTATTTTTCTTTTGGACTTAAAAGTTTTTAAAGTAGGGTTTTTTAGTTTAGTTTTATTTTTAAATTTGTGTTTAAAAATTCTCTTTTAACCATTTTAATTTTCTAGTCGTGTGACTAGGGGACAAGCTACGTGGCGTAGCTTGAGAATTCGCAACTCGGTGGTTGAGTATTGGCAAGGTTTTGAGCGTAGAGTTAGATTAGTCAATAGCGGGTATAGCGAGTTTACGTGTGTAAGCGAGGGACTATCTAATTTCTAGTAGAAACCTTGGGGGCAGCACGTAGGCAGGATTTTGCCGAAGCTGGGTAAATTCTGTGTTGTTCTGTTTTTTTTGTTATTTATATTCTGCGATATCTGTGCTGCTATTCTGTGATCTGAATTGAATATTTTATAAGCTTCCGCGATTAATTTTTATAATTGACACTATCACCCTATTCACCCCCCTCTAGGGTGAAATCGATCCTACATTACTGTCTTCTGTGTAATTTACTTTTCTGTGACTTAGAGTTTTTGTTAGATAATCCCCATTTTCAATTTGATTTCTTCATTTATTATCTCTTCAAAAACGTCCGAACAGTGTTGCCCAATTTTGGTGCAAACATTTTGGTGCTTTCACCGAGAAAACCCAGATTTTCTCCTGCTCGTTCGATCTGTCATCGATACCGGATTGAATAAATCTAAGAGAGAGATCCAGACTTCAATTTCAGACTCCTTCCATACTATTCAGATTTACCAAAATCTAGGAAAGGATTCTACACCTCAAGATGGTTAGCACAAGAACCACTTTTACCGCCGCTGGTCAAGAAGGCCGGGATAGACAGAATCCCATGCAACTACCTCCACCCAATCAAGATGATACCGGACTTTCAGATCCATCAGGTCCGGTCACTCGACAAGATTTCCAGACATTACTCCAGAAACTAACCCAAAGTCGGCAACAACTGACTGAACAATTACGCGCCAATGCTGAGTTGACTAATCAACTAAACCGCCAAAGGCATAGAAGATCCAGAAGGGATCACGCCCCTCATTCTTCCACTGAAAGCTCTGCCTCGTCTGATTATAGCGGCAGATCTACTCGTCCCAGGCTAGACGGAAGTCATGCGCATGCTGCTGGTCACCAGCAAGCATTAACTGTTGGGCAGATAAGAGTTGGCCCTTCTGCCAGTTTTCATACAGGACCCTCCTCCCGAGGAGGCACTGTTCCACAACATACCACGGATAACCATGCCACCGCCACTGCAGTTGACATAGGAGTTGATACCCGAAATCACTTCAATCAGAACTACCACCAGCAGGAACATGCTCTAGAACCATATGTCCCAGAAGACATCGAGCCAAGGAGGCGAGATACGGATCGTCGACAGCGCCCGATCCCACCTCGCACTGTGGAACTCGACCACACTTTGGCTCACCACCCTCCGAATATAGCAACACCTGACCTCTCAACTATGGTACGCCAAATGATTCGCGAAAGTCAGGGCTTAACAAATGACGATTGGGGAATCTTCCGAAGTCATACTCCGTTCACTGATGACATATTATATGCTGAGCCTCCTCGGCGATTCAGGATGCCGACTCTGCCCATGTATGAAGGAAGTTCCGACCCTAATCAACATATTCTGAAATACGAATGGTCGATGACTGCTGCAAGAGCTGATGATGCAGTAAAATGCCGTAGTTTTCCCATTTCTTTAGGGGGAATTGCGACGACGTGGTTTGCACGATTACCACCACGATCTATCTCTTCATTTGACCAATTGGCTACTAAATTTGTTGAACAGTTTCATATGCACATTGCCAGGCCTAAAGACGTAAATACTTTATCTAGTGTCACTCAAGCTCCAGGAGAGACACTCAGGCGATATTTGGAAAGATTCAATGCCGCTTGTGCGGAGATCACTAACCCCAATGATAATTCAATCTTGATGGCCTTGACTTAGGGGATTGACCCCGACTCTGAATTTGGAAATTGGCTAGCTGGGAAGCCTCCCGCATCGTTGGATCGTTTCTACTCCAAAGCCGCTCAATTCTTAAGGCGTGAGGATGCGAAACAGTCTAGGAAGCAGGACGATGCGAGAACCAGCAATGAAGGAATTCAAAGCAATGTGGAAGTTAAACAGTCAGGGGAGAGCTCGGGGAAAGTCCAACTGACTATTCAAAACAAGCAAACCCAGCCGAGGAACGGTGATAATAGAAATAAGAAGCAAGATCAGAATCGTGGCCCATGGCGTAGGGCACAAATGTTTGAAAGCTATACACCACTGAACACGTCGCTGGAAAACGTGTATCTACAAACTTGTAATGCAATGCAGTATAAAAAGCCGACTACGAAGCCATCGTCGGAGAGATAGATTCAAACAGGAAAGTTCTGTAGGTTCCACGAAAGTTATGGACATAATACCAATGATTGCAGACATTTGCAAGATCTCATTGAAAAATTAATCAGGGAAAGGAAGTTAGATCAATTCGTGCGGGCGCCACAAGCTGGCGGTGTGGGCCCGTCAGACCAAAACTGTGCACAAAACCAAGAGAGACAAGAGAAGCCCGCTCGTATAGGCGGGTGATTGGTTATTAATACAGTTAGTGGTGGTCCTCATCCAGCGGACCGAAGCTGGAGGGAAAAGGAATCATATGCCAATTCGATCAGGCATGTGGATTTCGAGAGTTGCAGTATGCTTGATGAAGGGGCCCCGGCCAAACAACAGAGAACGATGGTAGATGACATCGTATTTAGAAACCGAGATGCCGATAAGGTCGAAGCCCCAACTATAGACCCACTAGTCATATCTGCCCAGGTTGGTCCTGGTTGGATGAAGAGGATCCTGGTGGACCGTGGAAGTTCAGTAAACATCTTGTTTAAGAGAGCATATGATCAAATGAAGATGGAAGCCAAAGATTTAAAGCCTTGTCAATCTAGAATCCATGGCTTCGACGGAAGTGCTAATATACCCGCTGGAGTGGTGGAGTTTCCAGTGGAGTTAGGAGTAGGAGAATGCCGAAGAGTTCGAATGTTACAGTTTGTTGTCTTAGATATCCACTCTCCGTAAAATGCTTTTTTGGGCCGACCGACCCTTGCCGAATTCAGGGCAGCGATTGCCCCGTGGTGCTTAACTTTGAAATTCCCCACTGATCGTGGGATTGGAGTCATTCAGGGAGATCAGGCTGCTGGGAGATCCTGCTATGCTGCTGAGCTGCGAGAAGCGCAGCGAAAGGAAAAAGGAAAGGGCGTGGAGGAATCTCTTTGCGTCTGTTTCGCCGACGATTGACAATTAGTGCCTGGGCCTTGGCCCGGGCACCACGACCAATTCCAAAGGGATCTTGACCCCAGAGACACTGAAGATAATGAAGAAACTAAAGAAAGTCAAGCTTCCCCAGCCGAGCTGACGATTGATGTTCCAATTGATGATAATGGTGATTCAAAAATGTTAAAAATTGGGTCTCAGCTAAACCCACCAGCACAACAGGAATTAGTCGAATTTCTCGAAGCAAATCTAGATGTATTCGCTTGGACGCACTCTGATGTGTGTGGAATCTCGCCAGACATCGCAAGCCACACCTTGAATATTGACCCACGGTATATCCCAATCAAACAAAAGAGACGCGGTATGGATCCAGAGAGATCTGCCGCCCTCAAAGAATAAGTTGATAGGCTAAAGGCGAATGGGTTTATCCGGGATGCTCTGTACCCGGAGTGGGTATCCAACCCTGTACTTGTCCGAAAACCAAATAGGAAATGGAGAACGTGCGTTGATTACTCTGACTTAAATAAGGCTTGTCCGAAAGACATCTTTCCACTTCCCCGAATTGATCAACTTGTGGATTCAACAGCCGGACATGAATCACTATCTTTCATGGATGCTTACTCTGGTTACAATCAGATACCCATGCATGTGCCCGACCAAGAACATACTAGCTTTGTAACTGATCTGGGACTATACTGCTACAAGGTCATGCCTTTTGGATTAAAGAATGCCGGAGCAACTTACCAACGCTTAGTCAACCGGATGTTTGCCGACCAGATCGGAAATACTATGGAAGTTTATGTAGATGACATGTTGGTGAAATCACGGTACTCAACTGATCATGTCAAAGACTTAGAGTCAATGTTCAATGTCCTCCGGAGATACGGGGTGAAGCTTAATCCGCTAAAATGTCATTTTGGAGTCGCATCCGGAAAATTCCTTGGGTTCATCGTCAACGCCCAAGGGATAGAGGCCAACCCAGAAAAGATCTGGGCTATCAGGAATCTTCAAACTCCAAGGACCATAAAGCAGGTTTAGAGTCTTAATGGGAAGGTTGCAGCACTGAGCAGGTTCATCTCGAAATCAACTAACAAATGCATAGCCTTCTTCGATCTGATCCGAAAAGGGAAACGAAACTTCGAATGGACTACGGAATGCGAGGGGGCATTTCAATCACTAGTTCAACATCTTTCCACACTGTCGCTCCTTTCAAAACCTGTTGACCATGAACAGTTGTATCTCTACCGGGCGGTATCTAAAAACGCAATCAGTGTTGCGTTAGTTCGGGAGGAAGACCAAGTGTAGAAACCAGTCTACTATGTTAGGAAATGATTGAGCGGAGCCAAGAGAAATTATCCAAGGCTTGAAAGGTTGGCATATTACCTAGTCATCGCCTCGAGGAAGCTCCGTCTGTATTTTCAGGCTCATACCATCACTGCGTACACCGATCAGCCGTTACGACAGGTCCTCACACGACCTGAGACGTCTGGTAGGTTACTGAAATGGAACATTGAACTGAGTCAATTCGACATCACATATACTCCGAGAAGGGCCGTACACGGTCAAGTCCTAGCAGATTTCATTGCCGAATTCACTGTTCCTGAAGACTTACCTGAGACTAGCAAATCTCCCAAATACATATGGAAGTTGTACACTGATGGTGCATCCAACGATCGGTGCTCGGGCGCAGGAGTAGTGCTTGAAACCCCCGAGGGCCGATCCATATTCTACGCTTTAAAGTTTGATTTTCATGCAACCAACAATGAAGCTGAATATGAGGCTTTGCTTACTGGGTTGAAGTTAGCCCATGACCTAAGAATTATCACTGTGGAAATTTACTGTGATTCCCAATTGCTAGTATGCCAAGTTCGGGGTGAATACCAGGCCAAAGATCGAAGACTAGCTGCTTATCTAACCCGAGTCCGGGAGATGCTTGATCAGTTCGATTATTTTACCATTTTCTACGTACCCCGAGAGCACAATCAGAAAGCCGATTCGTTGGTAAAGTTGGCAAGTACAGGCGAAGCTCAACACTTGGGACTCGTTCTTGTTGAAACTTTATCCTCTCCGAGCATTGATTGAGCGGAGAATGATTTCACATTTGAAGCTACTTCCAGCAGGGAGTCATGGATGACCCCCTATCGAGACTACATTAAGCATGGTATGTTACCTGAGCGTCGAAGTGAGAAAAGACAAATTCTTTGAAAAGCTTCACGATTTGTCATTCAGAATGGAGTTATGTATCGAAGGGGGTATTCTATTCCTCTTCTCCAGTGTATCGCGCATGACGAAGTCAAACGAGTGTTACACGATGTGCACGAAGGAGAATGTGGCGATCACACTGGAGGGCAAGCACTTGCCAAGAAATACTCCGATATGGATACTATTGGCCTACTGTTAACCGCGATGCTATGGACTATGCCAAAAAATGTGATAAATGCCAAAAACACGCTCGGATTCCTAGAGCCTCACCTACTGAGATAACCAAATGGTCAGTCCATGGCCATTCGCAATATGGGGGTTGAAATAATTGGTGCATTGCCTTTAGCTAAAGGTGGCGCGAAGTACGCCATCGTCGCAGTTGATTACTTCACCAAATGGGCTGAAGCTGAACCTCTTGCTATAATTACGACAAAGAAAGTAATCAACTTCATAGTCGCAACATCATCTGCCGGTTTGGTCTCCCGCATACTATTATCACCGATAATGGAGCCCAATTCGACAGTATTGAATTCAAGAATTTCTGTCAACGATTCCACATCCATAAGAAATTCTCTGCAGTAGCGCACCCTCAAGCGAATGGTCAAGTTGAAGCTGTTAATAAGGTCATCAAATCTATTTTGAAGAAACGACTGGAAAAGGTCGGGGGCAAGTGGGTTGATGAACTTCCTATGGCTTTATGGGCTTACCGAACAACTCACAAAACTACAACCGGACACACTCCATTTTCTCTATCTTATGGCTCTGAAGCCGTTATTCCAGTCGAAATAGAAGTTCACTCTCATCGTGTGATATATTATGATCCATAAACGAATTCCATACTACTTGCTGAATATCTGGATCTACTCGATGAGAAGCGTCAAGAAGCTGATTTGAGGGCAGCTGCATATCGGGGTCGAGTCGCTCGAATATACAATGCCAAGGTCCGGCCGCGAACCTTTGAACTCGACGATCTCGTACTCAAGAGAATTTATCCGGTCCCTTCGCATATGAAACCAAATTGGGAAGGGCCGTATGTGATTTCACAAAAGCTCGGAGATGGCACATTCAAGTTGTCGACCGTTGACGGTCTTACTTTGTCGAGAGCTTGGAATAGCGAAAGTCTCCGTCGCTACTACATATGACAGGCTTTATTTATCTATTTTAGTCAATTTCTTCCTTTGCATTTTATTTTTGCATTTCGAAGTTTACATTTGTAATAAGGCAACTAATTTTGCCATGCTTCTTTCATTTCAGCAATAAAATGCCATCTCTTCGAGCTAGAGCTCTGATTCATTGAATGTGACGTACAATATCATGATGCATGGAGAGCTAAGTTCCATCATGCGGTGGGATTTATTCAAATAGGGAGTGATTGTGATACGAACGGTCACTCACTAAGTGAAACCCGAGCTCGGGGGCAGAACACTACACCAGCATTTACAAGGATTGATACACGACAATCCTTCCACTAACTCCAAATTCCCAGAGTGTGAATTGGAGTATAAACGTCCAATAAATCGTTCCCAGAGTGCGAACGGACTCCAAATTCCCAGAGTGCGAATTGGAGTATAAACATCAAATAACTCGTTCCCAGAGTGCAAACGGACTCCAAATTCCCAGAGTGTGAATTGGATTATAAACATCCAATAAATCGTTCCAAGAGTGCGAATGGACTCTAAATTCCCAGAGTGCGAATTGGAGTATAAACATCAAATAAATCATTCCCAGAGTGCGAACGGACTCCAAATTCCCAGAGTGCGAATTATAGTATAAACATCAAATAACTCGTTCCCAGAGTGCGAACGGACTCCAAATTCCCAGAGTGCGTATTGGAGTATAAACATCAAATAACTCGTTCCCAGAGTGCGAACGGACTCCAAATTCCCAAAGCGTGAATTGGAGTATAAACATCCAATAACTCGTTCCCAGAGCGTGAACGGACTCCAACTTCTCAAAGCGTGAATTGAAGTATAAACATAAATTACAGGTTCCCAGAGCGCGAACCGAAATATTAATACTAACTCCAAGTTCCCAGAGCGTGAAGCGGAGTATAAACTTCAATTCCAGGTTCCCGGAGCACGAACCATGTTACAAACATCGATAACTCTCAAATTCCCAAAGTGCGAACTAGATTATCGATCTCAAATTATCCTAAGTCCCCAGAATGTGAACATGTGCTTAAGATTTGCAATAAGTGCGATCAACCACCAAAATACAAATGTTGTTCCCCGAAACTTGGAGGCAAGAAAGCTTAAATGTTAATCGCTAACTGAAGCAATACAATGCCCGAAGATCAACTCATTCATCAATCACGACTTGTAATCGAGTTTTTCAGACTTGGCAAATAAAAACGAACCCTACTTGACGGTAAAAAACACCACAAGTACACCGGATTGAAAGCCAAACACTGTAAATACTTAAGTAAAAGAAAAGAACAATTTCCCATTCCATCAACTAACAAAATGAAGTTTGATTACATGGCAAATCAGAAAATTTCAATTAAGTGGAGGCCGAATCCACACTTATACACGGCTCTAAAAGAACAAAAGAAGAAGTAAAAGAACTGCTATTTACAACTACATGACAAGTTAAGAAGCTCACTCCTTCTTCTTCCGAGGCTTCTTCTTTGGAGTCGAGCCGCAGGACCCACTACCCGGTTTCCTCCGAGATTTCTTGCCCTTCTTTGGTTCATCCTCCAGATCTGGCATAATATCAACATCTTCCTCAGAGCTGGAGGGGACAGAGATTCTTTTGGAAGGGTGAACTGAAGGCATAGGAGCTATGACAGGTGTTGGGCTGCAACGCTTGAGACGGTCACCGTGCCGCCAGGAGAAATCACCATTAGTGAAGATAAGCTTGATGGGGCAGTGCCGCTTCCAGAACCACCGACCGCTGTCACCGTGGCCATCTCAGCGCTTATCTCAGCAAAAATCTCTTCTTCTCGCGACAACTGAGCTACGCTGGATACGCTGGTGGTCGTCATGACAGAACTAAAAACTGGAGCAACTCCGCTCATTACGAACGAAGGATCAGGAAGAGGTTCAAGAGAATGACCAAGAAGCTCCTCAATCATTTGTGCATCAAATGAAATCGAGCTCCCCTCTCCAATGTCGCCGGTCATGGCAGCAGTTGTAATTGCTTCGGTGACAATAGCCCCCTGCGTTGGATATAGGACCGGAGGTACTGGGGGCGCGGACGTAACACTTTCAGTCACTGAACAAAGAAGAGCAAAAAAAAAGTCGGTACAATAAATTCTCTCCCAAATTGTTGTTTTAAGACACGAGGGAAATAATTGAAGTACCTTCCTTGCCTTGCCTCGAAGCTTGAACAGGTTCGGAGACCGCAGTCTTAGCGGGAGATAATCCCGGTTGATACGGATTGTAAGCAGGAACGATTTGTGGATCAATCGCGACAGTAGCTTCGAACGAAGCCGGGACAGAAATTTCAATGTTCTCGCTGTGATGCGCAACACCCGAACCCTCGTCGATCTCCGTCTGCTGAATACCGATTTTTTCTTCCTCGACGGAGATTATCACTTCATGAAGAATTCTTCTCTCTTCCTCGCTGAGCAGACGAGACTCAAGTTCAAACTCATCTAATGTTTCATCTGGACAAGATATCTTCTTATTCTCCACTAGTTTTTTCCAGGCACTGTGGAGAAGCATAGAGTAATCTCCTAACCAGGCGAGATTTCTGCGCTCTAACACATTAGCATTGTATGTGTCCAGGAGTTCGTCAAACTCAGCCTCCATCTTGAACTGCTCCGCCTGAACTTTCTCCTCCACTTCCGTTTCCACCTCCTTACCCTTGCAACTGCTACATCGCGCTCAGCCCGAAGAGACACAGCTTGCTCACAAGCTTCTTGAGCGGCCGTATTGGCATCATCTTTTTCTTTGCTTATGTCAGCAAACTTGGCCTTTAACTCCTCCAGTTCTTTAACTGCCGCATCCCTCTTGGCCTCAACATTTTTGTATCGATGGCCCAAGTCTTCTACTAAAGTGCAATGTGCCTTTTGCATCTTTGCCATCTCAACTAATGTCTCATCGACCTTTTTTAGCGATTCAACTTCGGCCCTGCGGGAGGACTCCTCCTCAGATTGAAGTATATCGATGATACGGTTCTTCTGGGCCAAGTCAGCTTCCAGTTTCTCAATAATTTTGGCCCGGTCAAAGGGTGCTTTTGAAGCTTTAACGGCTGCCTTATACCATTCCTTGTACTGAGCATAGAAGTCACGGGTATAACTGAGCGCCGTGGTCACAGCGTCTTAGGGAATTCTTTTAAGGTTAGGAGGGAAGATGCAAGCGTCGAAACATATTTCGGGGAAGTCTTTCTTCAGTTGAGCAAGTCTGATAGCCCCTTCACCGGATGGTTCAATAGGATCCTCCTCCACAGCTATGGTCGTGACAACTTCAGTCCTAGAACGAAGTGACTCAAGCCTCGAAATTTGTGAATACGGCTGCTGTCGTGAAAGCTCAGATACATGTGTATGGCTCCTGGGTGGTGGGGGAGAGCGAGAAGTAGAATGGTATCTTCGATCTCTATCCGAGCGTTCCTGACTAGAGTAGCTTCGGGGATAGTCCCCCATATAATATTCTTTCCTATAATGCCTTCGTTCGCGATCGCGATCGGAATCCCCACGACGAGATTCATAGTAAGACGAAGGATGATGCACTCTTCGGAGTTTGTCCAGTGTAGATTGACGGCCAGACATAGCACCTGCAAAAGAGAAGCAACTCAATTAAACACCAAGTAAAGACAATACGATCTATGCGGAAGTCATGCAGTGTTATGAAAGTGTATGCAAATGTGCAAAACCCCCGACCAACCAGAAGTGTCGACTGCACTAACGAGTAAAGGCTCGCTTATTTCTAACGCTTCCCAGAGTTCATCCAACCCGGACTCGTGGTGGAGAGATACGTACTCCGGGATGGGAATGTCATCCAGTCCTCTAAAAGCATCTCCTGATTGACAAGGAGAGGCATCAGAGATAGTAATTCCGGGGATCAAACGAGATACAACTACAAACTTCCGTCTCTTAAATTTAGGGACAATAGCCTTGCCTTTCCGTTTCTCTTCTATTCGGGAAAGATCAGCCGCTAGCTCGGTATCTGTAGGCGTCCTTTCATCGTCGCTCGCTTCTCTTATTACTATGCCGGGTTTCCTTTTCACCGTTTTCTTCTTTGTCATCGAAGCCGGTTTCGCCAACCCATTAATAACAATGCTGTGGTTCATTTCGGTTAAACCCAGCATCCTTAAGTTATCATCAGTTAACACCGAGCCGATGTGCCTTAAGTCGCTTGAGCTCTCTTGTAAGCTCCGAACAATGCCTTTATAATATCCACCGTCGGGCCTCAAAATGATGGCTGTAAGAAGGACAGAGTATTAGTACAAGTGTTAAGAATAGCTATTCAAGAAAGATTTGCGACACTTACATCTAGACAGCCATCGCCTAGCAAACCCTTAGGGGCACCGAACAAAAAACCATTTGGCTTTAAAGTAGCTAAGTCTAGTCCAAGCCCCGGTCACAACCTGGCAGTTTCTGACCGCTTCCAGAAAAGTGAAAGATGGGCTATCACCCCTACTTTTGAAGTTAAATATGTATCTAATCTCAGACGGCCGCGGCGGGCGAAAGAAATAATCCATAAATATGAGGAAGGCACTGTTCAGCAACGCATGTCCGTTAGGATGAAGCTGTGTGGGAGCAATTCCTAAGAATGACAGCATCTCTCTGATATGCTGATTAAATGGGGGAGAGTTCCGGCCGCACAAGCATGACGATAGAAGGCAGTATACCCTTCGGGCGGATTATGAGGTCCGTCATCGGCTCCCGGTAATAACACATCGTCCGGAGATAGGTTATGTTTCAAACATATCTGGCCCAGCAAAGATTCGGAGATATTGGACTGGACGGAGTCAATAGGGTTCTCAATAAATAAAGCATCTGGCAATTCGTCCGGAGCAGGAGCAATTACTTCGGCAGGAATATCAGGAATTTCAAGCACAGGAGGGGGCGAACTCTGTACCTCTTGTTGTTGGGAGCTCGAAGATTCCATAACTGACTAACTCATCAGAAAGCAACATTAAGCAGATAGAAAACCCGTTAATTCCCAATGTGAAGTGTATGTGGTGCAGTGTAGTGTTGTGCATTACTTAGAAAAATTCTATAGAGCTAAAGAAAATTTGCAGGCAGCGAAGACATTAGAGATCCAGTCGAGATGACCGTCGACGCTGACCGTCATCGCCGAACCATCCTGATGTTGGCAATTGATTCAAGTTAAAGTTTGTTGTCACGATGTTAAGTTATAGTTCCATCGACGAGCTTCGAAGGGCAGTCAAATATGCACTATAAAAGTTCAGTCCACATATGCAGAGATGAAGCTCGTCGGAATCACGCTGCAAAATATGAGAAAAATTGTGTATCCATAGAAGTGACTTCGAATCGATCCGAGCCAAATTTTAAGTGTTCGAATCGATCGAAGAGATGGTACTTCAAATTGATCTCATTCGAATCAACACGGTTCATATCGATGAAGACCGGAGCCATTTAAATCAATCAGCGACTTAAGCTTCGCATCCATCGCCAATAGGGGCATCGACTCAAGGTTCGCATCGATTGCATAAGCACGGTGTTCGAATCGATCGTAGGCAGATAGTTCCATCGTATCGATCGCAAAGGATCGATACAATGACCCCATTCACGCGATCGATTCGACTCGGAATCCCCACAGATGGAGCGTCAATCGATACGAACACTAGGGGCAGATTATCGTTTCTCCATCGATATAACTCCAGATCGATACGAAGGACTCGTCCCTGTTTCTTCTCCAACCAGCCAACTCGATTTCGACTTGGACTCATTCAAGATTGAAACGAACAAAACACGATGGAAAGGCTTGTTCTTGAATCTTCAAATCCACAAAGCTTTAACTACCCGAATGTATGAATCGATCCAAAAGAGTTGGATATTGCGTCGATTTGAAGGAAGGAAGAGTAGTTCAGCCTTGTTCTTGAAGGGTCGAGATGGATTCGAAGACATAGGAAGACGAAGATAAAAAGTAAAAAGTGAAAAGTGAGTGAGGCCTCCGTATGTATAGGGGTTCTGTGGCGATTCGTATCCCGTATGTAAAACCGGTAGCAACAGGTGAAGCCATCGGAGCGATTCGAAGTAGCGAGTTCGAATCCATAAGCCAAAACACCGTAGTTGATTCGAACTCCAGCAGGTATCCGTATGAAACCACAGATCGAATCCATTACTTCGGCTTCATCAAGACGATTCGAAGCATGGTGTTAAAAAGACCAAAGGAGCATTCGACCCCACCGAATTCGAAGTGTTCATCGACTCACAACGATACACGGCCTATCGATGCGAACGATCATCTCGTATCCGTCGATTGTCATTGATACGAATCAGGGTCCACCATCGCATCGAGTCGAACGATGCTTTCGAATCCATCACCAAAGATTTCATCGATGCGAATCGAACGATCATTATAGCCAGAGATAATGGGTTCCATCGATTCGAAGCTTTTGTTCGACTCCACCCACTGCATATCGATACGAACAAGCATTACGTATCTACTGAATTCTAAATTCACCAGTACGATGTCGGTCCTTCAACCTTCTAAATTAATTCAGGAGAGGATTGATACGAAGAAACTTCCTAGAAACAACTGACGGACATTTTTACAACTCAAATTTCACATCGGTTCAGGAGAAGATCGATAGGAAATACGATACAAGAAAGCCGACAACGACTTGAATTGAACATTCATCCAATAACGACTGCTGCGGCACACAGCTAAGCACTATCATACAACAACTTGTCATGGCAACGCAAGGTTACAACCTCCGACAAGAAAGTAATGACTGTACAGAGTGAAGGCTGCAATTTCTCAAAGCACGCCATGTTTACACAAGACATACTTTGGGGGGTAAATGTTATCCCGCCTATTGGCAAGGCCGTGACACCATGAACTCAACTAGAAACCAAGGACAGTTCGTCTTGAAGATCGGTTATACATAGGTCTAATATGGATGTCGGTGAATTTTGTCCGAGTCCGGATCGAGCTACAATTTATACGACATGACAAGCAAAGCTAAGAAAGACGATGTTCCAAGTTTCAAGCCAATCCGAGTTCGTATGCCCAAGCTATGATCGATTCAAGATAGAGAAAATAGCCTTTGTTCAAATCCACAGATTACACTCTAGTTCGAATCCATAGACAGGGGTTCTGTTCGTATCCATCCAGCTGAAGCCACTCCGTACCCATCAAGTTGTAGTGCTTCGAATCCATGGAGTCATTCCTCTTCGTATCCATCTGCTTGGAGTACTTCGAATCGATCAAGTCGCTCCACTTCGTATCCATCTGGACTCGATGGTTCGTATCCATCAGGTCGCCTCATGTCCATTTGCATTTGAATCGATCAGGAGCGAATTAGCCTCGCATCTACCTGATTCATATCCCTCAAGATTAAAGAGTTTCGAATCCATGGGGTTGCTTTAGTTCGAATCCATCCGGCTACAACAAGCTTCGTATCGATCGACCAAAACTCACTGTGATCGATACGAACGAGCTTTTGTTCGAATCTCTTTGATAATGTATCCCTCGAATCCACTAAGTCAAAGTAGCGAAAATGATGGAGTCGACCCAATCGATTCAGAGTAAAAAGTGGATTGACCCGGGAAACACGCGCCACGCCAATTACCTCACGCGCAACACCATCGATTCGACCCTATCGATTCGAAGGGAATCGATTCAAAGGAAGCTGTCTGGCGAAGATCGCCATTTTGAATCGATCATAACTCGAGATCTACAAGTCCAAATACTATGAAATTTTCACAGAAGCTTGCATACATGTTGAAGAATGTCCACACCAAATTTCACCTCGATTGGATGATTTTCTGATCGATTCGAATGGAGTTCAAATCGATCCCCAAAGTGGGCCCAAATTTCCTGAGGCCGGGCATGTGGGCCCCCTCACGTGCCAGAAGTGGTCTTCCGAATTCTCAGCGAAATATCGGCATCCTACGCCTATAAGTAAAGCCCCTGGTCATTCGAAAAGGGGATCGGAGAATTTTAGAGAAAAAGCACGCCCGGACGCTGCTAGAATCACTCCATATCGTCGTCACTGCTATTGATCTCGAATTTAAGCTTATTATCTGCTATACTTCGCTCTAAAAAACTTGTAATCTTCAAGAATCAAGCAATAAAGTGATAAAACTTCATAGTGGACGTAGGCGATTCGTCGAACCACTCTAAATTACTGTCTTCTGTGTAATTTACTTTTCTGTGACTTGGAGTTTTTGTTAGATAATCCTCATTTTCAATTTGATTTCTTCATTTATTATCTCTTCAAAAACTTCCGAAGAGTGTTGCCCAATTTTGGTGCAAACAGGGATGTATAGTACTATTCACACCAAACTTTATGTCTAACTCGAAGTTTATTCCCCCTTAAATTCTTGGGTGCTCAAAATTGATTCGAGTAGGTTGAGGGGTTGGGATCTTTCCAGGTTTTAGTCGGATGACGAATAAGGCTACCGGAGGCATGAAGGAGGCAAACGAATAGCTATTTAGGAGTTGTAGTTCTCGTTATATGTTTTTTTGTATTTCCGCTATGTTTGTATTAAGTCTATTATGACTATATGACTCTGATCATCCAAGAGGGTATCTTCATTTACCGCTCTTAGCGTATTTTGTAATAAGCATATTTTATCTGTGCTTGGGAACATATTGGGATTATGTATTAAGAATATGGAACATCTGTTTTGAAAGTTAATGAAGTAACGTTGTTTTGAAATCTGTGTTTTGTTTCATATTCAAGTCTTCTGATATTATAGATACTATCAGCATAGCCGTATTTAATCGCCGGAAGCTAATACTATAGATGACTACAACATCTGTAGCATTTATTTTTGGGCCTCTAGATAGGGGATGTTACAGCTTGGTATTAGAGCATGGTTTATGAAATACTTTAACTAAAAATTATTTTTGAAAACACAATCCTTAGTAATTAGAGTTAAGATCAGGGTATGAGATAATCTTATAGTAACGTATTTGTATTTGTTATATATATATATATATATATATATATATATATATATATATATAAGTACACGCTATATCTCTAGACTCCTATCTTTGTTAGGCTATTCATCTATATCTCACGAGGCTTAAATATAAATATGAAAGGAAGAAGAGACAGAGTCAATCTCGGAGGAGAGAGCACCACCACTAATGGAAATGCTCAACCAAATGCTAGAAGAGGTTCAGGTCAGGCTTAGGATGAAAATACTGGTCCTAGGGTTCCCCAAGTGGATATGGGAGCCATGTATTAATTTTTCGTAAATAAGATGTAAGCTGGAATTGCAGCTGGAGTTGTCGGAGGGAATGCTGCTGGAGGAGGAGATCCGGAAGCTTCGATAGTCGACCACTGTGCTAATCATAGAAGAGACTATATTAGGCTTAAAGGGAAGTCACTCATTGGAATGGAAGACGCGGTTGAGGTAGAAAACTGGTTGTTGCATTGGGAGAGGATTTTTGCTGACTTAGGATTGAATGATGAGCAGAAAAGGAGACTAGCTTCAAGGCAGCTTTAGGGAGCTGCTCTATTCTGGTGGAATACTGTTGTAGCTGGTGTCGACGAGGAAACCATGACTTGGGCGGAGTTGAAGAGAAGGTTTCAAGAAAGGTTTATGCCAGTAATGGCGCAATCAGTGTTGGTTAGGAAATTTACTGAACTGGAGCAAGGAGAGATGTCTGTTCTAGAGTATGCAAGAAGATTTGAAGAGTTAGCCCGATAAGGGCATGCCATGGTTGATACAGTGATGAAGATAAACGAGAAGTTTATAAGAGGCTTGAAGCCGGTGTTCACAAGAGCTACCTTACCGCACTTAAGAAATCCATGTGATGTAGTGGTTGAAATGGCGCTAAGGTAGGAAGAGGCATTAGCTTGTTTGGAGAAGAAGAAAGAGAAGGAAATCTAGGTGGGAAAAGGCCAGAAAAGAAAAATTTTCCATAAAAAGAATGCTCAGAAGGAAGGAGCACAAAAGAAGGGAAAATCCGAGGTAGTATGTTATAAATGTGATAAGAAAGGACACTATGCTCATGCGTTTCGGACAAGAAAAGGGAAAGGGAAAGAAGTAGTTGAAAAGAAGAATATTCGGTACTTTAATTGTGATCAGATCGGCCATTATAAGAACAACTGCCCAGAGCCCGTTAAAAAAAGAAAGGGACAGATGTATGCATTGGAGCCCACAACTTCAAGGCCGGTTGTGTAGGAGAAAGGAAAAGCTATTCTGGGAGGCTCGCTACAGATTCATGGTATGTCTGTTAGCATTCTATTTGATACTGGTGTGTCATATTCTTTTATATCTCGATGTTTGGTAGAAAGCTTAACCTAGAATCCTCATATTTTGTTACTTCCTTGAGAGTTGCAAACCCGAAAGGAGGATATGCAACACTTGGAATGAGGTGTGACCATTTAGAGTTTGACTTGCTAGGTCATATTTTTTATTGGTGTTTGCACGTATTTGATTTTGAGGGGTTTGGGTTTATCATTAGGAGGATTGATTAAGTAAATATGAAGCTAGGATATTTTGCCATGATTGGAAGATATCACTTAGACATCCGAAATGTAGTGACCAAATATGTGATGTCCTAGAATTTGAGCAATATATATTTGATAATCTTCATTTATAATTATTTAAAATGTGCAATATTGATTTAATAATCTAACTATTAATTGAGCAATATGAATTGATAACCTTCTTTTATAATTATTTCTAATAGGCCTATTTATCTTTTCAAAAGATAAAATATTTAATTGGTAAAAATCTATCTTTCAAAGCTAATATAAATATATTGTCTAATTATAATATATATACGTGTGTGTGTGTGTGTGTACATGTATGTAATTGCGATTGGAAATTTATTTTAAATTTAATATAATATGTTTCAAAGGCTATTTAAAATCTAATCATATATTTTCAAAACACTTAGGGTAAGTATTTATTTAGTTTAAAAGTATGGTAGCTTAAGATAGTATTTAATAATAAGAGTTTAATATGTTTTCTTTTGAAATTTATACTTGAAATAAATTTAGTTTATATATAGTATCAATTTAAGTATAATAACATGAGTTTAAATTTTAAAATAAGATTTAATTAAAGGTTTGTTTCTTTCGTTTTAATATTCTTTCTTTTAAATTTAGCATGGATAAATGTATTTTGAATATATATAAATAAACATAAATTGATATTAAAAAAAAACATATTAATATAAAACATAATATATTAATTAAATAATGTGTTTTAAACACTTATAATATAAGTAATTAATATAATATAGAGATTAAACATGTGTAAGACTATAGTAACATGCAATATACATTGTAAGCTAAGGATAATTTGAGTTAACAAGTGGAAAACACATATGTTTTAAAAATTTAATTATATAACTAATGTTTTAGAGAAAAAAACTGCTTTATTTCTTTCAGTTCAAACTTCCTCAATACTTTCTTTCTTCTTAAACATATAAACTAAAAACCAGAAATCAGAAGAAAATCAAAGCTATATACAACAACAGTTTTCAAATTCTTCAACATGTTCGAACCTGAGCAAGCTAACCATTCAAATCAAGTAAGCAAGCAAATTCAAGTAACAGATTCAAAGATTTCAAGTTCAAAGCAACAAAACAGATTTCTAGATCATTTCAAAAATAAAGTGCCAGAAACAAAAAATCAAACCTTTGCTCTCTGTTGAGCAAAACTTTATTTTAAAAACAGTTTTTAAATCTGTGATTAAACTTTGATGCATGTGATAGATTTGTGTTGTGATGATGTATATATGTTTACATGAATATTGGCTGTGAATGCATGTTGTAAAAATGATATGTCTGTGCACATATGTACTGTATATATATATATATATATATATATATATATATATATATATATATATATATATATAGTTTAAATAACAGGATCCAAATCCATAAAAAAATGCATATCTTCTTGACGAAATAATTTTAGACCTTGATCTTTAAAGTGAAAATGAATATAACAATACGAATTTGTTTTAAAAGTAGTTTCAAGAATTTAAGATTTAATATTCTTTAAAAATAGGACAATACGGTAAAAGTTTATATATAAATTCGAAAATCAATGAACTTAATTTCATGTTTTAATTCCAAAATCAGTTTCGTGATAACAAATGATGATTTTAGAAAGTAATTTCATGATTTTTATGCGTGTGAATGTCGAGATTTCTCAAGATGATCGATTTATGTTTTTTTGACGATTGCCGATGATCGGCGGCAAGTGGTGCGTCTCGACTGGGGCTGGGGGTAGCAGGAGGAACGGTGGTCGAGGGAAAAATGGTGAGGGGATCTTTAGATGGCCGGGCGACCAGTCGGCGCCGAACGAGGGTCCGATTTCCCAATTTAGTCAGCGTTGATTTTAGAGGTCGTGCGTCGTCGTTGGATCACGAGAGGCGATCGCGAGTGGTGGGAACGTCGCACGGGTCGGTGATGCAGCTGTGGTCCGAAGGATGTGAGCTCTAGTGGACGAGGTCGTCGACGGCAAAGGATTTTAGTCGTCCAGGTGGGTTCCTCGATTTCAGACGAGATAGACTGATCTGGTGGGTTGAGAGGACTGGGGTAGGTGTCGTTGTCTTGTCAAGGATCACGGCAGTGGTCGGAGGCAATCTGGTCGGGTGTGCATGTGCACTTGTGCACGGTGGTGTTAGTAGTGGTTGTGGCATCAGGGAAGAAGGGTTTTGCTCGGAGTGGATTGGGTTTTCGCTCGGGTTGATCTTGAGTTGGTTGCGTGTGTGTCTCGAGGAAAGAGGAGAACGCGAGTGTTTCTCGGGAATGTGTTCGAGTTTTTGTGTCCATGGCTCGGGTTGATTTATTTTTGTAACTAGGTTTTTAGTTTTTGTAAGTAAATGTTGTTTCCAGGCTTTTAAAACTTTAAGGAAAGGTGTACCAGGTTTTAAAAGAAAAGGAACTCAAGTTTCGCAAGTAAAAGAAAAGGTACAAGTTTAAAAGTAAAACAAGAATAAGTTTTCCAAGTTTACGTACTTATTAAGTTCCAAGTAAAATGTTTAAATGAGTTTTAAAGTTTATTTTTAAGTTATTAAAAATGATTTAGTTTTCGAAGTAATATTTAGCCTAATTTTAAAAGGATATCTAAAACGAACATGTTTCCAAGCAATATGAACCAAGTTCCAAAGTAATTAAAACAAGTTAAACAAGTCTTTAAAGGATTTAAAATTGTTGAGAATGTTTTGTTTACAGTAATTATATTAATTTTGTAATTAAATTCCTAAGTGTTTAAAAGTAATAAGATGATGTTTTATATTAAGATGTGATTAAAGTAAGAGTATTTAACTTTAATTAATCAAAGAATTCTCTAAATTATGTTTGTATAAATTATTTTCAAGCATTTAATTTAATTTAATTTAATTTAAATGATAAGTAAGTGTTTAATTAAGGTAAATGGTTATCTTAATTAATAAAAGTTTTATTAATAAAAGTAATTAAAGTGCAATTACTTAATTAACTAAGACGATTAATTAATGTTATTAATTCAAGATAACAGTTGTTTAATTAATTAAGGATAGTTAATTACTTAATTAATTAAAGGTTAGTTAATCTAAGTAATTATAGGTTAATTAATTAGAGAATAATTACTTAATGAAAGTAGTTAAAGGGATTAATTACTTAATGTAATTAATTAAATTAATTAATGGATTAAATTAAGATAATTAATTAATTTAATTAATTAGGGATAATCACTTCTGTAATTAATAATTACTTGGTGAAATTAATAAAGTGTAATTACATAGGGAAAGTAATTAATGGATAATTACTGAATGTAATTAATAAAAGGGAAATTACTTAGTGGAAGGGATTAAAGGGTAATTATTTAGTGGAAGTAATTTAGAATTAATTACTTAGTGTAATTAATTTAAGGATTAATTAATATAATTAATTAAGGAGTTAATTAACTAATGTAAGTAATTAAAGGATAGTTAATTACTAAATGTGATAAATTAAGGTTGATTAATGAATGTGATTAATTAAAGCCTAATTATTAAATATAATTAATTAGAAGAATAATTAATTAACTAAAGTAATTAGAGGATCCTTAATCAATGTAATTAATGAAAATATTTAAGGGTTAATTAATGTGAATGTTTAAAAGATAATTAATTTATGTAATTAATTACAGGCTAATTATTTAATGTAATTAAAGAATAATTAATCAAGCATGATTAATTAATACGAAATTAAAGGATGATTAATTAATTGGGCTATAATTAATTAATGTTAAGTAAGCAGGATTTAAAAGTAATTAAAGTAATTAATTTAATTCATTGGTGGTTAATTAAATTAATTATAGATGGTGTGACAATTAATCTTTCTTATGGATGATTGAATGATGTTGAATGCCTTAGATTATGTGATATGTTTGATATGTGATAAGTACTGCCTTGTGATGTGAGATGCTTTGGTTAAATTGTGATTATCTATCTGTGATAATAAACTATCTACCTGTGTGAATATGTTATTCTAAATAATAAATTGAGTTGTTAAAACTTAAAACAACATGGCCTTAAAAGATGGCATTTTGGATTTCGATGAGAACGGATCGGATTTCAAAAATTGGATATCTGAAAACAATATCAATCCAAATTAAACGATAGGTCGTGATATATCAAGTAAAGTTCAAGATGATGACTCGAAGTGTAAGGGCTATTTGTCGTTAAAACTCTTAGGGTGATTCCAAAATGAGTTTGACGGAGATAGTGCTTTCAGGTTCAAGACGAAGATTTAGAGTGCAAAGGCTGTTGTCGTTAACTTTGAGGGTGAGTCCAAAATGAGTGTAGCGAGATAGTGCCTTCGGTTTCGTTCGAACGGAACGAACTTGTATGGATTGAATGCTTTCAGAACATCGCATTGGAGGACGATTGAGCATTCTAAGATATGTGTTCTAAAAAGGTAATCGTAGCCTCAAGCCTCATCAACCAGGAATGGCTAAAACATGGGAGGTGCAGCAAGGCTAAGTGGGTAGCACCCAAGTAGGATAAGATTTTCGTCTGTTTAGAGGTCCCTTTTTATTCGGCTGTATGGGCAGTTGTTCCGGGCAACTGCGGGGTTGTCTTATTCGGTACTATCCAGTAAGGGATGGTTCTGGCCTTGTGTTGTAGGCAATCAGATTGGATCCTCGGTACTCTGATCTAGACCAGGTACTGTCACGGGCGGTACCTCAGTAGCCCTGCCATTGTATGGAATCCAATCTCCAATAAGTGTCGGTACATTTTGATTGTGCCGAACTATATTGGAACGTGAGATGTAAGCATTTCAGCTATTTCTGTATTTTACTTGAAAACCTTAGACACTGTTATAATATCACAGGATTTCCTATCAAATGTTTTGGTTACTGTAAGGTAAAAACCCAACATGTTTATTTGTGGCTATGGTCTTACGAGATACCCTTTGTTTTCAAATGTTTTTCAAAGTTAAACAACTTTAACCCGTTTACTCACACCAGACCCATGTCTGACCCAGAGTTTATTTTCTGTTTTCTTAAACTCTTGGGTACACAAATTCTTACTAGTAGCCAAGGGATTCAGGTTAGCTTTTACAAATTCTGATGGAGATATGGAGCAGGAGGCTTCAACATATGTAAATACGTTGTGATTCCGCTGTGTGATGAATTGTAATGGATTCTGAGTTGTATGATAGACAGGTCTTTATAACTGTCTAATATGAGATGTGTTAAGCTGTATGACTCTGATAGATGTTGTATATTATGTAATAACTTTGTGATTAACATAATTTATTCATTCCGCGGTGAGATTTTGATATTATTAGTTCTTTCTTTCCTATCTTTCTCTTTTATACCCCTTTCTTTCTAAATAATGATGCGTCTTTCTTCCTATCTTTCTCTGATACCAATCTATAACGACCAGACTTTTCGATGCCCGAAAATCGACATTTATATGTCCACTGTATCAAATGCCGAACAATCGAATGCCGGAAAACCAAACCATATGGGTTAAAGAAGTAGTAGATAGAAGAAGACAAAACAAATAACAACAGAATCTTACCATCGCGGTGGAATAAAATATGATAGATAATAACTGATCTTACACAAAAGAAACTATATCAGTTTTATACATACATCATTAGAGTAAATACAAATCAACATCACAATTCAGGTCGGTTATAGTATCCTGTCCTCAAAAGCTGAATATACAGCTTACACTGTACAACAAAAATATGAATCTATGGATATACGCCTCGTCATCCAGCTCGTTTCCTGAGCTCCACAGCAGTCCATCCATAATCTATACTCTATGATACTCGGTCTGACCCGAGCATTATAGTTAAATAACACCCGAGTCAGTCTGGAATACCAACGTGAGAAAACAAATTTAATTGGATTATTAAATTTTTCAAAATCCTCTGAAATCAAAGGTATCTCGTAAGACCACGCCACAAATAAACATGTCATGTTTTTACCTTACAATAACCCAAACATTTATTGTTAAATCCTCTGATATTATAATAGTGTCTATATACAAATACTTATTCAAATAGCCGAAATTGTTACCTTATTAAATTCCAGCTACTAGCCACAAAGTGGGTTCTACAAACAAAAACCGTAAAGGCACGTAGGGAGAAGTGATTTCCATCAATGGCAGGGCTACTGGGGTACCGCCCGTCACAGTACGTGGTCTAGATCATCATACCGAGGATCCACCCTAGTCCCCTGCATCACAAGACCGGAGCTACCTCCTATTGGATAGTCCGAATAAGTTCACCCCGCGGTTGGGATCAACAACCGCCCACACAACCAAATATATATAAAGGGACATCTAGACAGGGGGTGACCTTACCCTAATTGGTTGCTAGCCACTTAGCCTTGTGTGCACCTCCCTTGCTTTAGCCATTTCCGGTTGATGAGGCTCGAGGCTATACGTAACCTTTTTAGCACACAATCACTTAGAATGCTCATCGTCCTCCTGACGATGATCTAAAAACATTCGTCCATATAAGTCAGTTTCGGGTTCGAACGGAACCGAAAACACTACTCCTACTACATCCATTTTGGAATCATCCTCAGGATTAGTAGCGATTAGCCCATACACTTCATTGATCCATCTTAGACTTCCAGCTCTTGTCTTCCTCACGAAAATGTTCAAACTGGATCGAAGTGATTTTCGAAAAATTAATCCCAATACCGGTCTCTTCGAAACGATCAACCATGGGCCAATGTTGATAACCGGTTATTTCACTATCAAATAATATTCACAAACAACCATCAGATCAAATAATTTTCCAAATTATTTATTCCAAAATAACTTCGCAAGCCATTTTCCATACTTCAACCCTTTTGAAAATAGTTTCAAACCATCTTCCTCTCACGGAATAAATTCCCAAATGTTGTTTATTTCCACTGAAAATCACCAAGTCCAAATACTTTAGATTTTAAAAATAACTTAAATCACTTTATTCTAGATTACACTTTAAAACATTTAAATTAAAACTACTTAAACACTTATTTAAAAATATATACTTTAAATATTTTTAAAATAAAACTACTTTATAAAATATAAAAATAATTTTTTAAAATAAAAGTTAGGCCAAACTAAATTTTAAAATAAGAGTTACGAAATTTTATACAAGTTTTCAAATCAAATTTTATCCAACTATCTTTAAAATAAAACGATTTCATAAAATATAAATAGTAATAATTATCTTTTTAAAACATAATACTAATTAACCTTTTAAAATAATTCTACTATAACTAATTTAATAAATATTTACCTTTAAAATTTAACAATTCAAATAATAATTTCTTAAAAACATTCCTTTAAACAACTTTAAAACTTTTAACATATACTTAAAAATCTACTTTGAAAACGTACTTGGCATTTAGGGAAATACACTTTTCTTCCACACCTTTAAAAATAAACCACTATTTATTTTTAAAACAAAATACCCATTCCTTTATAAATTCTCACTGTGAATTTATACTTCTAAATATTCGCTGATATCCATTTACTTTATAAACCCAGTTTATAAATTTCATAGTCTCATCTTACTTTTAAAATTCCAGTTTCAAACACTTAATCAATTTTCAAACTGATTTCCACAATTTACTCCATTTTAAAATAAATTCCTTTATTCTCTCAATTTTATTTCAAAAACCATTAATTTCAGATTCAACTACTTTTTTTTTTATTTAAAAACCTTATTTAACTATAGTGTATGTAAATATATTGCCTTTCTAAATAGTGATTAATATACCATTTGTCACGACCTGAAATCCAGCATTTGAAAATTGACATCAAATACCTCACTTGTATTCGAATGCCGGAGATTGAAGCGTCGGATTCTAGTTCGGCGGAGCTTATAACAACATTAGATGATACAACACAGTGGAAACAAAAGATGATTTTATTGATAAACAACACATATACAATATGGATACAACATTTGATTATAACAATAACCACCATCATCAGAGTGCTATACACATGATACAACAGCAGAATAATAACACCACAGCGGAACAACAATAGGGCTATAATAACCTTGATAGAGTCTTCCAAAAGAAAGAGATCGAGAACGAGAATCCAGCATAAGCACCTTATCCCAACTTCAAAGCTTCCTAAAGACTTCCCAACCAAAAGCTTCCAAAATCTGTCAGCTTCCATAACTAAAGACTCCAAAAGACTTCTAGATCCAAATCTGAACTAGCTCCAAAACACGGATAACCTCCTTTTAGGCTGCCCGTGTGGAAAATTATGGGCACCCGGAGTGTAGGAAGGGAACAATAAACTCTGGATCAGTCATGGAACTGGTATGAGTAAACAAAAACAGTTGTTTGAACAAAATAATTTAAAAAGAAATCCGTTCATGATTTTGGAAAATAAAACTACCATAAGGCCTCCCGCACACACATAATGCAATCGCACACTTAGGGGAGATTTCTCCTTATGATAGTCAAACATGCTTGATACGAGAAAACTCTTTTGATATTATTATTAGTGCATAGTGTAGAAAAAATTTTGAAATATAATATTAATCTTAGCCAGCATACATACCATTATAGTATGCCTACTATAGCTACCATATTAGATAGTAGGTTCTACAACTAAAACCGTGCAGGTCTCGTATTGAATGATTGGATTTCAGACAATGGTCAGGCTAAGAAACTTCCTTTCCAAATGGGTATGCCTCTGGAGGAACGTCCCGAGAACCTAACTGGATCTCTGACAACACAAGGCCAGGTTACCTTTGTAACTAGGTAACTACTGACATGAGTATGCCATCCCTCGGTCATAACCGGCCTTTATCCAGGGCCCCAACAACAATAACCAACAACCACATAAGTTAAGTATCTGGAATCCATACCATGATACCACTTTTTATCTTGAAGGAGATGCATATACGCTAAGGGGAGCTACACCCATAACCTTGCCGCATCCTTCCTGTTTCGACCATTTTTAGGTTGTGAGGTTCGACAAAGTCTCGTCCACAAAGCTACTCTTTTCACAAAACCCATGCTTTGATCAACAAATGATCAGCACTCAGCATGCCACACTACCAAATTGGGAGTATATCACTAATAACCATCAACTACATAACCTTTGAGCTCATACGTCTCAGAAAAGGGTGTTAAGCTAAATTCTCCGCCACGAAATAGAAATGTATTTGATAGAAATCAGTTTTATATCTTAAAGTGTAATGTCAGACATACAACCATACAAGTCCATCCTGGGTCTGAATGGAACCGAAGGCGCTTCGTCCAATAAAGGAAGAAGCTCTTGCAATCTGGGTACCACAATCCCGACCGGACTCCCCATCACATATGGAGATCTCTGTACCGGGGAAACTCAGTGCAGAGACAATCGACAGGTAATCCTTTCGTTCTCGAAAATACCCGGTCTTCACCACCATCTTCAAATGCACTCCCATTTTGTCCTATCATTGTACGGAATGGGTTTTATGACACAAAGACCTCTCCTGGCTCAACCGAATAATGAGCGCTTATTTTAAAACACGTGGATATATCAATCACAAAGATTCACCATTAAGATTCGATGTGGGTTTCGGATAACCATTTGGAATCCGACTCTCTGTCGCATCGAAATTCAAATGCCGTTTAAAGGCCAACAGTTTTCACATTTAGACAGAAATATATCACAGATATCATAGTTCAATTCACAGCAATTCACATCACAATGTATCACAACCACTTATCAGAGGTATCAACTAATTCAAGGCATTCAATAATAATTCATCATCTATAAGCAAGATGAATTAATCGTGTGAATATAATTAATTAATCACATAATTACTTTCATTGATTATCCTTAATTAATGATTAGTTATCCTTAATTACAAATTAATTAATCCTTAATTATTAATTAAGCAACCTTAATTATTTATTAATTAATCTTTAATTATTAATTAATTAAACTTTAATTATTATTTGATTAACCTTTAATCATTTAATAAATTAATTAATTATTCTGAGTATCTACCAACGTTGTAGACCCAGTACGCCTCGAGTAAGCTTTGCAGCATTCAGTAAGGATTTCATTAATCTCGAAGGATGGTCTTTTTAAAGGTTCTGAGTCCATCATTGAAGTGTGAGCTTGGTTGCGCTCGTATAAGCGGATTTTCTAGAGTTTGGATCTGTCGGAAGTGCAGAAGCGAGTGATGGCATCTTGGCAACTTCAGGAAGGAGCAACTGCATGGTGGGACGCAGTAACAATAGATGTTTCCGAACATGTTTTCTTTTGGAGAAAGTTTGAGGAGAAGTTTGTACCCACCACAGGGAGGACTCGACTGTATAAGGAATTATCTGGATCTTAAGATAGGAAGTTTGTTTGTATCGAAGATGAGTCTAAGTTCAACGAGGTGTTTGTGCTTGGTTTGAGGCCTGAGTCCCTTGAAAAGATGACTACCGCCTCGAAGGCTCTTTGTAGAATTGGTTAATTTGGCTTTGAGGTTCGAGGTGCTTATGATAAGAAGTTTGGGCATCTATGGTAGCAGTGCAGCTCGAAAGTGTTCTGTTTGCCAACAGGAAGATCTTTATGCTAAGTAGTGTCCTAGGGGTGGAATTTAGAAGCAACAGAGTGGACCGTTAGCTTCTTCTAATAGGCGAGGTGTTTAGGAAGGATTCGACCTTATTTTTGTAATAGATTGGAGAGACAAGCATAAGTTGTTCTGATTTGTGAAGAGAGAACGGTATTTTTTGGAACTGAACTTGGTAGTATCGTAAAAGTGACTTGCGATAGTTTGAGTGTTCCCTTGGATAATTCTTTTGCATGGGATTGAGGCATTTCTAGAGGATGTAGGAGCTATCGAAATTGTCCGAGATTTTCCAAATGTCTTCCAAGTAGTCAAGGTTCGCCTTAGCATTGTAGATTGAGTTTCCTTATCGACTTTGCTCCAGGAGCGATACCGGTGGTTCTGCTAAGTAGAAAGATAGCTCCTAGAGAGAGGAGATGGTGAAATAGGCTATGGATTTCGCGGAACTTCTGTGTTTTATCTAGTATGGATCTAAGGAACTGTATTTTCTGGGATGTGTTGATCAAGTCTATGCTCATGTTCATCGACGGCATTCTCATCTTCTCCTTATCAGAGTTGCGCAGTGGAAGCGATGTAGCAGCTGTGCAAAAGTGGAAGCAACCTCAGACTCCTCGAAAGTTTGCAGTTTTCTTAGATTAAAGGGTTTCTATAGGAAGTTCATTTGGATCTAAAGGCTAGGTTGTCTAGTGCACCAGTTCTGGTTACTACGGATTGGAGAAGTAAGTTCTTGGTCTACTAATGCATGTGAAGAAGATTTTGTATTCTGGATTTCGGCAGATCTTGGAAAAACCATCTTGTTGATTTGAATCCAGAGATCATCTTGTCCTTGGTCCAGATTTGTTTCGGGAGGCATCTGCTTAGGTCGAGTTGTTCAGAAGGATGAAGGCAGCATAGAATCATCAGATAAGTTAGGCGGATAAGAGACGTAGGAATTTGGAATTCAAAGTTGGAGACTTTCGTATTGTTAAGATTTTGGTCTACAGGATTGAATTGCCCGTTTGGATGGCTAGGATTCATTGTATTTCACGAATCTCTGAGGGAATCGTGTATGATCCATCACTGGTTGTAGAACCAGCAGTTCAGGAAGATTTGGAAGTTGACTCGGACTTGTCTATGGTCAGACATCCTATTCAGATTGTAGATCTAGATAAAGAGCAGCTCAGGATCTAAATGGGATAGCTAGTTAAGGTTCAGTAGGGCGAGGATCCCAGTGATTGTAGCTGGGAAACTTTAGGTAGTATTAGGAAGTCCAATCCAGAATTTTTTCTGGATAGGTAGATTTGTTTGTTTGAATAAATTGATTGCAATGGTTGTTAGTATATAGTTGTTGTATGCTTTTTTGTTTGAAAATTAAAATCTTTGCTGAGTTATTAAATTATCTTTGCTTTTAAATTTCGGGGACGAAATTCTTTTTAAGGGGGAAGGAATGTGATGTCGTAGAGTTTGAGCAATATCTATTTGATAATCTCCATTTTTAATAATTTAAAATGTGCAATATTGTTTAAATAATCTAACTATTTAATTGAGCAATATGAACCGATAACCTTCTTTTATAATTATTTCTAATAGGCATATTTATCTTTTCAAAAGATAAAATATTTAATTGGTAAAAATCTATCTTTCAAAGCTAATATAAATGTATTGTCTAATTATAATATATATATGTATATATATTATGATTGGAAATTTGTTTTAAATTTAATATAATACATTTCAAAGGCTATTTAAAAGTTAATCATATATTTTCAAAACATTTAAGGTAAATATTTATTTTGTTTAAAAGCATGATCACTTAAGATAGTATTTAATAATAAGAGTTTAATATGTTTTCTTTTAAAATTTATACTTGATATAGATTTAGTTTATATATATAGTATCAATTTAAGTATAATAACTTAAGTTTAAAATTTAAAATAAGATTTAATAAAGGTTCATTTCTTTTGTTTTAATATTCTTTCTTTTAAATTTAGCATGGATAATGTATTTTGAATATATATAAATAAAAAAAAATTATATAAACATAAACATATTAATATAAAACATAAGAAATTAATTAAATAATGAGTTTTAAACACTTGTAATATAAGTAATTAATATAATATAGAGATTAAAAATGTGTACGACTATAGTAACATGCAATATACATTTATAAGCTAAGGATAATTTGAGTTAACAAGTGGTAAACACTTTTGTTTTAAAAATTTATGTATATAACTAATTTTAGAGAAAAAAACTATTTTATTCCTTTCAGTTCAAACTTCCTCAATACTTACTTTCTTCTTAAACATATAAACTAAAAACCAGAAATCAGAAGAAAATCAAAGCTATATACAACAACAGTTTTCAAATTCTTCAACATGTTCCAACCTGAGAAAGCTAACAATTCAAATCAAGTAAGCAAGAAAATTCAAGTAACATATTCAAAGATTTCAAGTTCAAAGCAAAAAAACAGATTTTCGGATCATTTCAAAAATAAAGTGGCAGAAACAAAAAAATCAAACCTCTGCTCTCTGTTTTTATAACTGGCGAGTAAACCTTTCTTTTAAAAACAGTTTTAAATCTATGATTAAACTTTGATGCATGTGATAGATTTTTGTTGTGATGATATATATATGTTTACATGAATGTTGCTGTGAATGCATGTTGTAAATATGATATGTCTGTGTATATATGTACTGTATATATATATATCCTCTATTTAAATGACAGGATCCAAATCCATAAACAAATGCATATCTTCTTGACGAAATAATTTTAGACCTTGATCTTTAAAGTGAAAATGATTATAACAATGTAAATTTGTTTTTAAAAATAGTTTCAAGAATTTAAGATTTAGTATTCTTTCAAAATAGGATAATATAGTAAAAATTTATATACAAAGTCGAAAATCAATGAATTTGATTTCATATTTTAATTCCAAAATCAGTTTCGTGATAACAAATGATGATTTTAGAAAGTAATTTCACGATTTTTAAGTGTGTGAATGCCGAGATTTGTCGAGACGATCATTTTATGTTCTTTGTCGATTGCCGATGATCGGTAGCAAATGTTGTGTCTCGACTGAGGCTGGGGGTGGCTGGATGAACGGTGGTTGAGGGAAAAATTGTTAGGTGATTTTTAGATAGCCGTGGCGACCAATCTGTGTCGAACTAGGGTTCAATTTCCAAGCTTAGTCAGCATTGATTTTAGAGGACGTGCGTCGTCATTGGATCACGCGAGGCGATCGTGAGGGGTGGGAACGTCGCGTGGGTTGGTGATGCAGCTGTGGTCGGAAGGACGTGAGCTCAAGTGGACAAGGTCGTCGGCGGTGAAGGATTTTAGTCATTCAGGTGGGTTCCAGGATTTGATCGACTTGCTCGATCCTCGATTTCAGACGAGATAGACTGATCTGGTGGGTCGGGAGGACTGGGGTAGATGTCGTTGACTTGTCAAGGATCACGGCAGTGGTCGGAGGTGATCTGGTCGGGTGTGCACATGTACGTGTGCACGGTGGTGTCAGTAGTGGTTGTGGCATCAGGGAAGAAGGGTTTTGCTCGGAGTGGATTGGGTTTTTGCTCGGGTTGATCTCGGGTTGGTTGCGTGTGTGTCTCGAGGAAAGAGGAGAATACGAGTGTTGCTCGGGAATGTGTTCGAGTTTTTGTGTCTATGGCTTGGGTCGATTTATTTTTGTAACCAGATTTTTAGTTTTTAAGTAAATTTTGTTTCCATGCTTTTAAAACTTTAAGGAAAGGTGTACCAGGTTTTAAAAGAAAAGGAACTCAAGTTTCTCAAGTAAAAGAAAAGTTACAGGTTTAAAAGCAAAACAAGAATAAGTTTTCCAAGTTTAAGTATTTATTAAGTTCTAAGTAAATGTTTAAATGAGTTTTAAAATTTATTTTTTAGTTATTAAAAATGATTTAGTTTTCAAAGTAATGTTTAGCCTAGTTTTAAAAGGATATTTAAAATGAATATGTATCCAAGCAATATGAACCAAGTTCCAAAGAAATTAAAACAAGTTAAACAAGTCTTTAAAGGATTTAAAATTGTTGAGATTGTTTTGTTTATAGTAATTATATTAATTTTGTAATTAAATTCCTAAGTGTTTTAAAAGTAATAAGATGATGTTTTGAATTAAGATGTGATTAAAGTAAGAGTATTTAACTTTAACTAATCAAAGAATTCTCTAAATGATGTTTGTATAAATTATTTTCAAGCATTTAATTTAATTTAATTTAATTTAATTTAAATGATAAGTAAGTGTTTAATTAAGGTAAATGGTTATCTTAATTAATTAAAGTCTTATTAATAAAAGTAATTAAAGTGCAATTACTTAATTGACTAAGATGATTAATTAATGTTATTAATTCAAGATAAATAGTTGTTTAATTAATTAAGGATGGTTAATTACTTAATTAATTAAAGGTTAATTAATCTAAGTAATTAAAGGCCTGTTAATTTAAGAATAATTACTTAATGAAAGTAATTAAAGGGACTAATTACTCAACGTAATTAATTAAACTAATTAATCGATTAAATTAAGATAATTAATTAATTTAATTTATTAGGCATAATCACTTATGTAATTAATTAAGTATAATTACTTAACGAAATTAATAAAGTGTAATTACTTAGGGAAAGTCTAACGATCCCGGTTTTGAGTCAAATTTAATTTTGTAATTAATATAAATTTGGATTAATTTGTAAATTAATTTGGAATTTTTCCAAAACAAATAAAAATATGTATTTGTTTATATCTATAGTAAATAGTATTTTGTTTTGGAATTCAAAAGGTAAATATTTTATAAAATTAATTGGATTTAAAAGTTATATTTTAAGAAACTAATATGTGTATATGATTATTTGCGTACAATTGGATTTTAAATCATTTTCTTTAAAATCCATGTAAATATAAATAATATAGTATGTATCAATACAAATGTAAAAGACGTATAAATAAAAGCTTTAACATGCATGTATATATATCTTTTGAAGATAAAAATGGTTTGTATATTAATAATAGGATATTTTAACTTAAGTTTGAAAGTTTAAATAAGTTTAATAAAAAGGCTTAAAACCTTTTTCTTTTATACTTGAATAAATAAAGTTTGTATATTAATATACATAAACATTTGTAAACATAATACCTATATTGATAAATATATGAAACTATATATATGAAAATGTAAAAGTAAAATTATAAATACAAAATTATAAATATAATACATATGTAAATATATTATATAATTTATAATAACATAAAGGCTTTAAAACATAATTTGCAAATTAATTCAAGTAAGGGTTTACACACAAATTAATAATATATATACATTCGTAAGCCATGTACATGAAAATTAACAAGTGTAGAGAAATTACAACATGCTTTAAACACTTGTAGGAATTTTAGCATACAAATAATACAAGTGCCATTGGTTTTTAAAAATAATAAATAGAGTAAATAATCAAAGCTATGGATATATATACATTTATCTCCTTCATTCCTTATTCTTTGTTGCATTCAAATCAAAACCAAAACTAAAATGAAACCTGGTAGCCAAAATATAAACCAGCAAAGAGAACAAAGAAAATAAAATAAAATCAAAAAGAAAACTGAAAACCAGGTATAAGAAATCAAAAACCTGAGATCAATTCAACAACATTAACCTGAAGCAATCAGGCATTGTTCAATAAAGCAAGCAAATTTAAAATCTGGAAATCAAAACTAAATCAAGTTTCAACCTGAAAGCAAACTGAAGTGATAAATTCAAATCAAAGATCGTCTCAGCAATGTTTTCAACAACAAGTGAATCAGGGTTCCAATCTAAAGCTAAGTAATTCTGATCCAAGTTCAACTCAGATCAAAATTGCAGATTCAACAATACCAAAGACCAAATTCATTTTCCAATTTTAAAACATTTCCAGGTTCTCTGCTTTAAAACAAGGCGAGTGAACTTTTATATTTAAAACATGAATCTGTTAGATAACTTGATATTGGCGATTATTTCTTACAAGCATGTTGTGAAAATTTCTGGTATGAATACAAATATGGTTGTATGTATATAAATTTAGGTGTGCATGTCTGATATACAGGCTATGATGGCCTCTATTTGGTTACAGGCTTTCAAAACATGTTTCATAAATCAAAAGCTCCACCTCAAATCCTTTTTAGGCTTTAGGATATAAATGAAACTTGTTTGTTTGATCAAGATTAAGGTCTTGAAAATATTTTTGAGAAGAATTAAATTGAGTTTATCTTGAAATTTAAATATACAGTGAAAATTTCATAAACAAGATAAATTCGAAACTCATAATTTATTGATTCACCTACATCATCGGGTTCGACTTGGAAAACCATGATTTTTAAAATAAAATTCAAGGCTTTTAGTTCGTTATTGAGTGAGAAATCGTGAGACGAATGGAATCGCAATTTTTGCCAAATTCTGGCGATCGGCGAAGCTATGGAGGTCGTGGTTGATACTGGAGATGGCTGAAGGGTTGTGTTACTCGGGAAAAATACTCGCTTGAATTATCGATGGCCATGGTAGGTAGACGGCGATGATTTAGGGTTGAATGCCCGGTTTTAGTCGACGATATTTTCGTAAGCACTACGTCATCAAGGTGGTACCGGAGTGGGCCGATACGGGGGGAAATGAAGCTGAGGACATCAGCGATGATGCGGTCAGAGTTTCGGGATCACTGGTGCTCTATGGTGGCGATGCCGGGAAGTTTTGGTGATCGACTTTGTTCTTGGATTCATTCGAATTGCTCGATTTCGAGTTGATGGGTTTTTGTAACGACCCGTAAATTCTAACTGTTTTAGTAACGTATTTAATTGAATTTTGGAGAAATTTTAATAACAAAATTTGAAATTAAAGTTTTATATCTGGGATACATATGTTTAAATATAGAAGAGGGTAAATTTTCATCCGAAATTATGGAAGTTTATTTCGTGTGTAAATTTATTTTAATTTAATCAGTTAGGAATTGATGAAAATAAAATATTTTCAAAACCTAAATATTTTTACATAGAAAAATTTAAAATCATCTTCTGAGCAAGACGTCATTTTTCGTTTTTTTCAAATTCGGACTTCTTTAGCTCCGTCAATCTTATGTTTCTGCATTTTTGCTGCATTTTCCGCTGGTAGAAAATTTTGAATTTTTATAATTCAATCGTACCACTGACATCTATATACCGTCTCGATCGTCTCGTCGTGCTGATCTCTACGATATACTCATTCGTTTTTTTCGACGTTCGGAACTCGACGAATTCGGGAAAACGATTAATCGTAAGGCTACCGACTAAATTTTGGGTCCCTTGTGTCTCTTCATTTTAACCGTACAAACCTAACAGTCTCTCACATTTATTATCTACCAAATCTGTGGCCAATGGTTTCTATTCCATCAATTCAAAGCATGGATGGTGTGTTCAATGCCTTTGTTTCTTTCGGTTTGGGAAACATGAAAATATATGCAGTACGTTTCTTTTTTTCATTCCCAATTTATTTCCCTTCAAAACTCACCCACCCCCTCATCTCTCTACCTCACGAAAGAATTTTCTTGCTCATCATATTTTTCCTTTGTCCATGCACAGCATGCACCTCTAGTGCACCGGCTACCAACACGTCAGTGCCTCCTCCCTTTTACCCATGCGCCCACACCACTGTGAACCGCCGCATCCAAGCTCTTTCCCTTCTCTTATTCGCGCACAGCCCTTCCGTAGCCAACCACTTCTTCAACTCGCCTTCCCTCTCTCTTCACCTGGCCAAGGCCTCCACCTCCTAATGGCCTCCTCCGCCTGCCTCTATTCGACAACAACAACCTCGCCTGGGGATAGCCGAGCTCGTACCCCCTCAACATCCATCACCCACAACTGTTCGGCCTTTGCCAGATCACCTATCACCGCCACTTCCTTCCCTTCTTTTTACTCGCGTAGCCTTGGTCTTCACCGCGCAGTCGTGCCGTCCCTGACACGGACTCCCTCCGCAACCCTGCAGCCACCTGGCCGTAATCCTCTCTGCCTTGCCGAACCATCACCGTGCCGAGCGCAAGCTTCCTCTTCCAGTTTCTATTCCAAGCCGAGTCTTCCTATTTTGTTTTATTTATCCAGGTACTTATGCTTATTGCGTTGCTATATGTAAAAATTTAATACGTTTTAAGTTATGAGATTTCTGCATATAGATAAAGGTGTTTTATCCAAACGTATATATGATTTGTTATATACAGGGTATAGGTTGATTCATATGTTTTAAAATATAGGTATTTCTTTGCTTATACTATTATACATATGGCTACAGTAGATTTATTATAAAATATAGTAGGAATGTTTAAAAAAAGTGGAATGTTGTTTACTGTGTATATATTTTGATTTGTTGAAGCTACGTATAATGATTGTACAAGTTATAAAAGTAAGGTATATATATATATAGTTAGAACTGGGTAACGGTTGTGGGTTGTTCACGTCTGATTTATATGTATGTTATAACTGATTTACAATCTGTTTTATATTTACAAATAAATTTATATAAGTTATAAATATATTCATTTGATCTTAAATCACAGATAAGTTATATATTAGTATTTTATGGGTTTTATAAAGTGATTTATGCAACTGATTGTCTATATAAGTATATTGGTTTTATTAGTATTATTTGACTTATATAAATTTGTGGACCTATTTCAGTTTTATAGATCAGTAGTATGTTTCAGTAATATTTTATTAAGTCTTTGGCTCATTGATTTTGTTTTGACTATTTTATTCCATCTTTAATTGTATATATATAGGAATTTGTTTTGTATATGTTCGAACTAAATATGGGTTTGAATTTAGAGTATGCTATATATACGTAAATGGTTACATATTGTTATATATATGCATAAAAATTCAATTTTACCAATTATCTTCATTGATCCGCTCTGATTTGATTTCTTCTATTCAAACTATCAGCTTTGTTCGTCAAATCGTATCCATCTAGCTTTGATTTGGTAGGTGCTTGCATTTTGTACCTCAATTTCATTGCTTATCCTCTCTAGCCTCGAAAGGTGAGCAATCACTCACGATTAATGTTCTTTTATTTATTAAATTTGATTTCAATTGAAATGAAAATTGAAATATGCTGCTGTTGGTTATTTACGCTATTATATATGCTATTACCTATATCAGTTCACCTGTGACATCTGACACCATTATCTGTTATTTATACGATGATAATCCAGTTTGGTTGATAAATGATTGATTGTTTGATGTTGATATTGGATGTTAAATTGTTAAGTATGATGTGATAAATAATTTACAATTGAAATTTACGTAGGAGTTAACAATTTGAAATTGATATATGTGTTAAATTTGATTAGTTTAATTTGTATAATATGACCCCTTTAAATGTAAATTAAATTGACACGTAGAAATTTGATTGATTACACCTTGAACCATTGAATGTATGTTGTATAAATTTATGTAGTATAAAATTGAATAATGAATGACAAGTGAAGAACCGTATTAATAATAGTGTAATAATCTTTAATCTACATGAAATGATAGTGTAGATTCTAGAAATAATTATATTAATTTACACAAACAACAACGTGAATTAATACGATTATTTCGGGATTATTTGAATTAATTATTGAATTGTTATTGATTGTTGTTATTGCTTGTTTATTTACTTTGACACCATCGCAGTTATCACATTGCAAGTTCCCTTTGCTATGACTTGATTTTTGAAATGAAATGGAATCGGGTTGAAATGATAAATACCCAAATAAAACTTTGATTTAGGATAGAAAATTAAATAAACCCGATTGGTCAATAATTTGATTAAAAATAAAAATTAAGATTTTATTTGAATAAAGAATAAAGTTTGAAATGAAGTTGGAATTTGAGATTTAATAAGAAGAAATTGTTAATATTTAATAATCTGAAATAAAATATTAATATAGAAGTTGATGAAAGAACGTTGTTTTAAATTTAATTAATTAATAATTAAGTTTGGGATTATTAATAATTAAGATTGGAATTATTTAATAATTAGGACTTGGAATTATTTAATAATTGAATTTGAAATTATTAATTAAGTTTTGAAATTATTTAATAATTAAATAAGATTGAATTATTTAATAATTAAATAAAATTTAATTCTTTATTAAATGAAATTGAACTTCTTGAATAAGTGAAATTAAGTTTCTTTATTAATTGAGTTTTGAAATTTGTAACTGAGTAAATAAAGAAGTGAAATTGAATTTCTTTAACAAGAAATAAAATGTGATTTATTGAAATTAATGTAAGACTTGTAATTTAAAGAATTTGATTTGGCGAATTTAATTTAATTCACATTGTAAGTTTTGATATAACGGAGTTGAACTTAAGCAATTGATTTAATGAGTTGGAAATTAAATAGAAATTGTCTTGAATTATAAATTTAGCTTAACGAATATTGAATGAAATCGATTAACGAATTTAAATTGATTTGTATGTTAAGTTAAATTAGTTAATGATCACAGAATAAAACTTATATACAAACTTGAATCAATATTTGAATTGTTTAAATAAAAACTGAAATTGAATTATAAGATTTTGAAATTGTAATTTGGAAGTTTGAAATGTAAATTATGGAAATGGATTTAAGAAGAAATGAAATGTTGATTTAGAAATTCTAATTGAAATTGAAATTGATTTGGTTTGAAATTTATTAAACGACCAATCGGTGTAATAATTACAGAAGTTATTAAAGAAACCGGGATCGGTTATGACATACCCTCTGTCTAAACCAAAAACCACTTTAATAACTATATGCAGAGTGTGATCCAAAATGAAGTGGTTGGAATGATGTACGTGATGACTGAAGAAAGAGAACGATAATGGATAGCCTTGACACTTGTGTCAAATTGGAAATGACTAAAACAGGAGCAGTGCCAGGCCAAATGGGGTTAGCCACCTCGAGTGAACACACTTCTTCGTAAACTACTCGTTACTTGTTATTTATTGGTGCACCCTTGGAATTTTTGGGAGTGTTGTTTCGCGGTGTTGCGATCGTTGTGGCGATGCGTTTTCACCAGTCCGGATCAGGCAAACGGTAGTTTCACTGTAGCGACCCGACTTCCTATCTCCAGGAAGACGCATCGCTAACTAAGAAAGAAAGGGATAGAAGAAGAAAAGAAAGAAGAGAAAGAAGAAACAACACAGAATCTCAACAGCGGAATGAATAAATTATATTAATAACATAAGTATTTACACAATATACAATATCTATCAGAGATACACAACATATACATCACATATACTAGACAGTTATAAACACCTGTCTAGTATTTACAACTCAATACAACTCAATACAACAGAAACTACACAGAGAATGCACAGCGGAACTATATATCTAACGCCGAAGCCTCCTGCTCCATTGCTCCTCCATAATTCGTCAAAGCTAACCTGAATCCTAACCTGAATTCCCTTGGCTACTCGTAAAAATTTGAGTACCCAAGAGTTTATGAAAAACAAAAGATAAACTCCGGGTCAGACATGGGTCTGGTGTGAGTAACAGGTTAAAGTTGCTTAACTTTCGAAAACCTTTTGAAAAGAAAAGGTATCACGTAAGACTTCCCACACATAAACATGGAAAAGTTTTTACCTTACGCTAACCAAAACATTTGATAGGAAATCCGATGATATTATAATAGTGTCTAGGGTTTTCAAGTAAATATGAAATAGCCGAAATTGTTACATCTATTAAATTCCAGCTACTAGCCACAAAAGTGGGTAATACAATCAAAACCGTTGGCACTTATTGGATTTTGGATTCCATCAATGGCAGGGCTACTGGGGTACCGCCCGTCACAGTACGTGGCCTAGATCACCGTACCGAGGAGCCACCCTAACTCCCCTGCAACACAAGACCGGAACCCTTCCTTACTGAAAGGTCCCGAACAAGACAATCCCGCAGTTGTTTGCAACCAACTGCCCACACAGCCGAATATAAAGGGACTTCTAGACAGGGATCAATCTCGCTCTCCAGTGGGGGCTACCCACGAAGTCTTGGTGCACCTCCCCTGTTTTAGCCATTCCCGGTTGATGAGGCTTGAGGCTACGATTACCTTTATAGGACACATCACTTAGAATGCTCATCGTCCACCTGACGATGTGCTGAAAGCATTCAATCCATACAAGTTCGTTCCGGGTTCGAACGAAACCGAAGGCATTATCTCGTTACACTCATTTTGGAATCACCCTCAGAGTTAACGACAATAACCCTTGCACTCTAAATCTCCATCTTCACTTGAGATTCACGACCTATCGTTAATTTGGATCGATGTGGTTTTCGGATATCCAAATATGGAAACCCGATCCCGGTCTCATCGAAATCCAAAGCGTGTCTTTTAGGTCCAAGTTGTTTTAAAGGTTTAAAACATTTCAATTCAATATTATCTATATACACAAAGATAGATAATTAACAACATCACAATAGATAATCCATATTATCATTCCAAACAGATATTCCATATCATCAATTCAATGCAACCATAGCATCCAAATCACACAACATCATATATCTCATATCTGAGATGTCAACCATTCAGGGTAATCACTATCAATCAACATTCATAAGCAATGACTTATTAATCCATTCTATAATTAATTTAAAGTGAATTAAATTAATTACATCTTCCTTAATTAATTTAAAATGAATTAAATTAATTACTCATCTATATAAATCTTGCTTACATATTCCTTAATTAATTACAAACTAATTAATTAATTACCCTTTAATTAAATCACCTTAATTAATCACCCTTGATTAATTATCTTCTAATTACATTCAAGTAATTAACCTCTAATTAATTTCACAAATTAATTATCTCAAACCAAATTCAGTAATTAACCTTTTTAATTACTTCATTAATTAATTAATCATAATTAATTACATTAATTCTTAATTAATTACATTAATTAATTTCTTCATTGATTAATAGTTCTTAATTAATCAATCCTTAATTACATCATTAATTATTTGAATTAATGATCCTTAATTATTTTATTTATAATTACCCTATTAAACTAAGTAAATAATCATCAATTAAATCATATTGATTAATTACTCTTGATTAATCACATTCTGTAATTAACTACTTTAATTACATCATTAGATAAATTAATTACTTCTTAATTAATTATCTTTAATAATTAATCTTTAATTAATTACATTTATTGATCATCCTAGATTAATCTCATTAATCAATTACCCTTAATTAATTACATCTCTTAATCCTCTTCAAATAATTTATTAATCAACTCTAAATTAATTACACTAAGTAATTAATTATTAATTACTTCCTTTAAGTAATTATCCATTATATAAATTACATAAAGTAATTTATTTCCAAAACTCCTCCATTACCCAATTATCCTTTCATTTAATTACATCTAGTAATTATATTCCTAATTACTTCTCTAAGTAATTATTAATTACTTTTGTAATTACTTCTTAAATTATTCAATGATTATTTTTAAATTAATTAAACTTAATTAATTAACTTAAATAAATCAAAATAAACTTAATTAATTACAATTAGTAATTAATTTCTTAATTACATTCATTAAGTAATTATACTTAAACAATTCTTTAATTGATTATCTTAAATTAATTAATCCAATTAATCATTTAAAATTAATTACATTAATTAATTATAAAATAAATTCTAAGTTAATGACCTACATTAACTATTATTACATCTTTAATTACTTCTCTAAAGTAATTAACTAAATAAATCAATATTAATTCTTAATTATAAAATTCATTAATTAATTATTAAATTAATCAAGTGATAATTAAAAACTCAATTAGTTATTAATTACTTGATTAATAACTTCAATTCATTAATTTAATTAAATCAAAACTTATTAAGTAAATTGATTTCTTAATTACAATTTAATCAAGTTTAATTAACTTGCTAATCCCCTTTACTTAATTAAATAAACCCTTAACTATTTAATTAATTAACCTATTATTAATTAATTAAATTACAAACTTAATTACCTTGACCAATTTATAAATTATAAATCATTAAGTTCAAATTAACTTAATATAAACATAAATCACATTAATGATTTAAATCATCTTTATCAAAGTATTTTTTTATTTTAAAAACAACTTTTTTTTTTTTTAAATTTCATCTACATTCCATTTTAAATTAAAATTTAAAATGAATCAAATTTAAATCTTAAACAAGGGTTAAATATTCTAAACCTTTCAATTCCATTTTTAAAGAATAACTTACTTTTCTAATTAAGTTTTAAAATAATTTAAACCATAATCATTTTAAATAAATTTAAAATACACTATAATATTTAAGTGGTTTTTGGAAACATTTATCATTCAAAACTATCTCATTCAAATCAGAATTCAAATATTTTTCAGTTTCAGATTTTAAAAAAAAAATTTAAATTTAAAAAAAATCTTTTTAAATTCTCATTTCAGATTTTACAGGTTATAAATACCATAATATTTATACTCAATAACATTTGAACTTACAACTTATTTTCTTATGAAAACCTTCAGTTTCAATTTTAAATTTGAATTCAGGTTTCAAATCCAGATTTTTAACTTGAATTCTCAAATCTTGTTTTTAAAAATTTATTTCCAGATTTTAATGTCAAATAAAAGAAACTGTAAACAAGTTTTCCAGTTTACATTCATTTATAAAATTCATTTAATTTGAAACTAGAATTCAAGTTCATTTTGAATTCATATTTAAACTTACTTCAGCTTTTGTTTATAAACTTTGCTTTGCTTCTTTTGTTTTAATTTAGTTTAGGATTTAAAACTATGTATACTGTCAGGCTTCAGAACAAAATCTGAAACAAAGAGCATGACCCGAGTGAAATACAATCCTACTTCGAGTTTCATGCCTTGTTGCTTCGAGTCATCTGCTAGATTACTTCGAGTAAAAATGAACAAAACCCGAGCATCACTTCTTCCCATATTTCCAGAAACCACCTCTTCTTCCTATGGCCACTGTGCACATGCACATTGCCATGGCCAGCTTCCTGATCATCAGAGATGATCATCTACATCCACCAACCCTTCTTGAATCCATAAGATCACCCCAAAACAACCGAAAATCTCCATTTCCCAAAATCAACAGAACAGCCCCTTATCAAAACCTGGAACACCCTTTCAACCAAAACTTCTCAAACCTGTCAACGGTCCAAACCCCAACCCCCAACCACCGTTCAAGCTACAACTTTGGCCATGGCTTCGATAGTTCACCAGCTTCACCTTCCCAAAACAGTTTCCCACTCGGTCAACCAGAGTGAGAGGATGATTCAAAATTTGAAGATGGTCAATAACTAGAGATTACAGAACCCAAACCCTTATCACAGCTAATTCCAAACATTATCCCCTCTTAAAAAAAAAAAAAAAATTATGATTTTAGTTTTTAAAAAAAAAATCATGCTTTTTATTTTGAATTCAATTTATAATACTGAAATTATAAATTTCACAATTCGAGTTCTTACTTATTATTGACATGCACTGTTGCTTTTAATTTTTCAGAGTCAGTTTAATTTTTATTTAATCTGATTGAAATTTTTAAACTTAATATCATGATCAAACAAACCATTTCAGTTTGTAACTCGAATCATAGTAATGTCTAGATCAAGTGATAGGGAAATTTATATGGAAAGAAAAGAGGTTCATCTGGGAACAGAGACATTCAGACATCAACACATATGCACATAACATTCATCCATATACACACAAAAATATACTTGTAAATATTCACACAAGCAATCATATTTGCAGAGCAAATCAGGCAGCAAAAATCATACTAAATTGGCAACCAGAGTCATACTTAATTTGTTTTTTAAAAAAACAAAATGCTACTCACAAGCAAGGATTTCAGAAGCAATTCAAGCAACCAACATTTAATTATATTTAAAAAAAAAGTTACTCACCTTGAAAATTTGATGGGCAGAGCAACCATTTCTATTTTATTTTTGAAAAGCCTGAACTGAGATGCTTTGATTTGAAAACTTCAAGTTGCTTCTTTATCTTGCTTCAGAATTTAAACTTAGTTTACTATTAAAACTTCATCTTGAATTTGCACAATGCTTCCCTTGATCATTTGCATGCTTGTTGTCTACAGGTGTAAAGATGCAGGCTTCCAGATTGCTTGCATATGAACTTCTGACCAACAATATATGTATGCAGGTTTGCAAAACATTGGTTACAGGTTGTAAAAAGATCAGGCTTTGATTTCTTTGGGTTTTAAAGATGCAGACACAGATCTAAATTTGCCAAGCTAATGATCTTCCAGAGAGATGCAGATTGAATTTCAGACCTGATTTTGAAACCGAACTACATGTTTCAAATGCAGGTTGTATATTGAAAATCTTGTTACAGGTTCTTGATTTTGCAATTTTATTTGAGAAGTGAAATTCAGGTTTTCTTTTGAACAAGGAAATGAGGTTACAGGTTTGACATTTTGGTTTGAGGAGGATATGTCTTCAAGCTTGATCTGATTTCAGGTATTTGATAAATGAAGATTTGATATTTGCAAATGAAAATGAATTTACAGACTGAAGAAAATGCAGGCTTGAGATGAATGAATTAGCAGATCTTGTTTGTGAGGGATTTTAGATTTGTAAGTGAAGTGTTTTTCTTTAATTCATTTTATCTTTTGGTTTGAAAGAGCATGAGGGGAAATGAAAATGTTTAAGGCTGAAAATATTTTAATAAAAATGAAGAAAGAATAAAATCAAATGACACTTGTCCTTTTGTTTATTTTACATCTAACACATGTAGTTAGATTACTTAATCTATTAACACATGTCTTTGTTTTATTTCTTTTTATATTTTAAATGTTAATAAAGAGTTTTCTAATTCATTTTATATCTATGTAAATATATGTAATTCTCTTCTATTTATTTATACTTATGTAATTTCTTATTTAAAGAAAATGTAAATGAAATAAATTAAAAACTAAAACTTATTCAAATATTTTAAAGAATCTATTAATTTGAATTTCAAAACAAAATTTCAAATCAAATTAAACTTTTGAAATCAACACTAAAATGTATTTATTCAATTTAAAAATGAAGACTCTAATTCCTTATCTTAATCCTTCTTTATATTTAAGAAAAATAGAATATTTATTAATATGGTTTCAAATAAAAATTTACAATTTATATGATTTATAAAGAAATTATAAATCACTTTTATATTTGAATGAATTTAAATCATATGTTATATTTAGACTTATATAAAATATACTTAAATCATATTACTCAATATTTTATTAGAATTTAAAAACAAAACTTCATTTATTAATTCTCATGTAAATTAAATTTCCAAACAAAGATAAACTATAACATATATACAAATATATGTACATTATAATTTAAACATTTATTTTAGCTTTTAAAAAGACAAAATCACTGATTAAATATTTATTTAATCAGATTTATTAAACCAATTCATATTTTATTAATCAATATTGTCAATATCAATTTAATTTTAAATAAAGATTATTAAATTGATATTGCCAAAAATTCCGGGATATCACATTCCTTCCCCCTTAAAAGAATTTCGTCCTCGAAATTTTAAACAAAGGTAATTTAATAATCTATTTAGATTTTAAATTTTAAAACACAAACATATATCAAACATATGCTAACAACCATAGCAATCGATTCATCCAAACAAACAAATTAATTATCCAGACAAAAATTATGAATAGAGTTTCCTCGAGTTTCCCAAGTAAGCACCGGGTTTCTCGTTCTATAAAACCCAAACAATCAACACCAATAAGCTACAGAACCCCTACTTATCTAAATCTATAACTGAACAAGACATCAGACTACAGACAAGTCTGACTCAACAACCAAATTTCCCAGAACAGCTGATTCCAAAACCAGAAATAGATATACACGTACTCCCTCAGAGATACATGAAACTTATCGAATTCCAGTTGTCCAAACTGGCAATTCAATCCAGAAAACCAAACACTTATCCAAAATCAGATCTCCGACTCTTATCCACAAAACTCTTCGGACGATCCTGGGCTGCCTACTTCCAACCTGATCAGCTCAATCCTTGCTGATGCCTCAAGAAACATCCAAATCCAATTCTCCAGAATGATCTTCCACGATCAACCAAAACCAAGAAAAACTCCACTCACAACCATCAGAAGAAAACAACTTCTCTTATCGAAAAGAAAAGCAGATGCACTCCCAAACTGCTTCCGCTGCACAACTCTGATTTGAGTTGCTTCAACAAACTCCATCTCAAGAAACCAACCTTCAATTAGTTGACCCAACGGTACCACTGAATCTCTAGATGAAGACAAACTCTGGCTTCTTTGAAAAATATTCATAAAAATCTCCAACAATTCAAGAGAATACTTAACTATCGCAAGTCACTTTTGCGATCAATCCAAATAAAATCCAAAGAGATCTGTTCTCTCAAAACCAATTAGAACAGCATACACTGGCCTAGCCAATCCATTGAAGAAACAGATTCTACTCTACTGCTTCTGAACTCCACCTTCAGAAAACTACTAAGCCAGAAAACTCTGCTGACACCCATGCCAAAGAATTCCAAATCCAAAGCTCTTCGAGAAACTCGGACTTCAAACAAAACAGAAACACTCTGCTGAACTCAGCCACAACACCGAAGCAAACCTACTTCCTTAACTCGTTCCAAAGAAATCATTCTTCGGAAATATCCATAGTCACTGCATCTCATCACGCAGCTACTACTCCCCGAGGTATCAAGATACCATCACTCGCTTCTGTCCAACCAACAGATCCAAACTCTACTCATCCAACTACAAAAATGAACTCCGAACCTTAACAGGTTACCTTCAGAGATCAATGAAGTCCTTATACCACTTCAAAACTCACTCGAGACGGTATTAGGTCTACAGTCTCGACAAATACCCTTCCAACCAAACATTCCAACTCCAACCAATGGTAGTTGTCGTGCTTCACACACTACTACCTCATCTACCTTTATAACCTATATTGGAAAACCCGAACAGGTAACCCAATAGATAGGTAGAATAAATATATTTATATATATTCAAAATTACAAATACGCTCTCTCAGGATAGACACCACTCCAGAGCCTAGGTATTCACTCAACCTAACGCTCTGATACCAACTGTAGCGACCCGACTTCCTATCTCCAGGAAGACGCATCGCTAACTAAGAAAGAAAGGGATAGAAGAAGAAAAGAAAGAAGAGAAAGAAGAAACAACACAGAATCTCAACAGCGGAATGAATAAATTATATTAATAACATAAGTATTTACACAATATACAATATCTATCAGAGATACACAACATATACATCACATATACTAGACAGTTATAAACACCTGTCTAGTATTTACAACTCAATACAACTCAATACAACAGAAACTACACAGAGAATGCACAGCGGAACTATATATCTAACGCCGAAGCCTCCTGCTCCATTGCTCCTCCATAATTCGTCAAAGCTAACCTGAATCCTAACCTGAATTCCCTTGGCTACTCGTAAAAATTTGAGTACCCAAGAGTTTATGAAAAACAAAAGATAAACTCCGGGTCAGACATGGGTCTGGTGTGAGTAACAGGTTAAAGTTGCTTAACTTTCGAAAACCTTTTGAAAAGAAAAGGTATCACGTAAGACTTCCCACACATAAACATGGAAAAGTTTTTACCTTACGCTAACCAAAACATTTGATAGGAAATCCGATGATATTATAATAGTGTCTAGGGTTTTCAAGTAAATATGAAATAGCCGAAATTGTTACATCTATTAAATTCCAGCTACTAGCCACAAAAGTGGGTAATACAATCAAAACCGTTGGCACTTATTGGATTTTGGATTCCATCAATGGCAGGGCTACTGGGGTACCGCCCGTCACAGTACGTGGCCTAGATCACCGTACCGAGGAGCCACCCTAACTCCCCTGCAACACAAGACCGGAACCCTTCCTTACTGAAAGGTCCCGAACAAGACAATCCCGCAGTTGTTTGCAACCAACTGCCCACACAGCCGAATATAAAGGGACTTCTAGACAGGGATCAATCTCGCTCTCCAGTGGGGGCTACCCACGAAGTCTTGGTGCACCTCCCCTGTTTTAGCCATTCCCGGTTGATGAGGCTTGAGGCTACGATTACCTTTATAGGACACATCACTTAGAATGCTCATCGTCCACCTGACGATGTGCTGAAAGCATTCAATCCATACAAGTTCGTTCCGGGTTCGAACGAAACCGAAGGCATTATCTCGTTACACTCATTTTGGAATCACCCTCAGAGTTAACGACAATAACCCTTGCACTCTAAATCTCCATCTTCACTTGAGATTCACGACCTATCGTTAATTTGGATCGATGTGGTTTTCGGATATCCAAATATGGAAACCCGATCCCGGTCTCATCGAAATCCAAAGCGTGTCTTTTAGGTCCAAGTTGTTTTAAAGGTTTAAAACATTTCAATTCAATATTATCTATATACACAAAGATAGATAATTAACAACATCACAATAGATAATCCATATTATCATTCCAAACAGATATTCCATATCATCAATTCAATGCAACCATAGCATCCAAATCACACAACATCATATATCTCATATCTGAGATGTCAACCATTCAGGGTAATCACTATCAATCAACATTCATAAGCAATGACTTATTAATCCATTCTATAATTAATTTAAAGTGAATTAAATTAATTACATCTTCCTTAATTAATTTAAAATGAATTAAATTAATTACTCATCTATATAAATCTTGCTTACATATTCCTTAATTAATTACAAACTAATTAATTAATTACCCTTTAATTAAATCACCTTAATTAATCACCCTTGATTAATTATCTTCTAATTACATTCAAGTAATTAACCTCTAATTAATTTCACAAATTAATTATCTCAAACCAAATTCAGTAATTAACCTTTTTAATTACTTCATTAATTAATTAATCATAATTAATTACATTAATTCTTAATTAATTACATTAATTAATTTCTTCATTGATTAATAGTTCTTAATTAATCAATCCTTAATTACATCATTAATTATTTGAATTAATGATCCTTAATTATTTTATTTATAATTACCCTATTAAACTAAGTAAATAATCATCAATTAAATCATATTGATTAATTACTCTTGATTAATCACATTCTGTAATTAACTACTTTAATTACATCATTAGATAAATTAATTACTTCTTAATTAATTATCTTTAATAATTAATCTTTAATTAATTACATTTATTGATCATCCTAGATTAATCTCATTAATCAATTACCCTTAATTAATTACATCTCTTAATCCTCTTCAAATAATTTATTAATCAACTCTAAATTAATTACACTAAGTAATTAATTATTAATTACTTCCTTTAAGTAATTATCCATTATATAAATTACATAAAGTAATTTATTTCCAAAACTCCTCCATTACCCAATTATCCTTTCATTTAATTACATCTAGTAATTATCTTCCTAATTACTTCTCTAAGTAATTATTAATTACTTTTGTAATTACTTCTTAAATTATTCAATGATTATTTTTAAATTAATTAAACTTAATTAATTAACTTAAATAAATCAAAATAAACTTAATTAATTACAATTAGTAATTAATTTCTTAATTACATTCATTAAGTAATTATACTTAAACAATTCTTTAATTGATTATCTTAAATTAATTAATCCAATTAATCATTTAAAATTAATTACATTAATTAATTATAAAATAAATTCTAAGTTAATGACCTACATTAACTATTATTACATCTTTAATTACTTCTCTAAAGTAATTAACTAAATAAATCAATATTAATTCTTAATTATAAAATTCATTAATTAATTATTAAATTAATCAAGTGATAATTAAAAACTCAATTAGTTATTAATTACTTGATTAATAACTTCAATTCATTAATTTAATTAAATCAAAACTTATTAAGTAAATTGATTTCTTAATTACAATTTAATCAAGTTTAATTAACTTGCTAATCCCCTTTACTTAATTAAATAAACCCTTAACTATTTAATTAATTAACCTATTATTAATTAATTAAATTACAAACTTAATTACCTTGACCAATTTATAAATTATAAATCATTAAGTTCAAATTAACTTAATATAAACATAAATCACATTAATGATTTAAATCATCTTTATCAAAGTATTTTTTTATTTTAAAAACAACTTTTTTTTTTTTTAAATTTCATCTACATTCCATTTTAAATTAAAATTTAAAATGAATCAAATTTAAATCTTAAACAAGGGTTAAATATTCTAAACCTTTCAATTCCATTTTTAAAGAATAACTTACTTTTCTAATTAAGTTTTAAAATAATTTAAACCATAATCATTTTAAATAAATTTAAAATACACTATAATATTTAAGTGGTTTTTGGAAACATTTATCATTCAAAACTATCTCATTCAAATCAGAATTCAAATATTTTTCAGTTTCAGATTTTAAAAAAAAAAAAATTTAAATTTAAAAAAAATCTTTTTAAATTCTCATTTCAGATTTTACAGGTTATAAATACCATAATATTTATACTCAATAACATTTGAACTTACAACTTATTTTCTTATGAAAACCTTCAGTTTCAATTTTAAATTTGAATTCAGGTTTCAAATCCAGATTTTTAACTTGAATTCTCAAATCTTGTTTTTAAAAATTTATTTCCAGATTTTAATGTCAAATAAAAGAAACTGTAAACAAGTTTTCCAGTTTACATTCATTTATAAAATTCATTTAATTTGAAACTAGAATTCAAGTTCATTTTGAATTCATATTTAAACTTACTTCAGCTTTTGTTTATAAACTTTGCTTTGCTTCTTTTGTTTTAATTTAGTTTAGGATTTAAAACTATGTATACTGTCAGGCTTCAGAACAAAATCTGAAACAAAGAGCATGACCCGAGTGAAATACAATCCTACTTCGAGTTTCATGCCTTGTTGCTTCGAGTCATCTGCTAGATTACTTCGAGTAAAAATGAACAAAACCCGAGCATCACTTCTTCCCATATTTCCAGAAACCACCTCTTCTTCCTATGGCCACTGTGCACATGCACATTGCCATGGCCAGCTTCCTGATCATCAGAGATGATCATCTACATCCACCAACCCTTCTTGAATCCATAAGATCACCCCAAAACAACCGAAAATCTCCATTTCCCAAAATCAACAGAACAGCCCCTTATCAAAACCTGGAACACCCTTTCAACCAAAACTTCTCAAACCTGTCAACGGTCCAAACCCCAACCCCCAACCACCGTTCAAGCTACAACTTTGGCCATGGCTTCGATAGTTCACCAGCTTCACCTTCCCAAAACAGTTTCCCACTCGGTCAACCAGAGTGAGAGGATGATTCAAAATTTGAAGATGGTCAATAACTAGAGATTACAGAACCCAAACCCTTATCACAGCTAATTCCAAACATTATCCCCTCTTAAAAAAAAAAAAAAAAAATTATGATTTTAGTTTTTAAAAAAAAAATCATGCTTTTTATTTTGAATTCAATTTATAATACTGAAATTATAAATTTCACAATTCGAGTTCTTACTTATTATTGACATGCACTGTTGCTTTTAATTTTTCAGAGTCAGTTTAATTTTTATTTAATCTGATTGAAATTTTTAAACTTAATATCATGATCAAACAAACCATTTCAGTTTGTAACTCGAATCATAGTAATGTCTAGATCAAGTGATAGGGAAATTTATATGGAAAGAAAAGAGGTTCATCTGGGAACAGAGACATTCAGACATCAACACATATGCACATAACATTCATCCATATACACACAAAAATATACTTGTAAATATTCACACAAGCAATCATATTTGCAGAGCAAATCAGGCAGCAAAAATCATACTAAATTGGCAACCAGAGTCATACTTAATTTGTTTTTTAAAAAAACAAAATGCTACTCACAAGCAAGGATTTCAGAAGCAATTCAAGCAACCAACATTTAATTATATTTAAAAAAAAAAGTTACTCACCTTGAAAATTTGATGGGCAGAGCAACCATTTCTATTTTATTTTTGAAAAGCCTGAACTGAGATGCTTTGATTTGAAAACTTCAAGTTGCTTCTTTATCTTGCTTCAGAATTTAAACTTAGTTTACTATTAAAACTTCATCTTGAATTTGCACAATGCTTCCCTTGATCATTTGCATGCTTGTTGTCTACAGGTGTAAAGATGCAGGCTTCCAGATTGCTTGCATATGAACTTCTGACCAACAATATATGTATGCAGGTTTGCAAAACATTGGTTACAGGTTGTAAAAAGATCAGGCTTTGATTTCTTTGGGTTTTAAAGATGCAGACACAGATCTAAATTTGCCAAGCTAATGATCTTCCAGAGAGATGCAGATTGAATTTCAGACCTGATTTTGAAACCGAACTACATGTTTCAAATGCAGGTTGTATATTGAAAATCTTGTTACAGGTTCTTGATTTTGCAATTTTATTTGAGAAGTGAAATTCAGGTTTTCTTTTGAACAAGGAAATGAGGTTACAGGTTTGACATTTTGGTTTGAGGAGGATATGTCTTCAAGCTTGATCTGATTTCAGGTATTTGATAAATGAAGATTTGATATTTGCAAATGAAAATGAATTTACAGACTGAAGAAAATGCAGGCTTGAGATGAATGAATTAGCAGATCTTGTTTGTGAGGGATTTTAGATTTGTAAGTGAAGTGTTTTTCTTTAATTCATTTTATCTTTTGGTTTGAAAGAGCATGAGGGGAAATGAAAATGTTTAAGGCTGAAAATATTTTAATAAAAATGAAGAAAGAATAAAATCAAATGACACTTGTCCTTTTGTTTATTTTACATCTAACACATGTAGTTAGATTACTTAATCTATTAACACATGTCTTTGTTTTATTTCTTTTTATATTTTAAATGTTAATAAAGAGTTTTCTAATTCATTTTATATCTATGTAAATATATGTAATTCTCTTCTATTTATTTATACTTATGTAATTTCTTATTTAAAGAAAATGTAAATGAAATAAATTAAAAACTAAAACTTATTCAAATATTTTAAAGAATCTATTAATTTGAATTTCAAAACAAAATTTCAAATCAAATTAAACTTTTGAAATCAACACTAAAATGTATTTATTCAATTTAAAAATGAAGACTCTAATTCCTTATCTTAATCCTTCTTTATATTTAAGAAAAATAGAATATTTATTAATATGGTTTCAAATAAAAATTTACAATTTATATGATTTATAAAGAAATTATAAATCACTTTTATATTTGAATGAATTTAAATCATATGTTATATTTAGACTTATATAAAATATACTTAAATCATATTACTCAATATTTTATTAGAATTTAAAAACAAAACTTCATTTATTAATTCTCATGTAAATTAAATTTCCAAACAAAGATAAACTATAACATATATACAAATATATGTACATTATAATTTAAACATTTATTTTAGCTTTTAAAAAGACAAAATCACTGATTAAATATTTATTTAATCAGATTTATTAAACCAATTCATATTTTATTAATCAATATTGTCAATATCAATTTAATTTTAAATAAAGATTATTAAATTGATATTGCCAAAAATTCCGGGATATCACATTCACTACCTTGAGTATTGCCTCATGTGCCTTATTGTACTTGTATCCCTATATAAGCGACCACTACGAATTTGTTTTGTGTTATACCTATGGAGTACTCATTGATATCCCACTAGTTTACGGTGGAGTTTACAGTGCTGTATAGACTATGGCATTTATATAAAATGTGTTAAGGGGGATAATGGTAACGCCTTAACACTATTTTGATACTTTATATTACTAATAGGCATTATCTACTTAGCGTACATATAAATGTTTAATGAATCCTTAGAGGATGTTTATTCCAACGTCCTTTGACTTACTTGTATTTCAGTTGTTATTTCACTTGAGTTGGATTTATTGATATAAGAATGTTAATCCTGACTCGAGTGTTTTGTGTTTTGCTTTACGCTCGGGTCAGACTGAGTGTACCAGTATTTAAGACTCGCCTTTGGAGTTGGAGCTTCGACTGGAGATCCGGCTATCTATCCAGCTTTCAGATATTCAGTTGATTCCAGTGATGTATTCTGATTCTTGTATTTGACTATTGTATTCGAAACTTCTGTTGTAACTTATTTAACTCTATTATATATGTAGTAGCTTCATGAGCTACTATCTTTTGCTTCTGCTGCATATTATTACCCTGTGTTTGTGATTCTGTGATTATATATTTACTATATATCTTCAATTTTGCCAAATTTAAATTAACAATTCGGTATTTTGAGTTATTCAAGTCCGACATGTGCGGATGTGAATAGTCCAAAATAGCGGGTCGTTACAGTTGGTATTAGAGCTTTGGTAGCTCTAAGCAAACTTAGCATATAGGGTAAATGTGTTTACAAAATCACTCTTATTCGAGTTTGAATCTCTTCCTTTTGACTCGATTCCTTTGAATTTTGGAACGTTCCCTGCGGTTTCAAAATTCATTCGTGTCCCCTACTATTCGTCTCCTTTCAATTCTGGAGCATCCCATAACTCCACTTCGAATGATCCTTATAATGAATCGGCGGTCTCGCCAAACTTCGAATGATTTGTAAAGAGGTGAAACACCTTTACAATAGACATCGATTTACTGGAGATTTCTTTATCCTCGGTTTACAAATGCTATCTATCTCTTGCTATGCCTGAACTCTCTTACGATCGAATGTAGATTTGCCTCGAAATTCTGCATCGATCTTATTATTGAAGTCACGGTCGACCCGGTTAAGGTTACCCGCGATTTATATAAATTTATCCATCTCCATACTTTTTCATTTAAACATCTTATCTTTGTTTCGAACCTATCTTCGAATCAAAAATTCTCTTTGATTGAGTCCATCAAAATTTGAATCTCTATCCTTGCTTTGAAATCCATTCCTGTATCGTCGAGCGAGGAGGTGTATTTGTAAATTAATGTTCAAAATGTTTTATATATTATGTTGTTTGAGTTGTTGATGTTGATTTGGGTTTTCGATCGATTCTTCTGATCAACGCTATCGATAGGATTTCCAAACACTTTAGCAGAGCAAACTGACACAATATTGTTTCCAAATTTAGTAAATAAAATAGTTTTGTATGGTTATATTATATATAAGTATAAATTCCTCTAAAATTGAATTGTTAATGAATTTGTTGTCAGAAAGGATAATATTTGATTTCCATTTTTTGTTTTGTAAACCATTTACTACTGCATAATATAAATAAATTAATTTATAAAACTTAGGTATAATTTGATTTGGAATTTGAAATGAATATAAAACTAGAATTTGAGAATTTAATTTCCAATAATTTTGAGTTATGTTTTAAAGTTTAAAATGTATATTATTTAAAACATTTTCGAATAGGAATGGTTTTCAAAGAAGTTTAAATGATTAAATTAGAGTTCTTCTCTTTGTCGCTGGGAATAATTTCGGTGATGCCGGCCGCATCATCGATATTCATTTTCGAGTTTCGAAGTGGAGAGACCATTCTGTAGCTTTGCTATAGTTTTGCTTTGGAAATTTAAATTGATTTGGATTTCTAAAGTATGACTTGAGTATATTTTTTGTGTGTGTGTGTATATTTATTTATTTCTAAATGGTTTGAAATTGATCGGAAATTTAATCCATAAATTTATGTTAAAAAGTGATTCTGATGATAAAATAAAGCCAATTTTTAATAAATATTTAAGCTTGAATAATTGAATGTGGAAAATTTTACTTGTATAATACTCAATTGCAGTATATATAACTTACCTAGATTTTCAAAAGTTAACTATGTAATTGAATATTATACAGTAGAAAAGGATATCAAAGGAATTTTTAAATAAATTTGAGTAGTTATAATAAGGTAAATATACTTAATATATATGTGATAAGATATATTAAGTAGAATAAATTTAATAATAATTTGGAATGAAGAAGAATTAAATTTGTCAAATAAAGTATGATTATAATAAATGACTATTCAAATTTATGATCTTTGAAATTGTTAATTTAAGATAATTGGATAATATACAATATAAAGTGTCTTTATAAATAAAATTTGAGTGCTTATAGTAAACGTTATACACTTAAAGTTTAATTGTAAAATGATTAATAGAGATAAATAGAATACTAGGTGAGTTGAATAATAAATGGATTAATAAAATAAATTGTTGTTTGAAATAAATTTTGTAGCAAACAACGATAAATTGAAAATAAACCAAGTTAATGAAATTCCTTGAGTTTAAAGTCAATTGTCGAATATAAATTAATTTAAATTAAAATTTATATGGTTTAAATTAATTGTTTTATTTTGGAATTCAAGTCTATTTTCTTCTGGTTGTTTCTATTCTCCTACCTCCTTCCTTTTCGGGGACGAAAAGTTTTGAGTGGGAGAGAGTGTAACGACCCGTAAATTTTAACTGTTTTAGTAACGTATTTAATTGAATTTTGGAGAAATTTTAAAAATAAAATTTGAAATTAAAGTTGTATATTTAGGATAAGTATGTTTAAATATAGAAGAGGGTAAATTTTCATCCGAAAATATGGAAGTTTATTTCGTGTGTAAATTTATTTTTATTTAATCGATTAGGAATTGCTGAAAATAAAATGTTTTCAAAACATAAATATTTTTATATGGAAAAATTCTAAATCATCTTCTGAGCAAGGCGTCATTTTTCGTTTTTCCAAATTCGGACTTCTTTAGCTCCGTCGATCTTATTTTTCTGTTTTTTTTGTTGCATTTTCTGCTGGTAGAAAATTTTGAATTTTTATAATTCAATCGTACCACTGACATCTATATACCGTTTCGATCGTCTCGTCGTGCTGATCTCCGCGATATACTCATTCATTTTTTTGGCGTTCAGAACTCGACAAATTCGGGAAAACGATTAATCGTACGGCTACCAATTTTAAATTTTGGGTCCCTCATGTCTCTTAATTTTAACCGTACAAACCCAACGGTCTCTAGCATTTATTATCTGTCAAATCTGTGGCCAATGGTTTCTATTCCATCAATTCAAAGCACGGATGGTGTGTTCAATGCCTTTGTTTCTTTCGGTTTAGGATACATAAAAATAAATGCAATACGTTTCTTTTTTTTCATTCCCAATCTATTTCCCTTTGAAACTCACCCACCCCCTCATCTCTTTTCCTCACACAAGAATTTTCTTGCTCATCATATTTTTCCTTTGTCCATGCACATCATGCACCTCTAGTACACCGGCTACCAACACGTCAGTGCCTCCTCCTTCCTACCCACGCACCCACACCACCGTGAACCGCCGCATCCAAGCTCTTTCCCCTCTCTTATTCGCAAACAGCCCTTCCGTAGCCGACCACTTCTTCAACTCGCCTTCCCTCTCTCTTTACCTAGCCGAGGCCTCCACTTCCTAATGGCCTCCTCTGCCTGCCTCTGTTCGGCAACCACAACCTCGCGTGGGCACAGCCGAGCTCGTACCCCCTTAACATCCATCACCCACAACTGTTCGGCCTTTGCCAGATCACCTGTCACCGCCACTTCCTTCCCTTCTTTTTACTCGCACAGCCTTGGTCTTCACCGTGCAGCCGTGCCTTGCTGTAACGATCTCGGATTTTTTTTTAAAAATTTTAATTGACAATTTAGTTAAATTTTGATTTAAAAATGGTGAAATTTATTGATTTGAAAATTCAAAGAAGAAGTCTTTAAAATAAAATAAACGAATAAATAAGTATAAAGAAATACAAGACAATAAATATTAAGTTAAACAAATAAGTCAAATAAATATACATAGTTCAAATTCAAACAATATGTTAATAAATTATATAAAATAATATCATAGCTAAAATTTTGATAAAAACAATAAGTTATATTTAGACAATACTAGTAATGTAAATTTTTACCAATAGATCTTTAATACAAAAAGAAATTGCTTTATAGAAATTCATTTTTTTGTGAAGCAATGTTCAAAGCAAACAAGTGAAAGATAATAAGTAACCTAAGTGTTAACATATGCATGAAGTATAAAGTAAGTATCTATAGAAAAACAAAGTAAAATAAGATGTCTTTGTGCAAATAAACAAAGTAGGTAGGCTGTAGAAAATCATGTATAATAAATGCCAGCCGAAATAGCAAGTATACATATCAGCCAAGACAAGAAATGAAGGCAAGAAGCAAATATATAATACCTCTATTATGAAGCATGAAGTACCATTGCATTTAGTGCAAGCTTAAACAAGTCTATTCGAATTGTTTTAACATGTCTTCAGCCTCCAACAAGAAATCTTGCCATATAAAAAAAATAAAACAAATAAGTGTACCTGCCAATTTGTTTAACCCATACCCTCTTTACAAGACACAATGTAAAAATATAATATGAAGCATAAAGTACCTATGTACATACTTATGCAAAGCAAAATGAACTGTGCATACCAAATTCTTTAGCATGTACAGGATCTTCCAGCAGAGATCTGCAAATGAACAAACACTATAAAATAATATTTCACCTTGTACAAATAAATAAATATATATATATATATATATATATATATATATATATATATATATATCATCCTATACAATATTAATACCCTGTACAAGTATTACTCATGTAAACTCCTTCTGTATCTCAATCCATCTACCTCTGTTTCGTTCATTCAAAGTTATGAAAATCTGAAGTAAATATAACTTCAAACTTAAATAAACTTCAACTCAAAACTTTTTCTTTATTTCAAAATATGAATTACAAGTTCAACTCAGGAAAATTCAAACTGAAACAAAAGCATTTCCAGTTTCAAAGCCTGTTCTAATATTGAAGGCTCTGTTCAATTTTGTTCCAGGTGAGTAACTTCTTTTTAAAATGCTTAAGTATATATTTATATCTGGTTGCTTGAATGATATCTGAAAATAAATATGTATTTAGGTATATATATTGGCGATATTTCTGTGTATTTGTGATCTATGTTTGAATGCATGTTGCTAATACCTGTAAGACATCTCTGTTATAAATTTCAAGCTCAAGTTTAAGTTAAAAATCATTTTCATTTGATCTATGCCTTGTGAGAACTAAAAATTTAAATCAGTTATGTTTGTTAAATGATAGAATAAAGTTTAAAATTTATTTAAGTTTAAAGTAATTGAGTTTGCTCTGGAAAAAAAACCATAAAGACAGTTCATGTCTAAAATAAGTGAAATTTTAAATTTCTTAAAATATCAATTTAAGTTTATAACCTGAATTCTCATCTGAAAACATGAATTTTAAAACTAAAACTACAAATTTTAGTAATGGTTTGGAAGTGCATTTCTGATTTGCACTGTTTTGGGGATTTCGGGAATCTCTGGTGATCCCAGTGATTGGAGACGCAAGGGTTGTTGCTGGAGGTGGAGGAGTGATCGGAGATGGGTAGAAAATTGGCAGGATGTTGTTTAAATCACGATGGAGAGAGCGGTGATGGATTCTAGGTTAGAACCCTAGTTTTTAGTGGGTTGGATAATTTTGATTCGTTCTTTCCTTCTGATTGATCGAGTTGCTCGCGCCTTTGGTTGAAGGAAGCTGGGGTGTAGACGAGGTGGCGACCGAAATTTGTTGGCCTCCGGTGGTCCGTGCATCGAACGCATGACGTTGACAGGGTTGAGGGGGGAAACCTGATCGTTTCCATGTTTGAGAGAAGAACTCGATTTTGATCAACGGCGCAATCGTGGATTCTAGGTGGTTGTAGCAATCAAGTGAGGCCGTGGCGACGTGCTGGAGGTAGCAACGTGGATCGGTGGTGGTCATCGCGACTGTGCACGTATACGTGCATCTTTTCGTATCAGTGTTTTGATGTTGGTTTTTGGGAAGCAGAGGAGAGACTCGAAATTTACTCGAGTAATTCGAGTGTCTTACTCGAAGCAGCCTGAGTTCGAACGATTTTGGAGAAGAAGGAAGAAACTCGGAGTATATTGCGTGCAAATGAAATATTTACTCGAAGTGGGTTGGTTTTTTTTTCTCGAAGCTGTTGATGTTGTCTCGGGTGGTTTTGGTTGGCTTCACATCTTACAGAGAACCTGTTACCAGTTTTTTTTTTTTTTTTTAAATTAAAAGCGAAGTCTAATGAAAAGCAAGGATTTAAAACAAGTATAAATCCAAGTTTAAGCTGGTTCAAGTAGATTTGGAATCTCAGTTTTCAAAATAAATAAAGTTTTTTTTAAATTGTTTAAATAGTTTTAATGATAAAGTAAATCAATCAAATGGATTTGAATTTAAATGAAATTGGGCTTAAATCCTTTTAACTTTTAGTATAAAGAAAGAAAATTTCTTGTAAAATAAAAAGGATTTGAAATTTAAATAAATGGTTGGTAATGAATTAATCAAGAATAATTTAATTAAATAAGGTGATTGATTAATAAATTGATATCAAGTGATTTGTAATTAATAAATCAAGATTGGATAATTAATTCAGAAGCAATTTATTTAATTGGAAATAAATTGAATTAATTAGGATTAAACAATTAATAAATCCTGTTTGTAAATGATTATCAAATGCTTGACCTTACTTAGGAATGATCGTATTATATGTGATGCCTTGAATTAATTATCCTATCTGATTTGTGATATTTTGTTCTATAGATTGAGCTGTGTATATTTATTTGCATCTGTATATTATTTGTGAATCTGTGAATGGGCGATGGGCGTTATAGTTTATATCGCTTATCAACTATATTTCTGTGTTTTTAATGTGTGATGATTGAATGATGTTGCACTATTGTGTTAAACCCCTGGACCACACTTATACACACACAAATATGGATTTCGCGAGGAAATCGATTTAGTCACAGATTTTTGAAAATAGTTTTAAATTCGAATTTTTAAATTCAAATGGTTTGAAAATAAGATTGGGTTTAAAGTGAAAAGCTTTTGTAAATGGAATTTCAAAGATGAAATTATTTTGAATAACTTGATTAGGTTTGAAGTTTAAATAAAATTAATTTAAACTTAAATACAAGATTTGAAATTAAATTCTATAATTCGAAACTAGGGATTAAAAGGTGTTGTACAAGTTATATATGAGTTAAACTATTTTAAATGTATTAATTTGGGAATATGAATACAAATTAAGGCTTTAACTCGTGTAAATGAAATTGGATTTTTCTGAAACGAAAACTGTTTGTTTTCACATAATAAAAGCTTTCACATAAGAAATGAACGTCCAATTTGTGTTAAAAAGAATTTCAAGTTTGAAAATGAAAATGATTTCCAAGTTATAGAAACGGTTTGAAAGCTATAAGTTAAATCTTTGATTTAAAGATTTAAACGAGTTAATCCAGTTGAAATGGGAATTGTTTTGAAAATCCATCAATGAATCTTTGTGAATGGGGTGAACTTTGTGAATTAAATCTTTTGTTTAAAAGATTAAAGTGTGGAAATTTGTTTAAACCATTTAAGGGTTTTGAAATAAATCTTTTGTTAAAAGATTTGAAATGTTAATTGGTTTAAACCATTTGAAAGAAAGTTTTGAATTATTAAGTTGTGACTTAATTGAAATCCCATATCCATATGTTTTAAATGTTGCACTCACTATTCGGGTTAACCGGGAAAGGACCTTTGGGTCGTATAACCCATTTCGAATATGTGATACGTCGTTATGGATAGCATTTGAAGACCGGTGGTGAAGACCGGGTACTTGCAAGAACGATAGGATGACCTATCGATTGTCTCTGCACTGAGTTGCTCCGGTATAGAGATTTCCTAAGTGATGGGAAGTCCGATCGGGATTGTGAATACCCGGATTGCAAGGGCTTCTTTGGAAGTGCCTTCGGTTCTGTTCGAACCCGGAACAGACTTGTATGGATTGTGTGTCTGACATTACAAATTGAGATATAAAGCAGATTTCTTTTCAAATACATTTCTGTTGGTGGCGGAGAATTTATTCTTTTAGCTTAACACCCTTCTCTGAGACGTACGAGCTCAGAGGTTATGTGGTTGAAGGTTATCAGCAATATATTCCCAATTTGATAATGTGACATGCTGAGTGTTGCTGTGAAATGATCATTGTTTGATCATTTGTGATAGGATCATTTGTTTGATCATTTATCTTTGTGATCATTACTTTGATCATTTGTTGACCCAAAGCATGGCTTTGTACCAAAGCGTGGCTTTGTGGACGTGACTTCATCGAACCTCACACCCCGGAATGGTCAAAACAGGAAAGATGCAGCAAGGTTATTAGGGGGTAGCGCCCCTTTAGGGTATGTTCATTTCCTTCTGGAAAAGGGTGGTATCATGGTATGGAGCCCAGATACTTACTCATGTGGAAAACACTCTATTTATTATGGTGTGATGTTGGTTATCGAGCGCTCGGATAAAGGTCCTAAAGGACCGGGGGATGGCATACTCGTGTCAGTAGTTACCCAGTTAGGGGTAACCCGGCCTTGTATTGGCAGAGATCCGGTTAGGTACTCAGGGACGTCCTACCAGAGGCATTCTCATGTGGCAATGGGAAGTTCCTTGGCCTGACCATTTGTTGGAAATCCAAAGAAACAATACGAGCCTTGTACGGTTTTAGTTGTAGAACCTGCCTCCTCAGGAGGTAGCTATAGCGGCATAATATAATGGTACCTATGCTGGCTAAGATTAATATTCTACTTTCGAAATGCTTTTCTGCACCGTGCACTTATAATAATAATATCAAAGAAATTTTCTGCGTATTAAGCATGTTTGACTATCATAAGAAGAAATCTCCTCCAAGTCTGCGTTTGCATTGTGTGTGCGGCGGGAGGTCTTATGGTAGTCTCATTTTTCAAAAAGCATTGCGAATTTATTTTAAAATTCTCTTGTTGATTGTTTTAAAAGATAAACTGTTTTTGTTGCTCACTCCAGTCCCATGACTGATCCGGAGTTTATTGTTCCTTTCCTAAACTCTGGGTGCTCATTATTTTCTACACGAGCAGTCTAGAGTTTGGTTTTTCAGATTGTTAGGTCCAGTGGATTATCTGGAGTTAGTTCAGTCCTTGGTTCGCACCAGTCTTGCTTAGCTTGGTGCATTGTTATGGGGAGTTCGAGCTATTGCTGGATTGGTTCTTGGAAATGGAGTTGCAGTTTTTGGAGTTCTTTCTTGAAGGCTATCTTAGAGTTATTTGTTCTGCTGCTAGCATTATCTATATTTCTTTCCGCTGCTATTTTCTTGTATCTCTGATGTATATTGATATTCATTGTATCACTCTGTTGTGTCAGTGTTGTATATCAATGTATTATTCTTTTATTCCGCTGTGTTATTTACTTAATGTTGTTATAAGCTCCGACGAATCGATTTTGAACGGTCGAATCTACGGCATTCGAATACGATTTGAAGTATGGATGTCGATTTTCGAGCGGGCAAAACCCATTTTCGTTACACTTGCCTGACACGGACTCCCTCTGCAACCCAGCAGCCACCTTGCCGAACTGTCACCGTGCCGAGCGCAAGCTTCCTCTTCTAGTTACTATTCCAAGCTGAGTCTTCCTATTTTGTTTTATTTATCCAGGTACTTATACTTATTGCGTTTTTATATGTATAAATTTAATACATTTTAAGTTATGAGATTTCTGCATATAGATAAAGGTGTTTTATCCAAACGTATATATGATTTGTTATATACAGGGTATAGGTTGACTTATATGTTTTAAAATATAGGTATTTCTTTGCTTATACTATTATACATATGGCAACAGTAGATTTATTATAAAATATAATAGGAATGTTTAAAAATAGTGGAATGTTGTTTACTTTGTATATATTTTGATTTGCTAAAGCTACGTATATTGATTGTGCAAGTTATAAAAGTAAGGTGTGTGTGTATATATATATATATATATATATAGTTAGAACTGGGTATCGGTTGTGGGGTTGTTCACATCTGATTTATATGTATGTTATAACTGATTTACAATCTGTTTTATATTTACAAATAAATCTATACAAGTTATAAATATATTCATTTGATCTTAAATCTCAGATAAGTTATATATTTGTATTATATGGGTTTTATAAAGTGATTTATGCAACTGATTGTTTATATAAGTATATGGTTTTATTAGTATTATTTGACTTATATAAATTTGTGGACCTATTTCAGTTTTATAGATTAGTAGTATGTTTCAGTAATATTTTATTAAGTCTTTGGCTTATAGATTTTGTTTTGGCTATTTTATTCCATTTTTAATTGTATATATATAGGAATTTGTTTTATATATGTTCGAACTAAATATGGGTTTGAATTTAGAGTATGCTATATATACGTAAATGGTTACATATTGCTATATATATGCATAAAAATTCTGTTTTACCAATTATCATCATTGATCCGCTTTGATTTGATTTCTTCTATTCAAACTATCAGCTTTGCTCGTCAAATCGTATCCATCTAGCTTTGATTTGATAGGCGTGCTTGCATTTTGTACCTCAATTTCATTGCTTATCCTCTCTAGCCTCGAAAGGTGAGCAATCACTCATGATTAATGTTCTTTTATTTGTTAAATTTTATTTCAATTAAAATGAAAATTGAAATATGCTGCTGTTGGTTATTTACACTGCTATATATGCTATTACCTGTATCACTTCACCTGTGACATCTAACACCATTATTTGTTATTTATACGATGATAATCCAGTTTGATTGATAAATGATTGATTGTTTGATGTTGATATTGGATGTTAAATTGTTAAGTATGATGTGATAAATAATTTACAATTGAAATTGACATAGGAGTTAACAATTTGAAATTGATATATGTGTTGAATTTGATTAGTTTAATTTGTATAATATGACCCCTTTAAATGTAAATTAAATTGACATGTAGAAATTAATTGCACCTAGAACCATTGAATGTATGTTGTATAAATTTATGTAGTATAAAATTGAATAATGACTGACAAGTGAAGAACCCTATTAATAATAGTGTAATAATCTTTAATCTACATGAAATGATAGTGTAGATTCTAGATATAATTATATTAATTTACACAAACAACAATGTGAATTAATACGATTATTTCGGGATTATTTTAATTAATTATTTGAATTAATTATTGAATTGTTATTGATTGTTGTTATTGCTTGTTTATTTAATTTGACACCATCCCAGTTATCACACTACAAGTTCCCTTTGCTATGACTTGATTTTTGAATTGAAATGGAATCGGGTTGAAATGAGAAATATCCAAATAAAACTTTGACTTAGGATAGAAAATTAAATAAACCCGATTGGTCAATAATTTGATTAAAAATAAAAATTAAGATTTTATTTCAATAAAGAATAAAGGTTGAAATGAAGTTGGAATTTGAGATTTAATAAGAAGAAGTTGTTGATATTTAATAATTTGAAATAAAATATTAATATAGAAATTGATGAAGGAACGTTGTTTTAAATTTAATTAATTAATAATTAAGTTTGGGATTATTAATAATTAAGTTTGGAATTATTTAATAATTAGGTCTTGGAATTATTTAATAATTGAATTTGAAATTATTAATTAAGTTTTGAAATTATTTAATAATTAAATAAGATTGAATTATTTAATAATTAAATAAAATTGAATTCTTTATTAAGTGAAATTGAACTTCTTAAAAAACTGAAATTAAGTTTCTTTATTAATTGAGTTTTGAAATTTGTAACTGAGTAAATAAACAAGTGAAATTGAATTTCTTTAACAAAAAATAAAATGTGATTTATTAAAATTAATGTAAGACTTGTAATTTAAAGAATTTGATTTGACGAATTTAATTTAATACAAATTGTAAGTTTTGATATAATGGAGTTGAACTTAAGTAATTGATTTAATGAGTTGGAAATTAAATAGAAATTGTCTTGAATGATAAATTTAACTTAACGAATATTGAATGAAATCGATCAACGAATTTAAATTGATTTGTATGTTAAATTAAATTAGTTTAAATGATCACGGAATAAAACTTATATACAAACTTGAATCAATATTTGTTTTGTTTAAATAAAAATTGAAATTGAATTATAACATTTTGAACTTGTAATTTGGAAGTTTGAAATGTAAATTATGGAAATTGATTTAGGAAGACAAATGAAATGTTGATTTATAAATTCTAATTGAAATTGAATTTGATTTGGTTTGAAATTTATAAAACGACCAATCGGTGTAATAATTACGGAAGTTATTAAAGAAACCGGGATCGGTTATGGACATACTCTCTGTCTAAACCGAAAACCACTTTAATAACTATACGTGGAGTGTGATCCAGAATGAAGTGGTTGGAATGATGTACGTTATGACTGAAGAAAGAGAACGATAATGGATAGCCTTGACACTTGTGTCAAATTGGAAATGACTAAGACAGGAGTCGTGCCGGGCCAAATGGGGTTAGCCACCTCGAGCGAACACGCTTCTTCGTAAACTACTCATTACTTGTTATTGATTGGTGTACCCTCGGAATTTTTGAGAGTGTTGTTTCGCGGTGTTGCGATCGTTGCGGCGATGCGTTTTCACCAGTCCGGATCAGGCAAACGGTAGTTTCACTACCTTGGGTATTGCCTTATGTGCCTTGTCATACTTGTATCCCTATATACGCGACCACTACGAATTTGTTTTGTGTTATACCTATGAAGTACTCCCTGATATCCCACTAGTTTACGGTGGAGTTACAGTGCTGTATAGACTGTGACATTTATATAAAATGTGTTAAGGGGGATAATGGTAACGCCTTAACACTATTTTTGATACTTTATATTACTGATAGGCATTATCTACTTAGCATACATATAAATGTTTAACGGATCCTTAGAGGATGGTTATTCCAACGTCCTTTGAGTTACTTGTATTTCAGTTGTTATTTCACTTGAGTTGGATTTATTGATATAAGAATGTTAATCCTGACTCGAGTGTTTTGTGTTTTGCTTTACGCTCGAGTCAGACTGAGTGTACCATTATTTGAGACTCACCTTTGGAGTTGGAGCTTCGCCTGGAGATCCAGCTATCTATCCAGCTTTCAGATATTTAGTTGATTCCACTGATGTATTCTGATTCTTGTATTTGACTATTGTATTTGAAATTTATTTTGTAACTTATTTAGCTCTGTTATATATAGAGTAGCTTCATGAACTACCATCTTTTGCTTCCGCTGCATATTATTACTTTGTGTCTGTGATTCTGTGATTATTTATTTGCTGTATATGTTCAGTTTTGCCAAATTTAAATTAACAATTCGGTATTTTGAGTTATTCAAGTCCGACATGTGCGTATGCGAATAGTCCGAAATAGCGGGTCGTTACAGTTTTCGAGTTTTCTGGGTTATTGGACAGGTTGACGATGATGTCGCCAACATGATGATGGTTGCGGCACCGGTCGAAGATGACAAGAATGCTTATCCACGTGCACGAGCATCAATGATATCTGGTTTGTTTGTGAAATTTAGGAGGAAAGGTAGTTGCTCTGCTTGGTTTCGGGGATGATCTCGTGTTGGCTTGAAGTAACGAAGCAGAAGTAATAACTCGGGCCTGGGTCGGGTGTGTATCGGGATGGTCCCGGGTATTTGAAATGGCAGTTTTAAATTTTAAAATAAATCAAATTTTTAATTTAAACAAATTTCCTAACCTATTGTTTTTAAATAATAAATGTCCTAATTAAGTTTTTGGGATTAGTAAAGATTTTGAACAGATTATTTTAAATGTATTAAGGTTAAAGTATTTTTAATATATAGATATATATATATCCTTTATTTTAAAGTTTATTTTAAACAAATTTAATATTTCAATTAATTAAAGATGAAATGTTTTTGTTACATAAAACCTTAATTTAACTTAAAGGCTTTAAGTTAATAATGAATCCATTTCAAAGGTTATTAAACAAGATTTAAATGATGAAATTGGGAAATTAATTAAGATAAAGGATTTACCTTTAATTGATTGATTAATGAAGATGATGTTTCTAATTAAATTAAGTATTTTGAGTTAAATTGCAATGGCCCAAATTTTTTTAATGGTTTTAATAACGTAATTAACTGAATTTTGTGAAATTTTAAATAACATAATTTTTAATTGAAAATTTAATATTTGTAATATGTCTATTTAGACATAGCAAATGATAAATTTTCATCAGATAATATGGAAGTTTATTTTATTGTGCAATTTTTTTTCAATTTAAATCAGTTAATAACGGTTGAATTTAAAAGTGTTCCGAAACCTAAATGTGTCAACATGAGAAAATTTATTTAGAACACTCTGAATAAGACTGCGTAATTCGTTTTGTAAATTTCGGATGTTTCTAGCTCCGTTTGGATTTTTCCATACAGAATAGCAACTAATTCAGTGTCCGTAACGACTTTTGATAGGATGGTCGTACTACTGATATTTGTATGCCGTTTTGATCATCTCATTAGGCTGTCTCTGAAGTATATTCAATCTTGTGTTTTGAAGTCCGATACGCAACGGAAACTGCGTAACGGTCTAATACATCGGTATACGTTTTGACTTTGGATTTGTGTGTCCATTCAAATTTCAAACTGTTAAAAATTAAACAGCCTAGCATTTATTATTTGCGCACAGCTGCTACCTTTCCCATTACTTCATTATTATATTTATGGCTTGTCCTTCGCTGATGTTACTCGGCTTTCAATTTTAGACTCTTCATTCACTTGAAAAAAACATATAATATAGTAAGCATATTTCATATTTGCTTACAGCTGTCATCTTCTTTTTCGAAACATCTGCATATGTATTCAACCTTTGGCCTTCTTATTACATCAAATTTTATTAGCCTGCCAGTTCATTTGAGTATCTATAAGTTGTATATTTGAACCGTCATCCCTCCAGATCTATTTCTCCTTTTCCCATGGCAACTTCATTTAAATTCCTTTACACACCTTCTGCTACCATGGCTTCACGAAATAAACAAACCCAGAGCCACCTCTATCCGCTCCTCTCTCCTCTTCCGCATGCTCATGTCACCTCACCTGCATACATCAGCCTCCACAAGCGTACCACCTGGCCAGCCGACCTTCGGCCTCACCTTAACTCTACTGACCAACCCTTGCATCAAGCTGCCCTACTTAACCATGAGTAGCTCTGTTCTTTGTTGTTCATATATACATGAGTTTGAATTTATACTATATTTTGGGTTTTGCTATTTGTAGATACTGTGACTTTTACTCTGTATATATTAGATTTGATGTAAAAGAATTTTAAGCTTTATGTATGATACTTGTTTATAGTGTACATATTTCAATGCATATATATGCGAATAGCTTAAGAAATAATATGTTGGTTCTACATGTTAGTATATATATTTGTTGTTATATATATGTATTTTTGGCTGGAAGCATGAGTCACGTATATATTGTATTAAGTTTATACGTATCTGCATTCGTTTATATTTTTTTAGTTTATAATATTATATTTATTCATATATTATATTAGTTTGTATGTGCACATAATATGTTTTATTTTTAATTGTCGATCGTTTGTATATAGATGTATAGTATATAATAATATATTTAGTCATACGCGTATATTTTCTACATATATATAAGATTGTTTGTTATTTAATACGATGATATATAAGTATTCCATATATCACGATGATATGTGTGTGTGTGTGTGTGTTTACTAGGACAAATTTATAGGTGATTCGTATAAAGGTATGGATACGTGTTTTTGAAATATACATACATACATACATACATACATACATACACATATATATTAGTTATAACAGAGGTATATATATGGTTGGGTATACTTATATATGTCCGCATATTTACATTATTACATATATATTTTAATGGTTACAGTAGTAAAATACATAAGTACTTCATACGCAAGCTTTAAGTTATACAGTATATATAATAATGTATGTGATATTAATCTTTATATTAATTTAAAGATATGAGTTTACATGGTCTGTTTGAATTTCTCGTATAAGTTTATTTATTTTTACTGTAGAGACATTTGTTTTTATGTAACAGTATAATATATATATATATATATATATATATATATATATATAGGTAAAGTCATACATGTGTATATAAGATTTCTTATATATAATCTGTTATACATATTTATGTTTATACAAGTCAAAGATAACTTCTTTTTTTGTATATGCTTTGTTTGAGGATTAAAATCGCATGCATGCATCTTATGTACCAATTACCTGCATTATATATTTTATTTACACTAGTTGCAAAAATACGCATTTAATAGTAGAGATATGTTGTTTACATGTGTTTTCTATTTAAAAAAAATGAATTTTAAAATATACATGTTTAATTTAATTTGTGTTTAAATTTATTTTGATTTGAATATATATATATATATATATATATATATATATATATATGTTAGTCCTTGAGATGATGGTTTTGATGACAACAACCTTAGAATAAGGTAATAAAATATAAATATTAACATTATAGTTTAGATATATATGTATATGTAGGATCTAACCATGCAGGTACCAAGAATGAAGAATGTACAGTATAAAGATTCAAGATATCAAGATTGAAGACTCATGAGTATCAAGAATATCAAGAGTTCAACATTTCAATAATAAGTAATTTAATTAGGAATTTTGTTAAAATTCCTGGAAAAGCACGGGCATCTTAAAATCCAATTTATTCGTGGAATGGAATCCACTGCGAGCCTGTTAAAGGGATGGAACCCTAAGTATGATAGAACCTATGAAAAATCTAGTGGAACATTGTTTTGTATCAGCTAACCTTTTATTCAAATAATTTTACAAAATTATATCTTATTTTCAAAATGATTTCAAAACCTTCCTTTTAAAAGAATTAAAAACATCTATCCTGGTTTTAAATATTTTTAGCCTCAAAATAATCTTTATTTTCAAAATCAAATTATCCTTAGTTTTAAACTATCTTTTAACAATAATATATTTAACTTTAAATATTTATACTTAGATTTAAATATAAAATTATAGTAAAATTTTATATATATACAAAATATTATTCTCTATATTTACTTATGTATTTTAACTATAATTAAGTATATTTATAAAGTTTAAATAGTTCTAATACAAGATGGAAGTTATTTTCAATGAAAAACAAATTACCAAAATTTCCTTCGGCATGTCGACATCCTCAAGTACCCCATGTCGATAAGGTAGCAATTTATTTCAAAAATTTGAATTTCAAAGGAAGTGTCTATTCGTCATATCCTTTCACGAATGGACATGGCTGTTGTTCTACTATAAATAGGGGTAGTTTTGAACGAATTTGTGTTCATATTTTCTCCGATTTCACTCCTCTTCTTCTTCCACATTTCTTTATACACATTTTTACATTACTCAGTCGAAATCAACATTGAGTCTAACTAGATCATCTTTGGTTTTATTCTCTATCACTATCTCAACAAGATCTCAGTGCTATTCAGAGTTATAGGCTTCTTTGTAATAAACTAAGCGAGAAAAGGTGTGACGCCCCACCTCTATACCCACGCTAGCCAAGAACACTACGGTGTAATGCTGTCAACTAGCACGGAGAATAAGGCTGTTGAGGAGCGGCCATCAATAGTTGGCCTTACACTAGTATTGGTTATCTCGATGGGAGTGATATAAATATATATATTCTTTCATTTTTCATCTCTGATTTATTTTCTCCCATCGACATACCCCAATTCCAGTATAAAACGAACTACGATGGTTCGTAATAGTTTAGAACAATAAATATAAAATAACAACACAGATAATATAAATGCGGAACACAGATGAAACAGAAAGTCTCATATATATATAATAACTGATGTCAGTTACAATACATTCACACGGTACATATGATACAACTACAACAGTCAACTAAGGAAGTTACATATACAAGTACATTAACGTATATAATATACATGAATACATATCTTCCTATACAATTTTACATACTACTACAAATGACGACGACTACTCCAAAAGATATGAAAGAACTTCATAGCTCTAGCAGCAACCCAAAGCAGAATATCTACAACCTGAAATACTCGGTCTGACCCGAGTATTAGATTCAAAAGAAAATAATACTCGGGTCAGTCTAATTCAAACTCAGTTATTAGTGCACAGAAGCAATAATAATCAAATAATGAATAGGCGACAGTAGTTAAACCAAATCAGAATGCAATTCAGAATATTGAATTGAAATGAACAAAACAGTTCAAACCATTGAAACATCATTAAAATATTAATTCAAGTAGGGCTGCAGTACACACACGCGTGCACTGCCTCGCCACTACGGAATATGGAATATGCAAAAAGTTCCATAAGTCAAAACAAATAGAATACCATACACGCCATACCGTGTGGCTGCAGTTCACGCTTGCGTGCACTGCCTTGCCACTACAGTGAAGATGTAGGAATCAGCACAAGGTCAAATCCGAGCTACTAGCTGGATTCAACACAAATGCAATTCTAATGCAAATAATTCTAGAGTGAAACTAAGACCATTAACCGGACTTAAGACTACTCTACATAGAGCAATCATATATCGAAACTGGAAACCAGTCGAGAAAGTATACTTTGTACTGTTCAAAGGAATGCATACAGTCATGCAACAGTGAAATGAATCAGTGCAGTGATATGCACATTGCACAGCAATGACACAGTGACAACAAAACAGGTCGAAGTCAGCCCGTGAACAAGAGTCAATTTTACAGTTTCCAGTATATGCAGTAAAGTGGCTGCGACAAAATCAGAGTCGTGAAGAACGAATGCCATGACTCCAGAGAGCATGCGCAAGCGACTCGAAGCAGTGAGTCAAATATAGTACAGTAGTAAAAATGCAGTACAATGCAACACAAAACAACCCCTATGAACATGTACACAGGAAACACAAATCTGGACCAATTTCCATCAAATGAATATGAAACAAAGACCAGGCACCATACAACAGAGGTGGCAACATATAGGTGTGCAAACCAATTTAATGATTCGATCCTGAACCAATGCACATGTAAACGCTTACCTGATGAAACAATGCAAACCAATGAATAAGGGCCGAACAAGGTCAACCCACTTCAACAACAGCTTCAAGTAAGAGTGATGTCACCAGTAAATTACAGTGACCAAATGCAAATGTGTATAGTGCATCAATGCAACGTATCAGACTCAAGCACAAACAAAGGCAGTATAAGTCTAACAGTGCAAAATGGCGGTGGTACAACTAGTGGGGTATACAAGCTACTAAACCCGAAGAAAAATTCAAAGGCAAGCATACACATATGGTTATAGTGAAACCACGATGATGACCAAGGCAACAAGTTCACCTTTAAGTATACGAACCTAAGCCAACAGATGAAATAACAGACCAATAAAGGAATAGCCATGTTCGAAACCCAATACCGAAAACTAAATGATGAATGGGTAGACAAGTGAATGCATCTTGAACCAAGGAGGCACCAGTAACAAATGCATGAAACTGGAAGATGCAATTATCACAATCAAGAACAAAGCACATTGCCGAAGCAACAACAATGGCCAGCAACACTGAAATGGATTGAGCAAGTGCTAAAATTAAATATATTGCTTTTTCAACCGAAAATATTTGAATTCAAACAACTGCAGTTCACAGAAATACCCAAGTCACCTACCGTTCGAATTAAGGTGACCAGAAAACAAAATCAATGCCAAACCCAATTATTTTCATAAATCAACAAAGCATCTGAGAATCAAACGGTAATAGCAAGATCCAACAAAATAAAATCAAGCAGCAGCTTTATCAAAAACGAACAAGTTCAATCAATCGAAGCCGTGATGAACTAGCGAAGAAATTCACGAATATGAGCAAGTCAGAAATCATCAAAACATTCGAATTAGATGTGAGTAATAAAAATTACTCACCTTGTCGACGAATTTAGGGGAAGCCGGCCAGAATTCGACCGAAGACGAACGAAGCTATCAACCGAAGCCCTAATTTGGACAAACGAGTGAGAGAGAGGCCGCCATAATTTTCCTCTCGATCGATTAGGGCACGCGAATGTGAATGAAAGGGGGATCGGGTCAAAGTACGTAAAGAGGGGGATTGTGGGCTGGGCTGAGAAATGAGTTGCGATTTGATTAGTTTGGTTGGGCTGGTTTATATTTAATAAATAATTTAGTTAAGGGTTTAGCTTGTTTGTTTAATAGTAAGTGCAATTTGATTGTTATAATAATTATTCACACTTTCTGATAGCATTGTTCTTAATTCACAGGTACGCTATGGAAAACCAAGTAAATACTACAGAGATCGAACGTTTATCAACAAACTACTGAAAACCAAAGTTTGGACCGAAGCCAAAACAAATGAACCACTATTAAAAAAAAAAGAAATCAAAGCCCCTCAAACTTTATAACCATTTGTAGTTTAAATTTTAAAAACTTCAATTTTAATTCAAAATTTAAAAACTTCAAATAGAAGTTTGTGTCAATATTAATCGTTTAAATTGTTGATTATAATTGACGCAAAATACCGGGTTGTTACAGACTCCCCTCCTTAAAGAAATTGCGTCCACGCAATCCTAAGGAATAGATGGACAAAAGGTAACAACCATAAGAGCATGAGAAGGTAAGCTTTTAATTTCATAAAAGAAATTCCCAAATTCTCAACAAAGTTTGATTATCAAATAGATAATCAGAATAAAGAAATCTTAAAACAGCAAAATCAGCAAATCTAATTATCAACAAAGATAACTAGAAAACACAAATATCTAACTATCAAAAACGATAATCAGGAATTACCACAACGGTAATCAAATTTCAAATCACAAATATTTAATTATCACAATTGATAATCAAATCTCAAATCGCAAATGTTTAATTATCACAAACGATAATTAAACCACAAATATCTAATTATCACAAACGATAATTAGAAACAATAACTATCTGATTATCAAAAACTATAATCAGAAATCATAAATATTTAATTATCACAATTGATAATCAAATCTCAATTATCTGATTATCACAAGCGATAATCAGAAATCACAAATTTTCAATTAACGAGTCCGAAATTAACCGAAATAGCAAACGCACATGACCCATAACCACGAGTTTTACTAAATCGTTTAATTCACTTCATCGTTTCCTTGAAAGTGCAAAATTGTGTATTTTAAATAAATAACATTTTACATCCTCAAATGGACAAGTCCGGAATTAAGCGAATCAGTAAAAGAAAGGGGTCATAGTCCTCGATTTTTTTTCTGAAACGTTTAATTCGCTTCCTCATTCTTTTGAAAGCGCAAATCGTAAAGATTTTGAAAACAATTTTGATTTATATTTTGAAATATTTTGAAGAATAACAAATTTTTAAAACACGTGATTAAAATAGCAATGTCAGTAGCAACTTCGACATACGTCAAAATTTCATCGAAATAATTGGCATCAAAATATAATACCAATGAATTTTCGTTCATCAAAAATGTCACAAGAATCTTCTCAAAGATAGAAAGGGATATCATACCCTAAACTTGTGTTCATAAAAAGTCAATAACACACGAATTCACCAATGCACAAGAATTGATAAAACTTATCAATAGAAATCACGAAAGTTGGTGAAGCACAAATTCTAGAAATCTACACAAGAAATCCAGAAATCACAAGATAAGAGTATGAGAACTCGAACGGAGTATGAAAACTCGAACGGAGTATAAAAACTCGAACGGAGTATAAAAACTCGAACAGAGTATGACATAGAATAAAAGATAGGGCATAACATAAAATATCCATATTATCATACTGCTATAAGCATGTAAATAATGATCAACAGGAGATCAACCGACATGAGGTATGGAATAAATATGAAATATCCATACTGACATACTACTATAAGTATGTAAATAATGATCAACAGGAGATCAACCGATAAGAGATAATCAATATCACAAGATCTTCTCAAAGATCCAAAGAGGTATCATACCTCAAATTTGTACTCATAACAAGTCAATAACACACGAATTCACCAATGCACAAGAATTGATAAAACTTATCAATAGAAATCATGAAAATTGGTGAAGCATAAATTCTAGAAATCCTCACAAGAAATCCAGAAAACACAAGCTAAGAGTATGAGAACTCGAACGCGAGTATGAAAACTCGAACCGGAGTATGAAAACTCGAACGCGAGTATGAAAACTCGAACCGGAGTATGAAAACTCGAACGCGAGTATGAAAACTCGAACAGAGTATGAAAACTCAAAGGAGAGTATGGAAACTCACCAACACGCGAGCATGAAAATTCATCAATACATGTAACGCATAACGAGAACGGGAGCACGAAAACTCACCTACATGCGAGCATGAAAACTCACCAACACGTGCAATGCAAAGTGAGAACGGGAGCACGGAATCTCACCTACACGTGAGCATGAAAATCACCAACACGGGCAACGCAAAGTGAGAACGGGAGCACGGAATCTCACCTACACGCGAGCATGAAAAATCATCAACACGTGCAACGCAAAGCGAGAACGGGAGCACGGAATCTCACCTACCCGCGAGCATGAAAAATCATCAACACGTGCAACACAAAGCGAGAACGGGAGCACGGAATCTCACCTACACGTGAGCATGAAAATCACCAACACGGGCAACGCAAAGCGAGAACGGGAGCACGGAATCTCACCTACACGCGAGCATGAAAAATCATCAACACGTGCAACGCAAAGCGAGAACGGGAGCACGGAATCTCACCTACCCGCGAGCATGAAAAATCATCAACACGTGCAACGCATAACGAGATGCTATCTCTTGGTTGCAAGCCATTAATTTTGACACACGAATGGCCCGAAGACCGTGGGGCGCTACCCCACATGTGTGAGTCGAAATCACACAGATTGAGGTCCAGACTAACCAAAAAAATCAAAAGAGGTATGTGTGAGTGGAATCACACAAGTGGTGTCTAGTCTAACCTCACAATCAAAAGAAAAGTATGTGTGAATGAAATCACACAAGTGGTGTCTAGACAATCCTCAAAGCCCAAGAGATATGTGTGAGACGAAATCACACCGATGAGGCCTAGTCTAACCGTAAAAATGATCGTCATGATCAACGAGAAGTGTCAATTACACTAAGTTAGTAAATGTAAAAGTTTAGCATCATGTCCCATAACCACTTACTTAACTTAAATATTTACGAACAAACTGTAAATCTTCACTAATAAAATTTGTCACTAGAGGTTCAATCGAACAAGTCCAACAATTAACCGACGAAGTAAACGCAAGCGTTTCATACCACTTGTTTTACTAAGCCGTTTAATTAGATTTCTCATACGAGTGAAATAAAGATTTGTATATACTAATAGATGGGAAAACAGTTTCAAAAACGAGTTTGGTATTGAAAATAGAGTTGAAAACATTTTGATAAAAGAGTTTTTGATATTTACTACTAGTATTGAAACCTTTATATTTTTAAAGTGACAAATCACAAAAATGATTGTAGAAACAATCAATCACAAGAATTCACATACGAAGACGTGAATAGAATCCAAAGAAATCGATACCGAATTCATCGGAAGGTATGTTCACAAAAATCCCGAAGAAAAGGTCATCAAAGTTGCTAGTAAATGATAGCAACAAATCAGGAAATAATCAAGAATCGATTAAATTCGAAAACCAAATCAATTCACTAAGATTCACATTCGAAGATGTGAATAAAATCCAAATAATTCGATTCTAAATCAATCAAAGTAGGAATATCCAAAAATTCCAAAAATAGAAGTTTTCAAAGTCGACAAAGATGACAACAACTAATCGGAAAAGAAGAATCGATTGACAAATGGAATAATGAAACAAAACGAGCATAAATGCATAAATGACTTCAACAAAAAAATAAAAATCAAGTCAATGCCGAAGTCAACAATTAATGGCCATAATGGAGTATAAAACGATTCAACATCATCATCAAAGGACTCAACGGCAAACCAAGTCAGAGTCTTGGAAATCAAGAATTTAGAAATTTCTCAAAACAAAGTGACCGAAGTCGAATGGAAATCAATCAGAGGAAAACATAAAATATCAAATTCGGAATCGCTGAGATTCGAACAAAAATCAATCATCGGCTAAATCAAATCAAAGCCGAAAACACAAGAATCAAAATCAAATGCATATGAATAAGCGTTAGGAATTCATACCTAACAATCAAACAATCATATGCAAATACGAGAGATTAGATGTCGACAAATAGTTGTAACATATGTTCCATCCAAGTTATGTTTTATATTTGTTCTAAACCCCAGGCTCTGATACCAAGCTGTGACGCCCCACCTCTATACCCACGCTAGCCAAGAACACTACGGTGTAATGCTGTCAACTAGCACGGAGAATAAGGCTGTTGAGGAGCGGCCATCAATAGTTGGCCTTACACTAGTATTGGTTATCTCGATGGGAGTGATATAAATATATATATTCTTTCATTTTTCATCTCTGATTTATTTTCTCCCATCGACATACCCCAATTCCAGTATAAAACGAACTACGATGGTTCGTAATAGTTTAGAACAATAAATATAAAATAACAACACAGATAATATAAATGCGGAACACAGATGAAACAGAAAGTCTCATATATATATAATAACTGATGTCAGTTACAATACATTCACACGGTACATATGATACAACTACAACAGTCAACTAAGGAAGTTACATATACAAGTACATTAACGTATATAATATACATGAATACATATCTTCCTATACAATTTTACATACTACTACAAATGACGACGACTACTCCAAAAGATATGAAAGAACTTCATAGCTCTAGCAGCAACCCAAAGCAGAATATCTACAACCTGAAATACTCGGTCTGACCCGAGTATTAGATTCAAAAGAAAATAATACTCGGGTCAGTCTAATTCAAACTCAGTTATTAGTGCACAGAAGCAATAATAATCAAATAATGAATAGGCGACAGTAGTTAAACCAAATCAGAATGCAATTCAGAATATTGAATTGAAATGAACAAAACAGTTCAAACCATTGAAACATCAATTAAAATATTAATTCAAGTAGGGCTGCAGTACACACACGCGTGCACTGCCTCGCCACTACGGAATATGGAATACGCAAAAAGTTCCATAAGTCAAAACAAATAGAATACCATACACGCCATACCGTGTGGCTGCAGTTCACGCTTGCGTGCACTGCCTTGCCACTACAGTGAAGATGTAGGAATCAGCACAAGGTCAAATCCGAGCTACTAGCTGGATTCAACACAAATGCAATTCTAATGCAAATAATTCTAGAGTGAAACTAAGACCATTAACCGGACTTAAGACTACTCTACATAGAGCAATCATATATCGGAACTGGAAACCAGTCGAGAAAGTATACTTTGCACTGTTCAAAGGAATGCATACAGTCATGCAACAGTGAAATGAATCAGTGCAGTGATATGCACATTGCACAGCAATGACACAGTGACAACAAAACAGGTCGAAGTCAGCCCGTGAACAAGAGTCAATTTTACAGTTTCCAGTATATGCAGTAAAGTGGCTGCGACAAAATCAGAGTCGTGAAGAACGAATGCCATGACTCCAGAGAGCATGCGCAAGCGACTCGAAGCAGTGAGTCAAATATAGTACAGTAGTAAAAATGCAGTACAATGCAACACAAAACAACCCTTATGAACATGTACACAGGAAACACAAATCTGGACCAATTTCCATCAAATGAATATGAAACAAAGACCAGGCACCATACAACAGAGGTGGCAACATATAGGTGTGCAAACCAATTTAATGATTCGATCCTGAACCAATGCACATGTAAACGCTTACCTGATGAAACAATGCAAACCAATGAATAAGGGCCGAACAAGGTCAACCCACTTCAACAACAGCTTCAAGTAAGAGTGATGTCACCAGTAAATTACAGTGACCAAATGCAAATGTGTATAGTGCATCAATGCAACGTATCAGACTCAAGCACAAACAAAGGCAGTATAAGTCTAACAGTGCAAAATGGCGGTGGTACAACTAGTGGGGTATACAAGCTACTAAACCCGAAGAAAAATTCAAAGGCAAGCATACACATATGGTTATAGTGAAACCACGATGATGACCAAGGCAACAAGTTCACCTTTAAGTATACGAACCTAAGCCAACAGATGAAATAACAGACCAATAAAGGAATAGCCATGTTCGAAACCCAATACCGAAAACTAAATGATGAATGGGTAGACAAGTGAATGCATCTTGAACCAAGGAGGCACCAGTAACAAATGCATGAAACTGGAAGATGCAATTATCACAATCAAGAACAAAGCACATTGCCGAAGCAACAACAATGGCCAGCAACACTGAAATGGATTGAGCAAGTGCTAAAATTAAATATATTGCTTTTTCAACCCAAAATATTTGAATTCAAACAACTGCAGTTCACAGAAATACCCAAGTCACCTACCGTTCGAATTAAGGTGACCAGAAAACAAAATCAATGCCAAACCCAATTATTTTCATAAATCAACAAAGCATCTGAGAATCAAACGGTAATAGCAAGATCCAACAAAATAAAATCAAGCAGCAGCTTTATCAAAAACGAACAAGTTCAATCAATCGAAGCCGTGATGAACTAGCGAAGAAATTCACGAATATGAGCAAGTCAGAAATCATCAAAACATTCGAATTAGATGTGAGTAATAAAAATTACTCACCTTGTCGACGAATTTAGGGGAAGCCGGCCAGAATTCGACCGAAGACGAACGAAGCTATCAACCGAAGCCCTAAATTTGGACAAACGAGTGAGAGAGAGGCCGCCATAATTTTCCTCTCGATCGATTAGGGCACGCGAATGTGAATGAAAGGGGGATCGGGTCAAAGTACGTAAAGAGGGGGATTGTGGGCTGGGCTGAGAAATGAGTTGCGATTTGATTAGTTTGGTTGGGCTGGTTTATATTTAATAAATAATTTAGTTAAGGGTTTAGCTTGTTTGTTTAATAGTAAGTGCAATTTGATTGTTATAATAATTATTCACACTTTCTGATAGCATTGTTCTTAATTCACAGGTACGCTATGGAAAACCAAGTAAACACTACAGAGATCGAACGTTTATCAACAAACTACTGAAAACCAAAGTTTGGACCGAAGCCAAAACAAATGAACCACTATTAAAAAAAAAAGAAATCAAAGCCCCTCAAACTTTATAACCATTTGTAATTTAAATTTTAAAAACTTCAATTTTAATTCAAAATTTAAAAACTTCAAATAGAAGTTTGTGTCAATATTAATCGTTTAAATTGTTGATTATAATTGACGCAAAATACCGGGTTGTTACAAAAGGTGTGATTGTAGCGTCTGAAATCAATCAAGCGAGAAAAGGTGTGATTGTAGCCTTGGAAATCAATTGGGTGAACTTGCTGCCTGTGAAATCAAGTATCTCTACCCAGAGGATTATGAATCTGGAGTGGTGTACCTCGTGGCCTTGAAATCGAGGGTGTAATTGTACAATTGCTTTTGAAAGGAAATTCGTACTTGTGTGTGGGACTGGATATAGGGTAACTCCGAACCAGTATAAAATCCGGTGTGTTCTTTCCTTTATTGCTTTTACTTTATTTCTACGTCTGTGTTTGATTCTGTGATCATATCTATGTCTGAATATTGCATACATTTGTGTTCAAATTAACAAAAACTAAAAAAGATTTAATAATTCCTTTAAACACTATTCACCCTTCCCCCCCTCTAGTGTTAATCCTAGCCTTAAGATCTGTATTCCGCATTTCTCATAATATACATACATACATACATATATATATATATATCTTATTTTAAACTTGTGTAAAATTCGGTTTAGAGAGAATTTATAACTTACATCCGTTTTAGTTATATCAAGACAATTCTGATTTGTTTCCATCAAACCCTATCTTTCAGCTTTGCTGTCAAATCTACTTTCAACTTGCTTCGCTTTAGATTATTGTTTGGATTTGTTTGATTGCCTAGATCGTGATCCAATTCGTAGCTTGTTGTGTATCAAAATCCTCTAGCCTCGAAAGGTGAGCAATCTCTCACGTATAACGTTCTTATATTTATTAAATCTGATTTCAATTGAAACGACAATTGAAATATGTTGTTGTTAGTTAATTAAATTGTTATATATGTATTTATATGAAACTGTTCACCTATGGGATATGACACCATATCCTATTGTTTATACTATACTGTCAATGATGATATATGCATATTATTGTTATTATCATATCTGTTGTCACTCTACAAGTTCCTTGTTAGTTTAGAATTCACTATGGGTTGAAATGATACGTACCCGAACGATCTATAAAATAGCAGAAAATCGTTATGGGTTGAAATGATAAACCCAAGCGATTTTCATTTGAATTAGATTTGGAATTTCGAGTTGAAATGATATATACCCGTGTATTACGAATTAAAATGATAAATATACATATCACCTTACCATAGTATAGAAAACTATATACAGACACCGTTGGTATATATATAAATTTTTTGAAATTGATTTCTATGGATTGAAAGGGGATATATATAGTTTATTTAAATTTGAAAATATCATGTATATGAATAAGTTTTAATATGAAATAGATTGAATAATAAGCTTTAAATTTAGTAAAATTTGATTTAAGTAAGTCATAATATGTTTAAGTATTTATTTAAAAATTTAATTCAAAAATAGATTTTATAATGATTCCATAAGTTTAGCTTGGAAAGATATATTTGAATTTACTCGAAATTGCATTTAATTAAGAATTTGGCTTAATTAAATCGATTTGGAACTTATTGAATTTGAGGGTTTTAAGATATGATTTTATAACTTGATTTTGATTTAAAGTAATTAAATGGATATTTCAAGTTTAAATAAATCGAAGAAAATATTTAGTTTAATGTAATTCAAGGCTATTTAAATGATAATGGATTTATTAAGTGAATATTTCAAAACTAAATAAAAATGAAGTTAAATAAGATATATATGAAATTATCAGTTTAGCTTTGGAAGTGCTATAATTTGGAAATATATATATTTGAAATCGAAATGATATTTTGGCTTCGAAGTAAAAATTATTTTGAAATGACCATTGTGTTATAATGACGTTTAGTTCCACAGATCCTTAGAGGATAGGTATCCCAAACATCCTTTAAGTTAATTATATTTCAGTTGATATTTCACTTGAGTTGGATTTATTGATATAAGAATGTTAATCTTGACTCGAGTGTTTTGTGTTTGCTTTACGCTCGGCTCACACTGAGTAATACAACATTTGAGACTCACCTTTGAAGTTTGGAGCTTCGCTTGGAGATCCAACTATCGATTCAGTTTTCAGCCTTTCCAGTTGATTTGTTTAGAGAAGTCATTGGTTTGTATTTGAGATATTCTGTTGTATTATATTTCAAACTCTGTTGTTTATATAGTAGCTTCATGAACTACTATTTATCTATTCCACTGCATTCTGTTATAATACTCTGTATCTGTGATTCTGCAATTCTGTGATTATTTTATTACTGTATACGCTGAGTTTTTCCAAATATAAATTAACAATCTGATATTTTGAGCAATTCAAATCCGGCATGTGCGGATGCGAATGGATGAAAATATCGGGTCGTTATAGTTCGTATCAAAGTCAGGTTTTAGGAAAAACTTAGTATATAAAGTAAATTTAATTTCAAGACACTTTCGATCGAGCTTGAGTTCTTCCTCTTTGATTCGAATTTCCTTTGAATTTTGGAATGTCCCCCTCGGTTCCAAAATCTATTATTGTCTCTCCCTATTCATGTCTCTTGATTATGGAGCATCACATAGCTCCACTGAATAATTTGTAAAGGGGTGAAACTCCTTTACAACAAGCATTGATTCACCAAAGATTTTTATACCATTGGTTTAGATGCTACTATGTCTTGATATGCCAAATTCTATCTCTGGCGATCGAATGTCAACTTGCCTTAGAATTCCACATCGATCATATTCCTGAAGTTATGGTTGACCCAGTTAAGGTCGCCTGCGATTTATATAAGTATATCCATCTTCTATTTTGTAATTTAATTATCTCATCTTCGCTCGGGCCTATTTTCGAATCAGAATTCTATTTGATTAGAGCCCCTCTAATTTGAATCTCTATCTTCGTTTTGAAATCCATTCTTGAATCGTCCTTTGAAAAATAGGATTTGTTTGTATTTCAGAAATTATTTTATATACCAAAATTATTATTTTGGTAAGTATGATTATATTCCATATAAAAGTGAAAATGTTTTTGATAAGGATTATATACCAAGGATTTGGAATTTCGAAAGGTTTTGAAATTTTGAAAATTATATAAGAAATTTATTTATATAAAAATGATTTATAACTGAAGGTTTTTAAATTAGAAATTCAAGAAATTGAACTCTGGTATTTTGAAATTGATTTTAAGATTTTGAAAATATATAATAGTATGATTTGAAAGTATTTTCCGAATAAGAAATGTTTCAAATGACTACAAATGAGTTCCAATGACTTCGTAGAGATTTCAAAGAAGTTTTCAAGAAAACAGAAGTCCAGAATTCACTTATGTCGCTAGAGAATAATTTCGATGATGAGTGCATGCATCATCGACATTGATTTTTGAGTTTCAGAGTGGGGGAGAGGCCACTTTAGTAGCTTTGCTATGTGATTGATTTTGTGAAACCAATTTTGATTTCAAATTTCGAAGTATGATTTGATATTCAAAAGTTATATGTATATATATTTGAAACGATTTGAAGTGAGCTAGTGTTCAGTCCTCGAGTTTCAGCACTGATTGGTATAACCTTATATATTGAAATTAATTTACTGATTGGATGCTGATTTCCAACTCTTGGATTTAAAATTTGATTTCTTTGACTATTTTGAATGTTCGAATGCTTCCAAATCAAGGTTTAAATTTTAAAGCTATGTAATTTTGAAAAGTATAAATTATTTGATAAAGTATATAAGTATGAAACTATTTTGTTAAGAACTATTTTGATTTATACTTATATGAAATTTAGTTCTGAAATGTTTTGAATAAAATTTAGTTTTAAATGATTTAACTCAGTAACATCTTTTATAAAACTATATATATAATATAGTGATAATTTTCAAAAGGTAAATTGGATCTTTGAAATAGAAATAAACAGTTTAAAGGTTTTAAAGGGATGGTTATAAACTTGGTAATCATTTTTGGGTATAATTGATTTTGAGAAAAATATTTGGTTTCGAAAATAGATTGGAATTTAAAACCCAGTATTTATATGATGATTTTGGAAATGAATTTGTTTGACCTAAATTATGTTGATTTGGAAACTAGGATTATTTTCTAAACCTATTGTTTTGGAAACTTTGAAACTGAAGATATTTAATTTGGAAGAAATAATTTAGTGAAATTGTATATGATTTTGAAACTGAACTGATATTGAAACGAATTGAAATTGTGAACCTTATTTTACTAAACATTTTGATTTGGGAGTTATCGAACTTATACAAATTTGATTTGTATAAGCGTGAATTTGATTTGAAAACTATTGATTTGGAAGGTTACTCAATTTGAAAAGAAAAATCTTATATAATCGAAGTTTATATAAGTGTGATTTGATATACTATTGATTTTGGAAAGTATTCGATTTGAAAATAAAATCTTATATATAATGGACTTTATATAAGTATGATATTTGAAATTGATTTGAAGAGTTACTATACGATACATATTTTCGAAGTAAAGATATAAAAAGTGCCTTCTGCTTGATATCCGCTTTGTGGCCACATTGTGGATTCATTCTATCGATATTATTCTCTCTGATTTTGGTTTTTCGAATATGATACTCGAGTGTCCTTCGAATTCCATGGTGTTACCCATGGTCGTTTTAGTAGCGTAATCCACAAGGCAAAGATTGCTTAAATGGTATGGATGTTTCCTGAGGGATCCAGGCGTAACCATTGTGTATCTGCGGTCTACCGGTTTCGTTGTGGTAGTGTAATCCGCAAGGCAGAGATTGCTTACAGGGTACGGATGTTTGCTAGGGGATCCAGGCGTAACCATTGTGTATCCACGGTCTACCGGTTTTGTTGCCGTAGCGTAATCCACAAGGCAGAGATTGCTTAAAGGGTACAGATGTTTCCTGGGGGATCCAGGCATAACCATTGTGTATCCACGGTCTATGGGTTTTTGGTTATCATGGAGAAATTCGCAAGGTAGTGATTGCATAAAGGTACGAATGTTTCCTGTGGGATCCAGGCGTAACCACTGTTTATCTGCGATCCATGATTCAGCTGATTTGTTTGGATTGTACTTTCCATATTGGTTTTGAAGGTTCAAGTATTTTCACTGGATGTTGAAACAGGTCTACTAAGTACTTGAAGAATTCTAGCTTTGTGCCTGATCAACGCATGGCCAGAGTCTGTAAGAACGAGGATAAACTTGTTGAAACATCGAGTTATAAAAGTATTTACGAAAGGAAAATTTGTTTCGACATAAAAGTATTTTATTATAAAGGTATTTTATTATAAAGGTATTTTATTATAAAAGTATTTCCAACAAAGAAATTATGTATTTACCTTTGAAATTGAAATTCTTATGGTTTGAATTAACTATTCGTGCCAGATACTATTCTATTGAATCTACCTTATCTGCTCAGCTTTATTTTTTCACCAATCTTCTGTTTTTCGAATCTACCTTCTTTTCCTTTTTGAAATACATCCTTTTAAAATATTGTTTATTTATACAATACATGGTTTAATAGCAAATTATTAGTTTTATAAATATTTTAGAAGTTATTAATTAAATAAAACATATTTAAAGTAAATGATTATTGATTTATTAATAATATTTGAAAAGTATCTTGAGATAAATTAATAAATTTATGAATTATGGATTTAATTTTTCTAATAGCTTCTTTGTAAATATAAGTAATGGTGTAAATAATTGTTTTCAAATAGTTTACATATATTTATAAAGGTGTTATTTATATAAACGGTATTTATAAAAGAAACAAGAAATTTTACAAATGAGTTTGAAAAGTACAAAAGTATTGAAGATAAATGATTTGATAATGAAGTATTCAAATGAACATTTATATAAGTTTATTCGAATGTAAAATTTAAAGATATTATATAAATGGAAATATTTTGATTTGCAAAGTTTAGAAATGACTATTTATGGATATGATAAATGGGTTTAACCAAATTACTGAATATTAATTAATTTAAATTGAAACTTATATAGTTTTAAATTAATTGTTTATCCTTGTCTTTCAATCTTTTTTCTTTCTGGTTGTTTCTATTCTCCCACCTTCTTCCTTTTCGGGGACGAAAAGTTTTGAGTGGGGGAGAGGGTAACGTCCCAAATTTTTTTAATGGTTTTAATAACGCAATTAACTGAATTTTGTGATATCCTAATAGCATAATTTTGAATTGAAAATCTAATATTTATAATACGTCTATGTAGACATCGCAAATGATAAATTTTCATCAGATAATATGGAAGTTTATTTTATTATGCAATTTTATTTCAATTTAAATCAGTTAATAACAGTTGAATTTAAAAGTGTTCCGAAACCTAAATGTGTCAACATGAGAAAATTTATTTAGAACACTCTAAATAAGACAGCGTAATTCATTTCATAAATTTCAGACTTTTCTAGCTCCGTTTTGATTTTTCCATACAGAATAGCAACTATATCAGTGTCTGTATCGACTTTTGATAGAATGATCATACTACTGATATTTGTATGCCGTTTTGATCGTTTCATCGGGTTGATCTCTGTGGTATATTCAATCTCGTGTTTTGAAGTCCGATACGCAACAGAAACTGCGTAATGGTCTAATACATCGGTATACGTTTTGACTTTTAGTTGTGTGTCCATTCAAATTTCAAACCGTTAAAAATTAAACAGCCTAGCATTTATTATTTGCGAACAACTGCTACCTTTCCCATCACTTCAGTATCATATTTATGACTTGTCCTTCTCAGACGTTACTCGGCTTTCAATTTTAGACTCTGCATTCACTTGAAAAAAAGCGTATAATATAGTAAGTATATTTCATATTTTCTTGCAGCTGTCATCTTCTTTTTCGAAACATCTGCATATGTATTCAACCTTTGGCCTTCTTATTACATCAAATTTTATTGGCTTGCCAGTTCATTTGAGTATCTATAAGTTGTGTATTTGAACCGTCGTCCCTCCAGATCTATTTCTCCTTTTCCCATGGCAACTTCATTTAAATTCCATTACCCACCTTCTGCTACCATAGCTTCACGAAATAACAAACCCAGAGCCACCTCTATCCGCTCCTCTCTTCTCTCCCGCATGCTTATGTCACCTCACCTGCATACGTCAGCCTCCGCAAGCGTACCACCTGGCCAGCCGACCTTCGGCCTCACCTTAACTCTGCCGACCAACCCTTACATCGAGCTGCCCTACTTAACTGTGAGTAGCTCTATTCTTTGTTGTTTATATATAGATGAGTTTGAATTTATACTATATTTTGGGTTATGCTATTTGTAGATACTGTGACTTTTACTCTGTATATTTTGGATTTGATGTAAAAGAATTTTAAGCTTTAAATATGATACTTGTTTATAGTATACATATTTCAACGCATATATATGTGAATAGCTTAAGAAGTAATATGTTGGTTCTACATGTTAGTATATATATTTGTTGTTATATATATGTTTTTTTGGCTGGAAGCATGAGTCACGTATATATTGTATTTAGTTTATACGTATCTGCATTTGTTTATATTTTTTTAGTTTATAATATTATATTTATTCGTATACTATATTTGTTTGTATGTATATATAATACGTTTTATTTTAGTTGTTGATCTTTTGCATATAGATGTATAGTGTATAATAATATATTTAGTCATACGCATATATTTTCTCCATATATATAAGATTGTTTGCTATTTAATATGATGGTATATAAATATTCTATATATCACGATGATATATATATGTTTACTGAGACAAATTTATAAGTAATTTGTATAAAGGTATGCATACGTGTTTTTGAAATATATATATATACATATATATATATATATATATACATATATATTAGTTACAACAGAGGTATATATATGGTTGGGTATACTTATATATGTCCAAATATTTACATTGTTACATATATATTTTAATGGTTACAGTAGTATAATATATAAGTACTTCATATGCAAGCTTTAAGTTATACAGTATATATATAATAATGTATGTGATATTGATCTTTATATTAATTTAAAGATATGATTTTACATGGGCTGTTTGAATTTCTCATATAAGTTTATTTATTTTCACTCTAAAGACATTTGTTTTTATATAATAGTATAATATATATAGGTAAAGCCATACATGTTTATATAAGATTTCTTATATACAATCTGTTATACATATTTATGTTTATACAGGTCAAAGATAACTTGTTTTTTTATATATGCTTAGGCGAGGATTAAAATCGCATGCATGCATCTTATGTACCAATTACCTGCACTATATATTTTATTTACACTAGTCGCAAAAACACGCATTTGATAGTAGAGATATGTTGTTTATATGTGTTTTCTATTTAAAAACAATGAATTTTGAAATTTACATGTTTAATTTAATTTGTGTTTAAATTTATTTTGATTTGAAAATAAATATAATATATATGTACATATATATGTGTGTGTGTGTCTTGTTTTAAACTTGTGTTAAAATTCGGTTTAGAGAGAAGTAATAACTTACATCTGTTTCAGTTATATCAAGACAATTCTGATTCGTTTCCATCAATCCCTATCTTTCAGCTTTGCTGTCAAATCCACTTTCATCTTACTTCACTTCAGCCAATTGTTTGGATTTGTTCGATTGCCTAGATCATGATCCAATTCATAGCTTGTTGTGTATCAAACTCCTCTAGCCTCTAAAGGTGAGCAATTACTCACGATTACCGTTCTTATATTTATTAAATTTGATTTCAATTGAAACAACAATTGAAATGTGTCGTAATTAGTTAATTAAATTGTTATATATGTATTTATATAAAACCTTTTACCTACGGGATATAAAACCATATCCTGTTGTTTATACTATATTGTTAATGATGATATATGCCTGTTATTGTTATTACCATATCTGTTATCACTCTACAAGTTCCTTGTTAGTATAGAATTCTCTATGGGCTGAAATGATACATACTCGAACGATCTGTAGTAGGAGAAAATCGTTATGGGTTGAAATGATAAACCCAAGCGATTTTCATTTGAATTAGATTTGGGATTTCGAGTTAAAATGATATATACCCGTATATATTCAAATTACGAATTAAAATGATAAATAACCATATCACCTGACCATATTATAAAACTATATACAGACATCGTTGGTATATATATAATTTTTTTGAAATTGATGTCTATGGGTTGAAAGGGGATATATATGGTTTATTTAAATTTGAAAATATCATGTATACGAATAAGTTTTAATATGAAATAGATTGAATAATAAGCTTTAAATTTAGTAAAATTTGATTTAAGTAAGTCACAATATGTTTAAGTATTTATTTAAAAATTTAATTCAAAAACAGATTTTATAATGATTCTATAAGTTTAGCTTGGGAAGATAAATTTGAATTTACTCGAAATTGTATTTAATTAATAATTTTGCTTAATTAAATCGATTTGGATCTTATTGAATTTGAGGGTTTTAAGATATGATTTTATAACTTGATTTTGATTTAAAGTAATTAAATGGATATTTCAAGTTTAAATAGATCGAAGAAAATATTTAGTTTAATGTAATTCAAGGCTATTTAAATGATAATGGATTTATTAAGTGAATATTTCAAAACTTAGTAAAAATGAAGTTAAATAAGATATATATGAAATTATCAGTTTAGCTTTGGAAGTGCTATAATTTGGAAATATATATATTTGAAATCGAAATGATATTTTGGCTTCGAAGTAAAAATTATTTTGAAATGACCATTGTGTTATAATGACGTTTAGTTCCACAGATCCTTAGAGGATAGGTATCCCAAACATCCTTTAAGTTAATTATATTTCAGTTGATATTTCACTTGAGTTGGATTTATTGATATAAGAATGTTAATCTTGACTCGAGTGTTTTGTGTTTGCTTTACGCTTGGGTCAGACTGAGTAATACAGCATTTGAGACTCACCTTTGAAGTTTGTAGCTTCGCTTGGAGATCCAACCATCGATTCAGTTTTCAGCCTTTCCAGTTGATTGGTTTAGAGATGTCATCGGTTTGTATTTGAGATATTCTGTTGTATTTTATTTCAAACTTTGTTGTTTATATAGTAGCTTCATGAACTGCTATTTATCTATTCCGCTGCATTCTGTTATAATACTCTATATCCATGATTCTGCAATTCTGTGATTATTTTATTTACTGTATATGCTATGTTTTGCCAAATATAAATTAACAATCTGACATTTTGAGCAATTCAAATCCGGCATGTGCGGATGCGAATGGTTGAAAATACTGGGTCATTACATAAATTCATATTGTTAATTTTCAAAGATCATTTAAACAAGATTTTAAAGATAAATGGTTTATCTTAAATAATGGTTTGGATTATCAATTAACTTAAAGGGTTTAAGTTAAATTATGTGATTATGTTAATTTATTTCAAAGGTTATTTAAACAAGACTTAAATGATGATTTTGTAATTATTTAAGATAAATGGGTTATCTTAAGATTAATGGATCATTAATTTGAAATTTGATGATAATTACTAAATCAAAGCTTAATTAAGTATTAATGAAAGATTAATTAATTGGTTAAGAGTTAATTAATTAATTAAAAGATGATTACTTAGTGAGATTAATTAAGTATAATTACTTAATGTAATTAATAAAAGATTTTTTACTTAATGTAATTAAGGCATAATTACTTTGTGTGATTCCATTAAAGGATAATTAATTAATTAAGATTAATTAATGTAAATAAATAAAGGTAATTAATTACTTAAAGATAATTACTTAATTAAAAGTAATTAATTAATGATTAAAGTTGATTAATCAAGTGATTAATGGATAATTACTCAATGTAATTAATTTGTAATTTATTAATATAAGTGATTAGGAAATCACTTATTAATTAATTAAATAGTAATTAATTAAAGGTTATTTAATTAATGTAATTAAGGATAATTATTAAGATGATTGATTTGTTAAGGTTGATTAATTAATAATTAAAGGTTAATTAATAAATGATTAAAGGTTAATTAATAAATGATTGAAGGATAATTAATTAAAATGGTTTGTAATTAATTAATGTTAATTAATCAGAATTAGTAATTTATTCATAAGTAATTGATCTGATTTAAATTAATCAGATGATTAATTAATCTTACTTATGGATGTTTGGATTGTATTGAATGCTTTGAATTATTTGATATCATATTGTGTGATGTTCTGTGATATGTTGAGCTGTGAACTATGATTTAGTTTATCTGTGATGAATATACATATTTACTTATGAATCTGTGAATGAAAGATAAGCGTTATAGGATTATACCACTTATCGATATTATTGTGCTTGAATTGATGATGGTTGTGATATGTTATTGTTGTGTGTAAAACCCCGAGACTACACCACACCCACACAAATATGGATTGCACGAGGAAATCGGCTAAGTCACGTATGTTTTGGAATTGGGTTGAATATAAAAAGTTTTTGAGAAGGAAATTTGAAATTGAATTTAGTTGAATAGAATATATCTTGTTTAAGTTTTGAAATTATTTTAGAAACTATGGTTTGAAAGGGTATACAAGTTATACAATAATATATATGGATTTTTAACCATTTTAAAAGTATTATTTTGGGAATTTAAATTTAATCCAAGTTTATACTTTAAAGGCTATAACTCGTGCATATTTGAACGGATTTTTCCGAAAAGAAAAGCATTTGTTTTCAAATGATAATAGCTTTCATATAAAGAAAGAATTTCTAGTTTTTGTTAAAAAAAATTCAAATTTGAAATTGAAATAGTTTTTGAAAGCTATGAATGAATCTTTGTGAAAGATTTGGTGAACCTTGTTTTTGAATTGAGAGGATCTTAATGGTGAATCTTTTGTTTAAAAGATAAAAAGTGGAAATTTGTTTAAAACATTCAAAAGAAAGGTTTTGGGAAACAAGTGTTGAAAAGTTGTAACTTGACTAAGATCCCACTATATCCATATGGTTTTAAAATTAAGCGCTCATTATCCGGTTTAGCTGGGAGAGGACTTTATGTCATATAGCCCATTTCGAATAGTGATACGATGAAATGGATAGCATTTGAAGATCAATGGTGAAGGCCAGGTATTTTCGAGAACAAAATGATTACCTGTCGAATGTCTCTGCACTGAGTCGCGCCGGTATAGAGATCTCTATATATGATGTGGAGTCCGATTGGGATTTTAGTTACCCGGGTTGCAAGGGCTTCTTTGAAGTGCCTTCAGTTCCGTTCGAACCTGGAATGGACTTGTATGGATGTGTGTTTGACATTACACTTTGAGATGTAAAGCTGATTTCTATCAAATACATTTCTGTTTAGTGGCGGAGAATTTACTCTCTTAGCTTAACACCCTTCTCTGAGAAGTACGAGCTCAGAGGTTATGTAGTTGATATTTACTAGTGATACATCCCCAATTTGGTAATGTGGCATACTAAGTGTTGCTGATCATTTGTTGATCAAAGCATGGCTTGGGTGAAAAGCGTAGCTTTGTGGACGAGACCTCGTCGAACCTCACAACCTGAAAATGGTCGAAACAGGAATAATGCAGCAAGATTATGAGGGTTGCGCTCTTTAGGGTATATCCATTTCCTTTTGGAAAAAGGTGGTATCACGGTATGGAGCCTAGATATTTAACCTATGTGGTTGTTGCAAATTAGTTGGTGTTGAGCGCTCGGATTGGTAACGACCGGGGGATGGCATACTCGTAGCAGTAGTTACGCTAGTTACAGAGGTAACCCGGCCTTGTGTTGGCAGAGAGCTGGTTAAGTTCTTGGGACGTCCCTCCAAAGGCATACCCATGTGGTGGGGATGTTCCTTGGCCTGACCATTTGTTGGAAATCCAATCATCCAATACGCGCCTTGTACGGTTTTAGTCGTAGAACCTGCCATTTAACATGGTTGCTATCATATGCATATTGAAATGGTACGTGTGCTGGCTAAGATTAATATTATACTTGCAAATGTTTTCTGCACTATGCACTAATAATATCAAAAGGTTTTCGCGTATCAAGCATGTTCGACTATCCTAAGGAGAAATCTCCCCCAAGTGTGTGATGCATTATGTGTGTGCCGGGAGGCCTTATGGTAGTTTCATTTTCCAAAAAGCATAGCGGATTTCAATTTTAAATCCTTTTGCTGTTTTTTCAAATAAAACTGTTTTGTTTGCTCACACCGGTCCCATGACTGACCTGGAGTTTATTGTTTTCTTTCTAAACTCTAGGTGGCCATAATTTTCCACATAGACAGCCTAGAGTCAAATTTTTAGATAATCAGCTAGTAGGTGTAGCTTTTGGAAATCTTCGAAGTCTTTAGTTTGGCAATCGCATTCGGACCGAACTTGCTTAATACAACGTGATAGGGGGGTTCTCGCTTCACGTTTGGAGCTTTGGAATTTGGCAATGAAGATTCATATATTGGATTATCCTTTGGTAGACCATTTGGTGCTATCTTTCCGCTGCTGTTCTTTCCGTTGTTGAGATAGTTTTGATTATTTCAATTGTATCAGATTGATGTATTCATGTTGTGCATCAATAAAATTGTTTATTCTGTTTCCACTGTGTTTTATCATCTAATGTTGTTATAAGCTCCGGCAAACCAGATTCAACGTTTGAATCTGCGGCATTCGAATACGGATGATGTATTTGGTGCCAATTTTCGAAAGTCGTGTCAGGGTCGTTGCAGGAAGTAATTAATGGATAATTATTGAATGTGATTAATAAAAGAGAAATTACTTAGTGGAAGTGATTAAAGGATAATTACTTAGTGGAAGTAATTTAGAATTAATTACTTAGTGTAATTAATTAAAGGATTAATTAATATAATTAATTAAGGAGTTAATTAATTAATGTAAGTGATTAAATGATAGTTAATTACTGAATGTGATAAATTAAGGTTGATTAATGAATGTGATTAATTAAAGATTAATTATTAAATATAATTGATTAGAAGAATAATTAATTAATGAAAGTAATTATAGGATCATCAATTAATGTAATTAACGAAAATAATTAAGGTTACTTAATGTGAATGGTTAAAGGATAATTAATTTGTGTAATTAATTAAAGTCTAATTACTTCATGTAATTAAAGAATAATTAATCAAGGATGATTAATTAAGATGAAATTAAAGGATGATTAATTAATTGGGTTGTAATTAATTAATGTTAAGTAAGCAGGATTTAAAAGTAATTAAAGTAATTAATTTAATTCATTAGTGGTTAATTAAATTAATTAGAGATGGTGTGACAATTAATCTTGCTTATGGATGATTGAATGATGTTGAATGCCTTGGATTATATGATATCTCTGATATGTGATATGTACTGCCTTGTGATATGAGATGCTTAGGTTGAATTATGATTATCTATCTATGATAATAAATTATTTATCTGTGTGAATATGTTATTCTAAATAATAAATTGAATTGTCAAAACTTAAAACAACTTGGCCTTAAAGGACGGTGTTTTGGATTTCGATGAGACCGGGATCGGATTTCAAAAATTGGATATCTGAAAACCACATCGATCCAAAATAAACGATAGGTCGTGATATCTGAAGTAAAGTTCAAGATGAAGACTCGAAGTGTAAGGGTTATTTGTCGTTAAAACTCTGAGGGTAATTCCAAAATGAGTTTGACGGAGATAGTGCTTTCAGATTCGAGATGAAGATTTAGAGTGCAAGGGCTATTGTCGTTAACTCTAAGGGTGATTCCAAAATGAGTGTAGCGAGATAGTGCCTTCGGTTTTGTTTGAACCCGGAACGAACTTGTATGGATTGAATGCTTTCAGAACATCGTCATTGGAGGACATTGAGCATTACAAGATATGTGTTCTAAAAAGGTAATCGTATCCTCAAGCCTCATCAACCGGGAATGGCTAAAACAGGGGAGCTGCAGCAAGGCTAAGTGGGTAGCACCCAAGTAGGATAAGATTTACCACCGTCTATAGGTCCCTTTTTATTCGGATATATGGGCAGTTGTTCGCGGCAACTACGAGGTTCTCTTATTCAGGACTATCCAGTAAGGGATGGTTCTGGCCTTGTATTGCAGGGGATTAGGGTGGATCCTTGGTACTCTGATCTAGACTAAGTACTGTGACGGGCAGTACCACAGTAGCCCTGTCGTCGTATGGAATCCAATCTTTAATAAGTGCCGTACGTTTTGATTATGCACAACTATGTTTGAACTTGAGATGTAAGCATTCCAGCTATTTCTGTATTTTACTTGAAAACCTTAAACACTATTATAATATCACTGGATTTCCTATCAAATGTTTTGGTTATCGTAAGGTAAAAACCCTACATGTTTATTTGTGGCGTGGTCTTACGAGATACCCTTTGTTTTTAAATGTTTTTCAAAGTTAAACAACTTTAACCCATTTACTCACACCAGAACCATGTCTAACCTAGAGTTTATTTTCTGTTTTCTTAAACTCTTGGGTACGCAATTTTTTACGAGTAGTCAAGCGATTCAGGTTAGCTTTGACGAATTTTGGAGGAGATATGGAGCATGAGGCTTCAATGTATGTAAATATATTGTGTTTCCGCTGTGTGATGAATTGTAATGGATTCTGAGCTGTATGATAGACAGGTCTTTATAACTGTCTAATATGAGATGTATTAAGCTTTGTGACTCTGATAGATGTTGTACATTATGTAATAACTATGTGATTAATATATTTTATTCATTCCGCTGTGAGATTCTGATATTGTTAGTTCTTTCTTTCCTGTCTTTCTCTTTTCTATCCTTTTATTTCTAAATAATGATGCGTCTTTCTATGGAATGAAAGGCGGGTCGTTACAAGGTAGTTTATACCATAGAAAACCCTAGTCAAGAGGTGAAAGCTTTATTGGGTATCATGGAGATGGACGATGAGTTGCAACGAGACTTTGTGGTTAGAGAATTTGCTGATGTGTTTAAGCTGGTAGTTTAGGTTTCAACCAAAATGAGCCATTGAATTTTGGATTGATTTGGTTCCTGGAGCAGAATCGGTGAGTAGGCCGCCAAGCAGAATGACACCTACAGAGATGAAAGAGTTGACGGTGCAGTTGGTGGATTTGGAAGGCAAGAGTTTTATTCGACCGAGTAGTTTGCTTGGGGCTGCCACAGTCTTTTCTAAGAAGCCAGACGGATCGTTGAGGATATTCATCGATTATTGAAGTTAAATGAGAAGATGATAAAGAACTGATATCTATTGTCGAGAATTGATGATTTGTTCGATAAGTTAAGTGGAGCCAAGGTATTCTCTCAACTAGATTTGGCAATGGGATTTCATCAGCTTCGGGTGGTAGAGGATGGTATTATTTGATGGCGTTTAGGACGAGGTATGGATCGTACGGATGGTTAGTTATCCGTTGGGACTAACAAATGCGCCAGCATTCTTTATGGACCTGATGAACCGAATTTTCCAAGAGCACTTGCATAGATTTGTGTTGATCTTCATAAATGATATTCTGATATACTCTAAGGATGAGAAGGAGCATGAAGTTCATCTTAGAGTCATGCTAGAGACGTTGAGGGAGCATCAGTTGAAGGCTAAGTTCTCGAAGTTCCATTTTTGGAAGAAGGAAGTGAATTTCCTTAGTCATGTAGTCTCAGAGAAAGGGTTATCTGTAGATTCGACTAAGATTAAGCAGGTGAATGATTGGAAGAGACCCGAGACAGTGACCGAGATAAATAGTTTTTTTGGATTGGCCGGAAATTATCGAAGGTTTATAAAGGATTTTTCATGGATAGCGGCACCGACAACTAAGCTTACGTGAAAAATGTGAAGTGTGTATGGACTAATAAGTGCGAGGAAGCATTCTAGAGCTTGAAACACTTATTGACCCATGCACCGCTGTTGGTGGTTGTGGAGGAGAATCGGGATTTAATTGTTCATACTGATGCATGTGGAACTGGAATGGGAGCTGTGTTGATGCAAATAGGTAAAGTGAATGCTTATGCTTCTAGACAGCTCAGACCACATGAAGTTAGTTATCCAACGCACAAATTGGAGTTAGCTGCCGTTATATTTGCCTTAATGGTGTGGAGGCACTAACTTTTAGGAGAGCGATTTGAGCTATATAAAGATCATATCGTTGAAGTACTTGTTCTCTCAGGGGGAGCTGAACATGAGACAGCAGAGATTGGTTAAGTTTATAGCTGCTTATGATTTTGGAATTAAGTACACACCCAGAAAAGGAAACAAGGCAACAGATGCACTTAGCAGGAAACATCAAAATGCAATATTGGCAATGGTTGCTGAGTGGAAAATTTTAGAAGCATTGTCAGCTTGTAGAGTGCAGCATAGATCCGATTTAGGTGTAGGAAGTTTTGTATTATCTTGTTTATAAGTTCGACCAGTAATGATTGAGAAGATAGCTTCTAAATAGGAGGAGGATCTAGTTTTGGCTGAATGGATCGAAAAGTAAAAGGAAGGAATAACGAGTGATGACTCAAAGGATTTCAGTTTGACTAAAAAGGGTAGTTGAGGAAAAAGGAAGGTTGTGTGTTCCGAGTGTAGGAGACATGAGGAAAGAAGTTTTGGATTAATTCCATCGTTCGAAGTTCATTATCCATCCGGGAGGAACGAAGATGTATCAGGAAATGAAGAGAATTTTCTTCTAGGAAGGTATGAAATGAGACATTAGTTTATGTGTCAAGCAGTGCCTGAATTACCAACAGGTAAACGCTGAATAGCAGAAGCCAAGTGGATTGCTTCAACCGTTGGATGTTCCGATGTGGAAGTGAGATTCTATCTCAATGGATTTCATTGATGGGTTGCCAAGATTTTGTAGAGGAAATGAAACCATATGGTTCATAGTGGATAGTTGACTAAGAGTTCCCATTACATTCCAGTAAAGTCAAATAGTACAGCACCTATTTTGGCGAAGTTGTTTTTGAAGAATGTGGTTAGAATGCATGGGATTCCAAGTAGTATCGTCGGTAATAGAAATTCTTTGTGCACTAGCGAGTTCCAGAAGAGTCTACCGGAAGCTTTAGGAACCAAAATCAACATGAGTACCTCTTACCATCCACAGACTCATGGACAAAAAGAAAGAGTTAACAAAGTCTTGTTGGATTTGTTAAGAGCTTGTGTAGTAGATTTTAGGGATCATGGGAAGACCATCTCCATTTAGTCGAGTTCTCGTATAACAATAATATATGGCTAGTATTGACATGGCACCATTTAAAGCTTTATATGGAAGACCATGCAAATTTTCATTATGTTGGTAAGAGACCAAGGATAGACTGGTTCTTGGTTCGGATTTGGCAAAAGAAGCCGCAGAAAAGATTGAGTTGATCCGAGCTAGGATGAAGGAAGCGCAGTCTAGGCAGAAAAGTTATGCAGTTAGAAGGAGGAAAGACTTGGAATTCTCTGTTGGAGACTATGTGTTTATTAAGGTATCACCGATGAAAGGTGTGATCAGATTTGGAAAGTCAGGAAAGTTAGCACCAAGATTCATTGGAGGTTTTCGTGTTGTTGAGAGGATCAGGAAACTTGATTATAGAGTAGAGTTATCGAATAGTTTGGTAGGAGTCGATGATGTTTTTCACATTTCTCATCGTAGAAAATGTGATAGAGACCCGAAGACTACTATAGAACCTACAGTGTTAAAGGATTTAGTAGTAGAACCGGATTTGACCGTTGTTACGAAGCCTATATGGATTATCAAGAGAGATGAGAAGAAGTTGAGGAACAAGATAGTCATATTAGTAAAGGTCCAGGGACTGATGATGCTAGAGAGTGTACTTAGGAGGCTGAGAGCAAGATTAGAAGCTCTTATCCTGATTTATTTGATGGTATATTTTACCTTTGATTATTTTGTTATATACCATATCGTAATTTCAAGGGAAAAATTCTTTAAGGGGGAGTCTGTAACATCCTATATTTTTATAACATTATTTAGGATATTTAATTAGCTAAATTAAATAAAATAATGTGAGTATTAATAGATTGAGATTTGATTTAGTTAAGGGTATGTTAAATTTAAATCAAATGAAATAACATGAACTAACGTGTTAGGAAATAAGGAATGGAAAATAGGAGAGGCTTATACCCTAAACCCTTAGGAAATTAAAAACACGTTCATTTTCATTCTATCAAACTAAAATATATATCAAGGGCGGCCACCCTTTCCATTCTCAAGGAGAAGCTGAAGCTAAGATCCAAGAGAAAGAAGTTAATCAACATATTCCACATTAAATCTCATATATATTAATCTCAAAGCTAAGGTGAATAATTACTACATTTAAATAAGTCATAGAAGAAGGAAAAATAGGGTCCAATTCAAATGCCAAAGCCAAAGTAGAAAAGAACAGAGAACATTCGAATTCATGTAGTAATGCGTATAAAATAAACAAGTCAAAAATCATCGCATCGTTCAATCGAAAATTGTATGGCCGAGCAAACAGCTGAAAGATCTAAACTAAAAATATACGAACAAAAATTTAGGGATTTTGTCCCTATTTAATCCCAATTATCATCATCGGTAGGGTATTCGAGTTGAGATAACAATGTATACTTAGAACAAATCGCAAACAAATACAAAACTCGAATCAGAAGTCGAGCATAATTCAAATTGAAAAAGGGAAAATCACGTACCAATTCAAACCAACATTCAAGCTCGACATTTGAAGCAGCCGAAGCATAATAAAGAAAAAAAATCAAAGAAGTACAAAGTGAATTAAGGAAAGACAGTCAATCGATCATCTTCCAAGCGGTGGCTTCAAAACGAACAAATCCCAATACCAAATCGAAAAGAAAAAGGAGGCGACATGGATAAGCACGAAATAAAATAAAGGGGAGAGCCGGTTTGTTTTCTTCTAATCATTTTGTGTCGGCTTCTATTATTTTTTTTATTGGGCTTTAAATTTAGAAATAGGGTTTTGTTTTAGTTTTTATTTTTCATTTTGTAATTTCCTTCATGAATTATGTAACTTTCTAGTTGTGTGCCTAGGTACAAGCTATGAGGCGTTGTTTGAGAATTTGCAACTCTGACTGAGTTGTGGCAGGGTTTTGAGCCTAGAGTTAGGTTAATCGAGTTAGCGGGTGTCGTGAGTTTACATGATTTTTGTAAGCGTCTAATTAACTAATTTCTAGTAGAAACCTTGGGGGCAACACGTAGGTAGGTTTTTGCCGAAGCTGGGTAAATCCGTGTATGATATCTATTGCATTACATTCTATTTTTATTTCTGCATTCATTTTTTATTAGCACACCCTATTCACCCCTCTTTTGGTTGAAAACGATCCCACAAGTGGTATCAGAGCAAGGTTAATAGCACAGATGTCTAACCCTAGTTGCAAATCTAGTAAGAGTCGGTCCAGTATTATTCCCCCTATTTTTGATGGAATAGATTTTTGAAATTGGAAATTAAAAATGGAATTTTAGTCAAAATCTATTAATTCTAAATGTTGGGATATTATTGAAAATGTGTGCGATATAGTAGACAAAAAAATACATCGGTTAATGCTCTTGCTATGCATCTACTATATTCTTATATTAATCGAGATAATTTTAACCATATCTCTCCTTGAGAAAGTGCATAGGAAATCTGGAATACTGTTGATACAATATATGGTGCAAAAGTCCACAATGGTGAGAAATCCTCCATAACTGACTCAGTTAAAGAAACATGCTTGATAGGATTTGCAAAGATAGCAGTGATGAAGGTTCAATAGCCATTGAGATAAGTGATTTTTGACTTCATGATTTAGTTCTCTTATGCCGAAAATTAATGGAAAATAACGAAGCTTGAGATGGATAATAATAAGTTGAAAAGGGAACAATCTAAAGTGCGTTAGAAAAATAATTATTTGGAAAATGAGCTTAAAAATATTAAGAAAAATAAAAATTCTAATTGCAAAAGGTGTTTGGGACATGAAAAAGATATGCCTGTTTTTATGTAAACTTTCAAAAGTTAGAAAAGGAAATTTTATTTCGGGAGAAGAACAAAACTGAGTTGATTTGTAAAAATAATATTTTGTTAAAAGAGTTGGATAGTTTTAAGAGGTCGGAAAGTTCTAGATGTGCGATTTTAGAAAAGAAATTAAATGAGGTCAATGAAAACTTCAAAACCCTTGAAGACAAAAACGTGACTTTGAGCAAATCTGAAATTATTTGATTAAATTATGAGTTTAAAAAGGAGGTTGAAAAAATCAAGGATTTTGAAAAAATTGAATTTAAAAAACTCCAACTCTTTGAAACTGAGATTTTAGAAATTGAGATTAAAATTAGAGAACTTGAAAATGAAAATATGGGCTTGAAAATGAATAATTTTGAAAAGAGAGATAATACCTTTAGTGGTTCTTCAAGCTAATAAATGAAAATAAACTTTTAAAACCCAAAGTTAATAAACTTGAGTTGATTACTCAAAAAAATTTCACTAGAGAAAAATCATTCAATATGCTCTTAGAAAATCAACTCTTTTTGAGTAAAAGGAATGAATTTGGATCTGCTAAAGTGTCAAAATATGAACAAACGATTAATAACACTATTAAGGGGAAAAGTGCAATACCCAAATGCGTAAAGTGTGGAAATATTAGACATGGCAAGAATAATTGTCGAAATATATACAAACACAAAACTTTTAAACAAATATGGATTCCAAAAAGTACAAATATAAATGGTTTGAAATTAAAACAAATTTGGATTCCCAATGGTACAATTGTAGATGCTAACGGTTTGTTATATAGACAAATTTGGGTAACAAAGATTTTAATAGATAATAATAGTGGTCCTACATCCTTAGTTAGACTACTTGCCTTCTCCAAAATTTAGACACATAGGTGGGCTAAGGAACAAGTTTGATAGAGATAGATTTCGAGTTGTTCTAGGCGATCGATAAACTAAAATATAAATGTTTCTTAACATATAAAGATTAGATAGAGATCATCGCATTTCGGATGTCACAACATCGAAGGCAAGTGAGGTATGATCTCTTAGCTCAATTTTGTTCACATTTTGTTAATTATGTTTTCATCGATATTGTTGAAGTATTTCTGCCATATTTTGTACATCTCAACTTTGATTTTTGAAATTTTTGAAGTTTTGGAAAACTAACCGATAATGTTACAACTTTTCTGTTTTAGTGATTCACTTTGTAATGTCATGAAAAACTGCAATAAATTCAATATATAACTCAAAATGCATATCTTTTTTACACAAACAAATTGTGGTATTTCAAGTATAATTTTAGATTGATTTCACAAATTGACTTGAAACTAATTGTGGCAAGTAGCATTTTTGAACATCTCAAACTCTCGTGTTATGAGCCAAATCAAACTTCAAACTTTTATCATCCAAATAAAGGTTTCAAATTGAGTGAGTCTTTGAAAAAAGATTGTCAACTACTTTGAAACAACAATCATTATTTACTCTCTTCATGCCTATCAAACCATTTTTCAAAACTACTTTGACGAATTTTTTGAATGTGTTCTTTTGCTCAATATAGATTACTTTACTTGTGCTTGATATACATGGACTTGTTGAAAATTTAATAAAAAACAATTCAAGCGTTGAGGAGCATAAGTTTTTCTTATATACCACTATATATCACCATGAATACCTCAAACACATGTGATATCTGATATCATCTCATATTGAAATCATTTTTGCAATTATTTAATTATTTATATTTATTTTCAACTAGAAGCCATGTTCACAAAACCACCTATTAGAAAACTAATTTTCACTTATTTTAATTTTTGAAATTTGGGTTTTCATCATGATAAAAGTACTCTAGTTTATTTCGGTAAGAGATTTACTCTAGAAATGATAACCATTGACTAATTGAATCTTTTGGAACTTATCAAAATTATTATAGTTCTTGAAAATTGATGGATAATGATTGAATTATATTTCAAAGCAAGAGGAAGTATAATTTTATAATCTCATAAAAATTAAATAAATTTTATAATATTTTTAGATTAGTACTTATTCCATGATCATTTCTATCACTTTCACCTTTCTGTCAATCCATATTTCATAATATAGTGTATAGAATTTGGTATTTCAAAATAAGGAAATATTATTTTTGTAAAACAATTATATCTAAAGTATTCACTCTCATTTAAAAGTCCTTGCGGTTGTGATGGGTGAATTATTTGAATTTCTATATATGGGCTTTCATTCTCATTTAAAAGTCCTCGCGGTTATGCATGGATAGGACGCATATAAGAAAGGGATAAAAATCAAGTATATTCTAATCTCATTTAAAAATCCCCAGGTTATGCATGGTTAGAAAATACTTGACATTTTTTTTTAAAAAAAAAGGAAACTACTAACCTTATTTAAAAGCCCTAACGGTTATGCCTGGTTAGTAAGTGCTTTACATTTTTTTATAATATTTGAAAAGGGAAAATGCACAAATTATTCCTTTATTGAAAATATCAAACTCTTGTCACTATATAAAATTTTCCATAATCCTACCATTTCTTTAAAGTGGAGTTTGTTTCTAACTAACAAAATATTATGATTTTTGTTTAATTAATTGGAATTCGATATTAATATTTCCCTCTTGATTTTATTTTATATTTTTAATCAAAATCATAGCTATTTCAACTTTTTGATGATAACAAAAGGAGGAGAGGGGTTATGATTTTGATTTTTGAGCGATATCCTTAGTAATACACGAGTGTTTTTATTCAAAGTTATTTTAATTAATTTTTCATTTTTAACTACACGCAACTGTGTAGGGGGAGTTTTGTTGTGGGGAAAGTATTCAAATAGGGGGAGCCCATGGAATTAATCAAGACCAAATACATTTAATAGAGTAAAAATCTTAATATATGTTTGTTATCATCAAAAGGGAAAGATTGTAGAATAAAATAACCTATGATTTTTGTTTGATGATAATAAACATATATATATGTATATTCGTTTAAATGTATTTATTACTATATATATTTATTTTCCACATAATTAAATAAATATTTGTTGAATAAAATAAATAACTCGGAATTCATATTTAAACAAATATTTTATTCAATAACTATTTTATTACATATTCAAATAGTACAAATTTGAGCTCTCACTGCATTTACACATTTTCATTTACAATACAATTTAAACTACAACTCAATTGTACCTCACTACATAATTCACTCAACACTCGTATTTGATCTTCAACTCTGTTCCAGCCCGTAATATAGCATCTGAACTATCTGCAAAATAAACACTGATGTGGTAAAACTGAAAAAGAAATATTTTGCAGTACACAATAAAGTGTGTGTTTGAAAATATTATTTGCCTGTGTTATTTGGGTTGTTCGTCATCATTTTTTATATTAATACATCTTATACGAACAATTTATGACATGCATAGTGTATCGCTGTACTTGCCACTAGGTCGTGTGCACCGATATACACTTGATTGTTAAAATTGCAGGGACAGGTGAGCACAAGGTTAAATCTAAACTAGATTAACTCAGATGCAAAAAAAATGAGGCATGCGATGAAAAAAAAAAAGAAAATGCAACAAGACTTCAAATTTGATCCAAATCCAAGTTTTCAAAGGCAACATGTGCATGCAGCAAATCAACCATGCAAAGCTCCAGACATGTATACAATGACCCAGATCAAACAACACATGAAATAGAGAAATGGACATATGCAAGTTCAATTACAACATGACACTGGAGCATATGGAACCATTCCTAACCAAATGTACAAAGGCTTCAGACATGCTCATATGGACATGAACACACAAGAAAGCATACATATGTACACAGTAAATAGGTCATGGAACTCGAAGCTAATCAAAATACAGTAAAAACTCGAGCAAGGAAACAAGTCAGAAGCTCAAAGGCACAAAAAAAGATTAGACCAAAATGCAAGCCTTCAATTGAAAACACAAAATATTCAACCAGACCAGGGCAGTGCACAAGACCAGACTTCATTCAAATGCACCAAACATATATGCATATATATCAGTTCAGCTCCAACCAGCACCAAAACAACCTCAACCAACATAAAAGCACAGGAACACACTGCAACCAAATTTCAAAACAAGACCACCAGACTAGAACACAACAATACAAACTTATGAAGACTCAACCAACATACATATATACATGCCTGAATACAAATGTGTACATATATATGTATATAGGTCCAACCAAACATGTAAATATGCTTAAATGTACATGGATATGTAAGCATGCAACACATGAATGCATGCAGTAGAGAATATAAGCACAGTTTTAGACACAATGGAGCAAGCAAACATTTAGGAATGACTAAAATAACATAATTGCAAAGTCTCCACCAAACTAGATTTCAAGTCTAACAAGGCAACATAGGGTGACACACATCGTTTCAGACATATATGAATAGTGGCATTCAGACATTCAATATGCTCATAAGTCTGTACATTCTCATATATACATGAATGCAAGGAAATCATGTACATACATACACGGTCGGTCAAGGAAAACAATGAAAACAGACTCATATGCAATCATACCACCAGAATTTTACTAACCAAATGGAAAAACAAACATATGCAACAAAGAAATAACAAAGGCAAGATAAAGGTCATGTTTTAAAAAAAATAGCGAAGCAGTTTACAAAAGAAAAGATCAAATAGTTGCAATTCGAATAGTTTAAATGTTTCAAAAACAATGAAGCAGTTTACTTGTGTATAATAGTGAAACAGTTTACATGTTTACAGTAACACCAGTTGCATTTTGAATAATGTCAAGAATTGTTTCAAAAAGCCAAGACAGTAAAGAAACCAGAGCAAAGAATGTTCATACATTTAAACAAGTCATAGATGAAGATAAAAGAAGATCGAATACAATGCCAAACTCAAAGCGAAAAAGAATGAAGAACATTCGAACATGGAGTAACATGTATGAAATTAACAAGTCAAAAGTCATCACATCATTCAATAGAAAATCGTATAGCCAAGCAATCAACTGAAAGATTTAAACAAAAAGTATACGAATGGAAATTTAGGGATTTTATCCCTATTTAAACCCAACTATCATCACCGGCAGGGTATTCGAGTTCGATACAAAAATGCATACTTAGAACAAATCACAAAAAAAATCCAAAACTCGAATCAAAAGTCAAGCATAATTAAAATCGAAAAAGGGAAAATCACATACCAATTCAAACCAGCATTCGAGCTCGACATTTGAATCAGCCGAAGCAAAACAGAGAACAAAAAACGAAGAATTAACAAAGTGTATTGAGGAACGACAGTCAATCTATCATCTTCCAAGCGGCGGCTTTAAAACGAACAAACCCTAATATCAGATCGAAAAGAAAAAGAAGACGGCATGGATAATCATGAAATAAAATAAAGGGGAGATAGTTTGTTTTTCTCTAATCATTTTGGGCCGGCTTCTATTATTTTTTTATTTAACTTTAAATTTAAAAATAGGATTTTGTTTTAGTTTTTATTTTCATTTTGTAATTTCCTTTTTAAATTGTGTAACTTTCTACTTGTGTAACTAGGTACGAACTACGGAGAATAGTTTGAGAATTCGCACCTCAATAGCTGAGTTGTGGCAAGGTTTTGAGCATAGAGTTAGGTTAATCGAGTTAGCGGGTGTCCCGAGTTTACTTTTTTTGTAAGAATTTGATAACCTAATTTCTAGTAGAATGCTTGGGGGCAACACATAGGCAAGTTTTTGCCGAAGCTGGGTAAATCTGTATGAGATAACTACTGCATTACTTTCTCCTTTTATTTCTGCATTAAGATTTTATTAGTACACCCTATTCACCCCCTCTTTAGGGTGAAAATGATCCTACCGAAAGGTATTATAGCCTTTGACAAGGTCAAAAACCAATGTGCATGGTATCAAACAATTTGGTACGTAACAAATTGGAAAAGGTTGAAGGGTACTTGGTCGAAGCCTTAGTTGCGAAGAGGTTGGAGTATGTTTGTTTTATAAACCAAAAACTAATGCATGGTTTTCTTTCCAAAAATAGCTGTCGACTTGGTGGCTTTCGACCAGGTCAAGTATTCAAAATAAAGGTTTAAACCTGTCGACGAGGTCAAAAGGGTAACATGTATTCGAAGGGGTCAAAAACCCTTAGTTGTCACCATTCAACCTTTCGAAGTCATGCTTTCGACAAAGTCGAAAAGTTTACTTGTTTTTAAAACTAGCTGCTTCTCCAATGTTTTTGAATGGAAGCTTTCGACTTACATGGTTTACCCTTTTAATTCTAATTGTAGTACAACCCAATCTTTCAAAGGAGGTGTTTAGAGTATTAAAAGGCTGGGCCTATTGTTTTAAAAAGAAACATTTTAAGGCTTTCGAAGGGGAGCTTCCAAGGGGTCGGAAGCTAAGCGTACGACAAAGTCGAAAGGTATTAAAAGAGGATTTCCACATGTTTTTAAATTGAACCCAAAAAGCTTTCGAAAGGTTTATGTTTTAAGCATTGAATGCTTTCAAAAGGTATTATTTTTTGAATGGTTTCGGAAGGCTTGAAATGGAAGGTTTTCCTAAGGTTTTCTAAGGCAATGTTTTAAAGTGTTTTTAAAGAAGGATTTCTAAAGTTTTATTAATTTCGAAAGGAAAGATTTCAATGGTTTCGAAAGGTTTGAAGTAAGGTTTCAAAAAGGTAAGCTTTTTGCCTCTTGGCCTAGATAATTGAACTGTTTTACTTAGTTTAGAAAAAGATGCTTTCAAAGGTTTAGAAAGTGGTGCTTTCAATGAAATCGAAAGGGGTACTTTCAAGTGCTAAAATATTTTCATTAACTAAAGTTTGAGTAAAGAATATATATAATATAGAAAGTTGATTTTGAGTAAAGCATAAAGATTATGAATATATTTTTGTAGTATAAGTTTGATTCAAAGGTTTTAAATCATTTCGAAAAGGTTTTCAAGGAAAATAATAGAAGGGGATCCTAAGTGAAAATGACTCAGGTATTAGAATACATGATGGGACTAGTATAGGATCGCTCCCTATAAATTAGCTACTGGCCCTTGCTAATTGTTGTCCAAAATTCCAATGTATAGGGCTTGGTCAGGTAGACTAAAATTATGGTTACACATCGAAAGGAATATATGTTTGTATAGTGTATACAGATAGGTTAATAGTGAGCTCGAACAACCATTAGGATCAAGAAGACTAGAGAAAATTTTAAGTTAGGGACAGACTATCCAAAAGAGAAATATTTAACATATAGTTAAGGACAGATCGTCTAGAAGAGGAGTGTCTAACACATGATAGACTATTTTGTTTTTATTGTCTAGTAGGCCCGAGTCAGCCAAAGAATAAAAGTTAGCCAAACAAAACTTATGTGTTTGAATAGATAGTTCATCTATTACCTGATATTTATGTATGTTTACATAATGATGTATTTGATTGGTTTTGGTCGCAGGAAAAGGTTTTACAAAGGTATTTTTTAAAAAGATGTTAGTGAGGGGAAACCCATTCCGCTAGGCGGCGTGATCTCATTTAACATATTTAACCTGGATGTATAGTATTATTCACACCGAGCTTTATGTCTTACTCGAAGTTTTTGTTTTCTCCTTAAACTCTTGGGTGCTCAAAATTGATTTGAGTAGGCTAAGGGGTTATGGTCTGTTTAGATTTTAGTAGGATGACGAATAAGGCTACTGGAGGCATGTAGAAGGCAAATAGATAGCATTTAGGAGTTGCAGTTCTTGTTATATGTTTTGTTGTATTTCCACTGTGTTTGTATTAAGTGTATTATGACTGTGTGACTCTGATCATCCAAGTGGGTATCTTCATATATCGCTTTTGGCGTGTTTTGTATACGTATATTTTATCTGTGCTTGGAAACGTATTGGGATTATGTAATAAGAATATGGAACATCTGTTTTGAAAGTTAATGAAGTAATGTTGTTTTGAAATCTGTGTTTTGTTTCATATTCAATTGCTTCTGATATTATAGATACAATCAAAATTGCCATATTTAGTCGTGGGAAGCTAATACTATAGACGACTACAACATCTATAGCGTATAGTTTTGGGGCTCTAGATAGGGGATGTTACAGCCACACTCTTCACCACCCTTGGCCGAGCTTTCTTTCTTCCATCACCTAGGTCGTGAGAACCCTAGGGTGGGCCGAGCCCATTCAAGGACAGTAAGTTCGATTCCCTAGAGTTTTAGGCAATTGTAGCGAAGCTATAGCGAATTTTCCTAGGGTTAATATCCGACGAAGGTGAGAAAACTCCTAAACTATAATTATATGTATTATTCGATGATATATATGTTTAGATATTGTAACGACCCTGAATTTTGAACTATTTAATTTGGGAATATTTAATTTATTTTAAATATTTGAATGATGGTTTGGATTGAATTTCAAATTATCAGGATGAATTTGTGATTAAAATTTAGGATTTAATCTATTTAAAAGTTGAATAGAAATTTGAATTTTTACTTTGAAGTTGAAATTTAATATTGAACTTATATTTTAAATTTGAATAAATGATTTAGAAAAATAATTTGAAAATATAATATAAAAATAAATAAAAATATATATATAATAAAATAAATAAAGAACATATATTTAGTTAAAATTTTAACAACATAATTATAACAAAATAAAAGGGAACTAATTAAATTTAAAAAGAAAAAAAATTTAAAATAAAAATAAAATAAATAAAAAGAAGTAAACATTACCTTACTTTGAGCATTCCTCCATACCTTCAACATACCGTGACCATGCTTTAAACCACGTCCCCTTTCTATTTTTATAACCCTACCCCTCTCCACTTTCTTCATTCAGACGAAAGAAAAATAAAAAGAAAAAATGGCGGCCACGAATTTAAAATTCGTCTCTTCGCCTTCGTTCGCCTTCAGAAAATTGGGGCTTTGCAAAATTTGGGCTTAAATTCGAGTTCGACTTGTTTATTCGTCTTCGTGTGGCCGGCTTCGACTTCAAATCTCTGGCGTGCTCTTCGATTCGATTGAAAGGTGAGTCTTTTGGCTCACGATTATCGGAACGCAAGTATTTAAAAATTTGTTATGGATTGATTGCTTGGTTTTATGCTATGAAGGCGTGTTGTTTTGTTTCCATCTGTCGGTTAAATTGCGAGTATAGAAATTGTGGGTTATTCATTATCATTTGCTCGGCTACTTCGAATTTTAAACTGATAGGAACAGATAATACACTTGATGTTGGTTGTTGGTTGTTCTATTGCTATGAATTGCTCTGTTATTTCGTTATTTAAACTGTTAAGGACAGATACTAGCTACGGTCTCTTGCTCGATTGTTTAAATTTAAACTGATGGGAGCAGATGCTAGTAATATTGCTTTAAATTGATAAAAACAAATGCTTCTGATTTAAGCAATTAAACTGTTAAGAGCAAATGCTATATAAATTCTTATTTAAATTGATAAAAGCAGATACTATCTGCTGTCACTTGCAAATAAAGTTAGCATGAGTACATAGAGGTGAATGTTTGAAATATATGTTAGTATGTTTGCATGAATTTGCATTGTGCATCTGTTTGAGCTTTGTTATGGCCTTTGTGCCTTTGTGCCTTTATGATGACTGCAGTATTAGTTGCAGCCTGCCCTTGTATCTGTTAGTAACTGCAGTTACGTTTTTATGCAGTCTTTCTCTTGTCGATTTACGTTGCATTGTTGCAATTGGATTTGGTTTTCCCTAAATTCATTTTGGCAATTTTGATTTGTTGAGATTTTTGGAGTAAGCAGAGTAATTTCTGATCTCTCAACAAAATTTGCCATCAACAAGAAATGGTTGTCAGACAATCCTACTTGTTGAACCTGCTTTCGACACAATTTTTTCTTTCCTGTTCTTATTTCATTTTCTGCTCCTCTTCCATGCTTTTTAAAATACATACTGAAAATGCAAAGACACAAAACTTGAAGTCCAAACCAAAAGGGTCTGTGCTATCATGCATGAAGTAATTTTTTGTTTCTACAGGCAAATCATTGTTGCCTCATTTTTTATAAGACTTAACAAATAACTGAAAGATGTAACACAATTTTAGTCAGAACCAAAGTTGCAGGAGCACTGCTGCCTTGCCATATTAATTTTTATATGTTCATCTCCAATGATTTCATTTTGAGATTTAAGTGGCATTCTATCTGCTAATATTTGATAAAATGATTTATTTAAGGAAATTTGATTTTTAAATTAACTAAAGAAATAAATTAATTAAGTTATTAAAGGGTAAGTGATTTTTCACTTAGTTCAAATATTCTATTTAAAAAGGGGATTTAGTTCAATTGGAAATTTCTAGTTAGAATTATTTTAAAAAGTAAAATAATTAGTTAAAATAAATTTATTAAAGGAGAAACGGGTTTAAATAAAACTATGAGTTAATTTAACTATTAAAATGAAATCACCGATGAATTAAAATTATCAAATGAAAATTTATTATTCAATCTATTCGAATATTAATAAACTGTGTAAATATTTATACTAGTATAAATGAAGAAAACAAGTTGAATTGAAAGTGGATTGCAAACGGGAATAAAGGTGAGAACTTCTCACTCAAAAAAAAGGGTTTATTAAATTTTAAATAGTTATATTTAAAATTTGTTGATGGATTGATTGATTGTTTGCTTGATTGCGATAGTAGATATTTTAGGATATATCTATATATAGCAATATATATATATTGGCATATGTATATATTGCAGTTGATTGATTTCCCGCCTCGTATAGCGGATGAGACCCTATTGCGCCGTTAGTAAGCGGATATATATTTTATAAAATCCCATATACCGCGATATTCCACCTCGAAGTGGAATGGGTATTGTGCTAACTCTTTGGATGCAGGGAAACAGGTTGGAGGGATCCAACTGGACCCCTCACAAATATTTATTTGTTTATAAATATTTTTGATGATTGTGAATATCATATCGATATATGATATTTGTGTAGTGATCGACCAATTGATGTTGTGGCATCATCGGATTCGTTTTTAAAGTTAAAAATAATGATTTTTGATTTTAAAGGGATTTTTAAATCGATTTTCCAAATATATGTTTTTAGTAAAATTTTGAATTGATTCATTTTAAACCAAATTAAAAATTTAATTTTTGAAGTTATAGAATTTAAGATTTTTATAAAATAAAAATCAAATTGAGATTTTTGGAAATAAATAGTTAAGTAAATTGAAATTGGTTTAAATTGGAATTTTTGAATTATTAAAAACAATGTATATAAAAGATTTTTAAATTGATTTTTATAAATTTAAAATGATTGGAATTATAAATTGAGTTTTTATAAATGTTATAAATGAAGTATAAATTGTTTTTATAAGTAAATGAAAATTTATAAATTTATAAAGTGTGAAGTTAGAAAATGTATAGATCTGTAAAACAAAAGTCTATAAGTAAATTTCTTATGAATTGGACCTTGTCATTTATGTGGAAGATAAATGGAATTTGCTAATAAATTGACTTTTGGTAAATAGAAGTTTATGAAATTATAAATGGGATTTATAAACGTTGTTTTATAAATCCGAAATCAAATCGAATTTGATAAGTTGGAAATAGGAAATTTATAAAGAAAACTTATAAGTAATAAGATTTATAATTGGTGAAGTTCAAAGGAACGATTTGTAAATAAATAAATCATAAGTACTTGACTTATAATATAAACCTTTGGTATAAAAAAAAAATTTGAGTTGTATCAATTGAATTGGGTTAATAAACGAGATTTACAAAAATCGAAGCTTTTAAATAGAAATGGAATTTATAACCGAAACCAATTGAATTTGATGAATTGAATATAGAAGTTTATAAATAAGTTATATTCACGTTTTTGAACGGTAAATATATTATTGAATAAAATGGATATCTTTTGAGGAAAGAATGTGTTAAAGAGAAATTAAAACGGTTTAAAGATATTTTAAAATGCATTGAATATTGAGAACATAGATTTCAACATTTATTGTTGAAATAGACGTTTTCGAGAAATAGAAGGAAATGGTGGACTATAACACTGTTGTTATAGTAAATGATTTCCGAAAGGAAATGTTTTATATAGTATTGGGATTTATATATCTATTTTAATTTCGAATCCCTATACTAGTGATTTTGGGTTGTCGTAACGATGTTTTACGCAACATTCGTTTTGACCCAAATAAATTATAATAAAAGAATGATTTCCTTAAAGAATGAAATATATACTTGACTAAGGTTTAAGTATATTGAACATTTTTCAAATTGTTGAAAATAAATAAGATTTGTGAATACTTATTTTTAGAATAAGTATGGAATTACTTTTCCAATATGAAATGGAATATTTTTAAGAATTTATCTTTTTGAAGATAAATTGGAATTTAAAAATAAAAATCTATTGAAACTGTAAATCAATAGAAAATATGAAATATAAATTCACTATAGAATTTATAAATGAAAAAGGGAAATTGGTTTCAAAATAAACATTGGTTTATTTTTGAAGTATTGAGATTTTATATCTAGTATAGATATTTTTGGAAAAATAAATAATTTGGAGAATTATTTGGAATCAGATGATGTGGCGCATCTTTATTGATAGTTAAATAACCGACTGTCAATATTTACCCTTGAATGAGTAATTGCTGTGATTGCTTGAATTGGATGCCACACTTATTTTTAAAATAAGCGCTCACTATTCGGGTTAACCGGGAAAGGACCATGGGGTCGTATAACCCATTCCGAATATGTGATACGTCGTTATAAATTGCATTCGAAGAACGGTGTTGAAGACCGGATATTTTCGAAAACGCAAGGGTTTCTTGTTGATTGTCTCTGCACTGGCTGATCCCTGGTATAGAGATCTCCATAAGTGATGAGAAATCCGAACGTGATTAGAAATTATTCGGATTGCAAGGACTTCTTTGTAAGTGCCTTCGGTTCTGTTCGATCCCGGAACAGACTTATATGGATGGTATGTATGACATTACAAGTTGAGATATAAAGCCGATTTCTTTCAAATATATTTCTGTTGGTGGCGGAGAATTTATTCTTTTAGCTTAACACCCTTCTCTGAGACGTACGAGTTCAGAGGTTATATAGTTGAAGTTATCAGCGATATATCCCATTTTGGTAATGTGACATGCTGAGTGATGCTGAAATGATCATTGTGTTGATTATTTGTGATAGGATCGTTTATTTGATCGTCTATCCTAGTGATCATTGTGTTGATCATTTGTTGACCCAAAGCATGGGTTTTGTATAAAGTATGTTTTTGTGGACGTGAATTCGTCGAGCCTCACATCCCGGAAATGGTCAAAACAGGAAAGATGCGGCAAGGTTATTAGGGGTTGCTGTAGCTCCCCTTAGGGTATGTGCATTTCCTTCTGGAAAGGGGTGGTATCATGGTATGGAGCCCAGATACTTACTCATGTTGAAAACACTCTATTTATTATGGTGTGATGTTGGATATCGAGCGCTCGGTTGAAAAGGTCCTAAAGGACCGGGGAATGGCGTGCTCGTGTCAGTAGTTACCCAGTTAAGGGGTAACCCGGCCTTGTGTTGGCAGAGTTCCGGTTTGGTTCTCGAGGGTGTCTTTCCAGAGGCATTCTCAGTGGCAATGGGAAGTTCCTTGGCCTGACCATTTGTTGGAAACCCAAAGAAACAATACGAAACTTGTACGGTTTTAGTTGTAGAACCTGCCATTTAATATGGTAGCTATTAGTAGGCATAATATAATGGTACCTATGCTGGCTAAGATTTATATCTTTACTTTCGAAAGAATTTGTTCTACACTATGCACTAGTAATAATATCAAATGTTATTTAAAATGCGTATCAAGCATCTTTGACTAACATAAGAAGAAATCTTCCCCAAGTCTGCGTTTGCATTGTGTGTGTGGTGGGAGGTCTTATGGTAGTCTCATTTTTAAAAGCATTGCGAATTGAAATAAAAATATCTCTCTATTTTGATTTTAAAGTTAAATAAACTGTTTTGAGTTCTCACACCAGTCACATGACTGACTTGGAGTTTATTGTTTTCCTTCCTAAACTCTGGGTGCCCACCAATTTCCACACGGGCAGTTAAGAGTTAAGTTTATCAGGATATTCTGGATATTCTGGAGTTGCTGGAGGCAAGCTGGATGGCATGGCGTATTACTAGTTTATATAATATTTCTTGTTCCGCTGCACTGTTTGTTGTTGTATGATGTTGTACACTCTGATGATATGATGTAATGTAATGTATAAAATGTAAGAACTGATATAGTTCTTTGTTTAAAGATTATTCATTTATTATTATATGTTGTTCCGCTGCGAATTGTGAGATTCTGATGTTGTTCTGTTGTTTTCTTCTGTCCCGTTCTATTTTTAAAATTCTTCTATCTTCTATTTTCAAATTCTCTGTTTTCTAAAAATTGTCTATTTTCTTTTCCCTCTATTTTTCTTTTTCTTTCTTCTTTTCCTCTCTTTTTTTCTTTTCTTAAATTCTTTTTAAAACCCATAACTATTCGGTTTTTCGGCAACGAAAATCCGAAAACGTTACAGATATGATAGTTAATGATGGTTGTTTATCATGTTTGAATGTGATAATATGAATGTTTAATATGGTTGTTGAATATATAAAGTCATATTAATACACGTCGATAAGGATAAAGGAAATCACTTTCCTTTCTTGAATGGAATGGTTTATATGGAATGTTTAAAATTCTTAAAATGGTTTGATATGTTTTATTAATGTTTTATAAATATTTAAAAGTGTTTTGACAAAGTTTAAATAAATATTGAAAATTGAGTCAAAAATAGGCGTGTCGCATAATGGTAGTTTGCGATTTCACGCCGTAAAAATCAAATGTATATATAATGAAATATAGCTTGAAATTCATTGAGATAAGAATTTTCTATACTATTAAATCCATATTTTCCAAAAAAAAAGGGAGAAAATTTGATATTTCGGTATGTAGATTTTGAAATATGAATAAAACAGGATTTCGAAATAACCGCGGTTTGCAGTTCGGAATCCATAAAAGGATTTCTTTAAAAATGATATTTTAAAATGTTAAAAATCTTTTAAAATGTTTAAAAAGTGATTTGAGTTATAAAATGATATAAAATTCGTTTTGATCAATACATCTTAAAAAGAAACATTCACAGCACTTTTAACAGAACTTATCTACAACTTCTGAAATACAGTTCTAAACGCAACAATTCTTTTCTAAATCTTGGTAAATTTTTATAAATGAATAATAAATTATTTTAAAGGTAACTTAAAGGATTTATAAAGTGATTAAATAAATAATTAGAAGTTATTTATGTATGTTAAAAGATTTAGAGTCGATCAAATAGCTTGACCACCTTATGGGCGACAAAGGGATAGTGTCTAGGCTTGAGTTTGGAAAACTAGTTTCCTATTTTCCCTGGCTATCCGGACTGGCCCGACGGAGGGGATAGTAAATTTGATTTACTCGGATCCAAATTTATCAAAGTATAAGAGATATAATTTTCCAAATTTAAACAACTTGGATTGTATAGGAATAATCTTCTTATACTTGGTATTAAATTCCGAGGAGGGAACATGTACTATCTCTGTGAATTTAAAAAGGTGATTTCACGATTATTCGATAAATAGTAAAGGTTGAATACGTAAATTGATGTTGAGTACAGTTAGTATAATTTCTATCGGCCCTTTTAAACTTAGTAATGTTTTTAAATACAACTTATGAAAATGATTTGGAATTAATTTAATTCCTAGATTTAAAATTAATTGGTTTGGGTTTATAGTAAACGGTGCCTTAAATAACATTTTTCGATCCATTTTAAAGGTTATGTTAAGATTTAAATAAATGATTTGGAAATATTTTTCTAAGAAAAGAATGAAATGGTTTAGAATTTAAAAAGGTTTCAAGTAACCAATGGATTTGATAAGAGAGGTTTAATGATTTCGTATATACCGAAAATAAATGTTTTAAAGATATATATCTCTAGAAGATATTTTGATAAAAAATAAAATAATCAATCAAAGAATAATTCCCTATTTACCTATCATCTTTTCATCGATGATTGATTCGAAGGTACAGGGAACGAATTTGAGTAATTCTTTTTCGGAAACTACTTCAAACCAATTTACGTATTCGAAGTGAAGACATGGAAATGATTTAGAAGATGGAATGTCGGGTTGCTTGTCACTGACCCTCAGAGGAAATTTCTCATATCATATTATGTAGTATTAGTTCTTCATTTGAGATCTTTGATGGAAGGACTTCTCGCTACTAATCCTAGGCATACTCCCCGGCAGGATGTGGTCGGAGAGTCCCTTTGGTTTGTCCTGTTCCTGGACAAATTATATGGTTTATGTCTAACGTTGCACTTGTAATTACATTGATTGATCTCTATGAACGTATCATATGTTTGGTGGAGGAGAAGGAAACTTCTCTAAGCTTAACACTCTTTCCTGAGATGTACGAGCTCAAGAGTTATATGATTTTAGAAATAAGTTATGTGATCTTGAAATGGCGATGTGGCATTCAAAGTGGAGTGTGCTATGTGAAAAGTAATCGCTACCTTAGACCTTATCAGCCGGTAATGGCTTGAACAGGGTACACCATGAGGCTATATGGTTCGTAACCATTAGGGTATGATCATCACCTTTCTAGATAACCCTCTATATTTCGGGTATGTTTCGTATGCTAGGAGAGCTCTCGAATAGGTCGGTAACAACCGAGGTGATGTCATATTTAGTTTCTATCCAGGCCATGTCTGGGTGCTAAATAGGGATAGACCAGTCTTGCCAAATGTAGAAGATTGTTTGTGTATTCTCGGTACATTCCTCTAGAGATGTACTATACGGAAGGTAGTCCCTTACTTATCATTGTATGAAAATCCATTCTCTAATAAGTGCCTTCGAACCTAGTTGTAAACCTATTCTGCCGTCAAATTTAACCAATGTAACAATTTCGACTATTTTAATATGTTTATTTGAAAAGCATTTTTCAAAGAATGTCATTAAAAATAATATTCTCAGATTTTGCATAGCAAATGTTTTGGTTATCATAAATTAAAAACCCGTTCTGTCTGTACGTTGTGGTCTTATGAGATACCCTTGTTTTCAAAAATTGTACTTTGAATTTCTCACACCTGTCCCATAACTAACCCAGAGTTATTTTCCTTTCCCTTAAAATCTGGATGCCCTAATTTGCCCGGGCAACATAGTTGTCAGGTTTGTTAGAAGAAATGTAGAAGAGCTCGGAGCAAGGAGTTAAAAGATTCTTCTAAGGATTGTTATCCATTCCCACCAAACTCATGTATTATTGTATTCCGCGTATTTAAGGATAGATATTTATAACTGTGGATGTAATGACCCGCCCTTCTCGACCCTAGAAAATTGACAGAAATAAAACACTGTATAATATGTCGGCGATCGAGTGCTGGAAAAGACAGATTGCTAAGGGAAAGAAAGAAGGAGGTAGAAGAAGAAATAGAAAACAACATCAGAATCTCACAAACGCAGTGGAATAACATATAATAGATAACAACAAATTTGATACAAAAGAAACTGTAGCTGTAAATTACTTACAATCATCAATGTACAACATCAAAAAAAAATACTGGACAGTTGTGATAACTTGTCCACACAGAAACTGATTATGCACCAAACCATACACAACGGATAATACATCAAATACTATGATACATCTCGCCATCCAGCACATCCCCTGAGCTCAATAGCAGTCTATCCAGAATATGTACTCTATATACTCGGTATGACCTGAGCATTATAGTGAAATAACACCCGAGGTTGTCTAGAAAACCAGCGTTAGAAAACACACTCAATTGGATTATTAAAGTTTCCAAAATCCTTTGAAATCAAAGGTACCTCGTAAGACCACATCACAAATAAACATGCCGGGTTTTTACCCTACGGTAACCAAAATTTTTTTAATCAAATCCTTTGATATTATAATAGTGTCAATAGAAAGTAAAATAGAATCTAGCTGAATTGCTTGCATCTCACTTTTCAGCAATAGTTGGGCACAATTAAAACCATACAGGCGCTTATTGGAGATTGGATTCCATACAATGGCAGGGCTACTGGGGTACCGCCCGTCACAGTACCCGGTCTAGATCAGCGTACCGAGGACCCCCTGATCCCCTGCAACACAAGACCGAAGCTATCCCTTACTGAATAGTCCGAATAAGATCACACCGTTTTTGGGATCAGCAACCGCCCACACAGCCAAAAAAGGGGACATCTTGATAGGGATGACCTTACCCTAATTGGTCGCTAGCCACTTAGCCTTGCTGCACCTCCTCTGTTTTATCCATTCCCGGTTGATGAGGCTCGAGGCTCTACATTATCTTTTTAGCACACATTCACTTAGAATGCTCATCGTCCCCCTGACGATGTCCTGATAGCATTCGTCCATACAAGTCCGTTTCGGGTTCGAACGGATCCGAAGGCACTACTCCTACTACATCCATTTTGGAATCACCCTCAGGATTAGTAGTGATTAGCCCTTGCACTTCACTGCTCCATCTTCGACTCCAAGTTCTTGTCTTCCTCATGAAAACATTCAAACCGGATCGAAGTGGTTTTCGAAAAATTAATCCCGATCCCTGTCTCTTCGAAACGATCAGTGCATTGGCCAATATTGATAGTCGGTTATTTAACTACCAAATAACATCCACAAACAACCATCAGGTCCTAATAATTTTCCTAAATTATTTATTTCAAAATATCTTCGCAAGATATTTTCTACACTTCAACCCTTTGAAATAGTTTTCAAATCACATTTTTTTCTCGCGGAATAAATTTACACCCAATTGTTTTATTTCCACTGAAAATCACCAAGCCTTAATACTTCAGATTTTAAAATAATTTAAATCACTTTATCCAAAAAATACATACTTTAAAACAAAACTACTTCAACATTTTATTTAAAATGTTAGTTATGAAATTTTAAAATAATTTCTCATATAAAACTTAAGCCAATCTAAATTTAAAATAAAAGTTATTTATAAGGTATAAATATTAAATAATTGTCCTTTAAATCATAATACTAGTTAAAACTTTAAAATAATTTACTTATATAATTAACTTTATAAATATTTGCCTTTAAAATTTTTAAAACCAGCAAATAATAATTCTTTTTAAAATATTCTTTTAAAACCACTTTAAAAGCTCTAACTTATATTTGGAAATCTTTCTTTAAAAATATATACTTGGTTTTTCAAGGAAATACACTTTCCATTTCCACACCTTTAAAAATAAACCACTATTTATTTTAAAACAAATCATACTTTCCTTATAAATTCTCATCCTAAATTTATACTTTCGAAGTATCCTCTGATAAATATTTCGCTTAAATCATAAACCCCATTTATAAATTCCATAATCTCATTCTCCTTTAATTCTAGTTTCAAGCACTTGAATAGTTTTCAAATCGATTTTCAAAACTAACTCCATTTTAAAATAAATTCCTTTACTTACCCAAATTTACTTTAGAACCCATTAATTCCATATTTACTTCTATATTTATGATTTAAAATCCTACTTTAAACTGAAATATCCACTTCATACTTCATTCAAAATTTTACCCTTTTATTTCTTCCGAAACATTTTAAATCTTAAATTTTGAAAATAAATTCCTTTAAATTTTTGGACAAAATATCATTTAAGTCTCCAAAACTCTTTTATTTTCATTTGTTTAAAATCTCTATCGTCATTTCCATACTTAGAATTTATCTAATAGAATTTAAAAATCAAACTTTTATGTTTCTCCAAATTCAATCTTTAATTTACCCAAATTCACTATAACTATTTTACATAAAAATTTCCCTTTTTATTTCCTCTAAAAATCCAAACTTTATATATTTTTCATTTTCTCAAAATACCAATATATATTCAACCAAACCATAACATTCAATAATTCCCAATATAATCAATATAATCATCACATATTATCACATAAATCATATTATTGAATATAAAATAAATTCAACATTTTGAGGAATCCAGTTTATCCCTCCAACCTGTTTCCTTGCATCCACAGATGTTAGCACAACAATTTAAAATACTAATCCCGCTTCAAGGCAGGATATCGCGGTATAAAGGGTCATCCGCTATTATGCGGGACGTATAGGGTCTCATCCGCTATATAATGTGGGAATCAATCGCTCCTATGTATGTATATATATATATATATATATATATATATATATACTATGTACCATATCCAGACTGATAATAAATCATCAATTCAAGCAATGAATCCAATAATTTAAATTTTAACTATTTAAATTTAATGGTAATCCAAATGAGTGAGATTAACTCACCTTTGTTTTGTTTGCAATAGACTTTGATCTTGACTTGGTTTCTTCACGATTTTGGACCATGAATAACATTCTGTGGTTTATTAATATTTGAACTAATCGAATAATTAATTCCATTTAATAAATTTAATTTAAATTTACCTTTAATAAATTACTTAATAACTAAAATGATTTAACTAGGTTGATTGGACAAATTTATCACCAAATCCATTATATAAAATAAGCTAGTAAATTAAGATATGTAAATGTATATTTATTTACTTTAGGATTGCATATATATATTTATAAAATAATCTATATAAACCAAAGGTCCAACTTTTAATATAAATTATTCAAATCAAAATGTTTTAAAATTCATGTTCAACCCTATATATAATTTACAGTAAATAAATAAATTTCATGTTTACTGTATATTAAAATAAGTGTATACCTATACAGACTAACCTAGTTTACATTTCCTAATTTATATATGTATATTTGTTTAAATTAAATTAAAATAAATAGATATACCTCACTGACTTCCAGAAACCACGCTATAGCCAACCCCAACCTTGCCTGCATGCGTCCATCACCTCCACGCGAGGTCACGCTGCCTCGACCAAACCCCACACGTGCGAATGTGCTCAGCAAATCCAAATCGACCATCACCATGTTAGCCACCAGCTCCTGCATCGCCGAACTATTGCTTTGCTCCAAATCGAAGCCTCGAACTCAAGACTTCACGACCTTAAAATGATTGCGACCCCCTTCCCACATTCCTCGACTTTGCGTGCCATCCAACGAGTAGCCTCCACTTCGCCATTCCAGATCACCATGCGTGAGCTCCCTTACTGTCATTAATTCCATTTCCCTAAGAACACACTCGACTCGGCGAATATGATATTGAATCGAATTGGTTATCCCCCTTTATTTATTCGAACGACAATCGTTCGAATTCATAGATGGATTTGATTTCGATAGCATTATTTTTTGTGCGAATTTGATTTTGGGAATAATTAATGGAGAGGAGTTGTTGCGCAAATTATTTCGTCCCATTCCTTTATTTATTTTGAAGTGTCGGCCATTGTTTTCTTTTGCTTAAGGATCGATTTTTTTTAAAACGAAGATGCGTGTGAAATTAAATAGGAAAAAAGAAACACGTGTCTCAAGGTGGACAAGTGGCTAGAGTATAAAGCCTGATGTTTAAATTAATTGACCAGTCAAATTATTTAAATTTTAAATTTAAATCATCTCCATTTCCGCAACTCACAATCTCGAACTCTGTGCTGCTAGGCATCTATAATGTTAAACCCCTATTTCAAATGCAATGGAAAAGGTTTCGAGCCCTAACTTGATCGCATGGAGAAGGTAGCTTTTTGGATCCAGTTATTATATTAAATTATCAATATAGATTACGGCGCGTTTACTTACTGTACGATCTCGCGACAACTTCAAACTTTACCAAATTTGAAATACGATAATAATACAATATTACGGATCCAATGGAACTGGTTTGGTCGAATTCTGAGAATATGCCTTGGAAGGCTATTTTTAAATATCAATTTAAACAATATATTTTCAAAAATGAACAAAACACTTTAAAATTCAATTTTAAAGCTTTTATTATTTTCAATATTATCAAGATAAATTTTATAAGCCATTTAAATATTTTTTAACTAGCTTAAAAACCAAGATTCACTATTTTAACCAATTTCCAATTATTAAATTCAATAATTTAATTGCCAAAAAAGTCGTGATATTTGAAATTCAAGTTAAACTAACTTTAAAATATTTTGAAGTCAATTAAATATTCCAATTTCAAATATAAAAAAATTCCTGGTCGTCACATTCTTCCCTCCTTAAAAGAATTTCATCCGCAAAATTACTAGTTACGAAGGATGGTCCGATACCCGTTACTATTTTCCCAGTCCAAATAATTTTTAACAATTCCCCAAAACCAAACAGTTTTAACAACACCCAAAACAATCTTTTTATTTAATACACATTAACCCTCTTTCTTACTTTCCAAACCTATCCATAGATTTCAAACAAAATTATTTACTAAACCATTCAAATTATAACTTGAACCCAAATTTCAAATTATCAAAATTTCCTCAAAATTTTTCTAACTCCCTAAATTTTTGAAAAATTTCGCCTACGTCTCCTTTGTGCAGCTAGATCGGTACAACTACAAAATGCCTCTACGGGCCATCAGATTTCAATAGAAAACAAAAAGCCAAGTGGCTAGACCAGAAAATCCTTAAATTTCATATGACAATTTAAATACATACCTTTTGTCGAGCAATTCCATTAATCTTCTAAAATCAAAAATCCCAATTTCCTTTTGCTTTTAAAACACATGTATATCCTACTTAGCAATAATATCCAACTACACAGTTCAAAATCATCTTATTCACTTCTTTACAAAATTTTCATTATCCATTTCATTCAAGCCCGTACGATGTACACATATCATCCGTACGCAATACCAAATTCGATCGCTCACTCGATCACACAATTTCACTTCCGAACTAGTATTGCCCACCCGACTTCCTTGTGCGGACTCAGATCTGACTTCTTGATCAGAAACCGTCATTCTCCTTGCATAGCCACAAACTATGATAAAGAATTTCTAGAATCAACTAAAAATCAATATCCAGGGTTCGCCGTCGAAAATCGAGTGAAAAATCCCAACTCGGTTCGATACAAATATCTCGATTTCTACCCTCGAATCTGGATCAAATCCCTATGCGAATAAAATAATATACGTACATCCTATGCATTTATCTCAATTGATTATTAACTATATCAATTTTCTTTTTATTCACATTTATTTTGATTTCCATTCACTTATTCACAATTATCATTTCACACACCCTTATTAAACCTTTATTCACATTTTTATTTGGTACATTTCTCAATTCAGATTTTACTTAAGAATTTACCATCCATTTCTTAAGTTCAATATAAATATTTTACACTTTAATATTTATTTTCACTTCACCACTGAAGTTATATATATTCATTTCCATTTAACTTTGCATTTTCAATTCCATTTCAATTCTATTTACCCTCCAATTTTAAATATTGAATTCTATTCACCTTGTCCCAAACCATATTTAACTAACCATTTCTTTAATTAGTTCCACTTACTAATTTATTCATATCTCAACCACTTTTATTTCCAAACCACTATTATCTTTAGTCCACTTCGAACTAATTCTACACTTCACTTTACACAATTTAAATTAAGTATCATTTCAATATTCAATTTTAATTTGCTTGCTTACCCATTTAAATTAATTAGTTTACTTACTAATTTTATTTTCAATCCTTTGTTTTGTTTAGTCCAATCTTGACCAATTTTCCATTTACTTACAAATTCAAAATGAATTTCAATATTCAATTTCAATTTCATTTACTTGCAAATGTAAATTTTCATTCACAAATTTATTTCCCACTTAATAAATTTTTATTTTAATGGCCATTCCATTTAGTCTACTTAGGCTTTTTCCTCAAATTCACTTTTATTTAATTTGATTCCGTTACACTTCAATTGTAATTCAAAATTTTTAACTTCTATAAATTTTCCACTTATTTAAATTCCATTTTCTAACTTCTTTAAATTTACTTCCATTAATTAGCTTACCTTACAACTCATTTTGTTTTCACATTAATTTTATTTAACCCTTTTCAAAATGAATCTTATTCCAACAAATTTCAAATTTTTTATAAGTTATCAAACTTATTAATATTCCATAAACATTTTAAATCACTTCCAGAATTCAAGCAATTACTTAAACATTCAAATCAATTTTGAAAACATATATATCTAAATAGATTTATTTCGAAGTCAAACCCAATTTTGAAAAATATCCCAATCCAAAACATCCAAGCAGTAATTCCTCCCTTGGAAACTTGAAAATGAACATCGATGATGCTACAGTCATCACCGAAGTTATTTTCCAGCGACTGAAAAGAGTTTAGTGCTTTTACTTCCTTTAAAAACATTTAAATATTTTTAATTCCAAATCTCACCAGATTTCATATCTAATTCAAAAATATTTCCGGAATAATATTACCATTATTCCTTCAAAACCTTTGAAAAACATTTTCAAACTCAAAGGAAATTAAAATTTTCAATTTTCAAATTTTCAAATCCTTTCAATCTATATTCAATATTACTCTGGGATTTTATTTTCAAATTATAAATCAGATTTAAAATTCACATTCACGAATTCATTCTGTATATGAATTTATTTCTTAACTTTGACTATAACATTATTTTCTTATTTTCAATTTCCACACAATAATGATAATATTTTAATATTGTCACTTCCTAACAACCAAGCAACCATATATAACTATAATAATTTATGAAAATTATTTGTTTTATATACAAAAATAATTGGGTAAAATTATTTCGTTTACCCTATTTTAAAACAATATGTTGTCGAATTGTTCTATTCAAGTGTTTAGAGATCCCTATCAATAACGTTAATTACTCGTATTGACCAAAATCCATAAACTACTCAACAAACCAATCAACATAAAACAAATTTTATATTCACTAACAAATACGCACTCATATCTATTAATACACTCAAACTCATTCTAGAGTACTACGGACCCTATTTTTAATGAGGCATCCCTACCCGAGCCAAGTTCTCGCTTAACCTTCAGCTCTGATACCACTGTAATGACCCGTCCTTCTCGACCCTCAAAAATCAACACAAATACGCCACTGTATAATATGCCAAAGATCGAGTGCCAGAAAAGACAGATTCTGAGGGAAAGAAAGAAGGAGGTAGAAGAAGAAATAGAAAACAACATCAGAATCTTACAAACGCAGCGGAATAACATATAATAGATAACAACAGATTTGATACAAAAGAAACTGTAACTGTATATTACTTACAATCATCAGAGTACAACATCAAACATAAAAACACAACACTGGACAGTTATGATAACTTGTCCACCCTGAAACTGATTATGCAGCAAACCATACAAAGCGGATAATACATCAAGTACGTGTGATACGTCACACCATCCAGCGCATCCACTAAGCTCCATAGCAGTCCATCTAGAATCTGTACTCTATAATACTCGGTCTGACCCAAGCAATATAGTAAAATAACACCCGAGTTAGTCTGGAAAACCACATGAGAAAACACACTCAATTGGATTATTAAAGTTTCCAAAATCCTTCGAAACTAAAGGGAACTCGTAAGACCACGCCACAAATAAACATGTCGGGTTTTTATCTTACGATAACCAAAAGGTTTTTTTATCAGATCCTCAGATGTTATAATAATGTCTATAGAAAGTAAAATTCTAGCTGAATTGCTTGCATCTCACGTTTCAGCAATAGTTGGACACAATCAAAACCGTACAAGCGCTTATTGGAAATTGGATTCCATACAGTGGAAGGGCTATTGGGGTACCATCCATCACAGTGCCTGGTCTAGATCAGCATACCGAGGATCCCCCCTGATCCCCTACAACACAAGACCGGAGCTACACGTTACTGGATAGTTCGAATAAGATCACCCCGCTGTTAGGATCAACAACCGCCCACAAAGCCGAAAAAGGAGACATCTGGACAAGGATGACTTTACCCTAATTGGTTGCTAGCCACATGGCCTTGCTCCACCTCTCCTGTCTTAGCCATTCCTGGTTGATGAGGCTCGAGGCTATGCATTACCTTTTTAGCACACATTCAGTTAGAATGATCACCGTCCCCCTGACAATGTTCTGATGGCATTCGTCCATACAAGTCCTTCCGGGTTCGAACAGATCTGAAGGCACTACTCCTACTACATCCATTTTGGAATCACCCTTAGGATTAGTAGTGGTTAGCCCTTGCACTTCATTCTCTATCTTCGACTCCAAGCTCTTGTCTTCCCCACGAAAACGTTCAAATCGGATCGAAGTGATTTTCGAGAAATTAATCCCGATCCCGGTCTCTTCGTAACGATCAGCGCATTGGCTAATATTGATAGTCGGTTATTTAACTATCAAATAACATCCACAAACAACCATCAGGTCTTAATAATTTTCCCAAATTATTTATTTCAAAATATTTTTGCAAGATATTTTCTACACTTCAACCCTTTGAAATAGTTTTCGAATCACCTTTTCTCTCGCGGAATAAATTTTCACCCAATTGTTTTATTTCCACTGAAAATCGCCAAGCCTTAATACTTCAGATTTTAAAATAATTTAAATCACTTTATCCAAAAAATATATACTTTAAAACATTAAAAATAAAAACTATCTAATCACTTTATTAAAAATGTTAGTTATGAAATTTTAAAATAATTTCTCATGTAAAACTTAAGCCAATCTAAATTTAAAATAAAAGTTATTTTATAAGGTATAAATATTAAATAATTATCCTTTAAATCATAATACCAGTTAAACCTTTAAAATAATTTACTTATATAATTAACTTTATAAAAATTTACCTATAAAAATTTAAAACCACCAAATAATAATTTTCCTAAAATATTCTTTTAAAACCACTTTAAAACCGCTAACTTATATTTGAAATCTTTCTTTGAAAATATATACTTGGCTTTTCAGGGAAATACACTTTCCATTTCCATACCTTTAAAAATAAACCACTATTTGTTTTAAAACAAATCATTCTTTCCTTATAAATTCTCATCCTGAATTTATACTTCCAAATTATCCTCTGATAAATATTTCGCTTAATTCATAAACCCCATTTATAAATTCCATAATCTCATTCTCCTTTAATTCCAGTTTCAAACACTTGATCAGTTTTCAAATCGATTTTCAAAACTAACTCCGTTTTAAAATAAATTCCTTTACTTACCCAAATTTATTTTAAAACCCATTAATTCCATTTTTACTTCTATATTTATGATTTAAAATCTTATTTTAAATTGAAATATCCACTTCATACTTCATTCAAAATTCTACCCTTTTATTTCTTCCCAAACATTTTAAATCTTAAATTTTGAAAATAAAATCCTTTAAAATTTTAGACAATATCGCTTAAGTCTCCAAACTCTTTTATTTTCATTTGTTTAAAATCTCTATCTTCATTTCTATACTCAGAATTTATTTAAGAGAATTTAAAATTTTTATACTTTTCCAAATTCAATCTTTAATTTACCAAATTCACTATAATTATTTTACTTAAAAATTTCCCTTTTTTTCCTTTAAAAATCCAAACTTTATATATTTTTCATTTTCACAAAATACCAGTATATATTCAACCAAGCCATAGCATTCAATAATTTCAATTCCCAATGTAATCAATATAATCATCACAGATTATCACATAAATTGCATTACTGAATATAAAATAAATTCAACATTTTGAAGAATCTAGTTGGATCCCTCCAACATGTTTCCCTGCATCAATAGATGTTAGCATAACAATTTAAAATGCCAATCCCGCTTCAAGGCGGGATATCGTGGCATAAAGGGTGATCCGCTATTATGCGGGACGCATAGGGTCTCATCCGCTATATAATGCGGGAGCCAATCACTCCTCTGTGTGTGCGTGTGTGTCTATGTACCACATCCAGACTGATAATAAATCATTAATTCAAGCAATCAATCCAATAATTTAAATTTTATCTATTTAAATTTAATGGTAATCCCAATGAGTGAGATTAACTCACCTTTGTTTTGTTTGCAATCCACTTTGATCCTTACTTGGTTTCTTCACGATTTTGGACCTTGAATAACATTGTGTGGTTTATTAATATTTGAACTAGTCGAATAATTAGTCCATTTAATAAATTTAATTTAAATTTTCCTTTAATAAATTATTTAATAACTAAAATGATTTAACTAAGTTAATTGGACAAATTTATCACCAAATCCATTATTTAAAATAAGCTAGTAAATTAAGATATGTAAATGTATATTTATTTACTTTAGGACTGCATATATATATGTTTATTTATAAAATAATCAATGTAAACCAAAGGTCTAACTTTTAATATAAACTACAAATCAAAATGTTTTAAAATTCCTGTTCAACCCAATATATACTTTACTAGTAAATAAAATAAATTTTTTGTGTACTGTATATTAAAATATGTGTATGCCTATATAGACTAACCTAGTTTACATTTCCTAATTTATATATGTATATTTGTTTAAATTAAATTAAAATAAAGACATATACCTTACTGACTTCCAGAAACCATGCCATGGCCAACCCCAACCCTGCCTGCATGCATCCATCACCTCCATATGAGGTCACTGGCATGACCAAACCCCACGTGCACGAATGTGCTCAGCAAATCGAAATCGACCATCACCACGTCAGCCACCAGCTCCTGCATCGCCGAACTCTTTCTTTGCTCCAAATCAAAACCTCAAACTTGGACTCCACGACCTCAAAACGATTGTGACCCCCTTCCCACATTCCTCGACCTCATGTGCCATCCAATAAGCAGCCTCCACTTCGCCATTCCAGATCGCCATGTGTGAGCTCCCTTACTGCCCTTAATTCCATTTCCCTAAGAACACGGTCGACTCGGCGAATATGATATTGATTCAAATCGGTTATCTCCTTGTCTTTATTCGAATGACAATCGTTCGAATTCATGGATGGATTCGATTTCGATTGCATAATTTTTTGGTATGAATTTGATTTTGGGAATAAATAACCGGAGAGGAGTTGTTTCGCAAATTATTTCATCCCATTCCTTTATTTATTTTGAAGTGTCGGCCATTTTTTTCTTTTTCTTAAGGATCGATTTTTTTAAAACGAAGACTCATGTGAAATTAAACAGGAAAAAAGAAACACGTGTCTCAAGGTGGACAAGTGGCTAAGGTATAAAACCTGATGTTTAAATTAATTGACCAGCCAAATTATTTAAATTTTAAATCTAAATCGTCTCGATTTCCGCTCACAATCTCGATCTCCAATCGAGATGTGTCGCTAGGCGTTTATAATGTTAAACCTGTGTTTCGAATGCAATAGAAAAGGTTTTGAGTCCTAACTTGATCGTTTAGAGAAGATAGCTTTTTGGATCCAGTTATTATATTAAACTATCAATATAGATTATGGCGCGTTTACTTATCGTACGATCTCACGACAACTCCAAACTTTACAAAATCTGAAATCCGGTAATAATACAATAGTACGGATCCAATGGAACTGGTTTTGTCGAATTCCGAGACAGTTCCCCTGAAGGATATTTATAAATATCGATTTCAACAATATATTTTCAAAACCGAACAAAAACTTTAAATTTCAATTTCAAAGCTTTTATTATTTTCAGTATTATCAACATAAATTTTATAAGCCATTTAAAAAAATTTAACCAACTTAAAAACCAAGATTCACTATTTTAACCAATTTTCAATTATTAAATTCAATAATTTAATTGCCAAACAAATAGTGATATTTGAAATTCAAGTTAAACTAACTTTCAAATATTTAAAATCAATGAAATATCCCAATTTCAAATATTCAAAAATTCGGCCACAGTCGATGTTTAAATCTGATAAATGTATTAAATTTCCACTGTAAAGATAACATGTTGAAATAATATATGTTACTCCATTCACGTGAGATTCTATTATGTCTTTATTTTCTTTCTTACCCTCAATAATCTGCCTCTCTAGCACTTGGATTTGCGGCATGTGAATATCATGGATGTACTAGTGTTGATTTTCGAGTATCAAAGAGCCGGGCCGTCACATTTGTTATCATGGCTTAGGTTAAGCAAACACCTAGGCTTTTGTGGGATAAAATCTCATCATAAATTGGGTTAATAATGCCCTAGGATGAGTTACTCATTAGAGATAGGGATACTGACACTCTAGAATGAGTATGAGAATATTACATATAAGCGTGTATTAGTTAATGATATATACAAATGATTTTGGTTTTTTTTTTAAGTGCATATATATATGTATATTTGAGAAATTTTAATTAGATATGACGATTAAAATTTTATAACAATGATTCTTGGAAGTGATAGCAATAAAATTTGGAAAACATTTTGGTGAAATTTTCAAAGGATTTTTGGGAGGATAAACCATTTTGTCATATAAAGAATATTATGTGGGAAAAGCTATTTTTCTAAGTGGACTGAACAACTCTGTTTGTTTTCTCAGTGTTGGTGGAACATTGGTTTGAGGAAGTAATACCAAGTGATTCGCAAATCTTTCTACTTAAATATTATATGCCCAAGTTTATGAGATATTAATAACTCAACATTAGAATAAGTTAGATTAAGTAAATTGCTTAGTTCTTATATCTAAGGGGATGTTGTTTACATTGTAGAAACCATACGGAGGAAAGTACTCTAAAGGAGAGACCTCAAAGGCAAATTGGGGCGGGAAGGACAACTTACTTACTGTCTATAGCAATGAGGAAGAACAACCGAAATATCCATCTAGCAATGGTTGGCCCCTGCTTGAAGGAAAGAATGCCCTGTACACTTAATGAAATGAAGATGGGCGTCTAATGGAAGAAATGCTTATACCACCCACGAATCTCGAGATGATTGTAATTTCTAGTGATGATGAACCCTTGCAAGTTTCGAAATGAATACGGATTGCGGATACTACAAGCTTCGCACCAGAACCCATAGCAGAATCTGAACCCATGGAAGAATCAGAATCCATGGAGGAAGAATCAGAACCTATCGAAGACCCAAATGCTGTAATAATTAGCGAATGCATCAATATGAAATGGGACTTGGATGGGGAGCGTGTTATTTGGCAAGAAGAGTTATCCCAGTTTCTACATTAACTGGGATGTGATGTAGGGAAATGTTGAAGAACTATTGGAAGAAGTAGCTAAAGTGTTCGAGAACCCTTATGAAGTTGGTGTGCAAGGCCTTAAAGAAATAGGATAGGTAGAGGTAATCCCAGGAGTACAAATTGGTATGGGTTATGTTCCATGGAACCAACCATGGCTACCCTATATTGAAGATGAAATGCAATCGAATGAAGATAGCAATGAGGCCAATGATGAACTGGAATGTGATGAAGAAGGAATTTAAGATGTTTTAATAGATTTTAAATACTGGAGCGTACCATTGGCTTCAAATTCATAGGAAAGAAGGAGATGTTGAGTATGGTGATTAAGGGTAACTCTATTTATCTAATTAATATATAAAGTAGTGTGTGTGGATGAGAGTGAAATGTTGTTATGATTAGTGTTTTGTACCTTATCTATTAGTGTTTAGAGGTCTTGACCTAAGTCTGAGTTGGAATATTGAATGAGAAATTATGGAGATATATAATATAACTATGATATTTTTTAATTTTGTATTTACATAAATCTTTTAAATTAATGAGAATTCTTGAGGAAAGAAGCAAGAAAGTTGAAATGAAGGATTTTCTTTTATAAGAGGAAGTTGTATTATGAAATGTTAAAAAAAAAAACTTGAAACAAAATATTTCAATAAATATTCCAGAGAAAATCAAAGATAAGAGAAATTACAGTACATGTGTTAAAGAAATATTAATGACTAACTAAGGAAGTTTTGTTGAGATGAGGGTATTAAAGAAAGTATATTACAATAGTGAAATTAAATGATAAGTTATCTTTTAAAAGAAAATGATTTCGTTTTGAAGAAGATCCAAGAATACTTTTATGGATGAATATTTTGAAGAAATAAATAGTTTAGGTAAATATATTTAAACCAAAGATAAAAGTTTTATGAAATATCTTATAAATTTTTTTGGAAGGATTAATAAGCACGTATGAAATACGTGAATTATTTCATTGCAAGATTTTGATCTAAGGTTCGAATATAGAGCTTTGAGGTGTTTACACCGGTCCGAAAAAGAAGTTATCACTCGATTCTTAACGACGAACCTTGATGAGGGTTTGTGATTAGATACTGGAGTTTTCTGTCATAGTTGAGAGCTATGTAAGGAAAAACTAATGTTCTCATCAGAAAGCTTGGTTGGAGTCCGCACTAAAGGTTTAGGGGATCAATACTAGTTCGAAAGTAAAGTTGTGAATTCGAATAAAAGATCGAATTAGATATTGCGTACGGATGACCGATATACATCGTAAGGGTGTAAGTTTAGTACTAAATGTTTTGGAAAAAACCTTTGGGTCTCATTTTGGGTAATTTCGGGGGCGAAATTCTTTCAAGGGGGCAGTATGTAACGACCTGAATTTTGATCACTTTAATTAAAAATGTTTAAATTATTTTAAATATTCATATATAGATTGTTTTTCACAAATAATCAAGTTTTAAGTGATAAGTAATAACAATGAACTTATTTTGGAAAAATGTTCACAAAAATATTTCCTTTGGAAATATATCGATAAAATGGTTGAAAACCATTTTATCAATAAACAGCTCTTTAATCGTAAAACGTCGTGCACAGAGGTGGATACATATACTTATTTTCCAAATTGAATAAGAACATGAAATAAAATTTATTATTTTATTTTTTGGGAAAATGAAATGTATTTATGACATCATTAGTAATGCCCTTATATTTAATAATAGATTTATTAAATTTAATTGAGATTTAATAATTTAGATTTGACGACCTGGATTTTCGCGTTTGAAAATCGACATTCATACTTCATCCATATTCGAATGACGCAGATTCAAACATTCGATTCCGATTCGCCGGAGCTTATAACACATTAAGTACAACAACATAGCGGGAGAAAACAATGAATATATCATTGATATACAATAGTTGGTACAATATGGTTACAACAAATGATATCAATACTATCAGAGATACCAGACTACAGCGGAAGAGATAACAACAACTAGATGGTCTAGACTTTGCAACCATCGATAGCGGAAAGATAACTCCAATATCTACAACTCCATCTCCAATCCAAAGCTAGCTTGAACCCCCATCAAGTAGGACTTAAGCAAGGTCAGTCAAGTTGAACAAATGCTATCGCCAAATCCAAAGGCTGGATGCTATCGAATCTACTCCTACTATTTTATTATCTGAAAATCCTAACTTTAGGCTGCCTGTGTGGAAAATTGTGGGCACCCAGAGTTTAGAAACGGAACAATAAACTCCAGGTCAGTCATGGGACTTGTGTGAGCAAACAAAAACAATTTTATTTAAGTAAAACAAACAAAAGAGTTTAAGAGAAATTTGCAATGCTTTTTGGAAAATGAAACTACCATAAGGGCCCCCGCCACACACATAATGCAAGCGCACAATTGGAGGAGATTTCTCCTTATGATAGTCAAACATGCTTGTTATGCGAAAATATTTTGATATTATTATTAGTGCATATTGAAGAAAACATTTCAAAAGTATAATATTAATCTTAGCCAGCATAGACATTTCGTACTATGCCTACTATAGCTACCATGTTCAATAGCAGGTTACCACCACATTCCATGGAAGGTTATACAACTAAAAGCGTACAGGGCGCGTATTGTTTCTTTGGATTTCCAAGAAATGGTCAGGCTAAGGAACTTCCTGCACCGAATGGAACGCCTCTGGAGGGACGCCCCCAAGAACCAAACCGGATCTCTGCCAACACAAGGCCGGGTTACCCCTGCCCGGAAGTAACACCTACAAGCCATCCATGGTCGTTATCGACCTTTATCCCGGGATTCACCAAAAAATAGCAACAACCACATAGTTAAATATCTAGGCTCCATGCCGTGATATCACTTTTATCCAGAAGGAAAGGACATACCCTAGGGGCGTGACCCCTAAAAACCTTGCCGCAACATTCATGTTTCGACCATTTCCGGGTTGTGAGGCTCGATGAAGTCTCGTCCACAAAACTACGCTTTTCGTAAGAGCCATGGTTCGATCAACAAATGATCAGAAGCACTTCGTATGCCACATTATCAAATTGGGAATGTATCACTAATAACCATCAACTGCATAATCTCTAAGCTCATACGTCTCAGAGAAGGGTGTTAAGCTAAGAGAATAAATTCTCCACCACCAAACAGAAATGTATTTGATAGAAACCAGCTTTACATCTCAAAGTGTGACATTAGATACACATCCATACAAGTCTATTCCGGGTCTGAACAGAACCAAAGGCACTTCAAAGAAGCCCTTGTAAATTTGGATAATCCCTAATCACGTCTGGACTTACCATCACAAAGGATGATATAAATCTCTATACCAGGGATCAACCGGTGCAGAGATATTCGACGAGTTATCCTTTCGCTTTCGAAAATATCTGGTCTTCACCATCGGTCTTCAAATGCTATCCATATCGTCGTATCATTATTCGGAATGGGCTATATGAGACATGGTCCTCTCCTGGCTAAACTGAATAATGAGCGCAATATTTAAAAACATATGGATATTGGGGTCTCAGTTAAGTCACAACTTAAAGCCCTGAACCTTTCTTCAAATGGTTTAAACAAATTACCATTTTCAAATCTTTAAACCAAAAGATTCACTTCACAAAGTTCACCAATCTTCCACAAAGATTAATTCATAGTTTCCAAACTATTTATAATTCAAATCTTTTATACAAAAGATACACATTTAAGATCCTCTTTAATTTGAAAACAAAGTTCAACAATCTTTCACAAAGATTTATTCATAGCTTTCAAAACAATTCAATTTCAATATTTTCAACACGAATTGAAAATCCTTTCTTTGTATGAAAGCTATTATTATTTGAAAAACAATCCTTTTCGTTTCGAAAAAATCCGATTACATTTGCACAAGTTAAAGCCCTTCAAGTATAAAACTTGGGTTAAATTCAAATTCCCAAAACAATACTTTTAAAATGGTTATAAAACCCATATAAACACATTTATAACTTGCATAACCTTTTAAACCATAATTTCCAAATATAGAGTTCAATTTCAAATCTTGAATTTAAATTCAAATCAAACTATCAAGTTATTCAAAATAACTTTTATCTTCAAAACTCCTTTTCAAAAGCATTTCATATTTAACCCGATTCCATTTCCAAAACCATTTGAATTCAAAATTCAACTTTAAAACCATTTCATTAAATTCAAATTTCTATGACTTAACCAATTTCCTCATGCAATCCATATTTGTGTATGTAAGGTGTAGTCTAGGGGTTTTACACTATAATGCAACATCATCAATCATCACAGATTCAAGCATATCAATATCGATAAACGGTACAATCCTATAACGCTTATCTTCATTCACAGATTCATAGATAAACAATATAAATTCATCATAGATAAATAAATGACATTCATCACAGATAAATAAATTACATTCATCATAGCTCAAATCCAAAATAATTCATATCACAAAGCATCACACATCAGGGATGTCACACAATTCAACATTCAATTGAATCCAAACATTCATAAGTAAGACTAATTAATCATCTGATTAATTTTAAACCAGATTAATTACTTATGAATAACTACTAATCCTAGTTAATTAATATTAATTAATTACAAACCGTTAATTAATTATCCTTTAATCATTTATTAATTAACTTTTAATTATAAATTAATCAACCTTAATTAATAAATCAATCCACCTTTAATCATTATATAATTAACCTTTAATTATTTAATTATTCTTTAATCAATTATCCTTAATTAATCAATTAATTAATTAACCCTTAATTAAATACAATTTAATTAAATTATTCTTAATTAATGAATTAATCTTAATTAATCTCATTAATTAATTAACTCTTAATTAATTATCCTTTAATTAATTACCCAAATTAATTAACCTTTGAGTAATTGATCAGTTTAATTGCTCTCAATAATTATCCATTAATAAATCAACTTAATTAGTTACACAAAGTAATTAACCTTTAAATACTTCCACTAAGTAATCATCCTTTTCATTAATTAATCTTTAACCATAAACTAATTATCCTTGATTACTTTTATTAAGTAATTAACCTTTAAACTAAATTAATGTTTTATATAGTAAAAACATTTCATCTTTAATTAATTACAATATTAAGTTTATTTAAAATAAACTTTTAAAATAAGGTTATATACAGATATACATTAAACACTTTAAACTTAAAATAATTTGTTTAAAAGTCTTAATTAATCTCAACTCAGATCAACATATTATTATTCGAAAAGAAATGGGTTAAGAAGTTGTCTAAACTTAACCAAGTTCTAAAATTTAAAAACCTGTTATTCCATTTTACTTTTAAATTCTGATATCATCACAAAACCCGAGCATTTACTTGTTTTTCCCGAGCCCAACAGCTAAATTTCGCGAGCCAAAATTAAAATTTTTCCCAAGCCACCTTATATTGTTTTTTTTTCCAAAACTTGTTTTTATCTTAACATTTAAAAATTGTTATGCATTCGCATACCAACTCGATAACCGACCCGAGACACAACATCACTTCCCCGAGTGTAGACTTGAGCCAACTTCTTCTTCTCCAAAACCATCTGCAAAAATCAAAACCTAGTTACAATATGACACACGTGCACATGCTACCTCGTCATCTCCGACCATCGTAGCAACCCACGTCGATGACCATCACCACTTTTGATTGCGATCACCTGTTCTCCAACCCAATCACGAAATCAAATTCGAGTAGGTTCGAGTACCCACTGCAACCCAACCACCATCAAAATTTCCCTCGATGCCGATGGCCTAGGACACCATCAACCATGTCGACCCCACCGTAGACTCATGTCCTCCTCCAGCTCCTATTCCACTTGGACCGGCCTCGACCAATTCCACGACGACGACGAATTTCCACTTCCAACCCCGTCGAGAAAAACTGTGCATAAAACCCTACAAATCCATCGTGCCTCCACCATGCCCCACTATAAATGATTCGAACATTTTTCCGATGTTTCTCCGACCTTCAACCTCCTCCAGTGAAAATTCCGACGTTAAATGATTACGCGATCATAGGAAATCGATGAAAATGCCTTTTTCGTTCATTACAGAAACACCCAATATATACAAATCTAAAAATCCTGAATTTTATATTAAAATTCATCATTTTCGATTATGATCCTAATCATATATTCAAAACTTAAAATTTAGAAATTTGACTTTCTGACTTTAGAGCATTATCACTGTAATTCTTCAATTTCCAGTGGTTCATTTGTTAATTATACTCAATTACATTTTTATAAGTAATGTTACACTCATATAAACATTTTTCAATCAGCAATCAAAGTATAAAGTGGTTGGGTTGGGATGATTTAAATTTTAAAACAGGTTTTAAAACATGGAAATGATAAACAGAGGCAAGTTTTTGCCTGTATCCAGACATATACACAGGTATTAACACACACACACACACACAGATATATATATATATATATATATAAGCAACATGCACATCATAATTCATAGCATACTACAAAGATCATCACATGTAAATCAGATATATCAAGTATTTAAAAATTTATAAGTGTGGTTTGCTCACCTTGTTTGAATCAAAGGAAACCTGGAAATTTGATTTTGATTTTGAAAAAAAAAACTGGAAGCTTTATTTCTCTGAAACTGGAATTTTAAAAACTTGCTTTGATTTTGTTTTGTTATCTAGTTTGATCTTCAGGTTGATACAATTTGAAGTGAATTGATCTTATAGCTTCAGATTTGATTTGTTGTCTGCTTTGATCTTGAATCTAGTTTTAATTACTATCTGCTTGAGATCTTGAATTTGCTTTCAGGTTTAATTAAATTTGAATTTGTTTGCTTTGAGATGATTAACAGTTTCAGGTTTGAAAAGAAGCCTTTTTTTGAATTTTATTTCCTGGTTTGTGTTTTACAAACTTTGAACAGAAATGAGAAAGATACATATGCATATACTCTTTGTTTTAATTTTTTCATTAACCTTTAATTAAATCAATTGCCACTCGTAAAAAAATTTATGCTACATGGCTTACAAATGGTTTATACAAGTTATTATGTTTTTACAAATGTCATATACCATAATTTTTATGTTTAAATCCTTTACTTTTAATTAATTATAAATATGTTTTAAATCCCTTACTTTATTTAATTTAAAACTTTGTTTTAAACCCCTTTTAGTTTTAATATTTATGTTTGTATATACATAAGATTTCAATTTAGCTTTACATATATATGTTTTTATGTTTCCTTATTTATATTTTTATATATTTTCAAACTATATTTTTAAAAGAAAATGTTCTAACATTTATAACCAATACTATTTTAAACTTAGTTTATTAAACTTTTAAATAAATAAGCACACATATGTATATTATAGAATTTAGCTTTAAACAATTGTTTTGAAAATCATTTGTATTTAATTCAAAATATAACTTTCAAATTATATGTATATTAAAATTAGAAAAAAAATTCTTATTAATTTTAAAATATAGTTTTAAATCCAATTTATATTTAAACACATTTATATTTGAATCTCAAATCCAAATTTCAATTTATTTTCCTTATTTATTTTGAATCTCAAATCCAAATTCTATTTAAAAATCAATTTATATACATGTATAATAAATAAACAAATATCTTATTTTATTTGGAAAAAATAAATAAATTCACAATTTAATCCAAAAATTATATTAATTACTAATTTAATTCAAATTTATTAACAAAAATTTAAATAATTACTAGTTCAAATTTAACTCAAAACCGGGGTCGTTACAGATTCCCCCCTTAAGAAAATTTCGTCCTCGAAATTTACAAGACAGTTAGACAACAAAAGAATAGATGGAGAATGTTTTATCAGATCAAGCTGAATATTTATTCTGCATTTAGCTTACCAAATCCGAATATCATCAATAAATATTAGAACAAACTCATTTAACACTTTATGAAATATTTGGGTTTTAACCGAAATTGTTCTGTCGATACAAATCTTCATATTTATTTAACCAATTCATTTTAGATAAATTTTCAAATTTATTAGAGTTAAAAACGAAAGGTTGATAAGAATCCAATGAAGAGAATACGAAATAGAAACTTATCTACACGATTCGTAGTGCCATCACCACACCAAGGTTTCATCCTAGAGCTGCCACGAAGACATCAAACAATTGAAATTGAATGGTCAACAAAGGAGATTGATAGAGAAAGTTGCTTCCGTTGTTGCAGGATATCGACCATTTGTAGTGGTACTCCCCTGTCTTATATCTCGTCCTCTTCTTGCACTCATACTCACTATCAGTGAATAGCAAGAGAATTTACTGAGGCATACAGGGGATATCTTAGGGATATACTCATTCTAGGGTATTCTTCACCCTATCTCTAATGAGTTACCTAATGTGTTATACTTTAAAAGCTAAAGTTCAAACCTTCAGCTCTGATACCAAATGTGACAACCCGGATTTTCGCGTCCGAAAATCGACATCCATATTTAATCCGTATTCGAATGCCGCAGATTCAAACGTTCGAATCTGATTTGCTGGAGCTTATAACACATTAAGTACAACAACACAGTGGAATAAAACAATGAATATATCATTGATATGTAATAGTTGACACAATATGGTTACAACAAATGATATCAATACTATCAGAGAGCCAAGACTACAACGGAAGAGATAACAACAACTAGATGGTCTAGACTTTGCAACCATCGATAGCGGAAAGATAACTCCAATATCCGCAACACCATCTCCAATCCAAAGCTAGCTCGAACCCCCATCAAGTAGGACTTAAGCAAGGTTAGTCAAGTTGAACAAATGCTATCGCCGATTCCAAAGGCTGGATGCTATCGAATCTACTCCTACTATTTGATTATCTAAAAATCCTAACTCTAGGCTGCCCATGTGGAAAATTATGGAAACCCAGAGTTTAGGAAGGGAACAATAAACTCTAGGTCAGTCATGGTGTAACATCCAGCCTTATTGTAGGCCTTAAATCAATGATAAACCACACATGTCAGACTTAAACCATACAGAAGGGCGGATTGTTATGGGGTAAATAAGAAAAAGCAGAGAAAGAAAAAATAAAATATAATCTTGCAGCGGAACGATAAAATATAATAATCAAATAAACGGTTCATGAAGCTGTTTTACAAAAACATTTGATTATACTTATACAATACACATCATAGTTACATATACCAGAGGATAATCAATAACAATGCAGCGGAACAGTATGAAAGTAGTTGAATACTATAATAAATAATAGTAATAAAATCTTCGTCTTCATCCTCTAGAAATAAAGTCTTCAAATCCTGAAATGCTCAGGATGAGCTGTAACAACCCTAGATTTTTATGTATATTTTAATTTTGACTCTATTTCATTTTGAAATTATTTTAAACTTGTTTCATTTCAAACATTTCATATTTAAATATAAACGTTGGTTATTATGTGATTTATAATTCCAAAATGGTATAAATTGAATATTTACCTGAAATGTTGATTTCGGTCAATTTGGGTCAAACTTTGATTTTTAAATTTCAAATTTAAATATTTAAATTCTTAAATTTTATCTTTTATTATGAAAATATATTTAATAACTTGAATATTGCATTTCGTTTCGTTGAAAATGGATTTAAATTGTGAAAGTTATGTATATTTCAATATTGAGTGCAATTTGTTTTATTTAGCAATTTTGTCTATTTTAAATTATATAAATTATATTTTCTTTGTTATATTTTATTTTAATATGTTATTTTATGTATATTTTTGTCTTTTAATATTTTTAAAGTGATAATAAAAAATTTCCAAAATTTATTGCATTTATTTTCTATTTTAAAGGCTAGTTTCCATTTTTATGCTACTTTCTTCATTAAATTATATTTAATTAAAATTTATATATTTATTTTTGTGAATCCATTTTTATTTTGTGTTCTTATCTTTAATTATAAATATTTTTCAAGTACATAAAAGTTTTCTAAAGTTCATTGCATTTATTTTCATATTTTCAAGCCTAGTTTGCAATTTTTGCTGTTTTTGATTAATCAAATTTTATATAATTAATATTTATTTATTATTTTTGTCTATTTACTAAATTTTCGTATTTTTATCTGAATTTATATATATATATATTTCAGTTATTTAAAAATTTCAAAAGAAATTAGTGGAAATATGAAAAGTTTTAAACTCTTTAAACTCCAAAGTCCTTTTACATTCCGACTTTTCATTTCTCAACCTCCATTCTTTATTGTTTTGGCCGTGCATCTCCTTACCACTTTCAGCTGCATTTCATTTTATTTTTCACGAGCAAAATTTTTCTCAAACACAAGTGTACGGCCATCACCATTTCTGATCAAAAAGATTTGGTAGCTTCTTGTCTTCTTTTTCTTCTTTTTCTTATTTTTTCTACTTGAATTTACGCTTTGCTCTCATCTTTATAGACCGACTCCTCCACCAGCCCTAAGCCAACCTCCACCTCCACATGCTATGATCAACAACCACCTTAGATCACCCCTAACCAGGCCGAGCCCACCAAAGTAAGAGACATCACCAAAGTTTCACAAATGCATCACATATATACAAGCCTAGCCTATATTTTGCACCACCACTTCAAATAACCTTTAGCCGCCACTTCTTCCACCACCACCAGCTCAGACCTGCCACCACCCTCTGCCACATCACCCACCACCACCTGCACCCCTGGCTGGGCCCACATAGCCTTTGGCCGAACCATATTGTAGCATAGATGTGATGATATGTTGTCTTGTGTTGAAGATTTATGCACCTAGATCTATGCACCATCAAAACCATCATATGCCGACCCTGTTTGAACCCAAACCATACCCAATTTCATGCCATGGCCGAGCATCTACCATGCCTAGATGAAGCACATGAAGTTGAGAACAAGTGCAATGTATTTGCCTTTGTTTTGGGTATTGATTCTAATATTGTTTAAGTGATGTATTGTTTTGAAACTTATCTATGTTGCATTGTTTTGATTAAATGTTTGATCAAGGCTTTTAGCTTTGACTCTCCACTCTCAAGTGATTTCCGTATTGTTGTTCCTTCTTAGTGTCTGTATTGTTGGCTTTGGTAGCTATCTCCAGCTCTGAACAGGTGTGTTATTCTCTCCAGACAATCTGTACCTATATAACTGATAAACCGACACCACTTGAATCTGTAAATGTATTGCATCCTGTTATAACTATTATATTACGATCATATGATGTCTACACCTGTTATTACACCTGTTATATCACATGTTACTGTTTATTATGCTATTCTGTTTATTTATATCAGTTATCACCATTGCAAGTTCCCTATAGATTAGAATCTCTATGGGTTGATATGATACATCCCCGAACGGAATTTAGTATAAGGAAAAATCGTTATGGGCTGAAATGATAGGCCTGAACAATTTTTATTTATTTCATTTTACTTGAGAGTGCGGGTTTTAAAATAATAAACCCATATTTTCCTTTTGTAAATTACTGATTGAAGTGATATATTATCCGTATCATTGAACTTAGGTTAGAAATTTTTATACAGACTGTGGTTAAAATATATTTTTCTAAAATTTTAAAGTGTTTTAGAAATCTAAACATTATAATATTTTGATTTTAAACTTAATTAAAAATGAACTGGTAAAGTATTATTGATTTTCTAAAAATTTATAAGTGCAATAAATTAATGGTAAAGTTAGAAAGTTGAAATATAAGTTATTTTGGAAATTTTGAATTGGTTATAAATGGAATTTAAACTAAGTGGTAAATATGATAAATAGATTTAAAATTTGAATTAAAATGAATTTAAAATGATTTTATAAAGTGTAATGATTTTTGAATAAGTTAAAAGGTTAAACAAATGAATATTTAAGTTGAATTTTGAAATATAACTTAGATTGGAAGTTTATGAATTTTGCTTAAAAATGAAATTTAAGTTAATTAAATAAAATGAAAAATAAGTTATATTTGGAAATTTAAACTTAACTGTTAAGCTAAAAATTTAATTATAAAGAATCGAAATTGAATGTTGGATTATATAAGTAAATTATTATTAAATTGATTTTTGAATGAAAATTTAACTTATAAAATCATGAATATAAGGATATTTTAAATGATTGTTTTAAAGGTGAAAATATATGATTTTATAAGTTTAAACGACTTAAATAAAAATTTAATTATTTGCGAAATTATATTGAATATTTGGAATTTAACTAACAGCATTTTTGAAATGTTATTATTTCTAATGTAAAGGATATTACAGCATTTGTAGATGCTGTAGTTGATAGAAATGAACTAAATGGCTAAATTGAATTAAGGGCTATTATAGCACTTTTTAAGTGATGTAGTTGCTGAAATTAATTAAGGATTTATTTGAACTAAAGTAACCCTATTACAGCATTTTAAATGCTATCTTTTGTTAAATTGAATTGTTTTAAAAGTAACTTTTCGTGGCATTTTCTAAATGCTGCGAAAGTTGAATTTTCATTGTTTTAATAAATTTAAGTAAATAAATGAACTTTGAAAGATTTAAATTTTGGAAATTTAATAATTTAATTATTAAGTATACTAACTTCAATTTAATGGTATAAATAAAGTAATTTGTTTTGGAAATATAAACTATTGTGAAATGTGTGTTGAAATGGTATTTTAAATAAAATGAATGTGGTTTTTCAAAGGATGGGATATTTGGATTATTTTGAATGGATTTTTGAATGATATTGAATTTTGAAATGATATTTAATTTCGAAGTAGAAATTACTATTTTAAAATGTTAACCACGGGATATATTTAATTTATGGTTTAACTGATCCTTAGAGGATGGGCGATCCCAAGCATCCTTTAAGTTATAGTGCATTACTACTACAGTTCACTTGAGTTGGTTTACATTATACAAGTATATATGTCCTGACTCGAGTGTTTTGTTTTTACTCTACGCTCGGGTCAGCCTGAGTATTTACAGCTTAGCTTTGGATTTCTTTTCTGGAGCTAGGAATCGTTGGAGATTCTGCTTGTCTAGTTATCTATTCCTTTCAGTTCAGTTGTTCTATTTCAGTTCTGGTATTCATAAAATTCTATTTATTTGAGATTTCTATTGTATATGTTTTTCAAACAGATATTATGTATTACGTTTTTGAGAGTTTGTTATAGTAGCTTCATGAACTGCCATGGTTTTTATATTCCGCTGCGAGTTATTTTGATTTTCTGTGTCTATGATTCTGTGATTGTATTTCATTTGCTCCAAATTTATTTACAACGCGGTATTTTGAGCAATTCAAGTCCGGCATGTGTGGATGCGAATGGCTGAAAATATCGGGTTGTTATAGTTGGTATCAGAGCTTTGGTTTTAGGCAAACCTTAGCTTACGGAGCAAAAACTCATTAGAGATAGGGTAGAAATACCCTAGAATGTGTGAAAATCAATCTCAGAATCCTTTCTTTATGAGGGAACGTATTTTCGAAGTATAAAATGATTTCCAAATGATTTTAAAAGTATTTTCAAAGCTTATTTTGGTATAAAAAAATTCTTATTTTGGAATCAGGATTTTCTAAACTTCATCCCTTCGGTATCCATCTTGTTAGAAATCTCTTGGTTAGGATTCTTATCGATTAGGATTCCCTGAACTTTGGAATGCTCCCACTTGTTTTGAAAATACAGTCTCATCTTCCCTATTTTATCCTTTTGATTTTGAGCATTCCATAATTCCACTTTGGAATGACCTCTATAAAGATCGGTGATTCCGCAAATCTATGAACGATTTGTAAAGGGGTGAAACTCCCTTATATTTGGCATTGATTCTTTGGATATTTCTGTATCCTCGGATGTCGATGCTATCTATTTCATGCTCTACCTGGGTTTTATCTCTGGCGATCGAATGTCGATTTGCCTTAGATTTCCGCATTGATTATATTCCTGAAGTCTCGGTTGACCAGCTAAGGTCGCCCGCAATTTATATAGGCTTATCCATCTTCTATTTGGTAATAAAATTATCTCATCTTTGTTCGAGCTTATCTTCGAACCAGAATTCTGTTTGATTAGAGTTCCTCTAAATTGAATATCTGTTTGTTGGAAATTCATCCTTGAATCATCCTTTGGAAATTTGTGTTTGGTTGTATTTTGAAATTGTGCATACATCAAAATTATTATTTTGATAAGGATGACCCTATTATATATAAAAGTTAAACGTTTTCAATAAGGATTTTTATATCTTTTGAAAATGGAAATTTGAAACTTTGAAAGGATTTGAAATTTTGAAAATTTATAAGCATTTGGCTTATATAAAATGATTTATAACTGAAAGGTTTTTGAATTTGAATCTCGGGGAATCGAACTCCGGTGTTTTGAAATCGGTTTTAAGATTTTGGAAAATATATAATAATAATATGATTTAAAGATATTTTATGAATAACAAATGTTTCAAATGTATTCGAACTAATTCCAATAATTTCGAAGAGATTTCAAAGAAGTTTCAAGAAAATAAAGTCCAGAACCTACTAATGTCGCTGGAAAATAATTTCGGTGATGAATGCATGCATCATCGACATTGATTTTCGAGTTTCTGAGTGGGGGAGAGGCCACTCTAGTAGCTTTGCTATGCGAGTGATTTTATGAAACCAAACTTTGATTTTAGATTTTGAAGTATGGTTTGATATTCGAAAGATATATGTGTGTGTGTGTGTGTGTGCTTGTGTGTGTGTATTTGAAATGATATAAAGAAAGCTGGTGTTCAGTCTTCGAGATTCAGATTTGTTTTGGTATAACCCTATCTTTTGAAATTGGTTTACTGATTTGTTGGTGATTTCAAACTCTTTAATTGAAAATATGATTTCTTCGACTATTTTGAAGGTTGAGCACTTCCAAATCAAGGTTAACTTTTCAAAGATAAGCAATTTTGAAAGGTATAAGGTATTTGATAAAGAATGTAAGCTTAGTTTGGCATGATTAAAGTATAAAGTAATATGATTTATATAAGTTTGAAACTGTTTGTTGAGTGAAATAAATAAGACTATTTTAAATTATACTGGTGTGGAATATAGATTTGAAATGTTTTGAAAAAAGTATATATAGAGAATAATAATCTTTCCAATGGTAAATTGGATTTTCACATAGAAATAAATAGTTTGAATGTTTTGAAAAGGTATGGTTTTAAACTTAGTAACCATTTTAGATATTTTGATGATTGAAATGGTTTGGACATGATATAATATTTATATTGATAAAGAATGTGAATCTGAAATGATAATTGATTTTGATAAATGAATAATTGAAGTTTATATTTGTATGAAGGATATTTGGTTTACTTTTAATTTGAATTTATTTAAAAATGATGGATTTATGAAATGAATATTTCAAAGCTAAATAATAGTGAAGTAAAATTTGAGACATATGAAATTATAAAATTTAGTTTTGGAATATGGTATATTTAAGCTTTGAAATATATTAAAGAATGAATAGTTTATTTTATGGATCAAATCTTCATTTGGAATTTGATAATATTTGAAATGGTTTTGTTGAAAAACTAAATTGAATTGAAAATGATGGTTTGAATTGAATAAAAATTGGAAATTTTAGATTTGGGTTTAATTGAATAAATTTGTGGAATGTAAAGAATTAAAGGAATGTTTTATGATTTCAAACGTATGATTTCAAAATGTTATGATTTTCAAAGTGAAATGATTTCAAGTATTTTGGTTTCGAAAGATTTATAACTCTGAAAGTATTATGATTTTTGAAAGTGAATATGTGTTTGAAATGTAAATGAATTTGTTTGACATAAATTTTATTGATTTGGAAATTTGGATTATTTTCTATATCTATGGTTTTAAGAAATTTTGAAACTGAATGTATGTAATTTGGAAGAAAGGATTTGGTGAAATCATATATGATTTTTGAAACTGAATTGATATTGAAACTAATTAAAATTGAGAACCTTGATTTACTAAATACTTGATTTGGGAGTTGTCGAACTTATATTAAATTGATTTGTCTAAGTATGAAATTGATTTGAAAATGGTTGAATTGAAAAGGTACTCAATTTGTAAATTGAAATCTTATATAATCGAAGTCTATATAAGTATGATTTAATATACTATTGATTTTGGAAAGTATTCGATTTGAAATGAAATCTTATATAATGGACTTTATATAAGTACGATATTTGAAAGTGATTTTGAAAGGTACTATATGATACATATTTTCGAAGTAAAGATATGGAAAGCGCCTTCTGCTTGATATTCGCTTTGTGGCCACACTGTGGATTCATTCTATCGATATTATTCTCTCTGATTTGGGTTTTCCGGATATGATACTCGAGTGTCCATCGAATTCCATGGCGATCTCCATGGTCTTACGAGCGTGACTGCATAACGCAACTGCCTGGCTGAGCTAGCCTAGGGGTACGGATTGTTTCCTATGGGATCCAGGTGTAACTATTGTGTATCCTCCACTCTATGTAGGTCGCATTAGTAGTGAAACTGCCTGGCTTAGACGGCCTAGGGGTACTGATTGTTTCTTGGGGGATCCAGGCGTAACCATTGTGTATCCTGCACTCTACTAGTCATCATGGCGTAACTCGTAGGGCTGAGAAATCTTACGAATACATATTGTTTCCTGGGGGATCCAGGCGTAACCATTGTGTATCTCTGATCCATGGTTAGACAACTGTTTTGGTTTGGTTGATTTGTTTAGATTGTACACTTTCCATATCTGTTTTTTTAAAGAGTTTTCCAATATTTTCACTAGGTGTCGAAACAAGTCTATTGAGTACCTGAAGAATTCAAACTTTGCACCTGATCAACGCATGGTCAGAGTCTGCAGGAACGAAAGTAAACTTGTTAATACATCGAGTTATAAAATTATTTTGGTAAAGTATTATATAAAGGATATTCTAACCATGATTTAAATTGTTTAAATACTGTTTACTTCGAACTATCAAATTTGAATCAAATGACTATTCATCATATTATAAAATGTTATGAAATTTTAATAGAAATGTATAAGGTTTAAAATAATGGTTCATCCTTGTCTTTCAACCTACTTTCCCTCCTAACTACTTTCTCCCTACCTTCTTTCGGGATGTCTTCCAACCTATTGTTCTTTCTAGTTGTTTCTCTACTTCCTTCTTTTTCGAGGATGAAAAAATTTGAGTGGGGGAGAGTGTAACAACCCTAGATTTTTATGTTTATTTTAATTTTGAATTTATTTCATTTTTAAATTATTTTAACCTTGTTTAATTTCAAACATTTCATTTTTAAATATAAACGTGGATTATTATGTGATTTATAATTCCAAAATGGTATAAATTGAATATTTTCCTGAAATGTTGATTTCGGTCAATTTGGGTCAAACTTTGATTTTTAAATTTCAAATTTAAATATTAAAATTCTTAAATTTTATCTTTTATTATGAAAATAGATTTAACAACTTGAATACTGCTTTTCGTTTCGTTGAAAACGGATTTAAATTGTGAAAGTTTTGTATATTTCAATATTGAGTGCAATTTGTTTTATTCAGCAATTTTGTCTATTTTAAATTATGTAAATTATATTTTCTTTGTTATATTTTATTTTAGTATGTGTTAATATGTTATTTTATTTATATTTTTGTCTTTTAATACTTTTAAAGTGATAATAAAAAATTCCAAAATTTATTGCATTTATTTTCTATTTTAAAGGTCGGTTTCCATTTTTATGCTACTTTCTTCATTAAATTATATTTAATTAAAATTTATATATTTATTTTTGTGAATTCATTTTTATTTTGTGTTCTTATCTTTAATTATAAATATTTTTCAAGTACATAAAAGTTTTCTAAAGTTCATTGCATTTATTTTCATATTTTCAAGACTAGTTTGCAATATTTGCTGTTTTTGATTAATTAAATTTTATATAATTAATATTTATTTATTATTTTTGTCTATTTACTAAATTTTCGTAATTTTATCTGAATTTATATATATATTTCAGTTATTTAAAATTTCAAAAGAAATTAGTGGAAATATGAAAAGTTTTAGGCTCTTTAAATTCCAAAGTCCTTTTACATTCCGACTTTTCATTTTCTCAACCTCCATTCTTTATTGTTTTGGCCGTGCATCACCTTACCACTTTCAGCTTCATTTCATTTTATTTTTCATGAGCAAAATATTTCTCGAACACAAGAGTACGACCATCACCATTTCTAATCAAAAAGATTTGGTAGCTTCTTCTCTTCTTTTTCTTCTTTTTCTTATTTTTTCTACTTGAATTTACACTTTGTTCTCATCTTTATAGACCAGCTCCTCCACCAGCCCTTGGCCGAGCTCCACCTCCACATGCACTGATCAACAACCACCTTAGATCACCCCATGACCAGGCCGAACCCACCAAAGCAAGAAACATCACCAAAGTTTCACAAATGCATCACATATATACAAGCCTAGCCTATATTTTGCACCACCACTTCAACCAACCTTTGGCCGCCACTTCCTCCACCACCACCAGCTCAGACCTGACCACCACCCTCTGCTACATCACCCACCACCACCTGCACCACTGGCTGGGCCCACATAGCCTCTGGCCGAACCATATTGTAGCATAGATGTGATGATATGTTGTCTTGTGTTAAAGATTTATGCACCTAGATCTATGCACCATCAAAACCATCATAGGCCGGCCCTGTTTGAACCCAAACCAGACCCCATTTCATTCCATGGCCGAGCTTATACCATGCCTAGCTGAAGCATATGAAGTTGAGAACAAGTGCAATGCATTTGCCTTTGTTTTGGGTATTGATTCTAATATTGTTTAAGCGCTGTATTATTTTGAAACTTATCTATGTTGCATTGTTTTGTTTAAATGTTTGATCAAGGCTTTTAGCTTTGGCTCTCCACTCTAAAGTCATTTCCGTATTGTCGTGCCTTCTTAGTGTCTGTATTGTTTGCTTCGGTAGCTATCTCCAGCTCAAAACAGGTGAGTTATTCTCACCAGACAATCTGTACCTATATAACTGATAAACCGACACCACTTGAATCTGTAAATGTATTGCATCCTGTTATAACTATTATATTATGATCATATGATGTCTACACCTTTTATTACACCTGCTATATCACATGTTACTGTTTATTATGCTATTCTGTTTATTTATATCAGTTATCACCGTTGCAAGTTCCCTGTAGATTAGAATCACTATGGGTTGAAATGATACATACCCGAACGGAATTTAGAATAAGGAAAAATCGTTATGGGCTGAAATGATAGGCCTGAACGACTTTTATTATTTCATTTTACTTGGAATTGCGGGTTTTGAAATAATAATTCCGGATTTTCCTTTTGTAAATTACGGATTGAAATGATATATTATCCGTACCATTGAACTTAGGTTAGAAATTTTTATACAGACCGTGGTTAAAATATATTTTTCTAAAATTTTAAAGTATTTTAGAAATGTAAACATTATAATATTTTGATTTTAAACTTAATTAAAAATGAATTGGTAAAGTATTATTGATTTTCTAAAAATTTATAAGTGAAATAAATTAATGGTAAAGTTAGGAAGTTGAAATATAAGTTATTTTGGAAATTTTGATTTGGTTATAAATGGAATTTAAACTAAGTAGTAAATATGATAAATAGATTTAAAATTTGAATTAAAATGAATTTAAAATGATTTTTGAATTAAGTTAAAAGGTTAAATAAATGAATATTTAAGTTGAATTTTGAAATATAACTTAGATTGGACGTTTATGAATTTTGCTTAAAAATGAAATTTAAGTTAATTAAATAAAATGAAAAATAAGTTATATTTGGAAATATAAACGTAACTGTTAGGATAAAAATTTAATTATAAAGAATTGAAATTGAATGTTGAATTATATAAGTAAATTATTATTAAATTGATTTTTGAATGAAAATTTAACTTTATAAAATCATGAATATAAGGGTATTTTAAATGATTGTTTTAAAAGTGAAAATATATGATTTTATAAGTTTAAAATGACTTAAATAAAAATTTAATTGTTTGTGAAATTATATTGAATATTTGGAATATAACTAACAGCATTTTTGAAATGTTATTATTTCTAATGTAAAGGATATTATAGCATTTGTAAATGCTGTAGTTGATAGAAATGAACTAAATGGCTAAATTGAATTAAGGGCTATTATAGCACTTTTTAAGTGATGTATTTGCTGAAATTAATTAAGGATTTATTTGAACTAAAGTAACCCTATTACAGCATTTTAAATGCTGTCTTTTGTTAAATTGAATTGTTTTAAAAGTAACTTTCCATAGCATTTTCTAAATGCTGCGAAAGTTGAATTTTCATTGTTTTAATAAATTTAAGTGAATAAATGAACTTTGAAAGATTTAAATTTTGGAAATTTAATAATTTAATTATTAAGTATACAAACTTCAATTTAATGGTATAAATGAAGTAATTTGTTTTGAAAATATAAACTATTGTGAAATGTGTGCTGAAATGGTATTTTAAATAAAATGAATGTGGCTTTTGAAAGGATAGGATATTTGGATTATTTTAAATGGATTTTTGAATGATATTGAATTTTGAAATGATATTTGATTTCGAAATAGAAATTACTATTTTGAAATTTTAACCACGGGATGTATTTAATTTATGGTTTAACTGATCCTTAGAGGATGGGCGATCCCAAGCGTCCTTTAAGTTATAGTGCATTACTACTATAGTTCACTTGAGTTGGTCTACATTATATAAGTATATATGTTCTGACTCGAGTGTTTTGTGTTTTACTTTACGCTCGGGTCAGCCTGAGTATTTACAGCTTAGCTTTGGATTTCTTTTCTGGAGCTAGGAATCGCTGGAGATTCTGCTTGTCTAGTTATCTATTCCTTTCAGTTCAGTTGTTCTATTTCAGTTCTGGTATTCATAAACTTCTATTTATTTGAGATTTCTATTGTATATGTTTTTCAAACAGATATTATGTATTACGTTTTTGAGAGTTTGTTATAGTAGCTTCATGAACTACTATGGTTTTTATATTTCGCTGCGAGTTATTCTGATTTTTTGTGTCTGTGATTCTGTGATTTTATTTCATTTGCTCCAAATTTATTTACAATGCGGTATTTTGAGCAATTCAAGTCCGGCATGTGTGGATGCGAATGGCTGAAAATATCGGGTTGTTACTTGAGCCAAGCGAATTGAAAAGACAAAACACTCGAGTCAAAACTAAAATATCTTATGTAAGTTAAATTAACTGTAAATAATATGAGTGGAACGGCGTCAGAGATGTTTACGGGATTTTACATCTCCTATCTTGTGTCTAACATGAGTACAGTAACTTAAGAGATGCTCGGGATTCACATCTCGTAAGGATCTGTTAAACTATTTACTATGTAGCAATACTTCGCTATTATAATAATGTCTATAGTAAAATAAACTTACTTTTAAATAGCATTAAGGCTTTACATTTTCCACCTTAACACGTAATAGTCCCAGTAGTCCATCTAGTATCATAGTCCCTCCTGATGAGAAGACACCAGAGGATACTCTACGGGCTACGGAAGAAAACCAAACTCATACAAGGCTCGCTCGGGTAGGTGACACGGCACTACTAGGCAATGCCAGGGTAGATATACCAATTGTTATCCGGACTGGTGGTAACGCGTAGCAGCGACTACAGCCCACCTCGGAACACACTCCGAAAAAATCAAAGGTGCACCCAATAAATCACAAAGTAATAGTATGGTATCGAAGAAATGCATCCGATCAGAGGGGCTACCTCAATGGCCCAGCGTCGCTCCTGTTTTTTCCACCTTATGCCAACTCACGGGAGTCGGGTCCACGTTCATACCTCAATGGAACGTCGCCACCATCCTACTTCATTCTAGAATCTCCACCGCGTACACGGTTGTTAAAGTGGTTTTCGGAGTTGGCAGAGAGTATGACAACTTCCGATCCCGATCTCTTTAACAACCAGACGTTATTATAACACCACGGTCCTTTCAAAATAGTTTATTCTTCAAACTAGAATATAATATCCATTTCAAACTGTATAAATATGATATCATTTCCATTTTAAACCAAATCAATATGATATCATTTTTATTTCAAATCAATATTATATCATTTTATTTCAAATATAACCTTTTTCCAAAATCATAGCACTTCCGAATTATACACTTCAAAACCAAACATTTGAAATTTTAACACCTTTAAAACATAATGCTTTGAAATTCATAACTTCGAAACATTTCAATTTCGGTAAAACATTTCAATTTCGATATATTTCACGGCTTTAAATATTCCAAAATTTCAAAACTAAATTTGATAATTTCGATTCAATAATTAAATTTTCTATTATTTAGTTTTGAAATATTTTACATAATAAATCCATTATCATTTAAATAAAACTCAAATTTCAAATAACTAAATATTTCCTTCAATTCATTTATACTTGAAATAATCATTTAATTCACCTTGACCCCAAAATCAAGTTATAATAATTATACCTTTTAAAATTCCCAATTTAATAAATTTCACATCAACTTTTGAGTTTAATTCTTAAATAAATTTAATTTCAAATAAATCTCCAATTTATCTCCCATCTTAATTTATTTAAATCATTATTCACTATATATTAAAACATAATTTAAATACTTACTCTCATTTTATTTTAATAAAAATCAAACTCTATTATTAAACTTAATTTTTATTTGACAACATATACATAGCTTAAATTCAAGCATTTAACTATATATAAAAATAATATTTACATAATATCAAAAACCAATATTGATTAAACCATATATTTCTTTCCAAAACAATAGAAATCATTTTCCAAATAGTTTAGATATAGACCATGGTGTTTGTATAATTTCTACCCTATGGTCAAGTGATATGGATATTTATCATTTCAGTCCGTAATTTAAAATAAAAATACGGTTATATATCATTTCAAACCGCAATTCCGAATGAAATAAAAATGCATAACAACTTGTAGTTTATAACCATATAAAACACAACATCCATTCATCCAATATCAATCATCAAATATTTATCACAATCATCATCCAATTCAGTCAATAGTATCAATATATATAACAGATAATAAATCACAGGCATTTAGTGGCATTTTATATTCAATAATAAATTAACTAACTATTAAACTAGCAGTTTATATGCAATAATAAATTAAATAACAATTTAATTTAAATAAATTCAATTTAACTAAGACGATGATTAAAAATATGCCAAACCGTCATAAATAAATTTTATTCACATCATAAATCAATTTAACAAATACATAAGAAATTTTAGAAGTTGTGAGTGGGTTAAAACACTCATCTTTTGAATTTAAATTGAATTTAAATCCAATTTAAACCCAAAATTTGAGCAGTCTCATAATTCGTCCAAACCTACGCCAAAGTGTCCGGAATTCCAATACGAACCTAGCAAAAGAAACCGCGCGTAAATTGGACATCGTACGTGAAAGTTATTAAGGTTTGAACATTTGAAAATTAAAAATTAAAAATAGATTAAATAAAATAATCAACCGATACATGTCACCTTGCACAGTAACCTCACGCGCAAGCTACAGCAACTTGAAACCTAACCCTAGCGCGATCGCAACGAGCGCCACCACGCGTGCCTCCGCATACGTCACCAAACCAACCCCGCCGCTTCTCCTCCAAGGCCGCGACCACTCCCTCATGCCTAGATCGACGATCGAATGCCCAAATAACCCAGCCGCCGTTGAAAATCTCATGCCCTAATTGAATTATTGCACGAGATCCAACCATTGAAACTCCAAGCGAATACCACCGATGATTAATACTCTCGACTCTTTACACAATGGTGCCCTCGATTTGTCGATCAGACGAAGTTCATCAATGCGTGATGAACGACCGAAAATGGTTCTTCGATTTCTGGCCAAAAAGTGTAGCGAATTGAAAAATGAATCATAGAATTGAGATGTGCTCTTCGAGAGCTTTTCGACGATATATAATTTGATATTGTTTGTGGAGTTTGAATTTTTGGCTTTGAAGTTGATTTGAAATTGCAAATGGAATTTTGGTTTGTCTGCCATTGAAATGAAGAGGAGCAAATAGAAATGTACATACAGAAATGAGGAATAAGAAATGAATTAGGGTTTATAACAGGGTATATACAGGTAGGGTTGAAAATAAAAGAACGGATACGAATGGTTTGGATCGTTGAACGATAAATGGCCTAAAAAGCCCATTTTGACTCTGGAGCGAAATTGGGTCAACCCATATATCAAAATAGATGTTTTTTAAAATATTTTAAACACACTGGAATAGGTTTCAAGCCAAATTCCATCGTATGAAGAAGTTATGCTCAAATCAATTTATTTCAAATTGATTTCAATTAAATCGATTTCTAGGCGTTTCAATCTCATACGATCAAACGCCAAGCCCGATCGTTACGAAACTTGAAATCCTGCAATACTTCACTGTTACGGATCCGATGAAACTAATTTCGTCGAAATCTAAGTCAGTGGCCAAAATAGCTATTTTCCAGTTAATTAATTAAATAAATATTAAATTAATAAAATCAAATCTTAAATTCGAATTCCAAAATTTACAAATTTTATCACTTTTGATTTCCTACACCATTACAACCCTTTAAAAAATACAGATATCAATTTAAAGTTAATAAATCTACCCATTACCGTATTTAGTTTCAATTTTAATAAATTTATAAATTATCAATTGAAATCTCAATAAATCCATTTATTTGATTTAAAATCTTTCTATTCAATAAATTGACATCGTATGGGTATAATTAACATTGATTTATATTACATTTCAGTAATGTATGTTTCATTCCATATTAATTCCCATTAACGTAATATTTTATTTCATTTAATTAATTTCAATAATCCATTTATTACAGCTCAAAATCCAATAAATTAATCAAACGTGAATTTCAATTGTTTTCATTCAATCAACTGCCATATTATGGATAGAGTTTACTTTGGTTACTTCTTGTCGAATTAAAATATTCAAAGACAAATTAAATCTACCCTAACTGCACTAATTAAGTCAATTAACTGCAATTGGTTTCAAATTAAATTTTATGAACTAAACAAATAGGTAACTTATAACAATTGTTACCATTAAACTTAAATTACATTTAAGTTTATTACTTTCAAACAAATATTATAATTACTTCCAGAACATTGTTTTATTTATCATTTATTATAATTTAAATTCATTAATTAATTCAATGCTTACATTTGTTTTCTTATATTCAATTTGCAGCTAATATACCTTATAATTGTTCAATTTATTAGGATTTTGCTACATTAGTTATTTATTAACTTGCATTAACATTCTTGCATTTCATTCCCATTATAAATTCATTAACAAATTACAAATTCTTATTTATTCCAGATTTAATTACCAAAATCTTATTAAATAAAAAATTTAATTATTGTAATTTTACGGGTCGTTACACTCTCCCCCACTCAAAACATTTCGTCCCCGAAAAGGAAAAAGAAGGGAAAAGAAGGATTAAGAAATTAATATATCTCACTTAAATATTAAATTTATAAACAAAGAAATTTATCAAATTAATTAATTTAAATAAAATATACCAATTTACAACCATTAGATCTTTTTATACTTAAATTAATAAAGTTTGGAAACATTTTCAAAAAAAATTTCTAAGCCAAAATTTACGGAAAATTTCGGCAGAGTCTCCTTTGTATGGGAGGCTTGGGAGAAATTATAATATCAAATATAACAATATATAACATATATCTTCCAAAATAATATATCCCAACACAGGAAAAATAATATAACAACGCTATTAAACCGTAATTTGAAAACATACCTATTTTTCAGGCAAACAAACGCTTAATTATGAAACCAAAAGCAGTAGCAATTGCTTCCATAACCTGGATTTCACTTATATAATCTAAAAAGAGTTAATAATTATATAAAATGAAATATTTAAAGTTGCTTCAACTTAAACAAACAAATCAGCACAACAACAATCATTTGCAACAAGGTATACAATCATCACATGAAGCCAATAAAATCAACCATCCATTAATTCAGTGTTTATTTCTCTTATTTGCACTTATACTTACATAAATTCATTTTTATTTATTCATATCATATAAATTTTCTTTTTATTGCATTACATTCATTCATTCGTTACTTAATTTCATTTATTTACAGTATTCATCTTTCTACTTATTTTTATTATAAATAACTTCAACATTTACTTAAGTTTATTATCATTTCTTTATAACTTTTCTATTATATTTAATTAGTGGTCTTTCAGTCGTACTTAAGTTCACAATAATTATAACGTTAACTTCTTATTTATAAAGGCAAATTTATTGAATACTTTCATTTCTTCAAGCTTTACTTGTACCCATTACATTTTCTTTTAACATTTTAACTTTTTTATAGCTGGTAAGTTATATATATGTTAAAGAATGCAATTGAAAATTATATAAGTTTACTGTTGGAACTTCGTATTTATGATATTTCGTAATTACGATATTTTGACTATAAAAACTATATTAGTCATTATTGTATACTAACTTGTTTTTACAAGAATGAATCAAAGACCGGATTCAAATGAGCTTCGACTCTTAAGTATGTATCGAGTGTGTGTCTAGAGTTTAAAATATGTTAAAATCTCTCCTATATGATATATTCTACATTATCATTTCATATATTTGGTTTAAAAGAATAATCACATTTTTATTTTACATTCAGACGTCTGAATGCTTCAATTCAGACGTCTGGTTCTAGAAGCTTGAATGTTGTAAAATACAATATTCAAACGTCTGAAAGTTATAAAGCAGATGTTTGAATATGACAATTTTTTGCCTATTTTCTTTCTGTTTTGATTTCGTTGCATTTCAGAAGTCTGAATTTTTAATTTCAGATGTCTGAATATTTACAACGGCTACTTTTTCGAAAAGGCACTTCCATTCATGAAGAGTTGCAATCTTTAATCCAACGGGTAATCATAACTCTTGATGATAACTCTTCATGAACAATTGCAACTATTTACTATCTATATAAACACATTAGAATCAAGTTTTAAAAACACCAATTCTATTGATTATTATTCTATTCTTGAAATTCTTGATTCTAATTCATTTGTGCTTTCAACATCATTCAAATTCATTTCCTACTTTCTTAATCTTCACGCATTCACACATATATCATAAAGAAGAAAGATTATAGGAAATTTGTACTATCAAGAGACAAATTCGTGTTATTAAGAACACATTGTGTTACATACATTCTGTATAAGTTGAAGTCCTCTTCGGCTGTTGAGGCGAAATCCTGTTCTGCTGCTCAGGTCCCTTGTTTGGCTGTTCAAGGGTTGTATAAACCTATTCCTCCGGGTTAAGTGAGGATTGTTGTTAGTGAAATTCCAGAAAGGAGTCTGGGACTGGAAGTAGAACGGGAAGTTTGAACCAGTACAAAAATTCCTGGTGTTCTTGTTTTATTTTTACTTACTTTACATTTCTATAGTTTATTTCTGCACTAATTTAATATTATTCCCTATAGCACGATCCGCACAGTCACTTTTATTTGGTATCAGAGCAAGGCATCTTTTAACCGTTACACAGTTATCTGATATTTTGCTAAGATGGAAAACAACACGAGCACTATTAACACTGTCACTAACACTATTTTTAATGAAGGTCAATCTACTGCACGACCTCCACTGTTCAATGGCATGAATTACAACTATTGGGCAACTCGAATGTGTATTTATATGCAAGCAAGTGGTTTTGACTCATGGAATATCACTTAAACAGAGTATAACATTCCTACGACAGAATACTCTGCATGGTCAAATACACAAAAACTAGATGCTACTGCAAATGCCAAAGCTATGAATAAGTTATTTTATGCTTTAGATAGAAATGAGTTTAACCGTGTTAGCATATGCACAACTGCTTATGAAATATGGAGAACACTTAAAGTTAATCACGAAGGGACTAATAAGGTTAAACAAAGCAAAATATCCATGCTCAAAAGTCAATTTCAAAATTTTAGAATGAAGCAGGATGAATCTATAAACGATATGTACTCTAGATTATAAGATATGTATCACTCATTACTAGGACTTGGAGAAAAGTATTCTTACTTCGATATTATTTCAAAAATCCTTAACTCTTTAACAGATGAATGGGAAAGAAAAGTCTTAGCTATTAAAGAAGCTAATGATCTTTCTACCATGAAACCAGAAGAGTTGATAGGAAATCTAATGTCCCATGAAGTGAATTTGCAGGCTAAAAGAGTACAAGCACAAGACAAAAAGAATATGGCATTCCATGCTGAAAAAGAAGAATCAGACTTGGACGAAGAAGACTTAGCATTCATTGCTAAAAAGTTTAAAAAGTTTTTGAAGTACAGAAAAGGAAACCGAAACAATGGGAAAAGGAACTTCAACAACAATTCAAATAAGTCATCTTCATCTATACTAGAATGCTTTAACTGTCACAAGAAAGGGCACATGCAAAAGGATTGTCCAGAACAAAAGAAGACATATCACAATAAGAATCAAAAGGACAAGTCTAAAAGAAAAGCATTTTCAGAAACATGGGATGACTAGGATTCTTCGTCTTCAGAAAGCAACAGTGATAGTGAGAAAGAACAAGCAAATGTTTGTTTCATGGCTACAAAGAGTGAGGTAAATGATCTTACTTTTGATGATATGGTTGAAATTAATTCAAAACTTCTTGATACCTTAAAAAGCATCAAAAGGAAATATAAAGAGGCTCTAGAAAATCAGAGAAAAGTAGAATGCGAGAGAGATATGCTTAATGATGAAAAGAAAATATTAGAAGAAAAACTTGGAAAACTTCAAGATATCTTCTCGAATGATAACTCTCAACTTACTTTATTGAGTCAAGAAATTGAAACTCAAAAAGAAAAGAATGATTCTCTTGTCTCTGAAAATCATGAGTTAAAAACTAGGATAAAAATGATAGAATTAGATAATACTTGCCTCAAAACCAAGTTAGATAATATTACTATAAATGTTTCTAACTTTAATAAAGGTAGAGAAAATCTATCAAATATTATTGAAAATTCTCAATCCACTTCTAATAAGAAGGGATTTGGATACACTAAGAAATCAATATCTCCACCAAAAAAGGAAATTAGGAGAAATATTTCTAATGCTAATACTTATCCAAAAAGGAAAAATAATTCTAAAACCATAAAAATATGGGTTCCTAAAACAAACAATAGTTTGATAAGGAAAAAATATATAAATGCCTTTTTTGAAACTGTTTATAAAAATAAAAATTATATTTATAAGGGGGATACTGAACCTACTTGGGTTTGGTTTTCTAAGACCTAACTCTTAGGACCCTATCACAAAGTGGGTACCAATATTTTTTTTTTTCAGGACCCACTTAAAAAGAGAGGAAAATGGATACTCAACAGCAGTTGCTCAAAACATATTACTGGAGACAAGAATATGCTATCAAACATTACTTACTCAAATGGAGGCTCAGTCACTTTTGGGGACAATTCCAAAGGATATATCATTGGAAAAGGCGACGATCGATACATCTAATTTACGCCTTATTTCTAATGTCTTACTGGTCAAGAATTTAAAACACAATCTTTTAAGTATCAGCCAGTTACGTGAAAAAGGTTTCAAAATCTCTTTTTCTGAAGATAAGTGTAGCATTTTCGATAAAAATCAAAATCTTATATTTGAAGGAAATAGAGACAGAAATATCTATGTTCTGAATACGAAAATCAATCACAATTCAGATATGTGCTTAATAGCTAATGAAAATGATCCTTGGCTATAGCACAAAGATTCTGTCATATCAACTTCAAAACTATAAACAAACTTTCTAAAAATAATTTGGTCGGAGGATTACCAAAAATGAACTTCAAAGTCAATCATATTTGTGATGCATGTCAATTAGGAAAATTGACCAAATCATCTTTTAAATCTAAGAAAGTTATCTCTACATTACAACCACTTGAATTACTACACATGGATTTATTTGGGCCAACTTAAGTTCAATCCTTAAACCATAATAAATATGTGTTTGTAATAGTAGATGATTTTTCTAGATATACTTGGACCATTTATATGGAAAACAAAAGTGATACGTTTGAGCATTTTAAAATTTTTGTCAAACGAATTCAAAATTTAAAAGGTTTGAAGATAAAGAATATAAGAAGTAATCATAGAGGAGAATTTGAAAACGAAGCCTTTGACCATTTTTTAAAAAGAAAGGAATTTTCATAATTTTTCGTTTCCTAGAACTCCACAACAAAATGGAGTTGTAGAACGTAAAAACAGAACTTTACAAGAATGTGCACGAACTTTGTTAAATGGAAGCACTCTTCCAAAACATTTTTGGGCAGAAGCTGTTGCAACTGCTTGTTATCTTTTGAATCGTGTTTCCATTCGACCTCTAACGAAAAACACTTCTTATGAACTTTTTACTGGATGAAAACCAAAGATTTCTTATTTTAAAGTTTTTGGTTCAAAATGTTGTATATTAAATACAAAAGATCAGCTTGGTAAATTCGATGCGAAATCCGACGAAGGAATCTTTCTAGTATATTCATATCGTAGCAAAGCTTATCGCGTATTTAATAAAAGATCAAATACTGTTGAAGAAACATTACACGTACCTTTCGATGAAATTTTCTACAAAAACCAAGTATAGAAGATGATGAAGATTTTTCGGATAACATTACAAATACGAAATCTACAAATTTAGAAATTGATGAAAACATTGTTGATAATAATGATGAATTAAGATCTCCACCAAAAATATTACGGGATCATCCTGTTCGAAATATTATTGGAGAAATTAATTCAAATGTACGAACTAGAAGTCAACTAAATCAAATGGGCCACGTAGCATTCCTTTCTAATATCGAACCAAAGAATCCCAAAGAAGCTTCCACATACGACTACTGGATAATTGCAATGCAAGAAGAGCTAAACCAATTTGAACGCGATAAAGTTTGGGAATTAGTTCCTAGACCAAGTAATAAACTGTTATTGGAACAAAATGGGTCTACAAGAACAAAGCAGATGAACAAGGTAACATCACTAGAAATAAAGCAAGATTAGTTGCACAAGAATATAATCAAGAAGAAGGAATTGACTACAAAGAAACGTTTGCTCCGGTTGCAAGACTAGAAGCAATACGAATCCTAATGGCCTATGCATGTTTTCACAATTTCAAAATTTATCAAATGGACGTTAAAAGTGCTTTTATGAATGGTTATATAAAAGAAAAAGTGTATGTTGAACTACCTCCCTTATTATTCACGAGAAATTTCCTAATCATGTTTATAAACTTAAGAAATCTCTTTACGGTTTAAAACAAGCACCATGTGCTTGGTATGATCGACTAAAGGCATATCTAATTTCTCCGGGATTTCAAACTGGGAAAGTTGATCAAACACTTTTTATTAAACATTCGAAAAAGGATATTTTAATAGTTAAAATTTATGTTCATGATATTATTTTTGGTTCTACTAATGACAAGTTGTGTAAGGACTTCTCATAAATAATGACCAAGGAATTTGAAATGTCTCACATGGGAGAATTAACATATTTTCTTGGTTTACAAATTAAACAACTTCAAAATGGCATATTCATTAATCAAGAAAAATATAGTAATAATTTAATCAAACATTTCGGAATGGAAAATACTTCTGCCAAACCAACTCCAATGAGTACAACAACACATCTTGAAAAAGATAAAAATGGCAAAAATGTTGATCAGAAACTATACCGAAGTATGATTGGATCATTACTATATTTAACCGCAAGTCGTCCTGACATAATGATGAGTGTATGTTTATGTGCTAGATTTTAAGCCAACCCAAAAGAATCACATTTAAGAGCAGTGAAACGTATATTACGTTATCTCACCAATACCAAGGATTTCGGTCTACGTTATGCTAAAGAATGTCGATTCGAATTAGTTTCATATAGTGATGTTGATTTCGGTGGCTCTCGAACAGATCGAAAACGTACAAGTGGTATGTGCCATTTTATTGGAAAATCACTTGTATCTTGGTTTAGCAAGAAGCAAAATTGTGTTCTCTTTCTACATGTGAAGCAGAATATATTTTTGCTGCTTTGACTTGTTTACTCAAGTAATCTATATGCAACAAACATTTAAAGATTTCAATATAAACTTATCAAATTCAACTATTTATTGTGACAACTCTAGTGCTATTAACGTTCCTAAAAATCCTACCAATCATTCACGAACAAAACATATTGACATTCGTCATCATTTTCTTCGTGACAGTTTAAAAAAGGAACAATCAATTTAGATTTTGTTTCTTCTGAAAATCAGTTGGCTGATATTTTTACAAAACCTCTTTTTGAAAATGTTTTCATCAAACTAAGACGAGAGCTTGGTATTGTCTCTCTTAAAAATCTACGATTTTTTTAATGAGATATTAAGATTTGTAACTTTGCCTCATAATTTCTTGCTAACAGTTAACTATTACTAAATTTCATAATCTCAATATTTCATTTGGCTGATATTAACATTTGTTTCTTTCTTTAGTTCATAACTTTTTCTCTAATAGTTAACTTATACTAACTTTCTTTCCCCACCTCTTATTCTCTTTTCTTTTTAAACGTATGTATATTACTAACTAAAGATTTTCAGCCACTCATTAATTTAACAAAAATTCTATATTTAATCTTTTCGCTTCTATTTATTCATTCTATCTTTGTCTTCCTCATTACCAAAAAGAATTTTAGCAATGGAATTCAACATGTTTATCCTCCTTCTCTCAATGGCATCCAACAACAACTCCGACTCGGACAATTCTCCCTCGAGTTATTCTACATCTTCTATCGAAATTTTGGCGACTCCAACACCACGTGAACAGGATAGACCTCGTCCTTCATGCGAACATTCTGGTTATACGCCAGAAAAGAAGAAATCTCAACGGTTTCTTTTCTTCGGTTCTCCATCAACCAAAGAAAAAATATCTGACATTCATCATTACCAAAATAAACAGTTGGATTTGCAACGAGAGATGTATTACGAACAGAAATTTAACGCCAAACGACTTAGTTTTATTGAACAAGTGGCATTAAAATTCTGTGGTACATCTCCAAAGAAAGATGTAGTTCAACCTTCTACTTCGAATCGATGGGAGCCAAGTCCACAACGTCCTCCGGTTTCTCCAAATTCTTAGGAACGCCAACCATATTGATCTCCATTACGACCATACACAGAGATAACCAAGATAGAACCGGAAAAGTGCAAGACTCCGAGTGATTCGGATAAATGATTTCTTTCATCTATAATTGTTGTTGTTGAATAATCATATTTATATTTTGTAAATCATTCAAAAATTATTATATTTTTTTATCATATATATTGAACATTGTCTGAAAAACATATTTCAGACGTCTGAAATAGTTGTTTCAGACGTCTGAATATGGTTGAAGAAATATTCTTCACTCAGATTCAGACGTCTGAACACTCTATTCCAGACGTCTGAAAGTACCTCGAATTGAACTGTTTTTCTTCTGTTTTAAAATTAACAATATCAAACGTCTAAAATTGAAATTCCAGACGTCTGAATCTAACTGCCAATTCATAATTCAAGGTGTTTTTCAAATTTTTCCATCCACCAACCACTTTAATTACTTCCATCTACTTCTTCAAACCCAACTTCATCCAAACCAGCATTTTCTATTCTCCGAAAACTCCATTTTCAAACTCTTCATCTATAAATCTTTTACATAAAAATCTCCAAAGCCTCCAAGAACAAAACGTCCAAGGGATCCAAGCTCTTCATCTACACCAAATATAGATCAATGTTTATGGAATGATGAAGCAAAGAAAAGATTTGCTCAAATGGATAGATCTGGTTTCTTCCCAGGAGCTTTTGTTAAATTTGACGAATTTGAACCCTACAGAATCCAACAAATTGCTCGCTCAAGTGGGTTAGAATCTTTCTTATCCTTTTCTGCAAATAATGTTAAGATAAATCTTCTTTAGTTAAATTATTCTATGCCAAAATGAACTTAGACCATTATCATCCCCATAATAGAGAGGACTGTATTTGGACTTTGGTATGTGGTGTTAAAATCTATCTACCCTTAGTTCGTCTTGGAGATATTTTGCAATGTCCTTCATCCAGAACAGATTTGGATGAAATTGAAGTTTCACTCTCTTTGGATCATAGAGATGAAATCTCTCATAGATTTCTTTCCAATGATATCACTAGGCTTACCTCTGTCCAACTCCGGCCACAAGCCCGTATTCTTCATCGAGCTTTAATTTGTTCCGTCTTACCGAGAACCGGAAGTTATGAAGTTACCAACAAACGCAACTTCCAAGCTTTGTATGCCATATATTCGGAACAATCTATAAATTGGGGTCGTGTTATTCTTGAGGAGTTTATGGATATTAATCGTCACCGTCGTTATAAAACTTTTCATTGTGGTGCATATATAATGAAAAGTCTTAGAAATTATGGAGTCGCTTTTCTGGAATCAGATTTTCACCTATAAAGGAGCTAGGATCCAAAACCTTTGGTCTGACGAACTTGCCTAAGCGTCCACAAAACCTTAACTTTATTTCTTTCCAAGAATGGATCATAAACTGGGATCAAAATATACCTCAACCTCATCACCACATTACTCCACAAGCTCCCGAGCATGATGATGATAACATAGAAGTGCTTTCCCTTGAATCAACAACAAAACAAGCCTTTGTTACAATTTCTCAAAAATCAGGCTAAGCTCAATACCAAGATTGATAGATTAGAAAAGCAAACCAATAAGAAGTTTAATTCTATTTGTGGCTTCCTAAACAAAATTTGGGAACGTATTGGTTGCTCATCTTCCACTCCTACCGAGGTCTTTAATCCTGCACCCTTTCAATGGTCATCTAGCTCCGGTACTAACAATGATGAAGATGATGATGACGATGATGAAGAAGGTGATGATCGTCCTAGTTCATCTTTCTAAAATGGTGGTAGTATGGAACTTTCACTTCAATATCTCATAACAAATCTTTTTGCACTATTTGTTTTTTAAATTCCTGATGTTTATTTTGGTATGTAACTTAAACATATACTACTTCTTCTTTTGGTATGCAACTTAAACATATGCTACTATATTTTTTTGGCTTCTCGTATCTGGTGATGATTCTGATGCTTCCCTGTTCTCCTATTCCTTGTTTATATTTTAAACTTTCCTTTTCGTCGATGTCAAAGGGGGAGATATACATGGGGAGCTTATAGTAAGGGGGAGCTTATAGTAAGGGGGAGTAAAAATAACTCTAATTCCTGTTATATATGCTTATATTGTGTATATATATAGTTTTCATCGTCAAAAAGGGGGAGAATGTTGGAACTTCGTATTTACGATATTTCGTAATTATGATATTTTGACTATAACAACTATATAAGTCATTATTGTATAATAACTTGTTTTTACAGGAATCAATGAAAGACCGGATTCAAATGAGCTTCGACTCTTAAGTATATATCGAGTCTGTGTCTAGAGTTTAAAATATGTTAAAATCTCTCCTATATGATATATACTACATTATCATTTCATATATTTGGTTTAAAAGAATAATCTCATTTTTATGTTACATTCAGACATCTGAATGCTTCAATTCAGACGTCTGGTTCTGGAAGTTTGAATGTTGTAAAATACAATATTCAAATGTCTGAAAGTTATAAACCAGACGTCTGAATATGACAATTTTTTTCCTATTTTCGTTTTATTTTGATTTCGTTGCATTTCAGAAGTCTGAATTTTTAATTTCAGACGTATGAATATTTACAACGGCTACTTTTTCAAAAAGGCACTTCCATTCATGAAGAGTTGCAATCTTTAATCCAACAGATAATCATAACTCTTGATGATAACTCTTCATGAACAATTGCAACTATTTACTATCTATATAAACACATTAGAATCAAGTTTTAAAAACACCAATTCTATTGATTATTATTCTATTCTTGAAATTCTTGATTCTAGTTCATTTGTGCTTACAACATCATTCAAATTCATTTCCTACTTTCTTAATCTTCACGCATTCACACATATTTCATAAAGGAGAAAGATTATAGGAAATTTGTACTATCAAGAGACAAATTCGTGTTATTAAGAACACATTGTGTTACATACATTCTGTATAAGTTGAAGTCCTCTTCGGCTATTAAGGCGAAATTCTATTCTGATGCTCAGGTCCCTTGTTCAGCTGTTCAAGGGTTGTATAAACCTATTCCTCCGGGTTAAGTGAAGATTGTTGTTAGTGAAATTCCAAAAAGGAGTTTGGGACTAGACGTAGAATGGGAAGTTCGAATCAGTATAAAAATTCTTGGTGTTCTTGTTTTATTTTTACTCACTTTACATTGCTATAGTTTATCTCTACACTAGTTTAATATTATTCCCTATAGCGTGATTTGCATAGTCACTTTTATTTACCTCATTTCTTTTAATTAATTTACTGTTCAATAATCATATCATTTGTTTTATAGATTACAATTTCAACTTTCTGGAAATTTCATTTAAAACCTAGCATTTTATCTCTTATTTTAATTAAAGGTTCCAATTATAAATTAGTTACAACCCATTTCACTACAATAATTGAAACCATTGATTTTTAGAAACTTAAGAACTAAATACCGGGTCAAATTTCAAATCATTTTAAAATAATAGATAAATATATATACTTACAACTTATATATCTAATTATATTTAAAACAATTTGAAATTTATATTTGTTTATTAAAACAAATCTGTAGTAAAGCTACTACAGTGGTCTTCCCACTTTGAAACTCGAAAATGAATGTCGACGATGCATGCATTTATCACCAAAATTATTTTCCAATGACAGAGAGGGGAGTACAGAACTTATTTCCTTTCAAAGTTTCTTTAAAACAATTCTTTCAAATTATACTGAAATATTTATATCAGAAAATACTTCTAATAAAATTATTACTATATTCCAAAATCATTCGAAAGAATTTTTCAAAACCCCGGAACTTAAGTTCTAAATTTCCTGTTTATTCTCATTTATTTTACTTTCAAGTCTTATTTCCAACCTATATTTATTTCACTACCTAACAACAATTAGATTACAACCAAATATATATTATTTATAAAAAAATTATTATATATATATAGAAAATATAATTGGGGAAAATTATTTCATTTACCTATATTCAAAACAAATATTGTGTCGATCTGTCCTATTAAGTGTTTAAAAATCCCTATTGATGTCATAGCGTCCTATGCACCAACGAGAATTTATAAATACAAAGCGAAACAAATTAACACAATATCAAAACCCTTTTAAAACACTAACAAATACACTCTCTCATATATACACTCAGCGACTCATCATAGGGTATTACTACCCTATTAATAAAGAGTCAGACTCCACAAAGCTAAGGTTTATCGCTAAACCAAAGCTCTGATACCAGATGTAACATCCAGCCTTTTTGTACGCTTTAAATCGACGATAAACCACACACGTCAGACTTAAACCACAGAAGGGTAGATTGTTATGGGGTAAATAAGAAAAAGCAGAGAAAGAAAAAAACAAAATAGAATCCTACAGCGGAACGATAAAATATAATAATCAAATAAACGGTTCATGAAGCTGTTTTACAAAAACATTTGATTATACTTATACAATACACATCAGAGTTACACATACCAGAGGATAATCAATAACAATGCAGCGGAACAGTATGAATGTAGTTGAATACTATAATAAATAATAGTAATAAAATCTTCGTCTTCGTCCTCCAGAAATAAAGTCTTCAAATCCTGAAATGCTCAGACTGACCTAAGCAAATTGAAAAGACAAAACACTCGAGTCAAAACTAAAAGATCTTATGTAAATTAAATCAACTGTAAATAATACGAGTGGAACGGCGCCAGAGATGTTTACGGGATTTGACATCTCCTATCCAGTGTCTAACGTGAGTGTAGTAACTTAAGAGATGCTCGGGATTCACATCTTCTAAGGATCCGTTAAACTATTTACTATGTAGTAATACTTCGCTATTATAATAATGTCTATAGTAAAATAAACTTACTTTTAAATAGCACTAAGGCTTTACGTTTTCCACCTTAACATGTAATAGTCCCAGTAGTCCATCCAGTATCATAGTTCCTCCTGATCGGGAAGACACCAGAGGATACTCCACGGGCTACGGGAGAAAACCAAACTCGTACAAGGCTCGCTAGGGTAGGTGACACGGCACAACTAGGCAATGCCAGGGTCGATATACCAATTGCTATCCGGACTGGTGTTAACGCGTAGCAGCCACTACCGCCCACCTCGGAACACACTCCTAAAAAACAAAGGTGTGCCCAATAAATCACAAAGTAATAGTATGGTATCGAAGAAATTATTAGAAATACGGATTACGTATCTTAAGGCTAGGATTAACACTAGAGGGGGGTGAATAGTGTTTATAAAGAATTACTAAATCTTTTTGAGTTTATTTTAATTTAGACACAGATGTATGCAATCTGCAGATACAGGGATAATCACAGAAACAAACACAAATGCAGAAATAAAATAAAAGCAGTAAAGGAATGAACACACCGGATTTTATACTGGTTTGGAGTTACCTTACATCCAGTCCCGCAACACAAGTATGGATTTCATTTCAAAAGCAATTTTACAATTACACCCTCGATTTCAAGGCTACGAGGTACACCCTCTAGAACTTCAATCCTCTGGGTAGAGATACTTGATTTTCGGGCCACAAGTTTACCCAATTGATTTACCAAGGCTACAATCACACCTTTTACGCTTGATTGATTTTCAAGGCTATAATCACACCTTTTCTCGCTAAGTTGATTACAAAAAGCCAATAACTCTAAATAGCACTGAGAATCTTGTTGAGATAGTGATAGAGAATCAAACTACAAATGATCGAGTTCGATTCATTGTTGAATTCAACAAAGTAATGGTAAGAATATACATTAAGAAAAGTGGAAGGAGAAGAAGAGGAGTGAAAAACCAGAAAATACGATGATAAATTCGTTGAAACTAACCCCTATTTATAGAAGAACAGCAGCCATGTCCATTCATGAAGAGTTATGGCGAATAGACACTTCTTTTGAAATTTAAATTTTGAACTCAACTGACACCATGTCGACATGGTCACCATAGGCATGTCGACATCCCGAAGCAATTTTTGATGATTTGATTTTCTTTGAAAATAACCTTTATCTTATATTAAAATTATTTTAAACTTTATAAATATACTTGACTATAGTTAAAATTCATAAGTAAATATAGAGAATAATATATATAAAATTTAACTACAATTTTATATTTAAATCTAAGTATAAATATTTAAAAATATATTATTTTAAAAGATAGTTTAAAATCAGGAGTAATTTGATTTTGAAATTAAAGATAATTTTGAGGCTAAAATTATTTAAAATCAGGATAGAGAGTTTTGAATCTTTTAATTGGAAAGTTTTGAAATCATTTTGAAAATAAGATAATTTTGTAAAATCATTTGAATTAAAGTTAGTGGATACAAAACAATATTCCACTAGATTTTTCGTAGGTTCCATCCTACTTAGGGTTCCATCCCTTTAACGGGCTCGAAGTGGATTCCATTCCACGAATAAATTGGATTTTAAGATGTCAGTGCTTTTCTACGAGTTTTAACAAAAATTCCTAATAAAAATACTTGTCCTTGAAATCTTGAACTCTTGATACTTGATACTCATGAGTGTTCTATCTCGATATCTTGAATCTCTATACTGTACAGTCTTCATTCTTGGTACCTGCATGATGAAATCCTGCATATACATGTATATCTAAACTTATAATGTTAGTATTTATATTTTATAATCTATTCTATGGTTGTTGTCATCAAAACCATCATCTCACGAACTAACAATCTCCCATTTTTGATGATGACAACCTTTGTTTATAAAATATTACTTCTATCTTAATGACTCCCCCTAAAACTAATAACCCCCACTTAATCTATGCCTAATTATCATATTTTATATTTCTCCCCCTTTGTCATCAACAAAAAAAAACTCTAAACTTTATAACTCCAAACTATATAACTCTCCTTAATTGTAATATTCTATGTGATTATAATGATAGTGTTATCATAAATAATCAACACTTAGATCTAATAATAAATCTAATCCTAAACTACTAACTATCTTAAGTATATAATAACTGTATAGTCATATGTATAATAAGAAGAACACATATAAGAACACAATTAATTTATTAATCATATAGTTGTATGTACATTTTTCGTTGTAAATGTAAGAAGGAATAAACAACAATGGTAAAGAAAGAGAAGAAACTAATATGCGTTTTTAAACATAGGAGATCTATGAATTGAACGGTTTGGATAGTGGAAACAGAAATTTCCACGTTGTTCGACAAGATTCCCATTCTTGTGAAAACACACTTCTCCAACACACACGACTTGGTCATCATCCTCCGCATGCACTTCTTCCATGGGTTCTTCTTCTTCTTCTTCGCTGGCTTCTTGATTGAGTGAAGAATCTTCATCAATCATGATAGGGTTGGCTTGATTATCCATTATAAATTTCTGCAAATTCCTAAGAATCTTGCCTTGCTTCTCTTGTTCCTTTGCCATACGAAGTTGAATCACTTGAATTTCAGTCATCATCTGAAGTTTATCCTTCAGAAAGTCCTCTATTTTAGTCACACGTGTGAGAGTAGTACGTTGAAATGGATCAGAAGTAGGAGAGGGGAATGAAAAGGTTGATTTTATGTTTGATTTGGAAGATGAAGCCATGATTTTATTTATTTCAGAAGTAAAAATATAGAGAGAACAGAGAGAATGATCAAAAATTCGAAAATAAGAAGAATATATAACCAATTTTTTGAATTTTGGTGGGAAAAGAATTTAAAAAAGAAAAATGTTGCATGTCGACATGGGTATATGGGGGATGTCAACATGGTTCTTTTTATTTTTACTATTTGATTTCTTTAAATGTTAATTATTAATTATACTTTGTTATTTATATTTTATATTTTAGTTATAGAACAAATACCTAATTCTCTTCTAAATTTAGTAAATATTGATACATTTAAGGGTTTTGTTAAGATATCAGCAATTTGATTCTCAGAATTGATATAATCGAGAATAACTACTTCCTTACTTATATTATCTTTGAGAAAATGATGTATAATATCAATATGTTTAGTTCGAGCATGTTGAGTAGTGATTTTGGATAAATTTATTGCACTAATATTATCATAATAAATTGGTGATTTCGAGATATTTAAACCATAATCTTTTAAAGTTTGTTGCATATATATTACTTGAGAACAAGCCAAAGCGGCAGAAATATACTCTACTTTAGTTGTTGACAAAGAAAATGTGTTTTGCTTTTTACTAAACCAGGAAACCAAAGAATGCCCCAAGAAGTGACAAGTTCCACTTGTACTTTTTTGGTCTGATTTACATCCAGCATAATCAGCATCACAGTAAGATATTAAGTCAAAAGAATCATTTTTAGGGTAAAATAAGCCATAATCAGATGTGTGTTTAACATATCTTATGATACGTTTTACAGCTTTTTAGTGGGTCTCTTTAGGTTAGGATTGATATCTGGCACAGAGACAAACACTATGCATGATATGAGGTCTACTAGCAGTAATATAGAGTAGTGATCCAACCGTTCCTCTATATAATTTTTGATCTACATCTTTCGAGAGATCTTCTTTACTCAGGTACTCATTGGTTGCCATGGGAGTGGGTTTTCCACTCGCAGTAGTCAAACCAAATATACTAATTAGGTCTTTAGCATATTTTTCTTGACTAATAAAGATACCATTATCTAATTGTTTTATTTGTAATCCTAAAAAGAAATTTAATTCACCCATATGACTCATCTCAAATTCTTTTGTCATTATTTTAGAAAATTCTTTATTCATTTCAAAATTAGTTGATCCAAAAATGATATCATCTACGTAAACTTGTACTGGTTGAATATCATTTTTATGTCTTTTAATAAAAAGAGTATTATCTACTTTACCAATTTCAAAATTAGATTGCAATAAATAAGATCTTAGTCTATCATACCAGGCTCTAGGAGCTTGTTTTAGACCATATAAAGCTTTCTTAAGTTTGTAAACATGATTTGGTAAGTTATCATTTTCAAAAAGTGGTGGTTGTTCAACATATACATCTTCTTTTACAAATCCATTTATAAAGGCACTTTTAACATCCATTTGAAATAATTATGATTTGTGAAAGCAAGTAGAATGCTAATGGCTTCTAATCTTGCTACGGGAGCAAAAGTTTCATCAAAATCTATTCCTTCTTCTTGACAATAACCTTAAGCGACTAATCGAGCTTTATTTCTGACTACCTCTCCTTGTTCATTCATTTTATTTTTATAAATCCATTTAGTTCCAATTATAGTTTTATTTTCAGGTCTAGGAACAAGTTTCCAAACACCATTTCTAGTAAATTGATTTAATTCTTCTTGCATAGCCAAAATCCATGAATCATCAGTTGATGCTTCTTTTGGATTTTTGGGTTCAATAGTTGATATAAAAGCTACATTACTCATTTGACTTAGTGGATTTCTAGTTTTAACAAAAGATTGCATATCTCTTAGTATATTTTATATAGGATGATCTTTTAAAAGTTTTGTCCTTTTATTAGAATGATTAATTTCATTATTTGTTTCAATTGATTCTTGAATTTGAGTGATTAAATCCTCTTCATCATTTGTATCTTCAAAAAAAATTAAATTTTCATCAAATGAAACATGCATTGTTTCTTCAATGGAGCTAGTTTTTAAATTAAACACTCTGTACGCTTTACTTTTATTAGAGTATCCAATAAAGATACCTTTGTCGGATTTAGGATCAAATTTATCTAAATTATCTTTTATATTTAAAATAAAGAATTTACTTCCAAAAATTTTGAAATAAGATACCTTAGGTTTCTTTGAATAAAGAAGTTCATAAGATGTCTTATCAGTTAAAGGTCTAATTAAAATTCTATTTAAAATATAACAGGCGGTAGCAACTGCTTCTGCCCAACAATTCTTTGGTAAATTACTATCTGCAAGCATAGTTCTCGCACACTCTTGAATCATCCTATTTTTATGTTCTACTACTCCGTTTTGTTGTGGAATTCTTGGAAATGAAAATTTGTGAGTTATTCCCTTTTTATTGCAGAATTCCTCAAACTTTTCATTCTCAAATTCACCACCGTGATCACTTCGAATAGTTATAATTTTTAGAGAAAATAGATTTTGAATTCTTTTTGAAAAGGTCTTAAAACATTCAAAAGTATCACTTTTGTGTTTCAAAAATATTGTCCATGTAAATCTAGAATAATCATCTACAATTACAAAAACATATTTACTATGATTTATTGACATAATGTGAGGTGGACCAAATAAATCAAGATGAAGTAATTCAAGAGGTTTTGAAGATGAAATCATATCTTTTAATTTAAAGGAACTTTTTCTAAGTTTTCTAATTGACATGCATCACATAAACTATCTACTTTAAAATTCATTTTAGGGAGTCCTCTTACTAGATCATGTTTTGACAGTCTAAATAAGAGTTTGAAATTCAAATGCCCAAATCCCTTATGCCAGATCCAAGGGTCACTTGTATTTGCCAACTGACACAGCTTATCGTTTGAAACTTTCATACTAAGAATGTAAATACTCATGGTTGCATTATTATCTTCGATGTGACATTTATCTTTTTCAAATTTAATTTAACTATAATTTTATATTTAAATCTAAGTATAAATATTTAAAAATATATTATTTTAAAAGATAGTTTAAAACCAGGAGTAATTTGACTTTGAAATTAAAGATAATTTTGAGGCTATAATTATTTAAATTCAGGATAGAGAGTTTTGAATCTTTTAATAGGAAAGTTTTGAAATCATTTTGAAAACAAGATAATTTTGTAAAATCATTTGAATTAAAGTTAGTGGATACAAAACAATGTTCCACTAGATTTTTCATAGGTTCCTTCCTACTTAGGGTTCCATCCCTTTAACGGGCTCGAAGTGGATTCCATTCCATGAATAAATTGGATTTTAAGATGTCAGTGCTTTTCTACAAGTTTTAACAAAAATTCCTAATAAAAATACTTATCCTTGAAATTTTGAACTCTTGATACTTGATACTCATGAGTCTTCTATCTCAATATCTTGAATCTCTATGCTGTACAGTCTTCATTCTTGGTACCTGCATGATGAAATCCCGCATATACATATATATCTAAAATGATAATGTTAGTATTTATATTTTATAATTTATTCTAAGGTTGTTATCATCAAAACCATCATCTTACGGACTAATAGAAATGCGTCCGATCAGAGGCTACCTCATTGGCCCGGCATAGCTCCTACTTTAGCCACCTTATGCCACCTCACGGGAGTCAGGTCCACGTTCATACCTCAATGGAACGTCGCCACCATCCTACTTCATTCTGGAATCTCCACCGCGTACACGGTTGTTAAAGCGGTTTTCGGAGTTGGCAGAGAGTATGACAACTTTAGATCCCGGTCTCTTTAACAACCAAACGTTATTATAACACCGCGGTGCTTTCAAAATAGTATATACTTCAAACCAGAATATAATATCCATTTCAAACCGTATAAATACGATATCATTTCCATTTTAAACCAAATCAATATGATATCATTTTTATTTCAAATCAATATAATATCATTTTATTTCAAATATAACCTTTTTCCAAAATCATAGCACTTCCAAATTATGCATTTCGAAACCAAACATTTGAAATTTTAACACCTTTAAAACATAATACTTTGAAATTCATAACTTCGAAACATTTCAATTTCGATAAAACATTTTATTTTCGATATATTTCAAGGCTTTAAATATTCCAAAATTTCAAAACTAAATTTGATAATTTTGATTCAACGATTAAATTTTCTATTATTTAGTTTTGAAATATTTTACATAATAAATCCATTATCATTTAAATAAAAATCAAATTTCAAATAACTAAATATTTCCTTCAATTCATTTATACTTGAAATACTCATTTATTCACCTTGACCCCAAAATCAAGTTATAATAATTATACCTTTTAAAATTCCCAATTTAATAAATTTCACATCAACTTTTGAGTTTAATTCTTAAATACATTTAATTTCAAATAAATCTCCAATTTATCTCCCATCTTAATTTATTTAAATCATTATACGCTCTATATTAAAATAAAATTTAAATACTTACTCATATTTTATTTTAATAAAAATCAAACTCTATTATTAAACTTAATTTTTATTTAACAACTTATACGTAGCTTAAATTCAAGCGTTTAACTATATATAAAAATAATCATAATATCAAAAACCAATATTGATTAAACCATATATTTCTTTCCAAAACCATAGAAATCATTTTCAAAATATTTTAGATATAGGCCACGGTGTTTGTATATAATTTCTACCCTATGGTCAAGTGATACGGATATTTATCATTTCAATCCGTAATTTAAAATAAAAATACGGTTATATATCATTTCAAACCGCAATCCGGAATGAAATAAAAATGCATAACAACTTGCAGTTTATAACCATATAAAATACAACATCCATTCATCCAATATCAATCATCAAACACTTATCACAATCATCATCCAATTCAGTCAATAGTGTCAAAATATATAACAGATAATAAATCACAGGCATTTATTGGCAGTTTATATTCAATAATAAATAAACTAACTATTTAACTAGCAGTTTATATGCAATAATAAATTAAATAACAATTTAATTTAAATAAATTCAATTTAACTGAGATGTTGATTAAAATATGCCAAACTGTCATAAATAAATTTTAATCACGTCATAAATCAATTTAACAAACATAAGAAATTTTAGAAGTTGTGAGTGGGTTAAAACATTCACCTTTTGAATTTAAATTGAATTTAAATCCAATTTAAACCAAAAATTTGACCATCCAAACCAGCACCAAAGTGTCCGGAATTCCAATACGAACCTAGCAAAAAAAAACCGTGCGTAAATCGGGCATCGTACGCGAAAGTTATTAAGGTTTGAACATTTGAAAATTAAAAAATAAAAATAGATTAAATAAAATAATCAACTGATACACGTCACCTTGCACGGTAGCCTCACGCGCAAGCTACGGCAGCTCAAAACCTAACCCTAGCGCGATCGCAACAAGCGTCGCCACGCGCGCCTCCACGTACGTCACCAAACCAACCCCGCTGCTTCTCCTCCAAGGTCGCAACCACTCCCTCATGCGTAGATCGACGATCCAACGCCCAAACAACCCAGCCGCCGTCGAAAATCTCATGCCCTAATCGAATTATTGTGCAAGATCCAATCATTGAAACTCCAAGCGAATACCACCGATGATCAACACTCTCGACTCTCTACACAACAGTGTCCTTGATTTGTCGATCAAACGAAGTTCATCAACGCGTGATAAATGACCCAAAATGGTTCTTCGATTTCTGGATAAACATTGCATCGAATTGAAAAACGAATCATAGAATTGAGATGCGCTCTTCGAGAGCTTTCCGACGATATATAATTTGATATTGTTTGTGGAGTTTGAATTTTTGGCTTTGAAGTTGATTTGAAATTGCAAATGAAATTTTGGTTTGTCTGTCATTGAAATGAAGAGGAGCAAATAGAATTGTACGTACAGAAATGAGGAATAAGAAATGAATTATGGTTTATAACTGGGCATATATAGGTGGGGTTGAAAATAAAAGAACGGATACGAATGGTTTGGATCGTTGAACGATAAATGGCCCAAAAAGCCCGTTCTAACTCCGGAACGAAATTTGTCAATCCATATATCAAAATAGATGTCTTTAGATATTTTAAACGTGATGGAACGGGTTTCAAGTACAAATTCCATCGTATGAAGAAGTTATGCTCAAATCAAGTTATTTCAAATTGATTTCAATTGATTTCTATTAAATCGATTTCTAGGCGTTTCAAGCCCATACGATCAAATGCCAAGCCCGATCGTTATGAAACTTGAAATCCTATAATAATTCACCGTTACGGATCTGACGAAACTGGCTTAGTCGAAATCCGGGTCAGTGGCCAAAATAGCTATTTTCCGGTTAATTAATTAAATACTAAATTAATAAAATCAAATCTTAAATTCCAATTCCAAAATTTACAGATTTTATCGTTTTTGATTTCCTACATCATTACAACCCTTTAAACAATATAGATATCAATTAAAAGTTAATAAATTTACCCATTACCATATATAGTTTCAATTTTAATAAATTTATAAATTATCAATTGAAATCTCAATAAATCCATTTATTTGATTTAAAACCTTGCTATTCAATAAATTGACATCTTATGGGTATAATTAACATTAATTTATATTACATTTCACTAATGTATGTTTCTTTCCATATTAATTCCCATTAACGTAATATTTTATTTCGTTTAATTAATTTCAATAATCCATTTATTACAGCTCAAAATCCAATAAATTAATCAAACATGAATTTTAATTGTTTTCGTTCAATCAATTGCCATATTATGGATAGAGTTTACATTGGTTACTTCTTGTCAAATTAAAATCTTCAAAGACAAATTAAATCTACCCAAACTGCACTAATTAAGTCAATCAACTGCAATTGGTTTCAAATTAAATTTTATGAACTAAACAAATAGATAACTTATAACAATTGTTACCATTAAACTTAAATTACCTTTAAGTTTATTACTTTCAAACAAATATTATAATTACTTCCAGAACATTGATTTTATTCAATTATCATTTATTATAATTTAAATTCATTAATTAATTCAATGCTTACATTTATTTTCTTATATTCAATTTGCAGCTAAGTATAACATCTACATTATTTCCAATTTATAAATTACCATCCATTATACCTTACAATTGTTCAATTTATTGGGATTTCGCTACATTAGTTATTTATTAACTTGCATTAACATTCTTACATTTCATTCCCGTTATAATTTCATTAAAAAATTACAAATTCTTATTTATTCTAGATTTAATTACCAAAATCTTATTAAAATAACAAATTTAATTATTGTAATTTTACGGGTCGTTACACATGGGACTGGTGTGAGCAAACAAAAGCAGTTTTATTTGAATAAAAACAAACAAAAGAGTTTAAGAGAAATCCACAATGCTTTTTAGAAAATGAAACTACCATAAGGTCTCCCTCCACACACACAATGCAAGCACACAATTAGAGGAGATTTCTCCTTATGATAGTCAAACATGCTTGTTACGCGAAAACCTTTTGATATTATTATTGGTGCATAGTGTAAAAAACATTTCGAAATTATAAAATTAATCTTAGCCAGCATAGACATTTCATACTATGCCTACTATAGCTACCCAATAGCAGGTTACCACCACATTCCATGGCAGGTTATACAACTAAAACCGTACCGGGCGTATGTTGTTTCTTTGGATTTCCAACAAATGGTCAGGCTAAGGAACTTCCTGCACCGAATGGAACGCCTCTGAAGGGATACCTCCAAGAACCAAACCGGATCTCTGCCAAAACAAGGTTGGGTTACCCCTGCCAGGAAGTAACACCTACAAGTAAGCCATCCCCCGTTGTTACCGACCTTTATCCCGGGATTCACCAACAAATAGCAACAACCACACAGTTAAATATTTGGGGTCCATACCATGATATCACTTTTATCCAGAAGGAAATGGACAAACCCTAGGGACGCGACCCCTAAAAACCTTGCCGCAACATTCCTGTTTCGACCATTTTCGGGTTGTGAGGCTCGACAAAGTCTCGTCCACAAAGCTACGCTTTTCATAAAAGCCATGCTTTGATCAACAAATGATCAACAACACTTCATATGCCACATTACCAAATTGGGAATGTATCATTAGTAACCATCAACTACATAACCTTTGAGCTCGTACATCTTAGAGAAGGGTGTTAAGCTAAGATAATAAATTCTCCGCCACTAAACAGAAATGTATTTGATAGAAACCAGCTTTACATCTCAAAGTGTAACGTCAGATACACATCCACACAAGTTTGTTCCGGGTCTGAACAGAACCGAAGGCACTTCAAAGAAGCCCTTGCAAATCCGGATAATTCCTAATCACATCCGGACTCCCCATCACAAAGGATGATATAAATCATAATACCGGGGATCAACCGGTGCAGAGACATTCAACGAGTTATCCTTTCACTTTCGAAAATATCCGGTCTTCACCACCAGTCTTCAAATGCTATCCATATCATCGTATCATTATTCGGAGTGGGTTATATGACACAAGATCATCTCTCGGCAAGACCGAATAATGAGCGCATTGTTTAAAAACATATGGATATTGGGGTCTCAGTTAAGTCACAACTTAAAGCCCAAAACCTTTCTTCAAATGGTTTAAACAAATTACCATTTTCAAATCTTTAAACAAAAAGATTCACTTCTCAAAGTTCACCAATCTTCCACAAAGATAACTTCATAGTTTCCAAACTATTTATAATTCAAATCTTTTATACAAAAGATACACCTTTAAGATCCTCTTTAATTTGAAAACAAAGTTCAACAATCTTTCACAAAGATTTATTCATAGCTTTCAAAACAATTCCATTTCAATCTTTTCAACATGAATCGAAAATCCTTTCTTTGTATGAAAGCTATTATTATTTGAAAAACAATCCTTTTCGTTTCGAAAAAATCCGATTACATTTGCACAAGTTAAAGCCCTTCAAGTATAAAATTTGGGTTAAATTCAAATTCCCAAAATAATACTTTTAAAATGATTTTAAAACCCATATAAACACATTTATAACTTGCATAACCTTTTTAAACCATAATTTCCAAATATAGAATTCAATTTCAAATCTTGAATTTAAATTCAAATCAAACTATCAAGTTATTTAAAATAACTTTTATCTTTAAAACTCCTTTTCAAAAGCATTTCATGTTTAACCCAATTCCATTTCCAAAACCATTTGAATTCAAAATTCAACTTTAAAACCATTTCATTAAATTCAAATATCTATGACTTAGCCAATTTCCTCGTGCAATCCACATTTGTGTGTGTAAGGTGTTGTCCAGGGGTTTTACACAATAGTGCAACATCATTAATCATCACAGATTCAAGCATATCAATATCGATAAGCGGTATAATCCTATAACGCTTATCTTCATTCACGGATTCACAAATAAACAATATAAATTCATCATAGATAAATAAATGACATTCATCACAGATAAATAAATTACATTCATCATAGATCAAATAAAAAATAATTCATATCACAAAGTATCACACATCAGAGATGTCACACAATTCAACATTCAATTGAATCTAAACATTCGTAAGTAAGACTAATTAATCATTTGATTAATTTTAAATCAGATTAATTACTTATGAATAACTACTAATCCTGGTTAATTAATATTAATTAATTACAAACCGTTAATTTATTACCCTTTAATCATTTATTAATTAACTTTTAATTATAAATTAATAAACCTTAATTAACAAATCAATCCACCTTTAATCATTAAATAATTAACCTTTAATTATTTAATTATTCTTTAATCAATTATCCTTAATTAATCAATTAATTAATTAACCCTTAATTAATTACAATTTAATTAAATTATTCTTAATTAATAAATTAATCTTAATTAATCTCACTAATTAATTAACTCATAATTAATTACCTTTTAATTAATTACCCAAATTAATTAACCTTTGATTAATTAATCACTTTAATTGCACTCAATAATTATCCATTAATAAATCACCTTAATTAATTACACGAGTAATTAACCTTTAAATACTTCCACTAAGTAATCATCCTTTTCATTAATTAATCATTAACCATAAACTAATTATCCTTGATTACTTTTATTAATTAATTAACCTTTAAACTAAATTAATTTTTATATAGAAAAAACATTTCATCTTTAATTAATTACAATATTCAGTTTATTTAAAATAAACCTTTTAAATAAGGTTATATATAGATATATATTAAACACTTTAAACTTCAAATAATTTGCTTCAAAATCTTAATTAATCTCAACTTAAATCAACATATTATTATTCAAAAAGAAATAGGTTAAGAAGTTATCTAAACTTAACCGAGTTTTAAAATTTAAAAACCTGTTATTCTATTTTACTTTTAAATTCTGATATCATCGCAAAACCCGAGCATTTACTTGTTTTTCTAGAGCCGAACAGCTAAATTTCCCGAGCCAAAATTCAAAATTTTCCCGAGCCACCTTATATATTTTTTTTTCAAAAACTTGATTTTATCTTAACAGTTAAAAATTGTTATGTATTCGCGTACCAACTCGATAACCGACCCGAGACACAACATCACTTCCCCGAGACTAGACTCGAGCCAACTGCTTCTTCTCCAAAACCATCTGTAAAAATCGAAACCCAGTTACGATCTGACACACGTGCAAGTGCACATATGACCCCGTCATCTCCGACCATCGCAGCAACCACCAGCACGTCGATGACCATTACCACTTTCAATTCCGATCACCTATTCTCCAACATAATCACAAAATCAAATTCGAGCAGGTTCGAGTACCCACTGCAACCCAACCACCATCAAAATTTCCCTCGACGCCGAAGCATAGGCCACCATCAACCATACCGACCCTACCATAGACTCATCTCCTCCACCAGCTCCTATTCCACTTGGACCGGCCTTGACCGACTCCATGACGACGACGAATTTCCACTTCCAACCCCGTCGAGAAAAACTATGCCTAAAACCCTACAAATCCATCGTGTCACCACCACGCACCACTATAAATGCTTCGAACATTTTTTCAATGTTTCCCCGACCTTCAACCTCCTCCAGTGAAAATCCCAAGGTTAAATGATTACGCGATCATCAAAAATCGATGAAAATGCATTTTCCGTTCATCACAGAAACATCCAATATATACAAATCTAAAAATCTTGAATTTTATATTAAAATTCATCATATTCGATTATGATCCTAATCATATATTCAAAACTTAAAATTTAGAAATTTGATTTTCTGACTTTAAAGCATTATCACTGTAATTCTTCAATTTCCAGTGGTTCATTTGTTAATTATACTCAATTACATTTTTATAAGTAATGCCACACTCATATAAACATTTTTCGTTCAACAATCAAAGTATAAAGTGGTTGGATTGGGATGATTTAAATTTTAAAACAGGTTTTAAAACTTGGAAATGAAGAACAAAGGCAAGTTTTTACCTATATCTAGACATATACGCAGGTATTAACACACACACACACACACACACACACACACATATATATAAAAGAGCAACATGCATATCATAATTCATAGCATACTACAAAGACTACCACATGCAAATCAGATATATCAAGCTTTTAAAAATTTATAAGGGCGGTTTGCTCACCTTGTTTGAATCAGAGGAAACCTGGAACTTTGCTTTTGATTTTGAAAAAAACTGGAAGCTTTATTTCTTTGAAACTGGAATTTTAAAAACTTTCTTTGATTTTTTTCTTGTTATCTAGCATGATCTTCAGGATGAAACAATTTGAAGTGAATCTGATATTATAGCTTCAGATTTGAATTTGTTGTCTGCTTTGATCTTGAATCTGGTTTAAATTACTATCTGCTTGATTATCTTGAATTTGCTTTCAAGTTTAATTAAATTTGAATTTGTTTTCTTTGAGATTATTAACAGTTTCAGGTTTGAAAAGAAGCTTTGTTTTGAATTTTATTTCCTGGTTTGTGTTTTACAAACTTTGAATAGAAATGAGAAAGATACACACGCATATACTCTTTTTTTTAATTTTTCCATTAACCTTTAATTTAATCAATTGCCACTTGTAAAAAAAATTATGCTACATGGCTTACAAATGGTTTATACAAGTTATTATGTTTTTACAAATGTCATGTACCATAATTTTTATGTTTAAAACCTTTTCTTTAAATTAATTATAAATATGTTTTAAAGCGCTTACTTTATTTAATTTAAAACTTTGTTTTAAACCCCTTTTAGTTTTAGTATTTATGTTTGTATATATATAAGATTTCAATTTAGCTTTACACATATATGTTTTTATGTTTCCTTATTTATATTTTTTTATATTTTCAAACTATATTTTTAAAATAAAATGTTCTAATCTTTGTAACCAATACTATTTTAAACTTAGTTTTTTATACTTTTAAATAAATAGACACACATATGTATATTATAGAATTTAGCTTTAAAGAATTGTTTTGAAAATCATTTGTATTTAATTCAAAATATAACTTTCAAATTATACGTATATTAAAATTAGAAAACAGATTCTTATTAATTTTAAAATATAGTTTTAAATCCAATTTATATTTCAACACAATTATATTCAAATTTCAATTTATTTTCAATATTTATTTTGAATCTCAAATCCAAATTCTACTTAAAAATCAATTTATATACATATATAATAAATAAACAAATATCTTATTTTACTTGGAAAAAATCAAGTGAATTCACAATTTAATCCAAAAATTATATTAATTACTAATTTATTCAAATTTATTCCCAAAAAATTAAATAAATTACCAATTCAAATTTTACTCAAAACCAGGGTCGTTACATTAGTAATTATTATAATTATTCAAATAATTATTTTAAAATGATGATAATTCATTTTAAACAGTTATGAAGTGTTAATAAATCATTTATAATAGTTTATAAAGATATATATTTGATATGAAAATATAAGGAAAAATCGATATCACTTTATCGGTATAATAGCAATTATTGTAAATAATTGTTAATATTGATTTATGTGGTTTATAATTCAAATGTGATCATTTTCATTAATTAATAATGATTAAAAATGTATTTTCAATTTTTTTTTAAATATATGAATATTTATTTATAAGTGCAAATGTGATCGATAATCGGTTTTTCGATTTTCAACGGTTTAACAAATAAAAGTAATTCAAAGGTTGTTGCAACCTCATTTAAATGTCATGTATACACATATAATATATATATATATATATATTCCTATATACATGTCATATACCCATAAGAAAAGTTACCATTTGCATTTGAATTTACATATGGTAAAAATAAGAAATATCATAATATTTCTCTTTTTCTTCTCACTTAAGCATGTATAAGTCAATGTGCAAGGACATGCACATGCATACCCACATGGGCCGAAGTGATGGTGGTGGGAGTCCTTGTATTGGAGGTGAGAGGATGGGTGTGGATTGAGGGTAAAAATGTAATTTGGTGTTAGGATATTTTGTTCCAAAATTTTCCTACAAATACACTGCCCTCTTTTATAAATTTCTAAGCTATTTTCTACCCCTTCTTCCTCCATCTTAAGCTATTCTAACAGATTCAATACTTAGCAAAATAATGGCAAAAGAGAATTAAAATTATATATATATATATATATATATATATATATATATATGTTTTAGTAAAATCTCCTCAAACTATCATCAAACTCCTCCTTGGCCTCTCTAAAACCCATGGCCACACTCTTCTCCACCTTTGACTGAGCCTTCTTTCTTCCATTACCTAGGCCAGAGCTCCCTAGGGTGGGCCAATCCCATTAAAGGTCAAGAAGTTCGATTCCATAGAGTTTTAGGCAATCGTAGCGAAGCTATAGTGAATTTTCCAAAGATTAATATCCAATGAAGGTGAGAAAGCTCCTAAACTATATACATACATACATACATACATACATATATATTACTGGATGATATATATGTTCGGATATGATTGTTTGTGATGGTTGTTTAACATGTTTGAATATGATAATATGGATGTTTAATATGGTTGTTGAATATATATATATATGTATGTATGTATGTATGTATGTATGTATGTATGTATGTATGTATGTATGTATGTATGTAACGTTAAAACATGTCGATAAGCACAAAGGAAATCGCTTTCCTTTATTGAATGTAATGGTGCATATGAAATGTTTAAACCTCTTAAAAATGGTTTAGAAATATTTTATAAATATTTAAAAAAAATTTGGCAAAGCCTAAATGAATATCGAAAATTGAGTCAAAAATAGGCGCGTCGCGTAACGGTCGTTCACGATTTCACGCCGTAAAGCCAAACGAATATATATATTAATGGAATATAGCTCGGAATTCTTCGAGATAAGAATTTTACGGACTGTTATATCCATACCTTTCAATCAAAGAAAACAATTGAGATTTCGATAAGTATATTTTGAAATATGAATTAAACAAAATTTTGAAATAATCGCGGTATTGCAGTTTGGAATCCTTGAAAGGATTTCTTTAAAAATGATATTTTAAAATTATTTAAAAATATGAAATAAATTCTAAAAATCTTTTAAAAGCGATTTTAGTTATAAAATGAATTTCTAAATGGTAGAAAATTCATTTTGATCAATACAGCTTAAAAAGCACCATTCATAGCACTTTTCTAAGCACTTTTCTATAACTTTTGAAATATAGTTCTAAACGCAACAATTCTTTTACAAATCTTTTGTAATATTTTAAGTGATAATAAAGTATTTTAAAGGTGGTTAGAAGGATTTATAAAGTGATTAAATAAATAATTAAAAGTTAATTAAGTATGTTAAAGATTTTGAGTCGATCAAATAACTCGACAACCTTATAGGTGATAGAGAGCTAGTGCCTAGGATTGAGTTTGGAAAACCAGTTTTTTGCTCTTTTTGGCTATCCGAACTAGCCCGACGGAGGGGATAGTAAATTTGATTTACTTGGATCAAAATTTCTCAAAGTATAGAAGATATAATTTTCCAAATTTAAACAACTTGGATTGCATAGGAATAATCTCCTTGTACTTGGTATTAAATTCCGTTGAAGGAAGCCGCACTATCCATGTGAATTTAAAAGGTGATTTCACCATTATTCAATGGATAGTAAAGGTTGAATACGGAAATTGAAGTTAAGTAGAATTAGTATAATTTTTATTGACCCTTTTTAACTCAATAATGTTTTCCAATATGATTTATTAAAATGATTTGGAATTAATTTAATCCTATATTTTTAAAATTAATTGGTTTGGGTTTATGGTAAACAATGTCTTAAATAACATTGTTTTTGACTCGTTTTAAAGTTTATGATTTGGAAATATTTGTTAAGATTTAAATAAATGATTTGGAAAAAAGTTCCTAAGAAAAGAATGAAATGATTTGGAATTTAAAATGGTTTTAAGTAATCAAAGATTTCATAAGAGAGGTTTAATAATTCTGTATATACCGGAAAGAAATGTTTTAAAGATATATTCTCCAAAAGATATTTAGATAAGAAGGAAATTAATCAAGAAAAGAATAATTCCCTATTTACCTAGCATCTTTTTCTTGATGATTGGTTTGAAGGTACTGGGGTCAGATTTGAGTAATTCTTATCTGGAAACCCGTTCGAACCAATTTAAGTATTCGAGGTGAGGACGTAGAAATGATTTGGAAGATGGAATGTAGGGTTGCTTGTCATTGACCCTCGTAGGAAATTTCTCATACTATACTATGTGGTAGCTGTTCTTCATTTGAGATCTTCGATGCAAGGACTCCTCGCTACTAATCCTAGGGGTAATCCCCAAAAGGATGTGGTAGGAGAGTGCCTTTGGTATTTTCTATACCTAGACAACTTGTATGGACGAATGTTTGACATTGCATATTATATTGATTGATCTCTATGAACGTATCATCTGTTTGGTGTGGAGAAGGCAACTTCTCTTAACTTAACTTCCTTTCTTGAGACGTACGAGCTCAGGAGTTATATCTTTGTAGAAATCAGTTGTGTGATCATGGAATGGCGATGTGGCATTCAAAGTGAATTGTGCTATTTGAAAGTTAATCGTTACATCAGGCGTCATCACTCGGTAATGGCTTAAATAGGGTACGCTGTAAGGCTTTGTGGTTTGCAACCATTAGGGTATGATCATCACCTTTTTAGAGAACCCTCTATATTTCGAGTATATTGTGTATGCTAAGAGATCTCTCGGACAGGCTGGTAACGACCGGGGTGATGTCATATTAGGTTTCTATCCAGGCCATGTCTGAGGGACAAATAGGGAGAGACTAGTATTGCCAAATGCGGAGGATTGTTTGTGTATCCTTGTTACATTACTCTAGAGATGTATTGTACGGAAGGTAGTCCCTTACCTGCTATTGTATGGAAATTCATTCTTCAATAAGTGTCTTCGAACTTAATTGTAAACCAATTATGCTGTCAAATTTAACCAATATAATAATTTCGGCTATTTTAATATGTTTATTTGAAAAACGTTTTTCTAAGAATGTTATTAAAAATAATATTCCTAGATTTTGCGTGGCAAATGTTTTGGTTATCACAAGGTAAAACCCAGTTCCATGTTTATGTGTGGCATGATCTTATGAGATACCTTTGTTTTCAAAATGCATATTTTTAGTTTCTCACACTAATCCCATGACTGACCCAGAGTTTATTTACCTTTCCCTAAAACTATGGGTGCCCTAGTTTCCCTGGCCAACCTAGTAATCAGGTTTTTAGAAGAAATTTAGAAGAGCTTGAAACATGGAGTTGGAAGATTCTTCTGAAGATTGTTATCCATTCCCACCACACTCGTGTAGTATTGTATTCTGCATTTGTGAGGACATATATTTATAATTGTCCATGTTTAACTTTGATAAACGTATTAAAGATTATATGTTGAAATAATATATGTTATTCCATTCGTGTGAGATTTTGTTCTATCTTTATTTTCTTTCTTACCCTTAATAATCCACCTCTCCGGCACATGGATTTAAGGCACGTGAATACCGAGGATGTATTCATGTCGATTTTCAAGAATCGAAGAAATGGGTCATCATAGGAGCCAGGGCATCACATAAAGTAAATAAGCCCCAAAATAAGGCTTTCGCATATTACACAATATAAAACATGTGAAATAGTAATAACTAAAATGAACCACATGATCAGAGTGTAACATGCTCAACATAGATGTATACACATATCATGAACTTTATGTATCAAATAATAAATCCAAATGGATTGTATATAAGTAAAGTAAAGCATTGATAAAGCTCCATAGTGTTGCACATCAGAATATAAGAAAACGTAAGCCTAAAATTTAGCCTCATGCTCGTCAACATTATATGATATCTCATCTAGCTATTTATATAACTCACTTAAGAGCACTCGAGATAATAAGAGGCAAAACATAAAAGCATATATCAGACAACAATCTGGCACGAGCAATCTAGAATCTTAAAATACTGTAAAGGTCAATATAGTAAAATAGGACATAGGGTATGGAGAACCACACCTGACATGTCCCTACATTTAAAGAGTTAACACACAAATCAATATATGCTAATCCACGATCATTACCATATGGGTGTACTAAAAGTTAAAGTATAGTGGTGGGTGTCTAAGCATCTAAGTTAGTAGTGCCTATGCTATGTGACATCGCTAGTAAGAAAGCAAACATAACATCCATAACAACCATCAAACAATCCTTGCATTATTCAATCAAATATGCTGGATAGTTAATAGCTTATACCGCAACATCAATAGCTAGAGATTACTTAATATCTCAATTTCTCAATGCTCGATTCCATGCCACTTTGCATAGATAGGAACTAGACTCAACATCAATAAGTGTAGTGTAAGACACCCATTATAAGTCGTACAATCCCCAAATCAAAGTCCTGAAACTTCTTACTAGTTTCCTACGTCAAGTGCGAAGTATATCTTAATAATTCCTTGGCAAAGCCTGAAGTCGCCAGGTCATAACATTGAATCATCGCTTCAATTACGAAACCATAAGTCGGAAGGCCAAAACTACCAAACCAAATGTCAAATGAGCACACGATCAATCATCCCACACCCCAAGATCTCCCTTCTAAACCTCCAAAATTTTGGCCTTCATCAATAGTGGCCGGGACCAACCAGTCCAGAGTGGTCAATACCGACCACTTTGACCATGCACTTAGCCAAATTGGCCAAGTGCAAGTCTTTGGCCAAAAACCACTCGTTGCCTTCACTAACCCAAGGCAGTTATCGCATTAGCCCGATGTTAAAGCACCCATGTCCCAAAGCCTCATAAGTGCTCATCTTCAATACCACTCAGCGCTACCCAATCCTTTTCGATGGCCACACTTTTTGAGAATCCCCCAAAACCCCATCATCAGTCGTCGAAGTCCAACTCCTCAAGCCTTGATTGCAAATTGCACCCCTATAGACTGTTCGAGCTCTACCACCAACCACTCTACCCTTGCCTCTAGATTCCATCATTATTACTCTAAATCTCTTACGACCAAAAATATAGATTCCCCAAGCCACCATCAACTATCTGTTTCAGTTGGATAACTATTTGAACACTTTTACTGCTTGGTCCACTCAAATGCTTATTAGTGACTTAAAACACAACACTAATTGACACACAACCAAATAGTCATTTACAAGCATTACACAACACATATACATAAGCAATACAACAAGTTTCAAGCATTTCTAATACCCTAAATCAAGTAAAATGAAAAATGATGACCAATATGGCCAAATGGCCAAAAACAAGTCAAAATTTACACTTATTGTTTTAAATTCATTTTAAAACTGATGTTAAGTTTAAATCTAACATAAAAATCATTTTAACGTTCAAAATTATTCTCAAAAACATCATTTTTAACTATATAGAAAAGTATATTATAGCGAGAAGGATAAATCGCTCACTTAGATCCAAAAATGAACAATTAACAAGAAAAATCCGAGAAGAATAGTAACCTCATGGATTCCGATGCACCACAAACATTAAACAAGTAATATTTCACTAATCCCCTTGTTAATCCCATTATTTGACTGATTAAAATATGGCCTTTGGTGGCTTTTTGGCTAAGAAACTAACTAATAGTTGTTTTAGACTATTTTTATGAAGTGAAATAAGGAGTGAAAGATGTTCCATTAGCTCCATTAGGAACAAATCCCAAAATGGGTTAATGAGCCTATTTTAGCTTAGTCTAATTTCCTACTAATTTGTCCATAAATGTCAAACTTGAAATGGTCATATCTTCTAAGTGATAAGTCCAAACACCTATAATGACTACTTTACGAAAAGGGAAACCATTTTATCTTTCATTCGGAAGTGGTTTTAGATTCTAATTCAGCTCCTATCATAAATTATAGGCAATACAAGTTTTTAGGGTCAAAATCGTCTAATGAAATTCATTGGGGTTTAAAATGTCAATACTCAGCATTCCCCAAAGTTAAAGCCTCGTATTACCATATTTTGGTTTAAAGACAATATTTACGATTCTTCAACACGTAAAACATGGATTGTTACACTCTCCATCCTTTAGGAATTTCTTCCCTGAAATCCCATTTAATTAAACTAAAGTAAAAAAATATAGTTACTCAATATGCCTAACAACCATAAGCAATCATATCAAGCATCAAACATGCATATATAAGTAAGAAATAACATCTACATGCAAGGTACTAAACTACCTAATATAGAACATCATATATGATATCAAATGTGGAAGCCAATGATAAAATGGGAATCTTAGAAAGTGAAGAGCTTTAAATAAGAGGTCCTCATGCTCTCCTCGATCCCTTATGTGCAACTGCTCTCGCCTCACTCCACTGAACCTTCACCATCTTGCTCCTAAGCTACTTGGTATCATGTTCAACTATACGAATAGGCCTACAAGTTCTGAAGCTTCAGGTTCAATCTCGATATCATCTAACTGATTTGGTGTAACATTATGCCTGAGCTATGCATAAATTTCTACAAGTGAGAAATGTGGAACACATTGTGCATACCTGCCATCTTCTGAGGTTAATCGAAAATGTAAGCTAAGTTCCCAATCCTCTCGAGTATTAGAAAAGAACCTAAAAATCTCGGTGCTATCTTTCCCTTAATACCAAATCGAACTACATTCTTTAAAGGAGTGATCTTGACAAATACCCTATCATTGACAGAGAACTCTAAATAATGTCTTTTCTTGTTAGGTTAGCTCTTCTGTCTATCTTAAGCGGCTTTCATTTATTGTCAAATTATCTTAATATTCTTCGAAGTTTCTATGATCATATCAGACCCAAGTATCAGTTTCTTGCCTACTTCCCACCAATATGAAGGAGCATTGAATGGTCGGCCATATAATGGTTCAAATGGGACCATACCAATGTAAGACTGATAAATATTATTGTATGTGAATTCACTAAGATGTAAATGATATTCCCACAAGGCCCCAAAGTCGAGTAAGCAAGCTTGCAAGAGATCCTCTAGGATAAGATTCATGCTCTCGGTCTACCCATCATTTTGAGGAGGGGTAAGCTGTACTCAAATGTAGCTCCATCCCCAATTCCTTCTGTAAGCTCTTCCAAAATCTCTAGTGAATAGTGGATCTTGATAGCTTACAATGATCTTCGACAAACCATGTAATTGCACTATCCACTTTACATATAACTCAATCAATTTGGATGCCAATCCATTATACTTTATGGGTATGAATCAAGCACTCTTTATAAATCAATCAATAATGACCCAAATGCTATCATATCCTCCTCTAGTCCTCAGAAATCTATCGATAAAGTCCACCGATATCTGTTCCCACTTCCATTTGGAAAATTCAATGGTTGCAGCAAACCACTTGGCTTCTTCTGTTGAGCCTTCACTAATTGCATACACCTCGGATGAATGTCCCGACATCATTTTTCATCTCCTCCCAATAAAAAATTTATTTCATATCAGGTATATTTTATTGCCTTCGAGATATATAGTTAATTTTGAATGATATCACTCTCATAGCACCTCATCCCTCAACACATTAACATCAGACATAAACAATCTCTCATCCTTACCGAGCCAACCATTATAGTCAAGTTTGTTTCATCTCTTAAGACTCCATTCCTTCAATCTTAGCCATGATCTCTTCCAGTCTAACATCATGCCTTTGGCCTCTATCGATCCACTCAGTAAGAGTAGGTCTGTCAGTCAAGCTCGCCAACACCTTTGGCTCTAGCTAGCATCGAGGTCGGAAGCCATAACCAACTATGCAAGAAAGCTGCTTCCACTCTAGCAACATTGCTCCTAAGTCAGCATGTCTTCACCTCAAAGCATCAGTGATTGCATTTCCCTTACTAGGCATATAGGAAGTGTCAGCCTCTTAAGAGGCCAGGAACTCTAACCCTTATTGCTGACGAAGGTTAAGGCCCTTCTGTGAGAAGTGATGCTTCAATGATTTGTGATCGATGAACAACTCAAACCTCTCTAGCAAGTAGTGCCTCCAAATCTTCAAAGTAAATATGATTAACATTAAATCCAAATATTTGGTCATGTACTTCCACTCATGTGGTTTTAGCTACCAACTTGTATATGCAACCACTTTACCTATCTACATCAGCAATACATCCAATCTATTACCATAGACATTTTTGTACACTGTCAACTCCTCATTCACATTAAGAATGGTCAACACCGGTGCGCTCATCAATTAGTCCTTCAGAGTCACAAATGCATAATCACCTTGCACGTCCTAAGCTAAAGTCTGATCCATCATCATGAAGTTGGTTAAAGGTACTGCTACCTTTGAGATGTCCTTTATAAATTATCAATAATATCCCACTAATCTGAAGAAACTCATCACATATGTAGAACACTTGGGTTAATCCTAATAACATCCGTATTTTATATATATCTGAGGATCGTAAACTATTGTTTTAAAATTCATTTAAGCTTATATGACTCTATAACTTCGAGAAGTGCCTACTAGGGATATTCTCTATCCATAGAATTATTATCGAAGTACTTTAACCCTGAAAAATCTTGTGAGGCTGATAATTTTTTACAGGATCAGAATTAGGGTCTAAAACCACTTTCATTTGATTAGGATGGTGGTTTCTCTTTCTATAGAATGGTCATAGTAGGAATTTAGACTTACCACTTAGGAGGTATTACTGTTCTAAACTTAGCTAGTTACTGGCCAGATTAGTGGGTAATTAATTAAGCCTAAATTGAGCCAACTAACCCATTTTGGGAATTGTGCCTAATTGGGGATAAAGGGACAGTTTCTAATCACTTTCCCACTTCCTTAAATTGATCAAAACCTCATTAATTCATTTTCAACCAAAAATCTCCTCCTTATCATACTTTAATTAGCTTAGGGTGTAATTAGAAAGGGAATCAAATAATTACAATTTAGCCATTTTGGGGTCCATGAAGGCACTGTTCAATCTCAGATTTTCATTGGAAATTAGGTAAATTTGCTACTAAGTGAGTGATATTGTTTCTCTCGTTATGCTATGTTTGTAGATATAGTTAAAATATGGTTTCGGAAATGATTTTCAAAGTTAAATTATTTTAGAACTTAGATCTAATATTAATAATACACTACAACTGTGTTTAATAGATAGATTTTGATACATTTTACACCATTTACCAACCATAATTGTCATTTTGTAAAAAATTAGACTAGGATGATTTATGTATATTCATTTGTTTGGATGGGTTATATGCACTACTTGGATGTTTGATAATTGTATGAATTGTTTTAATGTATTGCTAGTTATTTTTTGTAGTTAGAATTATGGTATATCATTGGTGCAAAGTAGCATCAAAATGTCTAAAATGTGATGTTGCTTGGAGTCCCAAGAGACACCAAAACAAGTAGTAAGAAAATTGGAGTTGATTTAGTAGATCAAAATATGGTTGTCGAAATCATGTCACCGGGGACCAGATAATGTCATAATTAGGTGTTTCGAGCCATATTAGGTTTCCTCAGGTTTAAGATTTGAGAACTTTGGGTAAGGACTAGGAAATCATGTACACATGGATATTTGTACTTAGGAAAATTTTTAATTGGTGGAAAACAACTTAATATTTGGGTGACTTCAAGTCAAGGCAAGAAAGGATTTGATTTTTTGACAAGAAGCTTCGGGTCATGCCTGGGAGTGAAGTGGGAAGCATTTATGGACTTCCACTTTTTAGATGTGGTCACATGGTCGGCATCGACAATGTAAAGCTCTAGGTTTTCACGTGAATGCTTCAGTTTTTTGGGGATTTGAATTCGGATTGGCTTTGGGTGTGATGGCATGAGCTGACTTTAATATGGCAAGGTTTCGGGTGGTTCCACATGATCGAGGCCGACCATATATTGTCGCTATCGACCATGTTAGTGTTTGGGGGTTTGAGGTGAGATGTCTTAGGGAGCACGATATTGCTTAGGAGGTTGTGCCATATGTGTTTGTTCAGCGTTCATTTTGGACAATTATGGTACAATGAAGAACGATGGTAAACAATGAGGTGAAGGTGTGCTGCTTCAACTTGAAAGCTTCAGAACTTTGACCTGTTGATTCTATGGTTGATGTGGACGTCTCGAAGTGTTTCGATGATGATGAATCGATCAATGGTGTCATGATGATGATCCATAAGGACAAGTTCATTAAAGGGAACTCGTGTGTAGAACGTTAAAGGGTCTATTATGAAAAGTGGAACGCTGAAGAGTTCTGCTATGGTGAATGGAAACAAATGGAGTGAAGAAGGGCTCGAATACACGTGCAAAAGGATCATTGATGCTTGGAGTGTTTTCTAGTTTACTCGTAAGTAGGGGCATGTGCCTCGGTTCATTGAAGAGATTAATATACCCTGGATCATTGAAGGGATCTAATGTCAGCATTTGGCTGGTGTTCAAATACATAGAGAACCAGGATTTTTCCATTAATCTTTGGAAGAGGAACGATCATATGTGTTATCATATATCCAAAGCACATTGAGTGACAATGTGGATTATTTAATGGATGGTATATTTGCCATGTTTATTTGTCGCTCTAAGGATGTTGTAATGACCTGTAAATCCGCACAATTCGAGCTGATAATAAATCACACGTGTCTAACTCAAACTGAACAGTGATGCATAATAGTTAGGGAAAAAAGGAGAAAAGAGAGGAGAGCAAGAAGAAGAAAAGTTAACAACATAGAATCTCATAACGCGGCGAAACAATACATAATATAGATCGATAATCTTTACAAAAGAGAGACTGTAATATACATACATCAAATCAGAGTACACAAATAACTAATCATCAACCTGGAAAGTTATTATTTATCGGCTAATTTTCTATCATATTAGAAAATAGTCGGTAAAATTTTAGTTAAAATTTAAATGCAAGTGCATAGCGTACTATCGTAGTGAATGCGGGTCAATCCGCTGGGTATTTTTAAGATTTTAAAATTTTCTAATCAATCAAATTAGACCAAAATGAGAGAAGATTGTTGACTACAAGAAAAATGAAGCTAAAACTAGAATTAAAATGAGATTAAAAACTATGAGATTAGAGATTAATTTAGAGGCAAATCCACTGCCCTAATTTTGTAAATCAACAATCAGATAATCTATGATTTTGATATTAAGTGAAATAATTATTGTATTTATCATAAGTATGGTTTATTTATGTTCTTAATTAACATAACTTAAACCATCAACTATAATACAATAAATAAACCACTTATCAATTCTCATGAAAATTAAGCCAAAGCAAAAGCTATTTAAGCATGATCTATTTACTAATGTAATTAGAAATATAGATCATCAAATTTTGGTTTTACTTTCATTTCAAAATCAAAAATCAATTAGAAAATGATGATGTAAATTGTGTTTATGTTGAATAAGAATAGATCATTTTCAAAAGCAACATAACCTATCAAACCCACTTGTATAAACTTATATCAAAATCCACTTTCATGAAGCACAAATAAAAAAGATAATAAATCATAGAAATATTGAAATTACATAAAGTTAGAGAGCTTCATTACCTCTAAATTGAAGGGTTTTTGGCTACTCATTTATGTTATCAAAGCAACACTAGTAAATTTAAACAATAAAAAGTGAAGAAATGGAAACTAAGCAAAGGAAGAAAAAGAGATTAACTACTAACTACTTGCTTAACAAAAAATAAATAAATAAAGCTACACTACTTACATGAATGTAAATTTAAGCTATAAACGTGAAATGAAAAAAAGCATAAAAATAACATTAACATAGAAGCAAATAAAAGCATGTAGACAAGAAAAGAGAAAGAGGCTTGAAAGCCATTTTTATTTCATGAAACATTGTGTTTACAACTTGCTTGCTAATTTTCCTAAGTAAAACAAGAGAGTAGGAAGATATTTACATTTACATAAGAGGGCTATTTATACACGCATAAAACCCTAAATCAATTTTTAAGGTGTTTCCAAAATGCCCTTTAGGAAATGTGGCTATCAAGTAAAATTTAGCCACTAATTAATCCATCATTGAATGTGCTTGAAGCTTTAACCTCCATTTAGTTTTCCATTAGCTTCTAATTGTAGATTTAGGTAAGTGGGTAGGTGGGATCCTCCATGATCATGTAATTGAATTATTTCCATCACCCCTCCTTTGTATTCTCTTATGCATGCATATATCTTCATGAAACTCTCTTCCATATGCATCCAAATTCCTATAAAAATCATAAATAAATGTCCAAGTAAAAATTCTCAAATTGACACATGCACAAAAAAGACCATTTTGCCCTTGAATGAAGATGAATATATGATGATTTGAAAATAATTAAATTTTGGTTTAAACATGTTAAAATGTCCAAATTTGACATTTGTTCAAATAAAAATAGATAAAATGTGGATGCAAATATATGCACATTTACGTGCACATCAAATACCCCCATACTTATCTTTTTATTCATCCTCGAATAAAGAAAAACTAAGATAAACTATTTTAGTAGGGAGCACGATTGCATTGAGCGTATGCAATAAGCGTAAAACCTTTGGATGTCCCCAGTAGGACGAGTGCTGTCTCGTAAGGGTTTTCGACAGATACTACCCATAAAATCTAAACGCAAAGTTAAAATATTTACAAAATGCAAGATTTATTTACAAAGAGATGAATGCAAGCTTTTTCGAAAATTATTTACAATAAAGGATTTACTTTTAAATTGACACAAATAAGTTAAATATATGTTCTGGTTATTATCAAGAAATTTAAGTCTTTTTACTGGTCAAAATTTCCAACAAAAATTAAGTTGTTATAACAGATAGACTATAGTTTGGCTAGTTGTTGTAGTTGATAACATAATGTAATTATGAAATGTATCCTTCTTCGATTATCGAAGTTTGTCATAGTGGTATTTTCATTTCTTTTCAATAAAAAGTTAAATCAAACAAGTCGAAATAGTGCTTGGATTTCAATTTCTTACTCTCTCTTATTTGAAAATTTTATTAATATAATATTTACATATGCCCAACTTAAATAATCCGAGGCCAAATATATTACCCATGCACTGCCTTGCGAACTAATGTGAGGGGAATACAGAGCGTGACGAGTGAACACATAAGTGTGAACACTTATCTACTATAGGCGTTATTAAAAAGAATTTTTATCACCTAACTCAGATAAACTGAGGCCAGATATACCGATAGTGCACTGCCTTTCGGGCTTACGTGAGAAGGGTATAGAGCTAGGCGAGTGAACACACGAATGTGAGCACATGACTCTAGGTGTTAAAAATATATACATATATACAAAAAAATTATTTTTTGAAAATAGAGAGTTTTACAAAATCATCTTAGCGCCATTTAACCTAGAAGAAAAAGTATTATCCTTTACTTTAAATTTACCACTTTTTTTAAACAAAGATTTTCATTTAGAATATATTTCATAATTATCACATATGAACCTTCCTATATACTAGTTAAATCATTGTTATTTGTAATCAAATTTTATTTTTAATTTTGTTAAGACAAATAAATTTTCAAAATTTTCAATTTATTAACCGAACTTATACTTATATATCCTATAGTGTTTCTTCAAAATAAATCAAAATTCTAAAAATAAAATGTTTTTGAGATTCAGAAATTTTGAGATTTTTTTTAGTTAAAAGAAAATGAAGATTCAAAAAAATGCCATGAAACTTATAAAAATGAAAATGATACTTCCCCCTCACACTTAATTTTTACTGTGTCCCCACATTCGATGCACGCTATAATGAGTGTAACGGGGAAAAATATGTATATATTTACAAAAGAGGGTTAATATTCTTACTAGACGTAGCTTGGCTCATGAAGAATCATGTGCTCCTCCTCTTGGTTACTGGGCAATTCCAAGATAGGTTTCAGATGATGACCATTGACTTTGAAAATCGATCCATCCCTAGGGTTTTCTATTTCTGTGGCACCATGTGGAAAAACAGTTTGTACCAAAAATGGTATGTCCATCTCGATTTAAATTTCCTAGGGAGCAAATGAAGTCCTAAGTCATATAAAAGAACTTTCTGGCAGGCGAAAATGTTTTCCTTAGGATTGACTTGTCATGAAAAAATTTTGTTCTTTCTTTGTAAATTTTCTCGTTTTCATACGCGTTGTTCTTAAGTTCTTCTAGTTCGTTGAGCTGTAGTTATCGATTTTCGCCAGCTTTCTCAAGATCAAATCTTAAGTTCTTCATTGCCCACAATGCTTTGTATTCGATTTTGATGGGTAAATGGCAAGCTTTATCGTAAACTAAACAAAATGGGGATATCCCAAGATTAGTTTTACAAGCAGTACGATAAGCCCAAAGCGCGTCAGTCAATTTCTGAGACCAATCTTTTTTATTTTTGTTGATAATTTTCTCCAAGATTTGTTTTATTTGATGATTTGAAACTTCAACTTGCCCACAAGTTCGAGGATGATATGGAGTGGATAACTTGTGGGTTATCGATTATTTCTTCATTAGTATTTCAAAAGAACGGTTGCAAAAATGGGTTTTGTTATCACTCATTATTGTGCGAGGTGTTCCGAACCTTGAAAATATGTTTTCTTTGAGAAATTTAACAACAATTCTATGGTCGTTGGTTTTGCAAGGAACAGCTTCGGCCCATTTTGAGACGTAATCGATAGCGAGAAGGATATACAAATTTCCAAAAGAATTGGAAAAAGGTCCCATAAAGTCGATACCTCAAATATCAAAGATTTCGATCATAAGAATGGGATTTATAGGCATCATATTTCGTCGAGAAATTCGTCCAAGAATTTGACATCGATCGCAAGTTTTACAAAATTCGAATGAGTCTTTAAAAAGAGAAAGCCAAAACCACATTGAAGCACCTTTTCTGCAGTTTTTCGAGGACCGAAATGTCCACCGCACGCTTGATCATAGCAAAATGAAAGAACACTCCTGATCTCATTATCCGTAATGCAACGTCGGATTATTTGGTCGGGGTAATATTTGAACAAGTATGGATCGTCCCAATAGAAATATTTCACTTGGGACATGAATTTGTATTTGTCCTATTTGGACCAAGATGAGAGAGTTTCTTTTGTGACTAAATAGTTTGCTATATCAATGTATCATGGATCGATAGAAATTGAAAGAAATTGTTCATCGGGAAAATTTTCATTAATTGGCAAAGAAGATGGTGCGTACGAAAGACGAGATAAGTGAACGACGATAACATTATCGGATCGTTTTTGTCCTTGATTGTAAAATCAGACTCTTGTAATAAAAGGATCCAACGAATTAAGCAATATTTAGCATCCTTTTTTACTGAAGAGACATCGAAGCACAGAATGTTTCGTGTGCACAGTAACGTGTGACCCGATCAAATATTATCCAAATTTTTTGACAGCAAAAACTACCGCTAAAAGCTCTTTTTCAGGGGTTGTGTAGTTAAGTTGAGCGTCGTTCAGAGTCATGCTAGCATAGTAGATAACGTGAAGGATCTTGTTGACGCGTTGTCCTAAGACAACACCAACTGTAAAATTCGAAGCTTCACACATTATTTCAAATGGGAGATCCCAATTGGGTGCGCAAATGATTGGAGCTGAAATGATTTTTAAGATGTTCAAACGAAGAGATACACTCAGAGTTGAAATCGAATGGAATGTCTTTTTCGAGGTGAGTCGTCAAAGGACGAGCGATTTTGCTAAAGTCTTTCACAAAGCGTCGGCAAAAGCCAACGTGTCCTAGAAATGATCAAATGTCCTTAATAGATTTAGGAATGGGTAGGTTTGCAATTACATTAGCATTCGCTTTATCTACCTCAATGCCTTTATTTGAGATGACATGTCCAAGGACTATGCCTTGTTTGACCATAAAGTGGCATTTTTTCCAATTCAAAGTCAAATGTTTTACTTTATATCGATTTAGAACCACTCGAGATGATGCAAACATTTAAAAAAAGAATCGCCAAAGATAGATAAATCGCCCATAAAAACCACTAGAAAGCGTTCAATCATGTCGAAAAAGATGCCAACCATGCATCGTTGGAAAGTAGTAGGAGCGTTACAAAGTCCGAATGGCATATGTCGATAAGCAAAGATACCGAATGGACACATGAAAGTCATTTTCTATTGATCTTCGGGAGTGATTGGAATTTGGTTATAGCTGGAATAACCATCAAGGAAGCAATAGAATTCGTGGCCGGCTAACCGTTCGAGCATTTGGTCAACGAAAGGAAGAGGGAAGTGATTTTTTCGTGTTGCGGCATTTAGTTTTTGATAGTCAATGAAAACACGCCAACCAGTCTGAGTCCGAGTAAGAATGAGTTCGTTAGCGTCCTTTGTTATAACGGTAAGTGCGGACTTTTTAGGCAGGACATGAATTGGTCTAACCCACGGGCTATCGGAGATGGGGTATATGATACCGTTATCGAGGAGCTTAAGAATTTCATCATGAACAGCATCTTTCACTTTTGGTTTAAGCCTCCGTTGTGCATCACGAGTGGGTTTGGCTTTGTCAATTAAGTGAATGCGATTGGACAATAGCAGGGCTAATTCCCTTGATATCGGTAATGGATCACAAAATTGCTTCTCTATATTTTGAAAGAATAGAAAGTAAGGAGGTTTCTTGAAAAAGAGAGAGAGAGTTGTGGAAATTATGACGGGCAATGTTTCATTATCACTTAAGTATGCGTACTTAACGTTATCGGGAAGTGGTTTGAGGTCCAACTTTGGAAGTTTTTCGATCAAAGAATTGGGTTGAGATTCGGACTCAACTAGAAGCGATTCAAAAGGAAGAGTGTATTCAATCTCATTGGGTATTTCATGAAATAGTTTTTCGCACTCAGCTTCGCGTTCGTCGTTAAGGTCAAGTGTCTTGTTTTTAAAATTTTGTAAATGGCACTAACTTCCAACATTTGGTCACGAGGTTCATTTGATTGGCCTTCAAGATTGAAGATGTTTAGATCCAAAGTCATGTTTTCAAAAGAGATTTTCATCGACCGTTGCGATAATTAGTTAAGGCATTTGAGGTGGCTAGGAATGATCGACCTAAAATAAATGGAATTTGATTCATGGGATTTGCCACGGGTTGTGTTTTAAGAATGATAAATTCAACGGGGAATATGAACTGCCCTACTCGAATGAGCACGTGCTCGATTTCTTCCATCGGCTTCTTAATGGAACGATCAGCGAATTGAAGAGTGACCTTTGTGGGTTTGCGCTCACCTAAGCCTAATTGTTCATACACGGAGTATGGAATCAAATTTACACTCGCACCTAAGTCTATCAAACATTTGTTAATCGTCTTGTCACCAATTGTACACGAAATCGTAGGGCCGCCAGGATCTTTGTATTTGCCGGGCATGGATTAGGACAAGACTTCCCTTAAACTAGCAGCTAAGAAGACTTTTTGGGTAATTGAGTGTGTCGCTTTGGGTACACAAGTCCTTAAGAAATTTCGATTAAGTGAGGACTTGCTGAACGATGTTAAGAAGAGGGATGTTCACTTTCACTTGTTTAAAATTTCCAACATCTTTTCCATTTGGTCCGAGTGTCTCGTGGGTCGAAGACGATGTGGAAATGGAACATGCTACTCGGTAGGCGGGTCTACTCGAGTGAAAGAAGAATTTTGATGGGCATTTGAATCAACGTTTGGTTCCACATTCTATTCTAATTCTTTTGTTGTTTTAGAAGTGTCGAGAGATTTTTCTGGTAAATCGTTTGGATTTACGACTTGATTATCGATTTGTTTACCGGAACGTAGAGTTGTGATAGCATTCAATTGGGTGACGTTGCTATCTTGAACAACATGGGCTTGATTGGAATTTGCGTTTTGATTTCTGAGATTTGGAATAGGCTGGCATGGAAATGTACCTCGTTCACGTTCACTTATAGACGTGGCTAATTGACTCATTTGCATTTCATGTTTTGCAATTAATTGGTTTGTGTTTTGCATATATGACGTCAAATTTTTTTGCAAATTGTTGTTTGATTGAAGGATTTGAGTAGTAGCTTTAGCTAACGTTTCAAGAGTTTTCTCAAGTGAACTTAAACGTTTGTCGTCTTGGGGAGGATGAGTAGAATTTGGTTGAATATTTGGCTGTTGCGGTTGATTATGAGATGGACCCGCAAAGTTTGGTTGAAAATAATTGGGCTGAAAGGAAGGATTCAAAGCATCATTTGGAAATGCTTGAAAATTGGGACGAACCGTATTCGTGTGAAATTGTTTTGGTTCCAAGCAAAATTTGAATGATTTCTCTAACCGGAGTTGTACGTTAAACAAAATGGGTCATTTTTGGCTTTATTGAAAGGATTGATTTTTCGACAAAACTGGGGCACTGATTGGCTATATGATTAGGATCTTTGCATTTATAACACATCGGTTGGGAAGCTTGTTTCATTTGATTTGTTAAGAAAACGTTATCGAATTTTTTAATCATTACGTCGATCTTAGCTTCCAAAGCAAAAGAAGACCTATCGAGTGTGCACTCGATCGTGAGTAAATTGATTTTTCGTTCGAACGTTTCCATTGGGAAGATTTTTTGGCAAGGTTTTCAAGAAATTGCCAAACATCGTCGTGATGTTAGGCAAGAAAGTTGCTTTGGCACATTGATTTGAGCATGGTTCATGAGCTTTTTTCAAGTCCATCGTATAAGATTTAGCAAATCGTCAATTTTTCGAATTAATGGTGTGGACACTTTATCAAAAGCTCTTTGAATCTTTCAAAATATTTTTCGAATGGTTCTCCGCTAAATTGATGAAAATTAACAATTTCGTTTTGGATTCTACTCGTTTTTCCAAGAGGTAGAACTTTTTTAAGAAAGCTTTTATGAATTCTTCCCAAGTTTTAATCGAGTTCGATGGTAAGTTGTACAACCATTTTTAGCGTAATCCGTAAGAGTGAATGGAATAAATTGGAGTTAGATTCCGTCATTGGAAAGTTGTTGGAGTTTAATGATTGTGCAAACTTGTTGAATTTAGTCAAGAAAATGTAGGGGTTATCGAGCTCGATATTGTCAAATTTCGAAAGTGTGGCAATATAGTTCGAATGAATTTCGAAATGGTTACCCATAGGGGCGGGTAACGTGATGCAAGATGGAATAGAAACTCTATCGGGAAAGATTCTATTCATAAGAGTTCGAAGGGCATTCTCATTCGCCATTTCGGAAGGATCTTTTGTTCGAGTTAAGCGATTAGTTGTTGAGTCGCGAGTCCAACAATTTGTTGTTGTGTCATGAGTCCAAGTACTCATGCATAAGTGAAAGTCGAGAAGAGAAAGAAGTTAGAAACGAGTTTAGAGAATGAAACAAGATTTGGAAAATGAATTGAAAATTTGTTTTGTTTTTTTTAAGAAAGGAAACTATTTACTAAGTGGGATTTATTTTTCAAAAGAAAAGTTTGGTTTTTGTTTTTTTTAATCTTTTTGGCTTTTCAAATTTTTATATGTTTTTGTTTTTGTAAATTTTATTGTTCTTTTTAGTTTGCAGATTTTCAAATATTTACCAAAAGGAATTTTTTTGTTATACAAAATGGGAATTTGATTTTTTTGTTTTCGTTTTTTGAATTTTAATTTTTTTTCTTTTTGAAAAGATTTTGTATTTTTTTGGATTTTGTTTTATATTGAAAATTTTCAAAGGAAAGGAAAAGGAATTTTTTTTGGGATTAAAAATTGAGCTAAGTAAAATTTACAAAATTTTTTTCTGGATTTTTGATTTTTTTTAAATATGCATGAACTAATGCAATTAAATGAATGCAAAAGACTTAATTACAATTTTCTGTCCTTAGTAGCTCCTAACCCAAAATTGTGTACTCGCACTTTGTCTTAAATCAACAAAAATATTTCTCAGCTAGGCAATGGGAATGGGTTATCGGTGCACCACGAATCACCGTAGCAATGCAACCGACGGTTTAAGTACCTTCAGAGGAACAAGCACTATAATATTTACGAATCACCGTTATTAATGGTTATTACTCTACTATAGCCTAGACACCAAAAAATAAACTTGTTCAAAGAAAACAATTGTCAAGATGCAATTAAGCCCCAAGTGAGCTCATGACACCCCTAAGTCGAATGTCTAACCTTTGTTATTAGCCAAATTCTACGATGAAATGCGATTTGTGGGCTAAGGAAAGGTGATGAAATCACTCACCTTATGTGAATTGGAGTATTGCCTTTAGAAAATAAAACGAGATGCGATGAATGCAAAACAAAAATTAAACGTGAATTTAAAATGCAACTAATATGAAGTTTGTTTTTGTTTTTAGATTTTGAAATTTTTTGTATATATAAATGCAAATGCAAGCAACCAACAATAAAATTCAAATAAAAAAAGGAAAAATGGAACGATACCAGAGCGTACAGAATTTATTAGCAAATTATTTTTACGCGGCGATTTTTTTAAGCAAGTAAACGGTTATTTTTTTTTTGGAAAGCACTTCTGTTTATCTGCTTTGATAACCTAAAAAGAAATTAAACAAAAAATATATACAATTTATACATATATATAAGAATGGAACTTGAAATAAATTAAAACAAAGACAAAACAAATTCAAACTTTTTTTTAACTTTCTTTTAGACTGAAAAAAAAGAAAAAAAAATGAAATAAAATAAACAAAACAAATGAACAAGATATAAACAATTGTTTTTTTGTTTTTGATATTTTGAAAGCAAGAGAAAACTTAAAACAAAGGAATAACAAAACCAAACAAATTGAAAAAACAAAGGAAAACAAAAACACACCGTTTTTTTGGGTTAAGGAAGTAGAATGGACTAAAAAAGTTAAAAACAAAACAAATCGAAACACTTTACAAAATCAAAAGAAAGCAAAATAAAAAATATATATTTGTAGAGACCAATAAACTTTCTGCTATCCGGTCCATAAAACAAACCGAACTTTCTCGTTCCCAAAAATACTCAAACCCGATAAATTTCTAAAATAAAAGTTAACGCAGCAGAAAAGTCAATTCCTAAAACAAGCTCAAATTCTTTTCGTTTGCAGATTTGCTCGTTTGGCGAGGAGATGCAATTCGCTGTTGTTTTGGAGTTGACGGATGTATGCTTGCTGGTTCAATTGGGGTTGTTAGTGGAGTAGTTTCGATTGTTGGTCAATTGGGTGAACTGATGGGGGATTCGCGTTGTCGGAGGTTGAATTAGGCCGCGATTTGGTGAGGCTGCGATTGCAGTTTTGGATGAAGGCGAAGGAGGTTGATGCGGCTAGTTCGGTAGAGGTATATGCAGTGAGTTGTAAGGAGGTTGATGAGGTAGATCAGAGGAAGCTTGGCTGTGTTATTTGGAGGCTGGGTAGTGCTGCAGTGATTGGATGTAGTGATGAGAAATGTGGTGAAGATCGGTGAGTGTGCGGTGGCTTGGCAATATGATGTCGACGAGCGGGGGGCGGCTACTGGGTATATAACAGTGGAGTAAGTGGTTTGATTGAACGTTGAAGTGTTGAGGAACAGAGTGAGTGATGTTTGTAAATTGGCAATGCAGAGAACACAATGTAGAAAATTGTAATTTGAGATTCAAAATGAAATGAAATAAAATTCATTTCGAGTGAAAATTGTGCTTCTTTATTAAAATTTTTTTTAATATGCAATGCAAATGCAACTAGAAGATCGACAACAACCAAACAAATCAAAATTATTGAACAAAGCACACAATTTTTTTAAATGCAAACAAACAAGCAAAATAAAAACATTATACAATCAAATGAAAATAATTCGAAAAATAGAATAAAAATCAAAACAAATTCACCGACAACGGCGTCGAAAACTTGTTTATCGGCTAATTTTCTATCGGATTAGAAAATAGCCGATAAATTTTTAATTAAAATTTAACCGCAAGTGCACAACGTACTATCGTAGTATATAGTGAGTATGAGTCGATCTGCAGAGAATTTCTAAGATTTTAAAATTTTATAATCAATCAAATTAGATCAAATTAGAGAAGATTGTTAACTACAAGCAAAATGAAGCTGAAACTATAATTAAAATGAGATTAAAAACTACGAGATTAGAGAATAATTTAAAGTTAAATCCACTCTCATATTTTTGTAAATCAACAATCAAACAATCTATGATATCTATTTTTGATATTGAGTGAAATAATTGTTGTATTTATAATTAGTATTGTTTATTTATGTTATTAATTAACATAACTTAAACTATCAAACTATAATACAACAAATAAACCACTTATCAAATCTCATGAAAATGAAGCCAAAGTAAAAGCTATTTTAAGTATGATCTATTTACTACTGTAATTAGTAATATAGATCGTCAAATTTTGTTTTTACTTTCATTTCAAAATCAAAATTCAATTAGCAAATGATGATGAAAAGTGTGTTTATGTTGAATAAAAATAGCTCATTTGCAGAAGCAACATAAGCTATCAAACCCACTTGTATAAATTTACATCAAAATCGACTTTCATGAAGTACAAATAAAAGAGATTATAAATCATAGAAATATTGAAACTATATAAAGTTAGAGAGCTTCATTACCTCTAAATTGAAGGGGTTTAGATACTCATTTGTGGTATCAAATCAACATATGTAAATTTCAACACTAAAAGGTAAAGAAATGGAAACTAAACAAAGGAAGAAAAAGAGATTAACTACTAACTACTTGCTTAACAAAAAAAAAAAAATAAAGCTATACTACTTGCATGAATGTAAATCGAAGCTATAAATATGAAATGAAAGAAAGCATAGAAATAAACATTAACATAGAAGCAAATAAGAGCATGTAGAAAAGAAAGGAGAAAGAAGCTTGGAAGCCATTTTAATTTCATGAAACATTGTGTTTACAACTTGCTTGCTAATTTTCCTAAGTAAAATAAGGGAATAGGAAGATATTTACATATACATAAGAGTGCTATTTATAAATGCAAACCTAATTCAATTTTTAGGGTGCTTCGCAAAATCCTCTTTAGAAAGTGTGGCCATCAAGTAACCATTAGCCATTAATTAATCCATCATTAAATGTGCCAGAAGCTTTAACCTTCACTTAGTCGTCCATTAGATTCTAATTGTAGATTTAGGTAAGTGGGTAGGTGGGTTCCTCCATGATCATATAATTGAATTATTTTCATCATCCCTCCTTTGTATTCTCTTGTGCATGCATATACTTCATGAAACTCTCTTCCATATGCATCCAAATTCCTATAAAAATCATTAAAAATTGTCCAAATATAAATTCTCATATTGACACATGCACAAAAATGACCATTTTTCCACTGAATGAAGATGAATATGTGATGATTTGACAATAATTGAATTTTGGTTTGAACATATTAAAATGCCCAAATATGACATTTATTTAATAAAAATAGATAAAATATGGATGTAAATATTTGCACATTTACGTGCACGTCAGCTATAACAATTTGTCCTCATAAATACTGATAATTTAAAACAAATAATGCAGCAGAAAATAAAAATGCATGTGAATACGACCTGAAGACCTCTAGCTCATCTACTGAAGCTCTAAAGCATCCAAATTTAAATATGTAAATATGCTCGTTCTGACCCGAGCATTGAAAAGGAAGAACGCCCAAATTAGTATGGTAAACTAGCATGATAAAATACATCCAATTAAAATGGATGGGTGTTTACCTTACGATAACCAAAACATTTCGTATCAAATTTTGTTATATTATACTAGTGTCTAGTATACAAATAATATTAATTATAGCCGAAATTGTTACATTGATTAAATTCCATCATACTAGCTACAAAGTAGATTCTACAAACAAAATGGTAGGTACATATTGGAGTTTGGATTCAGTACTATGAAAGGTAAGGAACTACATTCTAGAGTGTACCGAGGATTAACAACTTTGAAACCTCTACATCCGCCAGGAGTAGTCTACTCGCAAACCCATCTAGTGGTAGATAGAACCAAATATGACATCACCTCGGTCGTTCTCGATCTATCCATGGCCACAAGCATACAAAATATACACGAAATATAAAGAGTGATCTAGAAAGGTGATGACCATACCCTAATGGGAGCGACTAGCGGTGGACATGGGTCGGTTTGGTGTGGTTTGAAGCTCAAACCGTTTTCGTACTACGTCAAGCGGTTAATCAAAAATACAAACCATTATACTAACAATTTAAAAGGTTCGGTTTCGGTTCGGTTTAATGTAATACGGTCTGGTTTTGGTATGATTCGGTTTGAACTCATATTAAATAAGAAATAAGCGAACTACTTCCATCAACAACCTATTTACGAAGGCAACTGTATGAAATTTTTATACTTAAAGGTTAAAACACACAATATCATATAGAAATGAAAGATTGGTTCTTAATTGAATACTTCAATTTGACATTTAGCTATAAGTGAGATTTTTTTTGTAGATTAACCAATCATTAACGTTAACCACTGCATAATCATTAGTAAAAGAACTAGAATAAGATTATAATTAGCATTTATCAAAAACATGAGATGAAAAATACATATTAAAATTATAACTTCTTAATTTATGACAATGGTTATTATTGATACAAGCTAAAAATAGAATATACATCATTAGAATATAAAATAAGTTAAGAGTTGCTTATATTTTTGTCATAAGATTACTAGTGTAAATATTCGGTTCGGTTCAGTTTAATATGGTCGGCTCAATCACCTAAACCACAACGAACCATATCGATGCGAGTCGGTCCGGTTTAGGTTCTTTGCATTGATTAAAAGATTCGGTGAGGGTTTCGACACCGTTTTTGTCCGGTATGGGCGGTTTCCGTATAGTGGTGCGGTTTATGCCACCCCTAGGAGCGACCCACTTAGCCCTATGGTATATCCTGTTTAAGCCATTTTCAGGTGATGAGGCTTAAGATAATGTTTACATTTCACATAGCACATTCCATTTTGAATGTCATATTGCCATTTCCAACAACACACTATTTAATTTCCATAGAAGTACAACCTTTGAGCTCATACACCTTGGAGAAGGGTGTAAAGTATAAGAGGGGTTACCTCCTACACCACCAACAGATGTATGTTTGTAAAAAACCAATGTACGTATTTCTTAGAGATGCAATGTCAAACATTCGTCCAAACAAGTTATTCGGGAACAGGACAAATTGAAGGTACTCTCCCACTACATCATGTCGGGAATCATCCTTGGGATTAGTAGCAAGAAGTCCTTGCATATCAAAGATTTTCATAACTAAGCACTACCACCACTATATATATATATATATATATATATATATATATATAATATGCATCGTGGGTGTAGTGGAAAGTAGCCCTGCATCATTAAGATCTCCATCTTCAAAATTCATAATCATAAACTTGCACTTCCGAACGCATACATTGGTCCGAAGTGGTTTTCAGATAAATTCGATCAATCGAACCTACAACGATAAGAGGCCCTCAACCTCATACGAAAACCAAGTCTCATAGACTTGTTGCGTTTCCAACTCCCAATTTACTATCCTTCGACAAAGAAGGAAGCCCGGTAGATTGGAGTACCATAGTCACTTCGCACCACTCGAATTATCATTCTTAATCCAAACAATAATCAAGCCAACACAGTAGGCTTCGTGCTAAGTGCACGACTAATCAGTTCCCACATCCAGTAACCAAAAAAACCAAGTTTGATAGTCGGTTATTTAACTATCAAAGTAACAAATAAAATCAAGCATATAAGCAGTCACTAGCCTATTTAATTAACCCTTTATTAATTGAATCAAATATTTACTTTAAATTATCTTTAAAAGATAAATTAACAAAACCACTTTAATATTTTGATATTGGAATACAATTCCATATCATTATATCAATGGTATAAGTATATTCACATATTTCATTTTCAACACTTAGAAAATATCTTTATATACTAAAAGGAAATAAGTATATATACGAATCTTGAGGAAAGTGTTCATCAAAACGCACTTTGTTTGGGCCAAAATGAATGTTGTGTACAACATATTTAAGACAACCCAAAAATATTAGTATAGGGATTCAACTAATTAACATTAATCTTCGATGTTGGACTTCAACTATTTATTAGTTAATAATGAAGCCATTCAAATTGGCGTATCATTACCTCTCAGACCTTGATTGAACAACATTTTTAATTTATAATCGGATAGAAATCAAAAACCTCCAATATTAACATCAAATATAGGATATATATATATATATATATATATATATATATATATATCCTATATACTACATAAAACATTTCCTTTCGGAAATCATTTACTATAACAATAGTGTTATAGTCCATGCCTTCCTTACTTACCTCGAAAACATTTATTACGACAATCATGTCAAAATCCCTATTTTCGGCACTTAACACATGTTAATTTGCTTTTAAAAACCATTTAAACTCCATTCGAAAATATCACTTTCGGAATGTTCATTTCAAAAGATTAACCACTTTTAAAACAATTAATTACATATTTAAATCTGAACATAAATCATTTTCATATTTATAAAACTATGTTTATAAATCTTCTTCTTATTTTATAAAACTTCTTTTTATTAAATCTATTTATTTATATATTTATAAAATCATTTCATTATAAATCTCTATTATTCATAAAATACCATTTATAAATCCACTTACAGAATATTGCTTACAAATCCAATTTTTATATATTTATAAATTTTAACTATAAATCTATTTCTTTATTTTCAAAATATCGCTTTCATAATTCTTTTTATAGACCATTCAAAAACTCTATTTATAGTATTTCTCAAAACTATAATTTTATAACTTCAAAAATCGTACGTATTTATTTATTTAAAAAAAAATCATTCATTTTAATAGTTATTAAAAACATATAAAATTCCAAAAATCGTTTCAACTAAAATTGTTATTATGTAGTATTTTAAAATAGTAAAAATAAAACATAGTGCTACTTTAGCACTAAATAGGGGAAATCATCCATGTCATCGAATATGACATCCAATACAACATATATCATAGTATATGAAAAGTAAAATCAATAAAGTAATGAATACAGTTGGATCCATCCAATATATCTCCCTACATCAAAAAGTAGTATATAATCAAATAATATAAATCATCCGCTTCGAGGCGGGATTGTACACAAAGAGTCATCCTCTCATACATAGCAATGTAGTAGGGTCTCATCCGCTCCACTGGCGGGAATATATCCAAACTAATTGATAAACAGTAAATCGTCCGACAAGCAACAAATAGCAACAATAAAAAAATATCTACACTTGTAAAAATATAAGTGGACTAGAGAGGTGAGTTTAACTCACTTTGATTCCAATAATCATTGAAGCATTCCGGTTTGAAATAAAATCGAACATGCGTTCAGTCTTAACCTAAATTCCTACTAGCTCCAAATCCATCCAATTCAACTCTATATCGTAGTATTCGCTGTAACGAGCGCAACGCTACTTGTCATGTTACATTTTGACCTCATACGAATAAGATATGAATTTATGAACATTTGAGATAATTGAATTATAATTAAATTTAATTAAGTTTAGTTTTAAACTTAATTACCTTTAGCCTCTGGTTCTCCTAGTTCAAACCTAGGTCATGTGCGTTTTCAAAATTCAAATCCTACTTCAATTGATCACCACCTCCTCAAGCTCTCCGTTAACTCGCCTAGCCCAGCCGTGTTGATCCCCCAACGCCGCCTACAGCTTGCCAATGAGCTCGAAATCGCCGTCGCCATTCATTTGGAATCATTGCCACCTCAAAGTGCCGATCTTCGATCCAAGGGTATAGATGGGACCGTGGAGATTAGATCTACAACTTCCATGTGGAAGTCGAGGTCTGAAAATCTGTGGATTAGCCGGAGCATTTATGGCCGTTGATTTTGTTTCTTATAATGGCGGTTGGAGATGTTGGTGAAGTTCGGGTTTTCCAAATGAATGTTTTCAACGTCCTTATATAGAAAAATATCATGACACTTTTCACGCATTAAAATTTCAAACTCTAATCGATGCATGCCGCATGGCATTCTATATGAAATACCCCTATTTCAAAAACAATGGAACTAGTATCAGGACTTAATTTGATCGTATTCAGAAGTTAGTTTTTTAAAATTGAAGATTCGGCTGAAAGGGAGGTTTCGAACCATTGTTCGAAAATGGTTGAAAGTTAGGACGGACCAAATTCGTGTTAGAATTATTTTGGTTCCATGCAAATTAAGATGATTTCTTCAACCAGGATTGTACGTTGGAGAAATTGGGTTATTCTTAACCTTCTTAAAAGCATTCAGTTGTTCTACCAAATTAGGACATTGATCGGTTATGTGATTTTGATCGTTGCATTTACAACACATTGGTTGAGAAGCTTTGTTCATTTGGTTGGATGAGAAAACACTGTCAAATTTATTAATCATGCATTGTTTTTAGCTCCCAAAGCCAACAATGATTCTATCGAGTGTGCGCTCGATCGTAAGTAAATCGATTTTTCGTTAGAACATTCCTATTAGGATGATTTTACGGCCAAATTTTCAAGGAATTGCCAAGCATCTTCATGATGTTGGGTGTGAAAATTGCCTTGGCACATCGATTCAACCATGCTTCGTGAACTATTTTCAAGTCCATCGTATAAGATTTGGCAAAGAGCCCATTTTTCGAGATTATGGTGTGGAAATTTCATCAAGAGCTCTTTTAATCTTTCAAAATATTTTTTTCAAAGGTTCACCCTTAAAATGATGAAAATTTACAATTTGGTTTTGGATTTTTGTCATTATTTCCAAGGGATGGAATTATTTTAAGAAAACTTTAATGAATTCGTCCCGAGTTTTGATTAAGTTCGACGGTAAGCTGTACAACCATTTTTAAGCATAATCGATAAGGGCAAATGGAATTACCCGAAGTTTGATTCCATCATCACATAATTGTTAGAGTTTAATGGTTGCACATACTTGTTCGAATTTCGTTAAGAAGATGTATGTATCATCCTGTTCAAAATTGCCAAATTTTGGAAGTATGACAATGTGATTTGAACGAATTTCAAAGTTATTACCCATTGGGGTGGGTAATGTGGTACAAGAAGGAATAGAAACTCTATCCACAAAAATTCTATCCATGAGAGTTCAATGGGTGTTTGTGTTCACTACCGTTAGGGATTGTTCGTTCGAGTTAAGCAATTCCTTTTGTTGTGTCACAAGTCCAGATATCCATGCACAAGTGAAAAGTAAAGGAGAGAGAGAAGCGAGAATTAAGTTTAAGAGAATGAAACAAGTTTGAGAAGATGAAATGAAGCGAATTTTTTTATAATTTTTTAAAGGAAAAATATTTACCAAAAAGAATTTATTTTTCAAAAGGGAGATTTGATTTTTCTTTTGTTTTTTGGATTTTGGATTTTCAATTTTTTTATATGTTTTTCTTGTTTTATAGTTTTTGTTTTTGAAAAGATTTTTTTTATTTTTGGTTTTCCAAAAAAAACTATCTTAAGAAAATGTTTGTTTTTGGATTTTTGATTTTTTTTGATTTTTTTTTCAAAGGAGAAGATTTGAAATGATTTTTTTTCTTTTGGATTTTGTAAAAAATCTAAGTAAAATGTAATTTTTTTTAATTTTTGAATTTTATTTTATATATGCTTGAACTGATGCTACTAAATGAATGCAAGGACATAATTACAAAATTTCTGCCCTTAGTATAGCTCCTAACCCAAAATTATATAATCACACTTTGACTTAATCCAACAAAATAATTCTTAGCCAAGTAACGGACTGGGGTTATTGGTGCGCCTCAAGTCACCATAGCAATGCAATCGAAGGTTTAAGTATCTTCAGAGAAACAATCACCATAATATTTATGAATCACCATAATATTTATAAATGATTATTGTTCTGCCGTAGCCTAGACACCAAGAATATAAATGATTGAAAGAAGAAAACTTGTAAAGATACAATTAAGCCCTAGTTGAGCTCGCGAATCCCATAAGTCAAACGTCTAACCATTATTATTAGTCAAATACTAATATGATATCCAAATTGTGGTCAAAGGAAGGGTTGATGAAATCCCCCACCTTATGTGGATTTGGTATTGCCCTTAGGAAAAAAAAAGATGATATGAATGGAAAACAAAAATTAAACGTGAGTTAACGATGTAACTAAGAATGAGATTTTGTTTTTGTTTTTGAACTTATTTTTAAAATTCAAGTAACCAACAATGTACATAAAATAACAACAAAAGATAAGAGCACAATACCAGAGCATGCAGAATTATTAGCAATTTTATTTAAAAGCGGTAATTTTTTATTTTTTTAGCAAGCAAAGCAATGTTCTAGCTAGCAAGCACTTCTTTTCGATTTTTTACAATTGGTGAACCTGAAAATTTGAACAAGAATAATATTTTTTTGAAAGAGATGAAAAATATAAAAATTAAAATAAAATAAATAAATAAAAAGACAAAAGAAGAAAGAACTCAAAACACAAACTACAACAATCTCAGCCCGGCCCAAAACTTTAAGGCATCCATAAATTAGCAACTCAATTAATAGATGAAACTGTAAATTAAAATTCCAATTCTTCTCAAACCAAATTCCAAAATCAACAAATTCCAATTTCACGAATTCCAAAATCAACAAGTACCTCACCAATCTAAAATCCGAAACCACTAATGATTTGAATCGGGCAATTTGGGGATTGCAGTGGTGTCAACATTTGGTTGTATGTAACGACTAGAGATTTTCGACCTTTGAAAATCAACACTAATACATTAACTATATAGAATGTCGAGCGATTGAGTGCCGAAAATACCAGATTATTAGGGTTTAAGAAGAAAAGGTAGAAGAAATAAAAACATAGCCAACAACACAGAATCTCAAAATCGCCGCGGAACAAAATATAATATACAATAACTGGTTTTTATACAAGAAAACTGTAACTGTTAATTTACAAACAAATTGTCAGAGTACAATTGTCAACAGATAAATCTAGACAGTTATAATAACTTGTCATCACAAATGCTAGATATACATCCTGCAATACACATCGAAGTATAATCAAGTACACACAATACGTCTCTACCATTTAGCTCATCTCCTGAGTTGCAAAAGCATCCTAACCTGAATCTGCAATATTCACACTGACCCAAGCATTACAAAAAATAACACCCGAGTCAGGCTGGAAACCAGCATGAGTAAAACACACTTAATTTGGAATACTTAATTTATCAAAATCCTTCGAAAACCAAGGTAACTCCTAAGACCACGTCACACATAAACATGACACGTTTTTACCTTATGATAACCAAAACACTTTTACAGAAAATCCAGTGATATTTTATTGTGTCTAGAAATAAATGCTTAATAAAAATAGTCAAATTCGTTAAATTAATTAAATTCCAGCATAATAGACTCTATAATCAAAACTGTAAAGGTTCGTAGTGGTTATTAGATCGAAGTGGTTTTGGATAATACAGATATCCGATTCCGGTCTCATCGAATTCAAGCAGTAAATTTTTAAAGGAAAGTTGTTTTAAATAAACAATTACTATTCAGAGTGTCAATATTCACGTATAGGAATTTGCTACGTATGTTTACATCTAATAAAACGTGTCAACGTTTTATTCTAACCACTATGATTCATTTGGCTACTTAATGGTATGGACAAAGAATAATTTAAATAAATATACAAGAGAAATAGGCCAAAGCATAGATCTTTAACTAATTTAATGATTAATAATTAATATTAAACACTACAAAAATCAGAATTTAATTAACTTATATTAACCGAATCCTTTTATATTTTAAATCCAAATTACTTATAAATTGAAAATTTTATAAAATGATTTATTATTAGTTAATTAAAATTAAACAACAATTTTAATAACTAATTTTATTGATTAACATAAGATTAAGTTAATTACGAATTTAATTATTTATATACTTTAATTATTATAATTTATTTAATTTTATTTTACCAAAAATTAAAAAAATTAATTTAGATTAAAAATACTAGGTGTTAGGGATATAATACAAAAAATTTCATGTCGATTTGATTTTAAATGAAAGAGAAAAATGTTTTGAAAGTTTTAAAGATTATTAACCTAGGATTATTTAAATTACTTTATTTTAACACAATGCCTAACCCACACGGCCCATGAAGACAATCTAGACCCAACTCTCTATCTTTCTTCCTCCCCATTTTATGTTCCTTCTTTCCTCCTCATTTTCAAACACCCGAGGCGTTTTGCACACAGACGTCCATGTACATGTGCAAGTTGCCTCTGATCATCGTAGTTCGATGCCAACCATCCCTACGAGTCGCCGCCGACCCCCGCTCCATGTTCCACCACCTGAAAGCTCGGCAAACAAACACGTTTAAAAATCGAACTGTTAAACCCAACACTATAACCACACCGTGCCACTCAAGAATCACGCCACGCCACCATAGACCCTTGTTCGTCACCAAACTCCACCCTAAGGTTCGCCATCGCATCCTCTTCCTTTTCCCCCTGGACCGCACCCCTACTTCGCCTCCTCCGCATCGTCATTTGTCTGCTACCGAGACCACATGAAACCACCTCTTAAAAACTACTTCGAATTCAACGAGCCAACACACTTAATTAAAAACCACCGTAGTAATTTTCTCGCATACGCCACTCCTAGAGCCTCCTCCATGCTCAGTCCCTAGTCTCAAAATCGACTAGATGGCCGAAATTAGGCCAAAGTTCCAAATCAGATCAACTCCCCATTTGTCACTCCACATACTATTAAAAATCACAAAACCACTCCTAAAATCATGTTTTTCAATTACAAACACGTTTATGCAATCGAAAGATCAAATTATAAGATTCCATTTTTGGTCATTTCTAAGCTACACACTGTTATATGCATCTTTCTTCTTCTATAATCTATGATATCAAATGAAACAAATTTTAGAATAAACTAGACTCAAAACAACTATCTTTACTTTTGGAACATTGGTCTACAATCAACTGGATTGTGAGGTATTGATTTTTTAAGTGGGAAGGCCCTAACTTTAAAATAAAATATAGGTGGCATACATGATTCTATGAGTTTACATGGCATATAACATGATTAAACATACATACATATATATAGTATAGAAACTTATTTGCATATGAGTACTTGACAACATAAAAGAATTTATCCATAATTACAAACATATAGATTCCTACATCATTTCCAGTAAGTAAAAGTTTAGCTTTACTCACAGTTTTGGAAAAAATGACACACTGTTGCTTTCCTTTTGTTCTTCTTCCTAGAGCTTGAATATTTAGCTTCTTTAAGGTTTTAATGGCAGTTGTTTTTTTCCTTTTGTTTGAATTTTAGAATGGTATAGTGCATAAAACAAGGAAGTGCATATATATAAAGAGAGGGAACAAGGTTTGGACAGAGGCCGAAGCCTATTGCACATGAACAGTACTCTTTTCTTTTTATTTTATTTTCTCCCAATTGCTTTGAAAATATGATGACTTGATTTGAAAATTTAGTTGACTTGATTTCTTATGTGATTTGAAAATTGAGTGAATGATTTGATTTAATTCATGATTGACTAGATATTTTATCGTCATGATGTTTCCTTGCATGCATATATATGTACACACACACTTCATATACACACACACACACACATATTGTTTTGACCATATGTACATTCTTTAGCCTATACACTAACATAAGTGCCTATACACTAACATAATATTTAACATGTTATAGTTTTTTGTACTTCTTTTGTGTCAATTTTTCATAAAAACTATATTTAGCATACAAACATAAATAACTACACACATGTATTTATTTTTATTTTTATATATTTTGTTTTATTTTATATCATAAGTTTTGCATATACAAACATATATAATTGAAATGAGAAGCCTATTTAATTATTTCTAGAAATTATTTTTTAAACTTTTAAATCAAAGCCTCTAATATATATAGATATTATACAATATACATATTTATTTTATCATATTTGCATGCATAAAAATATATATCTATATATTTGATCATAAGGTTTGTACTTATGTGTATATATATATATTTACATATGCACAATTCTTATATAAACATATATATCTATACTTATATCTCTTTTTGTCATCATATGCATGTATTTACATTTTATACATATTTTCATATACATTTAAATACACACATGTTTACATACATTTACACATATATACACATATACATATACTCATAAGTTTGAAATTTGTCATTGTGGAGTTTATACATTCAGCTATATATATTTATTTACATATACAATATTATTATTTTATAAACATATACATATACATATAAACTTATATATATTTTTGTTATCATAAAACTTACATATATTTTATATATACATATATGGTATTTATCTTAAATTTTTAAATGGTGGATTTTTTATACATATATCTATAAAACTTATCATATCTAGAAATTGATATTTTAGGATTAAATTTAGTTAAATCAATTCAGATAATTAAATTAAATAAAATTTATTTATTCGACTTATAAAATAATATTTCAATATTTAATATTAGTTAATCATTTTTTCTCGTATCAAATTTTGTTATTTAAAATTTTATCTAAGTTCATATCCAACAAATTACGTTAATAAATCATTAAACTTTATTTCCAACCGTTATAATTCAAAAATTATATTAAATTTAATAAAATAAAATAGTTAATATTTCGGATCGTTTCAATCTCCCCCACTCAAAACTTTTCGTCCTAAAAAAGGAATGAAGTAAAAAATAACAGACTATAAATTTTACTCAAAATAATCAACTTATAAAACATAAGAATCATTAATGCAACTAATATAGATGATGTCAAACTACATGCAAGCAAACAACATAGCAATCCAAAGCAAGAAATAATTATAGCTCTCAAACATAGCATATAATCATTTTATTAGAATCCGTACGATATATATACCATTCGTATACATAAAATTTCAATCTCTTATCTGAATGCGCAATTTTTTATTTTTCAAACCATTATTGGTAACCCAACTATTCTAGTGTGGATCTAATCCGACTTCTTGATTAGAAACTTTCATCCTCCTTATGGTAATAAACTACGTTGGAGAACTTCATATTCGTATCCCAAAATTCATATTAGTATTTGTCATCGAGAATCGAGTGAACAATCCTAAATCGGATTGGTATGAATGACCTTAAAATCGTGTATTCAAAACTGTAAATGCAATTAGAACGGTCCATATACAACTTACGTATTTATTCTATTGATTTCTTAATTTCACCATTAGAAAATTCAAATGGTTTTTATATTCAAAGTTTAAACGCTTGAATACTTTTCTTTGTTAAAAGTTATTTTATAATGAAATACTTCTATATCAAAAATAATTTTGATAACTTGATGTTTCCGTAAGTTTATCCTTGTTCTTACAGAATTTAGTCATACGTTGATCAAGCGTAAGACTAAAATCTCTAGTACTTAGTAGAACCGTTTCAACATCCAGTGAAAATAGTTGGAAAACTTTTAAAAACAGATATGGAAAGTACTATCCAATCATCGAAATCAAATGAACGAGATCATCATGGAATGCAGTCCCTAAGGTCGCTCTCTCGCTAAGTCGAAAGGACAGAACGATGCTAGCGACGCGTTCTTAGGTGAATTTAGGCAGCAATTGCCCCACCTTTTATGTCATGACACAAAACAACCATAGATTGAAAATACACAATGGTTTCGCCTGGATCCCCCAAGAAACATTCGTACCCTTGAGCAATCACTGCTCTATGAAATTACGCTGTGCCAAACACTTGCATTGACCATATTCTACTTAATACTAACACCGGTGATTACGTCGCTATCACCCATAGACTCAAGGCAATCATTTGCCCCTCGAATTTGGCCATATGGACCGCAGATACACAATGGTTACGTCTGGTTCCCCCCTGGAAACATCCTTACCCCAGGGCAATCGCTCTACCCAGGCGGATTATGCCGAAAATGACTATAAATCACAATTACACAATGGTTTCGCTTGGTTCCCCCAGAAAACATCCCTACCCATAAGCTTTCACAGCCCTACGAATTTCGCTATGCAGCCGAGTCATAAGACTATAGGTCACGCTATGGAATTCGAAGGAACTTTTGAGTTTATGTCCAGACGACTTAAATCAATCAATAGAATCAATAGAATCCATAGAATATATCAACAATGTGGCCACAAACCGGACAATCAAGCAGGAGGTACTTCCCATATCTTCAATTTCAAAATATATATCTTACTATATATAGTACCTTTTCAAATCATCAATTTTGAATATATCATTCTTATATAATTTCATTATATATAAGATCATCGCTTTTCAAATCGAGTACCTTTCAAAATCAATAATTATCGAAATAATTTCATACTTTTACAATTCATTTTACATAAGTTTGAAGACTTCCAAATCAGTATCTTTTTATATAGCCAAAGGTTCTCGAAATCTATCACTTTCAAATATCGGTCTAGCTTCAAATACATACACGATTTCAACAATCATTTTCAAATTGAATGTTATTCAATATTCATATATTTTAAAATTCCAATCAACCATTATAAAAATTTACTTCGGTTTCATATTTACATAAAGTCGTATCTATATAAAATCAACTTTCTTTCTAAATCACATTGTATGTTACTAAGTTTTGAACAATAATTTTTTTCAAAATCAAATACTTTACAAAATCCTTTATACATAACTGATCTTATAAAATTTTATTTTATTCTGTTATTACTACTACTACTACTACTATTATAATTTTTATTTTATTTTATATTACTATAAATAATTATTTTATTTATAAACATTTCTTAAACAATTTCATTATAAAACTTTTCAAATAGATTTCATATTTGTACATAATTAAAATTTGCCTTCAAAAATCATTTTTTTAAATAAACAAGAGTTTATAAATCAAAATTACTTCTAAAATAAATTTGTAAAATAAATTAGTTTTCTTAAATCAAAATTACATAACGCCATATTTTATTATTCATGAATATTTCTTAAAGAAAAATTTCATTTAAAACATTTCAAAACAAATTTCATACTTAAATAACACAAAATAGGCTTATATAATTTACATGTCAAATATTTAGTATTTTAAAACTTGTTCAACTTCCGTTAGTTTTTATTTAAAATTTTCAAAAATTACTTTATATATTTTTCTAAAATTCATAGCTTTCAAAATTAGTTCCCAATTTGGAAGTGTTCAACTATTCAGAATAGTCGGAAAAAATCAAATTCTGATTCAAAATTGGAAATCATCAATCAATCGACTCAACAAGATGCAAAATCAATCAACTAATCAATCCCAATGCATAGGGTACAAGCATTCATAATATCATTCAATACGAAAACTCGAGAATTGAACACCGGGTTCATTTCAAATAGATATATACATATATCTTTTGAATTTCAAATCATACTTTAGGGATTTGAATCGAATCAATTTCATTAAACAATTAACTAGCAAAGGTACATAAAGTTTTATTTTCTTTAAAATCATTTCAAAAATCATTTTGAAGATATTCCTTGTTTGGAAAAATACGTTTCAAATAGTGTAATATATTTTCCAAAATCTGAAATCAATTGCAAGAATCCAAAACTCAAATTCTCAAATTTCCAGTTTGAATTACTTTTTTATTTATTTATTAACCAAGTCTAGATAAACCATATTTTCTATATCACATTCAAATCGTATCCATTACTCTATAAAATGATATAGGGGAAAATTCAGAAATATATTCACATGAAGATCCATGTTAAACATGCAGTTTCTCAATCGGTTGAATATTTTTCAAAAATCCAAAATTTTCTAACCATGCTCAAATGCTCAAATCAGCAATCAATAGTCGATGCTCATAAACTGGTCGAGCACAACTCATTAATCAATAAGCGATAATATGCACATCCATATTAATCAAACAATCAATCATTAAGAGGTATCATCCAATCATTATCAATAGTCACGATTGATTTTATCAGTTTATAGAATTTATTCTTTATATTCTTTATAAAATCCAAATAAAAATCATTTCATTTATTTAATACCAAAATATTTTTATACCATTAATAAATACACTCTCTCTTATACGTATATACACTCAAACTCAAACTAGGTTACTGCTAACGCTATCTCTAATGAGTCATCCCCACCAAAGCCAAGGTTCTCGCTTAATGTTCAGCTCTGATACCACATGTAATGATCAGAGATTTTCGACCTTCGAATATCGACACTAATACATTCACTGTATAGAATGCCAAGCAATCGAGTGTCGGAAATACTAAATTATTAGGGTTTTTGTAACGACTCGCTATTTCGAACCCTGCACATGTCAGACCTGAATTCCTCAAAACAATAGAATGATAATTTATAATTGGCAAAACTCAGCATATATAGTAAATAAATAAATCACAGAATCACAGACACAGAGTAATATAACAATAAACATCGGAATAGATAAATAATAGTTCATGAAGCTACTATATAAGCAACAGAATTTGAAATAAAATACAACAGAATATCACAAATACAATGAAGTCAATACATGGTCAAATGAAAAAAAATCTGAATATAACACAGGAGTCAACTGAATAACCAAAAGCTGAATAGATATAGATGGATCTCCAAGCGAAACTCCAAACTCAAAAGGTGAGTCTCAAATGCTGCCACACTCAGTCTGACCCGAGCGTAAAGCAAAATACAAAACACTCGAGTCAGGATTAACATTCTTATATTAATAGATTCAACTCAAGTGAAATGTCAACTGAAATACAAGTAACTTGAAGGACGTTTGGGATTTCCATCCTTCAAGGATCCGTGGAACTATCTACTACGTAGTAATATACGCTATTATAATATGTCTATAATAAAGTAAAAGTATTAAAATAGTGTTAAGGCAGTTACCCATATCCCCCTTAACACATTTTATATATTCCCGTATTCTATACAATGTAGTACGCTCCTCCATAAACTATAGGTTTACCCTGAGGACACCACATAGGTACGGCACAAAACAAACTCGTAGAAGGCGCGATAGGGCATGCGACAAGGCACTCGAGGCAATGCCAGTGTAGATATATCATTTTCACTTCTGGACGGGTGGTAATGCATAGCAGCTACTACCGCCTACCTCGTGACACACTTCCAAATCAATGGTGCACCCAATCAAATCACAAAAGCAATAGAATGGTACTGAAGAAATGTGTCCAATAGGGGGAATGACCCCATTTGGCCTAGTATAGCTCCTGTTTTAGCCACATCAAGCTGACTCACGGGAGTCAGGGCTACATAAATACCATATAGAATCATCGTCAAACCATCCTACTTCGTTTTGGAATCTCCACCATGTACACAGTTGTTAAAGTGGGTTTCGCTATTGGCAGAGAGTATGACAACATCCGATCCCTGTCTCTTTAACAACCAAACGCTTATTTCACACTATGGTCATTCATTTCAAATAGTTTACACTTCATATCAAAATATCATATTCATTTCGAAACTACATTAATTTGATATAATATTCATTTCCAAAATCGTCACTCTTTCAAAATTATAACACTTTCGAAATCAGAACACTTTCGGAATCATAGCACTTTTGAAATCATAACACTATCTACTTAACAGTTTAGATATTGAAAATAGTGTGTATATATATTAAAATAGTTATAAATTAAAATAGTTTATATATATAATAAAGGGTATTTTAGGCTCAAGGAAAAAGTTGTAGAAAAATTCAGTTCTAGGGACAAAAAGTTTGTTTTTTGGCTGAAGGACACTTTTTAGTGTAAATCACAGAATGATAGTTGTGACTATCATTTTTTGTTTACACTAACAAATGTCCTTCAGACTAAAAAGCAAACTTACTGTCCATGAGACTAAATTTTTTCGCAATTTCTTCCTTGCGCCTATTTTCCTGTGTAATAAAATACTTCATATAATAAAATTAGTCTCCTCAAATTTCGCAAACCGATTCAAATCATCTTAAATTCCAAAATTCAATTTAAATTAATTCCAGTTTAACCATTTCAATTTAGTTCAAAGATTCAAGTTTAAATATTCAAACATTCACAAAATAAATTTCATTTATATTTCAACATATAACTTTAAATTTATTCAAATTGAAATTATTCTCTTAACTATTTTTATAACAGATTATCTAAAATCCCAATTTATATATTAAATCAATATTAAATACTCAATCTCAAATTTTTTTCAAAATGGAGAATATTCATTTTGCCACTTTTTGTCAAATTTAGTTATAAATCAAGTTATAATCATACCTTTCAAATTCTCAAAACTAATAAGTTCAATTCAATTCTTATTTAAATTAATTATTAACCCATTTAAATTCTAAGTCAACATTTATTTATCTTCTAAACCTCTATTATGCAGCAGACATGATTTTCGACTCACGAAAGTCGACATTAATACGCCACTGTATCAATGCCGAGCAATCGAATGCCGGAAAACCGAACCGTTAGGATTAAAGAAGAGGTAGAAGATAGAAGAAGAAGAAAGAAAAGCAACAGAACAATATCAGAATCTCACAATCGCAGCGGAACAACATATAATAGATAAATGAATAATCTTTAAATACAAAGAACTATATCAGTTATTTCATTACATCACATTACATTATCAGAGTTTACAACAACAAACAGCGGAAAAGAAATACTATAAACTAGTTGATACGCCATGCCATCCAGCTTGCCTCCAAAATCTCTACAACAACTCCTGAATTCCAGAATGACCTGATAACCTGACTCTAGACTGCCCATATGGAAATTGGTGGGCACCTAGAGTTTAGGAAGGGAACAATAAAACTCCAGGTCAGTCATGGGACTGGTGTGAGAACTTAAAACAGTTTATCTTTTAAAAATAAACAAAGAAATATTTTTAAATTAGATTCGCAATGCTTTTTAGAAAATGAGACTACCTGTGACGCCCCACCTCTATACCCACGCTAGCCAAGAACATTACTGTGAATGCTGTCAACTAGCACGGAGAATAAGGCTGTTGAGGAGCGACCATCTGTATAATTGCTTTGTGCGAGTACCGATATACCGGATAAAAGTATAACTTTTCATCTCAAGAGGAAATCCGACATACCGACACAAACTCAAAGCTACTACACAGTGGCTATAATATCTTCGGAAACAAATATAGAAATAAACATAACATAAATCAGCCACAGACAATTCATATCACAAAGGCGGAAATAGATATGAATATTACACATGAAAGTGTACATCAGAGTAGTGGTCTAAAAAGATCCACAAATCACAAAAGAAATAGTTACATGAACTACACAAAAGAATAAGTATACATTATGGAGTCTATATCTCAAATGTATACAACAAAAACTACTAATCTAAGTAGTTAGCCAAAAGTCGGGATGATAGTCCGATAAGGAGTCAAGCAGAAGCACCTGTAAAATCTCAGTCTGACCCGAGTATTATTTAATAAGAAAATAATAAACGGATCAGTCTAGCTATAAATATCAGATGAAGTGATATATAATAAGAGATATGACATAATCGTACAATAATCACAATGCCAAGCTGTGATTAATAAGTAATTGAAAATCAACAAAAGATTAATCAATATCACAATAATCTACTCAAGATAAAAAGGAATGTCATACTCCTGATTTCATTCACCAAACTACAATAAATGACATATATATATCCATGCCAATCGTAAAAGTTGGTGAAACACAAATTCCAGAAATCAACACACGAAATCCAGAAAATCACAATAAAAAGGATGGCCAATCCCAGAAAAATGAGCCGGAGCTCCTCCAGACAGGGTATAGTCCCCCATTGCGGACTTTGAGCCGAAGCTCCTCCTGGTGAGTCAAAAACTCCTCCTGACAGGGTATAGTCCCCCATTGCGGACTTTGAGCCGAAGCTCCTCCTGGTGAACCGAAGTTCCTCATGACAGGGTATTGTCCCCCATTGCGGACATTGAGCCGAAGCTCCTCCTGGTGAGTCAAAAACTCCTCCTGACAGGGTACAGTCCCCCATTGCGGACATTGAGCCGATTGCTCCACGAAGTAAATAAACATCGATGCACCTAGAAAGGTACACCCCATGCATAAAATGAGACGAAACTCAATAAAAATGAGGAACAGTCCTCCACATAGACAAAGAGACATCGCACATTGCTAGTCTAAACCACAAAGATGATCGTCATGATCAAAGAGAAGTGTCAATTACAATAAGCTAGTAAATATATGAGCTTAGCTTCATGTCCCATAACCACTAGCTTAACTTAAATATTTACGAACAAATTGTAGATCTCCACTAGAAAATTGTCACAAGAGGTTCAATCGAACAAGTCCAAGAATTAACCGATGAAGTAAACGCAAGCGTTTCATACCACTTGTTTTACTAAGTCGTTTAATTAGATTTCTCATACGAGTGAGGTAAAGGTTTGTATATACTAATAGATTGGAAAACGGTTTTATAAACGAATTTGGTATTAAATTAGTATTGAAATCGTTTGAGGAAAGAGTTTTGATATTTACTACTAGTATAGAAAACCTTTATATTTTTAAAGTGACAAAGCACAAGGGGGATTGTAGAAACAATCAATCACAAAGATCACATTCGAAGATGTGAATAAAATCCAATGAAATCGATAAAGGATCCATCGAAGTGGATATATCTAAAATTCCCAAAGAAAATAAGTCATCAAAGATGATAATAAATGATGACAATAAATAGGATCATCACGAATCGATTTAAATTGGAAATTCAATCCAAAAAGGCAAATTGGACTTAAACAGCAGGTTCAGTCAACTGAACAGAGTTTTTCAGTCGACTGACCCTGTACCTGGAAATTTTCCAGGTTCAGAAAACTTTCTGTTTCCAGTTTCAGTCGACTGTGCAGAGTTTTTCAGTCGACTAAATCATGCCTGGAAACTCTTGGGTTTCAGGTTCAGTCGACTGAACAGAGTTTTCAGTCGACTGAATCATGCCAGGGCTGTTTTTCAGCCTTATTCAAATGAAGAGCAAACTCTTCCAAAATGCAACCGGACGAACATTGGCTCTAAGGGTTTATGCCAATCGGCGACCCGGCCCTATATGCTCCTCGATGCATCACCAAAAGCATGATCAAACATCCATAAAAGGATTTTCACACAAATTTGGTTTAAAAACCCAAAAATTGGAATATTCACAAAACCAATCCAAATCAAGAGCAAATGCACATGAATAAGTGTTAGGAATTCATACCCAACAACCAAAGATAATTATAGTCATAGATGTGAGATAAAAATCTCACCTTTGAACTAAGTTTATGAAGATGAAGCTTGAAAGCAATGGCAAGAACAAGCACTCTTCAATCTCAACACTAGAAGCTTGAATCTAAGCTTAAAAGAGAAACATTTCCTAAATTAGGTTTAGGAAATTTCTAAAATTCAAAGAGAGAATGAGTTGGAGAAGAAGAAGAGGAAGCTTACCAATGGGTTCTCATGAACTTTGGAGCAAGGAGATGGATTTGCAAAGCAAGCTAGGGCTTAGGAATTTCTATTTCCCATTCTCTTCCTCCATTTTTGCTTGAGCTTGAGTGTTAGGAAAAATAGAAGAGAAGTGAATGAAGAGGAGAGTGTTGGAACTGAGTTAAGTGGCTAATTGGCTCAGCCCAACCAAAGCCCTAAGCGGGAAAAAGTAGCAAAAATCAACTTTCTCCAAACATATCGAAGCTTATACTCAAAAAGGTCGCAAACGGCATTTTGAACTCAATGGAGGTGTTCTCGAGTCCTAATTCGACCGTATGCAAAAAGTAGGTTTTCGGACTAAAATCCGACGAACGATAAAATATTTAAATAAAATATTTAAATATAAAATCGATAAATATGTGGGTTGTTACACTACCATAAGGCCTCCCGCACACACACACAATGCAAACGCAGGATCGGAGGAGATTTCTCCTTATGATAGTCAAATATGCTTGATACGCAAATTTTCTTTGATATTATTATTATAAGTGCAAAGTGTAGGAAACATTTCGAAAGTATAATATAAATCTTAGCCAGCAAAGTCGTTCCGCACTTATGCCTACTATAGCTACCATGTTCAATAGCAGGTTACCGCCACATTCCATTGCAGGTTATACAACTAAAACCGTACAGTGCTCGTATTGTTTCTTTGGATTTCCAACTAATGGTCAGGCCAAGGAACTTCCTATTGCCACATGGGTACGCCTCTAGAAAGATGTCCCGAGAACCTAACCGGATTTCTACCAACATAAGGCCGGGTTACCCCTAGCTGGGTAACAACTGACACGAGTATGCCATCCCCCGGTCGCAACCGACCTAAATCCCGGGATTGACCAACAACCACAAAATAATAAGTTTGCAGCAGCAACATAGGTTAAGTATCAGGGCTCCATACCATAATACCACCTCTATCCAGAAGGAAATGACATACACTAAGGGAGCGCTATCCCCTAATAACCTTGTCGCATCTTTCCTGTTTTGACCATTACCGGGTGTGAGGTTCGACGAAGTCTCGTCCACAAAGCTATGATTTTCATAAAAGCCACGCTTTGATCAACAAATGCTCAACAGCACTTCGTATGCCACATAACCAATTTGGGAATATATCACTAGTAACCATCAACTACATAACCTTTGAGCTCGTATGTCTCAGAGAAGGGTGATAAGCTAAGAGAATAAATTCTCCGCCACCAACAGAGATATATTTGATAGAAATCAGCTTTACATCTCAAATTGTAACGCTAGACACACAACCATACAAGTCCGTTCCGGGATCGAACGGAACCTAAGCCACTTCCAAAGAAGCCCTTGCAATCCGGATATTCACTAATCACGACCGGGCTTCCCATCACAAAGGGTGATAAAATCTCTATATCGGAGATCAGCCGATGTAGAGTCATTCGACGGTAATCCTTCCGTTTTCAAAAATATCCGGTCTTCAACACCGGTCTTCAAATGCTTTCCATTACGACATATCACTATTCGAAATGGGATTTATGATACAAAGGTTCTCTCCCGGCTAAACCGAATAACGAGCGCTTATTTTAAAATAAGTGTAGCATTCAAATTCAAGCAAATCACACAAATACCCATTTAAAGGTAAATGTCGATAGTCGGTTATTTAACTATAAAAACAAACCAACCAAATATCCAGCACCATAACAATCACTAGGCCCTTTTTATAAATCTTCCATAAAGTAAATAACCTGCCAGATATTCACTTCAGTTTATCTTTGAAAAGATATATTGTCTAAACCCTTTCAATTTCTACCTTGGAAAACATCTCCAAATACTTATTCATTTTCAATTTATCTTTAAAAGATAAAAACCCAAAACATTTCACTTCATATTGGAAAACATTTCCATACTTATTTAACAATAAGTAATTCACAAATCTATTTATTTTCAATACTTAGAAAATATTCAATATACTTAAAATACGATTAAGTATATATTTTATTCATTTAAGGAAAACATTCTCTTAAACTCATTCATTTGAGCCAAAACGAATGTTGTGTAAAACATCGTTACGAAAACCCAAAATCACTAGTATAGGGATTCGAAATTAAGATAGATATATAAATCCCAACACTATACAAATTATTTCCTTTCGAATATCATCTACTATAACAACAGTGTTATAGTCCATAATTTTCTTATTTCTCGAAAACGTCTATTTCAACAATGAATGTTGAAATCTACAGTTTCGATGGTCAATCCATTTTAAAAACACCTTTCAATCGTTTTAATTCTATTCAAAATATCACTTCCCCAAAACATTTCTTTAGTATATTATTCACCGTCCAAAAACGTGAATATAAATCGTTTACCAAATTCAACACTTCTACATACTTAATTTAAAGGATTATCCACTATCCAAAATCGTGGATATATCTCCTTTAATAAGCCATAATAATTAACTTATCAAAATAAGTCTATTTCGGATTTATAAAACAACGTTTATAAATTCACATTTATATATTTTATAAAAACTTCAACTTATAAAATCTCATAATTAACAAATTCTATTTATATCTCTTTAAATGCCAAAATCCAATTTATAAGTTAATTACTTATAAATATCTTATTTTACAAAATCATTTCGTTTTATAACTTCACAGTTTATAAATCCATAAATTTCATTCACTTATGAAATCCCTTTATACTTCATTTTAACGTTTATAAAAACTCATTTTAAAGTTCAAATATTTTTAATTTATAAAATATCAATTTTATAAATCTTTCATATAAACCGTCTATAATAATTTCAAAAATCTCAATTTAACTATATTCCCCAAAAATCATAAATTTTATAACATTAAAATTATAACGTTTATTTAATTAAAATGAATTAATTTCAAAATTTAATAAAACGTATACTTTCAAAAATCACTTTAAAAATCCTTTTAATTTCAAAATCGTTACTTTAACATTTTTAATTTTCCAAAATAGGCCAAATGCTGCAACAGCACTAAATGTAAAAATCACGGCATCCAAAAACATCATATCAATATGATAACAGAATATATCACAATATCTGTATATAAATCAATACGGGTAAGGAATCCAGTTGGATCCCTTCAACCTGTTTTTCTACATCCATAGATGTTAGCACAATACCAATCCTGTTTCAAGATAGACTATCGCGGTACATGGGTTTATATAAATATTATCCGCTATTATACGGCGCAATAGGGTCTCATCTGCTATATAATGCGGGAAAATCAACTCCAAGTACATATATAATACCAATTCCAATCAAGATGGAATATCACGGTATATGTTTTTAATAAATAACATCCGCTTAATATACGGCGCATAGGGTCCATTTCAATACAACAGATAGCAATTTATCGTTCATTCACACAATCAAGCAATTTTAAATCTAACTATTTAAAATTTAAATCCAAACAATCTAGATATTCGGAATGCTTTTTAAAATAGTTTATCTTTTAAAAATAAATAAAGAAATATTTTTAAATTAGATTCGCAATGCTTTTAGAAAATGAGACACCATAAGGCCTCCCACACACACACAATGCAAACGCAGAATCGGAGGAGATTTCTCCTTATGATAGTCAAATATGCTTGATAAGCAAATTTTCTTTGATATTATTATTATAAGTGCAAAGTCTAGGAAACATTTCGAAAGTATAATATAAATTTTAGCCAGATAGACATTCCGCACTTATGCCCACTATAGCTACCATGTTCAACAGCAGGTTACCGCCACATTCCATGGCAGGTTATACAACTAAAACCGTACAGTGCTCATATTGTTTCTTTAGATTTCCAACTAATGTTCAGGCCAAGGAACTTCCCATTGCCACATGGATATGCCTCTGGAAAGACGTCCCGAGAACCTAAACGAATCTCCGCCAACACAAGGCCGGGTTGCTGCTAGCTGGGTAACAACTGACACGAGTATGCCATCCCCCGGTCGCAACCGACCTAAATCCCAGGATTCACCAACAACCACAAAATAATAAGTTTGCAGCAACAACATAGGTTAAGTATCAGGGCTCCATACCATAATACCACCTCTATCCAGAAGGAAATGACATACACTAAGGGGGCGCTATCCCCTAATAACCTTGCCGCATCTTTCCTGTTTTGACCATTACCGGGGTGTGAGGTTCGACGAAGTCTCGTCCACAAAGCTACGCTTTTCATAAAAGCCACGCTTTGATAAACAATGCTCAACAGCACTTTGTATGCCACATTACCAATTTGGGAATATATTACTAGTAACCATCAACTACATAACCTCTGAGCTCGTACGTCTCAGAGAAGGTTGTTAAGCTAAGAGAATAAATTCTCCGCCACCAACATAAATATATTTGATAGAAATCAGCTTTACATCTCAAATTGTAACGTTAGACACACAACCATACAAGTCCGTTCGGGGATCGAACGGAACCGAAGGCACTTCCAAAGAAGCCCTTGCAATCCGGATATTCACTAATCACGACCGAACTTCCCATCACCAAGGGTGATAAAATATATATATCGGAGATCAGCCGATGCAGAGTCATTCGAACGGTAATCCTTCCGTTTTCGAAAATATCTGGTCTTTAACATCGGTCTTCAAATGCTTTCCATTACGACATATCACTATTCGGAATGGGATTTATGATGCAAAGGTCCTCTCCCGGCTAAACCGAATAATGAGCGCTTATTTTAAAATAAGTGTAACATTCAAATTCAAGCAAATCGCACAAATACCCATTTAAAGGTAAATGTCGATAGTCGGTTATTTAACTATCAAAGCAAACCAACCAAATATCTAGCACCATAACAATCACTAGGCCCTTTTTATAAATCTTCCATAAATTAAATAACTTGCCAGATATTCACTTCAGTTTATCTTTGAAAAGATATATTCCCTAAACCCTTTCAATTTCTACATTGGAAAACATCTCCAAATACTTATTCATTTTCAATTATCTTTAAAAGATAAAAACCCAAAACATTTCACTTCATATTGGAAAACATTTCCATACTTATTTAACAATAAGTAATTCACAAATCTATTTATTTTCAATACTTAGTAAATATTCGATATACTTAAAAAACGATTAAGTATATATTTTATTCCTTTAAGGAAAACATTCTCTTAAACTCATTCATTTGAGCCAAAACGAATGTTGCGTAAAACATCGTTACGACAACCGAAAATCACTAGTATAGGGATTCGAAATTAAGATAGATATATAAATCCCAATACTATACAAATTATTTCCTTTCAAATATCATCTACTATAACAACAGTGTTATAGTCCGTAATTTCCTTATTTCTCGAAAACGTCTATTTCAACAATGAATGTTGAAATCTATAGTTTCGATGGTCAATCCATTTTAAAAACACCTTTCAATCGTTTTAATTCTATTCAAAATATCACTTCCCCAAAACATTTCTTTACTATATTATTCACCGTCCAAAAACGTGAATATAAATCGTTTACCAAATTCAACACTTCTACATACTTAATTTAAAGGATTATCCACTATCCAAAATCGTGGATATATCTCCTTTAATAAGCCATAATAATTAACTTATCAAAATAAGTCTATTTCGGATTTATAAAACAACGTTTATATCTCATAATTAACAAATTCTATTTATATCTCTTTAAATGCCAAATCCAATTTATAAGTTAATTACTTATAGATATCTTATTTTACAAAATCATTTCGTTTTATAACTTCACAGTTTATAAATCCATAAATTTCATTCACTTATGAAATCCCTTTATACTTCATTTTAACGTTTATAAAAACTCATTTTAAAGTTCAAATATTTTTAATTTAAAAAATATCAATTTTATAAATCTTTCATATAAACCGTCTATAATAATTTCAAAAATCTCAATTTAACTATATTCCCCAAAAATCATAAATTTTATAACATTAAAATTATAACGTTTATTTAATTAAAATGAATTAATTTCAAAATTTAATAAAACGTATACTTTCAAAAATCACTTTAAAAATCCTTTTAATTTCAAAATCGTTACTTTAACATTTTTAATTTTCCAAAATAGGCCAAATGCTGCAACATCACTAAATGTAACAATCATGGCATCCAAAAACATCATATATCAATATGATATATCACAATATCTGTAAATAAATCAATACGGGTAAGGAATCCAGTTGGATCCCTCCAACCTGTTTTCCAGCATCCACAGATGTTAGCACAATACCAATTCTGTTTCAAGATGGAATATCGCGGTACATGGGTTTATATAAATATTATCCGCTATTATGCAGCGCAATAGGGTCTCATTCGCTATATAATGCGGGAAAATCAACTCCTAGTACATATATAAGACCAATTCCAGTCAAGATGGAATATCGCGGTATATGTTTTTAATAAATAACATCCGCTTAATATACGGTGCATAGGGTCCATTTCAATACAACATATAGCAATTTATCATTCAATCACACAACTAAGCAATTTTAAATCTAACTATTTAAAATTTAAATCGAAACAATTTCGATTGAGTGAGAAGTTCTTACCTCGCTTTCAATAACAGTTGTAGTGTTTTATTTCGAATAAAATTAAACGCGCGTTTAATTTTACCCAAAATTTTTATCAGCTCCAATCAACTCCAATCAAGCTCCATCGTGTAGTGCTCGTCAATACGAAGCCAATGCAATTCGTTTCGTCCAAAATGGACCTCGTATGAAAGAGTTACATCATTTTAAAGTTATACGAATTAAACAATAAAATATAAATTTCCAATATTTTATTTTTCACCTAGATTCAAATCTGGCCGCACGTTTCAAATAAGAAAATCACGGCCGCCCTTTACTTCTTCTCCAACATCAGGTTTCGAACGCAACCAATAACCCACGGCCGCCACTCCTTGCTCGAATATACACGCCACATCGTTGATCTAAACGTTGATCGAGCTCCACCATATTGGAGCCCACATCCTCGCGCACCTCTGCTCAGTGACCGGCCAAGCTCAGCTAACTCTAAGCCACGAAAACCGAGCAAGAACCGATGGTGAATGCGAGCCAATACCCCCCTCCACGTCGCGTCGATCACGATCATCACCGTATGGATTTGTAGCTCTTCCGATGCTCTTCAACTTTGCAGTTGATAGTTTTTGGTAATTGATGATGGATTGGGAAATAATAGAGGGAGAAAGGTGGGATGTTTCTGGCCATCGAATTGAAAAATGGTGGGTAGGTTAATAAACCCTAGGTTTTGAGAAAAAGGAGAAAAAGTGAGGGCTTTTATAGAAAATCGACGAAAACTATTCACCCGAAAAATTTTCGAACTCCAAACGAAGCGTGCGGCCTGGCATTTATAATGTTTTGCCCCTATTCCGAACGCAATGGAATATATATCGGGAGCCAATTCGATCTAATTTGAAAGATAAGTTTTTGAATCGACTATTTAAATTCAAAATTCACTCGAATCGATTTCTATGCGTTTTAGCTTGCCCCAGACAAACCGTATGTCCGATTGAAACGAAATTTGAAACCATACAATAATATAACATTACGGATCCGATGAAACTGGTTTCGTCGAAATCCGAGACTGTTTGAAAAATGGCTATTTTAACTCGTCAATTAAATATTAAAATTTTCAATTTTCACAAATTAACTTTTAATTCAATTTTAAAAGTTCTATAACATCATTCTAGCTCCAAAATGATTTAATACAACTTTACAAATCAATTTTAATCACATTAAACCCAATTTCTAATTATTTCTGTAATTTTAAATATTAAACTATCGATTTAATTATCCAATTAATCTAGGTATTCGAAATAAAAATTTATTCGACTTACCAATTTTAGTTGTTAATTTTTAAAAAATAAATTAAATATATGAATTTCAAATGACAGAAATTCTGGGTCGTTACAAACTTCCCCCCTTAAAAGAATTTCGTCCTCGAAATTACCAAGTAAGAAAAAGTTACAGAATCCATTAACTTTTCAAAACCATTTGTTCAAATTAAATTTCAAATTAGTTTAAACATTTTAAATTTTCCAAAATCTATAGTTAAACTTATTACAATAAGTTTACTAAGTTTTCAAATCATACTTAGTTATCTTTTCAAAATTTCCCAATTTTCCCAAAAATATTCTAACGCCTTAAATTTTCAGAAAATTTTGCCAGCGTCTCCTTTACGCTGCTCGATCAGAAAAAAATGGCAATATATGTCACAAATATACATCTTATCAAGTAATGAGGCATCCGTAGGGAAAAAAGTGTAAAAGTACGATATGTAATCCAAGATATGTACCTTATATTTTATTAGCGAGCATATACGGCTAATATAGCGTGAAAGCGAGCTCCAAATGCGAAACAAGCGCAATCCACACCTACTAAACACTCAACAAACAATGAGAAACATGTATATATGAAAGTAATATCCATTTCTACAACATATATCACTACAACAACTACATATGCCAATATAGCAAATGCCACAAAAAGCAACAAATCCAAATATTAAACAGCTATCGTCCAACTAACATCCAACTAACATCCAACAATCAATCTCCGTTCAACAAATCCATAATCAAATCAATATACATTCATTTTTCATTAATATTCAACGAATTGGTTTTCCATTTAATCACATTTGATTCATTAACATTGGATTTACTAGCATTCATTCATATTCAATTAGTTTGCATTCACTAATTTATATTCAAGTTAGTTCACTTCCAAATTAAATCATATTCAATGATTTATAGCTTTCATTTTTATTTATTGAATTTCATATGAATTTTCTATACAATCTACTAACAACCAACGTATAACAAACTTAACCAAATTTATTTAATTCGCTTACATTCATTCAATTTGGTTCATCACTTTTAAATTACCTTTAATGAATTAACACTTACATCCATTTTTCATATCAATTTATTTACACTCAATTGATTTACATTCAATTCATTCATTAATTCAATTGTTAATTCATTTAACAAATAAGGTTGAATTTCATTTATATAACTCAAGTTCGCATCCATTTAATTCACTTTATTATTTTACTTCGATACCAAATTCAACTTCATTCAATATCACTGAAGTTATATTCCATTTCAACATCATTTGTTTAACATTTTCAAAACTCCTTTATAATTTCATCACTTTGATTTATAAAATCCAATTTTATAAATTATATATATATATATAAAGCTTTTATAATAAATTCAAAAGTCTCTATTTAAACTATTTTTATAAAATCATTAACTCCATATTTCAAAAAAATCACATTTCAACTATATTTCTCAAAAATCATAATTTTTATAACATTAAAATTATAACGTTTATTTAATTAAAATGAATCAATTTTAAAATTTAATAAAACGTATACTTTCAAAAATCACTTTAAAAATCCTTTAATTTCAAAATCATTACTTTAACATTTTTAATTTTCCAAAATAGGCCAAATGCTCCGATACCAAATGTAACAGACGGGATTTTCGACTCACGAAAGTCGACATTAATACGTCCACTGTATCAACTGCCAAGCAATCGAATGCCGGAAAACCGAACCATTAGGATTAAAGAAGAGGTAGAAGATAGAAGAAGAAAGAAAGAAAAGCAACAGAACAATAACAGAATCTTACAATCGCAGCAGAACAACATATAATAGATAAATGAATAATCTCTAAATCAAAAGAACTATATCAGTTATTTCATTACATCATATTGCATTATCAGAGTTTACAACAACAAACAGCAGAAAAGAAATACTATATACTAGTTGATACGCCATGCCATCCAGCTTGCCTCCAAAATCTCTACAGCAACTCCTGAATTCCAGAATGACCTGATAACCTGACTCTAGACTGTCCGTGTGGAAATTGGTGGGCACTCAGAGTTTAGGAAAGGAACAATAAAACTCCAGGCCAGTCATGGGATTGGTGTGAGAACTTAAAATAGTTTATCTTTTAAAAATAAATAAAGAAATATTTTTAAATTAGATTCGCAATGCTTTTTAGAAAATGAGACTACCATAAGGCCTCCCACACACACACACAATGCAAACGCAGAATCGGAGGAGATTTCTCCTTATGATAGTCAAATATGCTTGATAAGCAAATTTTCTTTGATATTATTATTATAAGTGCAAAGTGTAGGAAACATTTCGAAAGTATAATATAAATCTTAGCCAGCATAGACATTCCGCACTTATGCCCACTATAGCTACCATGTTCAACAGCAGGTTACCGCCACATTGCATGGCAGGTTATACAACTAAAACCGTACAGTGCTCATATTGTTTCTTTAGATTTCCAACTAATGTTCAGGCCAAGGAACTTCCCATTGCCACATGGATATGCCTCTGGAAAGACGTCCCGAGAACCTAAACGGATCTCCGCCAACACAAGGTCGGGTTGCCGCTAGCTGGGTAACAACTGACACGAGTATGCCATCCCCCGGTCGCAACCGACCTAAATCGCAGGATTCATCAACAACCACAAAATAATAAGTTTGCAGCAACAACATAGGTTAAGTATCAGGGCTCCATACCATAATACCACCTCTATCCAGAAGGAAATGACATACACTAAGGGGGCGCTATCCCCTAATAACCTTGCCGCATCTTTCCTGTTTTGACCATTACCGGGGTGCGAGGTTCGACGAAGTCTCGTCCACAAAGCTATGCTTTTCATAAAAGCCACGCTTTGATAAACAATGCTCAACAGCACTTTGTATGCCACATTACCAATTTGGGAATATATCACTAGTAACCATCAACTACATAACCTCTGCGCTCGTACGTCTCAGAGAAGGTTGTTAAGCTAAGAGAATAAATTCTCCGCCACCAACATAAATATATTTGATAGAAATCAGCTTTACATCTCAAATTGTAACGTTAGACACACAACCATACAAGTCCGTTCGGGGATCGAACGAAACCGAAGGCACTTCCAAAGAAGCCTTTGCAATCCGGATACTCACTAATCACGACCGAACTTCCCATCACCAAGGGTGATAAAATATCTATATCGGAGATCAGCCGATGCAGAGTCATTCGAACGGTAATCCTTCCGTTTTCGAAAATATCTGGTCTTTAACATCGGTCTTCAAATGCTTTCCATTATGACATATCACTATTCGGAATGGGATTTATGATGCAAGGGTCCTCTCCCGGCTAAACCGAATAATGAGCGCTTATTTTAAAATAAGTGTAACATTCAAATTCAAGCAAATCACACAAATACCCATTTAAAGGTAAATGTCGATAATCGGTTATTTAACTATCAAAGCAAACAACCAAATATCTAGCACCATAACAATCACTAGGCCCTTTTTATAAATCTTCCTTAAATTAAATAACTTGCCAGATATTCACTTCAGTTTATCTTTGAAAAGATATATCCCCTAAACCCTTTCAATTTCTACATTGGAAAACATCTCCAAATACTTATTCATTTTCAATTATCTTTAAAAGATAAAAACCCAAAACATTTCACTTCATATTGGAAAACATTTCCATACTTATTTAACAATAAGTAATTCACAAATCTATTTATTTTCAATACTTAGTAAATATTCGATATACTTAAAAAACGATTAAGTATATATTTTATTCCTTTAAGGAAAACATTCTCTTAAACTCATTCATTTGAGCCAAAACGAATGTTGCGTAAAACATCGTTACGACAATCCAAAATCACTAGTATAGGGATTCGAAATTATGATAGATATATAAATCCCAATACTATACAAATTATTTCCTTTCAAATATCATCTACTATAACAACAGTGTTATAGTCCATAATTTTCTTATTTCTCGAAAACGTCTATTTCAACAATGAATGTTGAAATCTATAGTTTCGATGGTCAATCATTTTAAAAACACCTTTCAATCGTTTTAATTCTATTCAAAATATCACTTCCCCAAAACATTTCTTTAGTATATTATTCACCGTCCAAAAATGTGAATATAAATCGTTTACCAAATTCAACACTTCTACATACTTAATTTAAAGGATTATCCACTATCCAAAATCGTGGATATATCTCCTTTAATAAGCCATAATAATTAACTTATCAAAATAAGTCTATTTCAGATTTATAAAACAACGTTTATAAATTCACATTTATATATTTTATAAAAACTTCAACTTATAAAATCTCATAATTAACAAATTCTATTTATATCTCTTTAAATGCCAAAATCCAATTTATAATTTAATTACTTATAAATATCTTATTTTACAAAATCATTTCGTTTTATAACTTCACAGTTTATAAATCCATAAATTTCATTCACTTATGAAATCCCTTTATACTTCATTTTAACGTTTATAAAAACTCATTTTAAAATTCAAATATTTTTAATTTATAAAATATCAATTTTATAAATCTTTCATATAAACCGTCTATAATAATTTCAAAAATCTCAATTTAACTATATTCCCCAAAAATCATAAATTTTATAACATTAAAATTATAACGTTTATTTAATTAAAATGAATTAATTTCAAATTTAATAAAACGTATACTTTCAAAAATCACTTTAAAAATCCTTTTAATTTCAAAATCGTTACTTTAACATTTTTAATTTTCCAAAATAGGCCAAATGCTGCAACAGCACTAAATGTAACAATCACGACATCCAAAAACATCATATCAATATGATAACAGAATATATCACAATATCTGTATATAAATCAATACGGGTAAGGAATCCAGTTGGATCCCTTCAACCTGTTTTTCTACATCCATAGATGTTAGCACAATACCAATCCTGTTTCAAGATGGACTATCGCGGTACATGGGTTTATATAAATATTATCCGCTATTATACGGCGCAATAGGGTCTCATCTACTATATAATGCGGGAAAATCAACTCCAAGTACATATATAATACCAATTCCAATCAAGATGGAATATCGCGGTATATGTTTTTAATAAATAACATCCGCTTAATATACGGCGCATAGGGTCCATTTCAATACAACAGATAGCAATTTATCGTTCATTCACACAATCAAGCAATTTTAAATCTAACTATTTAAAATTTAAATCCAAACAATTTCGATTGAGTGAGAAGTTCTCACCTAACTTTCAATAACAGTTGCAGTGTTTTATTTCGAATAAAATTAAACGCGCGTTTAATTTTACTCAAAAAGTTTACTACCTCCTATCAACTCCAATCAAGTACATCACGTAGTGCTTGTCAATACGAAGCTAATGCAATTCGTTTCGTCCAAAACGGACCTCGTATAAAAGAGTTACATCACTTTAAAGTTATACGAATTAAACAATAAAATATAAATTTCCAATATTTTATTTTTAACCTAGATTCAAATCTGGCCACACGTTTCAACTAAGCAAATCACGGCCGCCCTTTAGTTCTTCTCCAACATCAGGTTTCGAACGCATCCAATAACCCACGGCCGCCATCCCTTGCTCGAATTTACACGCCACATCGTCGATCTAAACGTTGATCGAGCTCCACCATATTGGAGCCCACATCCTCGCGCACCTCTGCTCAGCGACCGGCCAAGCTTGGCTAACTCTGAGCCATGGAAACTGAGCATGAACCGATGGTGAACGCGAGCCAATACCCCCTTCCACGTCGCATCGATCACGATCATCACTGTATGGATTTGTAGCTCTTTCGATGCTCTTCAACTTTGTAGTTGATAGTTTTTGGTAATTGATGATGGATTGAGAAATAATAGAGGGAGAAAGGTGGGATGTTTCTGGCCATCGAATTGAAAAATGGTGGCTAGGTTAATAAACCCTAGGTTTTGAGAAAAAGGAGAAAAAGCGAGGGCTTTTATAGAAAATCGACGAACACTATTCACGCGAAAAATTTTCGAACTCCAAACAAAGCGTGCGGCCTGACGTTTATAATGTTTTACCCCTATTCCGAACGCAATGGAATGTATATCGGGAGCCAATTCGATCTAATTTGAAAGACAAGTTTTTGAATCGACTATTTAAATTCAAAATTCACTCGAATTGATTTCTACGCGTTTTGGCTTGCCCCGGACAAACTGTATGTCCGATTGACACGAAATTTAGAACCATACAATAATATAACATTACGGATCCGATGAAACTAGTTTTGTCAAAATCCAAGACTGTTTGAAAAATGGCTATTTTAACTCGTCAACTAAATATTAAAATATTCAATTGTCACAAATTAACTTTTAATTCAATTTTAAAAGTTCTATAACATCAATCTAGCTCCAAAATGATTTAATACAACTTTACAAATAAATTTTAATCACATTAAACCCAATTACTAATTATTTCTGTAATTTTAAATATTAAACTATCAATTTAATTATCCAATTAATCTAGATATTCGAAATAAAAATTTATTCGACTTGTAAATTTTACTTGTTAATATTTAAAAAATCAATTAAATATACGAATTTCAAATGACAGAAATTCTGGGTCCTGTTACATATTATTAAGTTATTAAAAGTATTTTAAAATATTAAAGTAAAATTTTAAATAGATATTTTAAAACATATTATAAACCAATTAACTTTAATTTTATTAAATTTAATCTTATTACTAAACGTATTTGTATTAAATCTTATTTTATGCACTTTTAAAATAATACAAATATAAGAAAAATCTTAAAAATTAAAATTTTCAAACTAAATTATAAATTTAAAATTCCCAAAACATATAATTTAAAATCCAAAATTTATACATATGTTATTTTAAAAATAAATATTTAATAAAACCCATATATTTCCTTTCAAAACATTGGAAATCATTTTCAAAATATAGACAAATGGTGTCCGTATATAATTTTCTATCATATGGTCAAGTGACACTGATATTTATCATTTCAAACCGCAATTTAAATATTTAGGGGTATATCATTTCAACCCGCAATCCCAAATTCAAAATCAATGAAAATCGCTTGTGTTTAACATTTCAACCCATAACGATTTTTCCTTATTCTATAAAATCATTCGGGTATGTATCATTTCAACCTATATTGAATTTTAAATTAACAGGAACTTGCAGAATGAGAACAAATACGATAAAAATATAACATATCAACAACATGCATATATCATCAAGAACAAATGTAAATGTAAATGTAAGTGTAATATAAAAAACATGTGATGGTGTCAGGTGTCAGAGGTGAACAATTTGCAGATACTGGCATATCATATTTAACAATTAAGTAACTAGCAATTCAAATTTAACAGCATATTTCAATTATCGTTTCACGTGAAATCAAATTTACTAACTATAAGATGGTCAATCATGAGTGATTGCTCACCTTTCGAGGCTTGAGAAATTGGACAACACGATAAACTACGAATTTTGAATCATGTACTCTACGATAAATCCAAAGCAAAGTGAACATAGATTCGACGAACAAGGCTGATAATAACGAATTGATGAAACAAATCTGAATCAGCTTGATATGATTGAAACAAAAAGTGTATTATATTATTATTTTATTACTTCCTTTCATAAACTTAATGTTTAACCAAAACACGTATTTAAAAATAATATATATATATATATTTGAAAAAACAATATAAATTTTAAAACACATACGTATAAAAATCAAATATATATATATATATATATATTAAATTCAAAATACATATACACACACATATATATTATAATATAAACCTATAAGAATTTTTGAAATCAAAGTACCTATATATAATATATAATAAAACCAAGGTTCAAAATTCCGGCGGAATTCCGGTTATTCCGGTGATTCCGTTCCAGTTCCGGTCATAATCGGAACGGAATCCGGTCAAAATTCTGGTTCTGGTCTAAATTCCGGATTTAATTTTCAAATATTGAAAAAACAATTATAAAAAAATAAAAAAATACAACAAACATATAGCAATTAAAAAAGAAAAGCAAATTAAACATGACAATAAATAAATTGACAAAAAATCATGTGTATGGATAAAAAAAGTTATATTTTTGTTAATTTACATCGAATCATAATAAAAGTTTCAAAAATTGACCAAAATTTTGAAATCTTAAATGAACAATACAGACTTTTTAAACAATGGTTTTTTAATCAAAGTGTATATTATATGTAATTTAAAAAATGTACTATAAATTTATGATAGTATTGAATATTTATTAGCGAAATAGCAAATTAAAGCAAAAAAGGTACCGGAATTAGAAAACCGGAATTAAAACGGAACTTCCGAAATTTCCGAAACGGAACCGAAATTTTAAAATTACCAATGACCGGAACGGAAACGGAAAACGGAATTTCGAACCTTGAATAAAACACATATATCGGCAGACATGTTTTGAGCTGAAGGAAATGCATACAGGCTAATAACATACATACGCAGACACACTATACAACTACAACTAAATATACTATGCAGGCTAATATATATATAGACACACTATACAACTACAATTAAATATACTATGCGGACTAATAATATATATATGTAGACACACTATACAACTAAACTAAATATACTATGCAGACTAATAATAAATATCTGCAAACAAACTATACAACTAAATTAAATATACCATGCAGACTAATAATATATATGCAGACATGCTATATAACTAAATATATATGTCTATATTCAAGCCAATATAGGCAGACACTACATATGATAAACAACTAAATACAAATAGATATTTATTTCGGCTACATAACAACCTATATGCAAACTACATATATATGTGTGTGTGTGTGTGTGTGTGTGTTATGCAACAAATATATGCGGCTAACCAAACTAATATACAGATGATATCAGGCATATATTTTTGCAAATGACTGTATATGCGACTAAGACAATTATATGCAGACTTCATAAAATATATACAAAATCTCATCTATATAAATATATTAATATTTTATTTTAATTTTGTAAAGAGGAGGAGAGACAGGGCGAGAAAGTGGCGCGTGTTGTGATCGAAATGGGTAGTGGAGTTTGCCTCGAGCCTTCGTTATGTGGTCGGGTTGAGGTTATTGAACGACGGAGGGTGGCCTCTGGATTGGAGGCTGTGGCCAAGGCAGGTGGTGTTTGGAGATGGTGATGAGGTTGAAGATTTTGTGGCAGCAGGTGGCAGAGGTTAGGGGACAAGGCTAGAGGTGGCATGGTTGTTCACCATGTGGAGTGGGAAGACAGGAGGCGGTGGCGGCGATCTGCCGTGTCGCAGCGATGTGTTCAAGCATGGAATGGTGGAGGCGGTGTAGGACCAGGCATGCTCGCATGTAGATTGGAGCAGTTGTAGGTGTAGGATAGTGGTTCGGTGGTGGGTAGCAGTGCTATGCGCGAACAGGGGTGGTCGGGTGGGATGTCCCGGCAGGGAAGACGAGATGCAGAGGAAGGGAGAGAAAGCGGCATGGGGTGATGGGTTTGTCAAGTCGGTGGCTGCTGCAAAGCGGAGAGGATCACGATGTATAGGAGAGATGGAGCAATCTATGCTTAGGGTCAAGCTTGGGCATAAAGAAGGTTCGTTCGAGTAAAACAAAACACATAATGATTATATTTGTGACTTATATTATAAATTCTCAAAGTAAATTTCAAATTTCCCTACCTTTCCCCAAGCACAGAACGCAATATCAAGGAGAAATGAAGGAGTGAAGACGAGCGAGTTTCGATGCTCCAGATCCGTATTTGCTTTGAAAGAAAATTGTTACTAGTATTATTATTGTTGTTATTGTTATTTATAATATTAATAACATGAATCCGAATCAAGGGATATAGGAGCAGGAATGTGTTGGGAAAATAATTTGCAACGGGGAAGAAGAGGAAAGAAGACGTGCTCTGATATAAGAAAAGACAGAGGAAATATATGAACCGAAAAAAGCAACTCAATAATTATTTTGAAAAGGCAGGAATAACAAATGACACGGGTTGGATTTTTAGAATTATAAATGCTCGTAACTATTGGTATAATACGTCCAAATGAATGGATACAAGAACCCAAAAGGCACGAAACGGTCACCAATATGATCACCAATTTCACGGATTTCGCCGCGTACCGGACTCCAAATTTTAGGAATGAATATACTGCGAGATCAGCACGACGAGATGAATAGAATGGTACATAGATATGGGTGATACGACCATGCTATCAAAATTCGATATTTCGCTGCCAAAACGGCTGCTAATTCGTTGAAAATAAGACAAACGGAGATAAAGAAGTCCAAATTTGACGAAACAAATTATGACATCTCACTCAGAAAATATTAAACATTTTTGTTATATAAAAATATTCAGGTTTCAAAAATATTTAATTTTCATCAAATTGACTGATATTAAATTGAAATTTACACGACAGAATTTACTTTCATATTTTCCAATAAAAATTTACCAGTTGCTATGTTGAAATAGACATATTCCAGATATAAAATTTTCATTTCCAAATTCAATTGTTTAAATTTTCATAAAAATTCAGTTAGTTACATTTTCAAACCGTTAAAATTTTCGAGTCATTGCAGTTTAAAAAGAAAAGGTAGAAGAAGTAGAAACAGAACCAACAACACATAATCTCAAAATCACAGCGGAACAAAATATAATATACATGCAACGAACTGCAAATCCGTATCCTTTGAACCGACAATAAACCACACATGTCTGACACAAAAAGCATAGACTGACGGAAAGTCAAGAGAAAGGAAAGAAGAGAGAAGAAGAGAAGAGTAGAAAGAGAGAAGATAGAACCAAAAAGAACAATACATAATCTCACGTCGCAGCGGAAAACATATAATATCATATCAATGATCTTTATAAACCAGAAACTGTATATACATACATCAATCAGAGTTCAACAATCAAATAATAGTTATCAGCTTGAACAGTTATAATAACATGTCCTCACAGTTGCTGACAATATAAATGAACTAAGCAAAGCACGATGCAGCGGATAAAAAAAATAAATATGTGTGTACGAAAATGAAGATCTCCAGCTCTCCTGTTGAAGCTCCAAAAGCATCAAATCTGAACCTAAATATACTCGGTCTGACCCAGCACTGATAGGGAAGAACGCTCGGATTAGTTTGGTAAACCTGCGTGAGAAACACACTCAACTGAATTTACTAAATTACAAAACTTTTCCTTTATCAAAAAAAGTACCTCGTAAGATAAGTCTACAAATGAACACGAACATGTTTTTACCTTACGATAACTAAAACATTTCATATCGAATCCTCTTATATTATAATAGTGTGTATTGCACGAATAAAATTCCAATATAGGCCCAATGCTGCAACAGCACTTAATACATCAATCATGACAACCAAAACATCATATATCAAATCATAATAGCATATATCACAATATCTGTAAATAAAACCAATACTGGTGAGGAATCTAGTTGGATCCCTCCAATGTGTCACCTGCAATAAACAAACATATTAGAATATGTGTACAATGTCTTCTTCGAGATGGGCGCGTGTACAAAGTGTCATTCGCTCATACACGAGAACGTATAGGGTCTCGTCTGCTCCAATGTGTACAAATATATCCAAATACCAATTAATATATAGATAACATATCATATTTCATCCAAAGAATCATCAATCATCATAAATAAATTTATTTCTCACTTATATAGTGTTATCCCAACTTTAGGCAAAGTTAAGATATCCAAAATTTACTAAAAATCGATGATTACTATTCATGAATATCAACCATGCATTGCAGGATAACCATGGATATCGATGAATTTTGTCCGAGTCCAGATCGGGCCACAATTGATAGGACATGACAAGAGAGATCGTAGAAGTCTGCACCTCAAATTTCAAGTCAGTCCGAGGTCGTATGCTCGAGTTATGATGGATTCGAGTTGAGAAGATGGACCTCGCTCGGTTCGAACCCATCACCCCTTCACCAGTTCGAAGCCATTAAGTTCGAACCCATCAGAGCAGGCACGCTATTCGAATCCACCTGTGTTCGAATCGATAGCGTAGCCACGCCACACTCGAACCCATCGGGTTCGGGTCCATCTAGTTCACGTCCATCGGCCTCGACTCCATTTACTTCGAATCCATCCCACGACCTTCCTTCGTATCCATCCAACTGAAGCTACTCCATATCCTTGCTTCGAATCCACGAGAAGCACCTTCGCTTCGACTCCATCAAGCAAGCCCCCAGATAGCCATGCCTCGAATCCATCGTTAGTTCGAATCCATCTTAAACCCATCATGGCTTCGGCTCCATACTGTCTTCGAATCCCTATGTTGAAGACAGCTTCGAATCGATCCGGAGTAACGTGTTTGAATCGATTCGAAAGAATACCACTCCATCGATTCGAAGATAGCGAACCTTCGAATCCATCACTAGAAACCACCAAGTAAATCCGACTAAAACTCCGGATTCGACCCAATCAACTCGGCGATAAATAAGGATCGACTCGAAGAACGCGCGCCACGTCACAGAAGCATGGATTCGACCCTATGGGTTCGAAGTGATCGATTCGAACGAACCCATAGGATCGATTCGAACCAAACAGCGTACCGAGGAACACTAATTCGAATCGATGATAACTCTCAATCCACTGATCCAAATCCCATGAAATTTTTACAGGAGTTTGTCTATGTGTTGAAGAACGTCCACGCCATGTTTCATCACGATTGGACAAAATCTTGATCGATTCGAACCAAGGGTCGAATCGATCCCATTGTGGGCCCGGATCTCCAGGTTTCGGCCATATGGGCCCCCTCACGTGCCAGAAGCGGTCCACCTGACTTTTAGGGAAATATCAGCCTCCTACACCTATAAATAGAGCCCCAGGTCATTCAGAAAAAGGGATCGATTTCTCTTTGGCAAGATCAAGGCTCTGAAGCACCAAGATTCCACCAGGCTCTGCTTTGCATTCCATTACCATCATTGTACTTGAATTTCAGAGCAGTAATCCATTGTAATCCGCTGTAATCAATTGTAATCAGCGAAGAACATCAATAAAAAGAGAAAACCTTCGAAGTGGACGTAGGCCGGAGATAGCCGAACCACTATAAATCCTGTGTTCTTGTTCATAATTTCTGTTTTGCTGCGTATTGCTTGCTTAGATCTGTGATTTGTATTTGGATATTGCTGATTTATATTCCAAACACTGGTGCTTTCACAATACTTAGGGTTTGTGACCAATTTTGGCGCAAACACTTTGGTGCTTTCACTGAAAAGGACTAGCACCCGCTACATTTAGAGTTTAGATTCAAGAGTTCGAAGACTTCCAATTCAGAGACAATGACTCGACAACAAGACAAAGAGTTGATAAAAGCCAACAAGGAGGAAGCCAAGCAGCATCCTCCGGATCAAGAGAAGGACAAGCTTCCGTCTACATCACAAGAGACGAGATGGAGGCTATGGCTAATTCATTGCGCGAAAGCATGATGAAGAGTCAACAAGAGATGCTGCAGAATTTCCTCGAGCAAATGAGGGCGGCGAACGTGCAAAACCTTGGACCAACTGCAACAACTGCGAGTGCGGGACAAGGAATCAGGATTGCGGGAGCTAATGAGGGTCAGGTTCAAGACCAGAATGCAGGAGTTGAAGGTGATCAACAAGGACTTGGAGGCAGACCCTCTGGATCCGATACTGGAAGTCCAACGGACGGAGCTCAACAAGCGGGAGCCAATGCATATGCTAACGAGCCACCAGAAGAATATGTACCAGAATTCCCTTCAAGGCTCGGGGGGCAAGATAGGAACTTAACCAGGGGCCAACCCCTAGACGGAGATGAGAGAATGATTGGCCTGATGCGAAGAATCATGAGAGGAGGATTGCCTAGCGGAGGGCTGGAAGAAGTTAGTTGGAGTCTGTTCACTCCGGACATCCGAAACGCAAGGAACCCTCCAAAATTCAAATTACCAACGCTAGAACCATACGACGGGAGGTCAGACCCGACCATGCATATTACCAGATATATCAGGCACATGGAAGTGCTGGGGGCATCCGAGGAAGTGATGGCACGATGCTTCCCTCTATATTTATCAGATTTAGTTGCACTATGGTTCAGACAACTGGAGACTGGATCGATAGGAACATGGAGCGAGCTTGTTGACTGCTTCATGAGACAGTTCAGGGTCCATGTGACGCGACCCAAGAGTGTAATGACTTTAGCCTCGATCAAGCAAAGGACCGGAGAGTCCATAAAAGATTTTCTATTAAGATTCAATGTGACCGTGACCTCTGTAGATCGCCCGGATCCATCAATGATTTTAATGGCGGCGGTGGCAGGAGTCGCGGAAGGTACCAAATTTAAAGATTCTCTAACTAAAGATCCACCGCAAGATCTTGGAGAATTCTTTCATAAAGCTGAAAAGTTCATCCGATTAGAAGAATCACGAGTCGAGAGTCGTGAAATAAATACCGCACAAAGCATAGGAACCTCCAGAGAACAGTCCGGAACGGACAAAGGAAAAAGAAAACTGGATGACAGATGTGATGGCCCTGATAAATGGAAGAAATTCCGTGAACCAAGATTCAGGCAGTACACCGATCTGACTGCAGGCCTAGAAAGAATCTACACTGAAACTAGGGGGCAACTCCCCTATCGAAAGCCACCTATAAGGGATCCCACCGAGCGGGAGCGCAGGACTGGAAAATACTGCCTATTCCATGGGCTGGATGGGCACACCACAGATGAGCCCGCCACCTAAAGGATGTGGTGGAAGAACATGCTAGGGGTGGTAGATTGCCACAATTTGTCAGAGAACGGACAACGGCAGCAAGACCTGAACGACTACCGCCTCCACCTAACAGGAACGATCCTGGATCAGGATCACGACTCGTCATCAACTGATTAAAGATGGCAAGGGCCAAGTCCAGGGTTTGGACTTTGGTCGAATAATTTCATTTAGGTTTATTTTCAGAATAAAACGGTTACTCCACTTACAAATGTACGGGAACCGGAGAGATCCCTAGGCATGCTCTGAGATAGAGATAAACTGATATGCCCGGAGAGGCAATGTTTAGCTTTTTTCTGATGTTTGAGATTGAACATCTAGAACTCGAATTTTAATAAATAAATTAGAATCTCTTGCAATAAACCTTTTGACCGGAGAGTCAAAGGATGAACATTAAATTTCAATATAAACGTCATCGCTTTATGACCCTACCCGGAGAGGCGGGGTCCGGAGTGCAAGAAGTGAGTTGCTTCGCCGGAGAGCGACAGGATCAACTCACTTAAGCGCTGTTTCCCCTTCACCGGAGAGTGACAGGATGGGATCCAGCAAGAGCCCGGAGAGGCTATGATCGGTCTCGAACGACCAAGACATCGCTTAATGTTCAGATACACTGAACCGGAGTGCAAGAAGTGAGTTGCTTCGCCGGAGAGCGACAGGATCAACTCACTTAAGCGCTGTTTCCCCTTCACCAGAGAGTGACAGGATGGGATCCAGCAAGAGCCCGGAGAGGCTATGATCGGTCTAGAACGACCATGACATCGCTATACGTCCTAACTGGGACCAGAGTGCAGGGGATAGAAGGCAACGCCAGAGTGCAATAGGATCTTTCTATTCAATCGCTAAGTCTAGAATGGGCTTAGTAAGGGTTCAGAGTAGCCATTAATAGTCCGGAGAGACTACGGAACTTCATTCTCAATTTCTACGTAAAGAACGAATGCTGATTTGGCTTCGAACAGCCACAAACTTGATTGTTAATACTACAGCTATGGATGAAACATGAATTTACTACATTCGATTTAAGACCGTTCAAAACATACCTTTTATCAAAAGGCATGTTTTGGGGGGCAAAGTGTTATCCCAACTTTTGGCAAAGTTAAGATATCCAAAATTTACTAAAAATCGATGATTACTATTCATGAATATCAACCATGCATTGCAGGATAACCATGGATATCGATGAATTTTGTCCGAGTCCAGATCGGGCCACAATTGATAGGACATGACAAGAGAGATCGTAGAAGTCCGCACCTTAAATTTCAAGTCAGTCCGAGGTCGTATGCTCGAGTTATGATGGATTCGAGTTGAGAAGGATGGACCTTGCTCGGTTCGAACCCATCACCCCTTCACCAGTTCGAAGCCATTAAGTTCGAACCCATCAGAGCAGGCACGCTGTTCGAATCCACCTGTGTTCGAATCGATAGCGCAGCCACGCCACACTCGAACCCATCGGGTTCGGGTCCATCTAGTTCGCGTCCATCGGCCTCGACTCCATTTACTTCGAATCCATCCCACGACCTTCCTTCGTATCCATCCAACTGAAGCTACTCCATATCCTTGCTTCGAATCCACGAGAAGCACCTTCACTTCGACTCCATCAAGCAAGCCCCCAGATAGCCATGCCTCGAATCCATCGTTAGTTCGAATCCATCTTAAACCCATCATGGCTTCGGCTCCATACTGTCTTCAAATCCCCATGTTGAAGACAGCTTCGAATCGATCCGGAGTAACGTGTTTGAATCGATTCGAAAGAATACCACTCCATCGATTCGAAGATAGCGAACCTTCGGATCCATCACTAGAAACCACCAAGTAAATCCGGCTAAAACTCCGGAGTCGACCCAATCAACTCGGCGATAAATAAGGATCGACTCGAAGAACGCGCGCCACGTCACAGAAGCATGGATTCGACCCTATGGTTTCGAAGTGATCGATTCGAACGAACCCATAGGATCGATTCGAACCAAACAGCGTACCGAGGAACACTAATTCGAATCGATGATAACTCTCAATCCACTGATCCAAATCCCATGAAATTTTTACAGGAGTTTGTCTACATGTTGAAGAACGTCCACGCCAAGTTTCATCACGATTGGACAAAATCTTGATCGATTCGAACCAAGGGTCGAATCGATCCCAATGTGGGCCCGGATCTCCAGGTTTCGGCCATATGGGCCCCCTCATGTGCCAAAAGCGGTCCACCTGACTTTTAGGGAAATATCAGCCTCCTATACCTATAAATAGAGCCCCAGGTCATTTAGAAAAAGGGATCGATTTCTCTTTGGCAAGATCAAGGCTCTGAAGCACCAAGATTCCACCAGGCTCTGCTTTGCATTCCATTACCATCATTATACTTGAATTTCAGAGCAGTAATCCATTGTAATCCGCTGTAATCAATTGTAATCAGCGAAGAACATCAATAAAAAGAGAAAACCTTCGAAGTGGACGTAGGCCGGAGATAGCCGAACCACTATAAATCCTGTGTTCTTGTTCATAATTTCTGTTTTGCTGCGTATTGCTTGCTTAGATCTGTGATTTGTGTTTGGATATTGCTGATTTATATTCCAAACACTGGTGCTTTCACAATACTTGGGGTTTGTGACCAATTTTGGCGCAAACATATAAAAATATCAGTGAGTCAGAAAGAGTGAGTTGTACGCTCCAATAGCATTTGAAGTGTTTTATTTCGAATAAAATTAAACAGCCATTTTATTTTACCCAAAATTTACACTAGCTCCAATCAACTGGAAACTAGTCCTAAAATGCAGTGCTCGTCAATACAGACCCAATGCAACTCGTTTCGTCAAAAACGAACCTCATATGACAAAGTTACACATTTTTAAACATCACATAAATTATTATATAAATTAATTTCTAATTTTATTTTAATTTTTTAACCTAGCATATCTCGGCCATTGATTTTTTCTTGAGAGATCTGGGCCGCCCATGTGTTCTTCTCCAACTCCAGGTTATACGTATTCGAACAACCCAAATCAGCCACCATTTTTTCACGAATTATCGAGCCACCTATGATCACCTAGCCGATGATCGAGTACCCTCAAACGAACGACCATCGCGTTATACTTCCTCGGCCAGAAACACTTGAAACTCGGTCGCCCATCTTGCTTGAAAACCATGCACAAAATGTGCGACTTTGAACATGAATTGCCATCGATCTAATGCATCATTTTCAATCATCACCGTTGGATGTGAAGATATTACGATGCTCTACAACATTGTAGTTGATCATTTTTAATGAAAGTGAATGGATTAGAAGAGAAAGAGGGAAGCACATCGGCTATTTGCCATGGAATAGTTGGTGGCGGCTAGGGTTAAACCTAATGTTTTTGCAAATGTGATAAAGTTTGGTCCTTTTATAGAAAATTTCGCGACACTATCCGCCCGAAAATTTTTCGAACTCCAAATGAAGCGTGCCGCCTAGCTTTTACAATCTTTTATCTCTCTTCCGAATACAATGGAATATATATTGGAAGCCAATTCGATCATATTTGAAAGATAGGTTTTCGAATCGACTTATTTAAATTTAAAATTTACTTAAACAAATTTCTACGCGTTTTAGCTTGCCCCTGACAAACCGTAAATCCGATTGACATGAAATTTGAAATCTTTCAATAATATAACACTACGGATCCAATGAAACTAGTTTCGTCGAATTCCGAGACTGTTTGAAAAATGACTATTTTTACACGTTAATTAAATATTAAAATATTCAATTTCAATGATTTAACTTTTCATTCAATTTTAAAAGTTCTGTAACATTATTCTAACTCAAATAGAATTTAATTCAACTTTATAAATCATTTTCATTCGTATTAAATTCAAATTTTAATTATGCAATTTAAAATATTAAATTAACAATTTAATTATCAAATTAAATCCTTATATTTCAAATATAAGTCATTCAGCTCATAAAATTAACTAGTGAATATTAAAAATCAATTAAATATACGAATTTCAAATGTTTGAAATTCTGGGTCATTACATTCTCCCCTACTTACAAGAATTTTTTCCTCGAAATTACTGAGTTAGAAAAGTCACAAAATCCATTAAATTTTCAAAACAATTCATTCAAACTAGATTTCAATTCCATTTAAACTTTTTATATTTTCCAAAAGTTTTAGTTATCAAAATTTTTCCCAAAAGTTTTCTAACGTCTTAAATTTTCAAAAAATTTCGCCATAGCCTCCTTTGCGCGGTTCGATTGTAGCAGGATAGCAACATATATATCACAAATATACAACTCATCTTCGAGGATGAGGCATCCTATAGAGAAAAAATTGTAAAAGTACGATATGTGATCCGAGATATGTACCTTATATAATATTAGCGAGCATATATGGCTAAAGTAGCGCGAAAGCGAGCTCCAAATGTGAAGCAAGCGCCATTTGCACCTACTAAACACTCAACAAACAAATGAGAAACATGTATATATGAAAGTAATATCAATATACAACATATACTAATATAACAACTATATATGTCGATATAGCAAATGCAACCAAAAGCAACAAATCCAACCATCAAACAACTATAATCCAACTAACATCCAACAAACCAATCTCTATTCAACAAAACCATAACCAAATCAATATTAATTCATTTCTCATTAATATTCAATGGATTGATTTTCAATTAAATCACTTTTGGTTCATTAACATTGGATTTTACTAGTATTCATTCATATTCAATTAGTTTACATTTACTAATTCATATTTAAGTTAGTTCACTTCCAATTTAAATCAACTTTAATTCTATTTAAATTCACTTACTTCTAATTTGAATTCAATTATTTAGCTTTCAATTTGATTAATTCAATTTCATTAACACTTAATTAATTTCTATACAATCAATTAACATTCATCTAACAACAAATGTATATCCACCATTACCAAATTTATTTACTTTACTTTCATCATTCATATTTACTTCATTTTCGTTCAATTTTGGTTTAATATGTAATTGACTTTCATTCTGTTATTCAATTCCTAATTTCAGTAGATTTTTATGAATTAACACTTACATCCATTATTCTATCTCAATTCATTTACATTCGACTGATTAACATTCAATTCATTCATTAATTCAATTGCTAATTCATTTTACCACTAAAGTTTAATTTCATTATATAACTCAAGTTCATATTCATCACTTCACCTTATTAATTCGATTTGATATCAAATTCAACTTTATTCAATCATTACTTAAGTTATGTTTCGTTGCAACATTTCATTCTATTTGACTTAACTTAGATTTCATCTCTAAAGTCATTTTATTTAACTTTTACTTAAGTCAATTTCATATCACTACTCAAATTTTGATTTCATTTTTCTTAACAAAATTGTTTAACCATTTTAATATTTGGTTTTACTTACATTCTCCCATTTTATAAGTTATACAACTTATTTACCTAAACTTCCAAATTTATATTATATAGTTACTATCTCTTAAGTTTAATTTCCATTTCAATAACTTATCGAATCTTGTTAAAATCCAGTTCACTTTATTTAACCTTCCTTTAGTTAAATTTCAAATCATAATTTTATTATGCTAATTCAAATTTATTTAACTTTGCCAAATTAAAATTTAATATCTCATATTATAAATCCAAATTCATTTCAGTTATATTCATTAATTTCAACTTGGATTTTAAATTCAAATTTGTTTATCACAACGAAACTTCAATTTCAAATTTACTATGGTAGCAAATCAATCACTTAGAAACTCGACAACGATACTGATGATGTTGCAGTCATCACTCTTATTATTTCCCAAAAACAGTACTGAATTTGGTATTTTTGTTATTTTAAAATTCCTTTTTTACATTTATAAATCACATTTATAAATCACATTTATAAACCTTATTACTTATATAATTACACCATATTGTTATATTACTTTACTTACATAAGATCCATTCCAAATTTATTTATCTTACTTAGATTTATAACAGTACAACCTCTTTAACATTGAAAAATAACTTTCAAAAGTAAACAGGATTCAAATTTCAAATTCTTAGTTTAAATGCATTTTTATTTATGACTCATATTTATGAATATATTCATATAGTTTCAATTCTTATATATAAGATTTTTTTCATAATTTTATATCATATTAATTATAATTCCTTTCTTATAATTCATCGTTTATATAATTTATCCTTTTACAATTGTTGTTATTATTTAGATAATTCAAACAACTTTTATTAACTTATATACATATATATTTAAATTTTCAAACAATCAAACAATTCATTTATATACACTTTCATAATTTCTGAAAAATTGTTTCTTTATATGTAAAATATAATCGAGGTAAAATTATTTCATTTACCAAATTTAAAATGATACTTTGTCGACTTGCCTCGTTTAAGTGTTTGGAAATCCCTACCAATAACATGGCGTCCACATACCGACCAGAATTCACAAACAACTCAACGGATAAGTAAACATAATATAAAACATTTTTATAATCACTAACAAATACGCGCTCATATATATAATACACTCAAACTCAATCTAGGGTGCTACTATCCCCATCTATATTGAGTACACATCAAATCCTAGAAATATTCAAAATCTAAGCTCCGATACCAAATGTGACAAACTCTAGATCCGTACCCTTTGAATCGACAATAAACCATACATGTCTGACACAAAAAGCATAGACTGAGGGAAAGTTAAGAGAAAGAAAAGAAGAGAGAAGAAGAGAAGAGAAGAAAGAGAGAAGATAGAACAATATAGAATAATACAGAATCTCACATCGCGGCGAAAAACATATAATATCATATCAATGATCTCTAAAAACTAAAACTGTATATAAATACATCAATCAGAGTTCAATAATCAAACAATAGTTATCAGCTTGGACAGTTATAATAACTAGTCCTCACACTTGCTGACAATAAACAACAACTAAGCAATGCACAATGCAGTGGATAAACAAAACAGATACGTGTATATGAAAATGAAGATCTCCAGTTCTCCTGCTGAAGCTCCAAAAGCATCAAATCTGAACCTGTATAAATACTTGGTCTGACCCAAGCATTGAAAGGGAAGAACGCCCGGATCAGTCTGGTAAACTAGCGTGAGAAACACACTCAACCGAATTTATTAAATTACTAAACTTTTCCTTTATCAAAACAAAATATCTCGTAAGACAAGTCCACACATAAACACAGACATGTTTTTACCTTATGATAACTAAAACATTTCATATCAAAACCTCTTATATTATAATAGTATCTATTGCACAAATAATATTCAAAATAGCCGAAATTGTTACCATTATTAAATTCCAGCATACTAGGCTCTACAATTAAAATGGCATGTACATAGTGGAGTTTGGATTTCCATACAAATGACCAGGTGAAGGGACTACCTTCCGAATAGGTACACCTCAAGATGGATGTCCCGAGGCACAGAACATCTTCCCTCTAACAACACAAGACCGGCCCACCTCTATAAGTAGATGGTACCGAATATGTCATCCTTCGGTCGTTACCCACCTAGCCGATGATCGAACTCCCTCAAAGAACAGCCATTACGCTACACCTCCTCAGCCAGAAACACTTGAAACTCTGTTGCCCATCTCGTTGGAAAACCATGCGTGAAACGTGTGACTTTGAACATGAATTGCCTTCAATCTACTACATCATTTTCGATCATCACCGTTGGATGTGAAGATCTCATGATGCTCTACAACATTGTAGTTGATCATTTTTGATGAAATGAATGGATTTGAAGAGATCAAGGGAAGAACATTGGCTATTTTCTACCATTGAATAGTTGTTGGCGGCTGGGTTTAAAACCCTAATGTTTTTGCAAATGTGAAAAGGTCAGGTCCTTCTATAGAAAATTCATGACACTATTCACTCCAAAAGTTTTCGAACTCCAAACGAAGCATGCCACCTGGCGTTTATAATGTTTTACCCATGTTTTGAATATAACAGGATATATATATCGGAAGCCAATTCGATCATATTTGGAAGATAGGTTTTCGAATCGACTTATTTAAATTTAAAATTTACTTAAACAAATTTGTGACGCCCCACCTCTATACCTACGCTAGCCAAGAACACTCCGGAGTAGTGCTGTCAACTAGCACGGAGAATAAGGCTGTTGAGGAGCGACCATCCATGTAATTGCTTATCACACGGTGGCTATAAATAATCTTCGGAAACAAACATAGAAATAATCATATCACAAATCAGTCACAGATATCCATATCACAAATGCGGAAGAAGAAATGAATATATAACTGACACATGAAAGTGTACATCAGAGTAGTGGTCAGTAAGATCCACGATAATACAAAAGAATAGCAACACGTGCTATACAAAAGAATACAACTATGAGTCTATATCTCAAGTGTATAAAACAAAAACTGCTAATCTAAACAGTTAGCCAAAAGTCAGAGTGATGAATCCCTGGGAAGAAGTCAAGCAGAAGCACATGTAACATCTCGGTCTGACCCGAGTATTATTTAAGAAAGTAATAAACGGGTCAGTCTAGCTATAAATATCAGATGACATGATATAACATAAAAGATATGGCATAAACATAAACATCCATAATGACATACCACTATAAGTATGTAAATAATGATCAACAGAAGATCAATCAATAAGAGATAATCAATATCACAAGAATCTTCTCAAAGATTCGGAAAGGGCATCATACCCCAAACTTGTACTCATAACAAGTCAATGACATAAATTCTAGAAATCAATGCAAGAAGTCCAGAAATCATAGAAAAGAGAAAGAGGCCTATCACATGACGGTCCGAAGACCAAGGGGAGCTACCCCACATGTGTGAATGGAATCACACAGATTAAGGTCCAGACTAACCAAAAAGCAAAAGGTATGTGTGAGTGGAATCACACAAGTGGTGTCTAGTCTAACCTCGCAACAAGAGACATCGCACAGTTGCTAGTCTAAATCATCAGAATGATCGTCATGATCAACGAGAAGTGTCAATTACACTAAGCTAGTAAATACAGAAGTTTAGCTTCATGTCCCATAACCACTTTCTTAACTTAAATATTTACGAACAAACTGTAAATCTTCACTAATAAAATTGTCACAAGAGGTTCAATCGAACAAGTCCAAGAATTAACCGACGAAGTGAACGCAAGCGTTTCATACCACTTGTTTTACTAAGTCGTTTAATTAGATTTCTCATCCGAGTGAGGTAAAGGTTTGTATATACTAATAGATTGGAAAACGGTTTAAGAAAAGAGCTTTGTTATTAAAAATAGAGTTGAAATTGTTTGTTAAAAGAGTTTTGATATTTACTACTAGTATTGAAACCTTTATATTATAAAGTGACAAAACACAGAAGCAATTGTAGAAACAATCAGTCACGAAAATCGCATACGGAGATGTGAATAAAATCCAAGGAAATCAGCTCAATGTTTTTCAGATAAGATCCCCTACGGAGGGGGGGTCCAGAGGGGGTGGCAACCCCCCAAGGTGGGGGTGCGGGGGCAACGCCACCGCTTACGGGGTTCGACCTGCCCGGTCAGGTCGCGGGGGTCCAGGGGGCAGCGCCCCCGGCGGGGTGCGGGGCAGCGCCCCGTCCAAAACGGTACGACCTAAGTGAAGACAAGCGGCCTACGACCTAAAGCAAAGTGAGGTCTAACGACCTAAGGGTTCACGCGGCCTAACACAATGGCCGAGTGACCTAACTGGAGTTAAGGGAGGCAAGCGACTTAAGGTCCAACGACCTACGACTCAAGCAAGCCGAGCGACCTAGTGTGGAGGAGTCGAGCGACTTAAGAAAGGCGAACGACCTAAGGTCTAACGACCTACGACTTAACAGAGTCGAGCGACCTAAGGTCTAACGACCTACGACTTAACAGAGTCGAGCGACCTAAGGTAAATGGTCCAATGACCTAACTCGAACGACTTATCTGGAGCTTAGGTCGGAGACGACCTACGAGATAAACCAGGCCGACTTAGTGGACGAGCGACCTAAGGTAAATGGTCCAACGACCTAACTCGAACGACTTATCAGGAGCTTAGGTCGGAGACGACCTACGAGATAAACCAGGCCGACTTAGTGGACCAGCGACCTAAGGTAAATGGTCCAACGACCTAACTCGAACGACTTATCAGGAGCTTAGGTCGGAGACGACCTACGAGATAAACCAGGGCGAGCGACTTAACGTTTGCCTAGAGATTATAGGTCGGAAACGACCTAAGACTTAAAGCTTAACTCGCGAGCGACCTACGGCTTAAGGCCTAACTCGTGAGCGACCTACGAGTTAAGGCTTAACTCGTGAGCGACCTAATTCCGAAGTGCCAATTCTTCCAGAACGACCTAAAGTTAACTCGTGAACGACTCACGACCCATGGACGAACGACTTAACTCCGAACGACCTAAAAATGGCCAGAACGACGTAAGTGCAGAAAATTCACCAAAACACTAAAAATTGGAGTTTTTCGCCAATCCAATCTAAACCAAATGCTAACATGCATGCAAAAATGATAGGGAATCATTCCCAACAGTCCAATATAGTTATAGGCTAGAATTGTGAGATAAAAATCTCACCTTTGCACCAAATATCAATGAAAATGAAGTTTTAAGCAAGCAAGAATCAATCCTTCTTCTATCTAAGCACAAGAAGCTTGAATCCAATGTCTTCTTCTTGAATTTGGAGTAGAAAGATGGATTGCAATTGAATTTGAGTTTTTGGAATTTTAATTTCCCATTCCCTCCACCATTAATGCCAAAGCTTGATTAGTTAGGAAATTTATGAAGAGTGAGGAGAAGAGGGTTGGAACTTGGGCTTAATAGGCTAAACTAACCCAAAGTCCAAAGCGGGAAAAGTTAGTGAAATTTCACTAACTCCAAACCTATCGATGTTTATACTTAAAAAAGTTATAAACGACATTTCGAACTCAATGGAAGTGGTCTCGAGTCCTAATTTGACCGTTTGCAAAAAGTAGCTTTTCGGACCAAAATCCGATTAACGAGTTAATATTTAAATAAAATATTTAAATACAAACTCGATAAATATGCGGGTTGTTACAGACTCCCCTCCTTAAAGAAATTGCGTCCTCGCAATATATATAAGATGGAAATAAAAAGTAACATCCATAAAAGCATATTAACACAAGTGGAATTTTGAAATGAGAAGTTCACCTCAAGGAGCAGGAGTAAGCAAGTCCGGATGTGTACACTCGATGAATTTTCTGGATTCCCAAGAACAATCCTTAGGATTTGAGGACCATTGAACCTTCACAAGCGGAACATCTTTATTTCGAAGTCGTTTAACCTCAGAAGCTATAATTCGAATAGGATGCTGCTCATAAGTTAAATTCGGCGAAACTTCAATTTCTTCCACAACAGCAGGCTCAAGAATAGAATCGGAATCCCGAAGGCATTTCCGTAATTGAGAAACGTGAAATACATCATGCGTAGCAGAAAACTGAGCCGGCAATGCAAGGCGATAAGCCATGGAACCAATACGTTCAGTGATAGGAAATGGCCCAATATATCGAGGCGCTAACTTCCCCGATCGACTGAAACGTACAACACCCTTCATAGGTGAAACACGAATAAAAACAGGATCCCCAACAGAAAATTCTAATTTCCTTCTTCGATTATCGGCATAGGATTTTTGTCTACTCTGGGCTTCTTTCATCCTATGTCGAATAAGTTCAATCTTTTCCGTGGAATCACGAATAAAGTCTGGACCTAAAACCAGCTTCTCACCGGCCTCAAGCCAACAAGAAGGAGATCAGCATGGCCTTCCGTAGATTGCCTCGAAAGGTGCCATACCAATACTAGATTGGAAGCTATTATTATAGGAAAATTCAACAAGTGAAATATGATCTTCCCAACTTCCACCAAAATCAAGCACACAAGCACGAAGAAGATCTTCAAGAGTTTGATTCACACGCTCGGTTTGTCCATCGGACTGGGGGTGATAAGCGGTGCTAAAATTAAGCTTCGTTCCTAAAGCTTTTTGAAGACTCTTCCAAAATCCACTAGTAAACAATGGATCACGATCGCTAACAATAGAAGTAGGAACTCCATGCAATTTTACAATTTCCTTGACAAATAGTTTGGCCAAAAGAGGAACGGTTCGGCTAGACCGAACCGGAATAAAATGGGCGGATTTAGTAAGTCTATCAACAATCACCCATAAGCTATCATGACCCGAACAAGAACGGGGAAGACCATCTATAAAGTCCATGGAAATTTGATCCCACTTCCAAATTGGAATTTCTAAAGGTTGCAATAACCCACCAGGCCTTTGATGTTCGGCCTTGACAAGTTGGCAAGTCATGCAACACTTAACAAAGTTAGCAATATCAGATTTCATTCCCTCCCAATAATAAAGTCGCTTCATATCAGCGTACATTTTACTACTACCGGGATGAATGGTGAATTTAGAACGATGGGAATCTTCTAAAATATCTTTACGAAGATCTCCAATATTTGGTACGATAAGTCTACCAAATTTTCGAATGCCGCCACGAGAATCAATATCAAAGTCTTTCAAACCTTCAATATCAATTTTATCTTTAACATTTTTGCCAAGAAGAGCCAATTCAGAATCTAGCCCTTGAGCTTCAAGAATGCGGTCTAAAAGAGAAGGATGAGCCTCAAGGCTACATAAAACAAGCGATGAGCATAAATCGGATACACGCTCTCGAATCTCACAAGTGGATAAGATCTCGAGATCGTTCCATTCGGATATCATCATAGAAACAACTGCTTGTTGCTTACGGCTAAGAGCATCGGCGACACGATTACCCTTACCGGGGGTATAAAGAATATCAAGATCATAAGGTGCAAGGAACTCGAGCCAACGCTGTTGACGTAAATTAAGTTCTTTTTGAGAAAATAAATATTTCAAAGACTTATGATCCGTGTAAAGAATAAATTTCTCTCCCATTAGATAATGACGCCACATTCGAAGGGCAAAAACAATAGCCGCGAGCTCTAGATCATGTGTGGCATATCTAGTCTCGGCCGGCTTCAATTGCCAAGAAGCATAAGCAACAACACGTTCTTTTTGCATAAGAACGGCACCCAAACCAACGCGACTAGCATCGGTATAAACAACAAAATCTTGATTCCCCTCGGGAATAACAAGAATGGGAGCATCGGAAAGGAGTTCTTTCAATTTCTGAAAAGATGCTTCACATTTGTCCGACCAAATGTATTTAACTCCCTTCTTAGTCAAGCCAGTAAGAGGCACGGCAATCTTAGAAAAGTCTTTAATAAAACGACGGTAATAGCCCGCCAATCCGAGAAAACTACGAATCTCTGTCACACTCTCCGGTCTCTTCCAATCTTGAATCGCTTCAATCTTTGAAGGATCCACGGATATCCCGGATTCGGAAATAATATGACCGAGAAACTTCACACGAGATTGCCAAAAGTGGCATTTAGAAAATTTCGCCTTTAATTGATTACTCCTAAGTGTTTCCAATACAATCCGAAGATGTTTCTCATGTTCCTCCTCGGTTTTTGAATACACAAGAATATCATCAATGAATATGAGAACAAACCGATCGAGGAAATCTTTGAAAACTCGATTCATGAGGTCAACGAAATAAGCTGGAGCATTCGTTAACCCAAATGGCATAACAAGCCATTCATAAGATCCATATCGAGTACGGAATGATGTCAAAGGAATGCTATCCTCAGCGATATGAAGCTGATGGAAACCGGTAGCCAAGTCCAATTGTGAAAAGATCTTAGCACCACTAAGCTGATCGAATAGATCATCAATCCGAGGTAAAGGATATTTATTTTTAATAGTAAGATCGTTAAGCTTGCGATAATCAACGCAGAGCCTCAGAGTACCATCGGATTTCTTTACGAAAATAGCCGAAGCTCCCCAAAGCGAGGAACTAGAGCGAATAAATTGCCTCGTCTCCAACTCAGATAATTGTTTACGCATCTCCTCATTTTCCTTATTAGACATGCGATAAGGAGGACGAGTAATAGGTTGAGCTCCAGAAACAAGATTAATTCTGAACTCAATTGCTCGTTTAGGTGGTAAACCTAAAACGGGCTCGAATATGTCGGAAAATTCACGAACAACATGAATACGAGAAATAATATCATCTTCATCATCATCATCGTTATCACGAGGATTTAAAGAATATAAAGATGCCACCAAACAGGATTCTGAATCTTTAAGATTAACAGAAATCTGATTAACAGATAGTGGATGTCGGAGATGAATAGTCCGCTCAGGACATAGGATATGGGCTTGATAACGGTTAAGCCAATCCATTCCCAAAATTATTCCAAAGCCTAAGTAACGCATGACATGCAAATCGGCTAGGAAAGAAAAATCGCAAAAAATAATCTCCACATCTTTACGAAGCAAACTAAGAGTTGCGGATCCACCAATAGGATTCGCAATTTTTAAAGAAGTCATCAATGCAGTAACACTTAAGGAAAAAGTGTCTACCAGTTCCTTTGATATAAAAGAATGGGATGCACCCGTATCAAAGAGAACTCTAATAGGTTGATCATGAAATAAAATAATACCATCAAGAATGGAATGAGAAATACCTTGGCCACGAGATGTGTTGCCAGGGGCTTGAGCCACATTCAACTTTCCTTCCTTCTTGCCTTTACGCTTGAGGCATTGATGTATGTAATGATCCGGGCTCTTACAATAGCGACAAGATTTGGGCTTAGAGCACTTATTCGCATAATGATCCCCAGACCCACAGTTGAAGCAACTCGCACCACTAGGAGAAGGAGACTTTGCCGCAAGGGTTGCCTGCTTACCCTTTTTGTTGGGATAAGGACCCTTGAATTTGTTTGGCCTCTTCTTGTTGTTGAAGTTTGGTTTAGCGCCTTCCACTTCAACATCACTCTCTCTATCAGCCTCTTCAAGACGAAGAGCGATGTCGACGAGTTGATCAAATGCGACTTCTAGTTTCAGGAGCAGTGGCTTCTTAAGATTCTTATTTAAGCCATAAACGAACCTCTGGTTCTTCTTCAATGGGGTGTTGATGTATTCAACCCCATATTTGGAAAGCGACTCGAAGACTGCGACGTAATCAGTCACAGAGGATTGACCTTGAACAAGGTCTATAAAACGTCGAGCCAAGGTTACTTTCCCAGCTTCTGGTACAAACTTTAACTCGAAGCGTCCCTGAAATTGCTCCCAGGTGAGATCCGCTTCATTAATTTCTGAAATAAGGAGTTCGTACCAGTCCAATGCTCTCTCCTGGAGCATGCTGGAAGCCACCTGAACGCGGTGGAGATCGATAAGGTTCATGCGAGAAAAGATTCGATCGCATGATTTTAACCAAGCCTGGACCTCGATGATATTTTCCGAACCTTTGAAGGGCCTCCCACCCAAGTTGGTGTAATCGCTGCACAAGCGTGCAAATCCCGACTTTGGGTGAGTAGGTTCCGGGTTAGCTCCAGCTGCTTGAGCATTAGTTACTAAATCAAGAAGCTGTTGAGCAGTCATAAAAACTCCATCCGGAGGAGCAGCACCAGATGATCCAGTTCTGGGACGGCCTGGTCTAGACATTCTCTTCCTTAAAGAAAGAGAGAAGAGAAGGAAGAAGGTTATTTACCAATGAACATCAAGCAATCTTGATAGATAAAACAAGGAATCATAAAGGAAATAGGATGAATCGTTACGAAGACTCGAATTAATCCTATGGTATGACTCCTAAGATAGACCTAGGACGATGATCCTTGTTAAGTTATTCTACATTGTTCCGAAGTTTGGCTCTGATACCAAGCTGTGACGCCCCACCTCTATACCCACGCTAGCCAAGAACACTCCGGAGTAGTGCTGTCAACTAGCACGGAGAATAAGGCTGTTGAGGAGCGACCATCCATGTAATTGCTTATCACACGGTGGCTATAAATAATCTTCGGAAACAAACATAGAAATAATCATATCACAAATCAGTCACAGATATCCATATCACAAATGCGGAAGAAGATATGAATATATAACTAACACATGAAAGTGTACATCAGAGTAGTGGTCAGTAAGATCCACGATAATACAAAAGAATAGCAACACGTGCTATACAAAAGAATACAACTATGAGTCTATATCTCAAGTGTATACAACAAAAACTGCTAATCTAAACAGTTAGCCAAAAGTCAGAGTGATGAATCCCTGGGAAGAAGTCAAGCAGAAGCACCTGTAACATCTCAGTCTGACCCGAGTATTATTTAAGAAAGTAATAAACGGGTCAGTCTAGCTATAAATATCAGATGACATGATATAACATAAAAGATATGGCATAAACATAAACATCCATAATGACATACCACTATAAGTATGTAAATAATGATCAACAGAAGATCAATCAATAAGAGATAATCAATATCACAAGAATCTTCTCAAATATTCGGAAAGGGCATCATACCCCAAACTTGTACTCATAACAAGTCAATGACATAAATTCTAGAAATCAATGCAAGAAGTCCAGAAATCATAGAAAAGAGAAAGAGGCCTATCACATGACGGTTCGAAGACCAAGGGGAGCTACCCCACATATGTGAATGGAATCACACAGATTAAGGTCCAGACTAACCAAAAAGCAAAAGGTATGTGTGAGTGGAATCACACAAGTGGTGTCTAGTCTAACCTCGCAACAAGAGACATCGCACAGTTGCTAGTCTAAATCATCAGAATGATCGTCATGATCAACGAGAAGTGTCAATTACACTAAGCTAGTAAATACAGAAGTTTAGCTTCATGTCCCATAACCACTTGCTTAACTTAAATATTTACGAACAAACTGTAAATCTTCACTAATAAAATTGTCACAAGAGGTTCAATCGAACAAGTCCAAGAATTAACCGACGAAGTGAACGCAAGCGTTTCATACCACTTGTTTTACTAAATCGTTTAATTAGATTTCTCATCCGAGTGAGGTAAAGGTTTGTATATACTAATAGATTGGAAAACGGTTTAAGAAAAGAGCTTTGTTATTAAAAATAGAGTTGAAATTGTTTGTTAAAAGAGTTTTGATATTTACTACTAGTATTGAAACCTTTATATTATAAAGTGACAAAACACAGAAGCAATTGTAGAAACAATCAGTCACAAAAATCGCATACGGAGATGTGAATAAAATCCAAGGAAATCAGCTCAATGTTTTTCAGATAAGATCCCCTACGGAGGGGGGGTCCAGAGGGGGTGGCAACCCCCCAAGGTGGGGGTGCGGGGACAACGCCACCGCTTACGGGGTTCGACCTGCCCGGTCAGGTCGCGGGGGTCCAGGGGGCAGCGCCCCCGGCGGGGTGCGGGGCAGCGCCCCGTCCAAAACGGTACGACCTAAGTGAAGACAAGCGGCCTACGACCTAAAGCAAAGTGAGGTCTAACGACCTAAGGGTTCACGCGGCCTAACACAATGGCCGAGCGACCTAACTGGAGTTAAGGGAGGCAAGCGACTTAAGGTCCAACGACCTACGACTCAAGCAAGCCGAGCGACCTAGTGTGGAGGAGTCGAGCGACTTAAGGAAGGCGAACGACCTAAGGTCTAACGACCTACGACTTAACAGAGTCGAGCGACCTAAGGTAAATGGTCTAACGACCTACGACTTAACAGAGTCGAGCGACCTAAGGTCTAACGACCTACGACTTAACAGAGTCGAGCGACCTAAGGTAAATGGTCCAATGACCTAACTCGAACGACTTATCTGGAGCTTAGGTCGGAGACGACCTACGAGATAAACCAGGCCGACTTAGTGGACGAGCGACCTAAGGTAAATGGTCCAACGACCTAACTCGAACGACTTATCAGGAGCTTAGGTCGGAGACGACCTACGAGATAAACCAGGGCGAGCGACTTAACATTTGCCTAGAGATTATAGGTCGGAAACGACCTAAGACTTAAAGCTTAACTCGCGAGCGACCTACGGCTTAAGGCCTAACTCGTGAGCGACCTACGACTTAAGGCTTAACTCGTGAGCGACCTAATTCCGAAGTGCCAATTCTTCCAGAACGACCTAAAGTTAACTCGTGAACGACTCACGACCCATGGACGAACGACTTAACTCCGAACGACCTAAAAATGGCCAGAACGACTTAAGTGCAGAAAATTCACCAAAACGCTAAAAATTGGAGTTTTTCGCCAATCCAATCCAAACCAAATGCTAACATGCATGCAAAAATGATAGGGAATCATTCCCAACAGTCCAATATAGTTATAGGCTAGAATTGTGAGATAAAAATCTCACCTTTGCACCAAATATCAATGAAAATGAAGTTTTAAGCAAGCAAGAATCAATCCTTCTTCTATCTAAGCACAAGAAGCTTGAATCCAATGTCTTCTTCTTGAATTTGGAGTAGAAAGATGGATTGCAATTGAATATGAGTTTTTGGAATTTTAATTTCCCATTCCCTCCACCATTAATGCCAAAGCTTGATTAGTTAGGAAATTTATGAAGAGTGAGGAGAAGAGGGTTGGAACTTGGGCTTAATAGGCTAAACTAACCCAAAGTCCAAAGCGGGAAAAGTTAGTGAAATTTCACTAACTCCAAACCTATCGATGTTTATACTTAAAAAAGTTGTAAACGACATTTCGAACTCAATGGAAGTGGTCTCGAGTCCTAATTTGACCGTTTGCAAAAAGTAGCTTTTCGGACCAAAATCCGATTAACGAGTTAATATTTAAATAAAATATTTAAATACAAACTCGATAAATATGCGGGTTGTTACAAAATTTCTACGCATTTTAGCTTGCCCCGGACAAACCGTAAATTCGATTGACACGGAATATGAAATCTTACAGTAATTTAACATTACCGATCCAATGAAACTAGTTTCGTCGAAATCTGAGATTATTTGAAAAATGGCTATTTTTACACGTTAATTAAATATTAAAATATTTATTTCTATAATTTAACTTTTAATTCAATTTTAAAAGTTCTCTATAAATCAAATAGAATTTAATTTAACTTTATAAATCATTTTCATTCATATTAAATTCAAATTCTAATTACTTATGAAATTTCAAATTTCAAATTAACAATTTAATTATCCAATTAAATCGTTATATTTCAAATATAAGTTATTCAGCTTATAAAATTAACTTGTGAATATTAAAAATCAATTAAATATATGAAATTTAAATGACTGAAATTCTGGGTCATTACAATACAATAACATGTTTTTATGCAAGAAAATTGTAACTGTTAATATACATATAAATTATCATAGTGCAATCATCAACATATGAATCTAGACAATTATAATATCTTGTCCTCACAAATGCTGAATATACGGCCTACAATACATGTAGTATAATCAAGTACAAAAAATACGTCTCTGCCATCTAGCACTTCTCTTGAGCTCCAAAAGCAACCTAACCTGAATGTGTAATAATCAGTATGACCTGAGCATTACAACAATGTAACACATGAGTCAAGCTGGAAACCGACGTGAGTAAAACATACTTAATCTGAAATACTTAAGTTAACAAAATCCTTCAGAAACCAAGGTAACTCGTAAGACCGCGTCACACATAAACATGACTGGTTTTTACCTTATGATAACCAAAACACTTTTACAGAAAATCCAGTGATATTATATAGTGTTTAGAAATAAATGCTTAATGAAAATAGTAAATTTTTTTAAATTAATTAAATTGTAGTATATTAGACTCTATAATCAAAATCGTAAAGGTTCGTAGTGGTTATTGGGTCGAAGTGGTTTCGGATAATGTAGATATCCGATCCCGGTCTCATCGAATCCAAGCAATAAATTTTCAAAGGCAAGTTGTTTTAAATAAACAAATTACTACTTGGAGTGTCAATATTCACATATGGGAATTTATTACATATGTTTACTTCTAATGAAACGTGACAACGTTTTATTCTAACCACTTTGATTCATTTGGCTACTTAATGGTACAGACAAAGAACAGTTGAAATAAATAATCAAGAGAAATAAGCCAAAGCATAGATTATTAACTAATTTAATGATTAATAATTAACATTAAACACTTCAGAAATCAGAATTTAATTAACTTAAATTAATTGGATTCATTTATATTTACAATCCAAATTGCTTATAAATTAAAGAATTAAAAAAATGATTTATTATTAGTTAAGTAAAATTAAACAACCCTTTTAATAACTAATTGATTAACATAAGATTAAGTTAATTAAGAATTTAATTATTTATATTAGTTATTATTATAATTAATTTAATTTTATATTATCGAAAATTAACAAATTAATATAGATTAAAAATACTTGGTGTTAGGGACATAATACAAAAAAATTCATGTCGATTTGATTTTAAATGAATGTGAAAAATGTTTTGAAAGTTTTAAAGATTATTAACCTAAGATTATTTAAATTACTTTATTTTAACACAATGCCAAGCCCACACGGCTTATGAAGACAATCCCAAATCCAACTCTTAATATTTCTTCCTCTCTAGTTTATTTCCATTCTCCCATCTTCATTTTCGAACACCCCAGGCATTTTGCATGCAGACATGCACGTACACATGCATGCACATGTGCATGCTGCCTCTGATCACCATAGCTCGACGCCAACCATCCCTACGAGTCGCTGTCAACCTCCACTCCATGTTCCACAACCTGAAAGCTCGGCAAACACACACATTCGAAAATTGAACTGTTAAACACAACACTGCAACCACACCGTGCCACTCGAGCATCAAGCCATGCCACCATAGACCCTCGTTCGCCAACAAACTCCATCCCAAGATTCGCCATCGCATCCTCTTCCTTTTCCTCTTGGACCACACCCCTACCTCGCCTCCTCCACATTGCCATTTACCTGCTACCAAGACCACACGCAACCACCTCTTAAATTCTACTTTGAATTCAACAAGCCAAAACACTTAATTAAAAAACAACGCAGTATTTTTCTTGCATGCGCCACTCCTTGAGCCTCCTTCACGCTCAGTCCCAAGTCACGAAATCGATTAGATGGCCGGAATTTGGCCAAAGACCCAAATCAGATCAACTCCTCATTTCTCACTCCACATATTATTAAAAATTACAAAACCATTCCTAAAAATCATGTTTTTCAATAAAAAACACGTTTATGCAATCGAAAGATCAAATTATGAGATTCGGTTTTTGGTCATTTCTAAGCTACATACCGTTATATGTAGTTTTCTTCTTTTATACTCTACGATATTAAATGAAACAAATTTTTAGAATAAACTAGACTAAAAAACAACTATCTTTAGTTTTGGAATCATGGTCTACAATCAACTGGGTTGTTAGGTAATGATTTTTGAAGTGGGAAGGCCTTAACTTTAAAAAAAACAGAGGTAATATACATGGTTCTGTGAGTTTACAAGGCATATAACGTGATTAAACATACATATATACATTATAGAAACTTATTTGCATATGTATACTTGACAACATAAAAGAATTTATCCAAAATTATGAACATATAGATTCCTACATCATTTCCAGTAAGTAAAATTTTAGCTTTACTCACAGTTTTGGACAAAATGACATACTGTTGATTTCCTTTTTTCCTTCTTCTTGGATCTTGAATAATTAGCTTCTCTAAGATTTTAATGGCAGTTGTCTTTTTCCTTTTGTTTGAACGTTAGAATGGTATACGTGCACAAAACAAGGCAGTGCATATATATATACATATATATGCAGAGGGAACAGAATTTGGAAACCTATTGCACATGAACAGTACTCTTTTCTTTTTTATATTATTTTCTCCGGATTTCTTTTATAATACGATGACTTGATTTGAAAATTTAGTTAACTTGATTTCCTATGTGATTTGAAAATTGAGTGAATGATTTGATTTAATTCATACTGACTAGATATTTTATCATCATGATGTTTCCTTGTATACACACACGCTCTTCACATACATATAGATTGTTTTGACCATATGTACATGCTTTAGCCTATACAATAGCATAATATTTAACATGCTAAAGTTTGTATTGCTTTTGTATCAATTTTTCATAAACACTGTATTTAACTACAAACATAATTAACCACACACATGTATTTATTTTTATTTTTATATATTTTATTTTATTTCGTATCATAAATTTTGCATATACAAACATATACAATTGAAATGAGAAGCCTATAATTATTTCCAAAAATTAGATATTAAACTTTTAAATCAAAGCCTCTAATATATATAGATATAGATATGTACATATACAATATACATATTTATTTTATCATATTTACACAATAGAAATATATACCTATATATTTGATCATAAGGTCTGTATTTAAGTATATACGTATACACACACACACATATGCACTATTCTTATATAAACATATATATATATATATATATCCATACTTATATCTCTTTTTGTCATATACATGTATTTACATTTTATACATATTTTCATATACATTTAAATACACACATGTTTCCATATATTTACATATTCACTATTTAATATATATATACACACACTCTTATGCTCATAAGTTTGAAATTCGCCACTATGGAGTTTGCACATTAGGTATATATATTTATTTACATATACAATTTTTTTTATAAACTTATATACATACATATAAACTTATATACATTTTTGCCATCATAAGACTTGTATAATATAATATATAAACATATGGATATTCTATCTTAAATTTTTAAATGGTAGAGTTTATATACATATATCTATAAAATTTATTATGTCCATAAATTTATATTTTAGGATTAAATATAGTTAAATAAATTCAGATATTTAAATATTAGAAAATTTTATCTATTTGACTTATAAAATAATATTTCAATATTTAAAATTAGTTAATCATTTTTCTTCTCATATCAAATTTTGCTATTTAAAATTTCATCTAAGTCCATATCCAAAAATTACATTAATAAATCATTTTTAACCATTATAATTCAAAAATTATATCAAATTTAATAAATTAAAATAGTTAAATTTTGGGTCATTGTATCGCGAGTGATTTCAGGTGGCGTGATTGTGAGTGGTTTGATTGTGTTGTGGGTAGATGCAGAGGGAGGTATCGATGGCAGTTTGTGGATATGGGATGTTTGATGTAGTAACGGATTCATGTTTGAGGGTAATGTGGTTGAGATGGCAATTGGAGGAGTCAGTGATGGAATATTTGTAATGGCGTAGTAGGATTGTCGAAAGAGCGGTTCGTAGGAGGTGTAAGAGGTTCTAATATGATGGTGGTTATTGGTGTAGAAAGTAGGTGAGATGTTCAGGCAGTTTGAGGTGGGCGACAATTTGCGAGGAAATATGCAGAGGAGGAGCGATGTTCAGCTTGGTGGTCATATAAGAGCAGATTAATGTTGTTGATGATAGCAGTATGATATGGGGATATGGGTGATAGGAGATGGAAAATATGGTGGTAGCAATTTTTGGGGTCGCTGATAGAGGTAGTGGAAGGAAGGAGTTTGTGGTGGTAGGCAGGTGATGGTTTATTGCTGGTTTGTGCTTGGGAATTGATGAAGGTAATTTTGTGCCTGTGCAGTTAAAGCACTCGGCAGATTCAAAGCGGTGGAGGTGCAAAAAGTCATAGCGGAGATATAGCGAGGATATAACAGGATATAGCGGATGGCTCTAAAATAGCATATAAAACTCGTACTTAATGTTTTTACAAATATATAAATGGTAATTAAATGAAAAATTATCATTCAATTGAATTATAATTAATACATAAATAATGTTAAATAAAAACATGTGCGAATATGCTTTAAATAAACGTAAAACTTTTATATAACGTAATTGAATGTAGTAGAATATTAGAATATTTTCATTTCTGAAAATATATTAAAAAGTAAATCAAATAAATTAGTTCCATAATTTTTGTAATGTATAAATACAATTTTTCAGTTCATTTTATTAAAGAAGATATAGCGGAAATAGCAGAATATAGCAGGAATAACAGGATATAGCGAAAATAGCGGGGCTTAAAGCGGAAAGCCTATATTTTAGGGGTATATGGAAAAATCGTATCGGTATAAATCCGCTATGAGATATAACGAGGTTATAGCGGGATAATAACGGGGCATTAACTACACAGTTTTGCGCAAGGTTGCTTGAAGTTTGTTTGCAATTGAGTTGTTTGGTGTATGGGTTTGTATGGTTAATGGGAAGAAGGTGTGGCAGTGAGATTGGTTGATGTTGCTGGTTTGCGATGTAGTGAACAGTAGATGATGAAATGTTTGTTTCAAGTCAGAGGTGATGATGTGTGATGGTTTGAAGGTGGGTGGAGTCTGTGCTTTGCGAATTGGCTATGATTGGAGAATTTTTGGCAGAGGGAGTTATTGTGGAGTTTTAGGTTGAAAGGCAGGTTATGATGGAAGCGTGGCGATGAAGTGCAATGTTGAATGTGTGATAGTTGTAAAGGCGCGAAAGTGATTCTAGTGGTGGAGGAGATGAGGCGGCGATGAAGTTTACAGATGTTTGGCTGAAGCTTGGTTCTGGTAATGTATGTATGCACATTAAAGAAGTGGTGCAATTTGAATGATGATGTAAAAGTTGCAAATATGGATTGAAGAGATGGAGTCAGGTTGCGGCTATTTGATGGAGTTTTGTAGGATGGTGATAGGATTGTTGTAGTGAGTTTGGTGGTTGGTCGCGGTGATACAGCAGAGGAAATGGTAGTGAACTGGGAAGTTGTAGGAGAGATGATGGAAGTAGTAAGTGGTGAGGTGTTTTTATGGGTATTTAAGTGGTTTGAAAGAGGTTCAAGTGAAGGGTGGAACAAGGAGTATAACAGAGAGCAACCAAAGTAATTATAACAGAATTGTAAACTAAAATGTAACAAAAAATATATGCAATGCAAATTCTTTTTAACGCAATATGATAAACTGTGAAGCTATGATCAACTTGAAAATAGAAGTATGGTAAACTAGAAGCAAAAAAGCTAGATTGTGATGACCCTGAATTTTTAAGCATTTGTAATCGAAATATTTAATTGGTTTTAAGTATTCAATGGAGTAATTTTAACTTGAATTACGAATATCACTATTTATTTGATAATTAAATTATTGAATTAAATAATTTGAAGTTGGGTAAAATGCTAAATCGGGGGTTCTAAGCCAAATAAAAATAATTTGGAGGCTTATAAAATTTATATTGATAATACCGAGGATAATAGAAGTTGTAAAATGAATTTAACACTGATTTGTTCGATTTTGAAATTTTATCGTTTAAAATGAATTTAAAAATAGCCATCCGAGATACAATCTCGGAATTTGACGAAACCAGTTCCATTGCGGCCGTAATATTGAATTATTATCGGATTTCAATTTTCGTAATGATTGGAGTAGTTGTGTGAGCATACGATATATAAACGCGTTGGAATTTTATATCGAAATTTCAATATAATAACTGGGTTCAAAAAGCTATATTCTCCATACGATCGATTAGGACTCGAAACCTTTTCTATTGATTTCGAAATAGGGGTTTAACATTATAAATGCCTAGCGGCACGTCTCAATAAGAATACGAAATTTTAAGTTGCGTTTATCAAGACAGTTTGAATTTAAATTTAAACTATATATGTTTATCCTGTCAACTTCAGCCGAAGTTATATCACATCAGCTGCTTCCCTTCATTTCAACGTCACTATAGCCAACCTTTCCTAACATGCATCCCTCAACTTTATATCGCGTCCTTTCCCTTCCATCTTCTTCAGTCCACGACGAAACAAAAAAATCAAAATCAAAACGAGAGAAAAATAAAATAAATAAATATAAACCCTGTGTCTCCCTCTTCTCGTTTTAAAACCCAGTTTTCCCCTTTTCTATACTTTTAATCGGAAGCTAAAACAATATTTTGGCTGGCGATTCACTTGTAAAGCATCCAAGACAAGGGAATTAGGTCGTGAATCGCGAGTTCGATAGGACGTGGAGGCTCAGCAGTTCGATAAGGGAAGGAGTTCGAGGGCGGCGGCTGGTAGATCGCAACGAGCAAGAGCTCATTTCCAATCGAGGGTCTGTATCGAGGGGTCGCTGGTGATGTTGTCGCGTCTGTCGCGCGCGCGTGCTTAGGGTCGTTTGTACGACGTGGGTCGATGTGTACGGTGAAGGCTGTATTTGGTGATGAGGGTTGTTCGCCCACTCGATTCAAGGCTGCTCGAATTGGGTGCGGCGATTGCAGCTTGGTTGTTCGTTTTCGATTGCTGTTCTGTGGCTGTAAGGTTACAATTCCCTCTTTATTTAATTTACTTACACATGTCTTCAGATTGATAATAAAAGGAAGAAAAATAGGATTTGTATAGTAATAAATTGCTGTTTGCTATTTACAATAAGGTATAGGGTAACTCTGGTTAGAGGTAAATATTATTCTTCCATTAGAAATTAGTGTATAAATATATATATGTATATGTATATATAAGATTCTAGGAATAGAACTTTAAAATGTTGAAAAAGTTATCTAAAATTTAGTTTTGAAATCTATATAGATATTTTTAATCCTAAAGAAAATAAGTATATATTTACATATCTTAATTTATAAACTTATTTTGAATAATGGATTTGGTAATAAATTTACCCAATTAACTTATTTAATTTATTTTAAGTTACTAAAATTATTTAGTGAAGTAAACTAATAGTCTGAAGTTAAATCATTGGTTAATTAAATTTATAAGATGGAAATAAAGTGTTCAAGTTATTTCAAAGTGTTAATAAATCGTATGATTGTTATACAAGGTCTAAAATCGAGAAACAAGCTGGAATGAAAATGAATGGAAATAGACTGCAAATCGAAAGCAAAGGTGAGTTAATCTCACTCAGCTGAATTTTTAATTTAAATTTAAATGGTTAAATTTAAATAATTGATTGAATGATTGGATTTAGTGTGTTATATTATATATGATAGTATATAATATATCTTGGAATTGGTATTTATGTTGTGCTAACGTCTGTGGATGCAGGGAAAACAGGTTGGAGGGATCCAACTGGACCCCTCAACATTTATTTAAATTATATAACATTCTCTGTTGTGATTATTTGATATCCTATGATGAGTTATATTGGAATATTGAATGTTATGGTTTGATTGGATGTATATGGGTATAATAAATTACCAAAAATATATAAATTGAATTGTTGGGAAGGAAATAAAGGAAGTAAATATGTAAGCGAAATAATTATTGAAAATTTGAATAAATTAAGAATGAACCGAAAAGGAATGGAAGTGATGTTAAATACTAATAAATAACTTCGAGTATGAAAGAAATAAGATTTTGAAACAAACAGAAATTAATGAATTGTAAAATTAAGTGATATTATTTTAATGGAATAAAGAATTATTTTAAGATTAAGGTTTAAATTTATTTAAAAAAATTAAGAAGTAATTTGAGAATCTAAAATTTGTATTTTCAGTAAAAATATTTTAAACCGTAATTAATGAATAAAATATGAAATTAATGGATTTTGGAATAAATGTGGTAAATTGGAAATCAATTTGGAAATTGATAAAGTGTTTGAAATTAGAAAAATTTAAAGAAGAATGTGAAGAGAAGTATATTTCTCTGGATAGCCAAGTACGTTCAAAGTAAATTTTTAAATATAAGTTAAAAACTTTAATGTCGTTTTAAAAAGCATGTTTTAAAAAATTTATTATTTCTAATCTTTTAATTCTAAAGTAAATATTTTTCAACTCTATTATCGTAGTAGTTATTTAAAAGGTGACTTAGTATTCTGTTTTAAAAAGTAAAAACCTAGTTTTATATTTTATAAAGTAACCTTATTTTCAAATATTCATATAGTATGTATTCTTAGCGAATTATTGAAGTAGTCTTAACTTAAATTTTTTAAAGAAAATTCCAAAGTAAGTATTTTATTTTAATCTATTATCATAATAATGATTTAAAGAATGATTTGGTATTTTAAAAAAGGAAATCTAATGTATAGTTATAAGTTAACCATATTTTAGTAATTTTTAGCGTATTATTTTAAATCAAGTATTAAAGTAATTTTTATAAATTAAATGTTAAATATATTTTACAATAAAGTATTTTTAAATTATTTTAAAAATCTAAAGTTTGGTGCTTGGAATTCCAATGGAAATAGAAATACTTGGAATTTATTCTGAGAATGGAAGATAGTTTGAAAACTGTTTTCAAAAGGGTTTGAAAGTGGAAACATACCTTGTGAAGATATTTTTGGGATTAATAAATAATTTGGGAAATTATTTATTGTTGGATGAATGTTTGTGAATGTTAATTGATATTTAAATCACCGACTATCAATATTGGACAAATACGTTGATCGTTTCGAAGAGACCGGTATCGACATTTATTTCTCGAAAACCACTTCGATTCGGTTTGTATGTTTCATGGAAACGATTTTGGATTCGAAGATGGAGCAGTGAAGTGCAAGGTCTAGTCGCTACTAATCCTGAGGATATTTCCAAAATGGATGTAGTAGGAATAGTGCCTTCGGTTCCATTCGAACCCGGGACGGACTTGTATGGATGAATGCTTTCGGAACATCGTCAGGTGGACAATGGGCATTCTAAGGGATATGTTCTAAAAAGGTAACGCTTAGCCTCAAGCCTCATCAACCGGGAATGACTGAAAATTAGGAGTTATGCAGCAAGGCTAGGTGGGTAGCACCCAAGCAGGGTGAGGTCATCCCTGCCTAGATGTCCTTTTTTATTTTGGCTTAGTGGGCGGTTGCTGATCCCAACTGCGGGGTGATCTCACTCGGGATTATCCAGTAAGGGGTAGTCCCGGTCTTGTGTTGCAGAGGAGCGGGCGTACTCCTCGGTACTGTGATCTAGGCCACATACTGTGATAGGTGGTACCCTAGTGCCTAGTCATTAGTTGGAAATCCATTCTTCCTACGAGCCTTGTACGAGTTTTGTTTGTATTACCCACTCTGTGGCTAGTAGCTGGTATTTAATCATGTAACAATTTCGGCTATTTTATGAGTATTTGTAAATAGACACTACTATAATATCAGAGGATTTCTATAAAAAATTGTTTTAGCTATCGTAAGGTAAAAACCTGACATGTTTATTTGTGGCGTGGTCTTACGAGATGCTTTTTTTTCAAAGGATTTTTAAAACTTTAAAATCAATTGAGTGTGATTGTCTCACACTGGTATTCCAGACTGACTCGGGTGTTATTTAACTGTAACACTTGGGTCAGACCGAGTATTATAGGATACAGGATACGATGCTGTGGAGCTCAGGAGACGAGCTGGATGACGATATGTACTCTCGTACTTGTTTTATATATATATATATTCCGCTGTGTTGAGTAGCTGTTATCCAGTTGTATGTTATTGTTGTTGTTAAACTCTAATGATGTGCTCTGATGATGATGTATGTATAAAACAGGTATATATTTGTTTTGTGTAAAGATTATTTATTATCTATTATTTTTTCTTCCGCTGCGATGGTTAGATTCTGATGTTGTTTTCTATTTTCTTTTTCTACCTCTTCTTATTTAAGCCAAATGGTTCGTATTTCTGTGCACTTGAGTTGATTGTTGTAGAATAGTGTTGATTCAAGGGGTACAGATTTGCGGGTCGTTTCACTTGGTATCAGAGCTTAGGTTGGTGGTAACCTTGGGTCTAGTGGGATTACTCATAAAATAGAGTCTATAGTACTCTAGAATGAGTTTGAGTGTATTGATAGATATGAGCGCGTATTTTTTAGTGAATATAAAATTGTTTTTATATTGTGTTGATTTATTGTTGAGTGTTTATGGATACTGGTCGATATATGGGACGCCATGTCATCGACAGTGATTTCTAAACTCTTGAACAAGATAAATCGTCACAGTATTGTTTTAAATAGGATAAATGAAATAATTTTACCCAAAATTATGTTGTATATAAAGGAAATGATTTTCGTAATTGTTATAGTTATATATGGATGCTTGGATGGTAAAAAGTGATAATATTTAATTATTATCATTATTGTATGAGAATTGAATAAGAAATTGAAATAATAAACAAGATTAAGGGATAAATTAATAAATTAATGGGATTTGTAAATGTGAATTATAATTGGATAAGATATTGAAACCATAATTAAAAGCTAAGAACCCAATTTGTATACAAATGAAATTTGTAAAGATAAACTAAATGTGAATTACAGTGTGATTAATAATTAAAATAAGATGAAGTTCCATAGTAATGTTTGAATATAAATTTAAAAGAGTTTGGAATGTGAAAATTTGGGAATTTAAGTTCCTTCGAATTTGAAAATGATTCCCGAAGGTTGGGAAAAATATTATATTGAGAAATATTTTTGAATCGGATGTGAAATCTTGAGAGATTTGGAATTTAAAAATATTGGAAGAATTTTAAAAGAGAGAAAAGCATTGAACTCTTTCGGTCACTGGAAAATAATTTCGGAAATGACTGCAGCATCATAGATGTTTATTTTAGAGTTTCCAAGAGAGAAATTGCTACCGAATTATTTTGAATTGAAATTGTTTGCAAAGCATGAATTTGATATTTAGAAATGCAAGGAATTTTGGATATAGAAGATTTCAAAGGGAATTTTGAAATGTTAATTACTGTTTAAACTCTGGAACCTTAACTAGCAAAGCTTATGGCATATAATAAGTTTGATGACATGTAAATTAGGAATTTGTTGAAATAAAATTCAACTTTGTAAGTAAGTAAAGTGGAAACTAGATACTGGAAGTTAAAATTTAAATTGTGTTAAATTATGTGTGGAAATAAAATTTATTGGTAGAAAATGAATTATTGAATGAATAAATGAATCAACCATTGAATTTATAAAGCAAAATTGATATTAATAAGAAGAAATTGAAAATTTTAATCCGGCAATTAAAATTTAGCTTAAGTGAATGAAGTGAAGAAAATATATTTGAATTTAACTTGAGATAAATTAAATAAAATTGAAATTAAAATTGAATTAAATTGGATATAAAGTAGAAAGGTAACATGATTATAATTGTGAAATAAAAATTTATACCTTAAGCTAGTAAGTGTTATATATAATTTGAATCTGGATATAAGATGAAATGACTCAAATGAGCAATGAGCAATATATGCTTTTAAGTAGATAAATAAGTTTTAAACACACATATATTGAAAAATAAAATTTAGTTAAATTTGGATTGAATTGAATCAAAAGTCAGTTGTGTCATGAATGTTATTACATGGAATTAAGTCCTTGCTTAATAAAACTTAAAAGAATGATATGTAACTAGATTTAACTGAAGTTGAGTTGGAATAAAAACGAATTTAAATGAATTCAGTCGAATTAGATAATATTGAATGGAATAAAATTCTACTCAAACAAATAAATGTAAATTAAGCAAGTATTGAACTAGAATAAATAAGCTTCGAAAGCTTATAAAAGAATTAAAAGCATTGGAAAAAATATATATAACCCCTAGTTAAAAGTAAAATGTGAATAAAATTGGTTGTAAATAGGTGGGGAAGAGTGAATATTAATAAGTGAGTAGTTATAAAAATTTAAAAAGGGAATAAATAAGCCGGAATGAAAATATTGTATTCTGAGATAAAAATCCAAACTTGGAATATAAACTAAGATTGAACTCAAGGAAATCAAATAAAATGATTTTATAAAATGATTTAAAAGATAAATGAAAAAGGAAAATCAAGTATGGGATTATAATTGGAAGTGTTGTTGAATGAAAATTTGAATTGGATTAAAGAGGATATGGTGTGGAATATAAACAAATCCAATTCAAGCATAAATTGAATGGCCTTATTATTAATAAATTCAACAATGAATTGTTAATGTAAATTAAAATTTAAAATGGATAAAAGAATAAACTAATCAAATAAATTAGTCGAATGGTTAGAATTTGATCAAAGGAGAATCAAATCAAAGGTTGTGAAGAGGTAATAAAGTTTGGAAATAAAGCTTGGGTTGTGTGGAATTGGATTAAAATAAATATGATTGGTGATGAAAATAAATCCAATTCGAGTATGAATAAATTAAAAAAAAGGGAATGAACTTAAGTTATGAAATGGTAGCGAATTGCAGTAAATTAACTTAAGTTTAAAATTTATAGAAACACGGGTTGATGTCGAGTATAATAAAATGGTTTGGAATCAAATCTTTTTGGATATGAAAGAAAATACAGTGAAAGTTTGTGAATAAATTAAAATGAGATGGAATCAAGTGTAAATTGAGTTGCAATCAATTTTAATGGTTGTAAACCTTAAGTAATTATTTATTCCCATGGATATCAGAAATTTCATAGAATAAATTGTCGTTTGACGTAAATTAAAATAATTAAAAATTTTGAAATGATAGAAGTTAAATTAATCAATGTTGAGATCAATTGAATTAAATATAAGTCTGATTGTTTAAAAATAAATGGAATGTAAGCATGTGAGTTGTTAACCTTTCGGATTAAGTAAAATGATGTGCGATTTGTTGTAAGCAATTAAAAATTGGTAGCAAAATCTTGCATGTGGTTATGAAAATTGTATAGCATGTATTATTCATGGAATTCATGTTTTAGCTATATAAGTAAAAGTGAAATGTTAATAAATTGCATATATTTAGTACTCACATATTTATATTGATAAGTACAGGTGCCGGAAGCCGTTTGGATGGATTGGATCGCGCTAAATGCTAAATTAATAAGCCGCTTGCTTATAAATGCTAAATAAGGTACGCCTATGCAATAAAAATAGGAAATATGAACTGCTTTTTGTTTTTCCGACCGTGTGGGTCGATGTATATATATTTTATATCCTTTGTCAAATTGCAAAAGCTCCTCCCCGTAGAGGCCTTTTGTAGTTGTACCGCGCTAGCCGTGCAAAGGAGACGCTGGCGAAATTTTTTGAAAATTTAAAGAGTTAGAAAATTTTTGAGAAAATTTTGATAATTCAAAATTTGGTTTAAATTAAAAGTTGAATGATTGAGCATGTAATGATATTTGAAAACTATGGAAGGTTTTGGGAAGTTAGTAAGAATGATAGTGGGTCAATAATAAAAGATATATATGGCAAGTTAATTAAACTGTTTGATTTTGGAAAATAGTAACGGGTATTGGACCATTCCTCCTAATTAGTAATTTCGTGGACGAAATTATTTAAAGGGGGGGGAGGGAGGAATGTGACGACCCTGAATTTTTAAGCATTTGTAATCGGAATATTTAATTGATTTTAAGTATTCGATGGAGTAATTTTAACTTGAATTACGAATATCACTATTTATTTGATAATTAAATTATTGAATTAAATAATTTGAAGTTGGGTAAAATGCTAAATCTAGAGTTCTAAGCCTGTTAAAAATAATTTGGAGGCTTATAAAATTTATATTGATAATACTAAGGATAATAGAAGTTGTAAAATTGAATTTGACACTGATTTGTTTGGTTTTGAAATTTTATCGTTTAAATTGAATTTAAAAATAGCCTTCCGAGGCACAATCTCGGAATTCGACGAAACCAGTTCTATTGGGTCCGTAATATTGAATTATTATTGGATTTCAATTTTCGTAACGATTAGTTTAGTTGTGTGAGCGTACGATATATAAACGCGCTGGAATTTTATATCGAAATTTCAATATTATAACCGGGTTCAAAAAGTTATCTTCTCCATACGATCGAATTAGGACTCGAAACCTTTCTATTATGTTCGGAATAGGGGTTTAACATTATAAATGCCTAGCGGCACGTCTCAATAAGAATTCGAAATTTTAAGTTGCGTTTATCAAGACAGTTTAAATTTAAATTTAAATTATATATGTTTATCCCGTCAACTTAAGCCAAAATTATATCACATCAGCTACTTCCCTTCATTTCAAAGTCACTGTAGCCAACCTTTCCTAACACGCATCCCTCAACTTTATATCGCGTCCATTCCCTTCCATCTTCTTCTGTCCAAAACGAAACAAAAAAATCAAAATCAAACGGGAGAAAAATAAAATAAATAAATATAAACCCTATGTCTCCCTCTTCTCGTTTTAAAAACCCAGTTTTCCTCCTTTCGATACTTTTAATCGGAAGCTAAAACAATATTTTGGCTGGCGATTCACTTGTAAAGCATCGAAGACGAGGGAATTAGGTCGTGAATCGCGAGTTCGATAGGACGTGGAGGCTCGGCAGTTCGATAAGGGAAGGTGTTCGAGGGCGGCGTCTGGTAGATCGCGACGAGCAAGAGCTCGTTTCCAATCGACGGTCTGTATCGAGGGGTCGCTGGTGATGTTGTCGCGTCTGCCGCGCGCGTGCTTAGGGTCGTTTGCGCGACGATGGTCGATGTGTACGGGGAAGGCTGTATTTGGTGATGAGGGTTGTTCGCCTATTTGATTCGAGGCTGCTCGAATTGGATGCGCCGATTGCAGCTTGGTCGCTCGTTTTCGATTGCTGTTCTGTGGCTGTAAGGTTACAATTCCCTCTTTATTTAATTTATTTATACATGTCTTCAGATTGATAATAAAAGGAAGAAAAATAGGATTTTTACAGTAATAAAATTACTATTTGCTGTTTACAATAAGGTATAAGATAATTCTGGTTAGAGGTAAATATTATTTTTCCATTAGAAATTTGTAAATATATATATACATGTATATATATAAGATTGTGGGAATAGAAGTTTTAAATGTTGAAAAAGTTATTTAAAATTTAGTTTTGAAATCTATATAGATATTTTTAATCCTAAAGAAAATAAGTATATATTTACATATCTTAATTTACAAACTTATTTTGAATAAGGGATTTGGTAATAAATTTACCCAATTAACTTGTTTAATTTATTTTAAGTTACTAAAAATTATTTAGTGAAGTAAATTATTAGTCTGAAGTTAAATCATTGGTTAATTAAATTTATAAAATGGAAATAAAGTGTTCAAGTTATTTCAAAGTGTTAATAAATCGTATTATTGTTATACAAGGTCTAAAATCCAGAAACAAGCTGGAATGAAAATGAATGGAAATAGACTGCAAATCGAAAGCAAAGGTGAGTTAATCTCACTCAGCTGAATTTTTAATTTTAATTTAAATGGTTAAATTTAAATAATTGATTGAATGATTGGATTTGGTGTGTTATATTATATATGATAGTATATAGTATATCTTGGAATTGGTATTTATGTTATGCTAACGTCTGTGGATGCAGGGAAAACAGGTTGGAGGGATCCAACTGGACCCCTCAACATTTATTTAAATTATATAACATTCTCTGTTGTGATTGTTTGATATTCTATAACGAGTTATATTGGAATATTGAATGTTATGGTTTGATTGGATATATTTAGGTATAATAAATTACCAAAAATATATAAATAGGATTGTTGGGAAGAAAATAAAGGAAGTAAATTTGTAAGCGAAATAATTATAGAAAATTGAATAAATTAAGAATGAACTGAAAAGGAATGGAAGTGATGTTAAATACTAATAAATAACTTCGAGCATGAAAGAAATAAGATTTTGAAACAAACAGAAATTAATGAATTGTAAAATTAAGTGATATTATTTTAATGGAATAAAGAATTATTTGAAGATTAAGGTTTAAATTTATTTAAAAGAATTAAGAAGTAATTTGAGAATCTAAAATTTGTATTTTCGGTAAAAATATTTTAAACCGTAATTAAGGAATAAAATCTAAAATTAATGGATTTTGGAATAAATGGGGTAAATTGGAAATCAATTTGGAAATATATAAAGTATTTGAAATTTGAAAAATTTAAAGAAGAATGTGAAGAGAAGTATATTTCTGTGGATAGCCAAGTACGTTCAAAGTAAATTTTTAAATATAAGTTAAAAACTTTAATGTTGTTTTAAAAAGCATGTTTTAAAAATTTTGTTATTTCTAATCTTTTAAATTCTAAAGTAAATGTTTTTCAAATCTATTATCGTAGTAGTTATTTAAAGGGTGACTTAGTATTTTGTTTTAAAAAGTGAAAACCTAGTTTTATATTTTATAAAGTAACCTTATTTTCAAATATTCATATAGTATGTATTCTTAGCCAATTATTGAAGTAGTCTTAACTTAAATGTTTTAAAGTAAATTCCAAAGTAAGTATTTTTTAATCTATTATCGTAATAATGATTTAAAGAATGATTTGATATTTTAAAGAAGGAAATCTAATGTATAGTCATAAGTTAACCTTATTTTAGTAATTTTTAGAGTATTATTTTAAATCAAGTGTTAAAGTAATTTTTCAAAATTAAATTTTAAATATATTTTACAGTAAAGTGTTTTTAAATTATTTTAAAAATCTAAAGTTTGGTGCTTGGTAATTCCAGTGGAAATAGAAATACTTGGAATTTATTCCGAGAAAGGAAGATTGTTTGAAAATTGTTTTCAAAAGGGTTTGAAAGTGGAAACATAACTTGTGAAGATATTTTAGGAATTAATAAATAATTTGGGAAATTATTTATTGTTGGATGAATGTTTGTGAATGTTAATTGATAGTTAAATCACCGACTATCAATATTGGACAAATACGTTGATCGTTTCGAAGAGACCGGGATCGAGATTTATTTCTCGAAAACTACTTCGATCCGGTTTGTACTTTCGTGGAAACGAGTTTGGATTCGAAGATGGAGTAGTGAAGTGCAAGGGCTAGTCGCTACTAATCCGGAGGATATTTCCAAAATGGATGTAGTAGGAATAGTGCCTTCGGTTCCGTTCGAACCCGAGACGGACTTGTATGGATGAATGCTTTCGGAACATCGTTAGGTGGACGATGGACATTCTAAGGGATATGTTCTAAAATGGTAACGTTTAGCCTCAAGCCTCATCAACCGAGAATGACTGAAAATCAGGTATTATGCAGCAAGGCTAGGTGGGTAGCACCCAAGCAGGGTGAGATCATCCCTGTCTAGATGTCCCTTTTTATTTCGGCTTAGTGGGCGGTTGCTGATCCCAACCGCGGGGTGATCTCACTCTGGATTATCCAGTAAGGGTTAGTCCCGGTCTTGTGTTGCAGGGGAGCGGGAGTACTCCTCGGTACTGTGATCTAGGCCACGTACTGTGACAGATGGTACCCCAGTGCCTAGTCATTAATTGGAAATCCATTCTCCCTACGAGCCTTGTACGAGTTTTGTTTGTATTACCCACTCTGTGGCTAGTAGCTAGAATTTAATCATGTAACAATTTCGGTTATTTTATAAGTATTTGTAAATAGACCCTATTATAATATCAGAGGATTTCTATAAAAAAATTGTTTTAGCTATTGTAAGGTAAAAACCCGACATGTTTATTTGTGGCGTGGTCTTACGAGATGCTTTTATTTTCAAAGGATTTTTAAAACCTTAAAATCAATTCAATGTGATTGTCTCACGCTGGTATTCCGGACTGACGCGGGTGTTATTTAACTGTAATGCTCGGGTCAGACCGAGTATTATAGGATACAGGATACGATGCTGTGGAGCTCAGGAGATGAGCTGGATGACGATACGTACTCTCATACTTGTTATATATATATATATTCTGCTTTGTTGAGTAGCTGTGTATCCAGTTGTATGTTATTGTTGTTGTTGAACTCTGATGATGATGTAAGTATAAAACAGATATATATTTGTTTTGTGTAAATATTATTTATTATCTATTATATTTTAATCCGCTGCAATGGTTAGATTCTGATGTTATTTTCTATTTTCTTTTTCTACCACTTCTTCTTTAACCCAAATGGTTCGTTTTTCTGTGCAACTTGAGTTGATTGTTGTAGAATAGTGTTGACTCTAGGGGTACGGATTTACGGGTCGTTTCATAGATGGAAAAAAAATGCAATGCAGAAATTATTAGCAAACAACAATGAAGTTCTTTTCTTCGTTTTCTTTTAATGAAAACTAATACTAAAAAAATAAAACAACTACAAAAACAATTCGAAGAGTAAAATAAAAATTAAACTGCAATTCTCCGGCAACGGTGACAAAAACTTATTAAAATGACGAATTTTCTGTCGATTAGTATTAACCCAAAAAATGGATCAACACCCTAGATCAAGTGTGAAAGCACCAGTCAGATAATCCGCAACACAAATCTCAGATAAACAACAAATAAACAGCAGAAGTAAGAAAAGAGACATAGGATTTTTACAGTGGTTCGGCTGACTCTAGCCTACGTTCACTTTAATCAATCTTTATTACAATTAGACTAGTTGAATCTCTCTGGATATCAAATAGTTAGCCTTTAGATCTAAGTTACAATAAGTTAGAATAAGTCACGAGTGCAAGGGTTGATCGAAGAATCATAGTAACCCCCATGATGACTATTGTGAGGGAGAAGAATGTTGAGGAAGTGAAGAATTCCAATAGAGTAATGGCGGCTCTCTCTTCGCACAAGATCCTTCTCTAGTTGCAGGCAGGTGAGTATTTATAGGAGAATTCAATGAATGTTGGGCCAGAAGTCCAAGTGCAAAAGAGTCCAGTTGTTATGCCAAATCATCAACGAAAATCTCAAATCAATTGGATCCGTTTTTATGGATCGCTAGCTATCCATAGATGATGGATCGCTAGCGATCCATCAACTTAGCATATTTTTCTACCAGAAGCCTTTACTTAGTGCTACGAAGGAGTTTGGAAAGTTTAAGGCTGATCTAACCTATCTTGATGGATCACTATCTATCTTTCACTTAGAATATTTTTGGGTTTTTCTATTTGGTTGTCTTCCTATATTTTATTTAAGTGCCTTGTCCAAATATCAAGTCGTTTGGAGTTAGTTTGATCATCCATCTTCGTGGGTCATCGGGTCTATAAGAATAATCCATAACTTGATCAAATTTAAAAAAAATCAAACGAAACTTTGCAGAAACACTCTAGAGGGGGCGTGGGACCCATAATAAAAATTTGAGGTGGTGGGGCCCACTCTAGTTGGGTCCCTATCAATCTATCTAGTTAGGTCGCCAACGATCCATCAAATCAACTTCCAAAGATGTCATTCTTTTTGTGAGCCTTCTTCCATTTTTTCTAATTGTTTTCTCCAAATTTCAAGTCAATCCGTCTTAGTAAGAATTATGTATATCCATTTTAAGTTAGCTGCTTTTGGTCAAACAACTTGAATCAGGTGAGTCTTCACTTCTCGAGCTAGATTATTTGGCCTGCTATGAAACTTAGCAAGAATCTCTAGGGAATATATTAGATAATGATACATGAGACTTGGAGGATCCATGGGCAAGTTTTATGGATCGCTAGCGATCCATAGCCTCATCTTGTTTTGGCATTTTTCTTCCTTGTTCTTTCTCTTCTTTTCCTTCTGGTCTTCTTGGTCGATCCTTGAGATATTTTTACTTGTTGTAGATGTTCTAGTTCCCTTTGAATTCTTTTGGGTTAAAAACCCAGTTAAAACTTGCCTCCAAAGTATGCCTTTTGAATGAAATGTGTGCTTTGCTCCAGAACAAGTTACAATAACGAGTCTTTGATTGTTGAGCTTTTTTATGGCTTTATCCTTGGCAATCCGTCCAGTTCCTTTGGATTCTTTCATCAATTACAAGTCGTTCCAAACCTATTTTATCCCAGGACTCTAACTTTACTTAGGTGTAATCTATACGTCACAATCATTCTGATTTCATTCGGAGTTATTACATCACACATCTCAAATTAAATCACATGTTTCCAATTACATCACATATCTCCATTTACCTTACATATCTTTAATTGTCCCATGTTCATTCGGGATTTACATCACTATCAATTTTTGCTTCACATCAAAATCACATTATATATCAAAATCACATCATATATCAGAATCACATCGTATATCAGAATCACATCATATATCAGAATGACATCATATATCAGAATCACCACATATATCGAAATCATCATGTGTTCATATAGGATTTATCAGTTTATTCTATGTAATGACCTACATTTTTAACTATTTCAAACATTAAATTTAATGTGATTATTGGATAAAAATGGTTAGAAATAATATTTCAATGATTTACTTTTGTAGTTTATTGAATATAATAATTTTTTTGAAATAAACAATTCCGAAGATTTTTGGCGCTATCAAATTTTGAATTGGTTCTATGTATTGTATATGTTTGCTATCAATAACTAGGATTGAATAATAAATATTGGATTTTTTGGATAGAAGTAAAATATTTGTTGATAAATAAAATTAATTTGAAATTTTTGGTTATTTATGTAATTTGTTGAAAATTAAATTTTTTTAAATTTAATATTGCAATTATTTTAATAATTGAATTCTGAATTTAATATGAATGAAAATGATGTTGAAAGTTGATTTAAATTTTATTTAAAGAAGAAGGAAGGTTGTCAACATTTAAAATTGGATTTAAAAGTGAATAAATAGAAATTGGGAATTTTATATTATAATTAACAAGTAAAAATAGTCATTTTGGCTACTGTCTTGGATTTCGATGAAACTAGTTTCATCGGGTCCGTAATAGTAAATTATTGTAGGATTTCAAGTTTCGTAGTGATGGACATACGTTTGATCGTGCGGGCTCGAAACGCATCAAAATAAATTAAAGGAATTTAATTAATATAACCTGATTTTTATATGCTAACTTCTTTATACAATGGAATTTGCATTTGTGATTAGTTCCACCGAATTTAAAAATATCAAAAACCAATATTTTGATATGTAGGATGACCTATGGGAATGAAACGAGTTTTTCGGGTCGTTGTTATCGCTTCGACCCAAATTGATCTGTCCATTCATTCTTATCCATCTCTGCCTGTATATAGTCAATATAAAACCTAGCATTTTTTTTTCTATTTTCTGTACATGCATTTCTTTCTCATCTCCTCATTCCCAATGGCAAACAATTGAAAACCCTAATTTTTAATTTCAAATCAAATCAAAAATCCAAACTACACAAAATATGTTGTATAATATATCGTTGGAAAGCTATTGAAGAATGTAATCTATTCCTACAATTCGTTTGTCGATTTGAGGTACAATTTTGCCAGAAATCAGTAATTTATTCTCAGCCATCCATATTAAGTTTTCGATTTCAACGGTGGATTCACAATAATATGGGGATCGGGTGGTGCTGCGACATAAAGGAGGCCAAGAGGTTTCGATCTATGGGTTTACATCATGTCAATGGTGCTTGGAATCGCCAGAAAATAGCCATGATGGGTAGCGGCAGTGGAGGCTATCTGCGGCAGCAGGGGGCTTGCGCGTGGGCCCAATTGGCGTGACCAGGTGAGGGAATGATGGCGGCGTGCATGGAGGACGTCGAAGGCCAGTGTAGGCGGCGACGTTTGGGGATGAAGGATGGCGGCTGAAGCTTGATCGTGTGTGTAGGTTACTAGAGAGGGTTAGGGTTAGTGACGTTGGCAATTTTACAATAATGCCCTTTGTTTATTTTATTTATATTTAAATGTTGAACCTTCTAACATTAATAACTTTTACACTCGAGCTCCAATTGATGCACGATTCCTTTCATTGGGTTCGTATCAAAATTCCGGACAATATGAACTGGTTTGGCTACATTCTGAGATCGTCCAAATTTTGGGCTTTATTTAGATTTTAAACCGACTGTAAATCAGAGGTGAGCGATTTAACTCGTGAAATACTAAATCTTCTTATGTTAGTTGAATTAAATTTATGATGTGATAGAAATATTATTGGTTGTTGTTTGGTAGTTTAATTTGACATCTTAATTGAAATTGAATTTTATTAAATTAATTTGCCATTTAAATTAATATTGAATTTAAATTGTTAGTTAAATACCTGATATTGATAACCAGTTATTTGTTGTGATTTATTGACTGATTTGGATGTTGATTATAACGACCCAGAATTTTAGTTATTCGATATTTGTATATTTAATTGATTTTAAATATTCACAAGTTAATTTTATAAGCTCAATAACATATATCAAATATAGTGATTTAGTTGGATGAATAAATCGATAATTTAATAGTTGAAATTGTGGAAATAATTGAAATTTTAATTTAATGTGATTGAAAATGATTTATAAAGTTGAATTGAATTCCATTTGAATTAGACTAATGTTAGAGAACTTTTATAATTAGTTTAAAAGTTAATTTGTAGAAATTAAATATATTAATATTTAATTAACGTGTAAAAATAGCCATTTTTCAAACAATCTCGGATTTTGATGAAACCAGTTTCATTGGATCTGTAATGTTATATTATTATAGGATTTCAAACTTCGTATCATTCGGATTTACGGTTTGTCCGAGGCAAGCTAAAACGCTTAGAAATTCGTTTAAGTGAATTTTAAATTTAAATAAGTCGATTTGAAAACCTATCTTCCAAATACGATTGAATTGGCTTCCAATATATATTCTATTGTGTTTGAAATAGAGGTAAAACATTATAAACGCCAGGCAACATGCTTCGTTTGGAGTTAAAAAAATTTCGGGTGAATAGTGTTTTGGAATTTTCTGTAAAAGGACGTTATTTTTTCACTTTTTCACTAAAACCCTAGAAAACTAGGTTAGCCGCCGCCATGCTTTTATTCAAAGGCCAGAATTTCATAATCTTTCTCCCTTAATTTCTTCCAATCCATGTAATATTTTAAGAAATTTTCAACTACAAAGTGGTAGAGTTCGTCGAGTACTTTAAATCCATACGGATGTGATCGTTTTTAATGGCGTGGATCATCTGCAATTGATGCTAAAAGTCGCATGATTCGAATGAAATATCCTAGCAATTGAAGCGACCGAGCCCAGCATGCCTTTGGCCGATAGTGGCATTTTGATGGGCGAGTCGAACGGTGGTGGCCGATCATTTTTTAAACGTCGGGATAGGGCATGTTAATTCAAGGATGACCGACGGCTATTGGGTTTTCTTCATGCCATTTTTAACAAGGGAGAGAAGAAAAGATACACGGCCATGATCTTGCCTTCTGAAATCTACGGCCCAGACCTAGTGAAGTAAAAAAAATTGATATATATATATATATATTTAAATCGTATAAACTTTGTAATATCATAACTTCTTCATACAAGGTCCGTTTCTGACGAAACAAATTGCTTTTGGTCCATATTGACGAGCACTACATTGTAGAGCCAGTTTGGAGTTGATTGAAGCTAGTGTGAATTTTGGGTAAAATTAAACGCCTGTTTAATTTTATTCAAAATAAAACACTACAAGTGCTATTGGAAGCGATGTGAGTACAACTCACTCTTTCTAACTCACTGATATTTTTATATAAGTGAGAATAAATTTTATTTAAGATGATTGATGATTTTTTGGATGGTATATAATATATTATCTATATATTGACCGGTATTTGGATATATTCTTGCCTATTAGAGTAGATAAGATACTGTACATTCCTATGAATGAGCTGATGACCCTTTGTATAGGCATTTACCTCAAAGCGGACATTATACATATATTTCTAATATGTATATTTGTCTCATGTGATAGGTTGGAGGGATCCAACTAGATTCCTCACAAGTATTGATTTATTTAGAAATATTGTGATGTATTCTATTATCATATGATATATGATGTTTTTGTAGGATCGATTTCACCCTAGAGGGTGGGTGAATAGGGTGATGGTGTTAATTATAAAAATTAATTGCGGAAGCTTATAAAATAATTTCAACACAGATCACAGAATAATAGCAGTAGAGATAATAACAAAGTAAAATGCAGAAATAGAATGGCACAGAATTTACCAAGCTTCGGCAAAACCCTGCCTACGTGTTGCCTCCAAGGTTTCTACTAGAAATTAAGTAGTCACACGCTTACACATTTAAGCTCGCGACACCCGCTACTGACTAACCTAACTCTACGCTCAAAACCCTACCACAACTCAGCCACTGAGTTGCGAATTCTCAAACTACGCCACGTAGCTTATGCCATAGTCACACTACTAGTAAATACAATGGTTTAAAATTTAAAAACAAATTTAAAAAGCAATTTAAAAGAAAAAGACAAAAAACCCTAATTAAAAATTAAAAAGCCCTTAATAAAATAAAGTCGGCCCCCTTTTCTAATTTGACCCGATCCTCTTTTATATACTTCGTTCGTTTTTGTGAAGATGGCGGCCGTTCCTCTTTGCAACTAAATTAGGGCTTCGTCCTTCGATCCAAACTAGGGTTTCGGGATGAAGCTGCCGATTGTTCGATCAATCTAGTTGACAATTGAGTGACGATTTGTTTGTCTAATGCTTTCGGCTGCTTCTGGAGTTGGACTTCAATTTGGTATGTGATTTTATTTTATGCTTTTCTGTTATGCTCGATTGAACTCCGATATTCTGTCAATGTTGACTTTTGGGATTTTAATGCTTGAACTCGATATCAATTGCCGATGATATCGATTGCAATTTATAGGAGTTGAACTCCTAAATTTATGTCGCATATTTCTTATTTGAATTCGTCAAAACATTCGCTCTGCCACTTGATAATGCTTGAACGTTTAGATTTCACTGACTTGTTCAATTCGAATATTTCCCTTACTTCACCGTTACGGTTTTAGCTTGAGATCGTTCGATCCTTCCTTGATCGTTACGGCAGCTACTTTCCTATTTTATTTGGATTTTATTTTTGACTTTGTCAAATTTGTTCCTGCGTTGATTTCTGACTTGGTCAAAATTTGATTGCTTTATTGCCAAGGTTCTGACTTTGAACTATTCTATTTTCCTTGGTCATTTCGGTTTCGTGAATTTCTGGTTGACTTTGTTATGCTTCCACGACTTTGACACTTACATTGTTCATCTCGACTTCATGTCCGATTATACTGCTGTTGACTTGACTTGTTTACCTCGGCTTTGACTAGGTTATGAATTTTGGTTACTGTGACTCCTACATCATGATTCAGTGTTCTATTTGCATTGAGCTCGACCTGATGTTGCACTGTTCACTGTATATAATGTTGCTGCATCATGTTGCATTGAACACCTCATTTTATCTACTTGCATTATTTCATGTGTGCTTAATATCACTTGATGTTGTTGCTTCACCACTGAGCCTTATTCATGTATGTTTCATTTAGACTGCTGTATCACCACTTGTGTCTGCACTTGCTCGATCCAATTTTCACAGTTGCATGCTTTCTATGCATTGTTCATGTCACTTCTTTGGTATTGTTGCAGACCACATTGTCATTTTTCATATGTTGAAGTCGTACATGTTGATGTCTTTGAGCTTCACTTTGATATTTTTGCAGACCACTTGATTTTCCTGTAGCATAAAAATCTCTGTTTCATTCTGAAAAAGCATTATACTTTATTTGTTGCACTTGCTCCTCAGTTTTGCTTCTGCACTGTGCCTTGTTGTAGCTGGACTTGTTGCCTGTAGTGTTTCTTTGTTTTTAACTTCGAGCATGTTGTAGTTGTTGGCTAGCCTTTACTACTGTGTTGTCATATCTCTGGTGCACTCACTAATTTGAGTTTTGCTTGTATAACTCGAGCTTGGTTTGGATTTTTGCTTCAAGCATGTATTATTGAACACTTGGGTTCTGTTTATATGTTTTGATACGTACATTAAGTTGTACATTGCAATTATATTGTATAATGATTGAGTCTTGTGGGATTGCTTCGCTGACATTACTGGTGTCTTTGTAGTTTGTTTCCTTCATGTTGTATTGATCATTTGTATACATACATTCACGTGTGTATGTAGGTGTATGTCTGCATTCATCTTTTCCACTGAAGTATTTACTGATTTGAGTCTTGTTGCATTAGCTAGTTTGGTTCACCTGTTTGTTATTTGAATTTGAGACTCTGTTGTTGTTTGCCGAGGTTGTTGTGCACTGACTTGAGCTTCTGGCCTTGATGTCATGGTGTACATGTAAGTTGCATTGCATATGTATTTACCTTGCACTGACCACTGCCCTTTTTCATATTGCTAGTTTATTGTAGCAGTTGTTAGAATTGGCTTGTGGTCTTAGTTTGGTGCAGTTGCCATGCCTTTGTGCGTTTTACTGTGTTCATGTACTTGAACTACTCTCTGGCCTAGCTCGTGCACATATGATTCTTTGAGATGGCTATATTGTTATTTGTTTCTATGATTTGAATGCGGCACTATTATATTATGATTTGTACATTGAGTTGAATCCAGCTTAAACGCTCGGGTTTGACCTTGTGCTCATGTCAAGATTTTATCTATATTGCACCTGAGTTGAACCCGTCCTTTTATTTTGGGTTTGACCTTGTGCTCACTTGTCCCTGTAACATTATCAAGTGTATATCGGTGTGCACGGCCTTATGGCATGTACAGTGATACATTGTGCATGTCACATTGTTCGTGTGTGATGAATTCAAATGTAAATGATGACGAATAATCCAAATAACTGAGGCAAATAATATTTTCAAAATCCACTTTTTATTTTGTATTGCAATAAAATGTTTCCTTTTCAATTTTACTGCGTCAAAAATTATTTTTGCAGGTTTCTCAGATGCCGGATCCACATTGGAATAAAGTTGAAGATAAAATACTAGTTGAGTGAATGAGTGATTAAGTAGTGAGGTCAGATGTAAAAGTGAGATTGTGATGTAATTGAATATTATAATCAAAGTTGTATAGTGAGAGCTTGAATTTGTACTATTCAAAATTGTAATAAATATTTGTTTGAACAAAATTTCTGTTTGAATTCAAATTCTGTGTTATTTAATTTTATTCAGCAAATATTTATTTAATCTGTGAAAAATGAAATAGTACATTACCAAATACATTTACACAAATATATATATATATATATATATGTTTGTTATCATCAAACAAAAATCATATAATCGCATATTCAACAGTTTTGGATGCCGTGATTGATGTATTTAGTGCTGTTGCAACATTGGGCCTATTTATGGAAAATAAATTTTTTAAAATGGTGATTTAAAATCAAAATGGATTTTCAGGTGATTTTGAAAATAGATGTTTGATTGAATTTTACATTGTTAAAGGAATTGATTTATTTTAAATAAATAAATGTTATAATGTTTATGTTATAAAAATTATGTTTGTTGTGAAATATAATTGAAATGTGATTTTTGAAATATGGAGACAACTATTTTGTAAAATAGTTTAAATTGAGCTTTCTAATTTATTTTAAACGGTTTATATATAAGATTTATAAAATGGATATTTTATAAATCCAAATAATGAGATTGTAAAGGAGTTTTATAAATATTAAAATGATGTTTTTAATGAATTTTATAAGGGATATGATTTATAATTTACGAAGTTATAATAGAATGGATTTTAGAAATAAAGAGAATTATAAGTAATTTACTTATAAATTGGATTTTGACATGTAAATGGGATATAAATAGAATTTGTTGATAAGTGATTTTATAAGTTGAAGTGTTTATAAAATATAAATGGAATTTATAAACGTTGTTTATAACTCCGAAATCAATTGAATTTGATAAGTAAAATATAGAAGTTTATTAAATGAGATATATCCATGATTTTGAACAGTGGATAATCCTTTAACGAATATATAGAAGCAATGAATTTGGTAAAGGCATTATATCCATGATTTTGGACAGTGGATGTAATATCCCGGAATTTTTAACAATATCAATTTAATAATCTATAGTTAAAATTAAATTGATATTGATTTTTGTTGATAATAATTCAAATATATTTAATAATCTTCTTCAATAATTATTTAAATTGGTCATTTTTCTTTTGAAAATAATAAATTGATTTCTATTTATATTATAAATATATGGTCTATATTTTAAATAGATGGGTATTGTTTTAATTTTTATAAGTAAAGCATATTTTCTAGTTTAATATTTGTAGTAATTTGGGAAATTTGTTTTATTTAATATTTAAGCTTTTCAAAATTAAATGATTTTGGTTTAAAATTAATAAATGAATCATGTTTTAAAATTTTAATATATACATTATAAATGGGAAATTTTGATTTTAATTAGTATTGAGTTTTAAAACTATTTCATAAATAAATATATGATTTTAAAATTGATAAGAAAAATATTAAATGTTTAAATTAATTTGGATTGAAGTTTAAATTTGGAATTAATTCAACAAATGGTTTCATGACTTAATAAAATGGATATTTTATTAATAAAAATATAATTTCTTGTAAAATGATTTTAATTTGATAATAAGAGGATTATAAAAACAATATTAATATTGTATTGTCTTTATAAATAAGTTTTGAATAGGATTTGTAATTTTTATTTCAAATTGAATTTATATTCATAACTTGATTTGGAATTAATTGATTTTTGAATTTAGTTTGAATTTACTAGTATAAAATCTTAATTGTTTTAATCTTTAATATGAGTAAGTTTCAATTTGTAAAAACATTGTTTGTTTTTATTTCTTTTGTAAATTCATACACATATCTAATATAAAATAACAAATTAAATTAGATTAACACATGCATTACTTTGTAAATTTAAATACTAATTATCTTAAAGAAAAACAAGTATTGCATTCTCTTAACGAGTGTTACATCCATTTAACATATGTTTAAAAATTAGTATTACAAATTGACAAGTGCTGTAACAATTTGACAAGTGTTAAATTTTGTTTTAATCTTTCTTTTATTTCATTAAATCTGAAATACGTCTAGTTCAGCTGGCATATTCTTTTCATTTCTTTAATAAAAAACAAGGATCAAATTCATTTTCATATTAAAAATTCAGAAACCCTGCATATTCAAATCCTTCATCTGCATACACAAATTACTCAAAACCCTGTTCAAAAATCTGCATTGATTCACCTACAATCTGTATATTCAACAATTTCAAAATCGAAGAAGTTTGCATCAACCTCTATTTACCAAAAATCTGCATTTCCTCAAATCAATGAAGCCTGCACTGTTTTTTTTTTCTTTTCTGCACTCTAATTTAAGCCTGGGTTGAGTAAGCATCTGCATGCATGTGAGGAGTTAGCAATTGCATCTACATCTGCATGCAAGTAATTTGAATTTGGGATCATGGGCAACTCAAACTTTAAACATCAAAGGGTCAAGCCTGCACCATTTTCTGCAAATTTCAAATGATCAACAGAGGGTCTGCATTCAATAAAAGGTGAGTAACTTAAAATTTTGAATTTTTAAATAGGTTGCATGTTAATGTTGGGTATAATTTAGAAATTTTTGTGTTTAATGCCTGGTGTAAATATGTTTGTGTATGCATACTTGTCTATGCTCTGCTGTGATTCTAAATTCAACTTCCTATTTAAAAGAATCCTCCAAATATTGTTTAAATTTGTGTTAGTATCTGTTCTTAAAATAACTAAAAATGGTAGGAGTGGAGGTAGTTCGCCGTGGTGGTGGCGATAGGGAGAATTAAATTTTTAACCTAGTTTTGGTTGAAGTCTGATTTGGGGATCATATCTCCACCCATGGTTGATCGAGTGGGTCGAGGTGGAAGGGATTTGTTGCGTTGGAGCTTGGCAAGGTATGGACGAAGTAGTTCTTTTTCCGGTGGCCAGAATCGATGGAGCGAGGTTTTTTTTCTGGCAATGGTTTAAGTTCCAGTTTCAACTGGAAAGTTCGATCGAGATAGCTCGATCTCGTTTCTGGGTTTGATGTGAATATCTGGATGGACAGATGATGGGAGAAGGTCGAATAGGACTTGTCAGCGACGGTCGTTGATGCCAGAAGTTCACTGATGTTTGGTGCAGGTGCACAAGATGATCAGTGCACCCTTGTTTTGGGTTAGGGACGAGGTGGTTTCTTCGGGAGTTACTCGGGGAAGACTCGTGTGGATTTATGTTATGGCTCGAGTTATCACTGGGGTCAATTGCAAATTTAAGGAACTGTTAAGTTTTAACAGTTTTAAAGATTTAAATCAAACAGTTTTTAAAAATGAAATTAAACTGTTTTTATAATAAGAAGAGATCTAGATGTACTTAGTTTTGTTTCAAGTACACATGGGTTAAACCGAGGTAAAATGTTTTAAACCAGTTTTTAAAATTTAATTGAAAGTAAATTTTTAAAAACTTTAATCAAGTTAAATCATTTCTTGAAATTCATTTCTTTATAATAAATGTTTGAATAAATGATGTGGTATGATTTGTAAACTTAGATGTTTTAAGTAAATTCTTAAGTTATTTTCAAACTTAAGATTTAATTAAATAAGGAAATGTTCCTAAAAACTTAAATAAAGTTTGATAATAAATGTAATAATTAATAATAGTTTATTAATTGAATTATTTAAAGATTAATGATTTATAAATTAACAATTAAAGTTTTCAAAGTGGTTTATTTGAAATTAAGGATTGTTAATTAATAAAGAGGTAAGTAATTAATGATTACTTTATATTTTAAAACTTAATTAAAGATTTAATTAAGTTAGTTGTTAAGATAAAATGTTTTCAAAATAATTAAAGATAATGTTTTATCTTAAAGATAATTAAGTTTAATGAGTTATAATTAATCAAGTTAATTAAGAAATTTTAAGTCTAATTAATTAAATTAATTAATTATTTTAAAAGGGGTTAATTAAGTAATTAATTAAGGATAATTACTAATTTAATTAACTATTGGATTAATTAATGATTAGAGGTTAATTAATATGTAATTAGAAATTAATTAATTAAGTAATTAAAGGATAATTAAACTAGTAATTATGTTTAATTAGGTTTTCTTAATTAATAATTAAGAGGTTATTAATCTATAATGCAAGTTAATTAAGAATTAGTTAACTATTATTAAAGGTTAATTAATTATAATTAAGGGTTAATTAATTGATATTTATGGATTAATTAATTTATAATTAAGGTTTTTAATTAATAATTAAGTTTATTAATTAATGATTAAGAGATAATTAATTGGTTAATCAAGGTTAATTAATTAATTATAAAAGTAATTAGATTAATTATTTTGTAATTAAAGGATTGGTTAATAATCAAGGTTTATTAATTAATAATTGAAGGTTAATTAATCTGTAATTTAAGATTAATTTGGTTAAGAGAAATTAAGGAATGAATTAGTCAATTTTAATTGATGAGATAAGTGTGATCAAGCAAGCTAATTAATTTGTTGATTAATTAAATATAGTCACTTGATAAATGATTAAGTATGTTTACTTAATAAGTATTGGTAAGGCTAACTACTTAAGGTAAGTAATTGATGAATTACAGGAGTAATTGATATAAGGTAAATTACTGATTTGGAAGTAAATTTAAGATAAATAATTACTTGTTAATGTAATTAAGAGTTTATTACTTGGTGTAATAAATCAAAGAATTTATTAAAGTAATTAAAAATAATTAAGAATAATTAATTACTATTTACATTTAATTAAGTTGATTAATTAAGAAATAATGTAATTAATTTTAGTTAATTAATTTATGGAAGCAATTAATTAAGGTTCATTAATTGATATGATTAATGAGAATAATTAAGGATTAATTATTTGATTAAGAGTTAATTAATCAAGGTTGATTAATTAGGATGATGATTAATTAATTGGTTTAATTAATGAATAACTAAGCAAGATTTATTTTGATAAAGGTAATTAATTTAATTAATTTTAAATTAATTAAGAGATGAAGTAATTAATTTAATTCACTTTAAATTAATTAGAAATAGAGATAGTTAATTTAATTCATTTTAAATTAATTATGTTATGATTAAGTAAATCATTGCTCTTGTATGAATGGATGACATTGATTGTCTTGAATGGATGTAATCTCAGAAATGAGATAAGTAATGTTGTGTGGTATGAATGCTTGGTTGCATTATGATGGTAGTATAGATTATCTATGGTGATGATGATATAGATTACCTATTTGGTTATGGATCATCTGTTTATTTTGATAATGTGATTATCAATTATGATTTGTGAATTATCTATTATGTGTGTATATAGATAGTTGAATTGATTTGTTTCAACTTTAAACAACTTGGACCTAGAAGACACGCTTTGGATTTCGATGAGACCGGGATCGAGTTTCCATAATTGGATATCCGAAAACCACATCGATTCCAATTAACGTTAGGTCGTGAATTCAAAGTGGAGCTTTGTGAAGACTCGAGGTGTAAGGACTATAAGTCAATATAACTCTGTGGGTGATTACGTGATGAGTTTGACGGAACTAGTTCTTATAGGTTCGAGATGGTGATTTATAGTGCAAGGGTTATTGTCGTTAACTCTGAGGGTGATTCCAAAACGAGTGTAACGAGATAATGCCTTCGGTTTCGTTCGAACCCGGAACGAACTTGTATGGATTGAATGCTTTCAGAACATCGTCAGGTGGACGATGAGCATTCTAAGTGATATGTCCTATAAAGGTAATCATAGCCTCAAGCCTCATCAACCGGGAATGGCTAAAACAGGGGAGGTGCAGCAAGGCTTCGTGGGTAGCCCCCACTTGAGAGTAAAATTTACCCCTGTCTAGAGGTCCCTTTTATTTCGGCTATATGGACGGTTGAATAGCTACAACCGTCGGGGTTGTCTTATTTGGAACTGTTCAGTAAGGAATGGGTCCGACTTTGTGTTGCAGGGGATCGAGAGTGATCCTCGGTACGTTGATTTAGGCCACGTACTGTGACGGCCGGTACCCCAGTAGCCCAGCCATTGTATGAAATCCAAAATCCAATAAGTGCCAACGGTTTTGATTGTATTACCCACTTTTGTGGCTAGTAGCTGGAATTTAATGAATGTAACAATTTCGGCTATTTCTCATTTATTTGAAAACTCTAGACACTATTATAATATCATTGGATTTCCTATCAAATGTTTTGGTTAGCGTAAGGTAAAAACTTTTCCATTTTTATGTGTGGGAAGTCTTACGTGATACCTTTCTTTTCAAAAAGGTTTTTGAAAGTTAAGCAACTTTAACCTGTTATTCACACCAGACCCATGTCTGACTCGGAGTTTATTTTTTTTTCCATAAACTCTTGGGTACTCAAATTTTTACAAGTAGTCAAGGGAATTCAGGATAGGATTCAGGTTAGCTTTGACGAATTATGGAGCAGCAATGGTGTAACAACCCGCATATTAGTCGATTTTATATTTAAATATTTTATTTAAATATTTTATCGATACTCGGAAGTTAGTCCGAAAAGCTACCTTTTGCATACAGTCGAATTAGGACTCGGAACCACTCCCATTGAGTTCAAAACGCCATTTGCGATCTTTTTAAGTGTAAACTTTGATATGTTAGGAGTTAGTCAAGTTTTGCTACTTTTTCACTTTGGGTTTGGGTTTGGGTTCAGCCCTATGTTTAACTTATACTCAAATCTGAACCACTCCACCCATTCACTCTCACTTCCTCCTCTTTTCAGTTCTAAAGCATCAATGGTGGGAGAGATGGAAAATTAAAACTCCAAAACCCTAGTCTTCCTTAGCAAATCCAACTTCTAGCTCCAAATTCAAGAGAACCCATTGGTAAGTTTCTCTTCATCTTCTCCAACCCATTCTCTTGATCAATTTCAGAAATTCCTAAACCTAATTTTGGGAATGTTCTTCTTTTAAGCTTAGAATCAAGCTTCTTTAGTTGGATTTGAAGAGTGGTTGATTCTCCTTTGCTTTCAAGCTTTTTCTTCAATCGTTTGGGTTCAAAGGTGAGATTTTTATCTTACATCTTAGTCTATACTATCTTCGATTGTTAGGTATGAATTCCTAACACTTATTCGTGTGCAATTGCTTTTGGTTTGGATTGATTTGGTGAATAATCCAATTTTTAGTGTTTTGAGTTCAAATCTTTAAAAATCCTAACTTTGATGTTTGAACATGTTTTTGGTGATGTATCGAGGAGCATATAGGGTCGGGTAGTCGATTGGCATAAACCCTTAGCGTCGTTGCTCGTGCGATTGTAATTTGGTCGAGATTTGCACCTCATTTGAAATAGGTTTAAATTGGCAGAACATTAGGTTCGGCGGACCGAACCCCTGGGCCGGTCGACCGACCTGCTTCCAAAGTGCATAGGCACTTTTCTGTCTCTGGTCCGGTCGACTGGCTACAGGGCTCGGTCAACCGCCTGCTTCTCGAGAATTTTCCAAAACAGGGTCCGGTCGACCGAGCTCTGTAGCCGGTCGACCGACCTGTTGCTGTTTTGCCTATTTCGCCTATATTGCGTGGTTTCCCAAATTTAATCAATTCGTGTTATTTCCCTATTTGTTGTTATCATTTGTTATTGACTTTGATGACTTATTTTCTTCGGGAATTTTTGGAATATCCATTTCGATGGATTCGGTATCGATTTCTTTGGATTTTATTCACATCTTTGAATGTGAATTTTAGTGATTGATTGTTCCTACAATCTTCTTTGTGATTTGTCACTTCAAAACATAAAGGTTTTCTATACTAGTAACAAATATCAAAACTCTTTCTTCAAATTATTTCAACACTATTTTATTACAAAGCTCGTTTTCTCAAACCGATTTCCAATCTATTAGTATATACAAACCTTTACCTCACCAGAATGAGAAATCTAATTAAACGACTTAGTAAAACGAGTGGTATGAAACGCTTGCGTTTACTTCGCCGGTTAATTCTTGGACTTATTCGATTGAATCTCTTGTGACAATTTTCTAGTGGAGATCTACAATTTGTTCGTAAATATTTAAGTTAAGCTTGTGGTTATGGGACATGAAGCTAAGCTCATATATTTACTAGCTTACTATAGTTGACACTTCTTGATGATCATGATTATTATTTTTGTGATTTAGACTAGCAATTGTGCGATGTCTCTTTGTTTGCAATTTAGACTAGACCCCGTTTCAGTGTGATTTCGACTCACTCATGTGGGGTAGCTCCCCATGGCCTTCGGGCCGTTCGTGTGTCAAAAATTAATGGCTAGCTACCATGAGATAGCTTCTCGTTCGTGTGATACATATGTTGGTGAGCTTTAATGCTCCCGTTCGTGTGATAGGCCTCCCCCCCCTTTTTGTGATTTCTGGATTTCGTGTGTTGAATTCTGGAATTTATGCTTCACCTATTTTTGTGATTTCTATTGATATGATTTATCAATTTTTGTGCATTGGTGAATTCGTGTGTCATTGACTTGTTGTGAATACAAGTTTTGGGTATGAAACCCCTTTTGGATCTTTGTGAAGATTTTTGTGATATTGATTAATCTCATGTTGAGTTTCAATTTCATACTTATAGTAGTATGCCATTATGGATATTATATGTTTATGCCATATCTCTTATTCTATATCATGTCATCTGATATTTATAGCTAGACTGATCCGTTTATTATTTTCTTATTAATAATACTCGGGTCAGACCGAGATGTTACAGGTGCTTCAGCTTGACTTTTCACTTTGGATTGATTTCTCTGACTTTTGGCTAACTACTTAGATTAGTAGTTTATTTTGTTGTATACACTTGAGATATGGAATCATAGTTGTATTCTTTAGTATAGCACGTGTTGCTATTCTTTTGTATTATTGTGGATCATTTTGACCACTACTCTGATATACACTTTCATGTGTTAGTTATATATTCATATCTTCTTCCGCCTTTGTGATATGAATTATCTGTGACTGATTTGTGTTATGTTTATTTCTATATTTGTTTCCAAAGACATAATAGCCACTATGTAGTAGCTTTGAGTTTGTGTCGGTATGTCGGATGTCCTCTTGAGAAGAAATGCAAGTTACACCTTATCTGGCATATCGGTACTCGCACAAAGCAATTATACAGATGGTCGCTCCTCAATAGCCTTATTCTCCGTGCTAGTTAACGGCATTACAACGTAGTGTCCTTGGCTAGCGTGGGTATAGGTGTGGGGCGTAACAAATGGAGCAGGAGGCTTCTGCGTGTAGATATATATAGTATTCCGCTGTGTGTTCTCTGAGTTGTTGTCTTTGTACTATATTGAGTTGTATAACTAGACAGGTGTTTATAACTGTCTAGTATGTGTTGTATTATCTGTGTAACTCTGATAATGGTTGTAAACTATGTAATATTTATGTTATTAATATAATTTATTCGTTCCGCTGTTAGATTCTGATGTTGTTTCTTTCTTCTCTTCTTTCTATTCTCTTTCTATCCCATTCTTTCTTAAAGATGATGTGATTTTCTGTGGTAAGAAAGTCGGGTCGTCACAGTGGACAATGCTTTAATAAATGTGTGGAAATATTGGATGTGGTAAATGAAGTATATTCACGATTTTGGACAGTGAATAATCATTCAAATAAAATAAATGTTTTGGGATGTGATATTTTTAAATGGAGTTATACGATTTGAAGATGTTTTAAAATGTGCTAATTATCAAATACATAGATTTCAACATTCATTTTTGAAATAGACGTTGCAAGAAATAAGGAAATGATGGACTATAACACTGTTGTTATAGTAATGATTTTTGAAAGAAAATATTTTGTATAGTATATGAGATTTATATATCTATCTTACTTTCGAATCCCTATACTAGTGATTTTAGGTTGTCGTAATGATGTTTCACGCAACATTCGTTTTGACCCAAATAAATATGTTTAAAGAAAATGTTTTCCTTAAAGATAAAATATATACTTAATCGTGATTTAAGTATATGGAATATTTTCTAAGTGTTGAAAATAAAGAGATTTGTGAATATGCTTATATTATTGAAATAAGTATATGGAAATGTTTTCCAATATAGAAAAGTTGAAATGGTTTGAGATTATATCTTTTTAAAGATTATTTGAGGTGAATATTTGGCAAGTGATTTAATTAATAAAGGATTAATTAAAAGGGCCCAGTGATTGGTATGGTATTGAATGTTTGTTTGTTTGCTTTGATAGTTAAATAACCGACTATCAAAATTGTCCATTTTAGTTCCTTGACTTGATGTGGGAACTATTTAGTCGTACACTTAGTAAGTAGCCTTCTGTGTAGGATTGATTATCATTTGTGTTCAGGATGTTGATTTGTATAGTGCGGAGTATTACTCCAATTTATCGAGCTTCCTTCTTGGCCCGAAGGATAGCAAGTTGAAAGTTGGAGACGTGATAAGTCTATGAGACTTAGTTTCTGTATGAAGTTGAGAAATGCTATTGCATTGTTGGTGCAAAGAGACCAGGATCAGTTTATCCGAAAACCACTTCGGACCAATGTATATGCGACGATTGTGTAGGTTGCTTATGATGATATTGATATTCCGAATTTTCAAAGTGGAAGACTACTTGTTGACCGTTTGGGGTTAAAATACCAATATACATATAGTAGCAGTGGTATCTTCATTATGAAATATCAAATGCAAGGACTATTTGCTACTAATCCTAAGGATTTCTCGACAGGATGTTATAGGAAAGTACATTCAGTTTGTCCTATTCCTAGACAACTTGTATGGTTGTTTGTCTGACATTGTATTTCTAAAGATTGCGTACATTGGTTTTTACAAATGTACATTAGTGGTGGCGGAGAAGGCAACTTCTCTTAGCTTAACATCCTCCTTGAGATGTATGAGTTTAAGGGTTGTATTTTTATGGAAGGCAATTAGTAGTTAAAGGAAATGGCTGTGTGGCATTCTAAGTGATTTGATTGTGATATGTGAAAGGTAATCATTACCTCAAGCCTCATCAACCGAAAATGACCAAAACAGGGTTAGATGCGGCAATGCTAAGTGGTCACTCCCAAGTAGTGTATGATCATTCTCTTCTAAATATATCTTTATATGCTATGACGTCGTGTATCTAATTATTGTGATTTATATGCTAAGAGGGGCCTTAGAAAAGGTCGGTAACGACCAGAGGATGATATATTCGGTACCATCTAGTTATAGAGGTGGGTCGGCCTTGTGTTGGTGGAGGATCCTTTGTGATAGTCCTTGGTACATTCTTTTAGATATGTACTGCCGGAAGGTAGTCCCTTCACAAGTCATATGTATGGAAATCCAAACTCCACTACGTACCTCCCATTTTGATTGTATTACCCATTTTGGGCTATATGCTGGAATTTAATCAATGTAACAATTTCAGCTATGATTAATATTATTTGTGCAATAGACACTATTATAATATAAAAGAATTTGATTGAAATGTTTTAGTTATCGTAAGGTAAAAACATGTCCGTGTTTATGTGTGGACTTGTCTTAGAGATACTTTTGTTTTGATGAAGGTAAAGTTTGGTAATTTAATAAATTCAGTTGAGTGTGTTTCTCACGTTGGTTTACTAGACTGATCCGGGTGTTCTTCCCTTTCAATACTCGGGTCAGATCGAGTATATTTATAGGATTAGATTTAGTGCTTTTGGAGCTTCAGCAGGAGATCTGGAGATCTTCGTTTTCGTGTACACGAATTTATTTTGTTTATCCGCCGCTTAGTTGTTTATATTATCGGCAATTGTGAGGATAGGTTATTATAACTGTTCAGGCTGATAACTATTGATTGATTGTTGAACTCTGATTGATGTATGTATATACGGTTTTTTATAAAGATCACTGATATGATATTATATGTTTCCAGCTGCGATGTGAGATTCTATATTCTTCTATTTGGTTCTATCTTCTCTCTTTCTTCTCTTATCTTCTTCTATCTTCTTTTCTTTCTCTTGACCTTCCATCAGTCTGTGCTTTTTGGATCGTACATGTATGGTTTATTGTCAATTCAAATGGTACAGATTTGCGGTTCATCACATTTGGTATCAAAGCTTAGATTTTGTATATTCCTAAGCTTTGATGTGTACTCAGTATAAATAGAGACAGTAGCACCCTTGATTGAGTTTGAGTATATTATATATATGAGCATGTGTTGTTAGTGATATAAAATGTTTTATATTGTGTTTGCTTATCCGTTGAGCTGTTTGTGAATTCTTGTCAGTATATGGGACGCCATATTATCGATAAGGATTTCTAAACACTTAAACGAGGCAAGTTGACATATTATATTTTAAATTGGGTAAATGAAATAATTTTACCTCGATTGTATTTTACATTTAAAGGAAACAATTTTTCAGAATTATTAAAGTGTATATAAAATGATTGTTTGGTTGTTTGAAAATGTAAATATATATAAGTTAATAAAAATTGTTTGAATAATCTAAATAAAAACAACAATTGTAAAAGAATGAAATTATACAAGCAAGGGAATTATAAAATATGGAATTATAATTAACATGATTTACAATTGTGATCTTTTGTATAAGAAATGAAACTATATGAATATATATTATAAATAAAGAAAATGAATTTAAGCGAAGAATTTGAAATATAAATCCTGCTAATTTTGAAAGTTGTTTTTCAAAGATTAAAAAGGTTATATTGTTATAAATCTAAATAAGATAAATTAATTTGGAATGAATCTTATACAAGTGAAGTGAATAGTGAAATAATATAAGTAAGAATTTATAAATGTGATCTATAAATAAAAGGATTTTTAAAAGAACGTAAAGCACTGAATTTACTATCGTTACTGGGAAATAATAATGGTGATGACTGCAGCATCATCAGTATCATTTTTGAGTTTCCGTATGTTGGATTAACTACCAATAGTAAATTGAAATTGAAATTTGTTTTGATATAAATATTTGAATTTAAAATCCAAGTTGGAATTGATAGATATAAGTGAAATGAGTTTTGGATTTATAATATGAGATAATAAAATTTAGTTTGGTAAAGTTGAAATAAATTTGAGTTAGTATGATAAAATACATGATTTGAACTTTAACTAAAGGAAAGTAAATAAAGTGAATTGTATTTGAACTAGATTAGATAAGTTATTGAAATGGAAGTTAAACTTAAATGGTAAGTGATTATATAATATGAATTGGAAAGTTTGAATAAATAAGTTGTAAAACTTATAAAATGAGAAAAGGTAAGTAAATCCAATTGTTAAAATGGGTTAAACAATTTTGTTAAGCAAAATAATATATGAATTTGAATAAGTGATATGAATTTGACTTAAGTAAAAGTTAAATAAGATAGAATTTCAATTAAAATTAGTAGTGAACTTAAGTTGTATGGTGGAAGTAAATATAAATGAAGATGAAATGAAATGTAACTTAAGTGATGTTGAATCAAGCTAATTTTGATAAATTAAATGAATATGCAAAGTAAAATTGAATACTAAGAAGTTAATGAAATGAAGTAGTTAAGTGAATATGAATTTGAGTTACATAATGAAATTCAACTTTAGTTGTTAAATGAATTAGCAATTGAATAATTGAATGAAAGTCAATTGAATGTTAAATTAATTGAAATTAAATATGTTAAACAAAAATGAATGTTAGGAGCAAATTACATAAAGTTGGTAATGTTGGTTTGCATTGGTTGTTAAACAGATGTTAGTTGATTGTATAGAAATTCATTAAATGTTAATGAAATTGATTAGTGAAATTGAAAGCTAAGTAACTGAATTCAAATAGGAAGTGAAGTAAATATAAATAGAATTGAATTTGAGTTGAATTGGAAATGAATTAACTTGAATGTAAATTAGTGAATGTATACTAATTGAATTCGAATAAATAAATGTTGATAAAATCCAATGTTAGTGAATAATGTGAATAAATTGGAAAATCTATTCGATGAATATTAATGAAAAATAAATGTATATTGACTTGATTATGGATTGATTGGATAGATATTGGTTTATTGGATGTTAGTTGGATGATAGTTGTTTGATAGTTGGATTTGTTGCTTATCGTTTGCATTTGTTATATTGGCATATATAGTTGTTATATTGGTATATATTGTATATTGATATTACTTTCATACATAAATGTTTCTCATGGTTGTTGCGTATGGCGCTTGCTTCGCATTTGAAGCTCGCTTTCGTGCTATATTAGCCATATATGCTCGCTAATAATATATAAGGTACATATCTCAGATTACATATCGTACTTTTGCACTTTTTTCCCTATGGGATGCCTTATCTTCGAAGATGAGATGTATATTTGTGATACATACATACATACATATACATACATACATACATACATACATATATATATATATGTAAATGTATATGTTGTGATCCTACTGCATCGAACCTTGCAAAGGAGACGCTGGATTTTTTTTTGAAAATTAAAGGCGTTAGACAATTTTGAGAAAATTGGAAATTTTTTGTGACGCCTCACCTCTACACCCACGCTAGCCAAGGACACTACAGGGTAATGCCGTCAACTAACACGGAGAATAAGGCTGGTTGGGAGCGACCATTTATAGCCTTGCTCTAACTATCTATTGAATACATCGACAATAGACATTCCAAGCAGGTCGACATACCCAATGAATACTTAAAACAAAACCATAGGTGGTTGGAGGATCTATCAGAACAGAATATAACAACTCAAATGTAATATACATCAGAGAACAGTAGATCATCATATACACATATATTGATACATAACAGAGTTTACAAACTAATACATGTCAAGTGGTATAGCAAACCACAATATACAGACGAATTCAAGATGAATACATATCAGAGTTACAAAAAAAAGGACTACACAAAAAGCTTTAACAAAAAGCAGCAAGCTGAATAGTCCATGCGGAAGCAAAATGGGCTAAGTACAAATGCACCTAGCCTGAAACATCTCGGTCTGACCCGAGTACAAAACACGGGTCGGTCTAGCTAAACAAATCAGTTAGATAAACTGAACAATAATAACCTGCAAGGTCACAATGTATAACGAATATCTCTAAAGGAGATAACACAATCATCTAATAAAAGATGAATTATATCATAACAAGCCTCATATCATCGGCAGCACAACAAACAAAGGATATGAATATCCCAAAACAAGCCAAAAAGGCAATAACAAATACCAATGAAGGTAACACAAGTTCCACAAGGTAATCGCTACATATCGTGCGGCTCAAAAAGACCAAAATTGAAGGGCGATACCTAGGGAATATACATATCAATGAAACATCATAAAATTTGCTCGAGCTCAGTACTGTATAAACTAGGATCCATAAGCCCGAAGGCTCCAAACCCAAATATCACCCGAGCGGCTCATAAAGACCAACTCCGAAAGCGACACCATTAGGGCAACAAACCCGAAGGCACAAACCGGAAGGTATAAACCCGAAGGCAACATACCCGAAGGCAGCAACCTGAAGGAGACAGTCCGAAGACACTATCCCAAAGGCAACAAACCGTAGTGGTGAAGGTCCGGAGGCCCAGTACTGGACACCACTAACTGGCGGAATGTGTCACAACTCTCGAAAAGGAATCCGAAAAGTGGTAACGTGAGTCCCATAACCACTCGTTCGCACTAAATGGTTTACTATCCGTTAGTTAATTTCACACTCAAAGCAGTACAAAGTTTATCTCGTTTCATCGGTAAACCAGACCCAAAGGTCAAAACGTTCAAACAAATTGATTGGGAATTAATTGAAAAGATGAACGCACGTGTTCATTGCACGCGTTTTATCTAATCATTTAATTATCCTCCCACTTTGCTAGGAGTGCGAAATTATGTGTATTTTAAATTGAATTTATGAATTGGAGAAGGGAGCTTTTAATACGATTTAGAGGGATTATTTATGAAAACCAGTGAATGAAGTCAAAAATAAGTTATCAAAGCCAAAGATGCAATAACAACCACTAAGAACCAACTTGAATCGATAAAATTTGGAAAACTAGTCAAACGAGCAAAAATAGGCAAAACAGCAGCAGGTTGGTCGCCCGGATACAGAGCGCGGTCGACCGGACCTGATCCTGGAAACTTTCGGGATACAGGTTTCGTCGACCGGACAGGGTCTTCGGTCGGCCGACCCTGCAACCTGGGCTGCTTTCAGCCTATCCCAAATGATGAGCAAACTTCCCAACTTTCAATCGGACGAGCACGTACACTAGGGGTTCACGCCTAGCGGCTACCCAGCCCTATAAGCACTTGATTCATCACCAAAACAAGATCAAAACATCCATAAGAGAATGTTCATAAAAATTTGACTTTGAAACTCAAGAATTGGAATATTCATAAAACCAATCCAATCAAAAATCAAATGCATATGAATAAGTAATAGGAATTAATACCCATCACCCATGATATCAAGAGATAAAGATGTGAGTTCAAAACTCACCTTTTTACACACAAACAAAGATGAGAAGCACAAACACAAGAAGAAGATTAACCACTCTTCACTTTAACTCTACAAGCTTCAATCTAAGAATAAAACACTTATTTCCCAAATTAGGTTTAGGAACTTTATAAATTGAAGAGGAGAAGAGTTGGAGAAGATGAAGAGGAGGCTTACCAATATCTTCTCTTTGATTTTGGAGCAAGAATTCAAGTTGCAAGAAGAAACTAGGGCTTGGAATTTTTAATTCCTCTTCCTTTCCCCCATATTCAGTTTTTAGCTTAAGTTTGGAGGTGAAAGTGAGTGAATGGAAAGAGATGGGATGAGTTAGGTTATTTAGTTAGCTAATGGGCTGAACCCAAACACAACACCCAACTAAAGAAAGTAGCAAAATTCAACTTGCTCCAAACATATCAAAGCTTATAATAAAAAAGATCGCAAACGCCATTTTGGACTCAATGAAGGTGGTTTCGAGTCCTAATTAGGCCATTTGCAAAAAGTAACATTTCAGATCCAAACATCTGACCAACGACGCTATATTTAAATAAAACATTTAAATATAAAATCGTTAAATATGCGGGTTGTTACAGATCTCCCCTCCTTATAAAATTGCATCCCCATAATTCCTAGAGACGATATTTGTAACAATTACATACATACAACATTCAAAAAAAAAGGAAATAAGCTTGAGATAAAAAGATATTCTCACCGTTGCCAAGCAAAGATAGAAAACCCGGATAAGATCGCTCGATATACTCTCTGGTTTCCCAAGTACAGTCATTGGGAATAGCGGACTATTGAACTTTAACGAGCGGCATGTCCTTGTTTCGAAGGTGTCGCACCTCCGTGTCAAGTACGCGAATAGGCTGCTGTACAATAGATAAATTCGGTGAGACCTTAAGCTCCTGCAAATCAGGAGAATGAATAACAGAATTCGACTCCCGAAGACACTTTCGAAGTTGAGAGACATGAAACACGTCATGAATGCCAGATACATGAGCAGGAAGTGAAACTCTATAAGCCACAGGGCCAATACGTTCAATAATAGAAAATGGTCCTATAAAGCGAGGAGCTAATTTCCCAGTCGTACTGAAATGCATAACCCCCTTCAAAGGAGAAACACGAACAAAGACAAGATCACCGATCGAGAATTCGAGAGGCTTCCTACGGTTATCAGCGTAGGATTTCTGGCGGCTCTGTGCCTCTTTCATTCTCAAACGAATAAGATCAATCTTTTCGGAAGAATCACGAACAAAATATGGACTAAGAATAAGCTTCTCCCCAGTTTCCAACCAGCAAGAAGGTGATTGACATGGTCTTCCGTATAAAGCTTCGAAGGGAGCCATACGATACTAGATTGAAAACTATTATTGTAGGAGAACTCTACAAGAGGAAGGTGATCCTCCCAACTACCACCGAAATCAAAAATACAAATACGAAGATGATCTTCCAAGATACTATTCACCCGTTCAGTCTGTCCGTCGGACTGCGGATGATAAGCTGTGCTAAAATTAAGCTTTGTTCCCAAAGCTTGCTGAAGACTCTTCCAAAAATGACTCGTGAATAAAGGATCATGGTCACTCACAATAGAACTAGTAACACCGTGAAGTCTCACGATTTCCTTGACATATAACTTAGCAAACTGCGAAGCATCCTATTAGACATAATAGGGATAAAATGAGCAGACTTAGTGAGGCGATCAACAATAACCCAAATGCTAGAATGGCCTGATCTCGAACGAGATAGGCCGTCAATGAAACCCATAGAAATCTGATCCCATTTCCACAATGGAATCTCTAGAGGCTGAAGAAGACCCGAAGGACGCTGATGTTTGGCCTTAATACGCTGAAAAGTTATGCAGTTACTCACATAACTCGCCACATCGCGCTTCATGCCTTCCCAATAATAAAGACGATGCATATCGGCATACATCTTACTAGTATCAGGATGAATGGTATACTTAGAACGGTGACGGTCATCAAGAATGTCATGCGTAAGTGCAAAATCAGAAGGCACAAAAAGATGATTCTTCTTGTGAAGACACCCATAAGAATCAGTGATGAAATCTCGCAACGCTTCATCACAGGATCCAGACTCACAAAGCTGAATAAGATGCAACAAATCAGGATCACGCAGCCGGGCATCGACAATACGATCCAACAAAATGGGTCGAGCTCCCAAACTAAATAATAGAATAGGAGAATCAGAAGATGAGCCTCGATCACGAATTTCACAAAAATATAGAGTCTCAAGAATATCCCATTCGGCAAGCATCATAGAAATAATAGCCGAATATTTGCGACTAAGCGCATCAGCAACACGACTACCCTTACCCGGGGTATACTGGATGTCAAAGTCATAGGAGGCAATAAACTCGAGCCAACGCTGTTGTCTCATATTGAGTTCCTTCTGAGTGAACAAATACTTCAAAGATTTATGATCGGTATATAGAATGAAGCGCTCGCCAATAAATAGTGTCGCCAAATCTTCAAGGCAAAGACAATGGCGGCTAACTCAAGATCATGAGTGGCATAGCGAACTTCATTCGGACGCAGTTGCCTAGAAGCATAAGCAACTACCCGATCCTTCTGCATAAGAACAGCACCGAGACCACTACCACAAGCATCGGTGTAGACAACAAGATCCTGATTCCCCTTGGGAACCACCAAAATAGGAGCATTAGTGAGAAGTTCCTTCAATGTCTGAAAGGAAGCTTCACGCTTGTTGGACCAAATAAAACGAATGCCTTTCCGAGTAAGGCTGGTGAGAGGAAGCACAACATGGGAAAAGTCCTTAATGAACCGACGGTAATAACCCGCCAATCCAAGGAAACTACGAATCTCATGAACATTCTCAGGCCTCTTCCAATTCTGTATGGCTTCGATCTTTGAGGGATCGACAGAAATGCCATTGGAAGATACGACATAGCCTAAGAACTTAACCTTATTCTCCCAAAAGTGGCATTTGGAGAATTTGGCTCTAAGTTGATGATGACGGAGAGTACTCAAGACAATTCTCAAGTGATTAGCATGCTCAGCTTCAGACTTACAATAAATAAGGATATCATCAATGAAGACAAGGATGAACTTATCGAGATATTCTCGGAATACTCGATTCATGAGATCAACAAAGAAAGCAGGAGCGTTCGTCAAACCGAACGGCATAACGAGCCACTCAAAAGAACCATAACGAGTGCGGAAAGCGATAAGAGGTATGCTATCCTCCGCGACTCGCAACTGATGAAAACCGTAGCAAGGTCAAGCTGAGAAAAGACCTTAGCACCACTCAATAGATCGAACATATCATCGATCCTAGGCAATGGATACCTATTCCTAATGGTTAACTCGTTAAGCTTGCGATAGTCAATGCAAAGCCTAAGAGTTCCATCGAATTTCTTTACGAAGACGACCGCGGATCCCCAAGGAGAAAAACTGGACTGAATCAACTGTTTGGACTCAAGATCTAAAAGCTGCTTCTTGAGTTCCTCATTTTCGTTTGTAGACATCCTCGTAGGAGGACGACTAACTGGCTGCACGCCTGGAATGAGATCAATGCGGAACTAAATTGCCCGCTTGGGTGGCAAACCCGAAACAGGCTCAAAAACATCAGAAAAGTCACAAGCATTAGGAATACGAGATATATCATCATCATCTCGCAAATCAAGAGAATATAAAACCATTTCGGAATTATCTACATCCCGAAGAATAAGAGATAACTGAGTAGGCGAATCCGGATGTCAAAGATACAAAATTCTCTCCGAACAAATAATCTTGGCATCATATCTCACTAGCCAGTCCGTTCCTAAAATAATATCAAATCCCAGACAAGAAATAACATGCAGATTCGCACGAAAAGAAAACCCACATAAAACAACCTCAACATCATCACAAAACATACTAAGGGTCGCGGATCCCCTAATAGGATTCGCAATCCTTAAACTAGTAACCAAACCAGGGGAACATCCAAAGATAAATCATCGACAAGCTTCTTCGATACGAAGGAATGTGTTGCACCCATATCGAAAAGAACTCGAATACTATAATCATGAAATAAAATAGAACATTCCAAAATAGATGGAGATATACCTTTGGGCTGAGAAGGACCTTCAGAAGCCTTAGCAGCATAAAGCTTGCTAGACTTGGCACCTGCAGGAACAATAGGGCAAGTGGAAACATGATGACTTTCCTTCTTGCAGCAACGACAGAAAAGAGGCTTGGAACAAGCTCGAATCATATGATCAGGAGAACCACAATTGAAACACTTCCGAACGAAAGGTGTTCCAAAAGATTGAGGCTGAGAGCTAGAACCACCAGTCTTCTTCTTCTTAGAAGGAAAAGACCTTGACTTCTGGAATGGAAAATACTTCTTGTTGGGGTTCTTAGAAACCTCAACATCAACATCACTATCACACTCCTTCTCGACGGTCTCGAGATGAAGCGCAGAATCAACCAACTCCTCAAAAGAAAGCTTAAGCTGGAGCAACAAAGACTTCTTAAGATATTTCTTAAGAGCAGAGACAAACTTCAAATTCTTCTTATAAGAAGTGCTAATGAATTCAAGACCATACTTAGATAAGGCCTCGAATGATGCAACATACTCAGAAACAGAAGATTTCCCTTGCTTCAACTCAAGGAAGCGACGGGTCAATAAAACTTTTTCAGATTCAAGAACGAACTTGAGTTCAAATCGCTCCCGAAACTGAGTCCAAGAAAGAGCAGACTCATCAATTTCGGCTACAAGAAGCTCATACCAATCAAAAGCATGCTCTTGTAATAAGCTAGAAGTTACAAGAACTCTATCATGGTCGGAAAGATCCATACGAGAGAAAATACGCTCGCACGTGTGAAACCAAGCTTGGACTTCAAGAACAGACTCGGAGCCCTTAAACGGCTTTCCTCCGAGATGAGAAAAATCACTGCACAGACGTGCAAAGGAAGACTTGCGAGGTGGAGATACTCAAGGAGGAACTGGAGGCTGAGTGCTCCTAAAAAGCTCCAAAAACTGATCGGCAGACATATAAACGCCATCCGGATGTGAGCCACTGGATTGCCCAGCATCCGAACGTCGTCCCCTGCCTCTTCCAGCCATACACTGAAAGTAAGATAAGAACAAGATTATTCAGATGGTAGATGTCACTAATTCAAATGCAGAATACTACGGTACAAAATGCATTCTTAAACGTATTCCCACATTCTATCGAACCTTGATGGTAGAAGGAATAGAGAGACACGATGGTTCAAAGATTTGTATCACTTATACACTTTGATGTACCGGAATATGTGCATCTATTCTGTGTTTATCATATTTTTTCTGAACTCAGCTCTGATACCAAGATGTGACGCCCTACCTCTATACCCACGCTAACCAAGGACACTACAAGGTAATGCCGTCAGCTAACACGGAGAATAAGGCTGGTTGGGAGCGACCATCTATAGCATTGCTCTAACTATCTATTGAATACATCGACAATAGACATACCAAGCAGGTCGACATACCCAATGAATACTTAAAACAAAACCATAGGTGGTTGGAGGATCTATCAGAATAGAATATAATAACTCAAATGTAATATACATCACAGAACAGTAGATCATCATATACACATATATTGATACATAACAGAGTTTACAAACTAATACATGTCAAGTGGTATAGCAAACCACAATATACAAACGAATTCAAGATGAATACATATCAGAGTTACAACAAAAAGGACTATACAAAAAGCTTTAACAAAAAAGAACAAGCTGAATAGTCCATGCGGAAGCAAAATGGGCTAAGTCCAAATGCACCTAACCTGAAACATCTTGGTCCGATCCGAGTATAAAATACATGGGTCAGTCTAGCTGAACAAATCAGTTAGATAAACTGAACAACAATAACCTGCAAGGTCACAATGTATAACAAATATCTCTAAAGGAGATAACACAATCATCTAACAAAAGATGAATCATATCATAACAAGCCTCATATCATCGGCAGCACAACAAACAAAGGATATGAATATCCCAAAACAAGCCAAAAAGGCAATAACAAATACCAATGAAGGTAACACAAGTTCCACAAGGTAATCGCTACATATCGTGCGGCTCAAAAAGACCAACACCGAAGGGCGATACCTAGGGAATATACATATCAATGAAACATCACAGAATTTGCTCGAGCTCAGTACTATATAAACAAGGATCCATAAGACCGAAGGCTCCAAACCCAAATATCTCCCGAGCGGCTCATAAAGACCAACTCCGAAAGCGACACTATTAGGGAAACAAACCCGAAGGCACGAACCCGAAGGTACAAACCCGAAGGCAACATACCCGAAGGTAACATACCCGAAGGCACCAAACCTGAAGGAGACAGTCCGAAGACACTATCCCAAAGGCAACAAACCATAGTGGTGAAGGTCCGGAGGCCCAGTACTGGACACCACTAACTGGCGGAATGTGTCACAACTCTCGAAAAGGAATCCGAAAAGGGGTAACGTGAGTCCCATAACCACTCGTTCGCACTAAACGGTTTACTATCTGTTAGTTAATTTCACACTCAAAGCAGTACAAAGTTTACCTCGTTTCATCGGTAAACCAGACCTAAAGGTCAAAACATTCAAACGAATAGATTGGGAATTAGTTGAAAATATGAATGCATGTGTTGATTGCACGCGTTTTATCTAATCATTTAATTATCCTCCCACTTCGCTCGGAGTGCGAAATTGTGTGTGATTTAAATAGAATTTATGAATTGGAGAAGGGAGCTTTTAATACGATTTAGAGGGATTATTTATGAAAACCCGTGAATGAAGTCAAAAATAAGTTATCAAAGCCAAAGATGCAATAACATCCACTAAGAACCAACTTGAATCGATAAAATTTGGAAAACCAATCAAATGAGAAAAAACAGGCAAAACAGAGCAGGTCAGTCGGCCGGATACAGAGCTTGGTCGACCAGACCTGATCCTGGAAACTTTCGGGATACAGGTTTCGCCGACCGGACAGGGTCTTCGGTCGGCCGACCCTGCAACTTGGGCTGCTTCCAGCCTATCCCAAATGATGAGCAAACTTCCCAACTTTCAATCAGACGAGCGCAGACGCTAGGGGTTCACGCCTAGCGGCTACCCGGCCCTATAAGCACTTCGGTTCATCACCAAAACACGATCAAAACATCCATAAGAGAATGTTCATAAAAAATTGACTTTGAAACTCAAGAATTGGAATATTCATAAAACCAATCCAATCAAAAATCAAATGCATATAAATAAGTAATAGGAATTAAGACCCATCACCCATGATATCAAGAGATAAAGATGTGAGTTCAAAGCTCACCTTTTTACACACAAACAAAGATGAGAAGCACAAACACAAGAAGGAGATTAACCACTCTTCACTTTAACTCTACAAGCTTCAATCTAAGAATAAAACACATGTTTCCCAAATTAGGTTTAGGAACTTCAGAAATTGAAGAGGAGAAGAGTTGGAGAAGATGAAGAGGAGGCTTACCAATATCTTCTCTTTGACTTTGGAGCAAGAATTCAAGTTGCAAGAAGAAACTAGTGCTTGGAATTTCTAATTCCTCTTACTTTCCCTCATTTTCAGTTTTTAGCTTAAGTTTGGAGTTGAAAGTGAGTGAATGGAAAGAGATGGGATGAGTTAGGTTATTTAGTTAGCTAATGGGCTGAACCCAAACCCAAAACCCAACTAAAGAAAGTAGCAAAATTCAACTTGCTCCAAACATATCAAAGCTTATAATCAAAAAGATCGCAAACGCCATTTTGGACTCAATGGAGGTGGTTTCGAGTCCTAATTCGTCCATTTGCAAAAAGTAACATTTCGGATCCAAAAATCCGACCAACGACGCTATATTTAAATAAAACATTTAAATCTAAAATCGTTAAATATGGGGGTTGTTACATTTTTTGATAAATAAAATTTTGATTTGGAGTTAAAAGTTGAAACGATATGAGTTGGTTTTGAAAAGATAACTATATATGGATTTGAAAACTTAGAAATGTTTTTGTAAGAAGTTTAACTAATGGAGTTTTGGAAAAAGTTAAAAGGTTAAATAATGTTAACATCTAGCTTGAACGAATTGCTTTGAAAAATTAATGATTTTTGGACTTTTTCTTGCTTGGAATTTCGAGGACGAAATTCTTTTATATAGGGAGAATGTAACGACCTAGAATTTCATTCATTTGATATTCGTATATTTAATTCATTTTAAGTATTCACAAGTTAATTTCATAAGCTGAATAAATTATATTTCGAATACAATGATTTAATTGGATATTTAAATCGATAATTTGATATTTGATATTGTGGAAATAATTGAAATTTGAATTTAATGTGATTGAAAATTATTTATAAAGTTGAATTGAATTATATTTGAATTAGATTGATGTTAGAGAACTTTTAAAATTGATTTAACGGTTAATTTAAAGAAATTGAATTTTTTAATACTTAATTAACATGTAAAAATAACCATTTTTCAAACAGTTTCGGATTTCAATGAAACCAATTTCATTGGATCCGTAATGTTATATTATTGCAGGATTTCAAATTTCGTGTCAATTGGGTATACGGTTTGTCCGGGACAAGCTAAAGCGCCTAGAAATTCGTTTAAGTGAATTTTAAATTTAAATAAGTCAATTTGAAAACCTATCTTCGAAATGCGATCGGATTGGCTTTCGATATATATTCCATTGTGTTCGGAATAGGGGTAAAACATTATAAACGCCAAGTGGCACGCTTCATTTGGAGTTTGAAATTTTTTCGGTGAATAGTGTTTTGGAATTTTCTAAAAATGATGTTATTTTTTCACTTTTTCATTAAAACCCTAGAAACCTAGGTTAGCCGCCGCCATGCTTTTATTCATTGGCCAGAATTTCACAACCTTTCTCCCTTAATTTCGTCCAATCCGTGCAGTATTTTGAGAAACTTTCAACTACAAAGTGATAGAGTTGGTCGAGTACTTTAAATCCATACAGATGTGATCATTTTTAACGGCGTGGATCGTCGGCAACTGATGCTCAAAGTCATACGATTCGAATGCAATTTCCTAGGTGTTGAATTGACTGAGTCCGGCATTCCTCTAGTTGATAGTGGCTTTTTGATGGGCGAGTCGAATGGTGTTGGCCGATCGTTTTTTAAACGTTGGGATGGGGCGCGTTAATTCAAGGATGAGCGATGGCTATTGGGTTTTCTTCATGCGATGTTTAACTAGAAGGAGAAGAAAAGATACGCGGCCACGATCTTGCCTTCTAAAATCTACGGCCCAGATCAAGTGAAGTAAAAAATGATATATATATATATCGTATAAACTTTATAATATCCTAACTTTACAAGGTCCCTTTTTGACGGAACAAATTGCTTTGGGTCCGAATTGACGAGTACTACATTTTAGATCTTGTTTGGAGTTGATTGAAGATAGTGTGAATTTTGGGTAAAATTAAACGCCTGTTTAATTTTATTCGGAATAAAACACTGCTACTGCTATTGGAAGCAATGTGAGTATAACTCACTCTTTCTGACTTGCTGATATTTTTATATAAGTGAGAATAAATTTTATTTATGATGATTGATGATTGTTTGGATGACATATGATATATGTTTATATATTTGTTGGTATTTGGATATATTCCTACTTATTGGAGCAGATGAGACCCTATACTTCCCGTGTATGAGCGGATGACCCTTTGTACCCGCGTCTACCTCGATGTGGACATTGTGTGTGTGTGTGTGTGTGTGATATGTTTATTTATTGCAGGTGGTAGGTTGGAGGGATCCAACTGGTTCCTCACCAGTATTGATTTATTTACAGATATTGTGATATATTTTGTTACCTTATGATATATGATGTTTTGGATGCCGTGATTGATGTATTTGGCGCTGTTGCAACATTGGGCCTATTTTTTGAAAATAAAAATATTAAAGTGGTGATTTCAAACTAAAATGGATTTTCAAATGATTTTGAAAGTAGATGTTGAAATTTAAATTGTTAAAGGAATTGATTTATTTTAAATAAATAAATGTTATAATTTTTACGTTATAAAAATTATGATTTTTGTGAAATATAATTGAAATGTGATTTTTGAAATATGGAGATAATTGTTATGTAAAATAGTTTAAATTGAGATTTTTAATTTATTTTAAATGGTTTATATATAAGATTTATAAAATGGATATTTTATAAATCAAAATAATGAGATTGTAAATGAATTTTATAAATGTTAAAATGAAGTTGTAAATGAATCTTATAAGTGAATAAGATTTATAATTTGTGAAGTTATAAAAGAACAGATTTTGGAAATAAAGATAAATATAAGTAATTTACTTATAAATAGGATTTTGGCATGTAAATGGGGTATAAACAGAATTTATTGATAAAGTGATTTTATAAGTTGAAGTTTCTATAAAATATAAATGGAATTTATAAACATTGATTTATAACTCCTGAAATTAATTGAATTTGATAAATTAAATATAGAAGTTTATTAAAGGAGATATATCCACGATTTTGGACAGTGGATAATCCTTTAACGAATATATAGAAGCAATGAATTTGCTAAATGCATTATATCAACGATTTTGGACAGTGGATAATCATTTAATAAATGTGAGGAAATATTGGATGTGTAAATGAAGTATATTCACGATTTTGGACAGTGAATAATATTTTAAATAAAATAAATGTTTTGGAAAGTGATATTTTAAATGGAGTTAAATGATTTGAAGATGTTTTAAAATGTGTTAATTATCGAATACGTAGATTTCAACATGCATCGTTGAAATAGACGTTTCGAGAAATAAGAAAATGATGGACTATAACAACTGTTGTTAGAGTATATGATTTTCGAAAGAAAATATGTTGTATAGTATATGGGATTTATATATCTATCTTACTTTCGAATCCCTATACTAGTGATTTTGGGTTGTCGTAACGATGTTTTACGCAACATTCGTTTTGACCCAAATAAATATGTTTAAAGAGAATGTTTTCCTTAAATATAAAATATACACTTAATCATTATTAAAGTATATGGAATATTTTCTAAGCGTTGGAAAAAAAAAGGTTTGTGAATATGCTTATATTATCGAGATAAGTATATGAAAATGTTTTCCAATACAGAAAAGTTGAAATGGTATAAGATGATACCTTTTTAAAGATAATTTGAGGTGAATATTTGGTAAGTGATTTAATTAAGAAAAGATTAATTAAAAGGGCCCAGTGATTGTTATAGTGCTGAATATTTGTTTGTTTTCTTTTATAGTTAAATAACCGACTATCAAAATTTGGCCATTTTAGTTCCTCGAATTGGTGTAGGAAATATTTAGTCGTACACTTAGTACATAGCCTTCTGTGTAGGCTTGATTACAATTTGGGTTGAGGATATTGATTTGTATAGTGCGGAGTATTACTCCAATCTATAGAGCTTCCTTCTTGGTCCGAAGGACAACAAGTTGAAAGCGGGGGACGTGATAAGTCTATGAGACTTAGTTTCTATGTGAAGTTGAGAAACGTTTTTGCATTGTTGGAGCGATGAGACCGGGATCGGTTTATTCGAAAACCACTTCGGACCAACGTGTATGCGACGATTATGTATGTGGCTTATGATGATATTGATATTTCGGATTTTCATAGTGGGGGACTTCTTGTTGATTGTTTGGGGTTAAAATTCCAATATACATATAGTAGTAGTGGTCTCTTCATTATGAATTATCCAATGCAAGGACTATTCGCTACTAATCCTAGGGATTTTTTCCAGCAGGATGTGGTAGGGGAAGTACCTTCGGTTTGTCCTGTTCCTGAACAACTTGTATGGATGTTTGCCTGACATTGCATTTATAAAGATTACATACATTGGTTTTTACAAACGTACATCAGTGGTGGCGGAGAAGGCAACTTCTCTTAGCTTAACCCTCCTTGAGACGTATGAGCTTAAGGGTTGTATTTTGTGGAAGGCAATTAGTAGTCAAATGAAATGGCCGTGTGGAATTCTAAGTGATGTGATTGTTTATGTGAAAGGTAATCGTTACCTTAGGCCTCGTCAACCAAAAATGACCAAAAAGGGTTAGATGCGGCAAGGCTAATTGGGTCGCTCCCAAGTAGGGTATGATTATCCTCTTCTAGATATATCTTTACACACTATGACGTCGTGTATCTAATTATTATGGTTTTTATGCTATGAGGGTCCTCAGAAAAGGTTGGTAACGACTGGAGGGTGATATATTTGGTACCGTCTAGTTATAGAGGTGGGCCGGTCTTGTATTGGTAGAGGATCATTTTTGATGGTCCTCGGTACATTCTTTTAGAGATGTATTGTCGAAAGGCAGTCTCTTCACCTGTTCATTTGTATAGAAATCAAACTCCACATGTACCTGCCATTTTGATTGTATTACCCATTTTGCATTGTATGCTGGAATTTAATCAATGTAACAATATCTGCTATGATTAATATTATTTGTGCAACAGACACTATTATAATATAAGAGGATTTGATATGAAATGTTTTAGTTATCGTAAGGTAAAAACATGTCCATGTTTATATGTAGACTTGTCTTACGAGATACTTTTGTTTTGACAAAGCAAAAGTTTGGTAATTTAATAAATTCAATTGAGTGTGTATCTCACGCCGGTTTGCCTAACTGGTCCGGACGTACTTTCGTTTCAATGCTCGGGTCAGACCGAGTATTTTTGCAGGTTTAGATTTGGTGCTTTTGGAGCCTCAACGGGAGAGCTGGAGATCTTCATTTTCGTATACACGTGTCTATTTTGTTTATCCGCTAAGTTGTCTATATTATCGGCAATTGTAAGGACATGTTATTATAACTGTTTAGGTGGATAACTATTGATTGATTGTTGAACTCTGATTGATGTATGTATATACAGTTTCTGTTTTCTAAAGATCATCGATATGATATTATATGTTTTCCTCTGCGATGTGAGATTCTGTATTGTTCTGTTTGGTTCTATCTTCTCTTTTTTTTTCTCTTATCTTCTTCTCTCTTCTTTTCTTTCTCTTGACTTTTCATTAGTCTTTGTTATTTAGGCTGGATATGTGTGGTTTATTTTCGATTCAAAGGGTACGGATTTGCGGTTCGTCACATTGATTGTGATGGATGTTTATTTTTGACACTTTGGACGATTGGATGTTATGTTTACTATATATGTTGTTATCACACTACAAGTTCCGTTATTTTTTGTTAGGAAAAGCATTAGAGGTTGAAATGATATATACCCGAATGATCTTATAGATTAGGAAAAATTGTTATGGGTTGAAATGATACGTACCCTAGCACTTATTGATTTGGAAATTTTTGATTCGGGATAGGGATGAAATGATTTATAACCAGGAAATTTAACTATTTTGGATTGAAATGATATATACCATATCACTTGACCATAGGGTAGAAAATTATATACGGACACCATTGGTTCATTCCTAAATGATAAAGTATGTTTGATTTATAAATTTGATTTTAAATTTAATTTAATGGTTTTATTTAAAAATATATATTTGGAAATTAATTTATTTTATATGTTTTAAAAGTTTCAAATTATAAGTTAATATATGTTTTATAGAAAATATAAGATTTTAACTTATAATTTTATTTAGCTAATTTTTAAAATATATTTTTAAGTAGTTTAAAATTTAATTAAATAAAATATTTAATATAGTTTCAGCATATATATATATATATATATTCTAAATTTTAATTTAATATAGTAAATATAGTTTTGGTTTAAGATAATAAATATAGACTTTTATAATAACTTTATTAGATAAAGGTTTTGTTGAAGATTTTAGAATTTTGAAAAAGGTTTTGTAAGGAATTTACAAAATTTTTGCAAGAGATTTTATAATGGATTTTTATAAAAGATTTTTTTATAAAAGATTTTATAATGGTTTTATAAAGGAATTATAAAGGTTTTAAGAGATTTTATAATGGGTTTATAAAAGAACTTGTGAAAAATTATTTGGAAGCGTTTTAAAGGAAATTGTGTTGAAGTTTATGAAAAGGGAAAGAGTGGTAAACTGTTTTGGAATTTATAAATAGCTTTGTAAATGGTTCTATAGCATATAAATAGTTTATAAATGGTTTAAAAGAGATTTATAAATTATTTTCGAAATTGATTGGAAGAAATCTTCCTTGGAATTTATGAAAATATATTTATACTTTTGGAATAAGTATATGGATATCTTGATATGAAGGTATAAACTATTTTCTGGATTTATTACTAAAAATGTTTTATAAAATGTCCACGCTATGAAATAAGCATTTGGCTGTTAAAGAGACCGCGGTTGGATATTGTCATACTCTCTGCAAATATCGAAACCACTTTAATAACTATGCATGTGGTGGAGAATCCAAAATGAAGTAGGATGGTTTGGCGAACGCTACTGGAATGTAGTAAAAGAATGATGATGGATAGCCTTGATTTTCAGGTCATTATTAAAATGACTAAAACAGGAGCTATACTGGGAAAAATAAGGTTGCTCGTCCTATCAAGCATGCTTTTTCGATACCATATCTGTTACTTTGTGATTAATTGGTGGCCACCCTCGATTTTGATTATGGGAGTGTGTCTCGATGTGGGCGGTAGTAGCTGCTATGCGTTACCACCAGTTCGGGAGTGCAAAATGGTAGAATCCTACCCTGGGCACTGCTTCACATGCCTTGTCATATTTATCTGGATCGAGCCCACTACGACTTTGTTTTCTATCGTAACTATGAAGTGCTTCCCGAGTATCCCACCAGTTTACGGTGGGGCTTACAGTACTGTATAGACTACGATGCTTATATAAAACATACATTAAGGGGGATATAGGTAATGCCTTAACACTATTTTAATACTTTACTTTATTGATAGACATTACATATATGGCATAATTTACTACATATAGATAGTTAACGGATCCTTAGGCGATGGATGTCCCAAACATCTCTTAAGTTATTGCATGCATGTTATACACTGGACAGGAGATGTGAAATCCCGTAAACATCTTTGAAGCCATTACACTCATATTAACTTATTGTTGATTCAAATTGCATAAGATCATTTCATTCTAACTCGAGTGTTTTGTCTTTTCTTTACACTCGGTTCGGTCTGAGGTTTTTATTATATTGAAGACCATTCTGGTTTGGAGGATAAAGATAGAGTTTGGTATACTATTTATATATATATTCCATCGCATCATGTTGCTCCGCTGCATTATCCTATCATACCTGCTATATGTACACTCTAATTGTATTGTAAAAGTGTAATCAATTGTATTTGTAAAACAGCTTCATGAACTGTAATTTGACTATTATATTTTGTCATTCTGCTATGAGATTTTGTGTTCTGTTTTCATTCTTATTTTCTTATTTATCCCACCAACAATCCTCCTTTTTGAATGGTTTGAGTTTAACATGTGTGGTTTATTATTGATTTAAACCGTCCAAAAAGGTGGGTCATTACATTCTGTCTATAAGACATTCAAATCCCTTTGTTAAATCAAATCTGTTTTGAGGCTCGATCTCTCTTAATCGTTAAATTTTAATGCATGTCCTCTTCGGATCGTTTAATGTTTTGTTTAATGCATGATCTATCAAGATCATTTAATGTTTAGTTTAATGTGCGATCTCTTCAGATTGTTTAATGTTTTAAGTTAAGGGTACAATCTCTTCGGATCATTTGTTGGTTAAGTTAATGGGGGTGATCTCTCTGGATCAATTGCTTATTGAGTTAAAGGGGAATAATTAAGCCTATCTTCTCACTCTCCGATGAAGGGACTTACTTCTTGCACTCCGGTCCTCTCTCTCATGTCAGGACTCTATGGCATTCGATATCGTACAAGTCCATCCACCTGCTCTCCGGCAAGAGGACTTGCACTTTGCACTCCGATCTTGTCTCTCTGGTCGGGAATCTATGATGTTCAAAATCAGTTGAATGTCTATCCCAGACATCCGACTCAGAGTGTGACAAGGGACCAATCAAGGTTTTGTGCACGTCCAAGCGGTCTGAAATTATTATCCTAAGCAATTATCCTGGATATCCGACTCAGAGCGCGATTAGGAACCAATAACAAAACTCTAAGCGATCTAGGGTCATTGTTATCGTAGATATTCATCCCAGGCATCCGAATCAGAGCGTGCCTAGGGACCATTTGGGATCCTAGACACGTGTAAGCAGCCTAAGGTTATTAATGGTAGAAAAGGCAGAAGGCAGAGAGTAAGGGACGAACCTGCCCCTTCTTCCAACAGCGGGATTCTGGTTTCGGCTCATGAGGTCATGTATTCATACTTTGATTTGTTACCCTAGCTCCAACATCACCAATTCCAAGAATTAAAACTTATCGTAGATCCAAATCGGTCATGCCCCAAGTCATGTGGGAATTATCATGGTGTTTTTTGCTCTAATTCCATATGCACCCACATTAGGTCCTATTGTTGATTCCAGTATTGCCTCCAAGTATTGGTTGCTCTGGGTGTTATCCCATTTTTTGGTCAAAACTGGAATATCAACAAATTGGCAAGGAATTATGGATATCAGGACTGGAGATAAGGCTACGATGGATATCGTCAAAATTTTGTTGAACTCCGATCGGGACGAAATTGATTGGAAATGATGATAAGGACTATGAAAGGCTATGTTTCAAATTTCAGGTTAATCGGAGTTCGTATGAAGGAAATATGATGGATTCAAGGTGGAATAGTACGTAGTTCGAATCCATCAAAAAGGGGATAAAGTGACGCTCGGTTCGAACCCATCAGGATTCGAACCCATGAGGTTCGCATCGATGACGCTTCGAATCGATGGGAACTAGATGGGTTCGAAAGGAGTAGCTTCAATGCAATGGACATGGATTCGAACGGTGGACATGGACTCGAAGATGGTGGATTCGAACGATAGGTATGGATTCGAAGTATACATGGATTCGAAGATGAAGATGGACTCGAAGAAGGAGATGGATTCGAAGTGGACATGGATTCGAAGAAGGAGATGGAGTCGAAGTGGACATGGATTCGAAGAAGGAGATGGAGTCGAAGTAGACATGGATTCGAAGAAGGAGATGGAGTCGAAGTAGACATGGATTCGAAGAAGGAGATGGATTCGAAGTGGACATGGATTCGAAGAAGGAGATGGATTCGAAGAGGACATGGATTCGAAGATGATGGATACGAAGCAAGGGACATGGATTCGAAGGACGAGGATTCGAAAGGGATGGATTCGAAGAGGATGGACTCGTAGGATATGGACTCGAAGGAGGCGGCTTCAGAAAGCATGGATTCGAAGAGCATGGGTTCGAAGGGTATGGATTCGAAGGAGTCGGCCCTATTGGTTCGAAGGGGATGGTTTCGAAATAGATGGTTTCGAAGCATGGGTTCGAACCATTCAGGACGCACGAATTCTTGAACTTGGATCGATCATATCTTCCAAACCGTTGATCCAAATGCAATGAAATTTTTACAGGAGCTTACATACATGTTGAAGAATGTTCACACCAAATTTCAGCTCAATTGGATGGATTCTTGATCGATTCGAACGTCACTTTGAATCGATCCCAAACTGGGCACGGATTCTGAGAACACGGGCCTGTGGGCCCCCCTCACGTGCCAAGCAGCCTCCCCAGGTTTTAGGCGGGATTTCAGCCTTCCACGCCTATAAATAGAGCCCCTGGTCATTCAGAAAAGGGGTCGGAAGATTTGGAGAGAAGAGGCATGTCCGGATGCTGCTAGAATCATTCCATAGCTTCATTACTGCTATTTTCTTCAGATTTGGTCATTACTACTGTTGAAATCGCTTGTAACCTTGAAGGATAGTTAATAAAAAGAAAAAAAATTGGAGTGGACGTAGGCCGGAGATAGCCGAACCACTATAAAACCTGTGTTTCTGTTCTTTACTTTTGGATTGTTGTCTATTATTTGCTAAGATTTGTTATTTGTGTTTGAATATCACTAATTTATATTCATACACTGGTGCTTTCACGGTATTGGGTGTTTGTGACCAATTTTGGCGCAAACATTTTGGTGCTTTCACCGAGAAGGCAACTAGCACCCGCTACATCGGATTTGAAGAGTTTGAGGAATTTGGATTTGGAAGACAATGACTAGGCAGAATAGCAGAAGGCTAAGGGCTGAGAGAAGCCAACAAGGAGGAAGTCAACAAGCATCCTCCGGAGGTGAGGAAGGATAGGCTTCGGTCTACATAACTCGGGATGAAATGGAAGCTATGGCCAATTCTTTGCAGGAGAGATTGTTGAAAAGTCAACAGGAAATGATGCAAACCTTCTTGGAACAAATGAGAGCTGCAGGGATGCAGAACTTAGGAACAGCTACAGCAACTGCGGATGTAGGACAAGGAGCTAGGGTTGTGGAACCCAATGAAGGACAGGATACGGAGCCAGAAGGCAATCAACAAGGGCTTGGGGGCAGGCCCACAGAATTCAATGCAGGAGAACCTTTGGGAGGAATTCAACAAGCTAGAGCTAACGTTGCTGCTAGTGAGCCACACGAGGAATATGTACCAGAGTTCCCTCGGGGGCATGGGCGGCAATCCCTACCAGACAATATAGGATTAGTAGAAATGATCAGGAAGACTGTGCGAGGTGGTTTGACAAACGGAGATTTGGAAGGAGTGAATAGAAGTCCATTCGCTCGGGAGATAAGGATGGCTCAGAATCCACCTAAGTTCAAGCTACCTAGCGTGGAGGTATATGATGGTAAGACGGATCCAACAGATCATTTAATGAGGTACACCAGACACATGGAGGTGCTGGGGGCATCAGAGGAAGTGATGGCCCGATGTTTCCCTTTGTATTTGAAGGACTTAGCTGCAATGTGGTTTAGGCAGCTGGAAGAAGGATCTATCAGGACTTGGAAGGAATTAGTGGAAAAGTTTCTGGGACAGTTTCGGGTTCACGTCAAGAGGCCGAAGAACGTGATGACTTTAACATCGGTGAAGCAAAGGATGGACGAATCGCTTAGAGCTTTTCTAACTCGATTCAGTGCGGCAGTCGCTTCGGTGGATCGGCCTGATCCATCAATGGTTTTAATGGCAGCAGTATCAGGAGTCAAGGAGAATTCGGATTTCAAGGTATCTCTGATACGAGATCCCCCGCAAAATCTCGACGAATTCTTTCATGAGGCAGAAAGGTTCCTTCGGCAAGAAGATGCAAGTACGGATTTAAAGTTGAAGAAGGCTAATGCAATCGAGGTTAGAGCGGTATCCAAAAATGGTTTGGATAAGGATAAAGGAAAAAGGAAGTTAGATGACGACTCTGGAAACGCTAGGAAGCAATGGAAGGATCCAAAGTTTTCCACATACACAGGATTGAACGAGACGCTGGAGCGGATATACCTGGAAACTCGGAATCGCCTTCCCTACCGAAGGCCGGCTAGGAGGGAACCAACAAAGCGGGAAAGGACATCAGGAAGGCACTGTCTCTTCCATGATCTGGATGGACATGATACCAACAGCTGCAGGCACCTAAAGGATATAATCGAGGAGCATGTAAGGAATGGACATTTACAGCAATATGTTGGAACTCGGGATGCAACGGTGGAGCAGGAGCAACCACAGACCACCTCACGCCGTGATGATGGAAGGCCCAGGGATGATCATCGATTGATCATCCATTGACCAGGATAGTATGGAATAAGTAGCAAGCTACTAGCAAACGGTAAAGTCATTTACACATGTACGGGGACGGAGATAGCCCCTAGGCATGCTCTGAATGATGATAAACCGGGATGCTATGGTTTGTGAAATTTATTTCTTGCCTTTTAGATTGGACATTGCTTTTCTTTTTTGGATTTGGTTTTGGAGCTTGGATTGAGCTCCTGGTTTTTCTTGCTTTTTTATTTGGATTTTCCTTTGGATGATTGTTTTTGGTTTTGGATGCTGGTTTGGATTTCTGGTTTTCTGGTTTGGATTTGAATTTTGGATTTGGATTTGGATTTTGGATTTGGATTTCGAATTTGAATTTCGGATTTGGACTTTGGAATAAATTTTGGTTGGACTTTTATCTGGTTTTTGGTAAATGGTCGTCGGGTATGGATTATGCCTGGCAAGGGATGAGTCACTTTACCCAAACAAGGTAGATTGACTCATTCAGGTCGTCAAGTATGGACAATGCTTGGCAAGGGTCCGGAGTGACCAGGATTCGGCCTAGGACTTAGGCCCTCTATTATCATTTATTATTTTCAGGTCGTCGAGTATGGACTATGCTCGGCAAGGGTCCGGAGAGATCAGGATTCGGCTTAGGACTTAAGCCATGGCATTTTACAACGTCCAGGGACACTGGACCAAGGTCGTCAAGTATGGATTGCGCTTGGCAAGAACCCGGAGAGGTTAACTCAACGTCCAGGGACACTGGACCACGGTCGTCGGATGTGGATCACGCTTGACAGGAACCCAGAGAGGTTATGGATTTGGATATCGACCCGGAGAGGTCCTGGCTCCGGTTATTGGCTATTGGATAAGGATGGATTGGAACTTGGTTGTCGAGTTCGAATGGATACGGAATTGGCTAAGGCTTTGGCTATTGGATATGGAATTGGACATCGACTCGAAGCAGTCAAGGACGATATACTCTGGCAATATGGCTTTGGACTTCGGATATTGGATTCATAATTATTCAAAACACGTCTTGTTATCACAAGGCATGTTTTGGGGGGCAAAATGTTATCCCATTTTTTGGTCAAAACTGGAATATCAACAAATTGGCAAGGAATTATGGATATCAGGACTGGAGATAAGGCTACGATGGATATCGTCAAAATTTTGTTGAACTCCGATCGGTACGAAATTGAATGGAAATGATGATAAGGAATATGAAAGGCTATGTTTCAAATTTCAGGTTAATCGGAGTTCATATGAAGGAAATATGATGGATTCAACGTGGAATAGTACGTAGTTCGAATCCATCAAAAAGGGGATAAAGTGACGCTCGGTTCGAACCGATCAGGTTCGAACCCATCAGGATTCGAACCCATGAGGTTCGCATCGATGACGCTTCGAATCGATGGGAACTAGATGGGTTCGAAAGGAGTAGCTTCAATGCAATGGACATGGATTCGAACGGTGGACATGGACTCGAAGATGGTGGATTCGAACGATAGGTATGGATTCGAAGTATACATGGATTCGAAGATGAAGATGGACTCGAAGAAGGAGATGGATTCGAAGTGGACATGGATTCGAAGAAGGAGATGAAGTCGAAGTGGACATGGATTCGAAGAAGGAGATGGAGTCGAAGTAGACATGGATTCGAAGAAGGAGATGGAGTCGAAGTAGACATGGATTCGAAGAAGGAGATGGATTCGAAGTGGACATGGATTCGAAGAAGGAGATGGATTCGAAGAGGACATGGATTCGAAGATGATGGATACGAAGCAAGGGACATGGATTCGAAGGACGAGGATTCGAAAGGGATGGATTCGAAGAGGATGGACTCGTAGGATATGGACTCGAAGGAGGCGGCTTCAGAAAGCATGGATTCGAAGAGCATGGGTTCGAAGGGTATGGATTCGAAGGAGTCGGCCCTATTGGTTCGAAGGGGATGGTTTCGAAATAGATGGTTTCGAAGCATGGGTTCGAACCATTCAGGACGCACGGATTCTTGAACTTGGATCGATCATATCTTCCAAACCGTTGATCCAAATGCAATGAAATTTTTACAGGAGCTTACATACATGTTGAAGAATGTTCACACCAAATTTCAGCTCAATTGGATGGATTCTTGATCGATTCGAACGTCACTTTGAATCGATCCCAAACTGGGCACGGATTTCGAGAACACGGGCCTGTGGGCCCCCCTCACGTGCCAAGCAGCCTCCCTAGGTTTTAGGCGGGATTTCAGCCTTCCACGCCTATAAATAGAGCCCCTGGTCATTCAGAAAAGGGGTCGGAAGATTTGGAGAGAAGAGGCATGCCCGGATGCTGCTAGAATCATTCCATAGCTTCATTACTGCTATTTTCTTCAGATTTGGTCATTACTACTGTTGAAATCGCTTGTAACCTTGAAGGATAGTTAATAAAAAGAAAAAAAATTGGAGTGGACGTAGGCCGGAGATAGCCGAACCACTATAAAACCTGTGTTTCTGTTCTTTACTTTTGGATTGTTGTCTATTATTTGCTAAGATTTGTTATTTGTGTTTGAATATCACTAATTTATATTCATACACTGGTGCTTTCACGGTATTGGGTGTTTGTGACCAATTTTGGCGCAAACACTGGGCATTGGGGGCAAGACTCCACCTTGTTCCAATCTAACTCCGACAGCTCCTGTTTTGTTCCCTAGAGTTTGATTTCTATTCATCATCTCTTGTTGCCTAGGCAAGATCCCCTCTTGCATCTCCTTCATCGTCCTTTCCGTTTCTTTTCTAATCCCATAGATGGGTTGATCATAAATTGAGGACACCTCTTTGTTCGTCGACGGAAATTCTATCGGTTTAGAAAACCGTCGAACGAATTTAGAAATAAAAATTACCGCAAGCGCACGGTGTACAAATGTAGCACGCGGCGAATACGGGTCGATCCACAGGGAATTGATGATTTTAAAATTCTATTCAATCAAATTATACCGAAGTCGAGAGTGAATAGCTAGAAATGTAAGAAACTAACAAAAACTAGCAAAAGAAAATGATAAAAATATGAGAGTTAAAAGAACAATTTAGAGATAAATCCACTATCTAGATCATATAAATCAACAAAATGAAGTTATGATCTCTCTTTTCTTGTCATTAGTGAATTAGTTGATGTGCTTATCATAAGTATGGTATATTTGTGCTATTAATTAGCTCAATATAAACCATCAAACTATAACACAACCACTAATACCCATTTAACTCTCATGAAATATGACAACAAGGTTGAAATAAAAATATATTTTAAGCATAGCCAATTAAGTATTGTTTAGAAATATAGGCTATCAAATTTCAATTTCAACATTCACTTCTTTGCAATAATCATATTTAGATGAAGAGGCAATTTGTGTTATGTTTGTTTAAGCATAGCCTATTTGTTATGAACAACATAGACTATCAAATTCAAAGCTAAACAACATCATTAAACCACTTCAAGTGTTTCCATTAAAGCACAAAAAGAGAGTATAAACATCAAAATGCTGCATCTACATACTAGAGAGCTTCATTACCCCTAAATTGTAGGGATTAAGCTCTCATATTTGTTATCAAATCAAAAAATGTAGAAAGCAACATGAAAGCAAAAGGAAAGGAAAATGAAAGCTAATGGAAAAGACAACTAATCTAATTGCATAAAGGTAAATCTACACTATTACATAAGAAGAGAAGAAGCATGTAAATAAAAGAGAATTAACATTGAATAAAAGAAAAGAAAATTACATGAAATAAAATGGAAAAGTAGCCATGGAAAGAAAGAGAACTTTGATTTATTTTCTAAACTAAAACTAACTAACTAAGAGGAAGATGGCTACATGAAACATAAGGGGTATTTATACAAGTTAGAAACCCTAATGCATATTTTTGGGGAGTACCCAAAATGCCCCTTAGGAAGTGTGGAGGCCAAGTAATCATTAACATGTCTTAATCCCCGATTAAGTGTACGTGAAGCCATTAACTCCAAAAGCATGTGCATTAGCCTTTAATTTGTACATTAAGGTAGGTGGGTAGGTGGGGTCCTCCATGTTCTTCACTTTGAATTATTTCCATCTTCATTCCTTTGTATTAATTTTATGCATGCATATCTTCATGAAACCACTTCTATTTGAGATCAAATTCCTACAAAAATATATACAAATTTTCAATTAATTTTTCTCAAAGAAATGTATGCACACAAAAGATCGTTTTTCTCATATATGAAGATGAATATGTGACAATTTGGAATAATTTGAATTTTTTGTTTAAACAAGTTAAAATACCCGATATGATCATTTATTTAATTCAAATAGATTAAATATGGTGGTAAAAATATGCACATTTACGTGCATATCACTCTTGGCTGCCCCCAGACTCCAGTTGACTTGCTATAGCTTTAGATCTAGTGTTAAGCAAATTCATCTTCTCTAAATCTTAGAGTCAAACTTCAGTTCTTCATATCTCGTTCAAGGTTCTCAGTGAAAACACCAAATATTAACCCAAAAAATAGGTCAATGCCCTGGATCAAGTGTGAAAGCACTAGTGCAGATAATCAACAAATAAATTGCAGAAATAAGAAAAGGGACATAGGATTTTTATAGTGGTTCGGCTAACTCTGGCATACGTCCACTTTAATCAATCTTTATTATGATTATACTAGTTGAATCTCTCTGGATATCAACAAGTTAGTCCTTAGATCTAAGCTACAATAGTTAAAATAATCACAAGTGCAAGCATTGACTAGAAAATCACAATAACCCACTGTTGACTGTTGTGAGGGAGAAGAAAGTTGAAAACGTGAAGAATTCCAATAGAGGTATGGCGGCCATCACTCCGTAAAAAATACATCTCTATTTGCAGGTATGTGAGTATTTATAGGGGAATTCAGTGAGTGATGGGCAAAAAGTCCAAGTACAGAAGAGTCCAGTTGTTATGCCAAGTCATCAACGAAAATCTAAATCAATCTGTGTCATTTCTACGGATAGCTAGCTATCCATATGCGATGGATCACTAGCTATCCATAGGGGATGGATCGCTAGCTATCCATCAACTTAGCATATATTTCTACCAAAAGCCTTTACTTAGTGCTACGAAGGAGCTCAGAAAGTTTGAGGCCGATTCAACCTATCTTGGTGGATCGCTATCTATCCATAGGGGATGGATCACTTATTATCCATAAGGGACGGATCGCTAGCTACCCATTCACTTAGCATATTTTTGAGTAATTTCTTTAGTTGTTTTTGAGTGATTTTTTTGGTTGTCTTTTTATCTTCTATTTAAGTGCCTTGTACAAATATCAAGTCGTTTGGAGTTAGTTTGATCATCTGTCTTCATGGGTCATCTAGTCCAGAATAATCTTCTATGACTTACTCAAATCTTAAAAAATCGAAAAAACTTTGCAGGAATACTGTAGAGGGGCTTCGGGACCTACCATAAAAATTTGAGGTGGTGGGGCTCACTCTAGTTGGGTCTCTAGCGATCCATCTAGTTAGGTCGCTAGTGATCCACCAAATCAACTCCAAATGATATCATTCTTTTTATGAGCCTTCTTCTATGTTTTCTACAAGTTATTCCAAAATTTCAAGTCAATCCGACTTACTATGAGTTCTGTAGGTCCATTTTAATTTAGCCGCTTTTAGTCAAACAACTTGAATCAGGTGAGTCTTCACTTTTCGAGCTAGACTATTTGACATGTTATGAAACTTGGTAAGTGTCTCTAGAAAATATATTAGATCATGATGCAAGAGGATCGGAGGATCCACGTGCAAGCTTTATGGATCGCTAACGATGCGTTAGCTTGTTTAGGCGTTTTTCTTCTTTGGTCTTTATCTTTCCTTCTGGTCTTCTTGGTCGATCCTTGAGATATTTTGACTTATTGTAGATGTTCTAGTTCCCTTTGAATTCTATTGGGTTAAAAATCCAGTTTATAATTAAAAAATGGCCAAAAGGTATATTCGTTATAAAACCACAAGCGCACAGCGTACAATCGTAGTACGTATGCAAGTACAGGTCGATCCATAGGGAAAGAATTAAATTTTAAAATTACTCGATCAAATTAGGCCAAAGTTTTTGAAATTGTTTTAAACTAGAAAATCATAGAAATTAAACTTGAGCAAAAGTGAATAAAACTGTGAGATTAAGGAGCAATTCAGAGGCAAATCCACTTTCAATCAATCATATAAATCAACACAAAATTCATTTATAATCTCTCACTAAAATCTTAAGTAGAAATGATTAATGTATTTATTATAAGTATGGTCTATTTGTGCTATTAATTTGCACAACTTAAACCATCAATCTCTAACCTGCCATTCGAACCCGCTTATCAACTCTCATGAAAATGAAATGAAATTAAAAATAAAATCTATTTTATACATGATCTATTTACTCTGAAGTAGTAATATAGAGCATCAAATTTTGATTCAAGTTTGACTTTCATCATCAAAATCACTTAGGCAAGTGGTCAAATAGTTTATGTTTACAATGGAACAAACATAACCTATTTGAGGTGTCAACATAAACTATCAAATTCACTTAAAAAGGAGACATGAACCACCATCATTCAAAGTTTCCATTAAGCACAAAAGGGAGAATACAGATGAAATCATTATGTTTATTTAATATGTTTCATGAGAGCTTCATTGCCCATAAATTAAAATGGTTTAGCTAGTCCTATTTGAATACGTGTTAACATAAAATGATTTCAACATTAAAAAAACATAGAAAATGAGAGCTAATTAAAAGAAAGAGAGTTAATTACTTGCATGAAATAAAAGTAAACTAATTACAAGAATCAAATCTATGTTACTAACATGAAATAAGAGAGCATAAAATAAAACAGAAATAAAAGTAAGCATGAAATAAATATGCGTGAAAGTAAAGAGCAAGGCTAAGAAGCCATTAAAGAGACATTTTTATTTATCATTAATTTGTGGCTACAATATTGCATAAAAGGACGAAAGGTGATTACATGAAACATAAGGGGCATTTATATATGCTTAAAACCCTAATTCAATTTTAGAGCACTGTATAAAATGCCCTTGAGAAAGTGTAACCTCCAAGTAATCATTAGGGAATTAATTAATCCACACTAACATGCCATTAAGCCTCTATTAACATGTGCATGTGCTTTTAATTATGGACCATTAGTTAGTAGATATAAGGGCTCCTCCATGTTGCGTGAATTCTTTTATTTCCATTTTGCATTTGCTTCCAACATATGTGCATGCATACGTCCATGAAACCTCTTCATATTTGCACTGCATTTCCTACAAATAAAAATATGCAAATAAATTTTCTCAAAATTAATTCATACACAAATTTACCATTTTGTCCCCAGATGAAGATGTACGAATAATGATTTGAAAAAAGTTCAAATTTTGGTTCAAACATGTAAAATACCCTAATATGCTCATTTATTTAAATAAAAGCAGATTAACTATAGGAGTGCAAATATACACGTTTACATGCATATCAAGTTCCCTTTGTTATTTTGGTGTCATACACCTCAAAGGCATGACTGTTGGTTTAGCATCCTTTACCAAATCCATACGAAACTCTATCTCCTTGTGTGGCAATAATCCAATCACATCCTCAAACATATCTAGATTCTCCTAAGCTATAGGAACCGACGACGGCCCATCATGTGGGATGTCGAGTGAATATAGAAAGCTAACCATCAACTCATCGTCTGGTAGGCAACCTAACTCCAATCACCACCCAACTTCAGTCCCTGCCATCACCAACGGCATCCCGTACTCCACCATTACTTTATAATTCTTCAACCAGACAATTCCTAGTATAATACTAATCCCTAAAAAAATAAGTGCAAAAAAATCACAAACAAACATGCACCCATGACTCGATAAGACCACATCACGAAAAATCATGCTCAAACCAGTCAAACTACCCATTGGGATTAATACAATCAAGTTTCTATCAACCAAGTTGGTTCTAAATCTTAATCTATCTTGTAAGTCATTAGATATAAAGGAATGTAAAGCTCCGATATGGAATAAAATATGTATGGGAACATCATCAATAGAAGGCATATCTTGAATAATGATGCCCTTCGTTTTCTCCGTCGATGGAGCATTCGACGAAGCTAGAACGGAATGACAGCATATGCTTTCACCGTCTGTTTCTTCTTTTCTGGCTTGGACAATATTTTTGGATATACCTAAACTTGTTGCAGTAGTTGCACTTCTTTCCATCAGCTTTGTATTTCTTTCTTTGATGGTCTTTTTCTCTGTAGTTATAACATGAAAATCCTGCTTACCCTTCTCTTGGTTATCCCTATTTTGAAACTACTTCTTCATCTTGATTTTGTTCCATTTCCTCTTGCCTCCCTAACCTGCTTGTGGCTTCGAATCATCCTTAAGAACAAAAACCGTTGGTTTTAGGTACAACCTCTCATGCATCAAAGCCTTCTCGACCACCATCTCAAAGCTCTCATCAATGGCCCATCAATCTTTCCCCTCAAATGGTTGTTCAATGAAATAATGAACTTTTCATTCTTCATTGATGAAGTTTATTTAAAGGACGTCCCATCCTTCAACGGAGAATCAAACTCAGCCACATACTTTGAAATAGACAAGCCAACCAGCTTTAGTTTAGCAAACTTTTGGAAAAACGTCTACTTTTGAGCTATGGGTATGAGTTTGTCCTCAAAACTTAATTTTAAATTTATCCCAAGTAAACTAATCCTTGGGAGTAATAGCTTGGAGAGAATTCTACCAATTCATCGCTCTTCCTTTTAGTTATCTAGAGGCTATCGTCTTCCTCATAGCATCATCTAAATCTAAGTCATCAAAGATTCATTCAAAGTGTCCAACCAATCATGCATTCCATAACTGATTTTTCCCCTTGGAACAATTTTCTACTAAGGCTAGAGTAGTCCTTGCTCAATTTTGGCAAAGTTAACCTTAGGCACCTACACTGGAGCATTACCACCAATAGCAACAGCCGAAGCCTCTACTTGGGCATTTTGCAACATTTTCCTCATCATGGTGTTGAGCATATTTTGCAAATCAGGGTTAGCTGGCCCTGAGCCTATTCCTTCTTTTACTTTATAGAAGAACTTCCTAGCAGCATTTCTCGTTTGACAGATCAATTTTACAATCCATGATAAGAACAATAAATCTTACAAAGAGGAAAGCTACATCAATGACAGTTATGTATGCAGTGTGACTATATTATGCATACAACTATATAATTTTGAAAACCAAAATATATAAGCTCTCTTATATATTGCTCGATCCATCCTAAAGTGATAACTCATACTCTACCTTTAATGGATATCGCATTCACTTAGGACAATCGTGCAACCTAAGCTCTTATACTAAGTGTGACGACCACCCTACACCTCCGGCACCTATAACCCGTAGAGTGTACTGTGACAATACACGGCCGATGCAGGACGATTTTCAAGGGTAAAGTAAAGTAAATAAGCTCCATAATAAACCTAACATATATCTCACAACGCAAGGATGAAATATAATAATCAACAAAAATATAAAATAGGGGAGGTAGTAATAAATGAGATGAACCATGTAATAAGAGTGTAAAAAATTCACCATAGTTATATATGTAGAACACATAGTTTATAAATCAAACAACAAACCCAAACATATTGTCCCTAAATTATGTAAAGCACCGATAAAGCTTCATAGTGCCGCATAGTGGAATATATGCAATAGTAAGCCTAAGAGTATATATATATGAAGGCATAGCTATCTTCTCGTTCTTTATATAATGCCATATATTATCCTATACCTGCTATCTAGTTTACTCATTTAAGAGTACAAAAGGAAATAAGAACCAAGATGTAAAACCTTGAGTTAGACAATAGTCTGATATGAGTGAGCTACAATCACAAAATAATATAAAATTCGATATAGTAAATTAGGACATAGAGTATGGAGTATCATATTTGACATGTCCCTACATCAAAAGAGTTAGCACATAACATAAATATATACTAGTCTACTATCATCATCATGCGTGTGTACTACAAGCCAAAATACAATGGCAGGTGTTTAGGCACTTGACTCAGTATTGCTTATGATGTATGACACCACTATTATACCAGAGCAAACATAGAATCCGTAACAACCATCAAACAGTCCTCACATTATTCACTCAAGTGCATTGGATATATGATAGCCCGTATGGCCACGTCAATAACTAAAGACTATTCAAAGTCTAAGTTTCTTAGGGCTCGATTCCATGCTACTTCATAAGGTTATGAACTAGATTTAACATGAAACCGTCCAGCATATGATAGATCATGTCAGCAATCTGAGATCAACATCAGAAATCCATGCGAGCATCTTTAGATACCCTTTTACAAGCATACTCAAAACCTCTGGGTTATTAATGATCCCTTTGCATACACCTCTATAGTAGAACATATCAATTTTCCATTCCATACATCTCCATGGAAGAATATATCAATGTTCAACATGTTTACATCGACAAAATTATCCATAAGGATTATCATCAAAATTCCTATCATCAAGTCTTTGTCGTTTTGAACATCCCTAGACACAAATCATAAGTCGTATAATCCCACATCAAAGTTTGAAGTGGATCATGATAAGTCCTAAGTGAAGCCTGAGGTCACTTGGTCAAAACATGACGTCATCACTTTTCTTGCAAAAACTGTGTGCCACAATGCAGTAACTCCCAAACATGACATTGAAAAACCATGTGATTGGTCATGCCACAATCCATAGGTGCCTTCCTTTAATTTCCAAAATTGCAGCCTCCATCAATAATGGACGACATCGATGACTTTATAGTGGTTGGTACATGTACTTCGATAAATTAGCTAATTACATGTCTTTGGCCAAAAACCACCCATTGCCTTCATTGGCTCAAAGCAGTTGTCGCACCAGCCCAAAGTCGAAGCTCCCAAGTCCTGAAGCCTCAAAATCGCTCATCTTCAAAACCTCTTGATGCTACCCCAAACCTATCGATACATACTCCTTTTGAATATCCCTAAAGCCCCATCATTGTAACCCCAAAGTACATGCAAATTGCACCCCTATAGGATATTTGGGGGTCCACCACTAACCACTCTCCCCTTGCCTTTACTCTCTAAACGTTTTACGACCAAAATTTCAACTGCATTACAGTTTGAAATTTTTTACATCTCGGTCCACTCAAAAACATATCGATCATTAAACACAAAAAAATCAAAAAATAACCAAACAACCATTTACATACATTACACATCATACATACATCATATTCAAGAAATACAATAAGATTTAAGCACAAATTTGGCGACAATTTAGCGTAGAATCCAAGTGAAGATCAAAAAGTCCTTTTCTAATTGTTATTGGTTCTCTATTTATAGATGAATTCGAGCATGAAAATCATTGGATCTGGTATGAATGCACAAATATCTCCAGATCCAAGTTCCAGCACGAAGAATAAGTCAAAAGCACAAAATCTAACAATCAATATGGTTAAGAAATGACTGATATGGATTGGTACTTACCCATATCTTTGTGTAACAACCCGCAGTTCCGAACCCTTTGAGTCGACACTATTCTCCATCAGTCAACTCAAGATGAATGGAAATACAAACCATTTGGGTCAAAGAAGAGTGGTAGAAGAAGAAAATTTGAAAAAAAACATCAGAATCTAACCATCGTAGTGGAATAAAATATAATAGATAATAAATGAACTTTACACGAAAACAAATCTGTTCATACATTACATGATCAGAGTACAGCATCAGAGTTCAATACAATCAATAACACAGCTCAGGATGGTTATAATATCTCATCCTTCCAAAACCGAATACACAGCGGAATATTTCATGCAAGTATGGAAGTACGTATCGCCATCCAACTCCACAGCGTCTTTCTCTAAAATCTATAATGCTCGGTCTGACGCTAGCATTATAGTGAAATAACACCCTAGTCAATCTGGAATACCAACGTGAGAAATCACACTCAAATTGATTATTAAAGTTTCAGAAATCCCTTGAAAATCAAAAGCATCTCGTAAGACCACGCCACAAATAAACATGCCGGGTTTTTACCTTTTGATAACTAAAACATTTCTTATCAAAAATCATCTGATATTATAATAGTGTCTATATACAAATACTTATTCAACTAGCCGAAACTATTACATTTATTAAATTCTAGCATACTAGCCACAATCGTGGGTAATACAAACAAAACTGTAAAAGGCACTTAGGGAGAATGGATTTCCAACTAATGACTAGGCACTGGGGTACCACCTGTCACAGTACGTGGCCTAGATCACCGTACCGAGGATTACTCTGAATCCCCTGCAACATAAGACTGGGACTACCCCTTACTGGATAATCTCGAGCTTAAGATCACCCCATGGTTGGGATCAACAACCACATCACTAAACCGAATAAAAGGGACATCTAGACAGGGATGACCTCACCCTAATGGGTGCTACCCACTTAACCTTGCTGCATATCCCCTGATTTTAAATCATTCCCGGTTGATGAGGCTCGAAACTAAGCATTAACTTTGAGAACATTTCACTTAGAATGCCCATTGTCCACCTGACGATGTCACGAAAGCATTCATCCATACAAGTCCATCACAGGTTCGAACGGAACCGAAGGCACTACTCCTACTACATCCATTTTGGAATCATCTTCAGGATTAGTAGCGACTAGCCCTTGCACTTCACTGCTCCATCATCAAATCCAAACTCTTGTTTTCCACACGAAAACATACAAATCGGATCGAAGTGGTTTTCGAGAATTAAATCCCAATCCCGGTCTCTTCGAAACGATCAGAGCATTATCCAATATTGATAGTCGGTTATTAAACTATCAATTAACATTCACAAGCAACCATCAAACAATAAATAATCTCCCAAATTATTTATTATCCTCAAAATATCTTCGCAAGATATATTTCCATTTTTAACCCTTTTTTAAAACAGTTTTGGAACCATAATCTTCTCATGGGATAAATTCCCAACTATTTATTTCACTGAGAACACCAAGTACAAAAACTTTAGATTTTTAAAATAATTTAAAAAACTTTATTATAAATTTACTTTAAAACATTTAAATTGAAAACTACTTCAATACTTTATTAAAAATGTATACTTTAGGAATATATAAAATGAGGTTACTTTATAAAATATAAAACTAGATCTTCTCCTTTAAAACAAAATACCTACTCACCTTTAAATAATTACTACGATAATAGATTTGAAAAATAATTACTTTAGAATTTAAACATTTAGAAATAATAAATTTTCTAAAACATGCTTTTTTAAACAACATTAAAGCTTTTAACTTATTTTTTAAAAAAAAAATTACTTTGTAAACGTACTTGGCTATTTAGGAAAATACGCCTCTCTTTCACATCTTTTAAAAATAAATCACTATTTATTTTTAAACAAATTTACTCATTCCTCTAATAAAATCCCACCGTGAATTTGTTCTTCCAAATATCCACTGATATATTGCTTTACTTTTATAAACCAAGTTTATAAGTTTCATAGACTCATCTTCCTTTTAAAATTCTGATTCCAAACACTTAGATCAATTTCCAAATTGATTCCTAATTTATTCCATTTGAAATAAATTTCTTTACTTACTTAATTTATTTCAAAATCCATTAACTTCATATTTTACTCCTTAATTATGATTTAAAATCTTTTAACGGAAAACACCAATTTCAGATTTCCTAAATTCTTTCTTTATCCTTTTAAATAAATTCAAACCTTGAATTTTAAAGTAAATTCTTGTATTCCTTTAAATAAGATCACTTAAGTTTTAAAATTCGTTACTACTCTGTTTATTCAAAATCCCTTTTTCTATACTCGGAATTTATTTATTAGAATTCTAAAATCACTTTGATTCTTTTCCAATTCATTTTAATTTATTCAAATTCTACGATTATTTTACTCAAAATTCACTCTTTTATTTTTCTTTTCAAACATCCAATCTACTTATTTTTATAATTTAGCAATCCAAAGATATTCAATCAAATCAGCATCCAACATTTTCAATTACCCATATAATTCATCACAAAATATCAAATAAACATAACACGGAATATTAAACAATCTGATAATTTTGAGGAATCCAGTTGGATCCCTCCAACCTTTTTCCCAGCATCCACAGGCGTTAGCACAATACCGATTCCACTTCAAGGTGGAATATTGCGGTATATGGGATTAATATAATATTATCCGCTATTATGCGGCGCATAGAGTCTCATCCGCTACAAAATACGGGAAATCAATCACTCCAATATATACTATATACTACTATATATAATATAGCCCATCAAATCAATTCGATCATTCAACCAATTATTTAAATTTAACCATTTAAATTTAAATAGCAATCAAGAAGAGTGAGATTAACTCACCTTTGATTTAGTTTTGCAATCTAACCCAAATCTGCTTGTCTTTCCACGATTTTAGACCTTGTACAAACATTTACATGGTTTATTAATATTTGAATTGATCGATTAATTGACATTTAATTAACTAATAATTTAATTTAACTAACATTCTTCCTTTTAAAAGTCTTTTAGTAACTAAAATAGTTAAATAAGTTAATTGGAAAAACTAATCACCAAACCCATTACTTTAAAATAAATTAGTAAATTTAAAAATGAATATTTGTATAGTTTTTTTTTTCTTTTTTCTGTAAGTATACATCAGCAATTTCTTTACTGTAAATTATTTTCTTCCTTTAACATATATATCTTTGTAAAATTAAAATCTGGTCTTTAACACTCCTTAACTTTTTTTAAAAATAGAGACTTTAGCTTACTGTTAATTTTTTTTTAAAAAAAAGATCTTTCCCTTCGAACCCTACTGTAAATATACATAGTTGTATTAATATTAAATTGAAGTTATAAACATATACCTTATTGAAATGAACCATGCCTCCCCATCTCACCGGCTAGCGACGAACTGCCCCTCCACAAACTTCGACCTAGGCCTCATCATTTCGATCAAGACCTCCCTCCAACTTCATCCAGTTGCGGCTTCCAACGGCCGTTCCCCAAGTCCTCTCGCCACGAAGACGATGCCAGAAACCCAACATCGACGCGCCTCGCCCTCCATTGCTTCGGCATGCCCCTCGTACGCGCATACGAAATCCAAATACGAGCTTCCCTCTACGCGGCCTTGCGCTCGCGAGCTCGAAACCCTAGTCACGCTCACAGCCGCCACACCAATTGTCGCAACCCTCCCCTACGTGAAACGACGCTCGCGATCCTCTCCAGCCCTTGCGAAACTCCACACGAGGCCCTAATTTCGATATATAAGGATTCGATTGATTTAAGACTGAGGGGATGGAATGGAATATTGAAGTATCGGCCATTTTGTTTATCGATTTTGGATTGATTTAGAATGGGAACGAGATTTTTCTTTCTTTTTTTTAATGAAGAGAAACTCGGCTATTCCTTAATTTTTTTTCTGTACGGCCATTTTTTTCTTTTATCTGAATCTGATTTTTGTTAAGAGGAGAGAAAAAGAAGAAGTCATGATTCTTTAAATGAGAAGGAGCAACATAGTCAGGTATAGGTCGGCTTCTAACTGAGATAGTTTGGCTAAAGACAGTATAGGGTGGCTGGTGATTTAATATTTATATTTTTATATTTAAAAATATCTCGTTTAGGTACCTAAAAATCCAGAGTCCTTAACGAGGCACGCTGCCTGGTGTTTCTAATATTATTCCCCTATTTCGAACGCAATGGAACAGATTACGAGTCCTAATTCGATCGTATGGAGAAAATAGCTTTTTGAACCCAGTTATTATATAAAATTTTCGATATAAATTTTAGCGCGTTTATATATCATACGATCACACAACTCCAAACGCTACGAAAATTGAAATCCAATAATAATAATACAATATTACGGATCAAATGGAACTGGTTTTGTCGAAATCCGAGATTATGCCTCGGAAGGCTATTGTTAAACATCAATTTAAACGATATATTTTCAAAACTTAAAAAAACACTTCCAAATTCAATTTTAATACTTTTACTATCTTCAGTACTATCAATATAAATTCTACAATCCTTTAAAATATTTTTAACAAACTTGAAACTCAAGATTAAACATTTTACTCATTCTCCCATTATTGAATTGAATGATTATATTATTTAACAAACTGCTGTATCTACATTCTGAATGGATAAATCCAAGTTTTCTATATTCAAAACCAATTTATAATTCAATTTGTATATTTACAACCATTTAAATACTCCGAATTAAACATTGAAAAATCCGGGTCGTCACATTCCTCCCCCTTAAAAGAATTTCGTTCCCGAAATTGCAAAGGCAGCGAATGCCTCAACCTATTAACTTGCTAAAACCCATTTAGTGAAAATCCCATATTCAATTTTCCAATCCTTTATTTCTAACTAAACAATTAGCTTAAATTTCTATTTCCAAAATCCCGTATTTCAATTCCAATTTGAAATCGTCATGCCGCTAACAAAAAAATTTACCAAATATTTTCAAAAAAATTTCTCACTCCAAAATTTTCGAAATTTTTTGGCAGAGTCTCCTTTGTACGAAGGAGCTTTTGCAATTTGATAAGGAATATAAATATATGTACATCGACCCATACGGTCGAAAAAACAAAAGCAATTCATATTTCCTATTTTTATTACGTAGGCGTACCTTTATTTAGCATTTTTAAGAAGGTTGCTTATTATTTTAGCATTTTATGCGATCAAATCCAGCCTAACGGCCTCCCGGTACCTGTACTTACTCAATCCAAACATGTAAGGACTAAATATACGAAATTTATTAACATTTCACTTACTTTCAATAGCTAAACGCATGCATTTCATAAGAACATGCACCAAACACTTTCCATGAGCAATTTATATGACTTCAAAACTAATTCAATTGTTTTCAACCAGTTCATATGCCATTTCATTCAATTTTAATGGTTTACAACTCAATTTCTTACATTCGATTCATTTTTAACCCAACAACTCACATTTATTTCAATTGATTCCAAAAATCAATTTTATTTATTTCTACCAATCCATAGAGTTTTTACTTAATTTCGTCTAAGTCGAACGCCTAATTTATTCTATGCAATTCGACGATATTCACTTAATAGAATATCCATTTTAGTTTTATCCACATCCAATTGATTCCAACTCATTTTATATTAGATTCCATCTCATTCCTAGTTTATTCACCAATCATACATATTCATTTCTTTTCATCTCCGCACTGGTTTCATTTTAAAACCATTTCATTGAGCTTGACAACGTTAGATGCTTATATTAATAACCATTTTCCAAATTAATTTAACCCAAACTTTTAATTAATGAACTTTCACCCTTTGTAATGACCTGTAAATTTTGATAATTAAACTGGTTAATTTAATAAGATTTTTTTAATTAAATTTAAGAAGGAAAAAAACCTTTATAATTTATAATGAAGTGAGTGTTTAAAATGAAATGAAAATAATACAGATATAGTAACGGTTGTAAGTTACTATTTAATCGGTCTATTAAAGTAGTTTCAACTGTTACATTTGGGTATTAAATTGAATATGTGCAAATAAACATATGGTAATGGAGTGAATTCAACATTATATAAGCAATTCAACATTATATAAGCAATTCTGATAATTAGTGGAAATAATAAACTTGAGTGTAATATAAAGTTAGTGACAACATTTATGCAAGTCACCTTTTTATTTAGGGCTGCTAAATTCAGAGTAGGAAGTCAATTACATTTAAATGTAGGTAAATGTTCATTAATGTGAGATAGGACTTTAACTGTAATGTGTGAATGTAAATGAAATGACATAAATGGAAATTTATATTTTATTCATAAGATGAAATAAAGGAATGAAACCAAGTTGAATAAATTGATTTAGGTTTTATTTATGATAAATGTAAATATTTGGGAAATTCAATATAATTGAAATTAACAAGTTATTACAAAAGAAAGATGAAAATTGGAATATATATTTTTATAAGGAAAGATAAACAAATAATAACTAGGTTTATAAAGTGATAACAGATTTAATAAAAGAGTAGGATTAAAGCATGGTAGTTATTGGAAAGTAATTAATTGAAATTTGGATGAATTGGGAATTTTTTTTTTATGTATTAGTATAAAAACCAATTTTAATATTACCCATAAGAGGATAAGTTAATAGTCGATTCAATAACCTAATTGAGAAATCAAATATATGGATTTATTGGGAATTTAAAATTTATACTTTTTTTGATAAAATACAGCATTTTACACGCAATAAATTTTTCTACTTTTATTACATATTATATATATATATATGTTCTTATTATTATTGTTTCATATATCCACCACTATTTTATCTTTCTATTTTTATTTTTGACAGTCATGTTTATTTATTAGATTATTGCTAGTTTATATCTTTTATTTATGGCTTGGAAGAAACTAAAAGGGTATGCGTTATATTGTGTTAATTGCTTGCCTTTTTAATTGCCTACTCTTTATTTATTTTTATTTATAAAACCTTGAAATTTAATATAAATTTTAACTTGATTTAATCATTTCCTAAAAGTCTAAATATAAAATTGGAAGTTTTGAAATTTTTACATTGTTAAAAGACAACTCCAATTGGAATTTTAATAAAAATGAATTATGTATATTTAAATACGAAGAATATAAACAAGTTAAAATTTTAGTTAAGTAATAACTTTGTAAAATTCAGTGTTTTACAGACTGTTAAATTTCGCATTTAAAAAGGGTACGCATTGTAATGGTATAAGTAATGTATAAGCGTATAAATTAAAAACGTTACTTTTTCCACAGCTTTCATTGGTTTTAAATTGGCGTAAAATCCTTACTAAAATCACTTAGCCTATATAAAGAAAGAAACGCACACAATCATTAATTGAAGAAAAAGTTTAAAATGAACCAATCTACTAATCACTTGCCATTTCTTCACCATAAGTTTCACTCATCCCTCTTTATCAACACACGGAAATTTCAAATTTTCTAGTTGCCGTTTCTTTCTTGTCTGCATTTATTTCTTACCCAGATTTCGAAATTTTCTGTATATGTATACATCTTTTAGCCTAACAAATTTTTTTTCACGCAACCTTTAATATGCAATGAAACATTTTTTTCGGTTAACAATTAAATTCAGTCACCATTCTTTCTACGCAATTAAGTGGAAATTTTGTCGTTCCTGAAGAAATTTAATTCTTGTCTCTTTTCTTTCCTATAATTAAGCGCGTAAATTTAGGCACGTTCGTTTTCTCTTGCTTCCTAAATATTTTCCATATTCCCTTCATCTAAATACTGGAAACATGCATCTCATTTGTAGCTCTGGGAATAAACGTTTAATGGAAGCAACTTATCCCTTACCTGTGAGAACAAAATTTCTAAATCTCCAAAATTCCTATTTTTATAACACGTTCAAACAAAAAAGGATAAAATAAACGCATTCAATATTATTTGAAAATATTATCCCATAATCTAATCTTAACTACCCGTTTCTTTTGTTTTAATTTCGTAGCCATTTGCATTCAATTGAAAAAATCAATACTTATATTCTTCCTATCTATTTGCTGATCTAAATCAATGCACGTTTCTCTTGAAATAGTATCTTGGATCAATCAAATTTCTTTTGCGCATTTATTTTTTTCAACCGTTACTTGAAATGCACGCACTCTTAAAAATGCAAGAAGTCATTTCTTTTAACGTTGAATTTCAAATGCAAAGATTCCTGACTTTTTCTTTCACGCATTTAATTTTTCTCCTTACCTGAAATCTTGCTCATCCTTAAAATCAACGTGACCTTCCCCTATATTTATACAACACACGTTCATAACAATTTTTACATCACCTGGAGAGCTTCACCTTCTCTTCTTGCATGCGTGTGTTGAAGGTACTCATCTGACTTTTATTTTATTTTATTTCCACTTCTAATGCTTTTCACGTTGCATACTTTGCTCCTTCTCCTCGTTCCACCATGCTCGACTACTCCACCTCTCAAGTATGTTGTTGCCATCCCTGATAAGTATGCATCTCATTTCCTCCTGATCTTGCCATGCATGTCCAATAATATAGTGAATCAAGCCTAGTTTCTTTCTTTTGCATGCTGTAGAACATATTAGCCTGCGTCCCTGTAGTTGTGGCCACGTGAAATTGAATAAGGGTGTCACTTTTGAATAAAATGTTAACAAACAAAATAAATATCTTTCATTTTTGCATCACTGGAGAAGAAACCATATATGCCCGTAGTTTTGGTGGACATGTGAATTTGCATGCGTGAGCCACTTTGAAGATTTTAACAAATGGGAGTGTGTAATGGAGACAAACTTGGAAAATGATTTGTGGTTTATTAGTTGCGTGTGAAACAAATCACATGACCTCGTCATTTCATAAGTGCATGCATACATTTTTTCAAAGTATTTTTTTTATGAAAATCTAATAACGTTTTGTTTCAAGACTCAGCCTATTTGATTTAACAAAGCATTTTTTTTACAAAGCATTTTTCCCAAAGCATTTAAATAACAAATTTGGAAAGGGAAGAGGATTGGAGATGTTGAACAAATTGAGTGATGGAGTGGTCAAGCTGCGGGTGTCAAAAAATTTTTAATTTTTAAATCTCGTTCCGGTTGTTATTAAATTTTGCTTTGATCGCTTCATAATCGCGTAATTTATTTTTTGTTTATTTTTCAAGTTCGTAATTGAGGTGTCACATCTGTTGGATTTATCATGCCTCTGTTCATTTCTTTCGGGATAGATACCATTGTTTGATTTGAATCTTCAGCAGAGGAAAGGTGAGTATTTCTCACCAGACAAACATACCTATATATCCGTGATTTATCACAAGTGTATTTGTAAATTATTTATTAAATTTTATCTGCCTGTGATATAACGTATGATGTTAAACCTCATTTTAAATTGACACCTCATCAGTTGTTTATCTATTGTAATATTATTGCAGTTATACAATGTAATGCTTATTTACTGATTTAATCATCACTGTAAGTTCCCTGTAAATTTGAGATCGTTATAGGCTGAAATGATAGGCCTGAACGATAATCATTTGTTCATTTATTTAATTGTTTAATTATTTATTTGTTAACTTGGGATTGCGGTTTTGAAATGATAGAACCCGGGATTTTGTAAATTGCGGATTGAAATGATATAAATCCGTATCACTTGACCTAGGCTAGAAAACTATATACAGACCCGTGGTTTATATAATATTTTTCTGAAATGTTTAAAAATATTTTAAATGGGAATTCATAATATTCTAGTTCAAATGTATTTAAAGGGTTTTTATAAAATTTATAATGATTTTTGAATAAGTCAAAATGTTAAATAAATAAATGTTTAAGTAAAATTTTTGGAATATAACTTATTTTGGGAAATTCTGAAATTTTATTAAAAGTGAATTTTAGTTAAGAAAATAATTGATAGTAAGTTATATTTGGGAATTTAAATTTTAATTGTTAAGTTAATAATTTATTACAGCACTTAAATGTTGTCTTTTATAAATGAACCGTTTTGACTTACAGACTTTAGGTGCATTTCATAAATGCTACGGAAACTGAAGTTTCGGATTATTTAAAATAAATATAATCTTTGGGGAAAAAGGCTTAAATTTTTGGAATTTAATATGTAATTAATAAAAAAAATAAGGAATTGACTTTAAATGGTTTTAAATGGAAGAATTTAACTTTTAAATGTGAGTTGAAAGGAAAATTAATTCCTAAATAAATTGAATAGATTTAAATGGTATTTTATAGTAAATAAAATGGCTGATGTTTAAATAAATGATGGTTGAAATGATATTATGGTGTTGAAATGTATTTGAAACTTATTTTGATTTTTAAAGTATAAATACCATTTCTAAAAGTTGTAACCACGGGTTATAATAACGGTTGGTTGTTAAAGAGACCGGGATCGGATATCTGGCATACTCTCTGTCGATACCGAAAACCACTTTAACAACTGTGTACGTGGTGGAGATTTCAGAATGAAGTAGGATGGTGATGACGTTTCCTTTGAGGTAAATACGTGGACCCGACTCCCGTGAGTTGGCATAAGGTGGCTAAAACAGGAGCGATTGACGGATTAATGAGGTAGCACCTCTGATCGAACGCACTTCTTCGTATGCCATTCTATTACTTTTGTGATTGTTTTGGTGCGCACCTTTGATTTGGGAGTGTTGTTCGAGGTGGGCGGCAGCTGCGCGCTGCGCGTTTCCATCGGTCCGGAAGCGTAATTGGTATATCTACCCTGGCATTGCCTAGTTGTGCCATGTCACCTACCCTAGCGCGCCTTCTACGAGTTTCTATTTGTGTCGTACCTATGGAGTATCCTCTGGTAGCCTCCCGATCAGGAGGTATTACGGTACTGTATAGACTATTGGCATTATTTGTGTTAAGGGCTATATGGGTAACCCCTTAATGCTATTTAAAAGTAAGTTTATTTTACCAATAGGCACTAATATAATAGCGAAGTATTACTACATAGTAAATAGTTTAACGGATCCTTAGAGGATGGGCGGTCCCAAGCATCCTTTAAGTTACTTGCTCTATATTACAGTACACTTGAATTAGCTTACACTATATAAGTATGTATGTCCTGACTCGAGTGTTTATGTTTTATTTTACGCTCGGGTCAGCCTGAGTTGCAGTTCAGTTTTCATCCCAGAGCTAGGATTTCTATAGATCACTTTCAAGCTGCTGGCAAACTTCCCTTCCAGTCCTTTATCTAAATTTATGAAATCAAGACTAGTGGACATTTGGATGGATGATTTAAAACTATATTTGGATTAAAGACTATGTAATTTTTATTTGATTGAGGCTATTTATAGTGGCTTCATGAACCACTAAGTATTTTAAATTCCGCTGCGAGTATTCTGATTCTGTGTCTGTGATTCTGTGATTAATTATTTACTGTATATTTTGAGATTTGCCAAATTTTATTTACAACGCGGTATTTTGAGCAATTCAAGTCCGACATGTGCGGATGCGAATGGTTGAAAATATTGGGTCGTTACATTTGGTATCAGAGCTTTGGCTCTAGGAAAAACTTAGAATGTATGGTAAATTTGATTCATAGAATCACTTTCATTTGAGCTTGAATCTCTTCCTTTTCGAATTTTGGAACGTTCCCTGCGGTTCCGAAGTTTATTCGTGTCCCTCACTATTCATTTTCTTTCGATTCTGGAGTATCTCATAACTCCACTTCGGATGATCTTTATAGTGAATTGGCGGTATCGCCAATATTCTAATAAAGGGGTGAAACTCCTTTACAACTAGCATTGATTCACCAGAGATTTATATTTATCCTCGGTTTATATGCTAGTATCTTTGGTTATTCCGAACTCTATCTCTTTAGATCGAATGTAGATTTACCCCAGGAAATACACATCGATCTTATTCTTTAAGTCACGGTTGACCCGGTTAAGGTTGCCCGCGATTTATATAAACTTTTCTGGTTCCTTATTCTGTTATTTAATCATCAGATCTTCTGATTCCAACTTATCTTTAAATCAAAATTCTCTTTGATTTGAGTCCTTCAAATTTGAATCTCTATCCTTGTTTTGAAAAATTTTTATTCCTATATTTGGGAAAAATCTAATATTATATATATAAGTATAATTTTCAGAATTTAACTAGTTGTTTAGAGATAATAGTGTTTGATTTTATTTATGGTTTTGTTAACCATTGGTTTTGTCTTATATAAATAATTGACTATAAACAAATGGTTATAAATTTATTTGGAAATAAAAATGAATTTAAAACAAGAATTTAAGAATTTAATTTCTGATAGTTTCAAACCTTGTGTTTAAAGTCTTAAAAGGATATATTATTATTTAAATAATTTTCGAATAGAAATTTGTTTCCAAAGAATTTTAAAAGTTTTAAAAATTAGTGCTCTTCTCTTTGTCGCTGGAAAACAATTTCGGTGATGACTACAACATCATCGACATTCATTTTCGAGTATCGAAGTAAAGAGACCACGCCGTAGTTTTGCTTCAAAAATTTAATTAATTTGAATTTCTGAATATGACTTAATTTATAATATATATAGATATATGATTTAAATTTGATTTGACATATACTATATGTATGTATTTATTTATCTCTAAAGTGTTTGAAGTTAATTGGAAATTTAATTCATAAATTTATGTTAAAAGGTGATTCTAATGATAAAATAAAGTCAAATTTTGAGTGAATATTTAAACTTGAATAATAGAATTGGAAAATTTTACTTGTATAATTGCATGCCAATATAACTTACCTAAATCATTCAGAAATTAACTATGTAATTGGATAATGTACAACATAAAAGGATTTTATGAATAAAATTTGAGTGGTTATAATAAATGTTATACACTTAAAGTTTCAGTTACAACAAGACAAATAGGGGTAAATAGAAATAAAATAATAATTGAACAATATACAATATCAAATGGTGTTAAAGGAAATTTAGAAATAAATTGGAATAGTTATAATAAATATAATCTACTTAATATGGGCGATAAGATATATTAAGTAGAATATATTTAATAATAATCTGGAATAAAGAAGAATTAAATTTGTTGAATAAAATATGATTATTATAAATGACTATACAAATTTCTGATTTTAGAAATTTTTAATTTCAAAATAATTGGATAATAAGATAATTAATTTGGAAATAGTTAAGATTGATTTAACTTCAGTAAAAATTAAATGAATTAAATCAATTATTGAATATTAATTAATTTAAATTGAATTTATATGGTTTAAATAAATGATTCCATTTTGAGTTTCAATTTAGTTTTCTTTCAGGGTGTTCTATTCTCCTACCTCCTTACTTTTCGGGGACGAAAAGTTTTGAGTGGGGGAGAGTGTAATGACTTGTAAATTTCGATAATTAAACTGGTTAATTTAATAAGATTTTTGTAATTAAATTTAAGAAGAAAAAAAAAACCTTTATAATTTATAATGAAGCGAGTGTTTAAAATAAAATGAAAATAATAGGGATATAGTAACGGTTGTAAGTTACTATTTAATTGGTCTATTAATGTAGTTTCAACTGTTACATTTGGGTATTAAATTGAATATATGCAAATAAACGTATGGTAATGGAGTGAATTCAACATTATATAAGCAATTCAACATTATATAAGCAATTCTGATAACTAGTGGAAATAATAAACTTGAGTGTAATATAAAGTTAGTGACAACATTTATGCAAGTCACCTTTTTGTTTAGGGCTGCTAAATTCAGAGTAGGAAGTCAGTTACATTTAAATGTAGGTAAATGTTCATTAATGTGAGATAGGACTGTAACTGTAATGTGTGAATGTAAATGAAATGACATAAATGAAAATTTATATTTTATTCATAAGATGAAATAAAGGAATGAAACCAAGTTGAATAAATTGATTTAGGTTTTATTTATGATAAATGTATATATTTGGGAAATTCAATATAATTGAAATTAACAAGTTATTACAAAAAAAATTGAAAATTGGAATATATATTTTTATAAGAAAAGATAAACAAATAATAACTAGGTTTATAAAGTGATAACAGATTTAATAAAAGAGTAGGATTAAAGCATGGTAGTGATTGGAAAGTAATTAATTGAAATTTGGATGAATTGGGAATTTTTTTTTATGTATTAGTATAAAAACCAATTTTAATATTACCCATAAGAGGATAAGTTAATAGTCGATTCAATAACCTGATTGAGAAATCAAATATATGGATTTATTGGGAATTTAAAACTTATACTTTTTTTGATAAAATACAGCGTTTTACACGCAATAAATTTTTCTACTTTTATTACATATTATATATATATATATATATATATATATGTTCTTATTATTATTGTTTCATATATCCACCACTATTTTATCCTTCTATTTTTATTTTTGACAGTCATGTTTATTTATTAGATTATTGCTAGTTTATATCTTTTATTTATGGCTTGGAAGAAACTAAAAGGGTGTGCGTTATATTGTCTTAATTGCTTGCCTTTTTAATTGCCTACTCTTTATTTATTTTTATTTATAAAACCTTGAAATTTAATATAAATTTTAACTTGATTTAATCATTTCCTAAAAGTCTAAATATAAAATTGGAAGTTTTGAAATTTTTACTTTGTTAAAAGACAACTCCAATTTTAATTTTAATAAAAATGAATTATGTATATTTAAATACGAAGAATGTAAACAAGTTAAAATCTTAGTTAAGTAATAACTTTGTAAAATTCAGTGTTTTACAGACTGTTAAATTTCACATTTAAAAAGGGTATGCATTGTAATGGTATAAGTAATGTATAAGCGTATAAATTAAAAACGTTACTTTTTCCATAGCTTTCATTGGTTTTAAATTGGCGTAAAATCCTTGCTAAAATCACTTAGCCTATATAAAGAAAGAAACGCACACAATCATTAATTGAAGAAAAAGTTTAAAATGAACCAATCTACTAATCACTTGCCGTTTCTTCACCATAAATTTCACTCATCCCTCTTTATCAACGCACGGAAATTTCAAATTTTCTAGTTGCCGTTTCTTTCTTGTCTGCATTTATTTCTTACCCAGATTTCGAAATTTTCTGCATATGTATACATCTTTTAGCCTAATAAATTTTTTTTCACGCAACCTTTAATATGCAATGAAACATTTTTTTTCGTTAACAATTAAATTCAGCCGCCATTCTTTCTACGCAATTAAGTGAAAATTTTGTCGTTCCTGAAGAAATTTAATTCTTGCCTCTTTTCATTCCTATAATTAAGCGCGTAAATTTAGGCACGTTCGTTTTCTCTTGCTTCCTAAATATTTTCCATATTCCCTTCATCTAAATACTGGAAACATGCATCTCATTTGTAGCTCTGGGAATAAACGTTTAATGGAAGCAACTTATCCCTACCTGTGAGAAAAAAATTTCTAAATCTCCAAAATTCCTATTTTTATAACACGTTCAAACAAAAAGGATAAAATAAACGCATTCAATATTATTTGAAAATATTATCCCATAATCTAATCTTAACTACCCGTTTCTTTTGCTTTAATTTCGTAGCCATTTGCATTCAATTGAAAAAATCAATATTTATATTCTTCCTATCTATTTGCTCATCTAAATCAATGCACGTTTCTCTTGAAATAGTATCTTGGATCAATCAAATTTCTTTTGCGCATTTATTTTTTTTCAACCGTTACTTGAAATGCACGCACTCTTAAAAATGCAAGAAGTCATTTCTTTTAACGTTGAATTTCAAATGCAAAGATTCCTGCCTTTTTCTTTCACGCATTTAATTTTTCTCCGTACCTGAAATCTTGCTCATCCTTAAAATCAACGTGACCTTCCCCTATATTTATACAACACACGTTCAAAACCATTTTTATATCACTTGGAGAGCTTCACCTTCTCTTCTTGCATGCGTGTGTTGAAGGTACGCATCTGACTTTTATTTTATTTTATTTCGACTTCTCATGCTTTTCACGTTGCATACTTTGCTCCTTCTCCTCGTTCCACCATGCTTGACTACTCCACCTCTCAAGTATGTTGTTGCCATCCCTGATAAGTATGCATCTCCTTTCCTCCTGATCTTGCCATGCATGTCCAATAATATAGGGAATCAAGCCTAGTTTATTTCTTTTGCATGCTGTAGAACATATTAGCCTGCGTCCCTGTAATTATGGCCACGTGAAATTGAATAAGGGTGTCACTTTTGAATAAAATGTTAACAAACAAAATAAATATCTTTCATTTTTGCATCACTGGAGAAGAAACCATATACGCCTGTAGTTTTGGTGGACATGTGAATTTGCATGCGTGAGCCACTTTGAAGATTTTAACAAATGGGAGTGTGTAATGGAGACAAACTTGGAAAATGATTTGTGGTTTATTAGTTGCATGTGAAACAAATCATACGACCTCGTCATTTCATAAGTGCATGCATACATTTTTTCAAAGTATTTTTCATATGAAAATCTAATAACGTTTTGTTTCAAGACTCAGCCTATTTGATTTAACAAAGCATTTTTTCTTACAAAGCATTTTTCCCAAAGCATTTAAATAACAAATTTGGAAAGGGAAGAGGATTGGAGAAGTTGAACAAATTGAGTGATGGAGTGGTCAAGCTGTGACGACCGCCCATGACTCCCGCACCAAATGAAGGTAATAATGCGCTAAAAGGCGTGCAAGGCAGCCATGGGTGACCGTCAAGGGTAAAACAAAACAAAAGAATCTCTATCGTACAACTCACAGCGCATGGATAAAATACAATAGAGAAATATAATATAGTGAAGCTCCATAGAACAGAACATCATCATATAAGCATCACAGTAGTTTTATACAATCATCTACTCAAATCCATACATGAAAGCCTCACTACAAATCACTCAACCAAATACAGCAGCGGATACCCAGTACATATAGTAAGAAAACTAATATGCAAAGCCTCCTGCTCGTCTTCGTCATCCTCATCATAGAACTCCTAGCACAGCACCTGTCACCTGCTACCTAGTCTGCCCATCCCAACATGGATGAACAGCCCAAGGTAATAAGAGGAGACATAAAACCTTGAGTCAGACAAAGTCTTAGTGAGCAGTAAATTAACTATCAAACATACCAAAAGAGCATAAGGAATAAAAGGAATAGGAACTAAACCATCCCACTCCACCTCTTCTCACAGTGATAGCCCCCAGACACACACTAAGGAGAAGCAATCATAGCATAGCAGGTAATTAAAATAAAGCAATAATCACTCGAGTCAAGGACGATGTTTTCCAAATACAAACCCCCAAGGCCTAAACCAAGATCAGATAAGCACCCAGAAAACACCGCACTTGAGACCGAATGATAGTACAACCAAACATCCATGACTCTGGCTATCACTGTATCATTGCCTTGATATCACCGTTAGTTGAATGACCACCTGTCAAGGGCTAATGGTAACCCCGGTTCTAGCCATAACTCCGCACGTCGTCGCAGCCCGTGCCTAGGAATTTTCGCAACTACCCAGAGTACTAGCACGTCGTCGCAGCCCGTGCCTGGAACGTCGTCGCAGCCCGTTCCAACGTACCCTTGCTTTGAGCATGCTAGAACCTTCAACAACGATAAGATCTCAGCCTCCTAGTCATCCTCCTTGACGACTATTTCCATACTAGCTCAAGCGCCTCTCAAGCTAACCATTATCACCAACTCGGATCGCATCACCGAGTAATCAACATAACTTTGCACGTCGTCGCAGCCCGTGCTTGGAACGTCTTCGTGACCCGTCCCATCACAACATATGTCTTGCCTCATCACATCATAGCAAAGTCTCTCTTCTTGGAACGTCATCATGACCCGTCCCATTTCAACATCACACCTTGCTTTATCGCATCATAGCAAAGTCCCATCTCAATCATGCTTTGCCTTCTCGTATCATGGCAAGATCCCACATCCTCGAATCCATCCATATGAGCTTCCACATCCGCTTCATATGCTACAGGCAGCTTCCACATTCAAGAGCTTTTCCACCTAGCTTTTGAATCACCTTCAACCATCTTGTTCCAAATCAACTACAAGCTAACTTGGAGCAATCACATCTAACATACATTCAAACATTCAAGCATTCAAACAGATATATTAAGCAATATCAACTATAATGGCAATTTCGTAATTAAGTGAGCAAAAGTCCAACATATGTGAAATCATGGTTTTTAACATAGATCTATCAAATCTAAAACATGGGTTTTGTCTCTAATACTTATTAAACAACTTTCATAGATAAACATCTTCAAATATGATGGATCTACATGCAGACTTAAGGAAAATGCGAGAAAACGCTAACTTTAACACATAAACATATCACCAATCCCATATACTCCTTTGGATCCGCGTGAGAGATAACTACCACTCACCAAATCACCAAAACAACCTAAAATCAATCAACTTCAGATCTGGACAGCAAGAACTTGAGCTTGATCCGGAGAAATTTCACTTGAAACGATGAATTCTAGCTCAAACGGATGAAGATCTTCAACTTGGACACTTGGATCTTCGATCTCGATCTTGGATGGATGTTAGATCTAGATTGAAATGGAGAAAAGAAGATGAAGAAATGTTGTAGACGAGTCTTCAAAATGACAGCACTTCGTCGCTTCAAAAACCGGTGCCAAAAAGTGAGCCAAACCCCTCTATTTATAGGCTGAATCAACCATAGCTCGGCTGTCCCTTAGGTCGTCGCCGACCCAACACTCTACCGACTCATCTACACAACCGACTCACCAGGCAGCCGACCCACACTAAGTCGTACTAAGGTCCTATTTGCCACACGACTCACGACCTACAGCCTCACCGACTCAGAGACCTAACGACTCAAAAGCCTAAGTCCCTAACGACTTATCCACTAAGTCGGCCCACCGACCTAAGCCTTAGCCGACTCAACATCTACCGACCCAACTCCCTAAGTCGGTCACTTCCTTAGGTCGGTCTAAACTACTGGATCCCTAACACTATGAGTCGGCAACGACTCATTTTGCTAACCCTTAACCCGCTGACTCGGCCTAGACCATGAGTCGTTCCTCTCTTGACTCGGTCACATACTAACTCGGCCACACCTACACTCGCTCCTTCTCTAAGTCGCTCTAACACTATAGGTCATTAACTCTCATGAGTCGGCCACCATGAGTCGGTAACGACTCAAGCCTTAACTCGGCTATGACTCATCACCTGACCCACTAACTCGTCCAAACGACTTACCTAACTTAAGTCGGTTGCTTCCTTATCTCGGCCAACACTCCAACCCGTAACCCCTCCTTGAGTCGGTCCCCTATGAGTCGGTCACGACTCATCCCTTAGCTCGGCAATGCTCATGAGTCGGTCACAACTCATACTCCACCCGGGTTAACTTCTAAACGACTCAAGCTAGAGGCAACACAAACAACACTATCGACCTGCAAATTCTACGATCTATCGACACGTAAAATACGGGTCGTTACATTCTCTCCCCCTTAGGAATTTCGCCCCCGAAATTCCAAGCAAACAACAGAAATCAAAGATATTCCGCATGCCTACCATCCATAGCAATCAACAAACCATGCATCCAATTCTAGCCTAGCATGCAGAATTCTAAGACTTAGAACAAGCTACAAATTCATGAGATGTCACGACACTTTAGGGCCATACCTCGAAGAGTCCGGGATGAGCTGCCTTCATCCTCTCTTCCTCCTCCCATGTACAGTCGTTAACATCGTCACTCCATTGTACCTTGAGCAACGTAATCGTCTTCCTCCTAAGCTGTTTCGTATCGGTTTCAACAATACGAAGCGGCTTACGAGGTCTCGTAACCACTGGATCAACCTCTAAGTCTTCACAGCTATCAGCAGAAACCACCGTAGTAGGGTCGTGCACATACTTCCGTAGACAAGATACATGAAAAACATTGTGCACACCCGCCATCTTTTCCGGTAACTCCAATCTATAAGCGAGCTTTCCAATTCGCTCGACAATCGGGAATGGTCCAACAAATCTTGGAGTTAACTTTCCTTTGTTCCCGAATCTAATGACACTCTTCAGAGGAGAAATCTTCACAAAAACCATATCACCTACGTCGAATTCCAAATCCTTACGACGATTATCTGCATAACTTTTCTGACGATCCTGGGCTGCCTTCATTCTTTGCCGAATGATCTCTATACAATCTGAAGTCTGTCGAATCATCTCTGGCCCAAGTATCAGCTTTTCTCCGGCTTCCAACCAACATGTCGGAGAGTTACACGGTCTTCCATATAATGCCTCATATGGTGCCATACCAATGCTAGACTGATAACTGTTATTATAAGCAAACTCCACCAAATGAAGGTGATCTTCCCATGATCCTCCGAAGTCCAAAACACATGCTCTAAGAAGATCTTCCAATACCCGGTTGACTCTCTCAGTCTGACCATCTGTTTGAGGGTGATAAGCTGTACTCAAACACAACTCAGTTCCCAAAACTTCCTGGAAGCTCTTCCAAAATCCACTAGTGAACAATGGATCTCGATCGCTCACTATACTCTTCGGAACACCATGGAATCGAACAATCCACTTCACATACAATTCAGCCAACTTCGATGCAGTCCTAGTCGATCGAACAGGAATGAACCTTGCACTCTTGGTCAAACGATCTACTATGACCCAAATCCCTTCATTCCCTGCTCTTGTCCTAGGTAGACCATCGATAAAATCCATCGACACTTGCTCCCACTTCCACGTAGGAACCTCTAATGGCTGAAGCAATCCACTGGGCTTCTTCTGCTCAGCTTTTACCAACTGACAATTCATACACTTGGAAATAAAACTTCCAACATCTTTCTTCATACCTTCCCAGTAGTAAGCTCTCTTCATATCCCGATACATCTTATTCCCTCCTGGATGAATTGTCAACTTCGAGTGATGACTTTCCCTTAGAACTTCATCTCTCAATCCATCAACATCGGGAACAACCAATCGTCCTTGCTTTCGAAGCCAACCCTCTTGATCGACCTCGAATCCCTTATCCTTCTCTGGAGTCAATCCAGCTTCCAAATCTCGGATAATCCTGACAAGCTTATCATCTCTCTTTTGGCTCTCACCAATCCTTTCCACCAGAGTAGGCCTTATCGATAAGTTTGCCAACATCTCAGGTTCCAATTCACATCTAGGCCTGAAATCAAATCCAGCCAAATACTCAAGACTCTTCCATTCCGAAAACATGGCTCCCAATCCTGCATGTCTTCGACTCAACGCATCAGCCACTGCGTTACCTTTTCCCGGAGTATAGGCTATACCAAAATCATAAGATGCTAGGAACTCTAGCCACCGTTGCTGTCGAAGATTCAAATCCTTTTGGGAAAACAGATACTTCAACGACTTATGATCTGTAAACAGCTCGAATCTAACTCCCAATAGATAGTGTCTCCACATCTTCAAAGCAAACACAATCGCCGCTAACTCCAAATCATGAGTCGGATAATTCCTTTCATGCGGCTTTAGTTGTCGACTAGCATACGCAACAACTTTATGCTTCTGCATTAGCACCGCTCCTAGTCCAGTGCCACATGCATCGGTGTAGACCACCATCTCATCATTCCCACTAGGAATTGTCAAAACAGGAGCACTTGTCAGTCGCTCTTTCAGGATCACGAAAGCTTGCTCACATTTATCATCCCATTTGAACACTTGGTTCTTTTTCGTCAATCCTGTCAACGGTGCAGCTATCTTGGAAAAGTCTTTAATAAACCGTCGATAATATCCTGCTAATCCAAGAAAACTTCTCACATCAGATGCATTCTTAGGTCTAACCCAATCCTGGATCGCTGCCACCTTAGCGGGATCAACCGCTATTCCATTTCCAGAGATAACATGGCCTAAGAACCTCACTTCACTCTTCCAGAAGTGACACTTCGAAAACTTAGCCTTCAGCTGATGTTTCCACAAAATTTCCAAAACAATCCTCAAGTGCGTCTTGTGCTCTTCCTCAGTTTCGGAATAAATCAGAATATCATCCACGAACACAAGCACGAACTTATCCAACTGATCTCTGAACACTCTATTCATAAGATCCACAAAATAGGCTGGTGCGTTAGTCAATCCAAACGGCATTACCAGCCACTCATAAAACCCGGATGGTGTCCTGAAAGCAGTCTTCGGTACACTATCCTTCGCCACTCTCAACTGGTGAAATCCCGTTGCCAAATCCATCTGAGAAAACACCTTAGCCTCGTGAAGCTGATCAAACAAGTCATCTATTCTCGGCAATGGATACTTGTTCTTCTTAGTCACCTTATTCAGCTCACGATAATCCACACACAACCTCAACGATCCATCCGCTTTGGTTGCGAACACAACTGGCGCACCCCATTCGGACACACTTCTCCGAATGAATCCTTTCCGCAAAAGATCATCGATTTGCACCTTCAGCTCTTGCTGCTCCCTCGGTGCCATCCGCCTAAGAGGCATCACAACAGGTCTGGCTCCCTCAACTAGATCGATACGAAACTCGATCTCCCTATGCGGCGGCAACCCTTTGACTTCCTCAAAGACATTCTCAAACTCATTCACAATAGGCACCGATGACAGTCCATCCCGTGGAACAACTAGCGAATACATGAAGCTCATGAAGACGCCTTCTTCATGCTTACATCGTATCACAACCTTTCGCCCTTCCACATTCCCGACTGTCACCTCAAGCCTCTCACAATCAATCCTTGCCGCATACTTCCTAAGCCAGTCCATACCCAAAATAATTCCGAACCCCGCAAAGTTCAGAACAAAGCAATCACAAACAAACGAGCAATCATGACTCGACACAACTAGACCACGGCATAACATACACAAACATGACGAACCCCCCACTGGATTAGTCACAACCAATGGCCTATCAACAATATCCGGTTTCATACCTAACCGGCTTACCAAATCATCACAAACAAAAGAATGCGACGCTCCAGTATCAAACAACACTCTAACTGGAACACCACAAATAGAAAGAGTACCTTGAACCACCACACTCTTCCCCTTCTCCTCAGCAGTAGGAGCTCTTGAAGACGACGGCACAGCTTCCAAAGCATAAGCTTGCCCAACTTGCCTGTCCTTCCTCGGTTCTGGACAATCCTTCCTGAAATGCCCTGGCTTATCACAGTTATGGCACTTCGCCGGCGCCTTTGGATTCCTACAATCCTTGGAGAGATGGCCCTTCTTCTGACAATTATAGCAGGTCACTTCGCCCTTTGGCTTCTTCTGGCCATCCTTACTCTTCTGCTGCTGCTGCTTCCTCTTCCTATTCCCACTCTGCTGTGGTTTAGATCCTTCCCTGGTTACAGCAACAACAGAATTTTCCTTAGGGAACAAACTCTCATGCCTAAGGGCTTTCTCCACCAGCTTCTCAAATGGATCGTCCAAGTGATCCACTAACTGCCTCCCAAGATAAGCATCCAGACCAGTCACAAACTTCTCGTTCTTCTGGTAGGGAGAATCAATATACGATCTGGCATACTTAGACAAAGCTTCGAACTCGGAAATATACTCAAGAACTGGTCTCCCACCTTGCTTGAGCTCTACAAACCTCTTGAACAAAACAGACTTCTGAGCCGTAGAGATGAACTTAGCTTCAAATCTAACTCGGAATTGCTCCCAAGTAATCTCTTCTTCTGGTGTATCGATGGTGATAGAATTCCACCAATCCGCAGCTCTTCCCTGAAGCTGTCTCGATGCAAGCTTTCTCTTGGTTGCATCCTCAATCCCTAAGTCACCAAAGATCCTTCGACAAGCATCAATCCATCTCTGTACTTCAATAGTCGACTCTGTCCCCAAGAAAGCTTTTCCTCCAAGAGAAGTATAATCTTTGCAAAGCTTGGCAAAATCCACCGGTCTCGGAGCTTGGACTTGAACTCCCACATCCACAGATGATCCTGAAGCTGGTACCCTTCTCATGATAGAAGTCATCATCGCTTCGAACATAGTTCCATAATCAACAGCTCCTTCATCAGCACGGCTTTCCCTTGCAGCTGGTCTCCCTCTTCGACTCATCCTTAATATCTGTAATAAGAGTGATTAGAACACCTTAAGAAACAACTGCATAAGGAGTTCAAATCCTTCTAGGCTACTATATTATATATAGTAATCATCCATCAAATTACAATTACGTCTCTCTTACGTAGTTACATCAGCGAGCGTTGGCTAAAATCGATTAACCAAAGCTCTGATACCAAATGTGACGACCGCCCATGACTCCCGCACCAAATGAAGGTAATAATGCGCTAAAAGGCGTGCAAGGCAGCCATGGGTGACCGTCAAGGGTAAAACAAAACAAAAGAATCTCTATCGTACAACTCACAGCGCATGGATAAAATACAATAGAGAAATATAATATAGTGAAGCTCCATAGAACAGAACATCATCATATAAGCATCACAGTAGTTTTATACAATCATCTACTCAAATCCATACATGAAAGCCTCACTACAAATCACTCAACCAAATACAGCAGCGGATACCCAGTACATATAGTAAGAAAACTAATATGCAAAGCCTCCTGCTCGTCTTCGTCATCCTCATCATAGAACTCCTAGCACAGCACCTGTCACCTGCTACCTAGTCTGCCCATCCCAACATGGATGAACAGCCCAAGGTAATAAGAGGAGACATAAAACCTTGAGTCAGACAAAGTCTTAGTGAGCAGTAAATTAACTATCAAACATACCAAAAGAGCATAAGGAATAAAAGGAATAGGAACTAAACCATCCCACTCCACCTCTTCTCACAGTGATAGCCCCCAGACACACACTAAGGAGAAGCAATCATAGCATAGCAGGTAATTAAAATAAAGCAATAATCACTCGAGTCAAGGACGATGTTTTCCAAATACAAACCCCCAAGGCCTAAACCAAGATCAGATAAGCACCCAGAAAACACCGCACTTGAGACCGAATGATAGTACAACCAAACATCCATGACTCTGGCTATCACTGTATCATTGCCTTGATATCACCGTTAGTTGAATGACCACCTGTCAAGGGCTAATGGTAACCCCGGTTCTAGCCATAACTCCGCACGTCGTCGCAGCCCGTGCCTAGGAATTTTCGCAACTACCCAGAGTACTAGCACGTCGTCGCAGCCCGTGCCTGGAACGTCGTCGCAGCCCGTTCCAACGTACCCTTGCTTTGAGCATGCTAGAACCTTCAACAACGATAAGATCTCAGCCTCCTAGTCATCCTCCTTGACGACTATTTCCATACTAGCTCAAGCGCCTCTCAAGCTAACCATTATCACCAACTCGGATCGCATCACCGAGTAATCAACATAACTTTGCACGTCGTCGCAGCCCGTGCTTGGAACGTCTTCGTGACCCGTCCCATCACAACATATGTCTTGCCTCATCACATCATAGCAAAGTCTCTCTTCTTGGAACGTCATCATGACCCGTCCCATTTCAACATCACACCTTGCTTTATCGCATCATAGCAAAGTCCCATCTCAATCATGCTTTGCCTTCTCGTATCATGGCAAGATCCCACATCCTCGAATCCATCCATATGAGCTTCCACATCCGCTTCATATGCTACAGGCAGCTTCCACATTCAAGAGCTTTTCCACCTAGCTTTTGAATCACCTTCAACCATCTTGTTCCAAATCAACTACAAGCTAACTTGGAGCAATCACATCTAACATACATTCAAACATTCAAGCATTCAAACAGATATATTAAGCAATATCAACTATAATGGCAATTTCGTAATTAAGTGAGCAAAAGTCCAACATATGTGAAATCATGGTTTTTAACATAGATCTATCAAATCTAAAACATGGGTTTTGTCTCTAATACTTATTAAACAACTTTCATAGATAAACATCTTCAAATATGATGGATCTACATGCAGACTTAAGGAAAATGCGAGAAAACGCTAACTTTAACACATAAACATATCACCAATCCCATATACTCCTTTGGATCCGCGTGAGAGATAACTACCACTCACCAAATCACCAAAACAACCTAAAATCAATCAACTTCAGATCTGGACAGCAAGAACTTGAGCTTGATCCGGAGAAATTTCACTTGAAACGATGAATTCTAGCTCAAACGGATGAAGATCTTCAACTTGGACACTTGGATCTTCGATCTCGATCTTGGATGGATGTTAGATCTAGATTGAAATGGAGAAAAGAAGATGAAGAAATGTTGTAGACGAGTCTTCAAAATGACAGCACTTCGTCGCTTCAAAAACCGGTGCCAAAAAGTGAGCCAAACCCCTCTATTTATAGGCTGAATCAACCATAGCTCGGCTGTCCCTTAGGTCGTCGCCGACCCAACACTCTACCGACTCATCTACACAACCGACTCACCAGGCAGCCGACCCACACTAAGTCGTACTAAGGTCCTATTTGCCACACGACTCACGACCTACAGCCTCACCGACTCAGAGACCTAACGACTCAAAAGCCTAAGTCCCTAACGACTTATCCACTAAGTCGGCCCACCGACCTAAGCCTTAGCCGACTCAACATCTACCGACCCAACTCCCTAAGTCGGTCACTTCCTTAGGTCGGTCTAAACTACTGGATCCCTAACACTATGAGTCGGCAACGACTCATTTTGCTAACCCTTAACCCGCTGACTCGGCCTAGACCATGAGTCGTTCCTCTCTTGACTCGGTCACATACTAACTCGGCCACACCTACACTCGCTCCTTCTCTAAGTCGCTCTAACACTATAGGTCATTAACTCTCATGAGTCGGCCACCATGAGTCGGTAACGACTCAAGCCTTAACTCGGCTATGACTCATCACCTGACCCACTAACTCGTCCAAACGACTTACCTAACTTAAGTCGGTTGCTTCCTTATCTCGGCCAACACTCCAACCCGTAACCCCTCCTTGAGTCGGTCCCCTATGAGTCGGTCACGACTCATCCCTTAGCTCGGCAATGCTCATGAGTCGGTCACAACTCATACTCCACCCGGGTTAACTTCTAAACGACTCAAGCTAGAGGCAACACAAACAACACTATCGACCTGCAAATTCTACGATCTATCGACACGTAAAATACGGGTCGTTACACAAGCTGCGGGTATCAAAAATCTTTTAATTTTTAAATCTCGTTCCGGTTGTTATTAAATTTTGTTTTGATCGCTTCATAATCGCGTAATTTATTTTTTGTTTATTTTTCAAGTTCGTAATTGAGGTGTCACATCTGTTGGATTTATCGTGCCTCTGTTCATTTCTTTCGGGATAGATACCGTTGTTTGATTTGAATCTTCAGCAGAGGAAAGGTGAGTATTTCTCACCAGACAAACATACCTATATATCCGTGATTTATCACAAGTGTATTTGTAAATTATTTATTAAATTTTATCTGCCTATGATATAACGTATGATGTTAAACCTCATTTTAAATTGACACCTCATCGGTTGTTTATCTATTGTAATATTATTGCAGTTATACAATGTAATGCTTATTTACTGATTTAATCATCACTGTAAGTTCCCTGTGAATTTGAGATCATTATAGGCTGAAATGATAGGCCTGAACGATAATCATTTGTTCATTTATTTAATTGTTTAATTATTTATTTGTTAACTTGGGATTGCGGGTTTGAAATGATAGAACCCGGGATTTTGTAAATTGAGGATTGAAATGATATAAATCCGTATCACTTGACCTAGGCTAGAAAACTATATACAGACCCGTGGTTTATATAATATTTTTCTGAAATGTTTAAAAATATTTTAAATGGGAATTCATAATATTCTGGTTCAAATGTATTTAATGGGTTTTTATAAAATTTATAATGATTTTTGAATAAGTCAAAATGTTAAATAAATAAATGTTTAAGTAAATTTTTTGGAATATAACTTATTTTGGGAAATTCCGAAATTTTATTAAAAGTGAGTTTTAGTTAAGAAAATAATTGATAATAAGTTATATTTGGGAATTTAAATTTTGGTTGTTAAGTTAATAATTTATTACAACACTTAAATGCTATCTTTTATAAATGAACTGTTTTGACTTACAGACTTTAGGTGGCATTTCATAAATGCTACGGAAACTGAAGTTTCGGATTGTTTAAAATAATATAATCTTTGGGGAAAAAGGCTTAAATTTTTGGAAATTAATACGTAATTAATAAAAAAATAAGGAATTGACTTTAAATGGTTTTAAATGGAAGAATTTAACTTTTAAATGTGAGTTGAAAGGCAAATTAATTCCTAAATAAATTGAATAGATTTAAATGGTATTTTATAGTAAATAAAATGGCTGATGTTTAAATAAATGATGGTTGAAATGATATTATGGTATTGAAATGTATTTGAAACTTATTTTGATTTTTAAAATATAAATACCATTTCTAAAAGTTGTAACCACGGGTTATAATAACGGTTGGTTGTTAAAGAGACCGGGATCGGATATCTGGCATACTCTCTGTCGATACCGAAAACCACTTTAACAACTGTATACGTGGTGGAGATTCCAGAATGAAGTAGGATGGTGGTGACGTTTCCTTTGAGGTAAATACGTGGACCCGACTCCCGTGAGTTGGCATAAGGTGGCTAAAACAGGAGCGATTGACGGATTAATGAGGTAGCACCTCTGATCGGACGCACTTCTTTGTATGCCATTCTATTACTTTTGTGATTGTTTTGGTGCGCACCTTTGATTGGGAGTTGTTGTTCGAGGTGGGCGGAAGCTGCGCGCTGCGCGTTTCCATCGGTCCGGAAGCGTAATTGGTATATCTACCCTGGCATTGCCTGGTTGTGTCGTGTCACCTACCCTAGCGCGCCTTCTACGAGTTTCTATTTGTGTCGTACCTATGGAGTATCCTCTGGTAGCCTCCCGATCAGGAGGTATTACGGTACTGTATAGACTATTGACATTATTTGTGTTAAGGGCTATATGGGTAACCCCTTAACGCTATTTAAAAGTAAGTTTATTTTACTAATAGACACTAATATAATAGCGAAGTATTACTACATAGTAAATAGTTTAACGGATCCTTAGAGGACGGGCGGTCCCAAGCATCCTTTAAGTTACTTGCTCTATATTACAGTACACTTGAATTAGCTTACACTATATAAGTATGTATGTCCCGACTCGAGTGTTTATGTTTTATTTTACGCTCGGGTCAGCCTGAGTTGCAGTTCAGTTTTCATCCCGGAGCTGGGATTTCTGTAGATCACTTTCAAGCTGCTGGCAAACTTCACTTCCAGTTCTTTATCTAAATTTATGAAATCAAGACTAGTGGACATTTGGATGGATGATTTAAAACTATATTTGGATTAAAGACTATGTAATTTTTATATGATTGAGACTATTTATAGTGGCTTCATGAACCACTAAGTATTTTAAATTCCGCTGCAAGTATTCTGATTCTGTGTCTGTGATTAATTATTTACTATATATTTTGAGATTTGCCAAATTTTATTTACAACGCGGTATTTTGAACAATTCAAGTCCGACATGTGCGGATGCGAATGGTTGAAAATATCGGGTCGTTACACCCTTCCTCGAAGCCAGGCTTCTATAAATTTTAAAACTTAAGTTAATTTACTTTAATTTAGTCTAACTTCAAAACTTAAGCTCACTTCATTTGCAAAATAAATTTTCCTCTTCAATTTAATTGGTTCTATTTCAATCATATCTCATTTCAATCTACAAATTTATTTGTTTAGTTATTATAAATTTTAATTTCCAAATTCAACTCATTCACGACTCATTTAATTAATTACAAGGCCATTTTCAATTTGTTTCTACCTTCTTGAACTTTATTTGCAATTCAAACCATTTCTATTTCAATCCAACTTTCTTTTATTCGACAATATTTCAATTGTATTCAATTTAATAACAATTCAAGTCAAATTTAATTTATAACTCAAGTTTTCATTTCCAAACTCCATTAATAACTCCCAATTCAACTTCTATTTAACCAATTTAAATCTTATTAACATACTCACTTAATTAATTTATCCCAAATTAGTTCACTCCCACTTCTAATTCAATATTTGATTTTTTCTCTCTCTTCAAAATCACTTCATTATTTAATTAAGTTCAAATTCTATTTTGTAACTCAAGTTCGGATTTCTATTCATTTCCCAATTTACAATTCAATATTTGATTTTATCTTCAAAAATCACTTTATTACTTTACTTGAATTCCTATTTATAATTCAAAATTTGACTTTTATTTCATTCACCAAAATATCAAACAATTCTATTTTGGGTTTTCTTTCACTCTTTTTGATTTATAAGTCACAAACTTATTTGTATTCACACCTTCGTCCATTTACAGCCAATCGCATTTTCACTTTACTTTTAACCAGGGATTATATTTTTATTTCAATGTTTTCAATTCTTTTATAAGCTTCAAAAGCTTATTTATCCCAATTCAATACTTACTTTACGCTTATTTATTTAAGTAAGAATTTTATTCCATTCAATATTATCTATAAATCAACTGAATTTTATTCAATTCATTTCTATTCCTATTTTTATTCAACTAGATTTTATTTTCATTTTAATCCAACTCCAACTCAATTTCATTTGATTTAAGTTAATTTCAATTCAATTTTATTTAACTTAACTTCAGTTAAATCTAGCATCATACCATTCTCTTTAATCCACTCAATCCACCTGAATTTAAATTGAGTAAGAACTTACTTTCACTTAATATCATCTACGTCTCAATTTATTTCATTTTAATTCAATTTCAACTTAATTCAAATCCAATTCATTATTATTAACTTTGCTTAAGTTAATTTAATTCCAATTAATTTTATTTCTCAATCCAAATTTAATTTTTTTATTTTCCCATTCCAAGCACATTCAAGATTTACTAATTTTTTTCTTCCAATCATCAATTAAATTTCAAAGTTTAATCTTAATCCAAGTTAAATCCTCATCGTTTTAACTTTCACCTTTAAATTTTAATTCCAAAATCCAATCCCCATATTCCTCATCAAAATAATTTAACATTTATAAGTTTATAACTCATCTCCTGATGAACTCTAAAGTGTCTAAATAAGGATTTCAACATTTTAAACATGCAGCTTTTGGTTTTCAAATCATTTTGAAATTATCTCAAAATCAAACTTCTCCAAATTTTAAACCAATCCTGGTTTTTATCCCTAATAAATTTCCTTTGAAATTTCAAAAACAAAACTAGTTCTTTTGAATAAACCAATTTGGCACCAATCTGTCACTTATAAACTCGAAAATGAATACTGATGATGCTGCCCAGTCATTACCAGGATTATTTTCCAGCGATTGAAGTGAGCTCAATGCTATATCCTTTCCTAAAATTTATTTGAAACAGTTTCCTTTCAGAAATACCTCTAAAATAATAATGCTATTATTATTTATATTCAAAACACTTCCAAAATCACTTCCAAAATCTCCGAGGTTTTAAATTTTCATATTTTAAATTAAATAAAATTATAACTATAATTCATTTGTATAATTTATGCTCATACAAATTCCCATTTCAATATCCAAGTCATTCCAACTTTTATAATCTTATTTGTTTAAAGTAGTATCATCCAAACATCCAAGTTATATAACAATTTAGGGAAATTTTTTTTTTATCAAAATATATTTTGGGTAAAATTATTTCATTCACCCACACTTAAAACAATACTGTGTCAATTGTTCTATTCAAGTGTTTAGAAACCCCTTCGATACAGTTGTCTAAACTGTGCCGACGAAGGTTCATATTCCACTTAATAAATCAATCAACACGATATAAAACCATTTTTATACCCACTAAAAAATACGCACTCTTATCTATTAATACACTCAGACTCATTCTAGAGTACTATTGACTCTATCTCTAAAGTGTATTCCCCACTAGAGCCAAGGTTCTCGCTTAACCTTTCAGCTCTGATACCAACTGTAACAACCCAAAGTTCCGAACCTCTTGAGTCGACACTATTCTCCATCAATCAACTCAAGATGAACGGATATACGAACCATTTGGGTTAAAGAAGAAGGGGTAGAAGAAGAAAATAGAAAAAACAACATCAGAATCTAACCATCGCAGTGGAACAAAATATAATAGATAATAAATGATTTTTACACAAAAGCAAATTTGTTCATACATTACATCATCAGAGCACACCATCATAGTTCGTACAATCAATAACACAACTCAAGATGGTTATAATATCTCGTCCTTCCAAAATTGAATACACAACGGAATATTTCATGCAAGTACGGAAGTACGTATCGCCATCCAGCTCCACAGCATCTTTCCCTGTAATCTATAATACTCGGTCTGACCTGAGCATTATAGTGAAATAACACCTGAGTCGGTCTGGAATACCAGCGTGAGAAATCACACTCAAATTGATTATTAAAGTTTCAAAAATCCCTTGAAAATCAAAAGCATCTCGTAAGACCACGCCACAAATAAACATGTCGGGTTTCTACCATACGATAGCTAAAACATTTCTTATCAAAAATCCTCTAATAATATAATACTGTCTATATATAAATATTTATTCAAATAGCCGAAATTGTTACATATATTAAATTCCAGCATAATAGCCACAATCGTGGGTAATACAAACAAAACCGTAAAAGACACATAGGGAGAATGGATTTCCAATTAATGACTAGGCACTGGGGTACCACCTGTCACAGTACGTGGCCTAGATCACCGTACCAAGGATTAGTCCCAATCCCATGCAACTCAAGACCGGGACTACCCCTTACTGGATAATCGCGAGTAAGATCACCCCACGGTTGGGATCAGCAACCGCATTACTAAGCCGAATAAAATGGACATCTAGACAGGGATGACCTCACCCTAATGGGTGCTACCCACTTAGCCTTGTTGCATATCCCCCGATTTTCTGTCATTCCCCTTTGATGAGGCTCGAGGCTAAGCATTACCTTTTAGAACATTTCACTTAGAATGCCATCGTCCACCTTACGATGTTTCGAAAGCATTCGTCCATACAAGTCCGTCCTGGGTTCGAACGGAACCGAAGTTACTACTCCTACTACATCCACTTTGGAATCATCCTCATGATTAGTAGCGACTAGCCGTTGCACTTCACTGCTCCATTTCGAATCCAAACTCATGTTTTCCAAACGAAAACATACAAACCGGATCGAAGTGGTTTTCGAGAATTAAATCCCGATCCCGGTCTCTTCGAAACGATCATCGCATTGTCCAATATTGATAGTCGGTTATTTAACTATCAATTAACGTTCACAAACAACCATCAAACAATAAATAATCTTCCAAATTATTTATTATCCTCAAAATATCTTCGCAAGATATATTTCCATTTTCAACCCTTTTTGAAAATAGTTTTCGAACCATACTCTTCTTATGGGATAAATTCCCAACTATTTATTTCCACTGAAAACACCAAGTACAAAAACTTTAGATTTTTAGAATAATTTTAAAAACTTTATTATAAATTATACTTTAAAACATTTAAATTGAAAACTACTTCAATACTTTATTTAAAATATAAACTTTAGGAATATTTAAAATGAGATTACTTTATAAAATATAAAACTAGATTTTCTCCTTTAAAACAAAATACCAAGTCACCTTTAAATAATTACTATGATAAAGATTTGAAAAATACTTACTTTAGACTGTAAACATTTAGAAATAATAAATTTTCTAAAACATGCTTTTTTAAACGACATTAAAGCTTTTAACTTATTTAAAAAAAAATTACTTTCAAAACGTACTTGGCTATCTAAGGAAATACACTTCTCTGCTACATCTTTGTAAAAATAAATCAGTATTTATTTTTAGACAGATTTACTCATTCCCTTAATAAATTCCCACCGTGAATTTATTCTTCCAAATATCCACTGATATATTGCTTTACTTTTATAAACCAAGTTTATAAGTTTCATAGACTCAACTTCCTTTTAAAATTCCGATTCCAAACACTTAGATCAATTTCCAAATTGGTTCCCAATTTACTCCATTTGAAATAAATTTCTTTACTTACTCAATTTATTTCAAAATCCATTAACTTCAGATTTTACTCCTTAATTATGATTTAAAATCTTTTAATGGAAAACACCATTTTCAGATTTCCTAAATTCTTTCTTTATCCTTTTAAATAAATTCAAACCTTGAATTTTAAAGTAAATTCTTTTATTCCTTTAAATAACATCACTTAAGTTTTAAAATTCATTGTTACTCTGTTTATTCAAAATCCCCTTTTCTATACTCGGAATTTATTTATTAGAATTCTAAAATCACTTTCATTCTTTTCCAATTCATTTTAATTTATTTAAATTTCTATGATTATTTTACTCAAAATTTGCTCTTTTCTTTTTCTTTTCATGATAACTTAGTAATCCAAATATATTCAATCAAACCAGCATCCAACATTTCCAATTACCTATATAATTCATCACATATGCAAAACGATGTTCGCGGTCCTCCCTGATGTCGCGACCCTCCCTGTTAAAAGAATTCAAAAATCAAAAGGGATTAAAGTTAAAAATATAAGAAGTGATCATGGCGGAGAGTTTGAAAATAATAAATTTGAACATTTTTGTACAAAGAAAGGTATATATCATAATTTTTCGTTTCCCATAACTCCACAACAGAACGGAGTTGTAGAACGGAAGAACCGAACTTTACAAGAACGTGCAAGAACATTATTAAATGGAACCACCTTACCAAAACATTTCTAGGCAGAAGCCGTCGCAACTGCCTGTTATGTTTTAAATCGTGTGTCCATAAGACCTCTTACCAAGAATACTCCTTATGAATTATTTAACAAAAGAAAGCCTAAAATCTCATACTTCAAAGTTTTTGGTTCCAAGTGCTTTATTTTAAATACGAAAGACCAGCTTGGCAAATTCGATCCAAAAGCCGATGAAGGAATATTTGTCGGTTATTCGGAACGAAGCAAGGCCTATCGTATATTTAATAAACGAACCAAAACTATTGAAGAATCACTTCATGTATCTTTTGATGAATTCTATCGACATCCTTAAACTATTTCAGATGATGACGAAACAATAGTCACTGATAATCCAATCATCACAAATGTTGATTCTGACTCGGAAATAATTATTGAGAATATTCCTCAAATATGTGAGTTACAATCACCACCAAGAATATTAAGAGACCATTCGGCCCAAAATATAATCGGTGAAGTAACATCACACGTCCGAACAAGGAGTCAACTCAACCAAATGGGTCATGTCACTTTTCTCTCAAATATCGAACCTAAGAATCCAAAAGAAGCTGCTACAGACAATTACTGGATCATTGCCATGCAGGAAGAACTAAATCAGTTCGAGCGCAATAACGTTTGGTAACTTGTTCCAAGACCAACTGATCAGCCAGTTATTGGTACTAAATGGGTTTATAAAAATAAGGTCGACGAACAAGGAAATATCACCAGAAATAAAGCAAGATTAGTAGCACAAGGATATAATCAGGAAGAAGGTATCGATTATGAGGAAACTTTTGCACCTGTTGCTCGACTAGAAGCTATTAGAATCCTATTATCTTTTGCTTGTCACCATAATTTCATACCTTATCAGATGGATGTCAAAAGTTCTTTTCTCAATGGATTTATCAAAGAGAATGTCTATGTCGAACAACCTCCTTTGTTTGTACATGAAAAATATCTTGACCATGTGTTCAAACTTAAGAAAGCTCTGTATGGTTTAAAACAAGCACCTCGTGCTTGGTATGAACGACTATGTAGCTATCTTATTAACTCAGGATTTCAAATAGGCAAAGTTGATCAAACTTTGTTTATCAAACATTCTCAAAAGAATATTCTAGTTATCCAGATATATGTAGACGATATCATCTTTGGTTCAACAAACGATAAACTCTACAAGGAATTTGCAAGTATTATGACCAAAGAGTTCGAAATGTCTCATATGGGAGAACTTCCATATTTTCTTGGACTTCAAATCAAACAATTTCCGAATGGTATCTTTATCAATCAAGAAAAATACTGCGGAAATCTTATCAATCGCTTTGGGTTAAATAACACATCTGGTAAACCTACTCCCATGAGTACATCTACACATCTTGAAAAAGATGAAAAAGGTAAGAATGTTGACCAGAAACTTTATCAAAGCATGATTTGTTCTCTTCTTTATCTTACAGCAAGTCGTCCAGATATAATGATGAGTGTTTGTCTATGTGCACACTTTCAAGCAGATCCGAAGGAATCACATCTACGAGCAGTAAAACGAATAATTCGTTATCTTAATAATACCAAAGATTTCGGTCTTTTTTATCCAAAAGAATGTCCATTTGAATTAGTATCATATAGTGATGCTGATTTTGGAGGCTCTCGAATGGATAGAAAGAGTACAAGTGGTACGTGCCATTTTATTGGAAAATCACTTGTCTCTTGGTTTAGTAAGAAACAAAATTGTGTTTCACTATTAACATGTGAAGCTAAATATATATCAGCAACTCTCGCTTGTACTCAAGTAATATACATGCAACAAACACTTCAAGATTTTGATATTCATTTATCAAATTCTATTATATACTATGATAACACAAGTGCTATAAATCTTTCTAAGAATCCAGTGAATCACTGCAGAACTAAACACATTGATATCCGTCATCATTTCCTTAGAGACAATATCGAAAAAGGAAATATATGTCTCGAATATGTCCAAAATGATAATCAACTAGCGGACATTTTCACTAAGCCTCTACTTGAGCCTAGTTTCATTAAATTTCGTAGAGAACTTGGTTTAATTTCTAAAAAAGAACTTGATAAGTAATAATGTTATATTTTTAAGTTCTTTTCAGATTATTTTTGCTATTTCTATATTTGGAAATTGAATATGAACTTTTAATTTTTCTACGGCCAAGTTTGCATGTCAATTCTCATCCACAAGCTTATATATAGGATTTTTTTTTGTTATATATAAGCTTGACAAAAATATTGTTTTTATCACCTCCTATCTAAACCTAAAAGTTTATATATATATATATATATATATATATATATATATATATATATATATTTCATTATGGAACATATTTGTGATGAGTGTGCTTAAAAATCCCATATTTCGGGCACAAGTTCTGAGCCAGAAGAATATTACTCCCCTGAAACTCCAAAACACAATTCAAAGTGTCATCATCATTGCATTCATTCTCCTGGAAATACGCCTACTTCGAAACGAGCAAAGAAAGTGTTGTTTTGTTCACCCCATACCAGAGATAAGATCAATGAGATTCATCATTATCAGAAACATCAAATCGATCTTCAAAGACAGCTGCATTATGAGCAACAACTGACTTCGGAACGTCTATCTCTTCTAGAAAGAATGGCATCATTCTTTTGTGGTTCAAACAAACATGGCGTGTACGAGCCAATGCCTCATGCACCTTCATCCTCTAGAAGCCCAAATTCATGGGATAAAAACTATGGTCAGAATGAAGGAGCGAAAGAAAAGTGGTCGCCATGGAAACCACGCATTACCGATGTCAAAGAAGAGACTTCCGATCATAATTCCTCTACCTCTCATTAAATCTGTTTTAATATTATGATTGTATTCTCGTTTATATATATATATATATATATCATGTTTTTGCATAAACTCAATATTATATGGATTGTTGAAACAACTCAGAAATTCATGCAAGCAAGAAAAACAACTCACAGGCGAACCAGTCGACCGGCCAAAATCCACCAGTCGACCGTTTTGGTCTCTGTATGAAAACGGTCGACCGGTGATTTAGTGGCGGTCGACCGGTTTCGTGCTGTTTGGTTTTTTAAAAAGGTACATACGGTTATTTCTTCACTCCCTCTCTTTATTTATTTTTTCAACAACCTCTCATAACCCTAAAAATAAAATCTTCTACCAATCTCTCCAAAAATGGCTCCACCACAAAAGAAATTAAAACAAGCTTCTACCTCCGAAACACAACCAATTGATCTCTCTATCAAGAAGTGGCTTGTAGATCCAATTGCAGTCAAAAGATGGAATGAGATGAAGGATTTTACAATCCATCCGGGTTCTTTTATTAAATTTTCCGATTTCTCTAGTTATCGTATTCTTAGTTTAGCAAAGGAAGCAGACATTGAAAACCTAATTGACTTTGATCACAGCAATGTAGAAATTAACCATTTAATGATCAAGTTATTCTATGCTAACCTAAATTTAGAGAAAAACAAGCCCGAGAATCCTAATTATTGTCTTTGGTCAATTGTTTGTGGCAAAGAAGTGTTTATCTCATGTGATAGGATGGCAACCATTCTTGGTTCTTCTTTTTTCGGTGAAAAATTCTCAAGTAATTTTTGCAATGTTCATGTCCGCAATCAAATCAGCCATCAATTTATTGAAGATGACAAGGATAGCACTAAGTCTATAGGTCTACGGCCTTCTGCAAGAATTCTTCACTATACTCTTATGCACTCTCTTTTACCAAGACTAGGAAATTTTGATGCCGTCCATAAAGAAAATTTCAAGGCATTATACTCAATCTATGGGGGTATTCGTATAAATTGGATTGGTATGATCTTTGATGAGATCTTGAAAGTAAATGATAGTACTAGACCACAGTTGTTCTATAACGAGTATATTATGCGTCTCTTGCTTGATTGTGGCATTGAACCTCCCAAGTCTTCTATTTCCAATCCAAAAGTCATCAACAAAGCTACGATTACAAGAATGAAGCTTCCCGTTCCATACTTTAATATTATGCCTTTTGAACAATGGAAAGAACAAGGACATAAAGAAGCTTCATCACGTCCATCTCGTCCTAAACCTGGAGAAGTTAAACTCTTACGATCATCTTCCTCAACAAAAGAATCACTTGAAACTATTGCTCGAAATCAATTCCTTCTCGAAGCATGACTTAAGCGCATGGATACAAAAATGGATAAACGCTTTAACAAACTTAAGTCATTCTTCGTTTCTATATGGGAAGCAATATCTTGTGGTGCATCATCTTCTTCAGTGCAAGCTTCAGACCCTGGCAAGCGCTCAGCTCCTCCTACTTTTGCTTGGACATCTTCGGAGGAGGGTACAAGCTCGGGACCTAGTCATGAACGTCGACACGGGAAATCTCAGCTTGTTGAAGAAGAAGAAGAAGAGGGTGAGACGGAGTCAGAATAAGTCTTTTTTAGTCTATCTCTTTTTATCTTTTATGCGTACTTATGACTTTAGCTTTTGCTTTGAAGACATTATCTTGCACTTGTACTAAATAGTGTCATGTTTTAATTCATACTTGACTTATGTGTATTATAATTTTGTATGAATGTTACTCTTGATCTATGGTAGTAGTTTTATGTTACTTATAATCTCTTTTACATCCTCCATTTAAACAACTCCTTTTTGTCGATGACAAAGGGGGAGAAAATTGTGCTAACAGTATACATGTAGGACACAATCTCAGGGGGATATCATATATATGGGGAGATTCATAACTATGTTGTCATCAATCAAAAAGGGGGAGAATGTTGAGTCAAGATTTTTATAGATTTTTGATTTTTGACAAAGGGATAAGTCGTGATCGACAAAAAAAAGTTATTTCGGACACAAAGAGCTCCATATGTTAGAGGTTGATTATTTGGTATGTTAGTAATATTATTTATGTTAAAATCTATCCTCAAATAATCATATAACTTCAATTTTCTTATATATGTATATATATGAATGAATGCACATTAACTGTGCAAACTGGGCTAAACCAGTCGACCAGTTAAAATATGGCGGTCGACCGTTTATGCCCAGAATGCACAGATAACGTGCACAAGTGACCATAACGTATATATATTCAAATTCTTGTCTACTGGTCCTTTTTGACCTGTCGACCATTTTCAAACAGAAAGCAACTCTTCGTATAGACACTTCCTTTTTCTTCAACGGTTGCTTCTCTTTCTCTTCACCAATGATCATGACCTTTGCTTGTACCTTTTCACAAAGGGTTACAACTGTTTATTTCTTATATAAACATCATGAAATCATTATTCCAAGGAACCAATTTTCTATTATTCTAATCTCTATTCTATTGATCTCTATCTTGTACTCTCAAGCTTTCAAATTGCTCATATTCTATCATATATCGTTTTGAATCCTGAAATTTATTTAACATTCTTTAGATTCAACACGATATCCACTTCCAAATATTCATATATACAAATATTCCATTTGAGGATAAGATTATAGGAAGTTTGTACTACAATTGACAAAGTAGTGTTAGCAAGAACACATACCGTCACCAAACAATTATATTCATCTGTTGAAGTCCTCGTGTCGTAAGAGGCAAGTGTTGAAGTCCTCGGTGTTGTAAGAGGCAAGTATTGAAGTCCTCAGTATATTAGAGGCGTGAAATCCCGTTCGTCTGCTCGGGTGTTGTAAACCTGTTCCTCCGGGTGAAGCGAGCTAGTTAGTAGTGAAAATCCAGATAGAAGTCTGGGACTGGACGTAGGACGATGCTCCGAACCAGTATAAAAATCTCTGGTGTGATTTTTCTATTTTTATTTATTTTTCTATTATCATCTATTTCCGCATTTATATTATATTCCATATTACACGATCCGTTTGTACTATATTAGCACGTACACCGCATTTTTCAAAAACAACAAATAAAACCACTTCTATCATCATCATTAAGCATAAAAAGAGAGCGTGAATTAACAAAATGTTGAAGCTACATTAATTAGAGAGCTTCATTACCCCTAAATTGAAGGGGTTTAGCTGCTCATATTTGTCATTTTATTAACAAATGTAGCTAACAACATGAAAGCAAAATGAAGAGGAAAACTATTCTACTTGCATAAAAGTAAATCTACACTACTAGCATGAAAGGAAATGAACATGTAAGTAAAAAGAAACAATAATTAACATTGCATAAAAAAAGGAATTACATAAGAGAAGAAATGACTAAGTAGCCATGGAAAGAAAGAGAGATTTGATTTATTTTCTAAACTAAAACTAACTCCAAAGGAAGATGGCTACATGAAACATACGGGGTATTTATACAAGTTAGAAACCCTAATGCATATTTTTTGGGAGTACCCAAAATGCCGTTGGAGGAAGTGTGGTGGCCAAGTTATCATTAGCTTTAATAATCTCCCACTTAAATGTACATGAAGCTTTAAATGTCTTTTAGCATGTGCATTAGCCTTTAATTTGTACATTAGGTAGTGGGTAGGTGGGGTCCTCCATGTTCTTCACTTTGAATTATTTCCATCTTCATTCCTTTATATTCATTTTGTCCATGCATATTCCTTCATGAACCCACTCGTAATTGAGTGTAATTGCCTACAAAATAATATAAAAATTTCCAATTAAATGTTCTCAAATTAATATATGCACAAAAATGACCTTTTTGCCCGTAGATGAAGATGAATATGCGACAATTTCAAATAATATGAATTTTGGTTTAAACAAGTTAAAATACCCAATATGATCATTTATTCAATTTAAAAAGAATAAATATGGTGGTTAAAATATGCACATTTACATGCACATCAGATAATAACTAACTGTAATGGATCCGATGGAGCTGGTTTCATCGAATTACGAGAATGTGCCGCAGAAGGCTATTTTTAAATTCAGTTTAAACGATGTATTACTAAAACTAAACAAATCACCTTTAAATTAAACTTCAACCATTCTATTATCTTCAGTATCATCATTATAAATTTTATAAGCCTTCAAATTATTTTTAACCGGCTTAAAACTCCAGATTCAACATTTTACCCAATTTCAATTTATTAAATCCAATAACTTAATTGCTATTAATAATAATATTTGAATTCAAGTTAACAATTAACTTTTTAAATATTTACAATCAATTAAATATTCCAATTTAAATTGTTAGAAATTCCGGGTCGTCACATTCCTCCCCCTTAAAAGAATTTCGTCCCCGAAATTGCTAGTTAAAAAATGGTCCAATACCCATTACTATCATTTCTTTTCCAAAACCAACCAGTTTTATCAACTTGCCATAACCTATCTTTTACTAAAGACCCATAATTACTTCAACCAACTACCCAAAACCTTCTATAGATTCCGACAACACCATTTCTCCACTTATTCAAATTAAATTTAAATTCTGATTTAAATTATCACAATTTTCTCAAAAAAATTCTAACTCTCTAAATTTTCAAAAAAAATTGCCAGCGTCTCCTTTGCACGACTAGCTCGATACAACTACAAAATGCCTCTACGGGCTCCCAATTTCAAAAGAAAACAAAACGCCAAGTGGCTAGACCAAAAACCCAATCAAATTTCATATAGAAATTTTAAACACATACCTTTGCCGAGCAAATTTCAACTATCATCTGAAATCAAAAATCCCAATTTTTTCTCTTGCTTTATAATGCCTGTATATCCAATTTAACCATATCCAACTACAGATCCCAATACCCCTTTTATACATTTCTATTATAAATTTTAATATTTATATCCACTTTACCACTTTAGTTTATATCTATTTTTATTCAAATCGGTTATCTTCAACTCTGAATATTTAATTCTTATCTTCCATTTATAACTGATTCATATCATTATTTTAAATTAGTTTCATTCACTAATTTATTTCAGTTCATATTTAAATTCGTTTTGTCCCTAACAAAAATTGTCCAAAATTTTTTTCAACATTTTTTTCTAAGTCCTAAAATTTTCGAAATTTTTTGGCAGTCTCTTTTGTACGGAGGAGCTTTTGCAATTTGACAAGAGATATAAATATATATACATCGACCCACACGGTCAAAAAAACAAAAACAATTCATATTTCCTATTTTTATTGCGTAGGCGTACCTTTATTTACCATTTTAAACAAGCGGCTTATTATTTAAGCAATTAGCGCAACCAAATCCAACCAAACGGCCTTCAAGTACATGTACTTACTCAATTTAAACATGTAAGCACCAAAATCATGTAATTTAACAACATTTAACATATTTAACAAGCAAACATACAAGTTTCTATAAGCAATGCAGGTTATACAGTATTTGTAAGCAACTTATAGGTTCCGACTTAAATTTTTAATTGTTTACAACCAATTCTCAAACAACTTCGTTCAATTTAAATGGTTTACAACATAACTGCTTACATTCAATTCATTTTTAAGCAAACAAACTCATTTTCACTTCAATTGATCTTAAAATCAATTTATTTGCTTCTATTAATTCATAGAATTTCTTTACCTTCGTTTACGTCAAACGACAACTATTTTTATGCAAATTCGGTGATACTCGCTTAATAGAGTATCTATTTTAATTTTATAACTACTTCAAATTAATTTCAACTCATTCTGTATTTAATTCCACTTCATTTCTAATTTGTTTACCAACCATGCATTTGCATTTCATTTTATCTCCGCATTGGTTTCATTTTAAAACTATTTCATTGAGCTTGACAACATTCGATGCTAATATTAATATCCATTTTCCAAATAAATTTATCCCAAATCTTTATTTAATGGTCTTCCATTCTTACTCAGAACCAAGCTTTTATTGATTTAAGTAATTTTACTTCAATTTAATACGCCTCATAACTTATGTTCATTCTGATAACCCAATTCCAATTAAAAACTTGATCTAATTTTTATTCAATCAGACTTCATCCATTTATTATTTAATTCAATTAACCCATTTATTCACCCTATTTTATATTTTTAATTCACTTACGTAATTGATTTTCGAGTTTATTTTACTTATACAAAACCATTCTCACTTTATTTCTACTTACCTGGGTTTTGTTTGCAACTCAAACCATGTCTATTATAATTCAATTCCATTTTATTTTAACAACATCTCTACTTATTTTAATTCATCATCAAATCCAAGTCACATTCTATTTATAATTCGAGTTCATTTCCAAACTCCATCATTAACTTACAATCCGTTTTATTTAACCGAGTTAAAATTTTTATTAACATATTCTATCAAATAATTATTTAGCTAATTAGCTTACCTCCAACTTTTAATTCAATATTCAATTTTATTACAAAAATCACTTCATTAAATTTTCCTGAATTCAATTTTATTTTATAATTCCAGTTTGGATTTTCTTTCATCTTCAAGATTCCAACACTTTTGTTTTAAAATTTTAGAAATGCCTATAAATTCACATAATACTATTAAAATAGCTTTTTACAAAAATACTTCCTATAACTCGATGTCTCAACCGGTCCATCCTTGTTCTCACAGAAATTCAGTCATATACTGATTAGGCGTAGGACTAAAAATCTATAAGTACTTAGCAGACCCATTTCAACATCCAATGAAAATAATTTTATTGAAAATATAGAAAACAGTTTTTGAAAATAGAGGAAATATCTTTGGTGAGAATGCTCTAGAAATCATCACCTCCATCCGTTGTCGCGGTTACATCCTGGGTTACGTTGCCATCGCAGCAAAAGTCCATGTAACTATAGGCATCACCGCCTTCGATTTTCGCTATCAAAATCAAAATTCTCCACTCCTACATAAGTCGCAATCTATCGATGTAAAATCAAACATAGACCGTTGGCTCTCACAGGCACACACTACTTTCGCTATGTTACCATAGGTCGCAGTCTACCGATATAAAATCAAACGTAGACTGTTGGCTCTCAGCGGCACACACAACTTTCGCTATGTTACCATAGGTCGCAGTCTATCGATATAAAATCGAACGTAGACTGTTGGGTCTCAGCGGCACACACGACTTTCGCTATGGTCTGCAGTAGATCGCAGTGACATCGAGTTACACTATCGTCACATCATAACCCAAATGCCTTTGTAGGCATGAGCGCCCCTCGAATTTCGCTACACACTACTCATAATCCTCAGGAACTAGTTTTGTCCCGACTCCTCACAGGATCAAGTTTAGGACCCCCCCTTAGGGTTCAAGGCAGCACCACCCGGTGGCACTCCTGAGAAGTTTATTTCAAGGGAGCGCCTTTTTCCCCAGAGCCATTATCAAAACACTTTATACTATACACATATAGTATCTTTCAAATCATACGCCTAGTATGATCTCATACAAAGCTCCTTTACACAAAATCGATTATCCCAAATTCGATAATTCTCAAACTGGGCTTTCCAAATTCCAATATAGATTTTACCAAAAATCAAAAGCCTTTCCAAATCAAAAGGTTCCCAAAACCTTTTCCCAAAATCATATATATATATATATACACTGATATATATAATTTTTAAAACTTTGGATCATTTCGAACTTGTATAAAACTCCATTTATACGTTAACCACCTTCAAAATCCTTTTCTTCCGTCAATAGATACAACAAGGAGAGATTTATCTTATATATAACAAAGATATATATAACTTTGGTTATTCAAAATCAAATATTCTAATTTGATTACTCTTTTCAATATCAACTTCATTCAAATCCGTACGATGTACACTTATCATCCGTACGCTATACCAATCTGATCGCTCGCTCGATCACACAATTTCACTTTCAAACTAGTATCATCCACCCGACTTCCTAGTGCGGACTCAGATCTGGTTTCTTGATTAGAAACCGTCATTCTCCTTGCATAGCTATATCTATGATAGAGAATATTCAGAACCAATCAACTATCCATATCTAGGTTCGCCGTCGAAAATCAAGTAAAAAATCTCAACTCGAATCGATAAACTATCTCGAAATTCTATGCTCGAATCTGAATCAAATCACTATGCAAATAGAATAATATACGTACATCCTATGTATTTAACTTTATTGATTATTAGCCAAATCAATTTCCTTTCCATTCACATCACTTTAATTTCCATCCACATATTTACAATTGCTTCAATTCCATTGAATTATCACTTCAATTCTTATCTCAGTTGGGTATTTAATCAATAACATTTGAACTCCGACCAGTTTATATTTGGAAAATAGATTGAAAATTTTAAAATAGACAAGTAGTTGAAAAATAATTATTAGTTTGTAAAATAGCTGTAAAATAGTTAACCAATTGTAAATAGTTGGAAAATAGTTAAATAGTTATAGAAATTTTACGTTATTGCAAAACAGTTGTAAAATAATAATTCATTTGTAAAATAGTTGAAAAATAGTAATTAGTTTATAAAACAGTAGAAGAATTGTTAAATAGTTCTAAAAATAATTGTAAAACAAATATAAAGTAATTTGAGTTTAAAGAAAAAAAGTTATATATATTAAATAACATGGAAAAATAGGTTTATATTAAAAAAAATTATATTGAATTTAGAGTCAAATCTATTCACTTGCCTATCAATTCAATTTAAATTTCCACTTCCTTTTAAATTGACTCAATTCCAATTTGAATAACTTCAATTTCCAGTTTGAAATTGATTTAACCCTAATTCAAGTTGAATTAGTCCTGATTTCTTTCCCAATTTAAATCAAATTCCATTTGATTTTAAACATATTCAACCTTAATTACAATCCCAAATTATTCCAATCAATTTGGACCAATATCAATTGAACCCACTTCAATTTCAAATCAGTTCAATCTAATTCAATTTTCCATTTAATTTTTTTTTAAACTTATACATCTTCAATCACAAATCCAGTTAATTCAAATCAGATCCAATTTCAATCTCAATTTTAGATCATCTGGAATAATATAAATTCGAGTTAAATTCTCAAAGGTTGGTTTAACTTTTTAAACCAAATTAACCTTTATTTAAAGTTTTTAAACAATTTAATTCTTGAGCTCAAATTCTAGAATTTCATTTTCAATCAATTTAATTTTAATTTGGTTGGATTTCTGTTACCACTTAATTTAATTCCAATTCAAGATTTCAATTTGGTTGTATTATATTACTTCTTAATTTAATGCCAATAATTTAACAACCAATCACCTTAATATTTATTAGAAGGAAATATTGCTTAATATATCAAAGTATATTTTTATATAAAATCATTTAAAACCTTTATATAAGAAAATAACAAGTACGTGCTCATATATATACTCAACTCATTCTAGAGTGCTACGGACTATATATAAGGAGTACTCCCCACTAGAGCCAAGGTTCTTGCTTAACCTTTCAGCTATGATACCAACTGTAACGACTCAAAATTTTCGATCCCGAAAATTCCAGATAGTTAGGAAGAAAAGAAGAAAGAGATAGAAGAAATAGAAGATCAGAAACACCAAAATCTCACTTTCGCAGCAGTGAAATAAAATAATAAATAATAATAGTTTACAAAAGAATACTATTCTATCGATTACATTTATAGTACATCAGAGTTACACATATATATACAGACACTGCATATACACAATCATCATGTACCAGATATATAATAATATAATACAGCGGCAATACTCCATACGTTCTTGCCATCCAGCCCGTCTCCAAAGCTCTAGAACGTTCTTACCTGAAAAATCTGCAATACTCGGTCTGACCCGAGCATTACATCAAAGTAACACTCGAGTCAGGCTGGAAACTAGCGCGAGTAAACCCATCTAACATGGAATACGGAGCATGCAACTTAAATAAAACCTGGGGTAAGTCGTATTAATTTACAAAGTCACAATTTGTTATAGACATCACTTATTTCACACATCAATTTTCTAAGTACCAAAATTTAGATTAAATGGTCCAATTCACTTAAATCATTCCATACGAGCTTATTGATTTCACATATCAATCTATAAAAATTCAAAGTGGTTTCGGGTATTTACTAATACCCGACTCTGGTCTCTTCGAATTTAATACCATCTTAGCCTGGGTTATTTAGGCGAACCACAATTCAACTTTAAATGCAAGATGTCACTTTTTACACAAGAATTCATCATCATTAATAACCACATTATAAATGTCCATCCAAACATTTCATATCACAGAATATTTTATATCATAGAATAACACAGCATATCATCCAATAAATATCATCCAATTCAGATATTTTACTCAATCAATCGTTCATAAGCAATCATTGTTAATCCCTATTATAATTAATTTAATTATTCATAAGAAATCATTGTTAATCCCTATTATAATTAATTTAATTAACTTAAATTAAATCAATTTCTTAAGAATAGATCACCTAACTTTGCTTAATCAACCATTAAATTAATTTCAACCTTTTAATCAATCAATCATTCTTTAAATATACAATCATTTTGATTAATTATCTTCAATTACACAGAGTAATTATCTTTCAATAAGTTTCATAAATTAACTATCCTTATCCATTTATAGCAATTAACCTTTAATTACTCTCATTTATTACATTAATGAATGATCCTTAATTACTTCCTCAATTGATTATTAATTAAATTTAATGATAAATCTTAAATTAATTATTCAATAATCAGCCTTGATTAATCACATTAGCAATTAATTACCCTTAATTAATTACATTACTTAATTATCATCAAATAACTTTATTAATCAATTCTTGAATTAATTACACTAATTAATTAATTATTAATTACTTCCACTAAGTAATTACCTTCCTTATTAATTACACAAGGTAATTAATCCCAAATAATTTCCATTAAAATTACCATTTCAATTAAATTGACATCCAGTAAATATCCATTAATTAATTTACTCAGTAATTACTCTTTCCAATTACATTCAGTAATCATAATTTAACAAACCATCATGTGATTATCTTAATTAAACCAATTAATTAGCTTGATCTATCATAATATTTAATTAACTACATTAAGTAATTAACCCCTTATTTACTTTCATTAAGTCATTATACTCAAACAATTCCATAAATTGATTATCTTTAATAAACTAATCTAATTATTCATCTTAATTAATCATTATACCAAATTATATTATCCAACCTTAACACAGCATAACAAATTTTAAATCAATCTATCATGAGATATCAATGAAATATATCACAGATTATAAATATAATCTTATTTGTGAGGAATCCAGTTGGATCCGTCCAACATGTTTTCCCTGCATCCACAGACGTTAGCACGACAATAAATATCGATCAAATCTGATGATAATTATCGCATACAACAAATCAACAAATCAACCATTTAAATATTACTATTTAAACTATCACGCATTTCAGCTATGAGTGAGATAACTCACCTTGAGTTTAAACGTTGAGCCATTCCAATTTGAAATTAAATCGAACCATTCGATTTAATCTAAAATTTCCGCTTGCTCCAATCATCTTCGGATCTATTGCAGCGCATAGATCGCTCCGCTGTGATTCCGTTGCTTCTCGTTTCGTCGGAATCTAACAACGCAGGCTATAGTTATGAATTTATAAAGTTTGAATATTCTTTTAAAAACAAATCTCTTTTTTTTATACCAATGGCCTTCCAAAAAATACATTAGATCAAAGCCGCAAAATGTACTTTCTTCCACGTGATAACATCGCAAACTCAAACCGACGCGTCCCACCCGTTGACTTGATCGCCGCCTCTAATAAAGCCATCTAGAAGACGATCGAAGGAGCCCACGCTGTAGCTCATCAACTGGCGCATCTATGGCCAGAGTATTTCCAAGCTCGACACCTATTGTCCCAAAAATCGAGCACGACCGTAGTACCTTCTCGAGCCAAATACGGTCGATGATGACCACTAAACAATCATCACCGGTCGAACTATAGAGCTCAACGACCTCTTTGAACTTGCAGTTAAATGTTTTCAAAATTAATCAAAGGATAAAGCGAGACCAGGGAAGAAAGAGATAGGTTTGCGACCATCGATTTCTAATAGATGGCGGCCCGAAGAGGAAAGGAGTTAGGATTTCCTCTGTTTACATATATATAAGCATTTGTGAGAATATTTTGATATTAAATTCATTTTAAACAACTATTTCAAACAACCTCCAAACAACGCATGCCGACGGGCATTTATAAGGTTTTACCCGCATTCCGAACACAATGGAACATGTTTCGGAAGCTAATTTGATCATATGTGGAAGTTAATTTTTTGAATCGATTTAAAATAATAAATTATCGATTTAAACTCCAACGCGTTTCTCACCCGTACGAACAAACGGTAAATCCAAATGCTATGAAATTTGAAATCCGATAATAACTAACTATTACGCATCCAATGGAGCTGGTTTCGTCGAATTCCGAGACTATGTCCCGAAAGGCTATTTTTAAATTCAATTTAAACGATATATTATTAAAACTGAACAAATCACCTTTAAATTAAATTTCAACCATTCTATTATCTTCAGTATCATCATTATAAATTTTATAAGCCTTCAAATTATTTTTAACCGGCTTAAAACTCCAGATTCAACATTTTACCCAATTTCAGTTTATTAAATCCAATAATTTAATTGCTATTAATAATAATATTTGAATTCAAGTTAAAAATTAACTCTTAAAATATTTACAATCAGTTAAATATTCCAATTTAACTTGTTAGAAATTCCCGGTCGTCACAAAAAGAATTTATAAATGATTTTGGAGATTTATAAAGAGTTTTATAAATGATTTTGCATATATATAAAAGAGTTTATAAATTATTTTGAAAATTTATAGAAGAAGTTTATTAATGGTTTTGGATAATGAAAAAGAGTTTTATAAATTATTTTGGGTATTTATAAAGAGTTTTATAAAATAAACTTAGAGATTTATAAAGTGTTTTATAAATAAGTTTGGAATTTAAGTAAACGAGATTTTATAAATAAAAGAGATTTATTAAAAGGATTTATGAGAGAAATTTATAAAAGAATTTGAGATTAAATTTCCTTTAACCAACCTTCTAAATTTTGGTGGTATGGACATTCGCTCCACACATAGCACTGAAGGAATAGTGTTTGAGGTTATTTTTACTTCTAATTCAATTAACATTTGTTCGATCCTTTTAATATGATAAGTATATAAATATTTTGGAAAGGGATTGAAATAATTGACAGATTTATTTTTAGGCTTAGCGGTTGATATGGGTAGCCAAACCTTTATATTTTTTGTTGTTTGTGTATTTGGTTGTTAAATAACTGACTATTAAATCTTGGCCAATTTTGACTTAGAAAGTATGTAGAAGCTTCGCGTGTTCAAATGGCTTAAGTTCCCTTGAAAGAGGTCATTCTGGTGAAATATCTCTAGCTTTAAGGGGTATATTAGAGATCCCCTTAGGACTCTAGTATAGTCCGCTTACTTCTGAAAGAAACCAGAATACATCAATCGAAAATTATCCGTTTTTGGTTTGGAGAGACTGGGATCAGATACCTTATCTGAAAACCACTCCGATCTAACTCAAGCATTTCAAATTGAAGACATCTTGAAAAATATAGAAGCGAAGAGGGAGCATCTGAAGTGCAAGGGCTGCTTGCTGCTAATCCTGAGAGTGGTTCTAGAATGGATGTAGTCGAGGTAATTCCTTCAGTTTCATTTAGACTTAGAACATACTTGTATAGATGAATGTTGGCATTGCATTTCTACTTGGAAGGCGGTGCTAGCATTCAAAGATGGCTTGCTAAGAGGAAAGGTAAAAGCGTTGCCTCAACCCTCACAACCTTTGAAATGGTTAACAAAAGGGTAGATGCAACAGGGCTATGTGGGTCGCTCCCATTAGGGTGTGTCACCACCTTTGTAGAAAATTATATTATGAATTTGGTTGTGTGTGAGAGCTCTCGATAAAGGTTCCAAACAACTGGGGTGATGGCATATTCGGTACTATCCAAGTTCAAGGGTAAGCCAGTTCTGTATTGGCAGGGGTGGACCAAGTTCAGGGTCTGACCCCAGGTACATTTTGTCTAGAGGTGTACTATATGGAAGGTAGTCCCTTGCCATTGTGGGAACCCATTTTCCAATAAGCATCGTGCGACTTGATTGTATACCTACTATGCCGGAATTGAATAATGTAACAACTTCGACTATGTTTCCCTATTTATTTTAACCTAAGCAGTATGATAATATCACTGGATTGTCATATAAATTTTTTTGTTTATCATAAGGTAAAAACCTGTTCGTTTTTATATGGGACGTAGTCTTACGAGATACCTTTTGTTTTAAAAGATTTTATAAGTTACAATAAATAAAATTCCTTGTGATTTAGGTTTCTCATGCTGGTTTTACCAAACTGACCCGGGTGTTGTTTTCCTATATTGCTCGGGTTAGCCGAGCATATTTTTTAGATTTAGCTGGATTCTTTGGAGCTTTAATGAGATAAGCTAGATTCCCCAAGAGGTATTCGCGTAACTTAAAATCTTTTTCTATTATGTTTTGTTTTGTCCTGTATTTAGTGTTGTATTTATCAACGCTTGCAAGGACATGCTGTTATAACTGTCCAGGTTGATAATAGGTTAGTTTACTCTAGTGTTGTGTATAGTAAAGATGATTTCTTTCTATAAAGATTGTTTATATTATATATTATTCGTCCATTTTATGAGATTCTATTTTACCTTTTTCTTTCTTTCACACCAAATGACCTATCTTTTGAACACTTAAATGATCGACACATGAATATCGAGGATGTAATCGTCTTAGGTGTAAGAAAGGTAGATCGTTACATGTTATACCAGAGCCAGATTAAGCGGGAACTTAGCTTTGGTAGGGTAAACTCATTAGAGATAGGGTTAGTAACACCCTAGAATGAGTTTGAGTGTATATATATTAGAGCGCGTATTTGTTAGTGATTTAAAATTGTTTTATACTATGTTTATTGATCTGTTGAGTAGCATATGGGTTCTGGTCAATACGAGTAGCTAACGTTATTGATAGGGATCGCTAAACACTTGAGCTAAGCCAACCTACACAATATTGTTTTAAAATGGGTAAATGAAATAATTTTACCTAGGATTATATTTCATGCATAAAATAAAGATTCTCAAAAAATAGTGTAGTTATTTTTGATGTATTATTTGTTAAGGAATTAGAATATTCTATTATTGTCATTTAGGTTTTTATTATTTATGCTCGTCCAGTTAGGCATTGGCCAGGGTTGAGTGTTTATATAAACAGGCTACCTTTTCAAAATGAGAAATGGGGCAACATCGAAATGAACAACTTGTGACTTAAGTTTCACAATTTGACTGTAGGGCATTCGATGTTAATGTTGGACTAAGGATTTGGTTTAATAAAAGTAGTTTATCAAAGTTATAATATTTAGGAATGATTTTACTGAAGAAAATGATTTTATAATGATTGAGTTATAAGATGGGTCGTTAAAATAAAAAAATTTAAGTAGGAAGTTTAAGGACTTAAATCCTTGTACTTTGAAAAATGATTTTCAAGATTTTGGAAAGTAATAATAGTACTATTTGAAAGTATTTTTGGTTTAAGTATAAAAATTTGGGACAACAAATTTTGAGTAAGAAGTATTTTCTTTGGATTGATTTGGGTAATGAGTTTCAATTTGTTTTGTGAGGATCTGAATAATCTTCTAAATGACGATCGGATGTTTTCCTAGGCGAACGATGTAGGGCACTTAGTAAATTATTCTCTTTATCATTATATGATCGAAATGATTTCAAATCCGAACGAACCTAAAGCAATTTGGTAATAAATATTCTGTTGAAAATATGTAAAGTACTTTTTTCAAAAAGTGGGATTTTGAAATAGAAGAAGCATTTTTAAGTTAAGTAGTTCGAGTGGCCTGAAAATAACTTAAAATGTGAAAGAGATGTGTTCAGATGGTAAACACTTCTCTTGAGTTTTACCCTTCTTGGTAAGGGAATGTATGATACTGTTTGATAGTACCCAGTTCCTCAGTATCATTTTGGGGTCACTTAAGCTATATGTATATTTTCTATGAATAAAGTATATAGTATTATCTCAAAAGATTTGTGAAATTAAACCTGGTTATTTGGTTCCTAATTTTTCAGGATGTAAAGTGTCTTGATTTAAAATAGGTTAATAAAGAAAGTTGGAAAGTAGAATTAATTTGATATGAAGGTTTAATAAACTTAGTTTTATTAAACAGTGTCTTTTGGATTTTAACACTTCGGTGGTTAAATATTATTTAATGTTATTAGGCAAGCTAATAAACAAATTTACCTTAATGGTGTCCAAGAAAAAGTAGACTCTAGGGCAGAGTTTGGATACCGGCATTCTACCCTTCTTAGCTACATACCAGATTGAATGGGTAAGGAGGTTGAATTGGTCGAATAAGTTTTAAAGACCAAAAATTATTTTGTGCCTGCATATGAATAGTTAAAAGTGAAGAGAATTATAAATCAAATGTTGTTTATCTATACTCTTAGGAAATAGGAGTGTATTACCCATGTTAATAAATTTAGATGATTTTATGAAAGGCTTCATAAATAAGTTGTGTCACTTTAAAATGTTGGACCTAAATTAGAATTTGGTGAAATGTTTCCATAAATATTTGTGGAGGTTTAAAAGTAATTAGGTAGATAAGAACCTTTATAGGAGTATATAGATCATTTCCCTTTCTCATATAGTTCTCGATCCAAGATTCAAGTACATGACTCGAAGTGTTTTACACCATTTTGGATAAGGATTTATCACTTAATTTTGACGGCAAGCACTCGGTGAGGGTGCTTGATAGGGAACCAAAGTTTTTTATCATAGTGTATGGCTATGCAAAGAGAACATAGGTTCCTAATCAAGGAGCCTAATCGAAATCCATACTTGAGAATCGGGTGTGCGATACTAATTCGAAAGTGAAGTTATCTATTCGAGCAGGGATCGAATCTGATTTCTGTATATGGATGATCTATGAACATCATGTAGATTGTACGAATAGTATAAGTCATTCATGTAGTGAAATTTTGAGGAAGAAATTCTTTTAAAGGAGGAGAACGTAACGACATGGAATTTTACTACTTTGGTTTGCGAATATTTAATTAATGGTTTTAATAATCAAAATAGCCCTCTTTTGATTTATAACTAATGATAAAAAAATTCTTTTTTGAATTTGGTTTCCAAAAGGAAATTAGAAAACATGACTGGAAAGCTTTTTCAAAATTCTAATTTTTGATCATCTAAAAGTTGTTTAAAAGTTTGTAAAACCATGAATATATTTAGACACACACTTCTATGAACAGTGAACTTAATTATGTATGTTAAAAGCATAAATTTATGTTTGCTTAAGTTAATAAGGAGACGTGACCTTTTATGAATTATTAAAAATGAAAATAATTGAAAAGAGTTAAAGATGTTAAGTCACATTTCTATTTCACATGTACAAAGGTAGGCTAGTGCACATTGGGTAAAAAGGGGAGACCTTTGGTTCTAGTATGAAACAAGTTGGAGGGATAAGGTGGTGATGTGTACAAATTTGAGAGGAAGGAAGGTACTTTATAGGCATTTTGGTAATTTTATACTTTCATTTTATACAAAACTAATTCAACTTTTCTCTTTCTGCTCCAGCATTTTATTTTCTATTGTTTATAAAAAAATTACAACTTATTTTAAAGATTAAAACCATGTTAATAGCTTCCAAAATTTCAAAGTTAGAGATTTCTTTTCTTTTTCCACTTCAAATGCTTAAAAATCCATTTAAACACCTTCTTCTTAATAAATCAAAGCCATACCCAAGGCATGGCCAAGCCTAAGCCATCATAGGCCGATCCTTAAAGTGCTTAGTTGAGCCAATCATGCGATGCATTTGTCAGAAATCATATTTTGCTTAAGGGATTTCAAAAGTTCTAGGCTATTTCAAAGTTTGAAAAGATTTGAAATGATTCTAATAAGAAAACTATTTTATATTTTAAAAAGAATTTACCTTTCTATCTTGAATGTTAGGCGTGAACTATATTACTAGTTTGGTTGTTGTTCCATGTTGTTTGGTTGTGTATGTATGGTATTGGTTATGGTTTAAATTAGACTTGTTAAATATAGCTTAGAAGTTTTTGGTGTTAAAGTTATCATCTTTCTTATATATGTGATGCTAAATGTAAATTTGGGTATGTAAACTTGGTTGTTTGGTTATGTGCTATGAAAATTAGTATCTTTGTACGGTAATGAAATTGGTTATCACTTGGAAAAGATCAGAAGCTGTTTATTTGTTTTCAAGTCGCTAAAAGACTAAAACTTTGACTAGTTTTCAAAATAAAAACTTTTAAATATGTTTTCATGGGAAGTTAAGTTAAGAGTGAAGTTAGAAGTGAAGTTTGGAGTTAAATCTAATCAAAATATATAATTAACGAGTGGCAAAAGTTAGTATTTTGATTTTAAAAACGAACCTTTTCGAAATGGTTTTTGAAAATTCTTTTTCAAAATGTTAGTAAGTTCAAAAGTTAATTACTTTAGTAATTAAATAAGAGTTTATTTATTAGTTAATTATTTAATTAAGGTAACTATTAATTAATTATAATTAAGTTAGTTAATTAGGGTTTAAGTAAGGATTAAAGTTAATCAATTTTAATTAATTAAGGAAGTTTAATTAATGTTTAATTAAGGTAAAAGTAATTAAGAAATAATTTGTATAATTAAATTTAATTATTTAATTAAATATCAAGTAATTAAGGTTAATTAATAATTAATTACTATTGACATATGATTAAAATTAATTAATCTAATTGGATTTAATTAAGATTGTAATTAGGAATTAAAGTTTAATTATTATTTTAATTAGATAAAATTAAGATTTAATTAGTAATTAGATAACGATCTAATTAGTAATTAAATAAAGATTTAATTATTATTTAATAAAGTTTAGTTTTAAGCCTATAAATTATTTTTTGGTCGGTTCTTTTTATAAGTAAACAAATTTAAACCAAGGGGTCACTTGGTAGTGCCATTAAGTAGACGAGACTATGAATAAGTTATACTAAACTCGGACATCGGTTAGCAAAATGAAATATCGTTATACTATTGCTTTTAGTTTAGCTGATTATCTACAAATTCTTTTAGTAGAATAAATCCATGTTCTGCTATCATTGAACTTAATAGATTGTTTGGACATCTATTTAGAAAAACAAATCCCCATCCTGCAATTATGATATTTGGACATGTATTTTCCAATTGGTTTATATTGTCGTGTTATTCCCTGATTTGTTTTATGGATTATTTACATATATGATGACTTATGTAAGTGACTATTATGTGATTTGGAAGACAAAATTTATCTAAATAGTAACTTGATTTAGTACCATTGTGGTCAATAAGCTTCCTTTCAAATTTGTAACATTACCATCTCCAATTGAGTTTAAATATAATCAATTTACGGTGTTGAAGTTATTTCAATTAATAATAACTTGTTTATTTAAAAGTGTTTTAAATAATAGATTATTTATCGAAGGAACTTTATTGATTAAATTTTATTAAAGAAGTTTTGTTTCAAAATAAGTGATGTTTATAAAATGGGTTATATAAATTAAAAGGAGAACTGGAAATTTGGGAAGAAGTTTATAAATGATTTTGGACATTTATAAAGAGTTTATAAATTATTTTAGGTACTTATAAAAGAGTTTATAAATGATTTTGGATATTTATAAAAGAATTTATAAATGGTTTTGGATAATTATAAAAAAATTATAAATTATTTTGGATATTTATAAAAGAGTTTTATAAAATAAACTTGGAGATTTATTAAATGTTTCGTAAATAGGTTTGGAATTTAATTAAAGGATATTTGATATTTAAAAGTGGATTTATGAAAGAAATTTATAAATGAATTTTAGATTAGATTTCCTTTAACCCACCTTCTTAATTTTGGTGGTATGGACATTTGTTCCACGCCTAACACCAAATAAACGATATTTGAGGTTATCTTTATCTCCAATTTAAATTAGATTAGTTTTGTTCCTTTTAATATGATTTTGAAGAAAGAAATCTTTCACAATGATTTGTGAATATACATATGCTAGTAAGATAAGTGTAAGAATATTTTAAATAAATATTTTGGAAATGGATCTAAATAAATGAAAGATTTATTTTGAGGCTTAGTGGTTATTATTTGTGTATTTGATAGTTAAATAGCCGACTATCAAATGTTAGCCAGTTTTGACTTAGGAAGTAAAAAAGAAGCTTCACGTGTACATACGACTTGAGTTCCCTCGGAAGAACTCATTTTGCTGAAATGTCTCTAATTTTGCGGGACATGTTAGATATCCCCTTGGGACTCTAGTATAGTCCGCTTACTTCTAAAAGAAATGGGAATGAGTCAACCGAAAATTATTGGTTGTTCGTTCGGAGAGACCGGGATCAGATATGTTATCCGAAAACCACTTCGATCCAACTCAAGCATTTCGAAAAACATGAAAACGAAGACTAAGCTTTTGAAGTGCAAGGGCAACTTGCTATTAATCCTAAAGGTAATTCCAAAATGGAAGTAGCGGTGGTAATGCCTTCGGTTTCGTTCGGACTCAGAATGAACTTTTATGGATGAATTCTGGCATTGCACTTCTGCCTGAAGGGCGGTGTTAGCATTCCAAGATGATCTGCTAAGAGGAAAGGTAAAAACATTGCCTCAAACCTCACAACCCAGGAAATGGTTAAAACATGGTAGATGTAGTAGGGCTATGTGGGTCACTTCTATTAGGGTGTGTCATCACCTTTCTACATTATCATACTATGGATTTGGTTGTGTATGCGAGCTCTTGATAAAGGTTGGGAACAACTAGGGTGACGACATATTGGTACTATCCAAGTTTAAGGTAGGTCGGTTCTATATTGGCAGTGGTGGACCAAGTTTTGGGTATGCCCTAGGTACAATTTATCTAGAGGTGTACAATACGGAAGGTATTCCGTTACCTTGCCATTGTTGGAATCCATGCTCCAATAAGTGTCGGGCGGACTTGATTGTATACCTATTATGCTGAATGTAACAATTTCAGCTATGATTCCATATTTATTTTAACCCTAGACATTACATTAATATCACTGGATTATCATATAAAAATGTTTTGATTATTGTAAGGTAAAAACCCATCAATATTTATGTGCGACGTGATCGTTCGACATAACTTTGATTTTAAAGGATTTTATAAATTATAATAAAAAAATTAATTGTGATTTGAGTTTCTCATGCTAGTTTTACTATACTGACTCTGGCATTGTTTTCCTATAATGCTCGGGTCAGCTCGAGCATATTTTCCAGATTTAGCTGGATTCTTTGGAGCTTTAAGGAGACGAGCTGGATTCTCCAAGAAGTATTCGCATAACATAAAATCTTTTGTTTTTCTATTTTGTTGTGTCCTATATTTAGTGTTTTATTTACCATCAATTGTGAGGACAAGCTGTTATAACTGTCCATGTTGATAATAGGTTAATGTACTATGATGTTTTAACAAAGTTGATTTCTCTTTGTAAAGACTTGTTCATGTCGTATATTACTCGTCACATTTTGTGAGATTCTATTTTGCCTTTTTCTTTCTTTTACCCCAAAAGTTATGTCTTTCGAACACTTAACTAATCAGCATATGAATACCAATGATGTATTAAGTGTCATCTTTAGGTATAAGAAAGGCGGATTGTTAAAAGTTGAGTTTTGTTCTTAGTGAATATCATAGGCCTAATTCTTTTAAGGTAAGACAATATAACTATGTGCAAATTTGACACATTAATTGTTAATTAATTATGAATTAATATTTAAGTTAAATTGACGAAAAAGGCAATTTGGTGCAATGCTGTCTTTTTTAAAATTTGATATTTCTACTGTGAAACGGTCAGTAAACAAATTGTGATATATAATATGTTAAGGTTTGGATACGTTGTTTGAAATGAGTATTTCGAGGTCTGAAATTGCTTTAGACCTAAAATACCTAAATATTCGCTATAAGCATGAGTTTACCCAAACTCTTTCCTATCAGATCGGTTTCTTCTTATTAATTTTGAAGTTCTTCCTAATTAAATTTTAATAATGGACGATTTTCTCTAATTACAAATTGTTTCAAAATTCAAAGTACCTAAACCTTGTTGAATTATATATATATCAAACTATTCATCTCGACGAGATAAAGATATAAAAAAACTTTATTTACCAACATGATGTACAAAACAGCCGTAAATCTTGGTCAAAGCTGGAAATCGGCGAAGCTCTGGGTTGATTTTTGTGTTTTTGACAAAATTAAAGACATAGGTTCGTAGATATCGAGGAGAGGAGTCCAATGGTGCTATTTAAGTTTCCCAATTCGGCTTGAGTTGGAGAAAATTAGCCATGAAAGTTTGAAAAGGGGAATCGACAAATGGCTTTTAGGCAGGACTAGGCATTGTGGTCAAGTAGGTGGCGTCAAGGTAGAGCGAATGGATGTGGTTGAGTAAGGTGGTTGCCTCTTTAGCGATGACAAACGATAACCTATAGTGTAATTATAGGTGCGATTGGAATTATCATTCACTATAGCACGAGGTAGCATTTTTCATTTAGGACTATATTAAAAAAATTTATGCAAAACAAACCCTAAATCCTCAATTCATTATATCTTTTGCATATGATCACCGTTGACCATGTGGTTTGTTTTCTAGATTCATGAATGGATTACAAACATTTCACATATGGTTTACTGTCCTTTTGAATATGTTTGTAAAAGCAATGGTCGTGTGTACATGTATTTAAATATTATATAGGTATTCATCGATTCATATAGTCTTGTAAAGATATATCATAACCTTTTGATGATTGTTCGATTGTTTTGGTATTTTTGACATGATTAGTACTTTGCTATAATTGTTTAATTTTTATTTATAGTATTGTTGGACGATTCAAATTTTATAGTACATATTCATTAATTTGGGAAGATAAATGATTAACATAGAATAAATAAAAATGTGTAATTATAGAGTAAATTATATTATTTATGAATTTTGGATATTATTTGTCGATGATCATAATTAACTATTTATATTAAAATTAATGGGTAAATTTTAGTAAGGTTTTTATTTATTGATTTCTAGGGAAAATCATAAATAATAACAAAAAATATATTTTAAAATGAATTTAAAGAAATTATTATTATATTTATAGAGTAAATTAAAATTTAATAAATAATAGTATAGTTTTTGGGAGACTAGTATTTTTGAGTAAAGAATAATAGGATTGTTTTTATGAAGTTTATAGGAAAATGGTGTTATTATTGTTATTTAAACTAATATTAATAAGAGATGTTTTTATGATAAAAATAAATATAATAATAAAGATGTGTTTTATGAAGTATTTTGGGTTAGATTATTACTATTTTTCAGATGAACAACAATAAAGGGGTCTTTGATAGTTAATGCATTTATTATCGTACTGAATAGTAATAAAGTGGCTGTGAAAGATAATAAGACGATTTAAATAAATTTTATTGTATTGACATAAAATAATAATATTGTTGTTTTTGAAAGTAATTAGATGTAAACTACTATTTTTAATTAAATAACTATATTTTGAGATATATACCGTAACATTTTTATAATGAAGGATATTTATAGTATATTATGATTTTGAGAAATATTGTTTTTTTTGAGAGAATGGAAACAAATTTTTTTTTATAATAAACACTAATCATATGATTTTATACTTAAGTGGAAATATTATGTGTGGGTACATCATTTTGGATTGTTGTGACTATGTGTCAAATGTTAATTGAAATCATTGTATATGTTTGTTATATTGAGATGGAATCGCACTAGGACGAGTTATTCAAAATTTTACCATTATTACTATGTGGATGTTTTGTATTTTATTATAGTTTTCGTTCTATTGATGTTTGTGTTCCAAATATAGAGTAGTTAGCACATATTAATGGGTTTGATGTGTGTTACAATATGAAGTGGTTTGTACACATTTGTTGGATTTATGCTTACATTTATGCTAATGATGGCTGATTAGAGTACGTATGCCTAGATTTTTTTGTTGTTGATTTATTCGATGGTTAGGGTTGACGTTGAGTTTTATAGAATTTGAGAGATGTTTACATATTGTCATGGCTGTGTTGCTACCATTATTGTTACCCCTTGCTTTTAGTGATTGACTGTGGTGATATAATAGAATATGATATTATTATTTTTGCTCATATTAGTTGCTTGAGCTATGCAACATTATGTGCTGACAAGTATTTGATTTAGAAGAAGCGTAGAAAATAGAACTATGTATGCTTGAAGCAGAAGGTGCGTAGGCAGTCTTTTTCTACTCAATAGCCACCTGATCCCTTGAGTTCATATGGATTATGCAGAGTTAGGCAGAGTCCAAAACTAGTTGATTACCTGTTTATTTTATTTTATTTTTCCATGTATTCATAAAGCTTGTAGTGGAAAGCAAATGTGGGAAAAAAGGTCAGGGTTGTAGGCTACATCTACAAGTTGTTTATTTTATATATTTCTTCTGTATTATGGTTGTATCATTTCTAGTTTAATAATGATTGATGTATAGTGTGACGACCCGCCCTCCTACGCCCAGGAAGACGTTTCGTCTTTAAGAAAGAAAGGGATGAGAAAATAGAAAAGATAGAGAAGAAAGAACAACAACATCAGAATCTCACAGCGGAACGAATAAATTATAATAATCACATAAATATTTACATAATATACAACATCAATCAGAGTTATACAGACAATACATCACATACTAGACAGTTATAAACACCTGTCTAGTTAACACACCTCAATACATTACAGCTCAAACAATAAGACTCAGAGATACCAACACAGCGGAACTATATATATATCTACAACACTGAAGCCACCTGCTCCATTGCTCCTCCAGAATTCGTCAAAGCCAACCTGAATCCCTTGGCTACCCGTAAAAATTTGGGTACCCGAGAGTTTATGAAAAACAAAAATAAACTCCGGGTCAGACATGGGTCTGGCATGAGTAACAGGTTAAAGTTGCTTAACTTTGAAAATCTTTTGAAAACAAAAGGTATCACGTAAGACTTCCCACACATAAACATGGAAAAGTTTTTACCTTACTCTAACCAAAACACTTGATAGGAAATTCTATGATATTATAATAGGTCTAGGGTTTTCAAGTAAATAGAAAATAGTCGAAATTGTTACATGATTAAATTCCAGCTACTAGCCACAAAAGTGGGTAATACAATCAAAACCGTTGGCACTTATTGGATTATGGATTCCATACAATGGCAGGGCTACTGGGGTACCGCCCGTCACAGTACGTGGCCTAGATCAACGTACCGAGGATCACTCCCGGCCCCCTGCAACACAAGGCCGGAACCATTCCTTACTGAACAGTCCCGAACAAAATAAACCCCGGCAGTTGTTGCAATCAACCGCCCACACAGCCGAAAAATAAGGGACATCTAGACAGGGGAATATCCTTGTCCTGCTTGGGCATGACCCACCTAACCTTGCTGCACCTCCCCTGTTTTAGCCATTCCCGGTTGATGAGGCTTGAGGTTACGATTACCTTTAGAGAACATAATTCTTAGAATGCTTATCGCCTGCCTGACGACGTGTTGAAAGCATTCAATCCATACAAGTTCATTCCGGATTCGAACGAAACCGAAGGCATTATCTCGTTACACTCATTTTGGAATCACCCTCAGAGTTAACGACGATAACCCTTGCATTCTGAATCTTCATCTTCACTTCAGATTCACGACCTATCGTTAATTTGGAATCGATGTGGTTTTCGGATATTCCTAATGCGGAAAACCGATCCCGGTCTCATCGAAATCCAAAACGTGTCTTTTAAGGCCAAGTTGTCTATTTAGTCTTAACAGTTTAATTCAATATAATCAATACACACACAGATGGATAATTCATAATATCACAATAGATAATCACAGATAATCTCATAAACAGATAATCAATATTATCATCTAACAGATAACCAAATATTATCATATTTAAATCAAGCATCCATGACACATAGATATTATTCATGCCAGATCACAACCATCAAATGAAATATCAATATCATTCATCCATAAGCAAAGATTTATAATCATACCATTTGTAATTAATTTAAAATGAATTAAACTAACTACTTCAATCTCTAATTAATTTAAAGTAAATTAAATTAATTACTTCATCTATAAATCCTGCTTATACAACCATTAACTAATTACAAATCAAATTAATTAATCATCCTCTAAATATCCATCTTAATTAAACACCTTTGCTTAATCATTTTCTAATAAGTAATTAGTCTTTAATTAATTCACAAATTAATTATCCTAAATTATTTATAGTAATTAACATTTAATTACTTTATTTTTAATTGACTACATTTATTCTTAATTAATCACATCAATTAATCACCACATTATTAATTATTTCTTATTTAAACAATTCTTAATTTACATCATTAATTATATGAATTAATGATCTCTAATTCAGATTAAATTACTTTATTAATCACATTAAGCGATTAATTTTTAATTAAACACAATTATTAATCACCCTTGATTAATATCATTCCAGTAATTACTATCCTTAATTACCATATTAATAAATTAATTATTCCCATAATTAATTATCTCCATTAATTAATCCCATGATTTAGTATAAAAGTAATTATCCGAATTACTTTATTAACACATCATCTTTCATTAATTACATTCAGTAATTAACATTAATTACTTCCTTAAGTAATTGTGCTCCATTGAATACACTAAGTAATTATACTTATCAAATGATTTCCTTAAATTAATTAAACTAAATTAATTAACTTAATTTAACCATTTTATCAAAATTAATTACAATAAGTAATTAATCTCTTAATTACTTTTTATCAAGTAATTACATTTAACCACTTACAAAAGATTATCTAATTAATCTTATTAATTATCAAAATTTACCACATATATTAATTAATTAATAATCTTTAGTTAATTATCTTCATTAACTAATAACATTACTTAATTTACTTCTTAGTTAATTTCTAGTTATAAATTAATCTAAATTATTAATTTATAAATTAAATACATAAGTCATTCCTTAATTATCTTATTCATTTAAATCGTTTTAATACCTTAATAATTTCTAAGATAATCTATTTCTTTATTGATGACTTCATTAATATTAAAGTGTATTAGGACGTTATATTTTAAAATTTAAATCCAAATTCCAGTTTGAATTTGAGATTCAAAATGATTATTTATTTAAATGTTTATAATCCTTTTATAAGAACTTTATCAAAATCAAGTTTAAATATTTGTTTGAAAACAAATCTACTTTTTAAAAAGCTATTTTAATTTAAACTTGTTTTAAGAACATTCAGAATTTAAAAACTTTTTCACATACCTCGATCTGAATTCAAGAAACTTGAATCTTCTATTTATTTAAAACATTTGATTCTAAACTTTGATTTAAACTTGTTTTAAACCTTGATTTAAAATTTTTATCAAAAATCCAAATTTCATTTTAAAACTTTAAGATTCAAAAGTTTCATTTGAATCTAAACTTTATCTTTGAATTTAAACCCTAATAAAAATCCTGTTTCAAATTCTAAATTAAATTTAAAATCTGAAGATGGTCAGGTTTTTGAACCTGAAACCACCTTTAAATACTTTAAACTTTTATTTCAGTTCAAATTTGAATTTAAAAAAAATAAAAATAAACTTGAATTCAAATTTGCAAACTGAATTTAAACTTGAATCTATACTTAACTTTTAATTTAACTTAGTTCAACTTTGTTATAATTTAAAGTTAAGCTTTAGGAAATTGAACAGGTTCTGGAACCTGTAACAAGCATTTACTCGAGCCTCCCACCTTGCTTCGAGTCTCAACCCATAAACTTCGAGTAAAAATGTGATTCAACCCGAGTAAAACTCGAGTTCAAAAATCCCACAACGTCCCAACCTTCACCAGTCCCAAGACCTTCCACCAGAAAACAAAAGTACAGGGTGCACATGCACCTTGACTTTGATCAACTCCGGCCTCCCACCAGACCTCCATCTCATCGGCAACCACCCACGCTCCATCCCACGATCATCAAAACATTATTCCAGACTCGAATTCGAATTCTAGCTGTTTAAACCAAACCTGGAAACACGCGCGCATCCCCTCCACGAAACCTGTCAACGGTTCTCCCTCGCCACTCCGACCACCTGAAAGTCGACAGCTCCTCCTACACCTTCGCCATTGACCCGGCTACCCCCTCCCAGAGTCTCATGCAACTCGATCAACTATAGAGGGAGAAAAGATCGAATCTTCCCAACTGATAAAACTGGGGTTCCCATCCAAGAATCCACCACCGCTGCCTCCACCTGCCTCTGATCATCCACCACCCAATTTTTCCAAACACCCCGACCACTCAAGCATCTCCAGGAAGCTCCACAAACTCCCAGGTCAAGTAGATTGCCTGAGGCAACCCATAATCTCCAAAACAATTAAACTAGAAATGCCAAAACAATACTTAACTAGAAAATGTGAATTTCTTTTAAAAATCCTAATTTCAGATAAGAATTCAGGTTATAATCCTGAATTTATAATTTAGGATGATTTAAATTTCACTCATATTCATCATTAACTGTTCTTAGTCTTTTTACAGAACCTCTCTACTTTATTTAATTAGGATACAAAATTTAGAATTTACTTAATGATCAAACAAACATATCTTGTTAAAGTACTAAGTCCTAACAATCACTAGATCAAGCAGTAATGATTCTTGAAGTAGGGTCTGAACTTAAGAATTATCAACAGGATGGTCTTACAGGGTGTACAACATGCAGATATTTCACCTCACAATTACACAGAGAAATGAACACATAAATATTCACACAAATATTTTTCAACATTCAAATATTAACATGCAACCAGTTTAAACATATGTTATTTTTTTTTTAAAAATGTTACTCACCTGAAATTTAAACAGTGAACAGAGCATTTTATTTTGAAAAGCTTTGAACTTTAAAAACTGAGTAGTAGTTTGCTTGATTTTCCTTTGATTCATCTTGCCTTTGTTATTGTAATGCTTTAGTTTATAAAAGTGGGAATTCTACTTGTATATTTTCAGGTTTGTAATGAACGAACTAAAAACAGTATGCATATATAAAGAAGTTTACAGGGGTATGTACTAACTGGGTTAAGCATATGCTGGAACAATGATACTTTTGTTTGTATCAGGCAAATGCTTTATTTTGGAGGCTGAAAGATTTTTATACAAATTTCGAAATGACCTGTTTGTATGCTAGAGATGAAAGCTTTAAATGTTAATGTACTTTTATGTTTACCGCTAACCTTGTTTTTATGCGTAGATATTTTTGTTTATACTAATCTTTTTTTTTTTGTACAAATATATTTCTTAACTTGCTTTAGCTTGTTCTACAAACTATCATACACAAGATATTTGTTTTACTTAGCTGTGCATACTTACTTTTTTTTCTTACTTTATTTGTTCTGTTTGCCAACATAATTATCTTGCTTGAACCTTCACCTACAAGCTACCTGCACATCATTTATTCTTTTTGCTTTGTTCATTTTCTTTAATCAGTGATTTGGAGGCTGAGATGATCTCCAAAACAATTTGAGTTGACTTGTTTATGCAAGCATTAAATGCTCAAGTACTTCATGCTTTACTTCACTTTGTTTATATTCTTGCCTTGTATGTTCTTCTTTACAGGCTACATTCCTATTTACACAAACCCTTTTTGATTTATTATCACTTCAAGTACATATATATTTTGTTTTATATACTCTTTAGCCTGCATAATTTTATTGTACTTAACTTTGTTTCTTCACTTTGTATTTCTTTAATTATACTTTGCTCTGCATTCTTTGCTTATTTCTTTGCTTTGCTTTTCTTTTTTTTTTGCAGGTTTTACTTCTATACTTACCCGATTTGTTCTTGCATATTGTATCTCATTTTTATTCTTAGCTTATTCTAGTTATTATTTACAAACTTTACTTATGTTAAATATCATACATTTGATTTATTCTTCAGTTTAAAAATTATAAGCTTACTTTATTTTAAATTTACAAATCATAGCTTTCCAAAATACATGTATATAAAGAAATAAATTTAAAATAACAAATTCTTTTTATATTAAAATTTATTTGTAAAGATATTGCATTATTAATGTTGTTTAAATATAACTCATTATTAATTTAAAATGATTCATAAATGAAATCACTACATAAATGAATTATTTACTTTATAAAGTTGAAGTAAAAAGACAAAACAATTCTTTATTTAAATTTTAAACCTATACTAGAATACTTTTAAACAAATTAAGTTTATCTTGAGTATTTTTAAGATCATATTATTATTTATTAATATTAAATTTTCAAAAATAGTAAAATTAGAAAACCTAGCTTCATTTATTAAATTTAAAAACAAAACTGATCTATTTATAATATATACCAATATACATATATACATCATAAATAGAAACAATTTAAATTAGCTTTTAAAAAGAAAATTTATCAGTGAAATATTTATTTAAACAAAGATAATAGGTTCAAATTTAAATTATTATCAAATCAATTTAATTTTTAATGCAGATTATTAAATTGATATTGCCCCAAATTTCCGGGATATCACATTCTTCCCCCTTAAAAGAATTTCGTTCCCGAAATTTAAAACAAAGGTAATTTAATAATCTACTTAAATATTTAGTTTTTTTTAAAAACATAAGCATATTTTAATCATATGCTAACAACTATAGCAACCAATTCATCCAAATAAACAAATCTAACTATCCAGACAAAATCAGGGTAGAATTCTCTCGAGTTTCCCCAAGTAATAAATACCGGGTTACTCGCTCTATAGAATCCAAACAAACAATACTACTAAGCTACAGCACTTCTACTCGTCTAGATCTACAAAACAAGACAGGATATCAGACTATAAACAAGTCTGAATCAACAACCAAAACTCCCTGAACTGCTGATTCTACAACCAGAGATAAATCTTACACGTACTCCCTCAGAGATACGTGAAACACAACAAATTCCAGTTATCCAGAATGATAATTCAATTCTGAAGACCAACACTTATCCAAAATCAAATCCCCAACTTCGGAATCCAAATTCATCCGTCTCTTACCCACAAAGCTCTTCGGACGATCCTGGATCGTCTACATCCTTACTGATCAGCTCAACTCTTGTTGATGTTCCTTAGAAACAAACTGAACCAAAGACAATCCAACAAAATGATCTTTCCAAGCTCAACTCAAAACCCAGAATACAACTCTATTCCAAAACAGAAAACAAAACTCACTTCTCTCATAGAGATAAAACAGGTGCACTCCAATCTGGCCTCAGATTCTGAAAAGTTTCCTGTAGAACTCTCCAACCAAATATTTCAACATTCCATTGGTTTAAAACTAAAACAGCTGCCACCATGCTTCCACTGTGCAACTCTGACTGAACAGATGAAAATGTTGAAGATGAACACAGACTGGTCAACACATTCCAAAATAAAGCTCACATATCCAAAAAGAAAACTCCGCAGTTTTTTCCAAAACTTGAGCTACTTCCACAGCTCAAAAACCATCCTATTACTAAGCTGATCCATCGGTACCATTCCTGGAATCCAGTCGATACCAAACTCAGTCTCCAGATGCTGACCAAATTCTGACTTCTAGAAGACATCCAGAAAAATCATGAAACACAAAAGAACACTCAAACTATCGCAAGTCACTTTTGCGATCAATTCAGCCTAATTCCAAAATACTGCTCTCTCATTACCAAACAGAACAGCGTACGCTTGTGTGGCTAATCCATCGAAGAAATGGATCTACCCTGCAGCTTCTAAACTCCACTGCTGACCCAGAAGCCAAAGACTACTTAATCCAAAGCTCTACGATAAACTCAGACTCCAAACAAAGAAAACTCCCAGCTGAACACAACCACACACTGAAACAGACATTCTTCCATAACTTGTCCCAAAGAACATCTTCGGAGACATCCATAGTCACTGTGTCTCATCACACAGCTACTGCACCTTGACGTATCAAGATAACATGACTTTCTTCTCCCCAATCGATAGATCCAAATTACACTTCAAAAATGAACTCCGAGCCTTAACAGGTTTCCTTCAGAGATCAATAAAAGCTTTCTCGAGACGGTAATAGGTCTACAGTCTCGACAAATACACTTCCAACCTCAATCATTCAAACTCCAACCATTTGTAGTTGTGTTACACACACCACTACCCAATCTTTCTTTATAGCTCATTGGAAAACCTGAACAGGTAACCCAACAATAGGTAGAAATAAATAAATATATATATATATGTCAAAATTACAAATACGCTCTCTCGGGAAAGAAAACACTCAAGAGCCTAGGTATTCACTCAACCTAGCGCCCTGATACCAACTGTGACGACCCGCCCTCCTACGCCCAGGAAGACGTTTCGTCTTTAAGAAAGAAAGGGGTGAGAAAATAGAAAAGATAGAGAAGAACGAACAACAACATCAGAATCTCACAGCGGAACGAATAAATTATAATAATCACATAAATATTTACATAATATACAACATCAATCGGAGTTATACAGACAATACATCACATACTAAACAGTTATAAACACCTGTCTAGTTAACACACCTCAATACATTACAGCTCAAACAATAAGACTCATAGATACCAACACAGCGGAACTATATATATATATCTACAACACTGAAGCCACCTGCTCCATTGCTCCTCCAGAATTCGTCAAAGCCAACCTGAATCCCTTGGCTACCCATAAAAATTTAGGTACCCGAGAGTTTATGAAAAACAAAAATAAACTCCGGGTCATACATGGGTCTGGTATGAGTAACAGGTTAAAGTTGCTTAACTTTGAAAATCTTTTGAAAACAAAAGGTATCACGTAAGACTACCCACACATAAACATGGAAAAGTTTTTACCTTACGCTAACCAAAACATTTGATAGGAAATTCTGTGATATTATAATAGGTCTAGGGTTTTCAAGTAAATAGAAAATAGCCGAAATTGTTACATGATTAAATTCCAGCTACTAGCCACAGAAGTGGGTAATACAATCAAAGCCGTTGGCACTTATTGGATTGTGGATTCCATACAATGGCAGGGCTACTGGGGTACCGCCCGTCGTAGTACGTGGCCTAGATCAACGTACCGAGGATCACTCCCGACCCCCTGCAACACAAGGCCGGAACCATTCCTTACTGAACAGTCCCAAACAAGATAAACCCCGGCAGTTGTTGCAATCAACCGCCCACACAGCCGAAAAATAAGGGACATCCAGACAGGGGAATATCCTTGTCCTGCTTGGGCATGACCCACCTAACCTTGCTGCACCTCCCCTGTTTTAGCCATTCCCGGTTGATGAGGCTTGAGGTTACGATTACCATTAGAGAACATAATTCTTAGAATGCTCATCGCCCGCCTGATGATGTGTTGAAAGCATTCAATCCATACAAGTTCGTTCCGGGTTCGAACGAAACCGAAGGCATTATCTCGTTACACTCATTTTGGAATCACCCTCAGAGTTGACGACGATAACCCTTGCATTCTGAATCTTCATCTTCACTTCAGATTCACGACCTATCGTTAATTTGGAATCGATGTGGTTTTCGGATATTCCTAATGCGGAAAACCGATCCCGGTCTCATCGAAATCCAAAACGTGTCTTTTAAGGCCAAGTTGTCTATTTAGTCTTAACAGTTTAATTCAATATAATCAATACACACACAGATGGATAATTCATAATATCACAATAGATAATCACAGATAATCTCATAAACAGATAATCAATATTATCATCTAACAGATAACCAAATACTATCATATTTAAATCAAGCATCCATGACACATAGATATTATTCATGCCAGATCACAACCATCAAATGAAATATCAATATCATTCATCCATAAGCAAAGATTATAATCATACCATTTGTAATTAATTTAAAATGAATTAAATTAACTACTTCAATCTCTAATTAATTTAAAGTAAATTAAATTAATTACTTCATCTATAAATCCTGCTTATACAACCATTAATTAATTACAAATCAAATTAATTAATCTTCCTCTAAATATCCATCTTGATTAAACACCTTTGCTTAATCATTTTCTAATAAGTAATTAGTCTTTAATTAATTCACAAATTAATTATCCTAAATTATTTATAGTGATTAACATTTAATTACTTTATTTTTAATTGACTACATTTATTCTTAATTAATCACATCAATTAATCACCACATTATTAATTATTTCTTATTTAAACAATTCTTAATTTACATCATTAATTATACGAATTAATGATCTCTAATTCAGATTAAATTACTTTATTAATCACATTAAGTAATTAATTTTTAATTAAACACAATTATTAATCACCCTTGATTAATATCATTCCAGTAATTACTATCCTTAATTACCATATTAATAAATTAATTATTCCCATAATTAATTATTTCCATTAATTAATCCCATGATTAAGTATAAAAGTAATTATCCGAATTACTTTATTAACACATCATCTTTCATTAATTACATTCAGTAATTAACATTAATTACTTCCTTAAGTAATTGTGCTCCATTGAATACATTAAGTAATTATACTTATCAAATGATTTCCTTAAATTAATTAAACTAAATTAATTAACTTAATTTAACCATTTTATCAAAATTAATTACAATAAGTAATTAATCTCTTAATTACTTTTTATCAAGTAATTACATTTAACCACTTACAAAAGATTATCTAATTAATCTTATTAATTATCAAAATTTACCACATATATTAATTAATTAATAATGTTTAGTTAATTATCTTCATTAACTAATAACATTACTTAATTTACTTCTTAGTTAATTTCTAGTTATAAATTAATCTAAATTATTAATTTATAAATTAAGTACATAAGTCATTCCTTAATTATCTTATTCATTTAAATCATTTTAATACCTTAATAATTTCTAAGATAATCTATTTCTTTATTGATGACTTCATTAATATTAAAGTGTATTAGGACGTTATATTTTAAAATTTAAATCCAAATTCCATTTTGAATTTGAGATTCAAAATGATTATTTATTTAAATGTTTATAATCCTTTTATAAGAACTTTATCAAAATCAAGTTTAAATATTTGTTTGAAAACAAATCTACTTTTTAAAAAGCTATTTTAATTTAAACTTGTTTTAAGAACATTCAGAATTCAAAAACTTTTTCACATACCTCGATCTGAATTCAAGAAACTTGAATCCTCTATTTATTTAAAACATTTGATTCTAAACTTTGATTTAAACTCTTTTTAAACCTTGATTTCAAATTCTTTAATAAAAATCCAAATTTCGTTTTAAAATTTTAAGATTCAAAAGTTTCGTTTGAATCTAAACTTTATCTTTGAATTTAAACCCTAATAAAAATCCTGTTTCAAATTCTAAATTAAATTTAAAATCTGAAGATGGTCAGGTTTTTGAACCTGAAACCACCTTTAAATACTTTAAACTTTTATTTCAGTTCAAATTTGAATTTAAAAAAAAAAAATAAACTTGAATTCAAATTTGCAAATTGAATTTAAACTTGAATCTATACTTAACTTTTAATTTAACTTAGTTCAACTTTGTTATAATTTAAAGTTAAGCTTCAGGAAATTGAACAGGTTCTGGAACCTGTAACAAGCACTTACTCGAGCCTCCCACCTTGCTTCGAGTCTCAACCCAAAAACTTCGAATAAAAATGTGATTCAACCCGAGTAAAACTCGAGTTCAAAAATCCCACAACATCCCAACCTTCACCAGTTCCAAGACCTTCCACCAGAAAACAAAAGTACAGGGTGCACATGCACCGTGACTTTGATCAACTCCGGCCTCCCACCAGACCTCCATCTCATCGGCAACCACCCACGCTCCATCCCACGATCATCAAAACATTATTCCAGACTCGAATTCGAATTCTAGCTGTTTAAACCAAACCAGGAAACACGCGCGCATCCCCTCCACGAAACCTGTCAACGGTTCTCCCTCGCCACTCCGACCACCTGAAAGTCGACAGCTCCTGCTACACCTTCGCCATTGACCCGGCTACCCCCTCCCAGAGTCTCATGCAACTCGATCAACTATAGAGGGAGAAAAGATCGAATCTTCCCAACTGATAAAACTGGGGTTCCCATCCAAGAATCCACCACCGCTGCCTCCACCTGCCTCTGATCATCCACCACCCAATTTTTCCAAACACCCCGACCACTCAAGTATCTCCAGGAAGCTCCACAAACTCCCAGGTCAACTGGATTGCATGAGGCAACCCATAATCTCCAAAACAATTAAACTAGAAATGCCAAAACAATACTTAACTAGAAAATGTGAATTTACTTTTAAAAATCCTAATTTCAGATAAGAATTCAGGTTATAATCCTGAATTTATAATTTAGGATGATTTAAATTTCACTCATATTCATCATTAACTGTTCTTAGTCTTTTTACAGAACATCTCTACTTTATTTAATTAGGATACAAAATTTAGAATTTACTTAATGATCAAACAAACATATCTTGTTAAAGTACTAAGTCCTAACAATCACTAGATCAAGCAGTAATGATTCTTGAAGTAGGGTATGAACTTAAGAATTATCAACAGGATGGTCTTACAGGGTGTACAACATGCAGATATTTCACCTCACAATTACACAGAGAAATGCACATAAATATTCACACAAATATTTTTCAACATTCAAATATTAACATGCAACCAGTTTAAACATATGTTATTTTTTTTTTAAAAATGTTACTCACCTGAAATTTAAACAGTGAACAGAGCATTTTATTTTGAAAAGCTTTGAACTTTAAAAACTGAGTAGTAGTTTGCTTGATTTTCCTTTGATTCATCTTGCCTTTGTTGTTGTAATGCTTCAGTTTATAAAAGTGGGAATTCTACTTGTATATTTTCAGGTTTGTAATGAACGAACTAAAAATAGTATGCATATATAAAGAAGTTTACAGGGGTAGGTACTAACTGGGTTAAGCATATGCTGGAACAATGATACTTTTGTTTGTATCAGGAAAATGCTTTATTTTGGAGGCTGAAAGATTTTTATACAAATTTCGAAATGACCTATTTGTATGCTAGAGATGAAAGCTTTAAATGTTAATGTACTTTTATGTTTACAGCTAACCTTGTTTTTATGCTTAGATATTTTTGTTTATACTAATCTTATTTTTTTTTTGTACAAAGATATTTCTTAACTTGCTTTAGCTTGTTCTACAAACTATCATACACAAGATATTTGTTTTACTTAGCTGTGCATACTTACTTTTTTTTTCTTACTTTATTTTGTTCTGTTTGCCAACATAATTATCTTGCTTGAACCTTCACCTACAAGCTACCTGCACATCATTTATTCTTTTTGCTTTGTTCATTTTCTTTAATCAGTGATTTGGAGGCTGAGATGATCTCCAAAACAATTTGGATTGACTTGTTTATGCAAGCATTAAATGCTCAAGTACTTCATGCTTTACATCACTTTGTTTATATTCTTGCCTTGTATGTTCTTCTTTACAGGCTACATTCCTATTTACACAAAGCCCTTTTTGATATATTATCACTTCAAGTACATATATATTTTGTTTTATTTACTCTTTAGCCTGCATAATTTTGTTGTACTTAACTTTGTTTCTTCACTTTGTATTTCTTTAATTATACTTTGCTCTGCATTCTTTGCTTATTTCTTTGCTTTGCATTTCTTTTTTTTTTTTTTTTACAGGTTTTACTTCTATACTTACCTGATTTGTTCTTGCATATTGTATCTCATTTTTATTCTTAGCTTATTCTAGTTATTATTTATAAACTTTACTTATGTTAAATATCATACATTTGATTTATTCTTAAGTTTAAAAATTATAAAGTTTACTTTATTTTAAATTTACAAATCATAGCTTTCCAAAATACATGTATATAAAGAAATAAATTTAAAATAACAAATTCTTTTTATATTAAAATTTATTTGTAAAGATATTGCATTATTAATGTTGTTTAAATATAACTCATTATTAATTTAAAATGATTCATAAATGAAATCACAAAATAAATGAATTATTTACTTTATAAAGTTGAAGTAAAAAGACAAAACAATTCTTTATTTAAATTTTAAACCTATACTAGAATACTTTTAAACAAATTAAATTTATCTTGAGTATATTTAAGATCATAATATTATTTATTAATATTAAATTTTCAAAAATAGTAAAATTAGAAAACCCAGCTTCATTTATTAAATTTAAAAACAAAACTGATCTATTTATAATATATACCAATATACATATATACATTATAAATAGAAACAATTTAAATTAGCTTTTAAAAAGAAAATTTATCAGTGAAATATTTAATTAAACAAATATTATTAATTCAAATTCAAATTTAAATTATTATCAAATCAATTTAATTTTTAATGCAGATTATTAAATTGATATTGCCCCAAATTTCCGGGATATCACATATAGGCAGATATAGATGTTTTACCTTTTGTTTTGCGCATTGTATGTTGTTCATTTCTAGAGGTAATATAAAAGTCTAATATATATTTTATTTTATATTTCCACTATGAGGTTTGCCTATTTGTTTATATTTTTAAATTTTAAATTATATACCTAATATTACTACCATCATTGTGGTAAATGGAGTTCCAAATGCTACCAAATCTCGACGCCACTACAATTAGTAGTGCCAAAGTTGTAATATCGACACCAATGTAAGAGCTATGATGGACAAAGCCGAAGAATCATGGGACGACATGAGTGCCATCAGCGCCAATGAAGCTCCGCACTTTAGAGCATCGATGTCGCCTTTCATAATGTAAAACTACTGCTTGATCATGCCATCTGCCGTCATTATAGAAAAACATATGACCACCGATACACTTGTAGCGCTAGTATCAGCATTGAAAATATAAAGATGGATTAACGTCGCAGGAATAGCATGCCACTCGTCATCAATAAAAGAATGCAATGGTATTGAATACAATCAAACATCATAAGCCATCAATGTGCGTCGGTGTAACCTATAGTGCATTTATTTGATGCTGAATTTTGTCGGCTATATTATTTATCTGTTATTACCAATACAAGCTCGTTGAAAATGTGGCTACTCCATATCAACTACCAAGTAATGCTATGTACATTGCCGTATTTCATCATCCACTGAATACGGATGTCGAGAATCACTGGTGCCGATATTATACTAAAGCAAGTTACTGTTTCTTAATATCCACACCGTTTTTCATTAATGTTCAAAGCCACCTCCAAATGATGTCATTAGCACTCAATCAAGAGTATCTAAAGGCATAGGATTATTTAACAACCCGCAAATTTTGAACATATTTTAAATGAAAATTCATTTGAAACTTTGAATATAATTATTTTAAAATTGATAAATTTAATGTATAATTTTGAGTTTGATGTGAAATGTTCTTCCAAATTTAATAAAAAAAAGACTTTGCTTAAATTTCAAATTTTGGTCAGCTTTGGTCAAAGTTTTACTTTCTATGAAAATTTTAAATTTTGAGTTTTTAAATTTTACTTTTTTATGAAGACAAGTTTTATTCTAACATTTTCTTAGTTTTTCATTTTGTTAAATTTTGACTTCTACTTCTCAAATTTTACAACTTTTGGCGTATTACACGTAGTTATTTTCCCTTAACTTTTATCATATTTACATTTTAATTTTTTTTGACTTGTATTAATGGGCTAGGAACTTCTTTAGTAGATGAGAAGTCACCTGTTGAGTAGCCTATATAATATCCAAGGGTTTTGGTTAGCCTCATCATCCTTCATTTGTGCCTCCACAAAAAATTACGTAAGTTTTCTTCTTCTTCATCTTCCTCCTCAAAACCCTAGACCTTCTTCCTCTTCTCCTCTCCAATTTTCCTCCTCATTTCCTTGTAATTTCGGCCACACCTATTCCATCAACTTCCCATCGCCAAACTCCAACCAAAACCCACTTCTCCTACTTCCTTTTCCCCTTTTCTCTTCACCAATTTCGGCCTTCAACTCCCCTTCTCTATTTTCGGCCACTACCTCTCCAAAACCCTACCAAAGCTAAGCCTTGCCATTACAAACCCTACCCAAACCCGAGCCTCCACCTCTCCAAACCCTAGCCTAGCCGAACCTAACTCTAACCTGAGCCTTCTCCACCAAAACTTAGCCTTTGCACCACAAAACCTTGTTCAAAAGCCCTAGGCCGAGCCAAACCCTAGCCCAAAATCCTATGGCCGAGCCTAACCTAACCCAAACCATCCCTATACCAAACCTATGCACCCCTTATACAAGCCCTCTTCTTATGTATTTTGCAAATATATAATTTTCTATTTTTTTTCTATGTGAATTACTTGATTACGTATGGAATTTATTTTATTTTTCAAAGTGTCGGATTTGGATTCTCCTCTCACTCAAGCTTGTCTGTAATGTTTGACGACCCGAAATTTTTAGGCATTTGGAATTTGAATATTTAATTAAATTTAAATATTTGCAAGATAGTTTAACTTGGATTTCAAATATTAGTTTGAATTTGGCGATTGAATTTATTAAATTTAATAATTTGAATTTGGGTAAATGATTGAATCTTCAGTTTTAAGCCTGTTAAAAATAATTTGAAGGCTTATAAAATTTATAATGATGATACTGAAAATAATAGAATGGTTGAAATTTAATTTAAAGGTGATTTTTCAGTTTTAATAATATATCGTTTAAATTGAATTTAAAAATAGCCATCCGGGGCACAGTCAAGGATTTCGACGAAACTAGTTCCATTGGATCCGTAATATTGTATTATTATCGGATTTCAATTTTCGTAACGTTTGGAGTTATCGTTTGTCTATACGGGTGAAAAACGTGTTGAAATTAAAATCGATAATTTAATATTTAAACTCGATTCAAAAAGCTATCTTCCACATACGATCGGATTATGACTCGAAACTTTTTCAAGTGCGTTCGAAATAGGGATATAACATTATGAATGCCAGGTCACATGCCTCAATTGGAGTTCGAAATTTCACGGTATGTAACAAGAGATATTTTCAATATTCAATTATATAAAATCAATCAAAAGTCTAAATTGAATCAAAACTAACCACGTGATTAGCCGGTCTAGCTTATACCCCAAGCCACTTTTCATTTCTAATAGGAAATATCTCTCTCGTTTTTTAGATAAATCAAAACCGAAATCAAAGAAAAAAATAATAAATGGTCAAACGAACAAGTATAACTCAAATTGAAGAATCGCCGTGTGCTAGGCGCGTGAAGAATCAAAATCGATCTACTATGATGTTGAAGCCTGGCGCGATGAGGAGGTACGTGCAAGGATCAGCGAATCATTTCATGTGAGATTTTCGACTCAGGCATGACGCTGCAAGTGAGCTAGGCGAATGGGGGAAAATCGATGCGAATCGATTTCGACGTTTTCAAAGCAACGAGGGCCAGATTCAACGAATCACTCGCTAGGGTTCTTTGAGATACGCGTGCGACGGCAAGGTTAGGGCTTTAGGCCATGTTTACTGTGGCGATTCGACATTCGTTGGTAATAGGCAGTAAGGTAGTTTATTATTTGTTAATTATAATTTGTATTCTAAAGAAAAAAATTATTATTACAGTAAAACAAAGTTCTGTTGTGTACTGGAAAGAGAGAAAAAGTTTTTAAATATATATATATATATATATATATATTATTTTACATAGATAAGAGTTTATAAAAAAATAGAGAATAAAATATAGATTTTTAAAATGTATATAGCTTTTTCCTTAGTATATGTAGTTTAAATATATATATATATATATATACCTATTTTCATTTACTGGTCTAATTTTAAAATAATGGTGATTAATTTGTTAAATTAAATTATTTAGTTATTTAGCTACTAAGAAATTATTAAAAAAAATTTGTTGAGTTTAAATTATTAGAATGAAAATTTACTATTTGACTGTTTCATATAAGTAATGAACTGTAAATGTTTATTAAGGCCTAAATCGTGAAGAAAGCCAGTCGAGATTTGGATCAGATTGCAAACAAATAAATCAAAGGTGAGTTAATCTCACTCTTCTGGATTTTGAATTAAATTTAAATGGTTAAATTTAAATAATTGGTTGAATGATTGGATTGATTTGATGTGGTATATTATATAGTAATATATAGTATATATAGGCATTTGACTAGAAGCACGAACTTTGCTGTCTAATTAGTTTCTAGGACACACATCCACAGAAACTAATTTCAAGGCCAAAATCAACAGAATAATTACTTTAAAGGACAAAGTCAGAAGTCCAATTACTTTCAGAGGCATAATTTCATAAGTTTTTAGGCCTTAAAACCTAATTATTTTTCATTTTGTCCTTAAAAGTAATTATTTCAGTTGTGTGTCCTAGAAACTAATTGTACTTGCTAAAGAGGCCCTTGTGGCTAATTTCCACTAGTATATATTGGAGTGATTGATTTCCCGCATTTTATAGCGGATGAGGCCCTACGCTCCGCATAATAGCGAATGATATTATATAAATCCATAACCACGATATTCCACCTCGAAGTGGAATTGGTATTGTGCTAACATCTGTGGATGCAGGGAAATAGGTTGGAGGGATCCAACTTGATTCCTCAAAATTATTTAGAATATTTAGTACTCTATGATATAAATATTTGATATTCTATGATGAATTATATTGATAATTGGAATACCGAATACTATAGTTTGCTTGAATATATTTCAATACAATGGGTTATCAAAATATTTAGAATTGGATTTTTTTGGAAGAAATATAAGAGTAAATTTTGGAAGTGAAATAATTATAGAAAAAATAAGAATGAATTGGAAAGAAATAAAAGTGATTTTTAAAAACTGAAGTTAAATTGTAAAGTAGAGATTTAAAATAAGTCTTAAATCAAAGTTAAATCTGGAATTCAAGTTAGTGAATCTTAGTTTTTAAACAAATAAAGTTTTTCTAAATTAAAATTGTTTTAACAACTTGAATGTTAAAGTGCATTTTTAAATTGATTTGAATTTAAAAATGAATTTGGTTTTAAATTCCTTTAAACTTCTTTTATAAAAGGAGTAATTAATATATTTAATGAAGTAAATAAAAAGGTAGTTAATTACTGGTTGAGATTAATCAAATGTGATTAATATTTGTGGTTTATTAATGAATAATACTTAATGTAATTAATTTAGATTAGGATAAATTAAAATGTAATTAGAAATCATTAATTTATATAATTAATGATGAAACTAAAGGTTGATTAATTAAGATTAATTAATCAATAATAAGTGATTTATGAGAAATTAATTAATATAAGTAATTAAGGATTAATGTACTTAATTAATTTGTGAAGTAATTAAAGATTAATTACTTTTTTGGTTAAGAATAATTAATTTGTGTAATTAATTAAAGATAATTACTTGGATGTAATTGAAGGATAAATTAATCCAGGGTGATTAATTAAGATGAATAATTAAGGGATGATTAATTAATTGAAATGTCAAGTGAATGAATCTAAGTGAGTGAGGTTAGTAATTCAATTAGAATTAATTAAATTAATTTTGGAAGTGATCAAGCTTTGCTTATGAATGATTGAATGGTATTGGATGCCTTGAATGAGTTGATATCTCTGATATGAAATATTTTGTGGTAACATATGTTTGGGCGGACAGGATATTGTGGTTATCTATCATTGATGAATTGTTGTGTAAAGTGACATCCTGTATTTAAAGTTTGAAGTGTATTTCATTTGGATAACTTGAGTTAGGATGATGTAAGACTCGAAGAGACCGGGGTCGGGTATTAGAAAATAACCGAAACCACTTTGAATTTTTATAGATTGATATGTGAAATCGACAGGCTGGAATGAAATCGTTTAAGTGAATTGGACTATTTAATCTAAATTTTGGTACTTAGAAATTTGATGTATGAAATAAGTGATGTCTATAACAAATTGTGAATTTGAAAATTTACATGAGTTACCCCGGGTTTAAATAATTTTTATGCTTTGGTATTTCATGCTAAATGAGTTTACTCATGCTGGTTTCCAGCCTGACCCAGATGTTACTTTGATGTAATGCTCGAGTCAGGCCGGGTATTACAGATTTTTAGGTAAGGACGTTCTGGAGCTCAAGGGATAGGCTGGACGATAGGAACGTATGGAGGGTTCCCTCTGTATTATATTGTTGCATACATCTGAGTCATGTTGATTGTATATGTATATATGTTGTAACTCTGTTGTATTAAAGTGAAATTTCACAAGTACAGTTCTCCTTTGTATAACTGTTATTGTTTGGTATTATATTTTATCCACTGCGAATGTGAGATGTTGGTGTTTTTGTTCTTCTTATTCTTCTATCTCTTTCTTCTTTTTCCTAACTATTTGGAATTTTCAGGATCGGAAATTCCAGGCCATTACAGTTGGTATCAGAGCTGAAGGTTAAGCGAGAACCCTGGCTCTGGTGGGTTTACTCATTAAGGATAGGGTCAATGGTACCCTAGAATGAGTTGAATGTGTGTGTGTGTGTGAGCGCATACTTGTTATTTTCTTATATAAAGGTTTTAAATGATTTTATGTAATAATATATTTTGATATTTTTATAAAGAAATATTTCTTACTAATAAATGTGAAGGTAATTGGTTGTTAAATTATTGGAATTAAATTAAGAGGTAACATAAATACAACCAAACCGAAATTGAATGAAGATTAGTTTGAAATGGATTCAAACTGAAATTAAAATCTTGAATGTGGAAAAGAGTTTCCAAATTAAGATAATAATGAATTGTTTTCCTTGATTGTTGTGCTTAATAATGAAATGTGTATTAATGAGTAAGAAAAATGAAATGTTTTAGGGAAGTAAAACATTTGGGTAAGTATGACTTATAAATTGGAATTGAGTCAATTTAAATGGAAGTGGAAATTTAAATTGAAATGTTTGGAAATGGAGGTTGGAAATTGAACAGTTGACCCTGGACTATTTTCAAAAATAAATTATTTTAATATAAATCTATTTTCCAAACTATGTACTATACAACTTTTCTTTTTAAACCTAAAACTATCTTATACTTGTTTACAATTATTTTTGAAACTATTTAACAATTTTTTGACTGTTTTATAAACTAATTACTAATTTTCAACTATTTTACAAATTAATTACTATTTTGTAACCATTTTGCAATTATCTAAAATTTCTGAAACTATTTAACTATTTTCCAACTATTTTACAATTACTTAACTATTTTATAGGTATTTTACAAACTATTAATTGTTTCTCAACTACTTATCTATTTTTAAACCTTTCAAGCTATTTTCTTAATTGAAGCCGGTCAGTGCAAATTGTTTATGATTGAATTACCCAATTGAGATAAGAATTAAAGTGATAATCCAATGGAATTGAAATAGTTGTGATTGTGTGGATAGAAATTAAAGGAAATGTGAATAGAAAGAGAAATTGATTTAGTTGATAATCAATGAAGATAAATATGTAGGATGTACGTATATTATTCTATTCGCATAGTGATTTGATCCAGATTCGAGCACAGAATTTCGAGATAGTTATATCGATCCGAGTTGGGATTTTTCACTCGATTTTCAACGGTGAACCTGGATATGGATTGTTGATTGGTCCTGGATATTCTCTACCATAGTTATGGCTATGCAAGGAGACTGACGGTTTCTGATCAAGAAACCAGATCTGAGTTCGCACTAGGAAGTCGGGTGGACGATATGTGACGACCCGTAAATTTCGACAATTTAAGTTGGTTAATTTAATTAAGATTTTGTAAGTTAATTTAAAAAAAAGATGAAATATAAATAAAACTAAATATTAGTATAGGGAATAAATCCTAATAAAGGTAGTAGTGAGAGGTACACTTTGAAAATTTTTTTATATGAAAGGTAAGCAGTAAAATTATCCAATGCAATATTCGATTTATTAAAAGTAACTGGATGAAAATCTAGACAGTAAAGTTAATCTAGCTGAATTTGTATGAATTGAATGAAATAGGTTTAATATGAATGGTATATTAGGTTATAAAATCAAATGAAAAAAGCAAGCATAATTATTTGATTTATCTAATGAATTAAACATGTTGAATAGTAACTGAATGTTAATAAATGGAAAATCATACAATTTTGTTAGATGATTTGGTTATAATGTCTAATAATTGATTAAATAATAACGGAAGTATGTATGCAAGTTTAATAGAAACATGAATAGCCTGAATATAATTAAATGAAACCATGCAATAATGGGGTAAATGATGGCATTTATGAATGAAATAAGATTTGTAGGAAATTTGAATTTAATTCTAAAATGTGTAAACTGAATGTAATTTAATGTAATAAGGAGTGCAATAACAATTGATTGGGATTCAAATTCATCTTAAATAAAATTTCTATAGTAATTGAAATTTATTATTTTGCGATTTAGGTGAGAAATAAAGTTTTAATGAAATTAAGGAATGTAATCTAATTCCATGTGAAGAGTCAATATGTATAATAGCAAGGTTTTAATTAAATAAATGGTTTTATGTAGATTTCAACTGATAATTTATGAATTCTAATGTGAGCTCATATTTGCAATTAATTTTCTTAAGTTGTGCAGTAAGGTAGGTTAATTTATCAATAAAGATAGTTGATTCTATAAGATGAAATAAAGGGTAGTATTAATTATAATATGAAGATTGTTGATAACGTTATTTGGGGGTTGAGGGATAAGTTGAAATTTGATAATTAAGATATTTAGACGTACAATATATAAAGAAAGATATATTGATTCCATTTAATAAATTGGGGATTTAATATTATCAAAGAGAATTAAATATTGTCCTAATGTAATTTAGATAAATTGTGTAATTAAATGCTGGCTCCATTCAGAATATGACAATGGGTGTAATAATTTGGATTGTAAGAAATAATTATAAGTTACATGTTTAATTTGGTTGATGAAATTTTAATAGAAATAAATGTTAATACACTAAATAAAAGTTACATTTAATATGAGAATTAATACCATGTTAGAAGTGATCAAATTTAGGGTGTTAAGACTTATAAATGGAAATTAAGAGGCAGTTGAAATTTAGTGGGCTTTAATGTGTATTATTGAGAAATTTACGCTATGACTAAAGAGGTAAATGGAATAAATATAAACCAATGTGGATTGTATACATGGGATGACAATTTTAGTGAATAATAGGATTTAAACCTAAATAAATAAATTCCTTGAAATTTAAGTTGTAATCGCTGCATAAATTGGAATTGTATGTTAATTTTGAATTATTCTATAATAAATTTATGTAGGAAGTTGTTTAAGGGATTCTAAATTTACCAAGTAATCCAAACTGACAAAATTTGCAAATATTTAAAGTTGAGTTGTAAATCTGATTCAATTAACCTATTAATAATTTATTCATTTGGAATATAAATGGCAATGATAGGATTTATTGCAATTAAAGGTAATGTAATTTGTACGCTATTTTAAATTAAGTCAAAACAGGTGGATATTAGGAACCAAGACCTAAAAATAGGGTAGATACATTTTATTTCAATAAGACTTGTATGACTAGAGTGGAGGATTTTATTTTGAAGTCTATGTTATAATTTCAAAGTTTAGTAGATATTGAAATAAAGTAAACATTTGAATCTATGAATCTATCAACTCAAATTTTCATTTAAATTTGTTAAATCATTGTAATTTGTTTGAGAAAATAAAGAGGTATAATAGGTTTAGGTGTAAATGGAAGTATGTATGGGAAAATGAATTATTTGCAGGGAAATATTTGGTAAAAAGGGTGGGACTAAGGAAAGGTAATTGTTTGTTGGAAACATTAATTAATATGGGAATATAATTAGACAAGCATAACCCATGCAAGTGTATAATTAAGAAATGAAGCAATAATTAATAATTATTAACCAATCCAAAATTTGGTAACCCATTTAATTAGTGATTGGTATAGGCTATTTATTTAAGTAACAGTGCAATACCAATTTATGTATTTGCGAAATGTTAATAAAATATTTATAGTATGGAATTCAAAAACTATATATACATAGGAATGTTGATTTTATAGTATGTAAACTTAGTCGATTTACAATAGTTAAATCTATTGGGAAAGAATAAGAATCTAAGATAATTATTACGGTAATTTGAAATTTAGTTAAAAATGGAAATTATTTATGAATTTGAAATTTAATGAAATTATATTGAAACTTAAATAAAGCGTCTAAATTTATATTTGTAAATACGTTTAAAATTCAATGTAAATGTTTGAGGAAGAAATTTATTTATTTACTAATCCGTAACGTATCCAATTAATATGAAATATTCTGGTGGGTCAACAACCGTTTTGCGCATTTATAATTCGTGCCTACCTATTCGTTTTCACTTTGTCTATAAATAGGCTGTGTAAACCCTAGCCTCCATCTATCTTCATTTCTCTATGTGTTCTTTTCTTCAACTTCTTCTTTTCCAATGGCTGCAAAATTCTAGATCCAATTACAGTCCAAAATATAAATAAAAATTCAAACTCCTCTAAAAATTCCAGAAAAATTTATATGTCATAGTTCTCGAAGAGAGGTATTCTTTATTTTAATTTATTTGATTTTCAATACAATTTCTTTAACGTTTAACTTGTGTAATTTTCACATACCGTGTCCGATTCACGCGAGATTATTTTTGTTAGGATCGTATTGAAATTTCAGATCTGTTGACGCTGGTTTGGATGAATTTGGAGACTATGAAATTTTGGGTTTAAATTGGATTTAAATCCAATTTAAATTCAAAAGGTGAGTGTTTTAACCCACTCACAACTTCTAAAATATTTTATGTTTGTTAAATTGATTTTTAGATATGAGTAGAAATTTATATATGATTTGTTTGGCATGTTTTATTCATCTTCTCAGTTAATTCACATTTTTATTTATTTAACTGTTTATTATTTTAATTATTGCATATAAATTTACAGTTAGAATTTATTTTGCATATAAACTGCTAGTTAACAGTTATTAAATTTATTATTGAATATAAACTGTTATTTATTACCTGTATAATTTATATGCTCTATATCGATGACTGTTTAAATTGGACGATGATTGCAAATAATGGTTGATGATTGATATTTGGATGAATGGATGCTATATTTATATTGTATAAACTGCAAGTCATCATGCATTTTCATTTCATTCGGGATTGCGGTTTGAAATGATATACAACCATATTTGTTTATTTTAAATTGCGGATTGAAATGATAAACATCCGTATCACTTGACCATAGGATAGAAAATTTTATACAGGCACCGCGGTAAATATATAAAATTATTTTTGGAAATGGTTTTACTATGGTTTTGTAAAGCTATACATTTATATGTGGTTTATGGGTTTTGATTTGATCATTAATAAAAGCTATATATATATATATATATATATATATATAGAAAATTTCCGGTTTTAGGCTTTGTATAAAAATTGATTTGAAGTATAAACCGAAGTTTGATTTTAAGATCAAATACGATTAAGCATTTAATTGAAATTTAATTCTGGTAGTTCTATTGACTTAAATGAGAATAAAATTGGAAGTTGAATATTAAGTTAAATCGGAATTTAAATAAAAGTTAAATTTTTAAAGGATATGATTTATAACTTCATTTTGTGTAAAGTGATTTAAATAAATATCAGGTTGTTTTAAAGGAATATATCAGGTTAAATAAATTGAAATTTTTTTCAGTTATGTGAAGTTAAAGGTTTACGTAAATTATATTGACTTCAATAAGTAAACATTTCAAGTCTAAATAATAAGTAATTGGATTTGATACATATGGGTTTGTCAAATAAGTTTTTTTTTGAAATGGTGAAATATTTAAAGCTTTTAACCATAAGAATTGAAATGGTATTGGGAAGTTAAATCGATATTTAGAATTGATTTGTGAAATCTAAAGAAGCTATTTTGTTTATAAAAGTAATTTAATATTTAACCATTTAAGAGATGGAAATTTTGTTTCAAAGCTATGTTTTCAAGGTAGTATAATTTGGAAATATTGTATTCAAGAGTTTTGATTTCTAAATATTTTACTTTGGAAACCCTATGATTTTGGAAAAAATATATATTGGAAAATAAATGATATCGTATTGATTTGGGGTTTTAAGAATAAATGATATCGGGTTTATATGGGTTTTAAATGGATATTTTATTATGGTTTTAAAAGTATAAATCTTTTTTTTAAATAACCGCGGTGTTATAATAACGATTGGTTGGCAAAGAGACCGGGATCGGATATGGACATACTCTCTGTCGATACCGAAAACCACTTTGACTAACCGTGTACGCGGTGGAGATTCCAGAATGAAGTAGATTGGTGGCGACGTTTCCTGTAAGGTAAATACGTGGACCCAACTCCAGTGAGTTGGCATAAGGTGGCTAAAACATGAGCGATTGACGGGTTAATGAGGTAGCACCTCTGATTGGACACTTCCCTTCGATACTATACTCTGATTTTGGATTGATTCGGTGGCCACCTTCATTTTTGATTTCTTTGATGTGGGGAGTTTGTTCGAGGTGGGCGGCAGCTGCGCGCTGTGCGTTTTCATCGGCCCGGAAGCGTAATTGGTATATCTACCCTGGCATTGCCTAGTTGTGCCGTGTCACCTACCCTACCGCGCCTTTACTACGAGTTTCTATTTGTGTCGTACCTATGGAGTATCCTCTGGTAGCCTCCCGATCAGGAGGTATTACGGTACTGTATAGACTATTGGCATTATTTGTGTTAAGGGCTATATGGGTAACCCCTTAACGCTATTAAAAAGTAAGTTTATTTTACAAATAGACACTATTATAATAGCGCAATATACTATATAGTAAATAGTTAAACGGATCCTTAGGAGATGTAAATCCCGAGCATCTCTTGAGTTACTGCACTCATATTTATTTCTGTTAATTTAACTTACATAAGATCTTTTAGTTCTGACTCGAATGTTTTGTCTTTTCAATTCGCTCGGGTCAGTCCGAGCATTTTAGGATTTGAAGATTTAGCTCTAGAGGACGAAGACGAAGATGTATATTATTATTATTTATACTAGTGCACTACACATTGTTTCGCTGCATTGTTGTTGGTATGTGTAACTCTGATATGTATTATATGAATGTTTTGTAAACAGATTTATAAACTGTATATTTTATTATTATATTTTATCCTTCCGCTGCGAGATTCTGTTTTCTTTTATTTCTTTCTTATTTTTCTTATTTACCCCATAACAATCCGCCCTTCCGTATGGATTGAATCGGCATGTGTGTCTGTTTAAATCGTGCGAAAAGGCGGATGTTACAGTTGGTATCAGAGCTTTTGTTTAGCGATAAACCTTAGCTTTGTGGGGTTTGACTCTTTACTAATAGGGTAGTAATACCCTATGGGAGTCACTGAGTGTATATATATGAGAGAGCGTATTTGTTAGTGTTATAAAAAGGTTTTAATATTGTGTTAATCTGTTCCGTTTTGTATTTATAAACTCTGGTTGGTGCATGGGACGCTGTGACATCAATAGGGGTTTCTAAACACTTAATAGGAGAGACCGACATAACATTTGTTTTAATATAGGTGAATGAAATAATTTTACCTGTTATATTTTCTATAAAATAATTTTTCAAAATAATATATATATTTGGTTGTAATAGATTGGTTGTTAGGTAATGAATGTTTTGAATAATGATAGAAATAAGATTTAAAAATAAGATAAATGAAATTTGGAAATTTAGGACTTAAGATACGGGGTTTTGGAATTTTTGGTAAATTTTTTGGAATATAATTGTTATAACTATTTTCTGATACGAATATTTAATATAATTTAAGAGAAATTGTTTTAAAGAAGATTTTTGGAGAAAATAAGTTTTGTACTTTCCTCTCAGTCGCTGGAAAATAATTTCGGTGATGAGTGCACGCATCATCGACATTCATTTTCGAGTTTCGAAGTGGGAAGGCCACTATAGTAATTTACTGCAGAATTGTTAAGAAAATTTTATCGTTTTAATTGGATATATATGTTAAGTGTAGATATCTATCTATTATTTTAAATGATTTAAAATTTAACCCGGTATTTGGTTCTTAAGTTCCAGATTTATTAATAGTACAATTAAGTGTAGCAAATTTGAACCTTTAAGTAAAAAAAAGGGGAGAGAAGTAATGTAAATAAACGGTTGTAAACCTTAGTAAATGGATAAAGGAAATTCTTTATTTGTTAGAATTGATGTTATAAGGTTACAAATTAGGTGTAACTAAAATGTTACTATTATTAAATATTAGCATTAAATAAATGAATGAAAGTAAAAGTAATTTGAAATTGTAACTTATAAAACGAATATATAATTAATGAACCACTAAAAAATAAAAGGAATTGAGAAGAAACTTGTATAAATTTTCACTTACATTCTTAAAGCATATATATAACTTGCCATATAATAAAAGTTACAGTGTTAGTAAGAAAATGTAAGGGGGAAATCTTACAAGTAAAGCTTGAGATAATGAAAGTATTCAATGAATTTGCTGTTATAAATGGGAATTTATTGTTATAAACTTAAGTTGTAAATTTAAATTTTACCATAATTAAAGGTAAGTAATATAATTAGATGATTTTAAAACTTAAGTAAATGGAATGAAATTGTATAATAAATGAAACTGTGAGAAATAAATAAATAAAATTTAGAAATACATAAATGGAATGCAATAAAAAGAAACTTACATGACATTTAAAATGGAAGATGAATATTGTAAGTAATAAATGAAAATAAATGAGGTAATCACTCATTAATGAAAGAAAGGAAATCAAACAACTAAAGTATGAAATAAAGATTTATAATAAGTTAAATTGATTGTTGGGTTGAATGCTTATTGTTTGATTTATGTTTGGTTGGGTAAGGAAATTTGGAATTGTTGGATGAATAAATAATTTATTCCATCTAAGACTGTTGAGTAAATGATGCACTTGATAGTTATTTTTCATTCCGTACAATTTCAAGTTTGAACCCAAACAACTATTTGATTTGTGTGATTGTATGGTTGTTTTGTAATTGTATGTATACTGTTCGAGGAAATTGATGGTTGTTGTATTAATTTGGATGATTAGTGATTGGAACTACTTAGATATTTAAATTTTGGACTTAGAAATGTTTTGAAATGTTCTCCAAACTCTAATAAATTTAAGTATAAAAACATAATGTTGTAAATTTGTATATTTTAAGAAAAGTAACAGATACTGTAAATTTAATTGTTTATAAGGTAATGTTTTGAATAAGATATGTAGATTATAAATCCTTCTTTTCCATTCTTTTTCCTTTTCGGGGATGAAAAGTTTTGAGTGGGGGAGAATGTAACGACCCGTAAATTTCAACAATTTAAGTTGGTTAATTTAATTAAGATTTTGTAAGTTAATTTAAAAAAAAGATGAAATATAAATAAAACTAAATATTAGTGTAGGGAATAAATCCTAATAAAGGTAGCAGTGAGAGCGTACACTTTGAAATTTTTTTTATATGAAAGGTAAGCAGTAAAATTATCCAATGCAATATTCGATTTATTAAAAGTAACTGCATGAAAATCTAGACAGTAAAGTTAATCTAGCTGAATTTGTATGAATTGAATGAAATAGGTTTAATATGAATGGTATATTAGGTTATAAAATCAAATGAGAAAAGCAAGCGTAATTATTTGATTTATCTAATGAATTAAACATGTTGAATAGTAACTGAATGTTAATAAATGGAAAATTATACAATTTTGTTAGATGATTTGGTCATAATGCTAATAATTGATTAAATAATAACGGAAGTATGTATGCAAGTTTAATAGAAACATGAATAGCCTGAATATAATTAAATGAAACCATGCAATAATGGGGTAAATGATGGCATTTATGAATGAAATAAGATTTGTAGGAAATTTGAATTTAATTCTAAAATGTGTAAACTGAATGTAATTTAATGTAATAAGGAGTGCAATAACAATTGATTGGGATTCAAATTCATCTAAAATAAAATTTCTATAGTAATTGAAATTTACTATTTTGCGATTTAGGTGAGAAATAAAGTTCTAATGAAATTAAGGAATGTAATCTAATTCCATGTGAAGAGTCAATATGTATAGTAGCAAGGTCTTAATTAAATAAATGGTTTTATGTAGATTTCAACTGATAATTTATGAATTCTAATGTGAGATCATATTTGCAATTAATTTTCTTAAGTTGTGCAGTAAGGTAGGTTAATTTGTCAATAAAGATAGTTGATTCTATAAGATGAAATAAAGGGTAGTATTAATTATAATATGAAGATTGTTGATAACATTATTTGGGGGTTGAGGGATAAGTTGAAATTTGATAATTAAGATATTTAGACGTACAATATATAAAGAAAGATATATTGATTCCATTAAATAAATTGGGGATTTAATATTATCAAAGAGAATTAAATATTATCCTAATGTAATTTAAATAAATTGTGTAATTAAATGCTGGCTCCATTCAGAATATGGCAATGGGTGTAATAATTTGGATTGTAAGAAATAGTTATAAGTTACATGTTTAATTTGGTTGATGAAATTTAAATAGAAATAAATGTTAATACACTAAATAAAAGTTACATTTAATATGAGAATTAATACCATGTTAGAAGTGATCAAATTTAGGGTGTTAAGACTTATAAATGGAAATTAAGAGGCAGTTGAAATTTAGTGGACTTTAATGTGTATTAATGAGAAATTTACGCTATGTCTAAAGAGGTAAATGGAATAAATACAAACCAATGTGGATTGTATACATGGGATGACAATTTTAGTGAATAATAGGATTTAAACCTAAATAAATAAATTCCTTGAAATTTAAGTTGTAATCGCTGCATAAATTGGAATTGTACGTTAATTTTGAATTATTCTATAATAAATTTATGTAGGAAGTTGTTAAGCGATTCTAAATTTACCAAGTAATCCAAACTGACAAAATTTGCAAATATTTAAAGTTGAGTTGTAAATCTGATTCAATTAACCTATTAATAATTTATTCATTTGGAATATAAATGGCAATGATAGGATTTATTGCAATTAAAGGTAATGTAATTTGTACGCTATTTTAAATTAAGTCAAAACAGGTGGATATTAGGAACCAAGACCTAAAAATAGGGTAGATACATTTTATTTCAATAAGACTTGTATGACTAGAGTGGAGGATTTTATTTTGAAATCTATGTTATAATTTCAAAGTTTAGTAGGTATTGAAATAAAGTAAACATTTGAATCTATGAATCTATCAACTCAAATTTTCATTTAAATTTGTTTAATCATTGTAATTTGTTTGAGAAAATAAAGAGGTATAATAGGTTTAGGTGTAAATGTAAGTATGTATGGGAAAATGAATTATTTGCAGGGAAATATTTGGTAAAAAGGGTGGGACTAAGGAAAGGTAATTGTTTGTTGGAAACATTAATTAATATGGGAATATAATTAGACAAGCATAACCCATGCAGGTGTATAATTAAGAAATGAAGCAATAATTAATAATTATTAACCAATCCAAAATTTGGTAACCCATTTAATTAGTGATTGGTATAGGCTATTTATTTAAGTAACAGTGCAATACCAATTTATGTATTTGCGAAATGTTAATAAAATATTTATAGTATGGAATTCAAAAACTATATATACATAGGAATGTGGATTTTATAGTATGTAAACTTAGTCGATTTACAATAGTTAAATCTATTGGAAATGAATAAGAATCTAAGATAATTATTACGGTAATTTGAAATTTAGTTAAAAATGGAAATTATTTATGAATTTGAAATTTAATGAAATTATATTGAAACTTAAATAAAGCGTCTAAATTTATATTTGTAAATACGTTTAAAATTCAATGTAAATGTTTGAGGAAGAAATTTATTTATTTACTAATCCGTAACGTATCCAATTAATATGAAATATTCTGGTGGGCCAACAACCGTTTTGTGCGTTTATAATTCGTGCCTACCTATTCGTTTTCACTTTGTCTATAAATAGGCTGTGTAAACCCTAGCCTCCATCTATCTTCATTTCTCTGTGTGTTCTTTTCTTCAACTTCTTCTTTTCCAATGGCTGCAAAATTCTAGATCCAATTACAGTCCAAAATATAAATAAAAATTCAAACTCCTCTAAAAATTCCAGAAAAATTTATATGTCATAGTTCTCGAAGAGAGGTATTCTTTATTTTAGTTTATTTGATTTTCAATACAATTTCTTTAACGTTTAACTTGTGTAATTTTCACATACCGTGTCCGATTCACGCGAGATTATTTTTGTTAGGATCGTATTGAAATTTCAGATCTGTTGACGCTGGTTTGGATGAATTTGGAGACTACGAAATTTTGGGTTTAAATTGGATTTAAATCTAATTTAAATTCAAAAGGTGAGTGTTTTAACCCACTCACAACTTCTAAAATATTTTATGTTTGTTAAATTGATTTTTAGATATGAGTAGAAATTTATATATGATTTGTTTGGCTTGTTTTATTCATCTTCTCAGTTAATTCGCTTTTTTTTTATTTAACTGTTTATTATTTTAATTATTGCATATAAATTTATAGTTAGAATTTATTTAGCATATAAACTGCTAGTTAACAGTTATTAAATTTATTATTGAATATAAACTGTTATTTATTACCTGTATAATTTATATGCTCTATATCGATGACTGTTTAAATTGGACGATGATTGCAAATAATGGTTGATGATTGATATTTGGATGAATGGATACTATATTTATATTGTATAAACTGCAAGTCATCATGCATTTTCATTTCATTCGGGATTGCGGTTTGAAATGATATACAACCGCATTTGTTTAATTTAAATTGCGGATTGAAATGATAAACATCTGTATCACTTGACCATAGGATAGGAAATTTTATACAGGCACCGCGGTAAATATATAAAATTATTTTTGGAAATGGTTTTACTATGGTTTTGTAAAGCTATACATATATATATGGTTTATGGGTTTTGATTTGATCATTAATAAAAGCTATATATATATATATATATATATATAGAAATTTTCCGGTTTTAGGCTTTGTATAAAAATTGATTTGAAGTATAAACCGAAGTTTGATTTTAAGATCAAATACGATTAAGCATTTAATTAAAATTTAATTTCTGGTGGTTCTATTGACTTAAATGAGAATAAAATTGGAAGTTGAATATTAAGTTAAATCGGAAATTAAATAAAAGTTAAATTATTAAAGGATATGATTTATAACTTGATTTTGTGTAAAGTGATTTAAATAAGTATCAGGTTGTTTTAAAGGAATATATCAAGTTAAATAAATTGAAATTGTTTTCAGTTATATGAAGTTAAAGGTTTACTTAAATTATACTGAAGTCAATAAGTAAACATTTCAAGTCTAAATAATAAGTAATTGGATTTGATACATATGGGTTTGTCAAATAAGTTTGTTTTTGAAATGGTGAAATATTTAAAGCTTTTAACCATAAGAATTGAAATGGTATTGGGAAGTTAAATCGATATTTAGAATTGATTTGTGAAATCTAAAGAAGCTATTTTGTTTATAAAAGTAATTTAATATTTAACCATTTAAGAGATGGAAATTTTGTTTCAAAGCTATGTTTTCAAGGTAGTATAATTTCGAAATATTGTATTCAAGAGTTTTGATTTCTAAATATTTTACTTTGGAAACCCTATGATTTTGGAAAGAATATATATTGGAAAATAAATGATATCGTATTGATTTGGGGTTTTAAGAATAAATGATACCGGGTTTATATGGGTTTTAAATGGATATTTTATTATGGTTTTAAAAGTATAAATCTTTTTTCTAAATAACCGCGGTGTTATAATAACGATTGGTTGGCAAAGAGACCGGGATCGGATATGGACATGCTCTCTGTCGATACCGAAAACCACTTTGACTAACCGTGTACGCGGTGGAGATTCCAGAATGAAGTAGGTTGGTGGCGACGTTTCCTGTAAGGTAAATACGTGGACCCAACTCCCGTGAGTTGGCATAAGGTGGCTAAAACAGGAGCGATTGACGGGTTAATGAGGTAGCACCTCTGATCGGACACTTCCCTTCGATACTATACTCTGATTTTGGATTGATTCGGTGGCCACCTTCATTTTTGATTTCTTTGATGTGGGGAGTTTGTTCGAGGTGGGCGGCAGCTGCGCGCTGCGCGTTTTCATCGGCCCAGAAGCGTAATTGGTATATCTACCCTGGCATTGCCTAGTTGTGCCATGTCACCTACCCTACCGCGCCTTTACTACGAGTTTCTATTTGTGTCGTACCTATGGAGTATCCTCTGGTAGCCTCCCGATCAGGAGGTATTACGGTACTGTATAGACTATTGGCATTATTTGTGTTAAGGGCTATATGAGTAACCCCTTAACGCTATTAAAAAGTAAGTTTATTTTACAAATAGACACTATTATAATAGCGCAATATACTATATAGTAAATAGTTAAACGGATCCTTAGGAGATGTAAATCCCGAGCATCTCTTGAGTTACTGCACTCATATTTATTTCTGTTAATTTAACTTACATAAGATCTTTTAGTTCTGACTCGAGTGTTTTGTCTTTTCAATTCGTTCGGGTCAGTCCGAGCGTTTCAGGATTTGAAGATTTAGCTCTAGAGGACGAAGACGAAGATGTATATTATTATTATTTATACTAGTGCACTACACACTGTTCCGCTGCATTGTTGTTGGTATGTGTAAGTCTGATATGTATTATATGAATGTTTTGTAAACAGATTTATAAACTGTATATTTTATTATTATATTTTATCCTTCCGCTGCGAGATTCTGTTTTCTTTTATTTCTTTCTTATTTTTCTTATTTACCCCATAATAATCCGCCCTTCCGTATGGATTGAATCGGCATGTCTGTCTGTTTAAATCGTGCGAAAAGGCGGATGTTACACGATACTAGTTCGGAAGTGTAATTGGGTGATCAAGTGAGCGATTCGATTGGTATAGCGTACGGATGATATATGTACATAGTACATATTTGAATGAAATTGATATTGAAAATTTGTGAATAAGAAATGTGAAATGATTTCTTTTGAAATGAAAGTATATTTTGTGAAATATACAATGGATAAAAGTGAAAGTTGAATATTTTTATGATGATAAGTATGATGGAAACAACTTATTAAAAAGAGTAATCAAATTTGAATATTTGATTTGGATTAAACAAAGTTATATATCTTTGTTATATAAGATAAATCTCCCCTTGTTGAATCAATTGCCGGAAGAAAAGGATTTTGAAAGTGTTTGAAGTAAAAAGGGAGTTCTATACAAGTTTGAAATGATCCAAAGTTTTTTTTTTAAATTATATATATATACTATATATACATATATAAAGTATCTTTTGAGGATTTTTGAAAAAGGTTTTGGGAACCTTTGGATTGGGAAAGGCTTTTGATTTTTGGGTAAAACCAATATTGGAATTTGGAAAGCCTAGTTTGAGAATTATCGATTTTGGGATAATCGATTTTGAGAAAAGGAGATTTATATGAGATTCATACTAGGTGTATGATTTGGAAGATACTATATGTGTATAGTATAAAGTATTTTGGAAATGGCTCTGGAGAAAAAGGCGCTCCCTTGAATTGAACTTCTCAGGAGTACCACAGGGTGGTACTGCCTTGAACCCTAAGGGGGGTTCTAAAGTTGATCCTACGAGGAGTCCGGAGAAAACTAGTTCCTGAGGATTATGAGTAGTGTGTAGCGAAAGTGTAGAGCGTTGATGCCTACATAGGCATATTGGTTACGCTATGACGACAGTGTAACTCGATGTCACTGCGATCTACTACAGACCATAGCGAAAGTCGTGTGTGCCGCTAAGAGCCAACGGTATACATTTGATTTTATATCGGTAGACTGCGACCTATGGTAACATAGCGAAAGTCGTGTGCGCCGCTGAGAGCCAACAGTCTGCGTTTAATTTTACATCCATAGACTGCGACCTATGTTGGAGTGGAGAAGTTTCATTTTTGGCAGCAAAAATAGAGGGCGCTGATGCCTACAGTTACATGGACTTTTGCTGTGATGGCAACGTAACCCTGGAATGTAACTGCGATCCGTTGTGGGTTCTATGGCATAATCGAGGGGCGCGGAGTGCCTACTGTTACATGGACTTTTACTGCGATGGCAACGTAACCCAGGATGTAACTACGACCATGGATGGGGGTGATGATTTCCAAAGCATTCTCACCAAAGATATTTCCTCTATTTTCAAAAATTATTTTCTATATTTTCAATAAAATTATTTTCCCAAGCACTTTCACTGGGTGTTGAAACGGGTTTACCAAGTACTTATTGATTTTCAGTCCTACGCCTGATCAACGTATGACCGAATTTCTTTGAGAACAAGGATGGACTGGTTGAGACATCGAATTATAAGAAGTATTTTTATGAAAAGCTATTTTAATAATATTATGTGAATTTAAAAGTATTTCTAAGTTTTTAAAATAAAAGTGTTGGAATTTTGGAAAATGAAAGAAAATCTAAACTGGAATTATGAAAAAACTTTGAACTCTGGGAAAATTTAATGAAGTGATTTTTGTAATAAAAATCAAATATTGATATAAAAGTTGGAACTAAGCTAATTAGCTAAATAAATTATTTGATAGAGTATGTTAATAAAATTTAACTCGGTTAAAAAAAATGGATTGTAAGTTAATAATGAAGTTTGGAAATAAATTCGAATTATAAATAAAATTCGATTTGGATTGACAATGAATTAAAGTAAGTGGAGATGTTGTAAAAATAAAATGGAATTGGATTATAATAGAAATGATTTGAGTTACAAATAAAATCCAATTCGAGTATAAATGAGTCAAATATGTGCTTGAATATTATTTTTATAAACTGAGAATGTGAATTAAAATTAAAATGGATGGGCTAACTGAATTAAATGGAATTTGATTTGATGAGAATCAAATTGAATGGAAGTGAACTTAGGTTTGAAGTTGAAATAATTTGAAGATAATAAATTAACTTAAGTTTAAAGTTAATAGAAGTTCGGCTTCGAGTAAAAGTGAAAGTCCATTAAATAGAAGTCTGGGTTAAGTTAATTTGGTAAATGGTTATTAACTTATAAGTATTGAATGTGCCAAGCTTAATAAAATGTCTTTGAATGAAACAATTGCGGAAATGGAATGAAATGCAGGTGTATGGCTTGTAAATAAGTTAATATGTGAAGAGACTTTAATAAAAATTGATTTTGGAATCAATTGAAGTGAATATGAGTTTATTTTGCTTAAAAATGAATTGAATGTAAGCAATTGAGTTGTAAACCATTTAATTGAACGAAGTTGTATACGAATTGTTTGTAAATAATTAAAATTAATGTCGGAACCCCATAAGTTGCTTATAAATATTGTTTAACCTGCATTGCTTATAGAAACTCGTATGTTTACTAGTTAAATATGTAAAATATTGTTAAGTTACTTGATTTTGGCGCTTATATATTTGAATTGAGTAAGTACAGGCACCGGGAAGCCATTTGGCTGGATTTGGACACGATAGATGCTAAAATAATAAGCCGCTTGCTTAAAAATGCTAAATAAAGGTACGCCTATGCAATAAAAATAGGAAATATGAACCGTTTTTGTTTTTCCGACCGTGTGGTTCGATGTATATATATTTATATCTCTTGTCAAATTGCAAAAGCTCCTCTGTACAAAGAAGACTCTGCTAAAATTTTCCAAAAATTTTAGGAGTTAGAAAATTTTTGAAAATTTTTGTTAGCGACAAAACGATTTCAAATTGGAAATTGAAATAAATTAGTGGATGAAACTAATTTAAAAAAATGATATGAATCAATTATAAATGGAAGATTAAATTCAATATTCAGAGTTGAAGATAAATTGAATTCGTATGGAAATGGGAAAAACTAATTTGAATAGAAGTACATTGAAAACTTTTGGAAGAAAATGTATAAAATGATTATAAAAGCAATGATTGGATATTATTGCTAAGTAGGATATGCAGGTATTATAAAGGGAAAGGAGAAATTGGTTTTGATATCAGAAGATAAATTTGAATTGCTCGACAAAAAGGTATGTGTTTAAATTTCTGTATGAAATTTGATTGGGTTTTTGCCTTAGCCACTTGGCGTTTTGTTTTGTTTTGGAATTTGGGAGATCATAGAGGCATTTTGTAGTTGTCCCGAGCTAGCAAAGGAGACGCTGGAAAAAAATTTCGAAAATTTAGAGAGTTAGAATTTTTTTGACAAAGTTCTGATAATTTAAAGATTTGAATTTAAATTTGAATTGTTAAGTAAATAATATTACTGGGACTTAAGGAGAAGTCTGGAAAGCTAGAAAAAGGGTTAGTGTGTCTTTAATAAAAAGTTTGTTTTGAGAATTGTTTGGAATTATTTGGTTTTGGGAAAAAGTAAATGGGTATTGGACCATTCTTCTTAACTAGCAATTTCGGGGATGAAATTCTTTTAACAGGGTGGAATGTGATAACCCGAAATTTTTAGACATTTGAATTTGAAATATTTAATTAATTTTAAATATTTGCAAAATAGTTTAACTTGGATTTCAAATATCAGTTTGAATTTGGCAATTGAATTTATTAAATTTAATTATTTGAATTTGGGCAAATTATTGAATCTTCAGTTTTATGCCTGTTAAAAATAATTTGAAGGCTTATAAAATTTATAATGATGATACTGAAAATAATAGAATGGTTGAAATTTAATTTAAAGGTGATTTGTTCAGTTTTAATAATATATCGTTTAAATTGAATTTAAAAATAGCCTACCGGGGCACATTCTCGGATTTCAACGAAACCAGTTCCATTGAATCCATAATATTGTATTATTATCGGATTTCAATTTTCATAATGTTTAGAGTTACTGTTTGTCTGTACGGGTGAGAACTTTGTTGAAATTAAAATCGATAATTCAATATTTAAACCGATTCAAAAAGCTATCTTCCACATACCATCGGATTAGGACTCAAAACCTTTTCCAGTGTGTTCAGAATTGGGATATAACATTATGAACGCCAGATCGCAAGCCTCAATAGGAGTTCGAAATTTCACGGTATGCAACACGAGATATTTTCAATATTCAATTATATAAAATCAATCATAAGTCTAAACTGAATCACCCTAACCACGTGATTAGCCGGTCTAGCTTGTACCCAAGCCACTTTTCCTTTCTAACAGGAAATATCTCTTTCATTTTTTTAGATAAATCAAAACCGAAATCAAAGAAAAAATAAATAAATGGTCGAACGAACAAGTATAACTCAAATTGAAGAATCGCCGAGTGCTAGGCACGTGAAGAATCAAAGTCGATCTACTCTGATGTTGAAGCCTGGACGCGGTGAGGACATACCTGCAAGGATCAGCGAATCATGTCATGTGAGATCTTCGACACAGGCACGACACTGCAAGCGAGCTAGGCTAATGGGGGAAAATCAATTCGAAATGATTTCGACGTTTTCGAAGCAACGAGGGCCAAATTCGAGGAATCGCTTATTGGGTTCTTCGAGATGCGCACGCGACGGCAAGGCTAGGCTTTAGGCCGGGTTTACTGTGGCGATTCGACATTCATCGGCAGCAGGCAGTTAGGTAGTTTATTATTTGTTAATTATAATTTGTATTCTAAAGAAAAAATTTATTATTACAGTAAAACAAAGTTCTGCTGTGTACTGGAAAAAGAGAAAATAGTTTTTAAATTAATATGTATATAAATTATTTTGTATAGATAAGAGTTTATAAAAAAAATAAAAATAGAGAAAAAAATATAGATTTTCAAAATGTATATAGCTTGTTCCTTAGTATATGTAGTTTAAAAATATACATATATACCTATTTTTATTTACTGGTCTAATTTTAAAATAATGGAGATTGATTTGTTAAATTAACTTATTTAGTTATTTAGCTACTAAGAAATTATTAAAAGAAAATTTTGTTGAGTTTAAATTATTAGAATGAAAATTTACCATTCGACTGTTTCAAATAAGTAATAAACTGTAAATGTTTATTAAGGTCTAAATCGTGAAGAAAACTAGTCGAGATTTGGATCGAATTGCAAACAAATAAATCAAAGGTGAGTTAATCACACACTTCTGGATTTTGATTTAAATTTAGATGGTTAAATTTCGAATAATTGTTGAATGATTGGATTGACTTAATGTGGTATATTATATAGTAATATATAGTATATATTGGAGTGATTAATTTCTCGCATTATATAGCGGATGAGACCCTATGCGCCGCATAATAGCGGATGATATTATATAAATGCCGTATATCGCGATATTCTACCTCGAAGTGGAATTAGTATTATGCTAACATCTGTGGATGTAGGGAAATAGGTTGGAGGGATCCAACTGGATTCCTCAAAATTATTTAGATTATTTAGTATTCTATGTTATGAATACTTGATATTCTGAAATGAATTATATTGATAATTGGAATATTGAATATTACGGTTTGCTTGAATATATTTCGGTACACTGGGTCATCAAAATATTTAGAATTGGATTTTTTGGAAGAAATATAAGATTAAATTTTGGAAGTGAAATAATTATAGACAAAAAAATAAGAATGAATTGGAAAGAAATAAAAGTTATTTTTAAACACTGAAGTTAAATTATAAAGTAGAGATTTAAAACAAGTTTTAAATCAAAGTTAAATCTGGAATTCAAGTTAGTGAATCTCAGCTTTTAAACAAATAAAGTTTTATTAAAATTTAAATTGTATTAGCAACTTGAATGTTAAAGTGAATTTTTAAATTGATTTGAATTTAAAAATGAATTTGGTTTTAAATTCCTTTAGACTTCTTTTATTAAATGAGTAACTAATTTATTTAATGAAGTAAATAAAAAGGTAGTTAATTATTGGTTGAGATTAATCAAGTGTGATTAATATTTGTGGTTTAATTAATGATTAATTACTTAATGTAATTAATTTAGATTAGGATAAATTAAAATGTAATTAGAAATCATTAATTTATATAATTAATGATGAAACTAAAGGTTGATTAATTAAGATTAATTAATCAATAATAAGTGATTTATGAGAAATTAATTAATATAAGTAATTAAGGATTAATGTACTTAATTAATTTGTGAAGTAATTAAAGATTAATTACTTTTTTGGTTAAGAATAATTAATTTGTGTAATTAATTAAAGATAATTACTTGGATGTAATTGAAGGATAAATTAATCCAGGGTGATTAATTAAGATGAATAATTAAGGGATGATTATTTAATTGATTTGAAATTAATTAATGTTAAGTGACGGAATCTAAGTGATTGAGGTTAGTAATTCAATTAGAATTAATTAAATTAATTTTGGAAGTGATCAAGCTTTGCTTATGAATGATTGAATGGTATTGGATGCCTTGAATGAGTTGATATCTTTGATATGAAATATTTTGTGGTAACATATGTTCGGGCGGACAGGATATTGTGGTTATATATCAATGATGAATTGTTGTGTAAAGTGACATCTTGTATTTAAAGTTTGAAGTATATTTCATTTGGATAACTTGGGTTAGGATGACGTGAGACTCTGTAACGTCGTGACTTTTCGTCCACGAAGGTCGACATAAATACGTCCACTTTATCACCTACCGAGCAATTGAATGCCGGAAAACCATACCGTTATGGTTAAAGAAGGAAAAAAGGTAGAAGAAGAGAGAAAAAGATAGAACGGAACAGGAAGGAACAACAGAACAATATCAGAATCTCACAATTGCAGCGACGCAACATATAATAGATAAATGAATAATCTTTAAACAAAGAACTATATCAGTTATTACATTACATCACATTACATTACATCATCAGAGTATACAACAACAAAACATCGGAAAAGAAATACTATATAATAGTGAATATGCCATGCCATCCAGCTTGCCTCCAGCAACTCCTGAATTCTAGAATATCCTGATAACCTAACTCTAGACTGCCCGTGTGGAAATTGCCGGGCACTCAGAGTTTAGGAAGGAAAAACAATAAAGTCCAGGTCAGTCATGGGACTGGTGTGAGAACTTAAAACAGTTATTTATTTTAAAACAACAACAGGAATATTTTAAAATAGATTCACAATGCTTTTTAGAAAATGAGACTACCATAAGGCCTCCCGCACACACACACAATGCAAACGCAGAATCGGAGGAGATTTCTCCTTATGATCGTCAAAGATGCTTGATACGCATTAAAAAGAAACATTTGATATATTACTAGTGCATAGTGTAGGAAAAATCATTTCGAAAGTAAAGATATAAATCTTAGCCATCATACAACCACTATCGTATCCCTACTATAGCTACCATGTTCAATAGCAGGTTACCGCCACATTCCATGGCAGGTTATACAACTAAAACCGTACAAGGTTCGTATTGTTTCTTTGGATTTCCAACAAATGGTCAGGCCAAGGAACTTCCCATTGCCACATGGGTACGCCTCAGGAAAGATGACCCGAGAACCTAACGTTACGGTTAGATCTCTGCCAACACAAGGCCGGGTTACCCTTCAAACTGGGTAACAACTGACACGAGTCATTCCCCGATCGTAACCGATCTATATCCGAGGATCCTCGATTCCAACAACCACAAAGTAATAAATTTGCAGCAACAACATAGGTTAAGTATCTGGGCTCCATACCATGATACCACCTCTATCCAGAAGGAATGACATACACTAAAGGGGCGCTACCCCCTAATAACCTTGCTGCATCCTTCCTGTTTTGACCATTTTCGGGGTGTGAGGTCCGACGAAGTCTCGTCCACAATGCCACACTTTATACAAAAGCTGTGCTTTGTTTAACAAACGCTCAATAGCATTTCGTATGCCACATTACCAATTTGGGAATGTATCACTAGTAACCATCAACTACATAACCTCTAAGGGTGTTAAGCTAAGAGAATAAATTCTCCGCCACCAACGGAAACATACTTGAGAGAAACCAACTTTACATCTCGAATTGTAACGTCAGACACATATCCATACAAGTCCGTTCCGGGATCGAACGGAATCGGAGGCACTTCCAAAGAAGCCCTTGCAATCCGAATATTCACTAATCACGTCCGGATTTCCCGTCACTAAGGGTGATTAAACCTCTATATCGGAGATCAGCCGATGTAGAGTCATTCGCCGGTAATCCTTCCGTTTTCACAAAAATCCGGTCTTCAACACTAGTCTTCAAATGCAATCCATAACGACATATCACATATTCGGAATGGGTTATACGATCCCAAGGTCCTTTCCCGGCTAACCCGAATAGTAAGCGCTTATTTTGAAAATAAGTGTGGCATTCAAATTCAAGCAAATCACAACAGATGCCCATTTAAAGGTAAATATTGATCGTCGGTTATTTAACTATCAATAGATATGAACATCATCACCAAATTCCAAATAATTTTCTAAATTATTTATTTTCCAAAATATCTTTACTAGATATATATTTTCCACACTTCAACATTTGAAAACAAATTTCAAATAACTTTTCACCTTTACCACTTTTGAAAACAAATTTCAATCATTTTCCTTACGCGGAAATACGTTCATTTCAAAATGGTTCATTTAAACCAATTAAATAAATCCTCAACGATTTACTTTATATTTACGTTCCAAATCCGTAAATTTATTCCCACACTTCAAAAATAAATCAACGTTTATTTTTAAACAAATTTCCCTTTCTTTCATAAATTCCATAGTGAATTTACAATTCCAAAATATCTATGAATATACGATTTCCAAATCGATTTCTAATATTCATTTTCAATTTATCTTTAAAAGGATACAATCTCAAAACATTTCACTTCATATTGGAAAACATTTCCATACTTATTTAATAATAATAAGAAATTCACAAATCCATTTATTTTCAACACTTGGAAAATATTCAATATACTTAAATCAAAATTAAGTATATATTTCACTCTTTAAGGAAAACGTGCGCTTAAACACATTTATTTGGGCCAAAACGAATGCTGCGTAAAACATCGTTACGACGACCCAAAATCACTAGTATAGGGATTCGAAATTATGATAGATATATAAATCCCAATACTATATAAAACATTTCCTTTCAGAAATCATTTACTATAACAACAGTGTTATAGTCCACTATTTCCTTCTATTTCTCGAAAACGTCTATTTCAACAATGAATGTTGAAATCTATGGTTTCGACACTTAACGCATTTTAAAACAACTTCAAATCGTTTTAATTCCATTTAAAAGATCACTCCCTAAACATTCCTTTAATAAATTATTCACTGTTCAAAATCATGAATATAAATCATTAACCAAATTCAACACTTTTACATATTCAATTCAAAAATTATCCACTGTCCCAAAATCGTGAATATACTCCTTTAATAAGCTCTAAAAAATTACTTATCAAATTCAATCAATCTTAAATTTATAAATCAATGTTTATAAATTCACATTTATATATATAAAAAAATTTCAAGTTATAAAAATCCCTTATTAACCAATTCCATTTAAATCTCATTTAAATGTCAAAAATCAAATTTTAAAGTTAATTATTTATAATTTTCTATTGTACAAAATCTATTCATTTTATAACTTCACAATTTATAAATCTATCAATTTCATTCACTTATGAAATCCATTTATACTTCTTTTTAACACTTAATAAAACTCCTTTCATAATTCCTATATTTTTAAGTTATAAATATCCATTTTATAAATCCTTTTATATAAACCGTTTATAATAGTTCAAAAATCCCAATTTAAACCATTTTATAAATTAATCGACTATTTATTTCAAAAATCACATTTCGGTTATATTTCTCAAAAATCATAACTTTTATAACTTTAAATATTATAACGTTTATTTATTTAAAATGAATCAATTCAAAATTTTCATAAAACATATACTTTCAAAAATCACTTTAAAATCCTTTTAAAATTTGAAAATCATTCCTTTAACATTTTTAAAACTCCAAAATAGGCCCAATGATGCAACAACACCAAATAATAAAGCATGGCAATCAAACATCATATATCATCATACGATAATCAACAAATATCACAATATCTGTAATCAAATAAATATTGGTGAGGAATCCAGTTGGATCCCTCCAACCTGTTTCCATGCATCTATAGACATTTGCACAATACCAATTCCATTCCAATACGAGATATCTTGATATATGGGATTTATAAAATATTATCCGCTATTATGCGGCGCAGTAGGGTCTTATCCGCTATAATGCGGGAAAATCAACTCCAAGTACATATATACTACTAATTCCAATCAAGATGGAATTATTCGCGGTATATGTTTTTAATAAATAACCTCCGCTTAATATGCGGCGCATATGGTCTATTTCAAACAATAGATAGCAATTATCATTGAAGCATGCAAATTAGCACAATTAAGCAATTTTAAATCTAACTATTTAAAATTTAATTCGAAACTAATTCGATTGAGTGAGAAGTTCTCACCTTGGTTCCAATAACGGTTTCAGCGTTTTATTTCAAATAAAATTAAACGTGCGTTTAATTTTACCGAAAATTCAAACTAGCTCCAAACGACTCCAATCTAGTTCCATAGCGTAGTTCTTGTCAAGAGGAAGCCAACGCAATTCATTTCGTGCATTTTCAACCTCGTATGATAAAGATATCAATTTTTAAAGGTTGAACGAATTTAAATATAATTAATTTACAACTTCTTTTCATATTTTTAAACCTTCATTTTGTGGGCCATTAGATTTGCAAATCTAACATCAGGGCTACACACGAGTTTCTTCCTTACCCCCAATTCACGTTCGTTCCCAAGTGAATTTCGAACGTATGAAACCCATCACCTTCAAACTTTGACCAAACCTAGCCCCATCCTCGACGATCTATGAGTCGATCAAGCACCACCATCTTGACCGCCTTCGCGAGCTCCATCTTCGGCCACAACATTAAAGGACTCGGTCATCCCAACATCTCCAAAACGCACACGATGTTCCACTTTTCCAGCCTATATTCCCATCGATCTATAGCTCCAAAAACGATCACAACCACTGGAATTAAAGATCTTGATGATACCACTTTGTAGTTGAGAGTTTGTTGTAATTGTTTACGGATTTGGAGAAGAAGAGGGAAGAAGATTGGAAGTTTCTGGCCGTTCGAAATGATAATGGCGACTGAAGGCTGAAACTAGGGTTAGGGTTTTTCTTTGTTTGCAAAGTAGAAGATAATGGTCCTTATATAGAAAATTTCACAAAACACTATTCATCCAAAATTTTCCGAACTCCAAATCTCGCGCGATGACTGGCGTTTCTAGGGTTTACCCCGCGTTCCGGACACAATGGAATATGTTTCGGGAGCCAATTCGATCATCTGTGCGAGTTATGGAAATAACCAATCAAATTTAAATTAAATCGATTTAAACCAATTTCTATGCGTTTTGGCTTGCCCCGGACAAACCGTAAATCCGATTGACACGAAATTTCAAACCTTACAATAATATCACATTACAGATCCGATGAAACTAGTTTCGTCGAAATGCGAGACTGTTTGAAAAATGACTATTTTCACTAGTCGATTAAATATTAGAATATTCAATTTTCACAAACTAACTTTAAATTCGATTTTAAAAGTTCTATAACATCATTCTAACTCCAATACTGTATAATAATATTTTACAAATCATTTTCAATCACATTAAACCCAATTTTCAATTATTTCTGTATTTTCAAACATTAAATTATCGATTTAATTATCCAATTAAATCCAGATATTCGAAAAATAAATTATTCGACTTATAAATTTCACTTATTAATATTTAAAATCAATTAAATATACAAATTTGAATTGACAGAAATTCTGGGTCGTTACAAACTTCCCCCTTAAAAGAATTTCGTCCTCGAAATTACCAAGTAAGAAAAAGTTAGAAAATCCATTAATTTTCCAAAACAATTCGTCCGAATTAAATTTCAAATTCACTTGAGTGTTTAACTTTCCCCAAATCCATTAGTTAAACTTCTTACAAAATCTTTACTAAGTTTCCAAATCCAAACTTAGTTTTCAAAAATTTCCCACTTTTCTCAAAAATATTCTAACGCCTTAAATTTTCGAAAAAATTCGCCAGAGTCTCCTTTGTGTGGCTCGATCCGAAAAAAAATGACAGTATATATGTCACAAATATACATCTGATCAACTGATGAGGCATGCCGCAGGGAAAAAAGTGTAAAAGTACGATATTTAATCCGAGATATGTACCTTATATATTATTAGCGAGCATATCGGCTAATATTGCGCGAAAGCGAGCTCCAAATGCGAAGCAATGCCATCCGCACCTACTACACACTCAACAAACCATGAGAAACATGCATATATGAAAGTAATATCAATATAGAACATATAGCAACATAACAACTAAATGTGCCAACATAGCAATGCATTCAATCAAAATGCAACCATCAACCAACTATCCAACCAATAAACATCCAACAAATCCATAACCAAATCAATATAAATTCACTTCTCATTAATATTCAATGAATTCGTTTTCCAATTTAAATCACATTTGATTCATTAACATTGGATGTTTTTTACTAACATTCACTTATTTATATTCAATTAGTTTACATTCACTAATTCATATTCAAGTTGGTTCATTTCCAAATCAAATTCAATTCTATTTAAGATTCACTTAACTTCCAATTTGATTTTAATGATTTATAGCTTTCCATTTCATTAATTCATTTTCATTTAACACTTAAATCAACTAACAATCATATAACAACTAATGTATATCCAACATAACCAAATTATTTACTTCGCTTACATGCATTCAATTTGGTTTAACACTTTTAGTTCCAATTAGTTGATACTAAATTGACTTCCATTCTATTATTCAATTTCTCAACTTCATTAGCTTCTAATGAATTTACACTTACATTTATTATTCCATATCAATTTAATTTACATTCAATTGATTAATATTTCATCCATTTATCAATTCAATTGCTAATTCCTTTAACAATATAAGGTTGAATTTCATTTATATAACTCAAGTTCATATTCATCACTTCTCTTGATTAACTCACTTTGATACCAAAATCAACTTTATTCAACCTCACTTAAGTTTTATTCCATTTCAAACATCATTTGTTTAACTTAACTTAAATTTCCCCTTATAAATCCAATTCAGATTCCAATTCCAGTTCTATTTACTTTCAAATTCGAAATGGATTTCAATTTCATTTCCTTGCACTTTGCAAATTTTATTTGTTCATTCACAATTTATTTTCAACTTAATAATTGTATTCCAATCATTTTATATAACATTCCAGAGTCTTTTCAATCTTTCAAAACCATTTTTGAAACCAATTCAAATTATCTTTTGAATTTCCAAAACCAAATCCAAATTTTCCAGAGAATTTTCACTTACAATAATCTAGCAGCAATTCCTCTTTTGGAAACCCGAAAATGAACACCAATGATGTTGCAATCATCGTCGGAATTATTTTCCAGCGACCGAAAAGAGTTTAGAGCTTTTATCCCTTCAAAACAATTTATTTTTCCAAACCTTTGAAAACCATTTTCAAACTCACAAAGGAATTTAATCTTTTCCAAATTGCAAACCCTTTCAAAACATTTCCAAATATCCTTCTGGAATTTTTTTTTTAGATTATAAATCACATTTATAAATCTTTTACTTATAAAATTTCACTTCTTATATATAAGATCATTTCACAAGTGTAAATCATTTTAATTATAACTTCATACTTATAATTCATTTGCTTATAAAATTCATTCTTTCAAAGCTGTTTTTTTTAACTTATTCAAACAACTTTTATTAACTTGCATATATCTTACATTTTCAACAACCAAATAATCAATTGATATACACTTAATAATTCTGAAAAATTATTCCTTTATATATAAAATATAATCAAGGTAAAATTATTCCATTTACCCAATTTAAAATGATACTATGTCGGTTTATCTCGTTTAAGAGTTTAGAAACCCCTATCGATAATATAGCGTCCCATCTACCGACCAGAATTCACAAACAGCTCAACAGATAAGCAAACATAATATAAAACATTTTTTATATTCACTAACAAATACGCGCTCATAGCTATTATTACACTCACACTCATTCTAGAGTACTACTGACTCTATCTCTAATGAGTAATACCCAACAGAGCTAAGGTTGTCGCTTAACCATAAGCTCTGATACCAAATGTAACGTCGCGACTTTTCGTCCACAAAGGTCGACATCAATACGTCCACTGTATCAACTACCGAGCAATCGAATGTCGAAAAACTGTACCGTTATGGTTAAAGAAGAAGAAAAAGATAGAAGAAGAGAGAAAAAGATAGAGTAAAACCGGAAGGAACAACAGAACAATGTCAGAATCTCACAATCGTAGCGGAACAACATATAATAGATAAATGAATAATCTTTAAACAAAGAACTATATCAGTTATTACATTACATCACATTACATTACATCATCAGAGTATACAACAAAAAAATAGCGGAAAAGAAATACTATATACTAGTGAATATGCCATGTCATCCAGCTTGCCTCCAGCAACTCCTGAATTCCAGAATATCCTGATAACCTAACTCTAGACTGCCCATGTGGAAATTGGTGGGCACCCAGAGTTTAGGAAGGAAAAACAATAAACTCTAGGTCAGTCATGGGACTGGTGTGAGAACTTAAAACAGTTATTTATCTTTAAAACAACAACAGGAATATTTTAAAATAGATTCGCAATGCTTTTTAGAAAATGAGACTACCATAAGGCCTCCCGCACACACACACAATGCAAATGCAGAATCGGAGGAGATTTCTCCTTATGATAGTCAAAGATGTTTGATACACATTAGAAAGAAACATTTGATATTATTATTAGTGCGTAGTGTAGGAAAAATCATGTCGAAAGTAAAGATATAAATCTTAGCCAACATACGACCATTATCGTATGCCTACTATAGCTACCATGTTCAATAGCAGGTTACCGCCACATTTCATGGCAGGTTGTACAACTAAAACCATACAAGATTCGTATTGTTTCTTTGGATTTCCAACAAATGGTCAGGCCAAGGAACTTCCCATTGCCACATGGGTACGCCTCTAGAAAGACGACCCGAGAACCTAACATTACGGTTAGATCTCTACCAACACAAGGCCGGGTTACCCTTCAAACTGCGTAACAACTGACATGAATATGTCATTCCCGATCGTAACTGATCTATATCTGAGGATCCACGATTCCAACAACCACAAAGTAATAAATTTGCAGCAACAACATAGGTTAAGTATTTGGGATCCATACCATGATACCACCTCTATCCAGAAGGAATGACATACACTAAAGGGGCGCTACCCCCTAATAAACTTGCTGCATCCTTCCTGTTTTGACCATTTCCGGGGTGTGAGGTTGTGACGACCCGCCCTTCTACTACCAGAAAGATGTATCATCATTAAGAAAGAAAGGGATAGAAATAGAAAAGAAAGAGGAAGAAAGAACAACAACATTAGAATCTCACAGTGGAACAGAAAAAAATATAATATATCACATAAATATTACATAGTTTTACATATATCAGAGTTATACAATATTAATACATATGACAACCATACATACATCTATCACTATATTCATCAGAGATACAGTACATATCAACTACTGACACAACAGAACTAGATAGATAACTACATACGTCTGGAATCTCCTGCTCCAAGCTTCTCCAAAAATCAAGGTCCAAAACCTATCACTTGGCTACTCATAAAGATTTGAGTACCCAAGAGTTTATGAAAACAAAAAATATAAACTCCGGGTCAGACATGGGTCTGGTATGAGTAAACGGTTTAAAGTTGTTTAACTTTGAAAAACATTTTGAAAATAAAGGTACCACGTAAGACTCCCCACACATAAATACGGGTAAGTTTTTACCTTACGCTAACTAAAACATTTCATAGGAAATCCAGTGATATTATAATAGTGTCTAGGGTTTTCAAGTAAATAGAAAATAGCCGAAATTGTTACATTCATTAAATTCCAGCTACTAGCCACAAAAGTGGGTAATACAAATCAAAACCGTAGGGTCTCGTAGGGAAAATGGATTTCCAACAATGGCAGGGCTATTGGGGTACCGCCCGTCACAGTACGGGGCCTAGATCACCGTACCGAGGATCATTCCCGATCCTCTGCAACACAAGGCCGGAACCATTCCTTACTGAACAGTCCCGAACAAGATAACCCCGCAGTTGGCTGTAGAGCAACCGCCCACACAACCGAATAAAAGGGACATCTAGACAGGGGTATACCTCGTCCTGCTTGGGCATGACCCACCTAACCTTGTTGCACATCCCCTGTTTTAGCCATTCCCGGTTGATGAGGCTTGAGGCTGCGTTTACCTTTATAGACCATATTTCTTAGAATGCTCATCGTCCGCCTGACGATATGCTGAAAGCATTCAATCCATACAAGTTCGTTCCGGGTTCGAACGAAACCGAAGGCATTATCTCATTACACTCGTTTTGGAATCACCCTCAGAGTTAACGACGATAACCATTGCATTCTGAAAACACCATCTCGATCTTCACTTGAGATTACACGACCTAACGTTTAATTTGGATAGATGTGGTTTTCGGAATATCAAATCGATACCCGATCCCGGTCTCATCGAAATCCAAAGGCCATTTTAAAGGTCAAGTTGTCTAATTAACTTAACAGTTTAAATCCAACAATTTGAATTCATATAGAAATTTAACACAGTTAAATAACATCAGATAAATCATATAGCAATTTAATACAGATAAATCATACACAATCAACATAAATATATCCAGAATATCACAGAACATCATAGGATATAAATAAACATATCAGAATCAATCAAATAGAATCATTGATTCATATCAACATTTAGTTTGATTTATTTAAACTTAATTACTTGCTTAAGAGTACGCTATATTTTATTCTTGCTTAATCAATTATTAATTGACTCGCTTATTTCAATCCATTAATTACTTATTGATCATTCACTTAATTAATTAATTATTTATCAATAATCTTAATTATTGATTTATAAAACTCCATTACACAATTAATTATTACTAATTGCTTAATCAATCATTACTTATTAATTAACTTAATCGTTGTAATTAGTTGTTTAATTAATTCGTTAACTACGATTTGTTAATTAATCAACTTCAAATGATTAATTAAATTCTTAATTACACATGGGTTCACACAAGATTATCATTAAAATCTTTAGTTACAAATTTGATTAAACCTTTGAACTACTTATTAAATCTTAATTATAAAATTTATTATCTACTTAATTAACTTGTATTTAAATTACTTACTTTTTTTCTGCAAAGCTTAAAGTTCAACTTGGCTTAAAAAATTTGGTCAATACTAATAATATAGTTTATAATTAGCTTATTTTATTTTAACTTAATATTTTTCAACTAATATTAAAATTAGCAAATCCCTGGAATTATACTCGAAGATAATCACGCGACATACTCGGGTAGAGCACGAGATTCCTAACGTTTTTTCTCGCGTCAATCCCTCCTGGTTTCCTTTTCTTCTCCCCTGTTCTCTCCTTCCATGTTTTTTTTTCTTTTTTTTTCTTTTAAAAAGCTTAAGATTAAAACTGTAGAAACATATTAATACACACGCGTCTCTCATAACACGAACCGGAGCAAAACTCGAAGCATCCATTAAATAAACTCGAGTTTCACTCGAGTAAAACACGCGATGTCTCCGGACCTCCTAACTACCGGCACGACGCCACCGTGCACATGCACGGTGGTTCGCAAGCGATTCAGGCGACCCTCATCACACCAGCAAACTCCAATTCAACATCCTACTCGAATTCCCAGCTCAGTTTAACGCAATAAGAGTTAAATCAAAATATACGTATAAAGTTGAACTGCACACAAAAACGATTGACAAATTCACCTCGACTTCACGACCACGACTGCCATTGACTACTTGGCTTCGGCCGTGCCTCGCCAACATCACCTCCTAACTTTCCCCAAAACCTCAAGTCACTCGGCTAAGCAACGGTGACACGACCTTCGAATGAACAGAGCACAAAACACCGGCCCCTTAAACCCTACTATTGATTCACCTCATCAAATCTTGCTTTCGAAAAATTTTATTGTATTTTTCCTAAATTCAAGAACCCTTAAGCAAGCTACACAACAAGTTTCAACACTTAAGATCTGTGAAACAGATAGAAATTGACAATAATGCAATTTTGATTCATCACTGAACTGCTCCTAATCCAATGTTCTAAAAATCATCTTTTCTATTTTAAAAATCTTAGCTTTGTGCTTTAAACCATGTTATGAAATCAAATCATTAACTTAACACATTCGTATTTTTAACATTTTGATTTCTTTTACTGTAAACCTGAGCATAATGAAGCCAACTCCATTGACAAACTTTAAACCACTTCCAGATTTTTGTTTTTAAGAATAAACAATAAACAAATTTATTTAGTTAAATATCCTGAGTTTACAATGTTCTGTAAAAGATTTTCCTTTCATTTCCACTTTCTTGCCCAAAAAAGTTAAAACAATGAAGGACATACACTTCCTAGTAAAACAAAAATCATTACCTGTTCTCTTGTTATCAGCACATAGCAACACCAAATACATGAATTAATTATCATAATTAATAGTTCAGAAAAATAAGTTTACTCACCAAAACTGTTGTAACAGAGACTAGTAGCTTGATGAAGAAAGAAGACTGCAGTTTGCAAATTTGAATTCCTGTAACTTTTCTTGTTTTCCTGAATTTGTTTTAAACTTGAAAATATAAAGTTTTGTTTATTTTCTTTTACATTCTCAGGTTTGTTTCATAAGTTAATGACTGAACTAAATAAAATAAGAAATGAGGAATACATATATATATAACTTGAACAATATGTCTTCTTGAACAAGCTTTAACATAATATGATACTTGCTTTATTTTTATTTGCAACAAGGTATAGAAAATCTGAGCTAAGCAAAATATTTCGGCTAGCAGCTATTTTTTTCAGAAATAAAAGTGGCTAATTAATGTTTGTGTAAACATATATGTTAACATATCATAATGTTTGCTGACACAAACATTTGTACAAAGATATTGCAGGCTTATGTTTGTACTAGTATGTTTCATATGTGTTTACACTAATTAGCATTTACTAACATAAACATTTTGTACAAGATATTTCAGGTTTTGTTTGTACTGAAATGTTTACATATAAGTTTACACTCACAATGCTCTGCTGACCAATTTTGTACAAGAGTTTTGTTTTATTATCTTGATATGAATACTTGTTCTCTTATGTTCGCATATAAGTAGTATTTGCAAACAAGTTAAATTTGTTTAAAGATACTTGCAGATTTGTTTGTTTAGTGTAATTATACAATAGTTTTGCCTTTTTTGTTTTATTATCTTATAACTTAATGACAAACTATACATTTGTTCTTGACAGAATTATATGTTTGTCTTCACATAATTACACTTTTATTTATATCTTATTCATATTATAGTGTGTACTTATGTACATATAGACTTATATTTATAACTATATTTTAAGTTATACTTATCTTATTTATCAGCTTACTTTATTTAAATTATAAAAATTGTTAGAAACATTCCTTAATCTCATTTTTGTATTTAAAGGTTTAATCTTTCCAATATTTGATTTATAATGTATTTGCACTAATGTATTTTATATTTATATGAATATGATTATGTTATTATACTTATTATTATTAACTGCATTCATATATCTGGTATTGCATATTATTCATACATAACTTTTCATATAATTGAATAATACAGATTAATTTTTTGAATATTGTTAAAAGACTCTACTTTATATTTTGAAGCTATATTCCTTTACAATACATATACAACTAATAATATCCAAAATCTTATTTATTTATAAATAAAAAATCTTGTATTTTATTTAAATTTGATCAAAATCTTATTATAATAATAGGGTCAAAATTTCGGGATGTCACATTCCTTCCCCCTTAAAAGAATTTCGTCCCCCAAATTTAAAACAACAGTTAATTCAAAAGCTTAATATTAACAATCCAAACATACATATCATCCATGCAAAATCAAACAAATCAAATAGTCAACTCTAACAACATTACTAGCTATCCGGACATAAATCTGGATAAGCTTTTCTAAAATTATCAAGAGTTTCACAGGTACAATCCTTGGGATCCTCACTCCATTTCACCTTGACGAGTTTCACCACTTTGTTCCTGAGTTGCTTCTCGTCTTGATCTACAATCTGAACAGGATCTCTAACCACAGTCAGGTTGGGTTCTACTTCTAAATCTTCCTGAATAACTGGTTCTACCATCAATGATTGGTCATGAATATATTTCCTTATATGAGAGACATGGAATACATTGTAAATCCCAGACATCCGTTCTGGAAATTCAATACTGAAATCTACAGTATCAATTTTTTCCCAAATTTTATTGACTTCTTTACAGAATTTCAATATCTATTCAATCAAGCCCGTACGATGTACATGTACCATTCGTACGCAATATAAAATTTGATCGCTCGCTCGATCACACAATTTCTCTTCCGAACTAGTATCGTCCACCCGACTTCCTAGTACGGACTCAGAACTGGTTTCTAGATCAGAGACTGTCATTCTCTTTGCATAGTGATAACTATCATAGAGAATTTCCACGATCAATCAAAAGCCATATCCATGGTTCGTCGTCGAAAATCGAGTGAAAAATCCTGACTCGGATCGATATAACTATCTCGAAATTCTGTGCTCGAATCTGGATCAAATTGTTATGCGAATAAAATAATATACGTACATCCTACGTATTTATCCATTTATTGTTAACTATATTAATTTCTTTTATCCACATCATTCTGATTCTATCTACTTGGAATAATTTTTCCCAATATCAAATTTTACTTAAGAATTCCACCATTCATTTCGTAAGCTTAATATAAGCATTATATATACTCTTATATTATTACTCTACCATTTAAGCCTTAATTTTCTTATTTAAATCTAAATTTCCAATTCCATGTGAATTCAATTTATCTTCAACTCTGAATATTTAATTTTTATTGACTATCTTTTTCATTTATAACTGATTCTTATCATTATGTAAAATTAGTTTCATCCACTAGTTTATTTCAATCTCTAACTTGAAATTGTTTTGTTGCTAATTTTTTTTGTATAGTTTTCAAATTCTGAAAAGCTTTGACATATCCTCCATTTGTTTAGCATTACATATTTCCATAAGCACATATGTAAGTTTCCAATCCTCAACACAATTAATTTCAATCAATTCTCAAACCATTCCCTTTTAATTAAAAGGAATTTACAACTTACTTGCTTATATAATCCATTTAAGCAATATAAACTCATATTCAAAATCATCCTATTTTGCTTCCAATAATTCATAGAATTTTATCTAATTCTCATTTACTTCAAACAACCCATTTTCTTATGCAATTTAACAATATCATTGTGAATAAATGATTACTTAAGCTTTATAGCAAATCTTAAATTGATTTCAACTCAATTACACTTGAGTCCATCTCATTTAATTTATTCACAATCCTTACATTGCATTTTCTTTCATTACAAAAGTTTGATTTCTAAACCATTTTATCAAACTCAACAACCAATATTTTAAACAACCATCTCATAATTTACTCATGCTATTATTTCCTTCAAACTATTCCACCTAACAACTTAAGTTTATTCTATTTCACCAACTTCCATTTAAATCTTTGATTCGATTCTCCTTTAATCAAATCCCAATTATTTACTAATCTCTTTGATTAGTTTATTCTTTTATCCATCCTTAAATTTTTAATTTACATTAACAATTCATTATTGAATTTATAATAAAGTCGTTCATTTCATGCTGGAATTAGATTTGTTCACAACTCACACCAATTCTATTCTAATTCAATTCAATACTTACTTTGGTTTACATTTACTTATTTACATAAGAATTTTTATTTCATGCAATTTTATCTATAACTCGACTGAGTTGATTTAAATTCAATTTTATTTTAACTCAGCTTTAGTTAAATTTAGCTACTTACCATTCCTTAAATTTATTTCTCAATATATGAGCTCAATACTTATTTATCTACTTAATAGCTCATATTACTCATTTGAGTCATTTCATCTTATAACCACAATTTCAGATGACATATGTATAACTCTTACTATCTTAAGGTATACATTTCATTTTGCCATTACAATTACTTTCCCTTCCAGGTTTATATCCAATTAAGTTTGTTTTGAACTTCAATTCCATTTAACTTATCTCAGGTTAGCCTCTAATATGTTTCTTATTTTCATTTACTTAAGTTAAATTTTAGTCCCCGGATTAAAATTCCCGATTTCTTTTTATTAATATCAACTTTACTTTATAAGTTCAATAGTTGATTTATTCAAACCTTTCACATTATTAATTAGAACTCTTAGAATTCAAATGCCCGGTTTTCATTTCCATAACCATTTTAAAAGGATAATTTCACTTACCCACTTGGTATATCAAATCAAAGTTCCAAATTCCAAGCACTTGTTTCACCAAAACAAATTTTCTCCTTTTGAAAATTTCTAAAACAATTTGTATACCCAACAAGCCCAACAAAACCAACTATCCTGGTAGCAATCCATCACTTTAGAAACTCGAAAATGAATACTGATGATGTGGCCATCATCACCAGGATTATTTTCCAGCGACTGAAGTGAGTTCAGTGCTTTCTTATTTTCTCAATTTCCTCCTAAAACAATTTCCATTCAACAATATTTTTTTCCAAATAATACTCCATTATTACCTTCAAATCTTTGGAAAAACATTTCAAACATTTCCAAGATTTTTAAATTCCCAAATTCTTTGTTTAAATTCATTTTAACACCTTTTAAATTTCCGGGACTTAAATTCTAATTTAATCAAATTTTTAGTTATATTCTTTTTATTTAAAATCATACTTAAAGAATTTTATTTGGTTATAAACCATTCCAAATTTAAATTTTTATTCAATTATAGTATTAACAACCAATCATCCAAACATATATAATAATTTCGGAAAAATATTTCTGTTATATCAAAATATAATCTTGGATGAAATTATTTCATTCACCCACTTTGAAAATCAATATTGTGTCGAACTGCTCTATTTAAGTGTTTAGAAACCCCTTAGATACAGTTTTCGAGGCTGTGCCGACGAAGGTTCATATACCACTCAATAAATCAATCAACGCAATATTTTATATTCACTAACAAATACGCACTCATATCTATTAATACGCTCAAACTCATTCTAGAGTTCTACAAACTCTATTTTATGAGTAATTTCTACCAGAGCCAAGGTTATCACCAACCTCGCTCTGATACCACCTGTGACGACCCGCCCTTCTACTACCAGAAAGACATATCATCATTAAGAAAGAAAGGGATAGAAATAGAAAAGAAAGAGGAAGAAAGAACAACAACATCAGAATCTCACAGCGGAACAGAACAAAATATAATATATCACATAAATATTACATAGTTTTACATATATCAGAGTTATACAATATTAATACATATGACAACTATACATACATCTATCACTATATTCATCAGAGATACAGTACATATCAACTACTGACACAGCGGAACTAGATAGATAACTACATACGTCTGGAATCTCCTGCACCAAGCTTCTCCAGAAATCAAGGTCCAAAACCTATCACTTGGCTACTCATAAAAATTTGAGTACCCAAGAGTTTATGAAAACACAAAATATAAACTCCGGGTGAGAAATGGGTCTGGTATGAGTAAACGGTTTAAAGTTGTTTAACTTTGAAAAACATTTTGAAAATAAAGGTATCACGTAAGACTCCCCACACATAAATACGGTTAAGTTTTTACCTTACGCTAACCAAAACATTTCATAGGAAATCCAGTGATATTATAATAGTGTCTAGGGTATTCAAGTAAACAGAAAATAGCCGAAATTGTAACATTCATTAAATTCCAGCTATTAGCCACAAAAGTGGGTAATACAAATCAAAACTGTAGGGTCTCATAGGGAAAATGGATTTCCAACAATGGCAGGGTTACTGGGGTACCGCCCGTCACAGTACGGGGCCTAGATCACCATACCGAGGATCACTCCCGATCCCCTGCAACACAAGGCCGGAAACATTCCTTACTGAACAGTCCCGAACAAGATAACCCCGCAGTTGGCTGCAGACCAACCGCCTACACAGCCGAATAAAAGGGACATCTAGACAGGGGTATACCTCGTCCTGCTTGGGCATGACCCACCTAACCTTGCTGCACATCCCCTGTTTTAGCCATTCCCGGTTGATGAGGCTTGAGGCTGCGTTTACCTTTATAGACCATATCTCTTAGAATGCTCATCGTCCGCCTGACGATGTGCCGAAAGCATGCAATCCATACAAGTTCGTTCCGGGTTCGAACGAAACCGAAGGCATTATCTCGTTACACTCGTTTTGGAATCACCCTCAGAGTTAACGACGATAACCCTTGCATTCTGAAAACACCATCTCGATCTTCACTTGAGATTACACGACCTAACGTTTAATTTGGATCGATGTGGTTTTCGGAATATCAAATCGATACCCGATCTCGGTCTCATCGAAATCCAAAGGCCATTTTAAAGGTCAAGTTGTCTAATTAACTTAACAGTTTAAATCCAACAATTTGAATTCATATAGCAATTTAACATAGATAAATAACATCAGATAAATCATATATCAATTTAATACAAATAAATCATACACAATCGTCATAAATATATCCAGAATATCTCAGAACATCACAGGATATAAATAAACATATCAGAATCAATCAAATAGAATCATTGATTCATATCAACATTTAGTTTGATTTATTTAAACTTAATTACTTGCTTAAGAGTACGCTATATTTTATTCTTGCTTAATCAATTATTAATTGACTCGCTTATTTCAATCCATTAATTACTTATTAATCATTCACTTAATTAATTAATTATTTATCAATAATCTTAATTATTGATTTCTAAAACTCCATTACCCAATTAATTATTACTAATTGCTTAATCAATCATTACTTATTAATTAACTTAATCGTTCAATCATTAATTGTTTAATTAATTCGTTAACTACGATTTGCTATTAATCAACTTCAAATGATTAATTAAATTCTTAATTACACATGGGTTCACACAAGATTATCATTAAAATCTTTAGTTACAAATTTCATTAAACCATTGAACTACTTATTAAATCTTAATAATAAAATTTATTATCTACTTAATTAACTTGTATTTAAATTACTTACTTTTTTTTCTACAAAGCTTAAAGTTCAGCTTGGCTTAAACAATTTGGTCAATACTAATAATATAGTTTATACTTAGCTTATTTTATTTTAACTTAATATTTTTCAACTAATATTAAAATTAGCAAATCCCTGGAATTATACTCGAAGATAATCACGCGACATACTCAGGCAGAGCACGAGATTCCCAGCGTTTTTTCTCGAGTCAATCCCTCATGCTTTCCTTTTCTTCTCCCCTGTTCTCTCCTTCCCTGTTTTTTTTCTTTTAAAAAGCTTAAGATTAAAACTGTAAAACATATTAATACACACGCATCTCTCATAACACGACCCGGAGCAAAACTCGAAGCATCCATTAAATAAACTCGAGTTTCACTCGAGTAAAACACGCGATGTCTCCAGACCTCCTAACTGCCGGCAGGACGCCACCGTGCACGTGCATGGTGGTTCGCAAGCGATTCAGGCGACCCTCGTCACACCAGCAAACTCCAATTCAACATCCTACTCGAATTTCCAGCTCAGTTTAACACAATAAGAGTAAAATTAAAATATGCGTATAGAGTTGAACTGCACACAAAAATGATTGACAAATTCACCTCGACTTCACGACCACGACCGCCAGAAACTACGTGGCTTCGGCCTTGCCTCACCAACATCACCTCCTAACTTTCCCCAAAACCTCAAGTCACTCGGCTAAGCAACGGCGACACGGTCATCGAATGAACACAGCACAAAACACCAGCCCCTTAAACCCTACTATTGATTCACCTCATAAAATCTTGCTTTCGAAAATTTTTATTGTATTTTTCCTAAATTCAAGAACCCTTAAGCAAGCTACACAACAAGTTTCAACACTTAAGGTTTGTGAAACAGATAGAAATTGACAATAATGCAATTTTGCTTCATCACTGAACTGCTCCTTATCCAATGTTCTAAAAATAATCTTTTCTATTTTAAAAATCTTAGCTTTGTGCTTTAAACCATGTTATGAAATCAAATCATTAACTTAACACATTCGTATTTTTAACAATTTGATTTCTTTTACTGTAAACTTGAGCATAATGAAGCCGACTCCATTGACAAACTTTAAACCACTTCCAAATTTTTGTTTTTAAGAATAAACAATAAACAAATTTATTTAGTTAAATATCATGAGTTTACAATGTTTTGTAAAATATTTTCCTTTTCTTTCCACTTTCTTGCCCAAAAAAGTTAAAACAATGAAGGACATACACTTCCCAGTAAAACAAAAATCATTACCTATTCTCTTGTTATCAGCACATAGCAACACCAAATACATGAATTAATTAACATAATTAAAAGTTTAGAAAAATAAGTTTACTCACCAAAACTGTTGTAACAGAGACTAGTAGCTTGATGAAGAAAGAAGACTGCAGTTTGCAAATTTGAATTCCTGTAACTTTTCTTGTTTTCCTGAATTTTTTTTGAACTTGAAAATGTAAAGTTTTGTTTATTTTCTTTTACGTCTTCTCAGGTTTGTTTTCACAAGTTAATGACTGAACTAAGTAAAATAAGAAATGAGGAATACATATATATATATATATATAACTTGAACAATATGTCTTCTTGAACAAGCTTTAACATAATATGATACTTGCTTTATTTTTATTTGCAACAAGGTACAGAAAATCTGAGCTAAGAAAAATATTTCGGCTAGCAGCTATTTTTTTCAGAAATAAAAGTGGCTAATTAATGTTTGTGTTAACATATATGTTAACATATCATAATGTTTGCTGACACAAACATTTGTACAAAGATATTGCAGGCTTATGTTTGTACTAGTATGTTTCATATGTGTTTACACTAATTAGTATTTATTGACATAAACATTTTGTACAAGATATTTCAGGTTTTGTTTGTACTGAAATGTTTACATATAAGTTTACACTCACAATGCTCTGCTGACCAATTTTGTACAAGAGTTTTGTTTTATTATCTTGATATGAATACTTGTTCTCTTATTTTCACATATAAGTAGTATTTGCAAACAAGTTAAATTTGTTTAAAGATACTTGCAGATTTGTTTGTTTAGTGTAATTATACAATGGTTTTGCCTTTTTTGTTTTATTATCTTATAACTTAAAGACAAACTATACATTTGTTCTTGACAGAATTATATGTTTGTCTTCACATAATTACACTTTTACTTATATCTTATTCATATTATAGTGTGTACTTATGTACATACAGACTTATATTTATACTATATTTTAAGTTATACTTATCTTATTTATCAGCTTACTTTATTTGAATTATAAAAATTGTTAGAAACATTCCTTAATCTTATTTTTTTATTTAAAGGTTTAATCTTTCCAATATTTGATTTATAATGTATTTGCACTAATGTATTTTATATTTATATGAATATGATTGTGTTATTATGCTTATTATTATTAACTGCATTCATATATCTAGTATTGCATATTATTCATACATAACTTTTCATATAATTGAATAATACAGATTAATTTTTTGAATATTGTTAAAAGACTCTACTTTATATTTTGAAGCTAAATTCCTTTATAATACATATACAACTAATAATATCCAAAATCTTATTTATTTATAAATAAAAAATCTTGTATTTTATTTAAATTTGATCAAAAACTTATTATAATAATAGGGTCAAAATTCCGGGATGTCACAGAGGTCCGACGAAGTCTCGTCCACAAAGCCACGCTTTATACAAAAGCTGCGCTTTGTTTAACAAATGCTCAACAGCACTTCGTATGCTGCATTACCAATTTAGGAATGTATCACTAGTATCCATCAACTACATAACTTCTAAGGGTGTTAAGCAAAGGGAATAAATTCTCCGCCACCAACGGGAACATATTTGATAGAAACCAGCTTTACATCTCAAATTGTAACGTCAGACACACATCCATACAAGTCCGTTCTGGGATCGAACGAAACCGAAGGCACTTCCAAAGAAGCCTTGCAATCCGGATATTCACTAATCACGTCCGGATTTCCCGTCACTAAGGGTGATAAAACCTCTATATCGGAGAACAGCCGATGCAGAGTCATTCGACGGTAATCCTTCCATTTTCACAAATATCCGATCTTCAACACCGGTCTTCAAATGCAATCCATAACGACATATCACATATTCGGAATGGGTTATACGGCCCTAAGGTCCTTTCCCGGCTAACCCGAGTAGTGAGCGCTTATTTTGAAAATAAATGTGGCGTTCAAATTCAAGAAAATCATAACAAATACCCATTTAAAGGTAAATATTGATAGTCAGTTATCTAACTATCAATAGATATGCACAACATCACCAAATTCCAAATAATTTTCCAAATTATTTATTTTCCAAAATATCTTTACTAGATATATATTTTCCACACATCAACATTTGAAAACAAGTTTCAAATCACTTTTCATGTTGACCACTTTTGAAAACAAATTTCAATCATTTTCCTTACGCGGATATACTTTCATTTCAAAATGGTTCATTTAAACCAATTAAATAAATCCTTAACGATTTACTTTATATTTACGTTCCAAATCCGTAATTTTATTTCCACACTTCAAAAATAAATCAACGTTTATTTTAAACAAATTTCCCTTTCTTTTATAAATTCCATAGTGAATTTACAATTCCAAAATATCTATGAATATACGATTTCCAAATCGATTTCTAATATTCATTTTCAATTTATCTTTAAAAGGATACAATCTCAAAACATTTCACTTCATATTGGAAAACATTTCCATACTTATTTAATAATAATAAGTAATTCACAAATCCATTTATTTTCAACACTTGGAAAATATTCAATATACTTAAATCGAAGTTAAGTATATATTTCACTCTTTAAGGAAAACGTGCGCTTAAACACATCTATTTGGGCCAAAACGAATGTTGCGTAAAACATCGTTGCGACGACCCAAAATCACTAGTATAGGGATTCGAAATTATGATAGATATATAAATCCCAATACTATATAAAATATTTCCTTTCAGAAATCATTTACTATAACAACATTGTTATAGTCCACTATTTCCTTCTATTTCTCGAAAACGTCTATTTCAACAATGAATGTTGAAATCTATGGTTTCGACACTTAATGCATTTTAAAACAACTTCTAATCGTTTTAATTCCATTTAAAAGATCACTCCCTAAACATTCCTTTAATATATTATTCACTGTTCAAAATCGTGAATATAAATCATTAACCAAATTCAACACTTTTACATATTTAATTCAAAAATTATCCACTGTCCCAAAATCGTGAATATACTCCTTTAATAAGCTATATAAATTTATTTATCAAATTCAAAATCGTGAATATACTCCTTTAGTAAGCTATAAAAATTTACTTATCAAATTCAATCAATCTTGAATTTATAAATCAATGTTTATAAATTCACATATATACAAAAAAGCCTTCAAATTATAAAAATCCCTTATTAACCAATTCCATTTAAATCTCATTTAAATGCCAAAAATCAAATTTTAAAGTTAATTATTTATAACTTTCTATTTTACAAAATCTATTCATTTTATAACTTCACAATTTATAAATCTATCAATTTCATTCACTTATGAAATCCGTTTATACTTCTTTTTAACACTTAATAAAACTCGTTTCATATTTCCTATATTTTTAAGCTATAGATATCAATTTTATAAATCCTTTTATATAAACCGTTTATAATAATTCAGAAATCCCAATTTAAACCATTTTATAAATTAATCAACTATTTATTTCAAAAATCACATTACGGTTATATTTCTCAAAAATCATAACTTTTATAACTTTAAATATTATAACGGTTATTTATTCAAAATGAATCAATTCAAAATTTTAATAAAACATATACTTTCAAAAATCACTTTAAAATCCTTTTAAAATTTGAAAATCATTGCTTTAACATTTTTAAAACTCCAAAATAGGCCCAATGATGCAACAACACTAAATAATCAATCATGGCAATCAAACATAATCAATCATGGCAATCAAACATCATATATCATCATATGATAATCAACAAATATCACAATATCTGTAATCAAATAAATATTGGTGAGCAATCCAGTTGGATCCCTCCAACCTGTTTCCCTGCATCCATAGACATTAGCACAATACCAATTCTATTCCAGTACGGAATATCACGGTATATGAGATTTATAAAATATTATCCGCTATTATGCGGCGCAATAGGGTCTTATCGGCTATATAATGCGGGAAAATCAACTCCAAGTACATGTATAATACCAATTCCAATCAAGATGGAATTATTCACGGTATATGTTGGAATTATTCACGGTATATGTTTTTAATAAATAACCTCCGCTTAATATGCGGCGTATAGGGTCCATTTCAAACAATAGATAGCAATTATCATTCAAGCATGCAAATCAGCACAATCAAGCAATTTTAAATCTAACTATTTAAAATTTAAATCGAAACTAATTTGATTGAGTGATAAGTTCTCACATTGGTTCCAATAACGGTTTCAGCGTTTTATTTCGAATAAAATTAAACATGCGTTTAATTTTATCCAAAATTAAAACTAGCTCCAAACGGCTCCACTCTAGTTCCATTGCGTAGTGCTGGTCAAGACAAAGCCAACGCAATTCATTTCGTGCATTTCCGACCTCGTATGATAAAGATATCAATTTTTAAATGTTGAACGAATTTAAATATAATTAATTTACAACTTCTTTTCATATTTCTAAATCTTCATTTTCTGGGCCGTTAGATTTGCAAATCTAACATCAGGGCCGCACACGAGTTTCTTACCTCCCCTCAATTCTCGTTCGTTCCCAGGTGAATTTCGAACGTAAGAAACCCATCACCTTCAAACTTTGACCAAACCTAGCCCTATCCTCGACGATCTATGAGTTGATCAAGCACCACCCTCCTTAACGCCTTCGCGAGCTCCATCTTCGGCCACAACATCAAAGGACTCAGCGTCCCTAGCATCTCCAAAACGCACACAACGTTCGTCCCTTCAAGCCCATATTCCCATCGAACTATAGCTCCAAAAACGATCACAACCGTTGGAATTAAAGATCTCGATGAGATCTACCACTTTGTAGTTGAGAGTTTGTTGTAATTGTTTATGGATTTGGAGAAGAAGAGGGAAGAAGATTGGAAGTTTCTGGCCGTTCGAAATGATAATGGCGGCTGAAGGGTGAAACTAGGGTTAGAGTTTTTCTTTGTTTGCAAAGTAGAAGATAATGGTCCTTATATAGAAAATTTCACAAAGCACTATTCATCCAAAATTTTCCGAACTCCAAATCTCGCGCGGTGACTGGCGTTTCTAGGGTTTATCCCGCATTCCGGACACAATGGAATATGTTTCGGGAGCCAATTCGATCATCTGTGCGAGTTACGGAAATAACCGATCAAATTTAAATTAAATCGATTTAAACCAATATCTATGCGTTTTGGCTTGCCCTGGACAAACCGTAAATACGATTGACACGAAATTTGAAAGCTTACAATAATATCACATTACGGATCCGATGAAACTAGTTTCGTCGAAATCCAAGACTGTTTGAAAAATGACTATTTTCACTAGTCGATTAAATATAAAATATTCAATTTTCACAAATTAACTTTAAATTCGATTTTACAAGTTCTATAGCATCATTCTAACTCCAATACGATATAATAAAATTTTATAAATCATTTTCAATCACATTAAACCCAATTCTCAATTATTTCCGTATTTTCAAATATTAAATTATCGATTTAATTATCCAATTAAATTCAGGTATTCGAAAAATAAATTATTCGACTTATAAATTTCACTTATTAATATTTAAAATCAATTAGATATGCAAATTTTAATTGACAGAAATTCTAGGTCGTTACAGACCCGAAGAGACCGGGGTCAGGTGCTAGAAAATACCAGAAACCACTTCGAATTTTTATAGATTGATATGTTAAATCAATAGGCTAGAATGAAATGATTTAAATGAATTGGACTATTTAATCTAAATTTTGGTACTTAGAAAATTGATATGTGAAATAAGTGATGTCTATAACAAATTGTGAATTTGAAAATTTACACGAGTTACCTTGGGTTTAAATAAGTTTTATGCTTTGGTATTTCATGTTAGATGAGTTTACTCATGCTGGTTTCCAGCCTGACCCGGGTGTTACTTTGATGTAATGCTCGGGTCAGACTGAGTATTTCAGATTTTCAGGTAAGGACATTTTGGAGCTCAGGAGGCGGGCTAGATGACGGGAACGTATGGAGGGTTCCCTCTGTATTATATTGTTGTATATATCTGAGTCATGTTGATTGTATATGTATATATGTTGTAACTCTGATGTATTAAAGTGAAATTTGACAAGTACAGTTCTCCTTTGTATAACTATTATTATTTATTATTATATTTTATCCGCTGCGAATGTGAGATGTTGGTGTTTCTGTTCTTCTTATTTTTCTATCTCTTTCTTCTTTTTCCTAACTATCTGGAATTTTCGGAATCGAAAATTCCAGGTCGTTACATAATTTGTCGTGCTTGTTTTAGTCTTTGGGTTACGCTTTGAATCACTTTTCTAACCTAAGAAAGGTGAGTAATCAGTCTTGATAATATACTTATATTTTTGTGAATCGATGACAATTGAATCATATGGATATGTATATGCCATTTTGTAATTTGATCTATGTTTATATTATGTTATTTCATATGATTTTATTATGTCATTTCATATGACTTTATTATGTTATTTCATATCATATTATAGCCGTTATGATCATATGCCATGATATGTTATTTATTGTATGTTTATTGAATATTCTATTCTCACACTACAAGTTCCTTCACTATGGGTTGAAATGATACATACCCTAACGATCTTTAGATTAAGGAAAATTTTTATGGGATGAAATGATAGGCCTGAGCAATTTTATTTGACTTGAGAATGCAGGTTTGAAATGATATAAAATTTGAAAATTTTATAAATTGTGGATTGAAATGATATATGTCCGTATTTACTTGACCCCAGGGTAGAAAATTTTATACAAACTCCATGGCTGATTCAAAATGATTTTTCTAAAAATTATTAAGTATTTTTTATTTTTATATATGAATCTCAACTAAAATTTAATGTAATGATTTTTATAAATTTGTTTATATGGGGTAATATTTTTATAGGAAATAAAGAGTTGATAAGGTAATTTTAGGAATATAATTTAAAGTATAAAGGTTAATTGAAATTTAATAATCCGACTGGACTTAATAATGGTATTTTATTCTAACCTATAAATTATAAGTTTTAATTCATGAAATAGTGATTAAAATGATATGGTTTTGTGAGAAAAAATGTAAGTGAAAACATACATTTGACATGTAAGTTTTAACTAATGTAAATGGTATAATTTGGTTAATAAAAATGATAAATGATATTTACTAAAAAGGAAATAAAGAGTAAGTTAACGTAAAAGTAGCTAAAATTTAAGTAATATATTAGGAATGATAGAACGACTATGATAAAAACTGTAAATATACATACTATTCGATTTTATAAACCATTATAGTAGGAAGTATTGTAGTAACAATTCAAAACTGCTGTGATTTCCTACGATAGCTATTCAAAACTGCTGCGAAATTATTACCGTAACAATTCTACACTGCTACCGATTTCTACAATAGCACTTCTGCTCTGCTGCGAATTCTTACCGTAATAGTTCTGCACTGTTGCGAATTCTTACGGTTACACTTCAGTACTGCTGCATTTTCTTTAAATGACATTTTCAGAATGCTACAATTTTCAAAATGGTTATATGTTATGGTTCTAAGGGTTACATTTTAAAGTGCTATAATCCCTATACTTTTATGTTTCAAGGGGTTATAATTAAATGAATTTGGAAGTGTTACGACTTTGGAAAAATGAATATTATTTTAAAAGAATAATGATATGGAATTTATATGGTTTTAGAATGAATATATTTAATTTGAAATATAAACCGTTTGAAATTTATATAACCACGGGTTATAATAACGATTGGTTGTTAAAGAGGCTGAGATCGGATATGGGCATACTCTCCGTCGATACCCAAAACCACTTTAACAACTATGTACGTTACGGAAATTTCAAATGAAGTAGGATGGTGGCAACGATTCTAAAGGTATATTTATGTGAACCTAACTTCCGTGAGTTAGCATAAGGTGGCTAAAATAGGAGCGATTCTTGGGCCAAGTGAGGTAGCACCTCCGATCGGACACACTTCACCGTTAGCCATTCTATTACTTTGTAATTGATTTGGTGTGCAACTTTGATTCGGGAATGTGGATCGAGTTGGACGGTATTTACGGATATGCGTTACCAACAGTCTGGATGCGTAATTGGTATATCTATCCTGGCATTGCCTAGTTGTGCCGTGTTACATGCCCTAGCGCGCCTTTTACGTGATTATTTTGTACCATGTATATGGAGTGCCCTTTGACGACGCCTAGTACGGGGGAGATTACGGTACTGTGTAGACTATGCGAATATATAAAATGTGTTAAGGGGGATATGGGTAATGCCTTAACGTTATTTTAATAGTTTACTTTACTTTAGACATTATTATAATAGTGTATATTACTACATAATAGATAGTTTAACGAATCCTTAAAGGATGGGCGATCCCAAGCATCCTTTATGTTACTGATGCATTTCCTTTGGAGTTCACTTGAGTTGATTTACATTTTATAAGTATGTATGTCCTGACTCGAGTATCTTGTGTTTTTCTTTATGCTCGGTCAGCCTGAGTTTTATCCTCTTTTGGAGCAAGTGGTCCACCGGAGATTTAGCAGTCTACTTTATATTTTGTTCCAGTTATTTCCACTCAGCTTTTGCTTTTGTAGTAGAGAACTTATGTATCTAACTTTACAAGTGTATTCCGAACTTTGGTATTATGTATTAGTTTTGAGAATCTGTATCTAGTAGCTTCATGAACTACTATAGTTATTATATTCCGCTATGAGTTATTCTGATATTCTGTGTCTATGATTTTGTGACTGATTTTACTTGCCCCAAATTTTATTAACAATCTGTTGTTTTGAATTATTCAAGTCCGATATGTGTGGTTTTATTGTCGATTTGAATGGTCCAAAATGGCGGGATGCTACAGTTATCAATGCCAACAGTATACTAAGCAAAGCCACTTTATATCAATACAACACTATATCGACTTCGCTCTTCGTCAACGCTTCACATTACCTCCAACTGACGTCGTCAACAATCATTAAGAAGGCTTCAATGCATGAGGTTATCGATGCCGAAGACCATCACTACCAAGATGGCACTAAATTTCCATTATTGTCATCGTCAAGAAAGCTAAGCACATAACGGCATCAAAGTCACTGAAGCTGCTGTCGAGGTAGTTGTCGAAGCTTAGGAATGTCTTACGTCATATTGCTTTTTATCCCATAGATATAGACCTAGGGGAGATTTTTTGGAGGCGAACAAATCTCTCCACTTTTTTTAATTTTCAACTTCGTAACCCTAAATCAATTTTGTGATTATGGACGATTGTAGCAATTGAACTTTGCATACATAAGGAATTAGATGTGAAACAACTGCATAACATAGATGACAAGTGGATTCTTGAATTGTCACTTGCATATTGACATTTATATTGACTTATATGTTGACTTGTATATTGACTAGATATTGACTTGGATATTGACTTGGTTCATCTATGATGCTCGACATAATTTTTGCCTAAGTAACGAATGCATATTGGAATCACATGGATCTAATCTCATTTATAATATATCTAAGTGACTTAGCCTAAGTTTTCCTTGGTCATTTTGAATTCAATTCTTCTAACACTTTTGGGGTTAGCGAAGAAATTCATTAACATTTTGACGCTGGAAGGAGGGCTCGAACCTCCGACTCTATAAAAAAACCTAAGTGGAACTACCCTATCTTGCATATTTAGGGCTTAAAGGACTTGCTTGTAAGCATATCCCATCTTTAAGCTAACCTACCTTTGATTTTCAACACCAATTAATCGCATCAACTAAGTTCTACTTAGTTATGCCAATTAACCACGTTGAAATCTTCGAACAAGGATCCTCTGAGCCTCAACTCACTAGACCAACTTACTGAACACATACTGATCCCCGGCTTCATGAAGAACTAATGTTGTGGATTATGGCACTATGGGTTATGGAAGAAAAAAGGAAACAGGTAGTTTCCTACAATCCTGAAAATTGGAGTGTGAATCCATTTCTATTGGTCTAACACTAATCTTCCACCTAGGAAGGCAGAACAAACGTCTTCCTGAAAATGTAAAAGGAGATTCAACCCAAGACCAAAGGGACGATTTTCAAAGAGGAAATAGAAAGAGACTTCGGTCGATTCACTAGAACAAGGGAAAATGTCCTTAGTCATTCTAAAGAACTAGGTAAAACCCGAGATTCTTTAAAAAGAAAGCTTGTTACCGAAGTTAAGCAGCCAATCATGCATAAGAAAGCCAAAAGGAATTCTAAACGATCAACATTCAAAAGACCATGACTTCCTAAGAACTGCTCTCTTTCCACTTCTTAGTAGAATATATATATATATATATATATATATATATATATATATATTGACTAAAGACAAGCTCAACTATTGGCCTTCGCAAAAGAAGTGACCAAAGAATAAATGGAATCATGGAGGATTATATTGTCATTGCCATCAATCTAACGGCCACGACAACAATCACCATCGAAGCTTGGAGCGAATAATCAACAATCTCATAGGATAAGGAAAATTTGACGAATTTGTATAAAGATATTGAACGAGTCAGTGATAACAAAAGAATTTCTTAACAAAATAAGTGTATCTACATGGTTAAGGAGTAAAACTCTCCTAAAATAATGGAAAGCCTAAACCACTTCCTAAGATGGTAGCAAGAGGCTAAAGCCTTTGTCCCTTGCTAAGATAGCCTGGATAAAGCACCTCTTACAGGGAGTATGGAGTAAGCCTTTAGTATCATCATCAAAGGCCTCACTAAAGCACCGAACAAGCCTTCGGTGTCGTCAAAAGCCTCACTGAAGTGCCTCGTAGAGAGAGGATGGAGTAAGCCTTAGTGTTATCATCAAAGGCCTCATTGAAGTACCCAACCGGCCTTCAATGTCATCATCAATGGCCTTACTGAATTGCCTTCTAGAAGGAGGATGGGTACGCCTTTGGCCTGTCGAAAACGTCGAACCATCCTTTAGTGCTGTTATCAAAGGCCTCACTAAAGCACCTCCTGGAGGGATGTCAGCTAAGTCTTTGGTCCTACTCAAGAATGCTAACCAAATGCACCGGACAACATAACTAAATCATCACCTAAGACGATGATATGGGGTCCAAGCCAAGTAGCGCTCTAACTTAATTAATCTTCTACAGAAAGATTTATCGAAATTCAAACCAAGTGGCGCTTCAAATCAACCAATTCTTCTAGAGGAAGGTCCATCAAATGTGAGTTATTTATGTCCCCCAACAAATGCAATTTTTCAGCTATCGGATAAGGATTTCTAGTTTTCAATTATTTCTAGATATGGATGTCTGGTTGTAACAACCCGATATTTTCGTCAATTTTCAAATTGAAGTTTTTAAATTTTTAATTACAAATGGTTATAAAGTTTGAGGGGTTTTTGATTTTTAATAGTGGTTCATTTTTGTTTATTGGGCCGTGATTATTTTGTTAAGCATATAACCCATCCCCTTTTCTTATTTTCGTTCATTCAAACCCATTTCTCTCTTTTTCTTCATTCGTGAAAAACATGGCCGCTCCTCTTTCAGATCTAGGGCTTCGTTCCTCCGATTCAATTAGGGCTTTTGATGTGCCGATCCTACTTCGATCGATTCTCGTTGGTCTCTCTCTGGCTACTTCGAGTTGATGGAGTTCGACTTCGATTTGTCGGCTTGGCTGGACTTTGGCTTTGGCTTCTTCCAAATTCGTCGACAAGGTGAGTACTTTATGTTACTCACATCTAATTCCTATCTCGTGTTTATTAGTGTTCGAATTGGATGACTTTCGTTCGTATTTGGTTGTTGAATTCGTCCCTTGAATTGTCGGCCGTTCGACTGTGTATTTACTTTGAGTATTGACTTCGGTCATTGCTTGAACTATTTTAATTTCGGCATGTGTTTTGATTTCGAACTACATATTGTCCCTGGCTTCATCGTTTCGAGCTGTTCGTTTTCGTGGTTATCCCTCTACACGTTGTTGCTTCTGGTTACTGAATTGTTTGTTGTGGATATTGTGCTTAAATTGCACTGCACTGTGTCTTGTTCACCATGTGTGTCTGTTGCACTTGTGTACTTGGTCGAGTTCCTTCCTTGTGTTGTTTGGTCTTGCAGTTTTGTATTCCAGTATGCTTCAATCTAGTTCATGTATATACATACATACCTGTGTGTATATATGTGTGAGTGTAGTCTACATTTGCATACTTGCATTTGCTCTCTGTGCTTGTACTGCACTGTTGCCTTGAGTAGATGTTGTCACTTGTTTCATTGCTGTTGACATGTCTTGTACTTGTGGTTGATAGCAGTGTGTACTGCTTCCATGTTCATACACTTTGGTCTTGTGGCAGTTTGCATGTCAGTTCACTTTCTCTGGTATGCTGCAGTTTGGTCTTTGTTGCATTCATTAGACTTTGCATTTGTTCTCTTTCACCTCGAGACAGTTTCAGTTGCTAGTGCAATTGGTTATTTCCACTTGACACAGTTGAGCTATTAATTGTTGTCACCTTATTTTGGCCTGCATATACGAAGTGCTCACTGATTTCATGCTAGTATTCCCACCTGTCTGTACCCAGAGTTGGACTGACTTCCAGTTTGCATGAGACTATGGCCTTAGCTTGTGAAATATATTGTGATTGTTTCACTACCAATTTTTATATCTTGTTTAGTTGAGATGCAGCATTGATTTTCATTAAATGTTACTGGAATTCGTTGCAGTGCCTTGTTGTTTTTGACTCATCTGGGCACTGTTGTGTTCATTCATGCTAATGCAATTCTTGGTCAGGTTAAGTTGTCTGCTGTTTTCATGTACATGTATACACTTGTTGTATATTTGAGCATTTGGGATGCAATGAGCTCGATGGAGTCTTCATTTATGTGCAGTTGCATTTATATTGCCTCTGACATTTTAGGCACACAGACATCATTTAGTTGATTGTTGTGTATCAATGCATATTTGTGTTGTCCAGTATTTTACAAGCATATTCCACATACTTGTTGCCAATCATTTATAAATCAATTGCATTCCTCTTATTCATTTTTGTTGGAGCCATTACCTTGTGATCTTGTACTAGCTGCAATTCATTTGCAGTCTGCCCTTTTTGATGTGTGTTGTGGTGCCATTTCATTGGTGCTCTCACCTTCATTCGGCTGTGTCTTCTTGTTGTACACTGCCTGGTGCACTTGCTCATTGGAGTATACTTCTTCTCGTGCACCTCTGACTCTTTTTGTCGTGTGCAGTTTGTTATGTACATTCATTGTGTACATCTTTTACATTCATTGGTTACATCGTCACTGTTGTGGTGCGGCAGTGCACGCAAGCGTGAACTGCAGCCACACGGTATTCATTGGTTACATCATCACTGTTGTGGTGCGGCAGTGCACGCAAGCGTGAACTGCAGCCGCACGGTATTCATTGGTTACATCATCACTGTTGTGGTGCGGCAGTGCACGCAAGCGTGAACTGCAGCCACCCGGTATTTCTTTGATTAATATTCTATCTGCTTTTGATTTTAGGATATTTTTCGTATTATTACTGCTTCTATGCACTAATTTCTGAGTTTGAATTAGACTGACCCGGGTATTATTTTCTTTTGAATTTAATACTCGGGTCAGACCGAGTATTCACAGGTTGTAGATTCTTAGCTTCGGGATGCTGCTTGAGCTATGAAGTTCTTTCATATCTTTTGGAGTAGTCGTCATGTATAGTAGTCGATGTAATTGTATATGAAGATATGTATTCATGTATATTATATTGAAAATGTACTTGTATGTATAACTTCCTGAGTCAACTGTTGTAGTTGCATCATATGTACCATATCAAATGTATTGTAACTGCCATCAGTTATTATATATATGAGATTTTTCTGTTCAATCTGTGTTCCGCATTTATTTAAAATCTTCTGTGTTATTGTGGATCTTGTTAGACCACTTCTCTGATAAACACTTTTAAGTGTGGTTTATTCATATCTATTTCCGCCGTTGTGATATGAATTATCTGTGACTGATTTATGTTATGCTTATTTCTATATTTGTTTCCGAGGATTATATATAGCCACCGCGTGATAGCTTTGAGTTTGCATCGGTATGTCGGATTTCCTCCTTAAATGAAATGCATGCTGTACTATCTGACATATCAATGTTCGCGCAAAGAAATTACACGGATGGTCGCTCCTCAGCAGCCCTATTCTCCGTGCTAGTCGACAGCACTACACCGTAGTGTTCTTGGCTAGCGTGGGTATAGAGGTGGGGCGTCACAGCTTGGTATCGGAGCCAAACTTCGGAACAATATGGAATTACTATAACAAGGATCATCGTCCTAAGTCTAATTTAGGAGTCGTGCTTTAGGATTTAATTCGGGTCTTCGTACCGTTCTATCCTATTCTCTTTATGATTCCTTGTTTTATCAATCAAGTTTGATTGAAATTCATTTTTGTGAATATCACCTTCTTCTTTCTTCTTTCTTTTCTTAAAGAAGAAGATTTGGTTGAATCTGGCAATCTTAGTGCTATTCAATCAAGTAGTCCATCTCTGGATGGCATATTCATATCTGCCCAACGACTTTTGGATCTTGTAAAGAATCAAAAGTTTATCAGTGCTTAGTTGAGATAGAGTCGCTGACTTGATCGACTTTTGCCCTGCTATTTTCTGTCTCGAGTACCTTGCTCGTTTTGCTTTGATTTTTCCAATTGATAATCGATTCTTCTTTTCCATTTAGTTGTTATCGCCTTTATCGACTTTGATAACTTCTATTTCTGGAATTTTTGGGTATTCCAACTTTGACGGATTTGGAATCGAATTCTTTGGATTTTATTCACGCCTTCGAATGTGAATTTTAGTGAATTGATTTGATTTCTAAATTTAATCAATTCTTGATTATTTTCCCGATTTGTTGCTATCATTTATTAGCAACTTTGGTGATATTTTCTTCGGGATTTTTGTAAACATACTTTTTGAAGGATTCAATATTGATTCCTTCGGATTCTATTCACGTCTTTGTATGTGAATTCTTGTGAATTGATTTGGTTTCCAAATTTTAATCGATTTCATTCGATTCTATTCACGTCTTCGAACGTGAATTCTTGTGATTGATTGTTTCTACAATCATTTTTGTGATTTGTCACTTTAAAAATATAAAGGTTTCAATACTAGTAGTAAATATCAAAACTCTTTATCAAAATGTTTTCAATTTTCAATACAAAACTCTTTTTCTCAAACCGTTTTCCAATCTACTAGTATATACAAATCTTTATTTCACTCGTATGAGAAATCTAATTAAACGGCTTAGTAAAACAAGTGGTATGAAACGCTTGCGTTTACTTCGTCGGTTAATTCTTGGACTTGTTCGATTGAACCTCTAGTGACAATTTTATTAGTGAAGATTTACAGTTTGTTCGTAAATATCTGAGTTAAGCAAGTGGTTATGGGACATGAAGCTAAACTTTTATATTCACTAACTTAGTGTAATTGACACTTCTCGTTGATCATGACGATCATTCTTATGATTTAGACTAGCAATTGTGCGATGTCTCTTTTTGGTTAGGCTAGACACCATTTGTGTGGTTTCGTTCACACATACCTTTTCGGTTAGCCTAAACACCATTTGTGTGATTTCATCTCACACATATCTTTTTGTCGGCGTGGATAGCATAGGCCTCGTCGGTGTGATTTTGACTCACACATATCTCTTTGTCGGCGTGGATAGCTTAGGCCTCGTCGGTGTGATTTTGACTCACACATATCTCTTTGTCGGCGTGGATAGCTTAGGCCTCGTCGGTGTGATTTTGACTCACACATATCTCTTTGTCGGCGTGGATAGCTTAGGCCTCGTCGGTGTGATTTTGACTCACACATATCTCTTTGTCGGCGTGGATAGCTTAGGCCTCGTCGGTGTGATTTTGACTCACACATATCTCTTTGTCGGCGTGGATAGCTTAGGCCTCGTCGGTGTGATTTTGACTCACACATATCTCTTTGTCGGCGTGGATAGCTTAGGCCTCGTCGGTGTGATTTTGACTCACACATATCTCTTTGTCGGCGTGGATAGCTTAGGCCTCGTCGGTGTGATTTTGACTCACACATATCTCTTTGTCGGCGTGGATAGCATAGGCCTCGTCGGTGTGATTTTGACTCACACATACCTTTTTATCTGTAAGGTTAGGCTAGACACCACTTGTGTGATTCCATTCACACATACCTTTTGTTTTTCGGTTAGCCTATACCTTAATCAGTGTGATTCCATTCACGCATACCTTTTTGATTTTTGGTTAGACTAGGCCCCATCGGTGTGATTTCGTCTCACACATGTCTCTTGGGCTTTGGGGATTGTCTAGACACCATTTGTGTGATTTCATTCACACATACTTTCCTTTTGTTTGCGAGGTTAGTCTAGACCTCAATCTGTGTGATTCCGACTCACACATGTGGGGTAGCGCCCCACGGTCTTCGGGCCATTCGTGTGTCAAGATTTATGGCTTGCAACCATGAGATAGCGTCTCGTTATGCGTTGCACGTGTTGATGATTTTTCATGCTCGCATGTAGGTGAGTTTTCGTGCTCCCGTTCTCGCTTTGCGTTGCATGTGTTGATGATTTTTCATGCTCGCGTGTAGGTGAGATTCCGTGCTCCCGTTCTCGCTTTGCATTGCACGTGTTGATGAGTTTTCATGTTCGCATGTAGGTGAGTTTTCGTGCTCCCGTTCTCGCTTTGCGTTACACGTGCTGATGAGTTTTCATGCTCGCGTGTAGGTGAGTTTTCATGCTCCCGTTCTCGCTTTGCGTTACATGTGCTGATGAGATTTCATGCTCGCGTGTAGGTGAGTTTTCATACTCCCGTTCGAGTTTTCATACTCCCGTTTGAGTTTTCATACTCTCATTCGAGTTTCCGAACTCCCATTTGAGTTTTCGTACTCTCATCTTGTGATTTCTGGATTTCTTGTGTAGTCTTCCGGAATTTGTGCTTCACCAATTTTCGTGATTTCTATTGATAAGTTTTATCAATTTTTGATGCATTGGTGAATTCTTGTGTCATTGACTTGTTATGAATACAAGTTTAGGGTATGATATCCCTTTCTATCTTTGAGAAGATTCTTGTGACATTTTTGACGAATGAAAATTCGTTGGTATTATATTTTGATGTCAATTGCTTGTGATGTCGCTGTTTTAATCACGTGTTTTAAAAAATTGTTTCAAAATAAAAAAAAAAAAAATTGTTTTCAAAATTTTTACAGCTTACGCTTTCAAAAGAATGAGGAAGCGATTTAAACATTTCAGCAAAATCGAGGACTATGACCCCTTTCTTTTACTGATTCGTTTAATTCCGGACTTGTCCGTTTGAGATTGAAAATTGTGAATTTCTTATATGGAATTAAAAGATGATTTTGTGCTTGTATTGCCCATTGAGTGCTTTAAGAATTCTGGTCGATGCGCTTGATCAACGTTATCGATAGGAATCTCCTAGACGCTTTGATGAGACAATCAGACACGATTTTTGAAAGATTTAGCTTTTCGAAAAAAGAATATTATTCAAAAACAACTCTTTTCCGATACTTCTATTCTTGCGATTCCCGAGTGGAATCAAGACCTTATCTTGTGTACCAATGCTAATCGTATTGGTTTGGATGTTGTTCTCTTGCTAGAGAAAACATGCTATTTCTTGTACTTCTGAATCATTTATGCCTATTGAGACTAGATATGCCACTCATGATCTAGTGATCGTGGCTATTGGTTTCGCTTTTAAAACTTTGGCATCATTATTTTTGGGTAAGAAATTTGTTCTCTACCCTGATCATGAATCTTGGGAATATTTATTTTCTCATAAAGAACTTAATTTACGTCAACCACGTTGACTCAAGTTCCTCGCATTTTGTGATCTTGATGTTCTTTGTATTCTCCCAGGAAGGGAAATCGTGTTGCCAATTGCACTCAGTCGTAGACAACAAGTGGTTGTTTCTTTGATGATGTCCGAATGGAATCATCCTTTTTCCAAGTTCATCGGACATTTTGATATATTTCGTTATATCGAGCTTCGTCTCATCTCCTTTATGGAATAGCGTCTGATGTTCTTTTATGGTTATCGGTTCATTGGGCGTACAGTTATTGTACTACGCTGTTGTTCCAAATTATTCGTGATTCACCTATGAAAGGTGTTTTACGTCTCAGTCGATCGGGAAAGTTAGTGCCTCGATATATTGGGCCATTTCCTATAACTGGACGTATTGGTTTCTTGGCTTATCGCCTCTTATTACCGGCTCAATTTTCTGTTATTCATGACGTGTTTCACGCGCCTTCCTTCTACGAAAATGCCTTTGGGATTTCGATTTTTATTCTTGAGCCCGGTATTGTTAAAGAAATTGAAGCTTCACCAGATTTGACTTTGAGCGAACACCTTCAGGCTTTCTCTTTCCTGCTCTATATGGTGAACTTCTTATTTTCAAATTTTGTCATTTTAAGATGACATGCTTTTATGGTTGTTACCTTTTGTCCATTTATTCCTTAAGATTGCGAGGACGCAATTTCTTTAAGGAGGGGAGTCTGTAACAACCCGATATTTTCGTCAATTTTCAAATTGAAGTTTTTAAATTTTTAATTACAAATGGTTATAAAGTTTGAGGGGTTTTTGATTTTTAATAGTGGTTCATTTTTGTTTATTGGGCCGTGATTATTTTGTTAAGCATATAACCCATCCCCTTTTCTTATTTTCGTTCATTCAAACCCATTTCTCTCTTTTTCTTCATTCGTGAAAAACATGGCCGCTCCTCTTTCAGATCTAGGGCTTCGTTCCTCCGATTCAATTAGGGCTTTTGATGTGCCGATCCTACTTCGATCGATTCTCGTTGGTCTCTCTCTGGCTACTTCGAGTTGATGGAGTTCGACTTCGATTTGTCGGCTTGGCTGGACTTTGGCTTTGGCTTCTTCCAAATTCGTCGACAAGGTGAGTACTTTATGTTACTCACATCTAATTCCTATCTCGTGTTTATTAGTGTTCGAATTGGATGACTTTCGTTCGTATTTGGTTGTTGAATTCGTCCCTTGAATTGTCGGCCGTTCGACTGTGTATTTACTTTGAGTATTGACTTCGGTCATTGCTTGAACTATTTTAATTTCGGCATGTGTTTTGATTTCGAACTACATATTGTCCCTGGCTTCATCGTTTCGAGCTGTTCGTTTTCGTGGTTATCCCTCTACACGTTGTTGCTTCTGGTTACTGAATTGTTTGTTGTGGATATTGTGCTTAAATTGCACTGCACTGTGTCTTGTTCACCATGTGTGTCTGTTGCACTTGTGTACTTGGTCGAGTTCCTTCCTTGTGTTGTTTGGTCTTGCAGTTTTGTATTCCAGTATGCTTCAATCTAGTTCATGTATATACATACATACCTGTGTGTATATATGTGTGAGTGTAGTCTACATTTGCATACTTGCATTTGCTCTCTGTGCTTGTACTGCACTGTTGCCTTGAGTAGATGTTGTCACTTGTTTCATTGCTGTTGACATGTCTTGTACTTGTGGTTGATAGCAGTGTGTACTGCTTCCATGTTCATACACTTTGGTCTTGTGGCAGTTTGCATGTCAGTTCACTTTCTCTGGTATGCTGCAGTTTGGTCTTTGTTGCATTCATTAGACTTTGCATTTGTTCTCATTCACCTCGAGACAGTTTCAGTTGCTAGTGCAATTGGTTATTTCCACTTGACACAGTTGAGCTATTAATTGTTGTCACCTTATTTTGGCCTGCATATACGAAGTGCTCACTGATTTCATGCTAGTATTCCCACCTGTCTGTACCCAGAGTTGGACTGACTTCCAGTTTGCATGAGACTATGGCCTTAGCTTGTGAAATATATTGTGATTGTTTCACTACCAATTTTTATATCTTGTTTAGTTGAGATGCAGCATTGATTTTCATTAAATGTTACTGGAATTCGTTGCAGTGCCTTGTTGTTTTTGACTCATCTGGGCACTGTTGTGTTCATTCATGCTAATGCAATTCTTGGTCAGGTTAAGTTGTCTGCTGTTTTCATGTACATGTATACACTTGTTGTATATTTGAGCATTTGGGATGCAATGAGCTCGATGGAGTCTTCATTTATGTGCAGTTGCATTTATATTGCCTCTGACATTTTAGGCACACAGACATCATTTAGTTGATTGTTGTGTATCAATGCATATTTGTGTTGTCCAGTATTTTACAAGCATATTCCACATACTTGTTGCCAATCATTTATAAATCAATTGCATTCCTCTTATTCATTTTTGTTGGAGCCATTGCCTTGTGATCTTGTACTAGCTGCAATTCATTTGCAGTCTGCCCTTTTTGATGTGTGTTGTGGTGCCATTTCATTGGTGCTCTCACCTTCATTCGGCTGTGTCTTCTTGTTGTACACTGCCTGGTGCACTTGCTCATTGGAGTATACTTCTTCTCGTGCACCTCTGACTCTTTTTGTCGTGTGCAGTTTGTTATGTACATTCATTGTGTACATCTTTTACATTCATTGGTTACATCGTCACTGTTGTGGTGCGGCAGTGCACGCAAGCGTGAACTGCAGCCACACGGTATTCATTGGTTACATCATCACTGTTGTGGTGCGGCAGTGCACGCAAGCGTGAACTGCAGCCGCACGGTATTCATTGGTTACATCATCACTGTTGTGGTGCGGCAGTGCACGCAAGCGTGAACTGCAGCCACCCGGTATTTCTTTGATTAATATTCTATCTGCTTTTGATTTTAGGATATTTTTCGTATTATTACTGCTTCTATGCACTAATTTCTGAGTTTGAATTAGACTGACCCGGGTATTATTTTCTTTTGAATTTAATACTCGGGTCAGACCGAGTATTCACAGGTTGTAGATTCTTAGCTTCGGGATGCTGCTTGAGCTATGAAGTTCTTTCATATCTTTTGGAGTAGTCGTCATGTATAGTAGTCGATGTAATTGTATATGAAGATATGTATTCATGTATATTATATTGAAAATGTACTTGTATGTATAACTTCCTGAGTCAACTGTTGTAGTTGCATCATATGTACCATATCAAATGTATTGTAACTGCCATCAGTTATTATATATATGAGATTTTTCTGTTCAATCTGTGTTCCGCATTTATTTAAAATCTTCTGTGTTATTGTGGATCTTGTTAGACCACTTCTCTGATAAACACTTTTAAGTGTGGTTTATTCATATCTATTTCCGCCGTTGTGATATGAATTATCTGTGACTGATTTATGTTATGCTTATTTCTATATTTGTTTCCGAGGATTATATATAGCCACCGCGTGATAGCTTTGAGTTTGCATCGGTATGTCGGATTTCCTCCTTAAATGAAATGCATGCTGTACTATCTGACATATCAATGTTCGCGCAAAGAAATTACACGGATGGTCGCTCCTCAACAGCCCTATTCTCCGTGCTAGTCGACAGCACTACACCGTAGTGTTCTTGGCTAGCGTGGGTATAGAGGTGGGGCGTCACACTGGTCGTCTATTATTATTTCCACATATTGATTTTCAGTTTTCTTCTATTATTGCCAAATAAGGATTTTTTGCCAGATAAGATTTGTGAACTTCTCTTATGGCCAAATATGAATTTTGGTCTTCTTCTATTATCACTAGATAAGGATTTTTGGTCTTGTATTATTATCGCTAGATAAGGATTTCTGATATTCTTTTACTATAGCTAGATAAGGATTTCTGGCCTTGTTCTATTATTGCCAGATAAGGATTTCTAGCCTTCTTCTATTATTGCCAGATAAGATTATGGTATGCATTTATTGACAGTCAGGTGTTGTGGTCTTCTATTACTATTGCTATACGGGCAGGATGGCTCATTGAACTTATATTCAAATTGTTGTCAGAAGGATTTTCTGGTAATAGAGCTTCGCTATATCAATCCTCCATTTAGATTTGAAAGCATTTAATAGGAATCTCCGTTACTAAATAAATTATTGAATATCTACTAGTGGAAATTCATATTCTTATATCAAGTTATACATAAAAAGCTCAAAGCATAGAAAAAGTAAGATATTGATTATTGAATGATTTCGAGTAATAATTAGTATCCACTTCAAAATGATAGTTGAGCTAATATTCATCCAAATAAAAATTTATTTATAATCTAATACATCGTATACAAAGTTTATAAGAGCCCATAATTTTGTAAATATTTTTGAATTTATTTTTATTTGAAAGCTTTGATTTTTAGTTATTTAAAATTGAATTTTGGAGTTTTTCAATGTAAGTTTACAATTTGTTTATAATTTGTTATCCAAATACAATAAAATAAACATTTTTTGAAAATTATGTATTTTGGTCAACTCTAGTTAAATTTTGAATTCTAGTTTAAAATTTTAAATTTGAATTTTTAAATTTTAATCTTTTCTTTGAAGCAGAATATATTTCCGATATCTGTTCTGCTTTTTGTTTCATTTAATTCTGATTTATACTTTTAAAATTGAATAAAGCACGGCGGTTTACAAACAATTAATTTCTGTGTTTACTTTATATTTTTCCTATATCCGTCTTTTATTTTACTTTCTATTTTTTTCCTCTAGACTTTATTTACTTATTAAAGTTTATTTGGGTTTATTCTTTTATTAATGGCTTGGAAACAAATCAATTAGACATAAGTTACTTTGTTTAATTAGGCATAGGTTACATTTGTTTTATTTCTTGCCTTTTTATTTGCCTATCTATTTAATTACCTACCATAGCCATGTATGTTTTTTTCCAAGTCATGAGAAATCATTCCACAAATCATGTACAAGAAGAATTATTTCTCATTTCAAACTCCTCGTTTTCATTTGCAATTAAGAATAAATATATACATTTCTTTCTCCTTAACTTATGCCTTACCCATTTCCTAGCATTTACTTCATTGCTTGTCTTCCAAACCACTCCATCTATTAGCTGTGAGAAACTTTATCAATTCATGTACAAAGATTTATTTCCCACTTCTCATATTCATTTGCATTTATGAATAAAATGTATGGAAGTTTATTTCTCCTTAGTTTATGCCATTTTGTTTCCTATCATTTACTCCTCCTTAGTCATTTCTTTTTTTTCTTCCATCTTTAGCCGTGTATTTCTTTTGATAACTCATGCACAAATAATTCTCAAAACTCCTCATTTTCATTTCCGTGAAGAAAAATATATGTTCAAGCTCTAAAGTCATGGCTTCTATTCTTTTCCATTTCTTTTCTCTTCTCTTTTCCTCTTTCTTTGTTTTGCTTCAAGGCTAGGCTCGACCTCTGGCCTGTAGCCACCACCATGACCACCTCCATCAACCATCACCACCACCCAAAGCCTTGCCGTGACCACTATATGAGCCAAACAATCACAAACCTTGAACCAACCTAGCCAAACTCCTATTGTCCTTCACCTCCTCTTCCTGTAGCTCGACCACAACCAAAACTCCACCATGCCTTGCCTTGCCTTGATCAAAACTCCACCTCATGCCATGCCTATGATAACATGACCAGATCTGAACTCATAATGCCGAGCCACTGAAGCCATAGCCGAGCCTATGTGTGGTGTGGTCAAGCCCACTTGTGGGTTAGAGCAAAGGTTATGTCACTATATTTCATATTTTTCATTATTTAAATTCTAATGTTTGTGTTGAGAATTATATTCTTAAATAAGTGCATTTGTTTGCATACAAGAGTTGTATCTGACTCTTCATCCACTCAAAAATATAGTTGGGCATTGTCGTGTGCTTTGCGGAGTTTAGATTTGAGTTTGAATTTCAATTCTAGCTTTAAAAAGGTGAGTTTCATCACTCTAGACATATATACTTATATTATTATGAAATAATGACAAGTGGATCTGTATAAATTGAAATGTTATTCATACATGCTTGTGATATATTTATATGATGTTAAATGCTGTTTACATCCTGTTACATCATTCGTTGTGATATTATATGCTATGCTGTTATTTTATTTCACGTTTATCACACTACAAGTTCCCTATCACTATGGGTTGAAATGATACATACCCAAATGGACATTAGAATAAGAAAAAATCATTGTGAGCTGAAATGATAGGTTTGACTGATTTTTATTGTATTTATTTTACTTCGAATTACGGGTTTGAAATGATAGAACCCGGATTTTCTTTTAAATTACAAATTGAAATGATATACATCTGTATCTCTTGGCCTAGGTTAGAAAATATTATACAGGCCTATGGTTAATATTTTTAAAATAATATTTTTCTAAAAATTTATTAAGTTTTTTGAATATATGAAATTTTAGCTTAAAAAATTGATTTAATGGCTTTAGTATAAAGAGATATTGATTTTCAATAAGTTAAAATTTTATAAGTTGATAATTGGGTTAAAGTGTAATCAAAATCTTTATTTGGTATTAAAGTTGTAATTTAAAGATCTTTATCGATGATAAATAACTTAATAAATTTATTTGATTTAATGAGGTATTTTGAATCTGACCTAGTGACTGTAATAGATTTTAATTTATGTAATGGGTATGTTTGGATAATAAATAATGTATTTTGAACTGATAAAATGGAATACAGTTTAATTGGACATTTTGTAATAAAATTTATTTAACTAGAAAACCATAGTTAATTGATGTCTAAATGAATAGATCTATGAAGAAAATTTGATTGTTATATTAACTATGATAAAATATTCTTTTGTGAAATATTAAGTTTTGTAAGATAAATAGCTATGACTTTAAAATGGAAAAACATAAGTTAAAACATACATGTGAGATGTAAGTTTAATTAATATTTTAATTGATTAACATAATAAATGTTCTTTACTGTAATAACAAAAACGAAAGAAATGTGTAAAGTTCTAATCAATGAAAGAAACATGTAAAGTTTTAATTAATGAAAGAAACATGTAAAGTTTTAATTAATGCAATATTTATTAAAATAATAAATGCTCTTTACTGTAATAAAAATGTAAATTAAACGTACATTTTATATTGTAAGTTTTAATTAATGTAATATTGGTTAAAATAATAAATGCTCTTTACTATAATAAAAATGTAAATTAAACGTACATTTGATAATGTAAGTTTTAATTAGTGTAATATTGATTAAATGATAAATGCTCTGAACTGTAATAGGAATGTAAATTAGAACATACATTTGATAATGTAAGTTTTAATTAGTGTAATATTGATTAAAATAATAAATGATCTTTATTGTAATAAAAATGTAAATTAATACGTACATTTGTTAATGTAAGTTTTAATTAGTGTAATGTTGATTAAATGATAAATGCCCTTTATTGTAATAAATGTAAGTTAAACGTACATTTGACATGTAAGTTTTAATTAATGTAATGGTGTATTTTAAATTGATTAAAATGATAAATGTTCCTAGCTGTAATAATAAAATGTAAGTTGATAATGTACATTTGATATGTAAGTTTTGATTAATGTAAATGACATATTTTAAATGATTAAAATAATAAAGTATCTTTATTGTAAAAATAAATGTAAGTTTATAATGTACTTTTAACTTAACATAAGAATTTCAGCTTTAAATTGGATATTACGTCAACAAAGTTTATTTAACTATAAGGCTATGATAAAATTACCATTTTAAAATTTATAAGTATATAAATACTTTGATTATATAAAATGTTAGAGTGGAAAGTATTACATTCCAAAAATTCTATGATTCCTTAAGGTTACATTTCCAAAATGATATGATTTTCTTAGGTATTACTTTTCCAAAATGATATGATGTCTTAAGGTTATGTTTTCAAAATGCTATTATTTCTAAATGTAATCTTTTCGAAAGGCTATGATTATTGATGTTACATTTTTAAAGCACTACGATTTTGGAAATGAATTTATTTGAAAGTGAATTTATTTAAGAATTATCTTTAAATATAGTGATTTGAAACTCATTAAAATTAATGATATAAGAATATGACTTTAATAAAGTGTTTGGATTAGGATGATTTAAAGGACTATTTCAAGTTTAATAACTGGAAGGAAATATTCAGTGATTTGGAAATTTTGGTTTTATTTAAGGGATGTATTACTACTTTAGTTTCTAAATGGAAATGATATATTGATTGAGTTTGAAATGAAATAATAATGTACTTAGTTTTGAAATGGATATTATTTTGGAAAGTAATGGTATTTGATTTTAAGTGGTTTCGGAATAGAAATGTTTTGAAATAAATATCCATGGGTTATAATAATGTTGGGTTGTTAAAGAGACCGGGATCAAAAGTTGTCACACTCTCTGCCAACTCCGAAAACCACTTTAACAACCGTGTATGCGGTGAAGATTCTAGAATGAAGTAGGATGGTGGCGACGTTCCTTTGAGGTATATACGTGGACCCGACTCCCATGAGTTGGCATAAGATGGCTAAAACAGGAGCGATTCTGGGCCAACGAGTTCGCTCCTCTGATCGGACACACTCCTTTGATATTATATTCTGACTTTGAGATTGATTTAGTGTCCACTTTTGATTCTTTGATTTTAGGGGTGTGGCTCGACGTGGACGGTTGTAGCTGCTATGCGTTACCACCAGTTTGGATAGTAATTGGTATATTTACTCTGGCATTGCCTTGTTGTGCCGTGTCACCTACCCTAGTGTGCCTTGTACGAGTTTGATTTGTGTCGTACCTATGGAGTATCCTCTGGTTGCCTCCCAATCAAGAGGTATTACGGTACTGTATAGATTACTGGTACTATTACGTGTTAAGGTGGAAAATGTAAAGCCTTAACGCTATTTAAAGTAAGTTTATTTTACTATAGACATTATTATAATAGCGAAATATTACTACATAGTAAATAGTTTAACGAATACTTAGAGGATGGGTGCTCCCAAGCATCCTTAATTTACTTGTACCTTATATTACAGTTCACTTGAGTTGGTTTACATTGTATAAGTATGTATGTCCTGACTCGAGTGTTTTGTGTTTAGCTTTACGTTCGGGTTAGACTGAGTGATACAACATTAGAGACTCGCCTTCGGAGTTGGAGCTTTGTTTGAAGATCCAGCTATCAATTTCGCTTCCGGTTACTCAGTTGATTTCAGGGATGTACTCAGCTTTGTGCTTGATTTTCATCTTGTTACTTCTGTTGTATCTTGTTTAACTCTGGCTATATATATATATATATATATATATATATATACACACACACACACACACTAGCTTCATGAACTACTATCCTTTTACTTCCGCTGCATTATATTACTCTATGTCTGTGATTCTGCGATTTATTCATTTGCTGTATATTTTGAGATTTACCAAATTTATTTTACAATTCGATATTTTGAATTGTTCAAGTCCGGCACATTTGGATGCGAATGGTTGAAAATATTGTGCAACAACCCGCATATTTATTGATTGTATATTTAAATATTTTATTTAAATATTTCATCGTTCGACGGATTTTAGTCCGAGAAGCTACTTTTTGCAAACAGCCGAATTAGGACTCGAGACCACTTCCATTGAGTTCAAAATTCTGTTTGCGTCCTTTTTGAGTATAAGCTTCGATATGTTTGGAGTAAGTTGATTTTTGCTACTTTTTCACTTAGGGCTTTGGTTTGGGCCGAACCCTTTAATCACTTACTAACACAGTCCCAACCCCCTCTCCTCTTCATTACTCCATTCCTCATTTCCTAACACTTCGAGCTAAAGTAAAAATGGGGGAAAGAAGAGGAAATTAAAACTCCAAGCCCTAGTCTTCATTAGCAAATCCAACTTCTAGCTCCAAATTCAAGAGAACCCATTGGTAAGTCTTCTCTTCATCTTCGCTAACTCCTTCTCTCTTGAATTTCAGAAATTCCTAAACCTAATTTGGGAAATGTTTCTCTTTTAAGCTTAATTTCAAGCTTCTTGTGTTGAGATTGAAGTGTGGTTGATCTTCCCTTGTCTTCAAGCTTCTCATTCATTGTTTTTGTGAAAAGGTGAGATTTTGATCTCACATCTATGACTATAATTATCTTTGGTTGTTGGGTATGAATTCATAACACTTCTTCATGTGCATTTGCTCTTGATTTGAATTAGTTTTTTGAATATTCCAATTTTTGGGTTTTTAAGTCAAATTTGTGCGAAAATCCTTTTATGGATGTTTGATCATGCTTTGGATGATGCATCGAGGAGCACATAGGGCCGGGTTGCCGATTGGCATAAACCCTTAGAGCCAATGTTCGTCCGGTTGCATTTTGGAAGAGTTTGCTCTTCATTTGGATAGGCTGAAAAACGGCCCAGGCATTATTCACTCGACTGAAATCTCTGTTCAGTCGACTGAATCTGGAACCCGAAAGTTTCCAGGCAGGGTTTAGTCGACTGAAAATCTCTGTTTAGTCAACTGAACCTAGAAACAGAAAGTTTCCAGGCAGGGTTTAGTCGACTGAATTCTCTGTTCAGTCGACTGAACCTGGAAACAGATAGTTTCCAGGCAGAATTCAGTCAACTGAAAATCTCTGTTTAGTCAACTGAATTTGCTGTTTAGTCAACTGAAAATCTCTGTCAACTGAATTTGGAATTTCCAATTTGAATCGATTCGTGATGATCCTATTGGCTGTTATCCTTTATTATGACTTTGATGACTCCTTTTTAGGGATTTTTGAATATCCATTTTGATGGATTCTTATCGATTTGTTTGGAATTTATTCACGTCTTCCTATGTGAATTTTGATGATCGATTGTTCTACTATTATCTTTGTGATTTGTCACTTCAAAATATACAAAGGTTTCTATACTAGTAATAAATTCAAAACCCTTTCTTCAAAACGATTTCAACACTATTTTATTACAAAGCTCGTTTCTCAAACCGTTTTCCAATCTATTAGTATGTACATAAACCTTTACCTCACTCGTATGAGAAATCTAATTAAACGGCTTAGTAAAACGAGTGGTATGAAACGCTTGCGTTTACTTCGTTGGTTAATTCTTGGACTTATTTGATTGAACCTCTTGTGACAATTTTCTAGTGGAGATCTACAATTTGTTCGTAAATATTTAAGTTAAGTTAGTGGTTATGGGACATGAAGCTAAGCTCATATATTTAATAGTTTACTGTAATTGACACTTCTTGATGATCGATGATGATCATTTTATGGTTTAGACTAGCAATGTGTGATGTCTCTTTGTCCACGAAGGGGACGGTACCTCGTTTTATTGAGCTTCGTCTCATTTCTTTGTGGGCTAGCGGCCCATGTACTTTTATTGTGTTTCGATTCATGTGATGTACCGTTTGTACTACATCGATGTCTCGGCTTTTCGATTCATGTGATGTACCGTTTGTACTACATCGATGTCCCGAATTGTTTTGTGTTTCGATTCATGTGATGTACCGTTTGTACTACATTGATGTCTCGGGTTTTCGATTCATGCGATGTACCGTTTGTACTACATCGATGTCTCGGCTTTTCGATTCATGTGACGTACCGTTTGTACTACATCGATGTCCCGAATTGTTTTGTGTTTCGATTCATGTGACGTACCGTTTGTACTACATCGATGCCTCGGCTTTTCGATTCATGTGATGTACCGTTTGTACTACATCGATGTCCCGAATTGTTTTGTGTTTCGCTTCATGTGATGTACCATTTGTACTACATCGATGTCTCGGCTTTTCGATTCATGTGATGTACCGTTTGTACTACATCGATGTCCTGAATTGTTTTGTGATACACGTGCCGGTGAGTTTTCATGCTCCCGTTTTGTGATAGACCTCCCCCTTTTTGTGATTGATCGTTTCTACGATCATTTTTGTGATTTTCGGATTTCTATTGACGATTTCTAGAATTTGAATTTCACCAATTTGATGATTGGCATTATATGTTGTCAATATTTGTGGCTTAGTGAATGAAAAAAGGAGTATGACATTCCTTCTGATCTTTGAGAAGATTTTTGTGATATTGATTAATCTCTTGTTGATTTTCAATTACTAGTTTATCACAGCTTGGCATTGTGATTATTATACGTTTAGTCATACCTCTTATTCTATATCATTTCATCTGATATTTATAGCTAGACTGATCCATTTATTATTTTCTTATTAAATAATACTCGGGTCAGAACGAGATGTTACAGGTGTTTCTACTAGACTTCACTTCTAGGATTATCATCCTGACTTTTGGCTAACTACTTAGATTAGTAGTTTTTGGTTGTATACATTTGAGATATAGACTCATAGTTGTGTACTTATTCTTTTGTATAGCACATGTTGCTATTCTTTTGTGTCATTGTGGATCTTTCTAGACCACTACTCTGATGAACACTTTTATGTGTTATATATATTCATGTCTATTTCCGCCTTTGTGATATGAATTATTTGTGACTGATTTGTGTTATGTTTATTTCTATATTTGTTTCCGAAGATATTGTAGCCACTGTGTAGTAGCTTTGAGTTTGTGTCGGTATGTCGGATTTCCTCTTGAAAAGAATGCAAGTTATATTTTATCTGGCATATCGGTACTTGCACAAAGCAATTATACAGATGGTCGCTCCTCAAGAGCCTTATTCTCCATGCTAGTTGACGGCATTACACCGTAGTGTCCTTGGCTAGCGTGGGTATAGAGGTGGGGCGTCACATGTTGGGTCGTTACAATAGGTATCAGAGCTTTGGCTCTAGGCAAAACTTAGCATATATGGTAAATTTATCTACAGAATTACTTTCATTCGAGTGTGAATCTCTTCCTTTTGACTCGACTCCCTTTGAATTTTGGAACGTTCCCTGCGGTTCCAAATTTCATTCTGGTTCCTTGCACTTCGTCTTCTTTTGATTTTGGAGAATCCCATAACTCCACTTCGGATGATCTTTACAATGAGTCGGCGGTCTCGCCAATCTCAAATTGATTTGCGAAGGGGTGAAACTCCTTTAAAATTGGCATTGATCAACCGGAGATTTCTGTATGCTCGGTTCAGATGCTAGTATCTCTTATTATCCCGAATTCTATCTCTTGAGATTGGATATAGATTTGCCTCAGAACTCCACATCGATCTAATTCTTGAACTCGCGGTTATCCCTGTTAAATTTGCCCGTGATTTATATAAGCTTATCCATCACCATATTCGGTTAGTTAATTATCTTATCTTTGGTTCCAAATTAGCCTCAAATCAAAATTTTCTTTTTTTTGAGTTAATCAATTTTCAACACCTATTCTTGCTTTGTAAAGCGATATTTAAAATGTTTTATATATTATGTTGTTTGAGTTGTTGAGGTTGATTCGGGTTTTCGATCGATTTATCTGATCAATGTTATCGATAGGATCTCCAAAACACTTGAACAGAGCAAACCGACACAATATAGTTCTCAAATTTAGTAAATGAAATAAATTTTGTATAATTATATTGTATATGTATACAAGTATAATTTTCTGAATTTTGATAGTAAATTGAATTGGTTGTTGAGGAATAATATCTGGCTCTATATATAGCTTGTACCATTAGCTGTTGTTTCATATATAAATAATTGAACTATAAAACATGGTTATAAATTAACTTGGAAATTTAAATGAATTTATAACAAGAAACTAAGAATTTAAATTTCCGATGGTTTCAAACTTTGTGTTTAAAAGTTTTAAAGGGTGTATTATTTAAAGTATTTTAAGTAGAAATTGCTTCAAAGAGTTTTTATTTTTTTAAACAGTGCTCTTTTCTTTGTCGCTGGAAAATAATTTCGGTGGTGACGTCGCATCATCGACATTCATTTTCGAGATTCGAAGTGAAGAGATCATTCTGTAGATTTGCTACAGTTTTGCTTTGGGAAATTAAGTTCATTTGGATTTCTAAATATGAGTTGATTCATAATATATGTGATATATGATTTAAAATTTGATATGATATATATTGTGTATATTTGTTTATCTCTAAATAGTTTGATGTTAATCGAAAATTTAATTCTAAAACTTTGTCTTAAAGGATAAGTAGTGCGAACATGTGCTTCGCATACAGACCGCACTCAACCTCTTATCTTCATAACATGTTTAAATGATTTATATGTTCATTGATTAAGAATAGTGATCTTTTTTATCAATTTTCAAATAAGTTTGCATTTTGTTTAAAACTTGTGTACAAAATTTTGAAAACAGTAATGCAGATAGTACAAGCGCTTGATAAACAATTGTAAAATATTGAGCAAAAATAATTTCAAAGATAAAATTTCCACACAATACACATATAAATTATTCACATATAAATTTATTGTGTATATTAGCTATTACTCCATGCATCAGCTGTATTATATGTAACTTCATTTGGTGAGCTATCTTTATCAATCATTTCCTTTAATACTTGATGTCGTTGATTCCATTTGTTGCTTCGGCAATGACTGTCTATAAGGGCAGTGCAGGTAAAAACATTTGGTTTACACTTGACCATTGATCCAAAAATGCCAAAAGCAATGTTGACATGATTCATGAGAACATAAGTGTTGATGATGATCCCATAACTGACTATGTCTAAGAACACATTATGCAGCATCATATTATTGTAGAATGATAAGATTAGAGGATAAAGAGATTTATTTCTATTTTGAACGATTCTTGTGAAAAATATGCTAAATCTAAAGCATATATATTTTATGTCTAAAATGTTGGAACTAACAACCATTATTCAACAATATTTATTTTAATGTGAAGAATATCATTGTATTTCTTTTACAGTCAAAGAAAATTCAATATAATAAGAAGCATATAATTGTATTTAATGCTTTTGAGCTTTTTGGTTCCATTTTTAATTTCATCTAACATTGTTGCCGTATTTTGATATTGTTGGATTTCACCAGACTTGACTGCAATTTGTGAAAGTAGAATCAGTGGCTAGAAATTTTCCAAACAATAAATGACATAGATTAGTGGAAAGAAATAAAGTCAAACAGATTTAATAACTTTAATAATATGAATAATCCAAAAAACTATGATTTTAAAAAAATTATTTTTAGCCATCAACAATGGATATCATTGGAAAGCATATTAAATTTGAGATTTTGATAGTGAAATCAATTCTTAAATCCAATTAATGTAGAAAAACTTACCACATTTCAAAGTTTGGAATAGAAAGAAATTAAAAATGTGACTGTTCATTTTCCAAAATATGAAGGATGCCTGTGTTCTCTTCAAATCTAACTCAATAATAATATTATAGTATAGATGACAATTATAAAATGAAATCAAAATTCTGAATAAATATTTAAGCCTCAGATAATTGAATTAGAAAATTTTATTTGTATAATATTTAATTGCATTCCAATATAACTTACCTTAGTTAGTAAATGTTAGCAATGAAATTGGATAACGTACAATATAAAAAGGATTTTATAAATAAAATTTGAGGGGTTATAATAAATGTTATACACTTAAATTTTAGTTATAAAAGGATTAATAGAGGTTGTAACACCCGGTATTTTCAACCATTCACATCCGCACATGTTGGACTTGAATTGCTAAAAATATCGCGTTGTAAATAAAATTTGGCAAATCTCAGAATATACAGTAAATAAAAAATCACAGATCACAAACATAGAGTTATAATAGTGCAGCGGAAGTAAAAGAAAGAGTAGTTCATGAAGCTACTATATAAATGTATCAGAGTTACATAAGATACAACATAAGAAATAGAGTACAACAGAAGTCTAAATATGATAATCAAATACAAGCTGTATACAATATTAGAATCAACGGGATGACTGGAAGTGCAATAGATAAACAAGACAAGCATATAATCTCCAATGATTCCAATCTCCGGAGAGTGGGAATCCAAATCTGTGAATAACTCAGGCTGACCCGAGCGTAAATAAAAAATACAAACACTTGAGTCGGGACATACATACTTATACAATGTAAACCAACTCAAGTGAACTGTAGTAAAGGTACAAGTAACTTAAAGGATGCTTGGAACTGCCCATCCTCTAAGGATCCGTCAAACTATTTACTATGTAGTAATATTGCGCTATTATAATAATGTCTATAGTAAAATAAACTTACTTTAAAATAACATCACGGGGTTACCCATATAGCCCCAGAAACGTAATAGTCCCAATAGTCCATCCAATATCTGCATATCTCCTGATCGGGAGACTACGATAAGATACGCATGGGCTACGGGAGAAAACCAAACTCGTAGTAAAGGATCAATAGGGTAGGTGACACGGCACACAAGGCAATGCCAGGGTGATATACCAATTACGACACTCGGGCTGGTGGTAACACAGCAGCCACATACGCCTACCGCGGAACACATTCCCAAAAATCGGAGGGGACCCCAAACAATCACAAGTAATAGTATAGTATCGAAGAAATGCGTCTGCTACGAGGAGCTACCTCAACTGGCCTGAGACCGCTCCTGTTTTACCACCTTATGCCAACTCACGGGAGTTGGGTCCACGTAATATACCTCAAGAACGTCGCCATCATCCTACTTCATTCTGGAATCTCCACCGCGTATACGGTTGTCAAAGTGGTTTTCGGTATCGACAGAGAGTACGCATATATCCGATATCGGTCTCTTTGCCAACCAATCGTTATTTAACCCGTGGTTATAACTTTAAAATAATATTTATGCTTCAAAATAAAATATCATTTCAATCCAAATCTTTATCAAAATAAAGATTAAATCATTTCCAAACCATTTCAATATATCAACATACCATATTATTCAAATTCAATTATTTATCAAAATAAATATCAAGTCATTTCTAACCATTTCAATATATTAAATTATCATATATTTTCAAAACTTCCTTTCAAAACATTTTAATACATTAAAATATCATATCCTTTCGAAACTTCATTTCCATATCATTTTAATATCAAAATATTATATCTTTTCAGAACATCCCTTTTCAAATCATTTTAATATTAAAATATCATATCTTTCAGAACTTCCCTTTTCAAATCTTATGTTTTTTGAATTCAAATATAAATATCAAACTTAATCACCTTTTGAAGTTCAAAGATAACATTCAATTATTTTCAATTCAATTTGCCTTTAAATAGTTTATATTCCAATTTACTTAATTCATTTAAACCATTTAAAAGTGAAGTTATTATTCTTTCAAGTCAAGTTTTCAAATTTCAAAGTTTCAAATCATTCTGAGCGCATTTACTAAGTCAAAAACCACAAACATTTAAAATTTCAGCCTTTCATAGCATTTAGAAAAAAGTTGTTATAAGTTACACTTGAATACATTTTAATTCAGCAAAGATAGCACCTAAAAACTGCTGTTAAAACTCATTTTTAGTTAAATTTTAGTTCGAAACAGCAAAGACAGCATTTCCAGAAATGTTGTAATTGCTCAGGTTTCAAAACAAGGATTTTAATTCATTTTAGCAAAGGCAGCAGCCCGCTACCGCGTTCACAGAAATGTTATAATAGACCTGAGTTAAGTTTTTAGCCTATTAGTTCAACTACATCATTTTAGAAAAGCTACTATAGCTCTTTTAGTTCATTTTCAGAAACCATAGCACTTCTGAATGCTATTAAAAGTGATTTACAGATTCTAGTGTATTTCCAGCAATTAATAAACTTTATTTTAAACCATTTAAACATTATAAAAATCAAAATTTAACTTTCAAAAATGTTCATTAACATATTATTTTACATATTATTTTTATAAAATAAATTTGTTATAATTAAATCCAATTCCAACAAATAACTTAATAAATTCAAGTGTAAAAGTTTCTAGCCTTCTCATTTTTAATAAATAAACTTAACACTTAATTTTTATCGGCATTTTTACAAATATAACTTAATTTCCATTTTTATTTATTTATATAACTCAAATTTCCTTTTTAAACCATAAACCCAAATTTCCAAACTTAAGTTATATTTCAAAAGCTCAATTTAACCATTTATTTAATTAACTGTAACATTCTAAAATTTTTGACTTTCGAAAATTCAACATCGACACTCACTTTATCGACTGCCGAATATCGAAGGCCGAAAACCGAGAAGTTATGGGTTTTAAAAAGAATTTTAAGAAAAGAAAAAGAGAGAAGTAGAAGAAGATAACAGAAAATAAAGGGAGAGGAAGATAGAAAAAAAGAGAGAAGAGAGAAAAGAAGGTAGAATATTTTAAAATGGAAGAAAACAGAAAGAAAACAGAACAACAGAATCACATCAGAATCTCACAATTCGCAGCGGAACAACATATAATAATAAATGAATAATCTTTAAATAAAGAACTATATCAGTTATTACATCACATTATATTTCATTACATCATATCATATCATCAGAGTGTACAACAACATACAACAATAAACAGTGCAGCGGAAAAGAAATACTATATAAACTAGTAATACGCCATGCCATCCAGCTTGCCTCCAGCAACTCCAGAATATCCAGAATATCCTGATAAACCTAACTCTTAACTGCCCGTGTGGAAATTGGTGGGCACCCAGAGTTTAGGAAGGAAAACAATAAACTCCAAGTCAGTCATGTGACTGGTGTGAGAACTCAAAACAGTTTATTTACTTTAAAATCAAAATAGAAGAATATTTTTAAATCAATTCGCAATGCTTTTAAAAATGAGACTACCATAAGGCCTCCCGCACACACACACATGCAAACGCAGAATCGGAGGAGATTTCTCCTTATGATAGTCAAAGATGCTTGATACGCATTTAAGATAACATTTGATATTATTACTAGTGCATAGTGTAGGAAAGTCATTTCAAAAATAAAGATATAAATCTTAGCCGACATAGACATTTCGAACTATGCCTACTATAGCTACTATCCAAACAGTGGTGACCACCATAAGTGAATAGCAGGTTCTACAACTAATACCGTACAAGTTTCGTATTGGGAATTGGATTTCCAACAAATGGTCAGGCCAAGGAACTTCCCATTGCCACATGAGAATGCCTCTGGAAAGACATCCCCGAGAACCAAACCGGAACTCTGCCAACACAAGGCCGGGTTACCCCTAACTGGGTAACTACTGACACGAGCACGCCATTCCCCGATCGTAAACGACCTTTTTCACGGGATCCCGATAACCAACAACCACAAAGTAATAAACTCGTAGTAACCACATAGGTTAAATATCTGGGCTCCATACCATGATACAACCTCTATCCAGAAGGAAATGTACATACCCTAAGGGGAGCTACAGCAACCCCTAATAACCTTGCCGCATCTTTCCTGTTTTGACCATTTCCGGGATGTGAGGCTCGACGAATTCACGTCCACAAAAACATACTTTATACAAAAGCCATGCTTTGGGTCAATAAATGATCAACACAATGATCACTAAGATAGACGATCAAATAAATGATCCTATCACAAATAATCAACACAATGATCATTTCAGCATCACTCAGCATGTCACATTACCAAAATGGGATATATTGCTGATAACTTCAACTATATAACCTTTGAACTCGTACGTCTCAAAGAAGGGTGTTAAGCAAAGAATAAATTCTCCGCCACCAACAGAAATATATTTGAATGAAATCGGCTTTATATCTCAAATTGTAATGTCAGGCATACAATCCATACAAGTCTGTTCCGGGATCGAACAGAACCGAAGGCACTTACAAAGAAGTCCTTGCAATCCGGATGTTCACAATCCTGATCGGATTCACCATCACATATGGAGAACTCAATACCGTAGCTACTCGGTGCAGAGTCAATCGATAGTTCATCCTATCGCTCTCGCAAATACCGGTCTTCAACACCGATCTTCAAATGCAATTCACAACGACGTATCACATATTCGGAATGGGTTATACGACCCCATGGTCCTTTCCCGGTTAACCCGAATAGTGAGCGCTTATTCAAAAATAAGTGTGCATTCAAATTCAATCAATTCGCATCAAATACCCATTCAAAGGGAAATACTGATAGTCGGTTATTGAACTATCAATTGATATGCACAACATCACCAGATTCCAAATAATTTTCCCAAATTATTTATTTTCCAAAATATCTTTACAAGATATATAATTTCAACACTTCAAAAATAAATCAATATTTATTTTCAAACAATTTCCACCTTTCTTTTATAAATTCCATAACGAATTTATATTTCAAAATATTCATGAATATACAATTCAATTATTCACTTTCAATTTATCTTCAAAAAGGTAAATTCTCAAAATATTCACTTTACATTGGAAAACATTTCCATACTTATTAAATAAGTAGTTCACAATCATTTATTTTCAACACTTAGAAAATATTCAATATACTTAAATCGAATTAAGTATATAATTCATTCTTTAAGGAAATCATTCACTTAAACATATTTACTTGGGCCAAAACGAATGTTGCGTAAAACATCGTTACGACAACCCAAAATCACTAGTATAGGGATTCGAATTTAAAATAGATATATAAATCCCAATACTATTAAAAACATTTCCTTTCGGAAATCATTTACTATAACAACTGTGTTATAGTCTACCATTTCCTTTTATTTCTCGAAACATCTATTTCAACAATAAATGTTGAGATCTATGGTTTCGAATCTCAACACATCTAAAAACATCGTTAGATCGTTTTAATTCTATTTAGAACATCATATCTAAATCAATTTTCTTTAACATATTATTCACTATTCAAAAATGTGAATATACTACGTTAATAAATATCATCCTTTCTATTCATTTTAATTCAAAGGATTATTCACTATTCAAAAATGTGAATATAACTCCATTTCTAAGTTATAACAATTAACTTATCAAAATAAGTCGTTTGCGAATTTATAAAACAACGTTTATAAATTCCATTTCTATTTATTTATAAAAACTTCCTTTTTATAAATTCCTTTATTAACCTATTCCAGTTTATAACTAAATTATAAACTAAACGTTCATATTATAAGTTAAATACTTATAAAACGATTAATTTATAAAATCGTTCTTTTAAAGACTTTCCAAACCATAAATCTTATAACTTATAAGATTCATTTATTTAACAAAATTTATTCTTCAAATAACTTCACAAATTTATAAATCTTACTATTTATAAATTTCATTCATAACTTCACCATTTATAATTTTATAAATTTCATTCTTTAATGAAATTCATTTTCACTTCATTCAAACACTTATAAAAACTTGTTTTATGATGTCTGAATCTCAATTCATAAATATCCATTTATAAATCTTTTAATATAAATCAATTTATATTATTATTTAAAACGTCTTTAAATTACTTTATAATATCACCATTTCGATTTATAAAAAAATCAAATTTTATAAATCCTATATTTAAACTTTTAATAATAAGTTCAAAAATCCAGTTTAAATTATTTTATAAAATCATTAATCCATATTTCTCAAAAATCAGCTTTTAACTGTATTTCTAAAAATCAGCGTTTTAACTATATTTCACAAAACCCATAATTTTATAACTTTAAAAATTATAGCGTTTAATTATTTAAAATGGATCAATTTCCAAAAATATAGTATATTTTCAAAAATCATTTAAAAGATCATGTTAAAATCCCAAAATTTGGGTCCAATGATGCTACACACCAAATAGTCAATCACGACTAACAACGATATCATATATCGATATGATAATCCATCAAATATCAAAATATCTGAAATAAACTAAAAACTGTTGAGGAATCCAGTTGGATCCCTCCAACCTGTTTCCTGCATCCAAAAACATTAGCACAATACCAATTTCGCTCCAGTACGAAATTATCGCGGTATATGTTCTTATTAAATATTATCCGCTTACTAACGGCGTAATAGGGTCTCATCCGCTAACAAAAAATGCGGGAAATCAATCAACTGCAATATATACATATGCCAATATATATATATTGATATTATATATAATACCAATTTCACTGTTTATGAAATATTCGCGGTATATGTTTATATTAAATAACATCCGCTTACTAACGGCGTATAATGTCTATTTTAACAATCAATAATTTACAGTCATCATTCAAACATGCATTCAAATATTTTAAATCTAACTATTTAAAATAAAATTGAAACCTATTCGATTGAGTGAGAAATTCTCACCTTGGTTTTAAATTCCGTTTTAGCTTTTATTTCGAATAAAATTAAACGCGCGTTTAATTTTACCCGAAATTCTCACTAACTCCAAACGACTCCAAACCAACTCCATCGCGTAGTGCTCATCCATACGATTCCAACGCAACTGAGTTTGCATTTTTTCGACCTCGTATGAAAAAGATATGAATTTTTGAAGTTTACACAAATTTAAACTTAATAATTACAACTTAAACTTAATAATTTATAACCTATATCCATCTATAGCCATAGGATCCCAATCCAACAGATCTTGGCCGTCCCCATCCTTCTCCCTCCTCTTCATTTTGCACGCAACTTCTACAGCAAATAACAAACGCAAGAGAACCCACCCCATCTCAAACTAGGGTTAATTAATTCGCCATTAATACTCGACGAAACCCGATCATACCAACACCATGACGAAGCTCCTCACCTTAGCTATGTTCGGCCTGACCCTGGTGGAGCTCGGCCCAAAGATTGGCCTAGAATCTCGTGCGCACGGCAGCAAGGTCGGCCCCACCTAGCTCCTCCTCCGATGCTCCAAACTCGATCTCAACCGTTGATCTTGTAGCTCTCGTCGTGCTCTTCATCTTTGTAGTTGAAACCTAAGGCTAAATGTCGACGGATTGGAAGATAATCGAGGTGGAAGTCGAGTGTTTTCTGGCCATCCATCATAAAGTGGCGGCTACATGAATGAATTAGGGTTTGGAATGATATTTTATCAAATTTATGAAGAGAGAGGTGTATTTATAGAGTTTCGTTCGACACTATTCACCCGGAAATTCCGAACTCCGATTTAGACGCCGTAACCAGCGTACCTAGGGTTTATCCCGCGTTCCGGACACAATGGAACAGGTTTCGGAAGCTAATTCGGAAGTATGTGCGAGTTATGGCTATAAACGCTCAATTTAAATTAAACCGATTTAAGTCGATTTCTAGGCGTTTTAATTTGTACCGGACAAACGGTAAATCCAATTGACTTGAAATTTGAAACCTTACAATAATATCACATTACGGATCCGATGAAACTGGTTTCGTCAAAATCCGAGACTTTTTGAAAAATGGCTATTTTGACTCGCCAAATTTAAATTAAAAATAATTCAATGCGTTTCGAGCTGCCACGATCAAACGATAACTCCGATTGACACGAAAATTGAAATCCAGTAATAACTTACTATTACGGATCCAATGAAACTGGTTTCGTTCAATTCTGAGACTGTTCAAAAATTGACTACTTTACAGTCGATTATTTAATATTAAAATATTCAATTTTCACAAATTAACTTTTAATTCGATTTTAAAAGTTCTAAAATATCATTCTAACTTCAACATGATAAAATAAAATTTTCCAAATTATTTTAAATCATTTTTAACTCAATTTTTAATTATTTCCATAATTTAACATATTAAATTATCGATTTAATAATCCAATTAAATCCAAAAATTCAAATAAAAATTTATTTGACTTATAAATTCACTTATTAATATTTAAAAATTAATTAAATATTCAAATTTTAATTTAATAAAATTCTGGGTCGTTACATTAACATTTTCCACTTATAGAAAAATCATAAATCCTTTATTTAAAATGCCTTAAAATCTATTTAAATCAAATTATCATTAATGTACATTTTAAACCACTTAAAATTTTATTTATATAACTCAAAGGTCATTTTAAAAGCCAAATTCCAAATTTCCAAATTTAAGTTATATTTTCAAAAATTCAATTTAATTATTTAATTATTCAACATTTTTAACTTACAGAAAAATCAAAATTTCTTTATTTAAAACATATAAAATCTATTTTAAATCAAATTTTCATAATTTTACACTTTTAAAATTATTTAAAATATTTAAAATACTTTATAAAATAACCACGGGCCTGTATATAGTTTTCTAACCTAGGTCAAGTGGTACGGATATATATCATTTCAGTCCGCAATTTAAAAAGAAAAATCCGGGTTCTATCATTTCAAACCCGCAGTCCCAAGTCAAAATAAAATAAATAAAAACCGTTCAGGCCTATCATTTCAGCCCATAACGATTTTTCCCTATTCTAAAGTCCGTTCGCGTATGTATCATTTCAACCCATAGTGATTTCTAATCTACAGGGAACTTACAGTGTGAACAGATATAAATGAACAGTTAACAACATATAATAGTAATAGATGAGATGACATGTAATTTAACAGGTTTAACATCATACATAAACAATCACAAGCAGTTATAGCATCATTTATAATTCTACACATTCAAATGTTGTCGCTTCACAATTGCATAAGTATATAGTGTCGTGTGAGATTTACTCACTTCTTTGTGCTAGAGATATGGATACAAATGACACAATGGATACCAGAAAGCATGATGACACAACGATGGATTCAAGTGGATGAGAACCAAGCTAATGACCTCGTCACAACCCATAAACAAAACCAAAATAAAGTTATAATTCAATACAACATTGAATTGAAATAACTTTGAATTGAAAAGTAATATGAATACACAACTTTTTGCCTTGGTTCCTACACTTGCTAGCATGGCTTAGGGGATATTTTGGTTCAGGTTTGGACATTGTTTGGGTCTGGTTTGGACCAAGGGTTGCACGACTACAAGCTAGAGATGATGGGGAAGTTACAACATAGGCATGTGAAGAGTTTTATACAATATGGTGGAGTTTTGGTTCATCTTTGGCTCGGTCTACAAGGATGTTTGGGCTCGGACTGAGAAGTTCAAGTCTGGACAGTGGGTTGTGTGATGGGTGGTAGTCATATCATTGTGGTGGTGGAGCATCGAGAGGTGGCCAAGACAATCTAAGGTGATGGTGAAACAACAAGGCTTGCCTACATGTATGTTTTCAAAGGAGTTTGCAATGGTTTTTGCGTGGAGTTTTGTCATAAGGAGTGAACGACCTGTAGTGGTCGAAGGAGGAAGGAGTTTGGTCATGGATGGTGTAGGGAAGCAAGTGGTGGTGGTCGGTGTTTGCGCCAAAATTGGCCACAAACCCTGAATACCGTGAAAGCAGCAGTGTATGAATACAACTCAGCAATATTCAAACACAAATCACAGATCTCAGCAAATAACCCAAAAATGTTTGCACAAGAAATGGACAAACACCTCCAAGTCATATGATTCCGTTGATTTTAAGTTGTTTTTAGTGATTTGGGTGATTTATGCAAATATATAAAAAGCAAGGACTAAACTGTAAAAGACACACAGATTTATAGTGGTTCGGCCAGAACGTGCCTACGTCCACTTTATATGTTCTTCTCCTTTTCTCTTCAGATTACAAGTACAAAGCTTTGATTACAAGTAACTGAAAGTTGTTTGAAAGTTCTATCCGTGCTTGAGCTCTCAAACTTGTCTGCCATTGTTGTAACTCTGCCCCTCTATTTATAGAGTGAGGCTGGGGGTAGGGGTTCTGGATGTATATAGCTGCTGGTGGGCCTGGGCTGATGCAATCTGGCTTGGCAAAGTTGGTTCGGCAGTGCTTTGGTCCGGCGTTGCCTTGGTTCGGCAGTGGATGGAGAATGAGTTGGTTCGGTAGGCGTGGGAAGAGTGTTGGTTCGGTGGGATTTCGTCCGGTAGGAGCATGGAGATGGAGCTGGACCGGTAGTGGCATGGTTCGGTGGAGAGTGGTTCGGTGGAGCTCATTCGTTAGTACATGGAAGTGTGGTTGGTTCGGCTAGGAAGGGAAGTGGAGTTGGTTCGGTGAGGCCTTGGACCGGTGGAGCTTGGTCCGGTGGTGAAAGGAAGGTGGTTTCAAACAATATGTTCTTCCTACCTTACATCGATCATATCTCCTTCATACGAACTCCGATTAACCTGAAATTTGAAACATGGCCTCTCCTAATTCTTATCGTCATCTCCAACCAATTTCATCCCGATCGGAGCTCAACCAAATTTTGGAGACGTCGATTGTAGCCTGGATTCCAACTGATCTCCATCATTCCTTGCCAATTTGTTGATATTCCAGTTTTGTCCAAAAATGGGATAACACTTTGCCCCCCAAAACATGCCTTGTGATAGGAAGGCGTGCTTTGTAATGCCATGAGCTGGATGTTCATATCCTGTTGATGTCCTGCAAAGGAATTTTCAGTTTTATGTGACCTCAAATGACGACCGTTCGCGATCGAGATATTTGAGATGAAGAGCGACCGTTCATGGTCAAGCGCCTAACTTCAAATGACGATCGTTCGGGATCGAGCCATTTGTGGTGAAGTGCGACCGTGCGCGGTCAAGTGGCGGACCTCAAATGACGACCGTTCGTGATCGAGTCATTTGAGGTGAGGTGAGTTGTGCCGTTCGGGGCGAGTTGTGACCGTTCGAGGTCGGGTTCCGTTCGAGGCGAGTTGTGACCGTTCGAGGTCGGGTGCCGTTCGAGGCGAGTTGGGACCGTTCGAGGTCGGGTGCCGTTCGAGGCGAGTTTGCGACTGTTCGTAGTCGGGTGCCGTTCGAGGCGAGTTTGCGACTGTTCGTAGTCGGGTGCCATTTGAGGCGAATTTGCGACTGTTCGTAGTCGGGTGCCGTTCGAGGCGAGTTGTGACCGTTCGAGTTCGAGTGTCGTTCGAGGCAAATTGTGTGTGCCCGGGGGGGGACTTAATATTATCAGTGTCGGAGTTATTGTTTGGGGGAGTCTCCGAATCAAAGACTTTGGTAGTTCGCTGCCATGCAAGAGGTGCTCGTGGACCGTTCGAGATCCAACAGGCATACAAGTAAATTTTTCCATAGAATTGTAAATGTTAAAGCAATAATCATATGAACCTTACGGCAGAAATGTCCAAACAGGAAGAATTTAAATGTTCAAATCAAAATCAAAGCAAAAAGCAGAATGAAGATGTCAAAGCGCAAACTCTTACTATAATGCGGTTGGTAGTAATTCAGAGCATGCCTATGGATCGTGCGCGATCGCTCACATGTGTAAATGATTTAACCGCGTTAGCGAGAGGTTTACAACTTGTTCATCGTTATTTTAATCAAGCAATCAATGTATAATCAAACGGTGCCCCGATCCAGGGTCACCTCTAGCCGATGTAGACGCTCCACTGCTGGAGTTCGCCTCCTCACATAGTGAAGGAGCATACCGTTCCTGATATGCCCTTCCACCTCGTCCTTCAAATGTCTACAATCATTAGTGTTATGACCGTTTAATTCATGGAATTCACAAAACTTATCTGATTTTCTTTCGTCAGAAGTTGGATCCCTTCGCATGGGTCTACGATACGGAACCTGCTCCTTGGTATCCTGGTAAATTCGTTCCAGACTCTCATTCAGCTCAGTGTGAGTGGTGAATCGCGGCTCCCTCCGTTGCCGCTTTGACCTGTCCCCGTCATTCTCTGTCTTTCTTTTACCTCTACTAGTTTCCGCGCCTTTCTCAAGGGGATTTCCTCCTTTGATCGTATAAATATCAATTCCTTCTCCTTCTTCTCTTTCGGCGTTCGCATCCTCCAATCGTAGAAACTTTTCCGCCTCATGATAGAATTCTCCTAGATCCACGGGTGGATCCTTAGTTAATGAATTTTTGAACTCTGTTCCGTCAGCTATCCCGGACACAGCTGCTATCATAACCATGGATGGATCTGGTCGATCCACCGAAGATGTTGCCGCATTGAATCGCGTTAGGTAACTCCTCAAAGTCTCTCCGGTTTTCTGCTTTAGGGTTGCCAAAGTCATCACATTCTTGGGTCTTGTAATGTGGACCCTGAATTGCCTTATAAATCTCTCAATTAAATCATTCCACGTTCCGATGGATCCATTCTCCAATTGTCTAAACCACAATGCTGCAATATCCGCCAAGTACAATGGAAAGCACCAGGCCATAACCTCCTCTGATGCCCCCAGCACTTCCATATGCCTCATATACTTCGTTAGATGAACCGTGGGGTCCGTTCTCCCGTCATACATGTCCAGCGATGGTAACTTGAAATCTGGTGGGTTCCTAACTTGTCTGATAGCTGGAGTAAAAGGACTCCTATTAACATCCTCCAAATCTTTGTTTACCAAACCGCCTCTCGTAGCTTTTCTAACCATCTCTGCCAACTTGTCATTGTCTTCGAGATGCAATCTTTGTTCATTACATTCGACCTACCCCCCGAGTCCACGAGGGAATTCTGGGATCTGCCCCCTTGACTGAGCGTTCACTCCTCTGCTGCTCCCAAGTTGTGCAGATGCTCCTCTTTCTCTATCCGAAATTGGATCTATGTTCTCCATGGATGTGCCTCCTAATCCAGGTGCTAAGCCGGATGGTCCTGCTCCGTTCCGAACTCCATCCGCTTCCCTATTCTGTGCTCCAAGTTGCCCAATCTGCTGAAACAAATTCTGAATCAACTCCTCTTGTCTTTTCATCATTGTCTCCATCTCATCCCTGGTGATGAAGACTGAAGTTTGGTTCTCTCCTGAGGAAGCCCCTTGACTCCCTTCGTGCTGACTACTTTCGGGTCTCTGTCTTCTACATGTTTTCCTTCCAAGAGCCCTAATCTCGGATAGACTTCTGGTTCTTAAAGAGAGTCTCCCAACAAATCTTTGCGAAGCAATGATTAAAGCGCTCCTAAGTTCAATTCTCAGTGAAAGCACCAAAGTGTTTGCGCCAAAATTGGCCACAAACCCCGAATACCGTGAAAGCACCAGTGTATGAATACAACTCAGCAATATTCAAACACAAATCACAAATCTCAGCAAATAACCCAAAAATGTTTGCACAAGAAATGGACAAACACCTCCAAGTCGTTTGATTCCGTTGATTTTAAGTTGTTTTTAGTGATTTGGGTGATTTATGCAAATATATAAAAAGCAGGGACTAAACTGTAAAAGACACACAGATTTATAATGGTTCGGCCAGAACGTGCCTACGTCCACTTTATATGTTATTCTCCTTTTCTCTTCAGATTACAAGTACAAAGCTTTGATTACAAGTAACTGAAAGTTGTTTGAAAGTTCTATCTGTGCTTGAGCTCTCAAACTTGTCTGCCATTGTTGTACCCCTGCCCCTCTATTTATAGAGTGAGGCTGGGGGTAGGGGTTCTGGATGTATATAGCTGCTGGTGGGCCTGGGCTGATGCAATCTGGCCTGGCAAAGTTGGTTCGGCAGTGCTTTGGTCCGGCGTTGCCTTGGTTCGGCAGTGGATGGAGAATGAGTTGGTTCGGTAGGCGTGGGAAGAGTGTTGGTTCAGTAGGATTTGGTCCGGTAGGAGCATGGAGATGGAGCTGCACCGGTAGTGGCATGGTTCGGTGGAGAGTGGTTCGGTGGAGCTCATTCGGTAGTACATGGAAGTGTGGTTGGTTCGGCTAGGAAGGGAAGTGGAGTTGGTTCGGTGAGGACTTGGACCGGTGGAGCTTGGTCCGGTGGTGAGAGGAAGGTGGTTTCAAACAGTATGTTCTTCCTACCTTACATCGATCATATCTCCTTCATACGAACTCCGATTAACCTGAAATTTGAAACATGGCCTCTTCTAATTCTTATCGTCATCTCCAACCAATTTCGTCCCGATCGGAGCTCAACCAAATTTTGGCGACATTGATCGTCGCCTGGATTCCAACTGATCTCCATCATTCCTTGCCAATTTGTTGATATTCCAGTTTTGTCCAAAAATGGGATAATAGTCGGTGGAGGAGATGGTGGAGGTATTAGGCCGAGCAAAGCAAGAGAAGCAAGGCAAAATCAAGCAAAACAAATGAAAAGAAGAAGAAGAAAAAATAGAAAAAAAAAAAGGGAGCCATTACCAAACTTTGTTGCCGTGAAAATAAAAATGAGAATGATGTTTTTTGTGCGAAAAATGAGTGAGAAACTCACGGCTAACCTAGCGAAGTGTACGGCCAAAAATTAAGGCAATTGAAAAGTCATGGAAATGGATGGTCTTGGTTATTGAAAAGTCTTAAGTTTAAAAGCTTTAGTCTCTTCAATTTCCATTCTTTTTAAATCAAATAAAAACAAATAAAAATAAGTAAATGAATTTAAAAATGAGAACAAAGTAAAACAAAATGAAGATAAATAATTAAATTTAAAGAAAATAGAAAAAGAATCAAAGAAATTGCTAAAAAATTGAAAACAGGGTTCAAAAATTACAATTGAATCATCACAAGCTTTAGAAAAATTTCTATTTTATTTTAAAAATGTCCTAAAACAAAATTTTGAAATAAAATACTTCATTTATCATTTGTAAAATGAAATAAATAATTTAAATTAGAAAAAATAGAAAAAGAACTAAAGAAATTGTTTAAAAATTGGAAACAGGACTTAAAACTTACAAATAAAATATCACTAGCCTTAGAAAATTTCTATTTCACTTTAAAACAAATAAAAGGTCAAATAAATAAATAAATAAATGAGGAAGAAAATAAAGTGGTAGTGAGACTAAAATAATATCTTGAGAAAAATATACAGATAAATAAAGAATAACTTTAATTAATTGAAACTAGGAATTAAAATTTTTACAAACAGAATACAACTGACGTTGAAAAATGTCAATTACAATTTTAAAATGTTTTAAAACCAAAATATATACATAACATGTTATTTTAACCATATAAATATAAATTAAAACATTACATGACCAAATAAAATATTATTTATATAATTTAAAATAAACAATTTTGCTAAATACAACAAATTTCACACAATGGTTAAAAAGGCATAACTTTCACATTATAAATCAGATTTCAATGAAATGAAAAGCAGTGTTCTTAAAATTTTATTTACTTTCATAATGAAAAGATAAAATTCAAATTTTCAAACTTTTGGATTTTAAATTTAAAAGTCAAAGTTTGACTATATTGACCAAAATTCACTTTTTCGGAAAATATTATTTTTTAATCATATTTGGAATGATAATTCTATCAAAATAAAATTTTATATTTTAAAATAACAAAATTTATCCATTTCAAACAAATAAAATAAAGTTTCCAAATCAGAAATTCAATTAAAATAATTAAACTATACAATTAAAATAATCACAAAATACAGGGTTGTTACAGAGGTAAATAGAATGAAAAGTTAATTGAATAAAATACAATATAAATGGTGTTAATGGAATTTATAAATAAATTTGAATAGTTACAATAAATGTAGTTACACTTAGTGTATGTGATTAGATATATTAAGTGGAATAAATTTAATAAAAACTTGGAACAAAGAAGAATGGAATTTATTGACTAAATTATGAGTATAATAAATGATTTTCAAATTCATAGTTTTAGAAATTGTTGATTTAAGATAATTGGTTGATATAACAATGAAGTTAGAAATAATTCATATTTATTTAACTTAGGTGAAATTAAATGAATGAAATCAATTATTAATTTAAGTTGAAATTTTCATAGTTTTAAATTTGTTATCTTAATTTGTTTTCCAATCTCTTTTTCTTACGAGGTTATTCTTTTCCTCTTGTCCTAATACATGTCCTTCTATCTTGTTTTCTCTATTTCCTTGCTTCGTTCCATTTCGAAGATGAAAAGTTTTTAGTGGAGGAGAGTGTAATAGCCCATAATTTTGTAAATATTTTTGAATTTATTTTTATTTGAAAGCTTTGATTTTTAATTATTAAAAAATTTAATTTTGGGAATTTTCCAATGCAAGTTTGCAATTTGTTTTCCAAATACAATAGTAAACAATTTCTAAAAATTTTGTATTTTGGTCAACTCTAGTCAAATTTTGAATTCCAGTTTAAAATTTGAATTTTTAAATTTTAATATTTTTCTTTGAAAATAATATATTTTTCATAGTTTTGCTTTTTGTTTCATTTCATTCTGATTTATACTTTTAAAATTGAATAAAGTACATCGTTTTACATATAGTTAATTTCTGTGTTTACTTTATATTTTTCCTATGTCCGTCTTTTATTTTATTTTCTATTTTGTTTCCTTAAGGCTTTATTTATTTATTCGAGTTTATTTGGGTATATTCTTTTATTTAATTGCTTGGAAACAAATCAATTAGACATATATTAGTTTGTTTAATTAGGCATAGGTTACATTTGCTTTATTTCTTGCCTTTTTATTTACCTATCTATTTAATCACCTACCACAGCCGCGTATATTTTTTTCCTAGCCGTGAGAAATCACTCCACAAATCATGTACAAGAAGATTTACTTCTCATTTCAAACTCCTCATTTTCATTTGCAATTAAGAATAAATATATACGTTTCTTTATCCTTAACTTATGCCTTTTCTGTTTCCTAGCATTTACTTCTTTGCTTGTCTTCCAAACCACTCCATCTATTAGCCATGAGAAACTTTATCAATTCATGTATGAAGATTTATTTCCCACTTCTCATATTCATTTGCATTTATGAATAAAATGTATGCAAGTTTATTTCTCCTTTGTTCATGCCATTTTGTTTCCTATCATTTACTCCTCCTTAGCCGTTTCTTTTTTTTCTTCCATCTTTAGCCATGTATTTCATTTGATAACTCATGCAAAAATAATTCTCAAAACTCCTCATTATCATTTTCGTGAAGAAAAATATATGTTCAAGCTCTAAAGTCATGTCTTCTCTTCTTTTCCATTTCTTTTCTCTACTTTTTTCCTCTTTCTTTGTTTTGTTCAAAGCTAGGCTCGGCCTCTAGCCACCACCATGACCACCTCCATCAACCATCACCACCCCAAAGCCTTGTCGTGACCACTATATGAGTGAAACCATCACAAACCTTGAACCAACCGAGCCAAACTCCTATTTTCCTTCACCTCCTCTTCATGTAGCTCGGCCACAACCAAAACTCCACCATGTCTTGCCTTACATTGATCAAAACTCCACCTCATGCCATGCCTATGATGACATGACCAAATCTGAACTCATAATGCCGAGCCATTGAAGCCATGGCCGAGCCTATGTATGGTGTGGTCAATCCCACTTGTGGGTTAGAGCAAAGGTTATGTCACAATTTTTCTTATTTTTCCATTATTTAAATTCTAGTCTTTGTGTTGAGAATTATATTCTTAAATAAGTGCGTTTGTTTGCATACAAGAGTTGGATCTGACTCTTAATCCACTCAAAAATATAGTCGGGCTTTGTCGTGCCTTTTCGTGCTTTGTGGAGTTTAGATTTGAGTTTGAATTTCAATTCTAGCTTTAAAAAGGTGAGTATCATCACTCTAGACATATATATTTATATTATTATGAAATGATGACAAGTGGATCTAGATAAATTGATAAGTTATTCATACATGCCTGTGATATATTTATATGATGTTAAATGTTGTTTACATCCTGTTACATCATCCGTTATGATATTATATGCTATGCTGTTATTTTATTTCCTGTTTATCACACTGCAAGTTCCCAATCACTATGGATTGAAATGATAAATACTCGAACGGACATTAGAATAAGGAAAAATCGTTATGTGCTGAAATAATAGGCTCGAGTGATTTTTATTGTTTTTATTTTAGTTGGGATTGCGGGTTTGAAATGATAGAACCCGAATTTTCTTTTAAATTACGGATTGAAATCCGTATCACTTAGCCTAGGTTAGAAAATATTATAAGGCCCATTGTTAATTGATGTCCAAATGAATAGATCCATGAAGAAAATTTGATTGTTATATTAACTATGATAAAATATTCTTTTGTGAAATGTTATGTTTTGTAACATAAATAGCTATGACTTTAAAATGGAAAAACATAAGTTAAAACATACATGTGAGATGTAAGTTTAATTAATATTTAAATTGATTAACATAATAAATGTTCTTTACTGTAATAACAAAAACGAAAGAAACCTGTAAAGTTCTAATCAATGAAAGGAACATGTAAAGTTTTAATTAATGAAAGAAACATGTAAAGTTTTAATTAATTCAATATTGATTAATATAATAAATGCTCTTTAATATAATAAAAATATAAATGAAACATACATTTGATAATGTAAGTTTTAATTAATGTAATATTGGTTAAAATAACAAATGCTCTTTCCTGTAATAAAAATGTAAATTAAACGTACATTTGATAATGTAAGCTTTAATTAGTGTAATATTGATTACATGACAAATGCTCTTTACTGTAATAGGAATGTAAATTAAAGCATTCATTTGATAATGTAAGTTTTAATTAGTGTAATATTGATTAAAATAATAAATGATCTTTATTGTAATAAAAATGTATATTAAAACGTACATTTGTTAATGTAGGTTTTAATTAGTGTAATGTTGATTAAATGATAAATGCTCTTTATTGTAATAAATGTAAGTTAAACGTACATTTGACATGTAAGTTTTAATTAATGTAATGGTGTATTTTAAATTGATTAAAATGATAAATGTTCCAAACTGTAATAATAAAATGTAAGTTGATAATGTACATTTGATATGTAAGTTTTGATTAATGTAAATGGCATATTTTAAACGATTAAAATAATAAAGTTTCTTTATTGTAATAATAAATGTGAGTTAATAATGTACTTTTAACTTAACATAAGAATTCATCTTTAAATTGGATATTGCATCAACAAAGTTTATTTATCTATAAGGCTATGATAAAATGACCATGTTAAAATTTGTAAGTATATAAATATTTTGATTATATAAAATGTTAAAGTGGAAAGCATTACATTCCAAAATGCTATGATTCCTTAAGGTTACATTTCCAAAATGCTATGATTTTCCTGAGTATTATTCTTCCGAAATGCTATGATGTCTTAAGATTATGTTTTCGAAATGTTATTATTTCTAAATGTAATATTTTCAAAAGGCTATGATTATAGATGTTACATTTTTAAAGTGCTATGGTTTTGGAAATGAATTTATTTGAAAGTGAATTTATTTAAGAATTGCCTTTAAATATAGTGATTTGAAACTCATTGAAATTAATGATTTAAGAATATGACTTCATAAAGTAGTTTGGGTTAGGATGATATAAAGGAATATTTCAAGTTTAATAAGTGGATGGAAATATTAAGTGATTTGGAAATTTAGGTTCTATTTAAAGGATATATTATTACTTTGGTTTTGAAATGGAAATGATATATTGACTAAGTTTGAAATGAAATAATATTGTATTTAGTTTTGTAATGAATATTATTTTGGAAAGTAATGGTATTTGATTTTAAGTGGTTTTGGAGTAGAAATGTTTTGAAATAAATATCCATGGGTTATAATAACGTTGGGTTGTTAAAGAGACCGGGATCAAAAGTTGTCACACTCTCTGCCAACTTGGAAAACCACTTTAACAACTGTGTACGCAAAGGAGATTCCAGAATGAAGTAGGATGGTGGTGACGTTCCTTTGAGGTATATACGTGGACCCGACTCCCATGAGTTGGCATAAGGTGGCTAAAACAGAAGCGATTTTAGTCCAATAAGTTTGCTCCTCTTATCGGACACTTCGATATTATATTCTGACTTTGAGATTGATTTAGTGGCCACTTTTGCTTATTTGATTTTGGAGGTGTGGCTCGAGGTGGACGGTAGTAGCTGCTACGTGTTACCACCAGTCCGGATAGTAATTGGTATATCTATCATGGCATTGCCTTGTTGTGCTGTGTTACCTACCCTAGCATACCTTGTACCAGCTTGATTTGTGTCGTACCTATGGAGTATCCTTTGGTAGCCTCCCGATCAGGAGGTATTATGGTACTGTATAAACTACTGGCACTATTACATGTTATGATGGAAAATGTAAAGCCTTAACGCTATTTAAAAGTAAGTTTATTTTACTATAGACATTTTTATAATAGCAAAATATTACTAATAGTAAATAGTTTAACGGATCCTTAGAGGATGGGCGGTCCCAAACATCCTTTAAGTTACTCGTACCTTATATTACAATTCACTTGAGTTGGTTTACATTGTATAAGTATGTATGTCCTGACTCGAGTGTTTTGTGTTTGGCTTTACGCTCGGGTCAGACTGAATGATACAGCATTGGAGACTCACCTTGGGAGTTGGAGCTTTGCTTGAAGATCCAGCTATCTATTTCGCTTCCAGTTACTCAGTTGATTCCAGGGATGTATTCAGCTTTGTGCTTGATTTTCATCTTGTTGCTTCTGTTGTATCTTGTTTAACTCTAATGTGTATATATATAGTAGCTTCATGAACCGCTATCTTTTTACTTCCGCTGCATTATAATACTATGTGTCTGTGATTCTGTGATTTATTTATTTGCTGTATATTTTGAGATTTGCCAAATTTATTTTACAATTCGGTATTTTGAATTATTCAAGTCTGGCACGTTTGGATGCGAACGGTTGAAAATATCGTGTCGTTACAAAGTTACAAGTATAGAAATCAGACAAAAGAAAATTTTGTTTGAAGAAAATCATTGCTAAAGCTTAAGGCTGCGCACTATCTTCCCTAAATCCTTGGTTAGTAAAGGATTAGTAATGTGGTGAATGGTTACGTCTTTGAATTTCATTTCCTTTTTTGAGTAGTATATGCATCGGCAACTAAGTTAATTCGAATTTTAAAGAGTGCTGGAGAGTCTTGTTTGCCTCTCATAAAGTTTGAGCTATATCTTTTAACTCTTCAATCTCTTGTTTAAGAGTGTATTTCTCATACTCATGCTTTTGAACTTCACTTTCATATTTGTTAAGGTGTTGAGGTACCTTTTCATTCCACTACCTGCTGAAGTATTACATGCGTTCAAATTTAACTCGAGTCAAGTAATAGGTTGCAGATGGGTATTCAAGGTGAAAGGACGGCGTAAGACATAAGGTCGGATTAGCTGGAAAAGGAATTTCATAGAGGTAAGGGAAAGAATACAAATATCATTTCCTTGGTAGTTCAATATACTTCTATATGGATTTTTCTATCTATTGCGAAGACTATGATATAGAGTAGGAGCAACTTGATGTGAAGATAACTTTTCTACATGGAGACTTAGAGGAAACTTCTATAATGATTTCATAAAGGTGAATAAGTAGTGTATATATCATCAATAACCAAACGGGAGATTGAAAGCTCTCAATTTTCTCCAAGAGCCTTCCTCATATGTTCTTAACACTACTCCTATAGTCATTTGTGACTTCAATGGCCAGCGTGACTAAATACCCATTTAGTGAAAGACGAAGCTATGTAATGGTCACGAACCTACAAGTGCCCTAATGATAATGGACTGGTGGCCTAAGTGACACGGGGGCAGTGGGTCTAAGCCATGGCTCTCAGCCATATACACAAAAATATGTGTCATGGATTTGGGGAGCAAACCTGTAATTAGGCTGCTAGAATGGATACTAGCTAATCTGGTTTAGTTCCCGTTGTATAATGGGAGGATACATACAAGATATACATTTATGGCTTTTAAACTGCTTACTCTCAACTTGCATCACCATAAATAAAATCCCCTTAGACATGACCATTTCGAGTGACATTCATTTACAAAGAGTAATCTAATAAATATCAACTTAGATGCCACATATTATGCAGTGCTACTCAAACATTTACTCAATATTCGTAAAATACACTCACCTATTATTCTATATACCAAGTCCAAAAATAATCGAAGAAATATTACCAAAAGTCCCATACCAAACGGTACTATAAATTCATTTATTCTAATTCCTCGTTACATAATAATAAAAATAAATGAAAAATACACAGTTCTATTATTTATTGATTCAGAAGGGGTTTAAAATACGTTTTTCCAAAATCTTCAAAAAAAATCACAAATAAATCTCAATTGAATGAAAATTGACTTATGAAATTTGCAATCTTCTCTTAAAATCCATTTTCTATTTCAAAACAAATGGTCGCAAACCTATTATTTCTTTGCAAGGAAATCCATAAATTACAATTCAATTCAAAACATTTGCAATCTTCCCTTAAAATCCATTTTCTATTTCTAAACAAATGGTCGCAAACCTATTATTTCATTGCAAGGAAATCCATAAATTACAGTTCAATTCCTAATCACTTGAAAACTCTTTCTAAAATAATTCGTACAATTTTTAAAGTTCTTCTTTAATAATTGAAAAAAAAAATATTAAATAAGTTTTATAATTTAAAATTTTCTATAAACTATGAATTTAAATAATTCTACTTTTCCAATCGGAATTCCCAATTATAAATAATCTCCAAAAGCCAAAGAATATAATTTCTTAGATTAAAATTTTCATTAAATAAATAAATTTGAATTCCTTATATTATTACTTCAAAATATTATTTACAATTTCCAAATTTATCACATTCAAATAAAATTAATAACTTGCTTTAAATTACATAATTTTAGATACCATTTTATAAAAATCATTTAAACATCTTTATTGTGACGACCTACAATTCCGTACCCTTTGAGCCGACAATAAACCAAACATGTTCGATCCAAGTTGCACGGAAGTATGGATGATCAAGGGTAATAAAGAAAATAAGACAGAACAGTATCTTACACGAATGGAATAATATATAATATTGAACAATATCTTTATAGCGAAAAAAATTAAATACAATATCAGAGTCTGACCTAAATTCAGATTGGACAGTTATAAACATCTATCCTTACAATTGTAGAAAAACATCAAACTAAAACTAACAAAGGACAGTGGATAAAAAAATATGTTAGCATGTAGATGAATTTCTCCAACTCCCCTCTGGAAAATTCAATCGTCTAAACCTACTGGGATCTGACCTGAGTATTGAAAATACCCGGATTAGACTTGATAAAATAGCGTGAGAAACTCAAATATAAATGACAGTGTCATATCTCAGCTTTTGAATAAAATCCTTTGAAAAGAAAGCGTATCTCATAAGATCGCACCCATACATAAACACATATGGGTTTTTACCTTATGAAACTAAAACACTTTTATATCAAAACATTTGATATTATTTCTAGTGACGTCTCTTTGAAAACTTTTGCAAATAAAATTATTAACTGAAATGGTTACCTATATAGCATTTCTAGGCTATTCATTATGCCAATACAAATAAAACCGCATGTTCTTATTGGAGAATGGGTTTCCACACAAATGAACAGAAGAAGGGACTAACTTTCGATGGGTGCACCTCTAGATAAATGTCCCAAGGACCATCACAAAGGATACTCTACCAACACAAGACCAGCCTATCTCTATAACTAGATAGTACCGAATATATCATCCTCGGTCATTACCAACCTTTAAACCGGGTGCCTGAGCATACAAACCACATTAATTTACATTTTGAACGTCATAGCAGGAAGAAATATATCTAGAAGGGGATGATCATACCCTAATTGGGAATGAACCACTTAGCCTTGCTGCATGTAACCCTGTTTCGGTCATTTTTGGTTGATGAGGCTCGAGGCTACGATTACCTTTTCACACAGCACATATAACATCTTTGAATGCCACATTGCGATTTCCATTGACTACTAATTGCCTTGCATAAATATACAACCCTTGAGCTCGTACATCTCAAGGAGGGTGTTAAGAGAAGTTGCGATCTCCGCCACCACTGATGTACGTTTCTAAAAACCAATGTATGTAATCTTTTAGAAAGGCAATGTCAGACAAATGTCCATACAAGTTGTCCAAGAACATGACAAACCGAAGGCACTCTCGTACTACTACTAGTAGAGAGTAGTCCTTGCAATTTGAAAAATCTCCATAATAAGGAACTATAAATAACTCTATTATGGGAGCTACCCAGAGCATGCCAACAAGCAGTCCTCACGCTACGAAGATACACGATGTTCAATAATCATCAACTTCAACATGTCTTCACACTCGTACATATTCATTGGTTCGAAGTGGTTATCGGATAAGAATCACCCAAATCCGACCATAGGTCCTTTGAAATCCAATTATCGATAAAAAGGATGTTAAGTTCATATGTAGATATCAATCATCAATCAATTACTTCATCTTTTATAAAATATCTTTCTTAGATGTATTCTTTTCAATTTATTCCATTTTCTTTTCAAGAGTATATGGAATCATTAAGCCTCATTTATCAAATCATTTGGTTTATTTAAACCTTTCTTAAATTCTAGAAAACTTCCAAATCATTTTCTTTTTTACTTAGGAGAACTTTTCCAAATCATTCATTAAATCTTAATCAAAGATTTCTTATGTTCAAGCTATAACTTTTAACTTAGGAAAAATATTACAAATCATTTATTAAATCTTAATAAAATATTTCTTTCTTAACTTCAAATCATATTCTTGCAAATCGAAGATTTTCATAATAGAGTACTACTGCCACTTTAAATATGGTAAATTTCACCTGCATGAAATAATGGCAAGTAATCCTACATCATGAATATCTTTGTCTTCAACGATCTTTGCCTTCAAATGTTACATTTCGAAAATTAGTTTGAAGGTGATTTTGGATGATTTTGAAATCTCTTTATTTGTCTTAGGGTAATTCTAAGCAATTCATTCTTTTTCTTTGGATAATGTTTCAATTTCCCTCACTTAACTCTCGATCCAAATTCCTTAACTTTTAGGCGGGTAAAAATCAGTGTTATTGAAGACATCGTTTGCTGTAAACCCTAAATCAATATTTTTTACAAAAACATTTTTAAGTAAATAGGATCATAGAAACAATTCTAATTTTACTCAACATCAATTTCCGTATTCAACAAGTTCTATGCACGGAATAATGGTGAAATTACCTTTTAAATTCCACGAATAAGATGAGTTCCCTCTTCGGATTTTAATACCAAGTATAAGAAGATTATCTCTATGCAATCCAAGTCGTAATTTATTCATTTTGGAGATTGCTTAAATTTTGGATAATATTAATCTTCTACTATATTGGAAACTTAATACAATCTTTTTTATTTTAGAGCATCCGGGCTTTCATTTCGATCTGTTCCACCTCTTGCCTAAGAAAAGAATACATAGGCGGGTACTTTCAGGGCATTGGTTGCTCCATTCCTAACCTTAGTTAAACACCTTGTTTTATCTTCCTAGATCTCACAAGTGGTACAAATGTACTAGTCGTTTCCGCATTACTCATTTTTTTATTATATTCAATCTTCTTCACTTTTTGTTTAAGTGGCATAAAAATTCCTCTTATCCATTTATTCAAACTCTCACTAAAAACTTCCTAATCATCCTTATATGACTTAATTATTATTTTAAAATCATTCATAAAATATGTAGGAAAGAATTGTTAAGTTTAAAACTACGTTTCAAAAGTTATTAAAAACTACTGTGAAAAGCGTTGTGAAAAGCGTTGCAAATATTGTTTTAAAAGCTATATTCTTAAAAATGACTTTTATATCATTTAGATATCCATATTTTCAACTTAAATTACTTTTAAAACATTTTAAAATATTTTTAGAATTTATTTCATGTTTTTAAAATATTTAAAATATCAATTTTATACTTTGGTTACTTTACAAGAAAAAGCACAATTTTTCTAGAAAATTGATTTGGACATATTTTAAAATATACAATATGAATTTTGATTTTATTTCTTTATTCCTTTAAACATAGTAAATGTTTATAGAATATTTCTAGCTCATTTTAAAACTATTTCCAAAAGATTTAAGCATTCTATATACACCAATTCATTTTCAAAAGGAAAGTGATTTCCTTTGTGCTTATCGACGTGTATTAACGTGACTTGGTAAAAAAAATTAACAAACATATTAAACAATCTACACTTGATTATCAAAGCATATATAAGAACACATAGCAATCATAACACAACATCAAACATTTATATATAAATAGAGATGTTAAATAGAGTTTCTCACCATGAATCAAAGCGATTAACTTCCTACCAACATTCTAATCAGCCAACACTTCAATAATTAATCCATACTCCATTTAAACACTAGAAAAAAACTTTCTCTTCCTTTGAAGTGCTCAGCCAAGGCTTGAGATGGAGGTTGACCGAAAGTATAGAGATGAAGCGGTAGAGCTTTGACCTTGAATTTGCAAAATTAGACCCGAAAAATAGGTTACCCTCTCTTTTTTTTGACTCTATTACTCTCAAAGTTTGAAAAACTTGTTAACAAAAAAGTTGTTTAAAATTCTTTTTCATTTAATTTAAAAAATGAGTCACTTGATTTTTTTTTTTTTTTTTTGAGGAAGATATGGTCATAAGAAAAAGAGCGATTCTCGGATTCATAAATATAAAGCCTGAAATTGTACTCCAAAGAATTGAGTTTCAGGTATAGCATACCTCAATACTGGAAAAAGTGATCAATATAAAATTGTAGCCACTGGAATTTCATATGGTTTAAAAAAAGAATTTCTCAATTTGGATCAGTTGTGATTAAGTTAGAATCAAAACAAAGTGGCCCATTCTCTGGCATGAAAACTGGGCCAGAAAATGTACTGGAAAGAAGTGAATTTTTGACATGGTTAACTTTAGAATGATACAAAGTGGTCAACGTGAAAGTTGTATCCACTGAAAAAATACATGATTTGAAAAAATATATTATATCTTGATTCAATTTTAAAGAAGTTATGGCCGGGAAAACAAGAGGTAAAGTATGGAGAAAAAAGGAGTTTGATTTGAAGAGAATGAACATTGATTTCTTTTGAATATTTTTTCTATGGCTTGGAATCCATTAAAAAGAAGAGGAAGAAGATGAAGAAGCTTGAGAAAAGAAGAAGAAGAAATGTGAATGAAAGTGAAAAAGGAGGTGGGTATTTATAGAAAATAAAGAAGTGGTAATTTTACCAAAATAACCGCTTACCAAATTACCACACTAACCTTACTTCAAACTAAAGAAGTCTCCACTTTCTCAATATTTAACTTCATTTTTCACATCCTTACTTTATGTCCAAGTCACTTAAATATTAATTAAAGAATATCATAGTTATGTTGGCTTTGATTTGATGTGATTTGATGTTTAATTTTTCTTATTCTTGTTAATTCTTACTTATTTTTAATAATGACTCCTAGAAGTTTCCTAATCTTGTTTAGTAAAAGTAACATGTTTGGTTATTAAAATGTGTAATATATATAAGTTAAAACATTAAAAAAAGTTCGATAACGTTGCGGCAACTTATTTTGAACAAAACGTTGATTTTCGACAAAACATTTTATGGTCATATTTTGACTTTTTGTTAAATTACTTCATATGAACCAAACTTCAAAATTGATTTGTTATTATATTTAAATAATTAAAACAAGTATATTTGACTTATAAACTAATATAAAATGATATCCAAATCTATCTGTAAAAATATGACATCAATTTATCGTTATGTGACGAAATTTATCAATTTTTTAAAACAAGTTTTATATATTTGTCAAAACATTATAAATTAAATTATAATTATTATACAAATGAGTCTTGTATCGATTATATTTATATATATATATATATATATATATATTTAAAAGGGATTATTTATCCTTTGAACACATTTCATGAATATTTATCTTCCTTATGGAATCCGACTTTTGTCAATTTTACAACGGAAATCCAAAATCTTTATTCAATATCAAATATAAGTTTACCATTCTTGTTTATCATATAAAACTTGATTGTTTAAGTTTTAAAATTTTACATTTGAATATTTAAATAAATTAAATATTTCAATTTCAAAGTGGTAAAATTACAACAGCCGCTTCCTTTTTGCCAGTCCACATAAACACATGCATAGCTAGCAACCACAATAACTCCATGTCGTTAACCATCTAAGTACACTCACACACATCACTCAATCGCCAATCTTAGTCATACCTTCCATCTGGCTTTTCCCAGGCAGCCGTGGTAGAACCTCAATTGTTGAATTTTATTGACAACAACTATACAATTATGTCAAAGAATCTTTAAGCTAATTTGCAGGTACATGAGCATCAAAAAGAGATAATCAAGTACGCTCAAAATGAAGATACACCGTACTAAAGGATAAAAGAATGTATATGGAGATACAAGAAGAGATATACACGATAGAGACAAGATGAAGGCGACAAACAACGTATTATTAGTCATATAGTGTCGTGTCTAGAGTTTACAAATGTTAAAATCTTCTCCAAATGGTATACGCACGTATACATTCATATTTTAAATGAAAAATCAAGTTTTCAAAAATTGCATGGAGAGGAACTCGAACCCGGGTCTCTATTTTAAAAGGCAAGTGCTCTGATACCAAATGAAAAGTCGCTACTATGGCTAGCTATTACTTAGGATCGTGTAATATGTAATATAATAAAATCTAAATGCGAAAACAGATGATTATAGCAAAGTAAATTAAAATAAGTAAATTTAAAACAAGCACACCTGGAATTTTTATACTGGTTCGAACTTCCAGTTCTACGTTCACTCCCAGACTCCTTCTGGAATTTCAACTAACACAACAACCCTCATTTAACCCCGAGGAACAGGTCTATACAACCCTTGAACAGCTGAACAAGGTTACTGAGCAGCAGAACATGATTTTGCCTCAACAGCCAAAAAGGACTTTACATGCCTGAGCAGCAGAACATGACTTATACAAAAGAATAATGCTCTTGTTTCTGAGAATCATGAGTCAAAAACAAAAATTAAAATTGTTGAGTTAGATAACACTAGTCTCAAAACTAAGCTTGATGACAGTACTAAAAATATTTCCAATTTTAATAAAGGGAGAGAAATTTTATCCTGGATTATTGAAAATTCTCAACCTGCTTCAAAAAAGAAGGGATTAGGTTATGTTAAGAATTCAAAAGCTCACAATGATAAAAGTGGTTTAGGATATGATATAACTGATCGTAGAAATAGCACTAGATATGCTTTCATGTATAGTAAAAATGATAGTGCTAGTACTAAATTTTGAGTTAAGTCTAAATCCGATTTTTATAGAAATTCAAATACTGCTATGACCAATAATGTTTATAATTTCTCTAGAAGTACAAAATCATTGACTGAAAATATGAATAAAAATTATCTAACTATTTGGGTTCCTGTTAATTGGAAAAATAGAGAAAAATATATTAATGATTATTTTGATATGGTAGTTAATAATGAAAATTATATCTATAAAGGTTCAACCACACCCAAATGGGTATGGTTTCTCAAGACCTAACACCCCGGACCCTAAAATTGTAAGTGGGTACCAAAAATGATCATTATTTATTGTTGGTACTCGGAGAAACAAAAGGAAAATGACAGATTTTGGAATTTTAAAGAATGTTCCACACGTTTAGTAAAATTACGTGCTTACAATGAAATATGGACTTCAGCAAATATGGTAAAATCTATTTTATTTTTTCCTTCATAATTAATAATGAGTTACAAGATATTTTATATAATTTATTATATTGTCTCATTCTTTTTGATAATGACAAAGGGGGAGAAATTCATATGCATATTAATAGAGGGAGATATTATACTTAAGGGGAGATGTTATACTTAGGGGGAGCTTTAAACATATTAATATTATTTTTTATATAGAATGAATATATATTTTTAAAATTGTATAGTTGTCATCATCAAAAAGGGGGAGAATATTAGAACCTCAATTGTTGGATTTTAATAACAACAACTATACAATTATGTCAAAGAATCTCTAAGCTAATTTGCAGGTACATGAGCATCAAAAAGAGATAATCAAATACGTTCAAAATGAAGAGACACGGTACTAAAGGATGAAAGAATGTATATGGAGATACAAGAAGAGATATACACGATGGAGACAAGACGAAGCTGACAAACAACGTATTATTAGTCATATAGTGTCGTGTCTAGAGTTTACAAATGTTAAAATCTTCTCCAAATGGTATACACACATATATATTCATATTTTAAATGAAAAATCAAGTTTTCACAAATTGCATGGAGCGAGACTCGAACCCATGTCTCTAGTTTAGAAGGCAAGTGCTCTAACCAAATGAGCTATGATATTTTTTGTTATAGGGTAAATTCAGACGTCCAAAATACTTCATTCAGACGTCTGAATGCTGAAACTGGAATATAGTTTCACAACATTCAGACTCTGAATGAAATATTTCAGACGTCTGAATAAGGCCATTTTTAGCCTATTTGCTTTCTGGTTTGAGCCCGTGCAAATTCAGAAGTCTGAATTTTTCGATTCAGAAGTCTGAATATCTATAAGGCTATATTTTTCAAATAGACCCTACCATTCGTGAAGAGATGCATTCATCATTTCAATAGATATGTCTATATCTCTTCATGATAACTCTTCACGAACAAATGCACCTATTTATAATCTATATACATTAGAATCATGGTTTTTAACAACTTAATTCAATCTATTCTTACTCTACTCTCATATTTTTGATTCTAACACTCTTGTGCATTCAATTTCATACAATTTCATTCTATTGCTTCCTTGTTCTTCACATATTCATATATATATATATATATATATATATCATAAAGGAGAAGATTATAAGAAGGGTGTACTATAATTGAAAAATTCGTGTTATTAAAGAACACATAGTGCCAAGAAAACTTTATTTGTATAAGTACTATTCTATTGCTCAGGCGTGTGAAATCCTTTTCGACTGTTGAGGCAAAATCATGTTCTGCTGCTCAGGTCCCTTGTTCGGCTGTTCAAGGGTTGTATAGACCTGTTCCTCCGGGTTAAGTGAGGGTTGTCGTGTTAGTTGAAATTTCAGAAGGAGTCTGGAACTGGACGTAGAACTGGAAGTTCGAACCAGTATAAAAATTCCTGGTGTGCTTGTTTTAAGTTTACATATTTTCATTTACTTTGCTATTATCATCTGTTTCTGCATTTAGATTTTATTATATTCCATATTACACGATCCTAAGTAATAGCTAGCCATAGTAGCGACTTTTCAAGCCGCACCAACTATCATCATCGCACTGTTCATACACGCATTGCCTGCTTGTGTTCACTTAAAGTCACTCACAATCCCATTCCCCAAATCGAAATACTTTCATGTCATATCGAATCCCATCGCTCTTCGTAGCTATAGTGACCTCCTCCACTGGCACTAATGAAGTCATCGATCTTACCATCGAACCGTCGCATGCATTTTAATTTGGGCAATTAAAGCATAGGAAAATGGATGCCAATTTTTCTTTTATGTTGGCACGATAAAATAGAGAGCGTATTCTAATAGCAATGTGAGAGAGAAATATGGGATTGGCCTTTGACTGGAATAGGTTTTAGTTTAGTTAGTTAATTATACATTTCCTTTTATTTTATTTTATAACTCTTTAAATTTAATTGGAATTAAATTTCAATTTGATTCAAATTAATTTACACTTCATTCTACAAATTATATTTTGATACTAGACAATTTCATTTATTCTGATACTCCTTTGTTATTATTTAATTATTTATTGTTCCAACATAAAGTAATTCAATTTTCAAATATTCCAATCACCTAATAATTATTTATGCTTCACAAAATATTTTACACGCAATTAAAACAACTTATTCAACTTCAATAAATTATTCAAAAAGAATTTATTAATTAGATTCAATTTATTAAATCTATATCTATTATTAAACAGGGTTTAATTGACTAAAAATTTGCTTTCAAAAGAGTTAATATCAAGAATTATATTCAAACATTTTTATATTAATTAAATTTATTTATTTATATGGCATAGGAAGTAGGGTTGTTACCACTTCCCCCTTAAGAAATTAGTGTCCTTGCAAGTTCCTACGGGGTAACTAATACAAATCAAAACCCGACTTTCTTCATATCTGAAATCTTTTATCAAACTCAACAACTCAATACTCTATGTGGTTGTTCCTCCAATTTCCTTATCATATGCTACAATTTAAATAGATTCAATTCATGACTTTCTATTTTTCAAATACGATAAAAATTTATAAACATTTTCTAAGAGTCGAATTTTTTAGAAAATTTCGGCATAGTCTCCTTTGTACGGAGAACGTTCCAAAAAATAAAAGTCTAATATACTTACATGAGGTGCATCTTTAAAGAGGCATCCCAACATGGGGCATTCTGAAACACTGAAAAACAAAATAATATCATAATATATATCGATATACCGTAAAAACATAACTTGTATTTGCAATTTTAGCAGATATGTTTAACTTTTATGCGGACAAAAGCAGTGCTTGTTCCAAAATCTAATCTTTAGCAGCTTTATGTACCTACGCAATGATTATATAAAACATATGAGAACGTATGTTGTAACATAGAGCTTTAAGGTGCCAAAACAACATGTTGTACTTTCATATTAGACCACTTTCCAACCAACTTCAAGGCTCCAAAAATACAAAATCAAGTTATAGTTTCAAAGAGTTTATTGTTAAATAGTGTATTAACTTTCCCAAACATCTTTTGGATTATAAAATTATGGATTATAACTCAAATTACAAAGGATTTACTAAAGACATGTAGCCCAGGTTTTAACAAAAACGCACAAGCGCACTTATACTCTTAACTTTCTAGAATGGGCAAAAACATCGAAATTGGATTAACCATTTGAAAGATATGATCATTTGATTTCAACGTTGTTACACGAAGTTTCTGCTTTAAGACGGCAATAAACTTCATTTTAATTCATGTTCAAACATAGATAAGCCCAAATTTTGCCATTTCACTATGAATAAAACAATTGTTCTATAATAACCTAACTTTCTAATGGATTCAAAATCATCGAAAATGAAGCAGTTTGAGAAATATGATTAAAACTAATCATTGCTTAGCTCAGAAAATTTTACATATGGTTTAAAATATGTTTATCTCCTCAAAACCTACTTTCACAATAATAAACTTTGAAATTAATTTGTAAAATTTCAAAAGGTTGGTATATTATTTAAAAACACTTCTTATTAAAGAATGACGTTTTTCCAAGAATATACATACTTAATTAATCTCCGCATCTACTTCCGTGCTTATATAGTAAAAATCAGACAGTTGAAATAAATCTTTTGTAATTGTAGATATGACAAAGATGGAAAAGTGATCCATATATTAGCTATAACAACTGAAGCATTTAATACTTGTAAATCCTTGATTCTAGTATAACTTACACTGTGCTTCTACATGGTTAGAAACAAATGCTTGTGTTATGACCAAAATGTTATGTCAATTAAATTTGAAAACATCAATGCCAAATGAATTTTTTTTAATTACTATTGTCATGAGAAATCCTGATTATATACAAAGAATAGGTGGAGTAAAATTCAAACAAGATTTTTAACTATTGTTATTCGACTTTTTGACCCAGCTATGTCTAGACGATTGGACAAGTTAGACTTAACGTTAGTCAAGGAAAGCGGCCTAGAGTGGTGAACATGGAGTCCAGAGATCAAGCATAGACAATAATATGAAGCAACGATCAAGCGAGACTAAGGGATAGACTCTTCCAAATATTCTAAGTATAGATTAGTGCCTTCCCTACGAAGGGGATCAGATCATATCATTATGGCTATGAAAAACTTAAATCAGCTATTCAACTAAATGGAAATCGATCGATGTCTCCAAAATCATAAAGACAATTATGTAGACAACTTTGGAAACATGAAATACCATTAATGAGGATTCACCAGAGCGATCGCAAGCTACTACATGGCCATATGGATTGATCGTGTTGATCCTCTATTCTTGGGAATTGGACAGTGAAATTTTTTGGGTGATCTTATCTACTTTAGGAGATTCTTTCAGTGAAATTTCAAAAAGATATACAGTCATCTACCCCTATAAATACATAGTTCGTTGTTTATTTGAGGGGTCTTTACGTTGTTGTTTTGTTTGTTGCAATCAAGGATCAATCTGATCTGATCCCCCATGTACTCAGAGAAACAAGTGATTAATAAAGCAATTTCATTAAAGTGGACGTGGCAATCAACGTCGAACCACTATAAATCTGCGAGTTCTTTTTTTTGCTTGTTTCCTCTATTTTAATTTTAGTTCTTCACTTTATTTCTCTATATAAAATCTATTAAGCGTTTGTGACAACTTTTGGTGCAAATATTTTGGTTCTTTCATTGAGAGGGAATTCTCAGCATGATAAAATATCATCATCTACTTATGGATTCCCATATTCGCAAGATAGATCTAGATTTCTGCCGACAAGTTTCGTTTCTATTTAGATTTGAAGAAGGTCTAAAGTGAAGCTATTAGCCATAGCCATAGGAAAGTCGACTACTTCCCATGATGTTGAAAGCAATGAAGATACCAGCGTTCAACAGGTTGATTAGAATGTACAGCTAGCAGCTGTTAATGTCCTATGCCCTCCTGATTACATCACCAAAGTTGACTTTGAAGACCTAATGCTTGGACTACTAGATAGCCATCAACTGCTCGATCAGTAAATCCAGGCCAATATTGAACTGATGAACTAGTTGAAAGGCCAACATGTGAAGAAAAGGAGGAAGCCTACTCCATACTTAGGATAAGGAAGCTCCTCTTCATCTGACGATTGTCACAGAAGTAGACGGCGCAAGACGAATGCATATGTTGCTGGAACGTCATGAGGAAACTATGTGATCAACTATCGCAAGATCGCACAGATCGGTATCGAACCCCCTATGGAATCGACTTTGAACCCTCAAACAGGGGGAAACTTAGGTGCTACTTGAGGAGCTAACTCCAGATGTGTCGCGATCGACCAAGGCGTTGGAGCTCAGGCGAATGTCAAAAAACCCCAGCTGAGAGACCATGATAGAACTGCTGCTTAGGAGGAACATCAAGAGCACACTAAGCCAACAAAAAGTGGTGCTTCCTGAAGGCATAGATTGGGTCATTCATGTAAGATGGAACACGACCACTACCAGCCACCAACTCTCCAGACGCCGGACTAAATGGATATGGTGAGGGTGTGAAAGAAAGTCAAGGCCTAACCAATCATGATTGGGGACTCTCCAGGAGTCATATTCCATTCACTGCTACACCTTACACATAGAGTATCCACGGAGGTTTAATATGCCTATGATGCCTGTTTATGCAGGAAAAAACCGTCCTTAGGTGGCATCTTATGAAGTGCGAGTGTACTCTGCATGTGCCATCGTTGCAATCAAGTGCAGATGTTTACCTATTTTTATGCAAAGGGTTGCGACTGTGGTTCACTAAGCTACCACTAAAGTCAATTTCTTCGTTTGGCGAGTTAGCAAAGAAGTTCGAGGAGCAATTTCGCATACACGAGGCTGGCCCTAAAGATGTCATATCCTACCCCAACTTGATCCAGGCTCTGGGGGAGTCACAAAAGATTATTTGAAAAGGTTTAATATGGCTGGCACAGAAGTCAGTAATCCAGAAGGTAATGCAATAATGATGGCAATGACTAAAGGAATTGATCCTAATTCTGATTTTTGCGATTGGTTTCCAAGTAAGCTTCCTTCAACATTGGATCATTTTTATGTGAAGGAAGCTTAGTACCTAAGGAAGGAGGAAGCGAAGCGATCTAGGAAGAGAGAAGTTGCATGCTAGAATGCCAAAGGAGTACAAAGTAATGTGACGGTGAAATAGTCCGGTGGTAGTTCCAGAAAAGTTGAAGTTAGTATTTAAAATAAAGCAAATGAGCAAAAAAGAGGCGGTGATAGAAATCACAATTGAAGACTGGATTCTGGGAGAGGAAAGCCAAGGATCCTAATATTTGACACTTATATATTATTGAATACATCACTAGATAATATCTACCTATCGACATGTAATACCATGTTGTTATTCGACATTTTGACCCAGTTATATTGAATTGATTGGACAAGTAAGATTCGACTGCTATCAACGCCGATGAGTCCAAAGTGATGATTGTAGGGCCCAAAAATCAAGTATATATAACAACTTGAAGTCGAAGTTAAATGAAATTGATACACACACACACACACAAACACACACACACACACACACACACACACACACATATATATATGAAAGGCATAGTGTTCATAGTATGAAATACGGTTCAACATGTAGGAGGGATCGACATAAATTAACTTCCATAATAGGGATCAGTATGGTTCAGGGAGCAAGTGCATCTCAATAGAAAATAATTAATATCTCAAGGTCCACAAGTCCAATGCATATGAAATTTTATGAGCAAGATTTGGGGACTCTAATGAGCTTACCCTAGGGATTGCACCTTAAGAAGATGAAATCAAAGGGATCGCCTCTCTTCCCTTTGTAGGGATCGATAGGAATCAGCAAGCAACCGATGTTGAAGCAAATATCAAGCAATAACCCAAGTTCTTCTGATCCGATTGGCATGAAATTTGAAGGTCAAGCATTTTTTAGAATGAGGAAGCTACCATAGGGATCGCGACCTAAAATTCCACCAAAATAAGGATCGGTATCGATCCCTCTTCTTTGGGAATCGGGCCATGCGATCCCTCTTGTAGGTCCATATGGTTCTGGAGGTCGTGTAGAATTTTCAGGGAGATATTGATCATCTTCATCTATAAATACAGGCTTGATTGTTCATTTTTTGAACCTTAACTCTGCTAATTGCTTTATACTCTTTTTATAACTAAGTATTTTCATCTGATCCTTATTGTACTTAGTTTATAAAGTGATTAATAAAGTAATCTATTCAAAGTGGACGTAGCAAACAACGCCGAACCACCATAAAAAGTTGTGTGCATGTTATCATTTCAATTTACTCCTATTTCTTTGTTATTATCCTCTGTGTTCACCATACTTCATTTATTTCTCTTGAAAACTTTTATTTGGGCGTTTTTGCATTTTTCTGTGCAAACATTTTGGTGCTTCCACTGAGAACCTTGATTCTCAGCTTATTAGGATCCCTTTGTTGCTACTGAATTGCATATCATCAAGGATTTTACTTATTCTGTTTAGATTTGCAAAAGTCTAAGCAAAGCCATCAATAATGGTGAGGAACATTAGACCTACTTCTCAGGACACAGAAGGAAATAAGAATGCTAGCATCCAAAAAGGAGGCTGGAGTAGTCAACCAATGGATGTGAACGTTGATCTAGTTGAAGTTCGAAATCCAGGTGATTCCATTTACGAGAGCTGAAACCAGTATCTGGTGAGACAGCTAGTGGATAGCCATCGATAATTAAATCAGCAGATTTAATCCATTGTCAACCTAATGAACCAATTCGGTCAGCAACGGTGAGGGAAAGCAAGGTGGGACACTACCCATACTCAGCATCAGAGAGCTCTAATTCATCGGACGAGTATCACAGGCACATATTCGCAGAATTGATGGATGTCACGGAGAATGTTCAGGGCATCAACATGCAGAACTGCCTGCTCTGCCAAGATCTCAGTGTCGATCCCTTCCTAGGGATCGGTATCGAGCCCTTCCTAGTGATCGGTACCGATCCCTCCTGCTGAGGTGGGAACTTACCTGTATCTGTTGGGATTCAAGCTAGAGCTGCTGCAATCGATTTGTGTAATGGAGTTCAATTAAGTGTTGACCAAATTACTTCCCCGAAATGATGATGAAGTGAATGTACATGGTATACATCAAGTGGATGGTGAACCAAGAAGGCGTGGAACGGCACATAGACATTGATCGGACCATTTACCTAAGATGGAACACGACCATCGCTTAGCACCAACTATCCAAACGCCAGACTTATCGGATATGGTTAGACAGTTAGTGAGAGAGCCAAGGCTTGAATAACGACTGGGGAATCTCGAGAAGCCATACCATATTCACTGACGATGTCCTATAGGCAGAGTATACAAGGAGGTTCAACATGCCATCGATTCCTGCTTATGAGAGAAAAACTGAATCTAATTAGCACATCATGAAATATGAATGGCTGATGGATTCCGCACGAACATATGATGCAACCAAGTGTATATGTTTTCCTATTACTCTCTTTGGGATAGCAACAATGTGATTTACAAGGTTACCCTTATGGTGGATCTCAAAATTTGATGATTTGACTATAAGATTTGTGGAGAAATTTCATATGCATGCAACTCGCTCCAAAGAAGTAATGTCCCCATCCAGCATGATCCAGACCATGGGAGAATCATTGGAAGATTATATGGAGAGATTCCATACAACTATCACAGAAATTAGTAATACGAATGACCATGCAATATTAATGGCGGTCACAAGAGGGATTGATCCAGAGTCTGATTTTGATAATTAGTTAACTGGCAAGCCACCCACAATGTTGGAGTGCATTTATGAAAAGACGGCTCAGTATTTAAGGAAGGAGGAAGCCAAATGCTCTTGGAAGAATAATGTCGTGGGATCAAATGGAGAGGGAGTACAAATGATATTGTAGTGAAGTAGTCCAATGATGTTGAACGAATGCTATAAGACCAATTGATGTTGCATGTTACTCGAACGCGAAGGATGGTGCTCTGGCAGAGTAGTAGAGAACTATGATTTACGATATCGTGTTTTGAAGTAGTGATGCAGACAGGGTGGAAGCCCCTACGATTCATCCAATGTTGATCTCAGCCATGATCGGCCCTGCTTGGGTAAGAAAGATCATGATCGAATGTGGAAGTTCAGTCAATATACTTTTCAAGAAGGCATATGACCAGATGTTACTGGAAGCTAAAGATTTAAAACTGTTCAAAGCTTGTATTCATGGCTTTAACAATATTTCTACTGAAGCAGTAGGCTACGTTGAGCTATCGGTGGAGTTAGGAGACGACAACCGTAGGAGAGTGCGGGTCCTGCAGTTTGTTATAATGGATGTGAACTTTCCATGCCATGCTTTTTCGACCGACCGATCCTTGGTGAATTCAGGCCGGATATCGCCCCTTGTATTTGGCACTCAATATCCTGACAGAGAATGGCATGGGAATAATTCAAGGAGATCAGGTGACAAGCCATGCCTATTATTTTGCTGAGTTAAGGGATGCTCAACGAAAGAAAAAAAAGAAAGGATGTGGGGATATCTCTTTGTGTCAAAACAAATGAATCTAAGCAATCAACGTCCGAGCAATAGCTCGGGCGCCAAAGTCAGTTCTATAAAGGTATAGACTCTAGAGATGGGCAAGAAGGCCTAAAGAACCCAAGGCTGCAACCAATGAGCTAACAATTGACATCAGAGTCAACCATGACGATTCATCACGGGTCATGATTATCGGATCACAGCTTAGCGCCACAAGGGTGGAAGATTTAGTTGGCTTTCTCCAACCGAATCTTGATGTGTTCGCTTGAACCCATGCTGGCATGTGTGGGATCTTGCCAGCCATTGCAAGCCATGCATTGAATATTGACCCAAGGCATGTCCTGGTGAAATAGAAGTGACGCAGCATGGATCCGAAGAGATCTGCTGCATTTAAGGAGGACGTGGATAAAATCAAAAAACAATGGGTTTATCCGCGATGCTCTCTACCCGAAATAGGTATCTAATCCTGTACTCGTAAGGAAGGCTAATGGAAAGTGAAGTACATGCATCGATTACTCAAACCTATATAAAGCATGCCTGAAGGACAGCTTTCCACTTTCAAGGATCGATCAGAAGGTAGACTCAATCGTTGGACATGAACTACTTTCATTTATGGATGCGTACTCCAGTTATAATCAGATCCCGTTGCACATCCTAGGCCAGGAGCACACCAGCTTTATTATCAACTTAGGATTATACTGCTACGTTGTGATGCCTTTTAAACTGAAAAACCCTAGAGCTACTTATCATAGGCAAATCAATAGGATGTTCAAAGACCAGATTAGACGATCGATGGAAGTTTATATGGATGACATGCTCGTCAAGTCAAGATAATCAAATGACTACATCGATGGTATGGCAGAGATGTTCAGTTTTCTTCGAAAATATGGAATGAAATTCAAACCCTTGGGGTGTTTTGGAGTTACATCGGAGAAGTTCTTACGTTTCATCGTTAACTCTCATGGAATTTAGGCCAATCCCAATAAGATTTATGCGATATGAGATATCCGAACACCATGGACGATTAAACAGGTGCCAAACCTAACTGAGAAGGTAACCGTCCTAAGTCGGTTCATCTCCAGAGCTATTGGTAAGTGCATTCCCTTCTTCGACTTGATTAGAAGAGGGAAGAGGAACTTCGCATGGATGCAGGACCATGTTGAAGCATTTCAAGCTTTGGCACACCACTTAGAGAGACCTCCCATCTTATCCAGGCCTCTGGATAACAAAGACCTGTATATATATTCAACAGTGTCAGTACATGACATGATATGCTACATTGAGAAGAGAATCAAAATCAAAGGCCAGTATACTTTGTTAGCAAGTAATTGACAGGTGCTAAAAGAAATTATCCAAAATAGAAGTAGCTCTCATACTGCCCGTTGATTGCATCAAGAAAGCTCCACCCTTATAGGAATGGAACATTGAGTTGAGCCAGTTCAATATCACTTATCTCCCATGGACAACCATCTTGGGACAGATGTTGGTAGACTTCATAGCTTAATTCGTTGCATAAGATGACTCTCCTAAGAACACCAAAGAACCTACCATCCAATATAAGATGTACAGGATGGAGCATCCAATGATCCTTGTTTGGGGCAGATTCGTACTAAGCACTCTCGAGGAACGCTCGATCTGATATGCCCTTAAACTGACTTTTCTATAACAAATAAGGAAGCTAAATATGAAGCCTTGATCACCGAGCTCAAACTTGCTAAAGAACCAGGTGTAAGAGCTTTATAAGTTTTATATGATTCCCAATTAGTCGTGTTCCAAGTCAGAGGAGAATATCAGGTTAAGGTGGCGCGACTTGCTCCTTACCTCAGCTGTGTCCAAGAGCTGCTAACCAAATTTGAGCATTAAACTATTACACACATCCCTAGAGAATAGGATGAGAAAGCCGACACACTTGCCAAGCTGGCTAGTTATAGGGATGCACAGCAAGTCGGTTTGGTTCTAATAGAAGTACTTAATGCTCCGACCATTAAGTAGATGGAAATTGATTGGGGCCTAAAGATGGAGCTCGAAAAGGAGTCGTGGATGACTCCGATAAAAGATTACTTACAAATGGTAATCCTTCTCGAATAGAGGAATGAGAAATGGCAGGTCCTTCGTAAAGCTTCATTATACATCCTACAAGGAGGAGTCGCGTATGGGAAGGGTATTTCCATCCCCCACTTCAGTGTATCATCAACGACGAAATAAAGCAAGTATTGAGATAAGTTCATAAAAGAGAATGTGGCGATCACAAAGGGGCAAAGCTTGGCGAAGAAGATAATTCGCTATGGTTATTACTGGCTGAATGTCAATTAAAATGCAACTAATTATGGTAGACGATGTGACAAGTGAAAGATATTCGCAAAGATTCCAATGGCCCCAAGGACAAAGATTGTGACAACCCACCATTTAGAATAGTTAAAGTCGACAATAAACCATACATGTCCGACTCAAACCATTTAAAGATAGATTATCAATGGGTTTATTTTAAAGAAATAAAAAGAGAAGAAGAAAGAACAGTGGAATCTCACAGCGGAACGACAAAATATAATAATCATGTAAACAGTTCATGAAGCTATTTAACAATATATACTCGATTCAGTTTACAACATGATCACAATACTGCCAAAGCAGTCAGCTATGCATTAAAATTCACATATCAGATAGGATATTCAATGTCCATATCAAATTTAAATGTCCAGCTGATCAATCGTACTATTAGCGATAATAATGGTGTGATAACATGGAAATATCGAAACCACTAGTAACATACAACGAATCAACAATATCATCCATAACAATATGAATTAGCATCCAAATCAACCAATTCAGCCATATCACACAATAAATAAATAAAAACCTGTGTCATTTTATTTAAGTAAAGGTGATATGCAGCCCAATATCGATTTTAATATCAAATTTAGATGCCGATCTAATAAGTATATAAAATGCCAAATTTTCCCTATCGAATTTAATGACACATTTATCATCAACTTCAAATATCCATTTAATAATCAAATTCCTATGTATTTTAACTGTCAATTTACGCTATCAATTTTAATATCAATTTTATCAATAAAATTTAAATGTCATTTTAACTGTCAATCAAATCAAAGTTAACCACTTCAATCAATAATTATAAATCATTTCATGATTTCGATTTAGCTAATCATAAGAATATTTAGTATGCCATGAGCATTTAAAACACTCACCTTCTATTTGAAACTGAAAATTTTCAGCTTCAAATAATCTTCAATCCAACTCCATGTCGCAGTCCTCGTCGATACGAACCCAATGCGACTTGTGTCATCCAAATCAGACCTCATATGAAAAAGTTACGATTTGATTAACATTTGAAAGTTAAATAAATTAGGTAATTATTAAATCTTAACAACCTTGTTAATTTCAATTAGTGGCAAACCCGCACTTCCAGCTCTTCGAACCCAAGAAAACCCATCCATGCGACAACCATCTCGCCGTGCCCACCATCCACGACCGGGTCTGAGCCACCGCCGTTGTGTCTCCAGCAGCCACGCGTCCGCCTTAAACCACCGCTTGCACAAACGATGACAAACCCAAAACCCTCAACGCGACTGTCATGACTCCTCCAACGTTGCCACCTCGTGTGCACCATCGTGTGCTTCGCCAACCCTTAACGCGCTCTGCCCAGGCGCATACGACTTCGACTGTGCTTGTCCTGTGTTTTTTAGATTTCCTCGATCGGTTGTGAATTAAAATAAGGGAGAAGGGAGAGTACAAGTAGACAATAAGGCAGCGGGGTGTACGTATTGCCGAGGACAGAAAATATTAAATATTATAATAAGGAAAATATCTAACCTGATTGGCCCGTGAAATTCCAAATTCCAAAAGAAGCGTGCCGCCTGGCGTTTCTAATGTTTGACCCCATTCCGAGCACTGTGAAACTAGTCTCGAGGCCTAATTCGATCGTATGCTAAAGATAGCTTTCAAAATAAACTAATTTATATGCGTTCCTAGCTCGCATGGCCAAACGACAAGTCTGATCATGAAGAAACATGAAATCAAACAATAATTCACTATTATATATCCGATGAAACTGGTTTCGTCGAAATCCGAGACAATGGCCAAAATGGCTATTTTTACTCGACAAGTATAATCTGAAATTTTCATTTTCTAATTTTACACTTTTAAATCCAATTTTACATGTTAACATAATTCATATTTAAATTAAATTTAAATCACTTTCCGATATCGTTTTCATTCACATTAATTCAAGATTCAATTATTTATATAATTCAAATATTAAATTTAAATAATTTAATCATCCGATAAATCACCATATTTCAATATAAGTTATTTAACTTATAAAATTTAATTTTGAAAAGAATTCAAATAATAAAACAATTACTTTCATTTTACAGTCATTTAATATTCATTATCCAATTTCTACTGTTGATTATAACCCATTCATTGTATAGAATTCCATTTCAATACTGATTATTACCCAAATAATCGAAATTGTTTATTTCAAACTTTTATCCAAATTCAATTCAATAAATTACATAAATATACTTCAAAAGCTTTTATTTTTAACCATTGTTATTCAACCATCATATTAAATTTAATAATTGAAAATAGTTAAAATACGTATCGTTACATTCTCCCCCACTAAAAATTTTTCATCCTCCAAAATGGGCTAAGTACGAAATTTAGCATTTGATATATTTTATTCAAAATAATTAGCTTACAAAACATAAAAATCTTATTTACAAAGCCTTTATTACACTCTCACTGCCACTCCGATATCGGTTTTATGGGAATTATAACTTACATATGAAAAAAAGTTATAAAATTTTTGAAACCTCAAAAAAATTTTAGCACCCGGATTTATTGGAAAATTCGACAGTGTCTCCATTTGCGTGGCTCAATCGAATTTTTTTTACAATAGAATATATAACCCAATATATATCATATATATCCAATACACATCTCATCTCAATGATGAGGTATACCAAAAGGAAAAATATTAAAGCGCAGTATATAATACAAGATACATACCTTATTAATTATTAATACAAACAAATTCGCTCGTATTAAGCAAGAAAAAGTATATAAAATCCACATTTACGTCTGAACGGCCTTTGTATGTACCTATCGCAACTCAATTTAAGATATTAGTCCTATATAAAGATATATAAGGCATGTATAAGATTAATAGACTATACAACATGAATTTTGAATTCAAATCATAAGTATAAGCATTAAAACACAATAACATCAATTATACGTAATCAAAACAGTTACAAGGATAATTTACAACCAAAGAAACCATTCAATTAAAAATATTCATCCAATTAATCCAATTAACTCATAACAATATTAATTTACATCTTCCAATGTCCAGAGCTAATTTATAAACTTCAATTTTATTAACATTAAATTTTCATTAACATTTAATTGGTTTACTACCAATTTATTCACATGTATTTCATTCATATTTAATTTATTCAATTTGATTTGTTAAATTTCTATTGTTTCACTTTTTGTTTAACATATTTCTTATAAATTTGTTTATGAACCATTTTATAAAATTATTCCATTTAACCTTGTTTAGGTTAATTTCTTTTATTACCACTTAGTTTATTCTCTTTTTAATACCAATTCCATTTATAAACCATTTCATAAAACCATTTACATTTATTATAAATATTTTGTTAAATGAAACTCATGTTTGTTATTATTTTCTTCATAACCTAAGTTCAATACTAAATCTTTAGTTCACTTCATTTGTTTATTTCCTTTATTCATGTCATTAGCTTAAGTAAATTTTATTTTATAACCCAAATTCATATTAATAAATTTTCTATAATGATCCATAATTTTTGCTAATTTAAATTTGTTAATTTAATAAGGTTTTGGTAATTAAATTTGGAAGAAATAAAAAATCTGCAATTTAATAATGAAATGAATACTGAAATGAAATAACAAATGATAATTAAAGTTAACAATTAATAATTTGAATGAAATTACAATTAATTAAGATAATATAAATTTTTATACTTGATTATAAATTGATAAGAAAACAAAATGCAAACATTAAATTAATAAATGAAATAGTATGAAATAAATGACCATTGAATAAAATTTGGGTTATATAAGAATTGTTACATTTGTTTGTGAATAATGAATTCATAAGTGTGATTAAAAGTTATAGTAACGATGGTTGTAAGTCACCTGATTATTTTTGTCTATTAAATTGTACCGACCCGTAAATTTTGATAATTAAATTTGTTAATTTAATAAGATTTTTATTAATTTAATATTGAAGCAAATAAAAAAATTGTGAATTGAAAATGGAAATAACAACTAGAATGAATTGTAACAATATAAATGTAAGTTAATTGTTAATAACTTGAATGAAATTCCAATGAATACTGAAATGATAATTAAAAACTAATCATTAACAATTGAAATGAAATTTCATTGATGAAATAATGAAGATGGTTATACTTGGTTATGAGATTGAATATAATTGTAACAACCCGATATTCGTGTCGAATTATAATCGACAATTTAAACGATTAATATTGACACAAATTTCCAATTGAAGTTTTTAAATTTGGATTTAAAATTCTTTTACAAATTTTAAGTAAAATTTTATCGGGCTTTAAAATAAATTCTCGGCCCACATTTAAATGTTTGAAGCCGTGGAAAATAATTTGCAAAAAAAAATAAAAAAAAAATAAAAGAAACCCGTTCCCCTTTCCCTTTTTTTATTTTCACTTTTCATTCCTTCGGCCCGTCCCCTTATCTTTTGCTTGTGAAAAATGGCGGCCTCTCTTTGTCGAATTAGGGCTTCGGCTTCTTTCTGGAATTAGGGTTTCGATTCCGATGGTTGCTCGTCTCGCGTGACTGCTGCGGTGTGCTTGGCCTCAATTCGTTGACTAGGTGAGACTTTCTCACATCTAATTCACTCAAAATATGAGATTTCGTTCGTTTTTGTTTTCATGGTCATCTTTGTTTCGATATTGGGTTATTGACTGTGTAAATTCGTATATGTGAGTGATTTTATACACTCGCGTCTTCTAATTCTCACTCGAGTTCGTATAAAAAATCATTAGTACTCGTCTATTGATTTATCTCGGCCACTTGATTTCTGGTTGAATGATTATGATGATTTCTGGAATTTATTTGAATTCGTACATATTGTGATTACTAGTTTCATAGTTTTAGTTTCTGGTTTGTTCGCTCTTTTTGCCTTGGTCATCATGGTGTTGATTTTTAGTTGACATCGGCCACTTTGATTTTTGCTAAAATGCTTTGCTGTTGCCTTTTGTTTTACTGATGTGTTTTGAACTGCGGCTTGATATTTACTCTGTTCAATTGCCACGGCTACTATGAATATCTGGAAGTTTTGGTTTTGTGAATTTTGGTTACTTCGACCTACTTTGGTTCACACGGCAGTTGACTTTGTGAATTCTTTGATCTTTGTATGTCATAGCTTGGGTTTCTGATATTCGAGCTTGGCATTGTTTATATGTTTGGTTTGTGGCCATTCAATCACTGTCTTGCATTGTTGTTTTGACTTAGCCTGACATAGTCACTTGGAGTTTTTACCACTGCCTGTGCGTAGTGATGTTTCACAATTGCATATAGGTATTTGTGTATTCATGCCTGTGACCATTCAGGTTGCTTGCATTGAGTTTGATCATCATGTAACATATTTTGATAGAACCATTGCATTGAAAATATTTTCTATATATTCATTTTTGTTGTCCAAAACATAAAGGCATATCAATGTGTGCCATGTTTCTTCTGATGCACTTCTTACTGGCTAATAATCAAGTCTGTTAACACTGATTAGTGTATATGAGCAGTTTACTTGTTTAGGTTCTGTTGCACCACTGTTAAGGCTATGGTATTGATATTCGAATCTGGTTAGTTCACTATATCACATGTGAGCTATCTTGGTTCACTTGATCTTGTCACAGCTCTGGTGCATTCCTGTGCTTGATGTTCACTTATTGTTCGAGACAGTTGCACTAATCTATACTCTATTAGAGCCGAGCATTTCCACTTGTTCAGGTCTTAATTGATTCCTGTACAATCTGCTTGTGTCTTTTGCAGCATTGTACACTTCCATGTATAAAATTCCTAACGCTTATATTAAAATGTGACCAGTTTGTATTATTATGCATGAATCCCTCCTCTGTCTCATATATGATAAGGTGGGCAAGATTTACCCAGGTCACTAACTAAAAGAATTAGTAAGTATGCAAACTAGATCATAGTGAAACATGTTGATTATTTATGTACATTTCCTATATAAGTTGCAGTCTCCAGTTCCATGTAGTTGTTATAGGTGCCCTTTATCTATTGTTTGCATGAATATGGGTACTACTTCCTTTTCTTACGCATGTGTGCTATGCTGTGCATACGTACATTTATAACCTTGTGTATGATGTCACCTTGGTTGGTTTATATGTCTGCAGCTCTAAGTTGCATCTCTGTTTCATTTTATCCATGTGCAACCAGTAGTGTATGTCCATAGTGTACATTTGGGTTCGCATTTATGTCGTCCAGACTTGACCTCTGCAGTTTTGATTGCTGTTGGTATTCATTGGGTACATCATCACTGTAGTGGCAAGGCAGTGCACGCAAGCGTGAACTGCAGCCACACGGTATTGAGTTTTTGGGCACGACATCACTATAGTGGCAAGGCAGTGCACGCAAGCGTGAACTGCAGCCACACGGTGCGGCTTTTAAAATATTCTATTTGTTTTGACTTATGGATCTTTTTGCGTATTCCATATTCCGTAGTGGCGAGGCAGTGCACGCGTGCGTGTACTGCAGCCCTACTCATCTTAATATTTTAATTGATATTTCAATGGTTTGAACTGTTTTGTTTATTTCAATTCAATGTTCTGAATTGCATTCTGATTTGGTTTAATTACTATCGTCTATTCATTATTTAATTATTATTGCTTCTGTGCACTAATAACTGAGTTTGAATTAGACTGACCCGAGTATTATTTTCTTTTGAATTTAATACTCGGGTCAGACCGAGTATTTCAGGTTGTAGATATTCTGCTTTGGGTTGCTGCTAGAGCTATGAAGTTCTTTCATATCTTTTGGAGTAGTCGTCGTTATTTGTAGTAGTTTGTAAAATTGTATTGGAAGATATGTGTTCATGTATATTAAATACGTTAATGTACTTGTATATGTAACTTCCTGAGTCGACTGTTGTAGTTGTATCATATGTACCGTGTCAAATGTATTGTAACTGACATCAGTTATTATATATATATGAGACCTTCTGTTTCATCTGTGTTCCGCATTTATATTATCTGTGTTGTTATTTTATATTTACTGTTCTAAACTATTACGAACCATCGTAGTTCGTTTTATACTGGAATTGGGGTATGTCGATGGGAGAAAATAAATCAGAGATGAAAAATGAAAGAATATATATATATTTATATCACTCCCATCGAGATAACCAATACTAGTGTAAGGCCAACTATTGATGGCCGCTCCTCAACAGCCTTATTCTCCGTGCTAGTTGACAGCATTACACCGTAGTGTTCTTGGCTAGCGTGGGTATAGAGGTGGGGCGTCACAGCTTGGTATTAGAGCCTGGGGTTTAGAACAAATATAAAACATAACTTAGATAGTACATGTGTTACAACTATTTGTCGATGTTTTATTTCACATCTTTGTCTTAAGATCATCTTTGATTGTTAGGAAAGAATTCCTAACGCTTATTCGTGAGCATTGCTGCTATTCTCTATCGCACTTGCTCACTTGAGTTTACACTTCTAAGTATCAGTGTATATATGCTCTACCAAGTTGCATATTGCTGCAACTAGTACCCACTTCGATTTGAACTCGCATTGTTTATTCGAACTGCTATATATATGCATTCTTATCTCTGATTCGTGTACTTAATGCAGTTTCCATACAATTGGGTTTTGGGTATCAATCTTTGAGACAAATTGCATTTCAATTGTCGACTCTATCTGTTTATCCATGGTTTGTTGGTTTTCATGTGCCTCTCTCTGATAGTTTTAAAATTTCTTTGGTATAAAAGAAATTGTCTTGGTCTTTGCCTTGTCGATATCGACGTTGATTTGACTTTTACTTTTGCTAAAGTCATTCAAGCATTTATACTCGTTCTGCTTTGTTTTTCCAATTGTTGATCGGTTCTTCTTTTCCGGTTAGTTGTTATCACCTTTGTCGACTTTGATAACTTCTGTTTCAGGAATTTTGGGTATTCCTACTTTGATGGATTTGGAATCGAATTCTTTGTATTTTATTCACGTCTTCGAATGTGAATCTTAGTGAATTGATTTGGTTTTCGAATTTAATCGATTCTTGATTATTTCCCGATTTGTTGCTATCATTTATTAGCAACTTTGATGACCTTTTCTTCGGGATTTTTGTGAACATACCTTTCGATGAATTCGATATCGATTTCTTTGGATTCTATTCACGTCTTCGTATGTGAATTCTTGTGATTGATTGTTTCTACAATCATTTTTGAGATTTGTCACTTTAAAAATATAAAGGTTTCAATACTGGTAGTAAATATCAAAAACTCTTTTATCAAAATGTTTTCAACTCTATTTTCAATACCAAACTCGTTTTTGAAATTGTTTTCCAATCTATTAGTATATACAAATCTTTATTTCACTCGTATGAGAAATCTAATTAAACGGCTTAGTAAAACAAGTGGTATGAAACGCTTGCGTTTACTTCGTCGGTTAATTGTTGGACTTGTTCGATTGAACCTCTAGTGACAAATTTTATTAGTGAAGATTTACAGTTTGTTCGTAAATATTTAAGTTAAGTAAGTGGTTATGGGACATGATGCTAAACTTTTACATTTACTGACTTAGTGTAATTGACACTTCTCGTTGATCATGACGATCATTTTTACGGTTAGACTAGGCCTCATCGGTGTGATTTCGTCTCACACATATCTCTTGGGCTTTGAGGATTGTCTAGACACCGCTTGTGTGATTTCATTCACACATACTTTTCTTTTGATTGTGAGGTTAGACTAGACACCACTTGTGTGATTCCACTCACACATACCTCTTTTGATTTTTTTGGTTAGTCTGGACCTCAATCTGTGTGATTTCGACTCACACATGTGGGGTAGCGCCCCACGGTCTTCGGGCCATTCGTGTGTCAAAATTAATGGCTTGCAACCATGAGATAGCGTCTCGTTATGCGTTGCACGTGTTGATGATTTTTCATGCTCGCGGGTAGGTGACATTCCGTGCTCCCGTTCTCGCTTTGCGTTGCACGTGTTGATGATTTTTCATGCTCGCGTGTAGGTGAGATTCCGTGCTCCCGTTCTCGCTTTGCGTTGCCCGTGTTGGTGATTTTCATGCTCACGTGTAGGTGAGATTCCGTGCTCCCGTTCTCGCTTTGCGTTGCACGTGTTGATGATTTTTCATGCTCGCGGGTAGGTGAGATTCTGTGCTCCCGTTCTCGCTTTGCGTTGCACGTGTTGATGATTTTTCATGCTCGCGTGTAGGTGAGATTCCGTGCTCCCGTTCTCGCTTTGCGTTGCCCGTGTTGGTGATTTTCATGCTCACGTGTAGGTGAGATTCTGTGCTCCCGTTCTCGCTTTGCATTGCACGTGTTGGTGAGTTTTCATGCTCGCATGTAGGTGAGTTTTCGTGCTCCCGTTCTCGTTATGCGTTACATGTGTTGATGAATTTTCATGCTCGCGTGTTGGTGAGTTTCCATACTTTCCTTTGAGTTTTCATACTCTGTTCGAGTTTTCATACTCCGTTTGAGTTTTCATACTCTGTTCGAGTTTTCATACTCCGTTTGAGTTTTCATACTCTGTTCGAGTTTTCATACTCCGTTTGAGTTTTCATACTCTGTTCGAGTTTTCATACTCCGTTTGAGTTTTCATACTCTGTTCGAGTTTTCATACTCCGTTTGAGTTTCCATACTCTCCTTCGAGTTTTCATACTCCGGTTCGAGTTTTCATACTCCGTTCGAGTTTTCATACTCCGTTTGAGTTTTCATACTCTGTTCGAGTTTTCATACTCCGTTCGAGTTTTCATACTCCGTTCGAGTTTTCATACTCCGTTCGAGTTTTCATACTCCGTTCGAGTTTTCATACTCCGTTCGAGTTTTCATACTCCGTTCGAGTTTTCATACTCCGGTTCGAGTTTTCATACTCCGGTTCGAGTTTTCATACTCGCGTTCGAGTTCTCATACTCTTAGCTTGTGTTTTCTGGATTTCTTGTGAGGATTTCTAGAATTTGTGCTTCACCAGTTTTCGTGATTTCTATTGATAAGTTTTATCAATTCTTGTGCATTGGTGAATTCGTGTGTTATTGACTTGTTATGAATACAAGTTTAGGGTATGATACCCCTTTCTATCTTTGAGAAGATTCTTATGACACTTTGGATGAATGAAAATCCACTTATCGAAGTTGCTACTGATTATCGCTTGTGATAATCAGATATTTGAGATCTAATTATCGTTTGTGATAATTAGATATTTGTGATTTGATTATCAATTGTGATAATTAAATAATCGTTGATTCGTGATTTCTGATTTATCGTTTTTGATAATCAGATATTTATTGTTTCTAATTATCTATTGATAATTAGATATTTGAGATTTAATTGTCGTTTGTGATAATTAAATATTTGTGATTTAAGATTGATTTTCGATTTTGATAATCGAATACTTGTTGATTTGATTATCGTTTTTGATAATTGAATATTTGTAATTTGAGATTTCTGAATTATCTATTGATAATTAGATTTTGTTGATAATTTGTGAATTTCCTTTATGAAATTAAAAGATTTCTTTGGCGTTTATATTGTACTACGCCAGTGTACCGGCTCAATTTTCTGCTATTCATGACGTTTTCCACGTCTTCCAATTACGGAAATGCCTTTGCGATTTCCGATCTTTATTCTTGAGCCCGGTATTATTGAAGAAATTGAAGTTTCACCAGATTTGACGTTGAGCAACATTCTATTCACATCAATGTTTCGGGGGTTCGGCACCTTCGAAATAAAGATGTTTTCTCGTGAAAGTTTATTGGTTCTCAAATCCTATGAATTTCACTTTGGAATCCAGAGAATTCATCGAGCAATCACGATCAGGCTTTCTCTATCATGCTCTTTATGGTGAACTTCATATTTCGAATTTCTTCATCTTGTGATGATATGCTCTTTTGGTTGTTACCTTTTGTCCATATATTCCTTAAGATTGCGAGGATGCAATTTCTTTAAGGAGGGGAGTCTGTAACAACCCGATATTCGTGTCGAATTATAATCGACAATTTAAACGATTAATATTGACACAAATTTCCAATTGAAGTTTTTAAATTTGGATTTAAAATTCTTTTACAAATTTTAAGTAAAATTTTATCGGGCTTTAAAATAAATTCTCGGCCCACATTTAAATGTTTGAAGCCGTGGAAAATAATTTGCAAAAAAAAAAAAAATAATAAAAGAAACCCGTTCCCCTTTCCCTTTTTTTATTTTCACTTTTCATTCCTTCGGCCCGTCCCCTTTTCTTTTGCTTGTGAAAAATGGCGGCCTCTCTTTGTCGAATTAGGGCTTCGGCTTCTTTCTGGAATTAGGGTTTCGATTCCGATGGTTGCTCGTCTCGCGTGGCTGCTGCGGTGTGCTTGGCCTCAATTCGTCGACTAGGTGAGACTTTCTCACATCTAATTCACTCAAAATATGAGATTTCGTTCGTTTTTGTTTTCGTGGTCATCTTTGTTTCGATATTGGGTTATTGACTGTGTAAATTCGTATATGTGAGTGATTTTATACACTCGCGTCTTCTAATTCTCACTCGAGTTCGTATAAAAAATCATTAGTACTCGTCTATTGATTTATCTCGGCCACTTGATTTCTGGTTGAATGATTATGATGATTTCTGGAATTTATTTGAATTCGTACATATTGTGATTACTAGTTTCATAGTTTTAGTTTCTGGTTTGTTCGCTCTTTTTGCCTTGGTCATCATGGTGTTGATTTTTAGTTGACATCGGCCACTTTGATTTTTGCTAAAATGCTTTGTTGTTGCCTTTTGTTTTACTGATGTGTTTTGAACTGCGGCTTGATATTTACTCTGTTCAATTGCCACGGCTACTATGAATATCTGGAAGTTTTGGTTTTGTGAATTTTGGTTACTTCGACCTACTTTGGTTCACACGGCAGTTGACTTTGTGAATTCTTTGATCTTTGTATGTCATAGCTTGGGTTTCTGATATTCGAGCTTGGCATTGTTTATATGTTTGGTTTGTGGCCATTCAATCACTGTCTTGCATTGTTGTTTTGACTTAGCCTGACATAGTCACTTGGAGTTTTTACCACTGCCTGTGCGTAGTGATGTTTCACAATTGCATATAGGTATTTGTGTATTCATGCCTGTGACCATTCAGGTTGCTTGCATTGAGTTTGATCATCATGTAACATATTTTGATAGAACCATTGCATTGAAAATATTTTCTATATATTCATTTTTGTTGTCCAAAACATAAAGGCATATCAATGTGTGCCATGTTTCTTCTGATGCACTTCTTACTGGCTAATAATCAAGTCTGTTAACACTGATTAGTGTATATGAGTAGTTTACTTGTTTAGGTTCTGTTGCACCACTGTTAAGGCTATGGTATTGATATTCGAATCTGGTTAGTTCACTATATCACATGTGAGCTGTCTTGGTTCACTTGATCTTGTCACAGCTCTGGTGCATTCTTGTGCTTGATGTTCACTTATTGTTCGAGACAGTTGCACTAATCTATACTCTATTAGAGCCAAGCATTTCCACTTGTTCAGGTCTTAATTGATTCCTGTACAATCTGCTTGTGTCTTTTGCAGCATTGTACACTTCCATGTATAAAATTCCTAACGCTTATATTAAAATGTGACCAGTTTGTATTATTATGCATGAATCCCTCCTCTGTCTCATATATGATAAGGTGGGCAAGTTTTACCCAGGTCACTAACTAAAAGAATTAGTAAGTATGCAAACTAGATCATAGTGAAACATGTTGATTATTTATGTACATTTCCTATATAAGTTGCAGTCTCCAGTTCCATGTAGTTGTTATAGGTGCCCTTTATCTATTGTTTGCATGAATATGGGTACTACTTCCTTTTCTTACGCATGTGTGCTATGCTGTGCATACGTACATTTATAACCTTGTGTATGATGTCACCTTGGTTGGTTTATATGTCTGCAGCTCTAAGTTGCATCTCTGTTTCATTTTATCCATGTGCAACCAGCAGTGTATGTCCATTGTGTACATTTGGGTTCGCATTTATGTCGTCCAGACTTGACCTCTGCAGTTTTGATTGCTGTTGGTATTCATTGGGTACATCATCACTGTAGTGGCAAGGCAGTGCACGCAAGCGTGAACTGCAGCCACACGGTATTGAGTTTTTGGGTACGACATCACTATAGTGGCAAGGCAGTGCACGCAAGCGTGAACTGCAGCCACACGGTGCGGCTTTTAAAATATTCTATTTGTTTTGACTTATGGATCTTTTTGCGTATTCCATATTCCGTAGTGGCGAGGCAGTGCACGCGTGCGTGTACTGCAGCCCTACTCATCTTAATATTTTAATTGATATTTCAATGGTTTGAACTGTTTTGTTTATTTCAATTCAATGTTCTGAATTGCATTCTGATTTGGTTTAATTACTATCGTCTATTCATTATTTAATTATTATTGCTTCTGTGCACTAATAACTGAGTTTGAATTAGACTGACCCGAGTATTATTTTCTTTTGAATTTAATACTCGGGTCAGACCGAGTATTTCAGGTTGTAGATATTCTGCTTTGGGTTGCTGCTAGAGCTATGAAGTTCTTTCATATCTTTTAGAGTAGTCGTCGTTATTTGTAGTAGTTTGTAAAATTGTATTGGAAGATATGTGTTCATGTATATTAAATACGTTAATGTACTTGTATATGTAACTTCCTGAGTCGACTGTTGTAGTTGTATCATATGTACCGTGTCAAATGTATTGTAACTGACATCAGTTATTATATATATATGAGACCTTCTGTTTCATCTGTGTTCCGCATTTATATTATCTGTGTTGTTATTTTATATTTACTGTTCTAAACTATTACGAACCATCGTAGTTCGTTTTATACTGGAATTGGGGTATGTCGATGGGAGAAAATAAATCAGAGATGAAAAATGAAAGAATATATATATATTTATATCACTCCCATCGAGATAACCAATACTAGTGTAAGGCCAACTATTGATGGCCGCTCCTCAACAGCCTTATTCTCCGTGCTAGTTGACAGCATTACACCGTAGTGTTCTTGGCTAGCGTGGGTATAGAGGTGGGGCGTCACAATAATAAACAAATGTAAATATATAATTGTTGTATGAAATAGAGAGTTAATGATAATTAAACAAAATCAATCTTTTATAAGAATTGGAGCATTTGTTTGTAAATAATGGATTCATAAATGTAATTAAAGGTTATGGTAACAGTCGTTATAAGTTACCTATTTAATTAATCTATGAAATTAATTGGAAATAAATTGCATTTAATTGAAAGTAAATGTTCATTAATGTGAGATAGGATTGTAATTGCAAGGTGTGAATATAATAAAATAAATAGAAACGTAAATTATCCATAAGGTAATAATTGGTAAAAGAATGGAAATAAGATAAATAAATTATTCGGTTTTAAAACCTTAATTTATGTGTGTAATTGACAAGATTACACATTTTTGAAATATAGTCATTAATACAAATTTAAGATGTAAATAGGGGTATATCAATGTAATGGAATATAAAACTAATGTAACTAGGTTTATAGAGTAATGATGGATTTAATATAAGGATTGGAATTGAATCGAATCAAATTTATTGGAATTGATTATAATTAATCGGAATTCAATCCGTAATAAATGGATTTATTGTAGGTAAATGAAATTAAATATTATGTAAATTGAAATTTGGATGAATTGGAAAATTATTAATGTATTAGTATATAAATCGATGTTAATATTACCCATAAGATGATAAGTTAATAATTGATTAAATAACAAGATTTAGAAATCAAATATATGGACTTATTGGGAATTTAAACTTATAATTTCGAATTAATTATCAAACGCTATAAATTGTGAAATTTTCAATAGTAAGTTAATAAGAGAATTTGTTAATGAATTTTAAATTACTAAGTAACACAAAGTGATAGAATTTGGAAATAATAATAATTGAATTTAAAAGTGATTTAATTCGGTTTAATATTAATTTAATTAACTAGAAAATAGCCATTTTGACTATTGTCTCGGATTTTAACAAAACCAGTTTCATCAGATCCGTAACAGTGAATTATTATGGGATTTCAAGTTTCGTAACGATCGGACTTGTCGTTTGATCGTACGGGGCTCGAAACGCTAAGAAATCAATTTAATTAAAATCAACAGAAATCAATTTGGAATAAGATGATTTTACCATAACTTTTTCATACGATGAAATTAGGACTTGAAACCTGTACCATTGAGTTTAAATATTTGGAAACATCTATTTTGATATATGGGTTGATCCATTTTCGTTCCGAAGTCGAAACAGGCTTTTCGGGTCGTTATAGTTCATTTTTCCAAACCAATCAAGCCCATTTATTTCTATTGTGTTTTGCCTATATATATGTCATTATAAACCCTAACAGCCTTTCTATTTCTCATTTCTGTACGTACAAAAATTTCTGTTGCTCCTATTTCTCAATGGCAGACAAACCCTAAAATTCACAACAAAATCAAATCAAAATATTCAAACTCCACAAACTATATCAAATTTTATATCGATTTGAAGCACTCTACGAGTGCATCTCAGACCTGAAATTTGTTTTCCAAATTGAGTCACTAGTTAACTAGAAATTTATGATCAATTCTCGACCATCCATCTCGTTGAGATCGACTCTGCTTGATCAACAAATTGATGGTACCATGGTGTGGAGAGCAGCGAGCGTAGCCCATCGACGTGCTCTGTTGGGTGGGTTTACGTCTAGATTGTCGGCAAAAATTCGATTAGGGTCTAACCATAGGCGGTGGTTGCCGTGAATTCTGCCTTGATACGGCGACTGGGTGGTCGTGCATGGGCGAGGTTGGATGTGGGGGAGGTCTCGGCGGCTTCAGGTGGATGGTGGAGTCTCGATCGACGGCAAGTGGATGCATGTGTGGCAGTTGTTGTTGTCTGCGTGTTCAGCATCGGGCTGGGTAATTCGCATTTGAGCGTGTTGAGGTATTGCAGTGATGATGTGTGCATGCTTTTGAATTTCTGTTTGTTTGTTTTATTTATTTCAATTTCAATTTCAAAATGTTCTAATCTTAAAAACTTCTGCATACGAGGTCTGATCCATGCGCGGTCTATTCCATTGGGATCGTATTAGAATTCCGGACATTTTGACGTTGGTTTGGAAAGATTCTAACCCTGTTTGAATTTCGAGTTTAAATTGGATTTAAATTCAGTTTAAATTCAGAAGGTGAGTGTTTTAGCCCACTCACAACTTCTAAAATTTCTTATGTTTGTTAAATTTAATTCATGATGTGATTTGGAATATTTTTAATGACCATCTCAGTTAAATTGAATTTATTTGGATTAAATTGTTATTTTTATTTATTATTGCATATAAACTGTCAGTTAAATATCTGTTATTTATTATCAATTTCTATATTGATATTTATGGATTGTTTTGGATGATGATTGTGATGGATGTTGATTGTTGATATTGGTTGAATGGATGTTTTGTTTATATTATTCTAAACTGCAAGTTTGTTATGGATTATAATTAATTCAGGACTGTGGTTTGAAATGATATACAACCGTAAAATATAAATTACGGATTGAAACGATAAATATATGTATCACTTGACCATACGATAAAATGTTATATACAGACACCATTGGTCTATATACGTAAATATTTTAAAAATGATTTCTATGGTATTGAAAGAAATATATGGTTTTATATAAATATTGATTTTTAGTATTATATAAAGGTTGTTTTATATATAGTTAAATTCTTGATTTCAAGCTATATATAAATTTGTTTAATATAAAATAAGTTTAATAATAAAAGTTTGATTTTATTAAAAATATAATATGGTTAAGTATTTATCTAAATTTTTGCTTTAGTATAGAGTTAAAATAATGTTAATGAATTAAGGTTGAGAAGATAGATTTGAAATTGATTCGAAATTGTATTTAATTAAGAATTATATTTGAATAAAATCGATTTGAAACTTATGAAATTTGAAGTTTAAAAAAAATATGATTTTATTACTTGATTTTGGTTTAAGGTGATTTAAACAAAATATTTCAAGTTCAAATAAATTGAAATAAATATTTAGTGATTTTAAATTGGGTTTATTTAAAGATATTGGATTCATTTAGTGAATATCGCAAAACTAAATAATGAAGTTTTTTTTTTTTTTTTTTGGCAAGGCCGACGGGGTTGAATGGACCCCGACCATTTTATTGCAGCACCAAAGAGTTACAACAGATTAAACAATGAGCAAGGCTCGAAGAACACAAAGGAGAACTAAGCGCTACAAAAAACTGGAAACTAAAAGAAGAAAAAACAAAGAATAAAAAACAAGGGAAAGACTCATAACGTTTGGTCATTGCCCAGAGCGAAGGCAAAAGGAAGCTATTCCAGAGAGTCACTTATCACGTGTACAACCCAATTCTTCATGAAAAACTCAGCTTTCCTATTGTCTTTAACATAAACCCGAGAATTACTTTCTCTTCAAGCCTCAGCAAACAATCTTTTCATAACTGCATGAAAATAACTCCTAAATTGTTCCCTGCAACCCCTTTTCGCACGTATTATGTTCCATTCTTTCTGCTTATCATATGAAATATTAACACTACCAAGTGTGGCCATAACCGAATACCATAGCTGAATAACATCCTTGGATTCGAATAATAAATACACAGCAGATACAACTATGTCATGGCAGAAAGAACACATAACATCGTCATTCGTACCATATCTCTCCAGTTTAGCTTTATTTAGGTTGGCACGTTGTTGTATTTTCCAGAGAAAATTGTCTCCTCTCATACTATTTTCCTCATTCCATGCTCTCAATCTCCATTTCCTTCTGGGCTTGTCAGTGTGCTTCAGCAAATACATAGGCACAGTGATAAGAAGTTTACATTGCTCAAAATAGCTGGCATGGTAACCCCCACGTACATTCCTTATTCCAAAGTGTATCATCACTGATGAACACTGGCATTGATAATTTCAATTTTCATTCTCCTAGTCACTGCTTGAGAAGAGTTCAAGTAGTTAGGTATCACAACTGAAAGTGGTGTGGTTTCACAATTGGATGTACCTTCTTTAGTTGGGGGGTTGACTTGATTGGGGTTTATTGGTGATGAAGGTGAAGATGTAAGAGAGGTTGGTGACATGATAGGCACTGGAGGGGGTTTATAAGCATTTGGAGGTTTTATTTTAGAGTATACATTGAGTAGTGGTGGAACATTTCGTTCTCCATTAGCTTGTTTGGGAATGATCAGGGAACCCAGTTTGCACGAGTGATCATGCATGTGCAAGTCCTGACACATTTCATTTTCCTTCCTGTGAAAAGCTTTCATTTGTTTTTTCTTCTTATTTTTCTTATCACTTGAATTATTCCCCTGTATACCTCTTCCTTCACATCTCGTCCCATTGTCTTTACTTTCAGTATCACTACTTGTGTTGACTTCTAGAGTGTTTACTTCATCAAATATTTGCACCAAATGTTCCTCCTTGCCTTTTGGATTTTTGATACTAGTTTTCTTTTGAGCATCTCTTTGAACATTCTCATTTTTGCCTTCGTCCTCATTGTGTTCGTTTAAACTTTTACTTTTCTCGTTCACACTTTGTTGTGACTCACACATTTTAACTGTGATGTCCTCAGCTTCTAGTTCATTTAGAACTTCAAATCTGTTGTGTTGCTGAATACTATCTATAAATCATCGCCTTCCTTATTCATCTCTGGCGTTTTTAGTTTCTCCACATTTATTATGTTTGCATTCTCCTGATAGTTGACTGCTATAGTTTCACTCCTTTGTATACCACCCCGATCATCAGTAGAACATTGCACATTTTCCTTCTCCACTTGTACATTCTCCCAATCCTTCTCTGTAGTATTAATAACAACACTAGTTTCTTCTTTGTTACCTTCATATTCCTTCTCTTCTAATTGATCCAAATTAGCTTCCTTCGTAACTACTTTTCTCTTTCCCTGAACACGTTGCCATTTACTATTAGTTTGCTTGTTGTTTGAAACCACATTATTATGGACTCTGTACCTTCCAGCATATCCAACTTTGTCTTCCACTACACCATTTGTTTTCTGCTCTTTCACATCCTTAGCATCACAGTTATCTTTAATATCGCATTTCTCAGTTTTGTGTCCAAAATTCTTGCACAAAACACAAACATCTGGTTTCCATAGGTATTCAACATAAATTTTTTGATATCCTCCCTCAACCAGTTTAACTAAAAACTCCTCAACCAGCTCCTTCTCCGGCCTTACTTCAATCAGGCACTTTGCATAGCTCAGCCTTTCTTGCTTCTCTGTCATCTCGTCCATACATAACAATTTACCCAAGTGACTACTTAGCCAATTAATTCCTAGGGGTGACCATGCAAATAAAGGAAGATTATACAAGTGAACCCATACTGGTACTGATGTTACAGAGCCTGTGACATTACTCACCGCCGCATCATATGGTTTTATTATGAAAAGTTTGTTATTCATAATGATAGGGTCACTCTGCAGTATTGATCTCCTATCTTCACAACAAGAGAAGTTGAATAAGAAGATGATACCATCCGATTTTACAGAAACATCACCTTTAAGCTTCCAAATGTACTTTAACTTCTGGACAACAGCTGTATACGATAGTGGTTTGTCGAGGAAAAAGCCGACTAGAGTTTCTTTCCAGATATATATGAAGTTAAAATTAAGATATATATGAAATTATCAAATTTAGTTTTGAAATTATGGAATATTTAGAGCTTTGAAATATATTGAAATCTAAATGGTTTGTTTTGTGATACAAATCTGTTTTTGAAATGGATATAATTTAAAAGGTTTATTGAGAAATGAATTGAATTAAAATTGAATTTGTGATTTGATTAAAAATTTGAATTTTGAATTCAAGTAGTTTTGAAATTTATTTGTAAAATTGAAGAAGCTATTTTATTTTATAAAGTATTTAATTTCAATGTATTATGTTTTGAAAGTGTTATAATTTCAAGTGTTTGGTTTCGAAAATGTTATAACTTTGAAAGTACTATGATTTTGGGAAGAGTATATATTTGAAATGAAATGATATCGTATTTGGTTTTCAAATGGAAATGATATTTTTATTTTGAAGTATAAACTATTTTGAAATGACCATGGTGTTATAATAACGGTTGGTTGTTAAAGAGACCGGGATCAGATATAGGCATACTCTCTGTTGATAACGAAAATCACTTTAACAACCATTTACGCTGTGGAGATTCCAATGAAGTAGAATGGTGGCGACGTTCTATTGAGGTATACACGTGGACCCGACTCTCATGAGTTGGCATAAGGTGGCTAAAACAGGAGCGATTCTCGGGCCAATGAGGTAGCTCCTCTGATCGGACACACTCCTCCGATATTATACTCTATCTTTTGGATTGATTCGATAGCCACTTTTGATTTTTTTGATTTGGGGGTATGGCTCAAGGTGGGCGGTAGCTGCGCGCTACGTGTCACCACCAGCTCGGATGCGTAATTGGTATATCTACCCTAGAATTGCCTTATTGTGCCGTGTCACCTACCCTAGCAAGCCTTGTACGAGTTTGATTTGTGCCGTACCTATGGTGTATCCTTTGGTATTCACCCGATCAGGAGGTATTGCGGTACTGTATAGACTACTGGCACTATTTATGTTTTAAGGGGAATATTGGGTCACTCCTTAACACTATTTTAAAGTAAGTTTATTTTACTATAGACATTATTATAATAGCGTATATTACTACATTATAGATAGTTTAATGGACCCTTAGGAGATGTGAATCTCGAGCAGCTCTTAAGGTACTGCACTCATGTTACACACTGTATAGGAAATGTCAGATCCCGTAAACATCTTTGATGCCGTTCCACTCATATTATTTACCGTTGATTTAACTTACATAAGATCATTTAGTTCTGACTCGAATGTTTTGTCTTTTCAATTCGCTCGGGTCAGCCTGAGCAGTTCAGGGTTTGAAGACCTTACTTTTGGTGGACGAAGACGAAGATTGTATTTCTATTATTTACTATATTGTTCCACTGCATCACATTGTTCCGCTGCATTATTTATTATTATCTGGTATGTGTAACTCTGATATGTGTTGTATAAGTATAATCAAATGTTTTTGTAAAATGGCTTCATGAACTGTTATTTGATTATTATATTTGTCGTTCCGCAACAAGATTCTATTTTGTTTTTCTTTCTCTGTTCTTTTTATTCACCCCACTAACAATCCGCCCTTTTTATGGTTTGAGTTTGGCATGTGCGTCCTCTTAAAGCGTCCAAAAAGGTGGGATGTTACATAAATTTAAATGGGAAATCAATTTGAATTAAATGAACTTTAAAGTTACATCAATAAGATTAATGCAATAACTGAAAGTGTGAATGTAATAAAATAAATGGGAAATGTAAATTTATTCATAAGGTGATAATTGTGTTAATAAAAGAATGAAATTGTGATAAATAATTAATTGGGACTTTAAAATTTTAATTTATGTGTAAATTCGACAAAACCCAATATAATGGAAATTTCACCGTACTTGCAAATAAAAGATGGGAATTGGAATATAATAATGTAATAAAATGTGAACAAGTGTTAACTGTGTTATAGAGTAATAGTGGATTTAGTATAAAGGTTGAAATCAAATAAAAACAATTTATTGGAATTAAATATTCAGTAATTGGATTTAATTACAGTTGAAGTTAAACACCGTAATTGGTAAATTAATTAACTTTGAATTGATGCCTAAATTTGTTTTAAATTATGGAAATGTCCAAGTAATCTAAAATGATGAAAATTGTGAATTATTAACTTTGAATTGAAGAATTGATTAATTGATTTAATATTAATTTATTTAATTAACGTGAAAAGAGCCATTTTGACCACTGACTTGGATTTGGGCGAAACTAGTTTCATCGGATCCGTAACGGTGAATTATTGTAGGATTTCAAGTTTCATAACAATCGAACTTGTCGTTTGATCGTACGGACTAGAAATGCCTAGAAATTTATTTAACTGAAATTAATTTGAAATAAGCTAATTTCATCATAACTTCTTCATACGATATAATTGGGACTTGAAACCTGTTCCATTGAGTTTAAAATATTTGAAAAAATCTATTTTGATACATGGGTTGACCCATTTTCGTTTCGGAGTCGAAACGGGCTTTTCGGGTCGTGTATCGTTCAATCAATTTGGTCCATTCTTTCGGTTTCCAGCCTTGTCTATAACTAATTCGTTAAAAACCCAAGGTCATTTCTTATTTCTTATTTCTAATGTCCATAAGTAAATCTCCTCCTCAACTCCTTATTCCAATGGCAGACAAAACCTAATTCCCGAATCTCAAACTCAATTTCAAAACGAAATCAAAAATTCAAACTACTCAAACTATATCGAATTATATATCGATTTAGAGCTCTCGATGAGCGCATCTCAGATCTGTAACTCGTGTTTCCATTTGAGTTGTGGCTTAGCCTGAAATTACCAATTTATTTTTGGTCGTCTATTATTGGTTTTACCGTTTAACGGCAGATCTTCGAATTGGTGATGATCAAAGGCTACCGGAGCGTAGAGCACGACGTATGGAATCGATCCATACGGTTCATTTATCTCGAAGTGGTGTAAAATCGCCGTAATTGGCGAAGATTCTCGCGGCGGCGCTGCTTGTAAAGGGGGCGTCGGAGTTGCTCGCATGAGGTCCAGGGAGGCGTTGTGGCGAGGGCGGTTCAGTGGCAATCTCCGATCATGTGGTAGTTGAACGACGGAGGCACCAAAATTGACGATTGTCATGTGTGCGTTGGAGGCTACTGTTGAGGTTAGGGCTTGTTCGAAGATGAACGATGACGTGGCGAGTAAAGTGTTCTTTTATTTTATTTCATTATATTTTCGATTTCAAATTTTCTAATCGATATAACTTTTGCATGCGAGGTCTGATCCACACGCGGTTTATTGCATTGGGATCGTATTGAAATTCCGAACATTTTGACGCTTATTTGGACGGATTCTGAGACTGTTTGAATTTTGAGTTTAAATTGGATTTAAATTCAATTTAAATTCAAATGATGAGTGTTTTAACCCACACACAACTTCTAGAATTTCTTTTGTTTGTCAAATTAAATTTATGATGTGATTAGAAATTATTTATGGCTGTTTGGTATATTTTAATCATTGTCTCAGTTAATTTGAATTTATTTGAATATAAATTGCCAGTTAAATACTTGTCATTGATTATCAGTTCTATATTGATATTTATTGGTTGATTTAGATGATGATTGTGATGGAAGTTGACTGTTGATATTGGATGAATGGATGTTGTATTTTATATCGTTATAAATTGCAAGTTCACTATGGGTTGAAATGATACATACCCAAGTGATATATAGATTAGGGAAAAATCGTTATGACTTGAAGTGATAGACTCGAGCGATTTTATGGATTTTAATTAATTCGGGATTGCGGTTTGGAATGATATATAACTGTAAAATTTTAAATTGCGGATTGAAATGATAAATATCTTATCACTTGACCCTAGGGTAGAGAATTATATACGGACACCGGATTGGTTAAATTAAATGATTTTAAAATCCTTAATTTTTTGAATGTGATTAAATGATATTTTGAAGTAAAATTTGATTTATATAAGTTGAAGCATTAGTGCAAAATCAAGTTTTGTGTTGAAATGTGAATTGGCTTAAAGGGAAGTGTATTAAGAAATTAAATTGAAATGGTTTGATTTTTGTTGAAATGAAACAAATAGTTTTAAATTGATATAAATTCCAAATTCATGTTTTCAAATATAAGCTGTTTTAAATTATATTATTTTAAGATTCTAAATTTTAAGATTTTCAGATTTATAAACTATTTTGACCTATATTAACTATATTAAATAAATTTAACCCATTTTAAACCATTTAAATTATTTTAAAACTAATTAAACCATTTTAATTTATATGAAATCTAATTAATCTATTTTAAAGCTATTTAATCTATTTTAATTTTATTTAATCCATTTTAAATCTATTTAACTATTTTAAATCTATATTCAACATTCTAGAGTATTTTGACTATTGAAGATTTATTCAAACTATTTATAACTATTTAAGACTATTTTCTTCTAAATTCCAAACTAAGTAAAATGGACGGGTTGTCTTCAAATTCTCGACTTTAAACTGAATACTTTAATGATGTTATAACCTAAGTTGGGATTTAAATGTTAACTAATCGAAATGATGATTTTGAAGCAAGAACTTAACCTATTTTAGAAATATGATTTGAAAGTGCTATAGTTATTTTGAGAACACGATATTTTGATGTAAATTGTGAATTTGACTTCGAAAGAAATATAATTATCGAACTATGATTTCAAAGGCGAGTATGATTATGAAAGTAAGTAATAATTTTGAAAATGGTATGGTTTGAAATGAGTATGATATTTTGATATCAATTATGAAATGATTTTGGAAATGTAAAAGAACCATCTGGTGTGTAATAAGCGATTGGTTGTCAAAGAGACCATGATCGAATATGGGCATACTCTTTGTCGATACCGAAAACCATTTTAACAATATGTATGCAGTGGAGATTCCAGAATGAAGTAGGATGGCGGCGACGATCCTATATGAAGTATATACGTGGACCTGACTCTCGTAAGTTGACATAAGGTGGCTAAAACAGGAGCGATTCTCGGGCCAAGTGAGGTATCTCCTCCGATCAGACACACTCCATCGATACTATATTCTGACTTTTGATTTATTTTGTGGCCACCCACGATTTTTCTCGAGAGTGTGTTTCGAGTTGGGCGATAGTTGTGGCTATGCGTTACCAACTGTCTGGATGCGTAATTGGTATATCTACCCTGGCATTGCCTAGTTGCGCCATATCACCTACCCTAGCGCTCCTTCCACGAGTTTTTTTTGTACCATACCTATGGAGTGCTCTCTGACGACACCTAGTATGGGTGGGATTACGTACTGTATAGACTACAGGGATATGTAAAATGTGTTAAGGAGGAAAATGTAAAGCCGTAACGCTATTTTAATACCTTTACTTTACTGTGGACATATTATAATAATGTATTATACTACATAGTAGATAATTTAATGGATCCTTAGGAGATGTGAATCCCGAACGTCTCTTGTGTTACTGCACTCACGTTAGACACTGAATAGGAGATGCCAAACCTTGTAAACATCTCTGATGTCGTCATACACATATTTACCGTTGATTTAACTTACATAAGATCTTTTAGTTCTGACTCGAGTGTTTTGTCTTTTCAATTCGCTCGGGTCAGCTTGAGCATTTTAGGATTTGATCCGAAGAACGAAGCCGCAGATTTGTACTACTACTATTTACTATATTATTCCACTACATTCACACTGTTCTGCTGCATCATTTATTTGTCTCTGATATGTGTAACTCTGATATTGTGTTGTATAAGTATAATCAAATGTCTTGTAAACAGCTTCATGAACTGTTATTTGATTATTATATTTGGTCATTCCATTGTAAGATTCTATTTTGTTTTATTTCTACTCTTTTCTTATTTACCCCAATAAAAATCTGCCCTTTTGTATTGTATGAATCGGCACGTGTGTCTGCTTAAAGCGTCCAAAAAGGCGGGATGTTACATTTTTTTTCACAATCAATTTATTCAACTTCTCTTAAGTTAACTTCCATTTTTTAGTTTATCTCATTAATTTATTTCATATTCAATTAGTTACCAATCAATTTTATTAAAACTCATTCTATTTGCATTTAACTTATTTACATCCTATTTGAAATTAAATTCAATTACTCATATTAATTTTCTTACACTCATTTATTTTTATTCTATTTCTTTCACAATTCACATTGCATTCCATTTTATAATCCAAGTTATATTCATTCTATTAATTCATTTTACATCAATTTACATTTTCAGTGTCAACATTTAATTTATATAATATCATTTTTATTAACATTCATTCCTTATTAACATCCAGTATTTTTTATTAACATTTTATTGGTTTACTTCTGATTTATTTACATCTATTTCATTCACATTCAATTTTATTTCATTATGTTTAACACAACAAGCAGCCAATTCATATTTATAATGAAACGTAAAACAACATGCAACTAAAACAACATAGCAATTCCTATGCAAGAAACAATCATAGCTAGCGATCATAGCATACAATCATTTTATTAAAATCCATACAATATATATACACATGTCATTCATACGTATAACAATTTCGATCTCTTACTCGAATATGCAATTTCACTTTCCAAACTAGTATTGATAACCCGACTACCCTAGTGCGGACTCTAATCCAATTTCTTGATTAGAAACTTCCATCCTCCTTACATAGTAATAAACTATGATAGATAATTTCATATTCATATCAAAAAACCGTATCAGTGTTTGTCGTCAAGAATTGAGCGAGCAATCCAAAATCGGATAGGTGTGAATTACCTTAAAATCTTGTATTCAAATCTTAATCAAAACTGCAAATGCAAATAGAATGGTCTATATAAAACTTAAGTATTTACTCCATTGGTTTCTTAATTACACCAATTGATATTCCAAATATTTTTTATATTCAATTCTTTAAATGTTTGAAAATATTCTTTATTAAAAATTCTTTTATACAAAATACTTTTATATGGAAAATACTTTTGATAACTCGATGTTTCAACAAGTTTATCCTCGTTCTTACAAAATATTGCAATATGTTTATCATACGCAAGACTAGAAACCTCTAAGTACTTAGTAGACCCGTCTCAACACCCAGTGAAAATACTTGAAAAACTTTTTAAAAAAGATATGGAAAGCACAACTTGAAAACCAATCATGGTTTGCAGTTACACAATGGTTATGCCTCTATCCCAGAGGAAACATCTGTAACTTTAGGTAATCTCTACCCCGCGAATTACGCCATGCAAATTAAAAATAAAATCGCTCCTGGATCGTAGTCTACTTAGCGGTTATTCCCAATGGTTACATCTCTATCCCAAAGAATACATTGTAGACTATAGGCAATCATGCCATCTTGAATTACGCCATGTGGTTACACCCTATGGTTACGTCACTATCCTAGTGAAAACATAGAAAAACTATAGGAAATTTCTGCCACCTCGAATTATGCCAAATACACCGACCATAAATCATAGCTACACAATGGTTATGTCTCTATCTCGAAAAAATATAAGTAGACGGTAGGCATCACTCCCCTCCCCTCTCCCCGAAATTACGCTATGCAAATCGAATCATAAGACCATAGGATATGCTATGGAATTTGAAGGAACTCATGAGTTTATTTTCGGACGATCGAAATCAATCAAAAGAATGAATCCACCAAGTGGATTACAGAAAATCACGGAGGGTACTTCCTATATCTTTTACTTCAAAATATATCATACTTTATATAGTACCCTTTCCAAATCATGACTACAAATATCACACTTATATAAATTCCATAATTTATAGGATTTCATTTCCAAATCAAGTACCTTCCAAAGTCAATAGTCTTGAATATATCATATCATTCATATATAAATTTTGTTATATATAAGATGATCACTTTTCAAGTCAAATAACTCTAAAAATCAATAGTTTTCGAAATAATCCCATACTTATATAAACCATTTTCATATAAGAATCGAAACTTTTCAAATCAAGTATCTATATAAAGTTAAAGGTCTCCGAAATCAGTCCATTTTCATACATCAATTCGGTTTCAAATCCACATACCATCACAACGATCATTTTTCTTTTTTATCAAATCACATATCATTCGAATTCAAAAAAAAAAATCAAATTTCAAATCAATGGCCTTCACAACTTCAGTTTACCATTTATATAAATTAAGATTTTCATTTCAGAACTCAAGTATTTTCCATAATCATTTTATGAATAAATAACTTTATAAAACTTTTATTAAGTTTATAAACATTTCTTGAACTTGTTTCATTTAAAACATCTCAAAACATATTTCGTAATCATATACAGCATTCTTATCAAAATATGCAACATTTCAAACATGGTTAAATTGTATTATTATCTTCAATTTACGAGTTATAAAACTATACCTTTATGCTTTTCAAAATACTAAGATTTAAATTTAAATATCAATTTTAGAAGTTTTCGACTATTCAAAATAGTTCGAAAGATCAAATTCCAATTCAAAATTGGAAATCGGCAATCAATCGTCTAAACAAGATGCACAATCAATCCATCAATTAATCAATCCTGATGCAACGGATATATGTGTTTGCAACGTAATTCAACCCAAAATTCAAGAAGTGAACATCGGGATTTGTTTCAAATCATTTGAAATAAATATATACATATTTCTTTCGAATACGAAGTCATAAGTCAGGGATTTGAATCAAATCAGTTTCATTAAACAATTGAGTAGCAAACCCACTGAAGTGGCCTCTCCTACTTTAAAACTCGAAATGAATATCGATGATGCTGCAATCATCACCAAAATTATTTCCCAGCGAGAAAAGTGAGTTTCAAACATCCATTTCTTTTAAATCTTTTGAAAATCCTCTTTTGAACTCGCTTTGAAATCATTTATAATGTTTCTATTCCGAAAATAATTCCAAATTTTTTTTTGAAAGTGGGTAAGATTTTTATTAAAGGCATTACAGCCCAAAATTAAAGCCCAATACGAAGCCTATTACAGATAACGCAGGGGTTACATACATTAAGACCGACAGAGTCATAAAACAACTCGAAGTTTCCAAATAAAAACTAAAAGCTGCTTCTACTTCGTCTTCATTCTCATGGCGGCACCCAATAGCTTATACCTGGGTTTTCTCCTGATGGGCAGTTCTGACCCGCTTCTTCAGTACGAGCTTCGTCTAGTTCCTCTGAGGCAAAGTCCTAATTTTTTATTCTTTTCCTTATCAATCGCATTTCGTATATCGCAAGTTTACTGATCCCTATGCAATTTCGTTGTTTTTCCTAGAACAAAGGACGATTTCTTTCCTTCCACACGCTTCAAACGGTAACAGTGATAGCAATGCTGGCCAATTTGGCTTTCACGTATACACCGTTCCCCCAATAATAATTCCAAATTATGCTATTTTATATTTCTAGAATCTTATAACCCAATTTCAAAACTCTTAGAATTCAAACTCTCAATTTCTAGTTTGAATTACTTTTTGTTTATTTATTAACCATATCTCGATAAATCATATTTCATATATCACTTTTAAATCATATCCATTACTCTTTAAAATGATACAGGGGGAAATTAAGATATATGTTCACTTTAAAATCCATGTTGAAACATGCAGTTTCTCAATTGGTTAAATATATTTCAAAGCCAAATTTCCAACCGTAGTTAAATGCTCAAATCAACAGCGAATAGTCGATGCTCATAAACTAAGCACGACTCATCAATCAAGTGTTAATATGTACATCCATGTCAATCACACAATCAATCAACAAAGAAATAACATCCATTCATCACTAACAGGCATGAATAATTTTATTAGTTTATAGAATTCACTCTTTTGTACTAAATAATCCAAGTTAAATAATTTCATTTGTCAATTTCAAAATATTTTTACATCACTAACAAATACACTCTCTCTTATATGTATATACACTCAATGAGTTAATCCTACAGGTTTAAGTATATGCTAAACCAAAGCTCTGATACCAATTGTGACAACCCACCTTTTAGAACAGTTTAAGTCGACAATAAACCACACATTTTCGACTCAAACCATTTGAAGATAGAGTATCAATGGGCTTATTTTAAAGAAATAAAAAGAAAAGAAGAAACGACAACAGAATCTCGCAATGGAATGACAAAATATAGTAATCACATAAACAGTTCGTGAAGTTCTTTAAAAATATATACTCAATTTAATTAACAACATAATCAGAGTTCTACAATACTACCAGAGTTATACATTTTGATAGACGGAATAAAATAGTGCAACGGAATAAATACTAGTAGATATGATATACTAAATCTTCATTTTCTTCCTCCGGAATAACTATCTTCGATAATTGAAAACTCGGTCTGACCCGAGCATAATGAAAAACTAAACATTGATTCAAGACTAAGAATTCTAATGTAAGTCAAATCAGAAAAAAGAGAAATATAGTTTCAAAATGAACTATTTCTTTCCATTTCCAATAAATCTAGAGTCAGATCCAAATTCCCAACAAATAAATTGAATTCCAATGTTTCAATTCAACTCCTTTCAAATTCATTTTCATTTAATATGATTTCAATTTAAATCGATTTCGATTTCGATTTCAAATGATTTAATTTAGTGGCTCAAGATTCAATTCAAATCCCATTTCAAAACCATTATAATTTATATAAATTCGAGTCTAATATCAATACACTGATTTAAATCATTAAATCAATTTAACTTCACTATTAAAATTTTAAGATCCAAATCTTAAAATAATCCAATTTCCATAATTCAAAACATATATCGATTATGGCTTCGAAAATTCAAATTTGATATCTTTACACAAATTCTTGTAACAAGTTTAAATTCCAACATTTCCATAGCTCGAAGATTAAAATAATCCAATTCAAAAGTATCAAAATCATTTAATGGTTGGATTCCAATATCGGCCTTCTTATAATATTTTCTTTTATTTATTAAAGCTATAGGAAAATTTTCAAACCCTTTTATTGCTCCTTTAGGAAAAAAATATATTACTATAAAATTTAGAATCTAAATTTTTATAAATGAAATTCAAGTTAATTTCAGAAACTAGATTTAATTTGATTTACAAAATTAAATTCTTTATAATATATAAATTTACAAAGGTTAGATTTTAAAACCTTTTTAAAATTCAATAAATAAACTTGATTTTCGCCAAATGGCGATAAAATCAAAAAATCACAATTTCTGCCAGAGCAGTCAGCTATGCATCAAAATTCACATATCAGATAGGATATTCAATGTCCATATCAAAATTTAATGTCTAGATGATCAATCATATTAATAGTGGTAATAGAGGCGTGATAACGGAAATATCAAAACCACTAGCAACATACAACAAATTAATAACATCATCCATAACAATATGAATTAACATTCAAATCAACCAATTCAACCACATAACGCAACAATCAAGAAAATAAATCAATGTCGAGAAATTTAACTAAAGGTGATATGCAGTCCAATATCGATTTAAATATCAAATTTCAATGCCCGTCTAATAAGTGCATAAAATGTCATATTTTCTCTATCAAATTTATATGTCACAATTATCGTCAATTTCAACTATCCATTTAACAGTCAAATTCCTATATATTTTAGCTATCAATTTACGCTATAAAACTTATTATCAAATTTATCAATAAAATTTAAATGTCGGTTTTTTCTATCAATCAATTCAAATTCAACCAATTAAACTAATTCGATCAATAATTATTAATCATTTCATGATTTCGATTTAGCTAATCATAAGAATATTTAGTACATCGTGAGCATTTAAACACTCACTTCTATTTGAAATTGAAATTTTTTAGCTTCAAATAATCTTCAATTCAACTCCATGACGTAATCCTCATCGATACGAAACCAACAATACTTGTTTCACCCGAATCGGACCTCGTATCACAAGGTTACAATTTGATTCACATTTCAAATTGAAATAAATTAATTAGGTAATTAGTTAAATCTTAATAATCTTGTTAATTGAAATTAGCGGCAAACCCTCACTTTCTGCTCATCGAACCTAGGCAAACCCATCCACGTGCTAACCATCTCGCCGCGCCCACCATCGACGATCATGCCTGAGCTGTCGCCACTACGTCACCAACAGCCACACCTGCGGGTGCGCCTCCACCTCAAATCGTCGATCGCCCGAATGACGATGAACCTAAAACCCTCAATGCGACTATCGCGACTCCTCCAACACTGCCACCTCACGCACGCCATCATGTGCTTCGCCAGCACTTTAAGCGCTCCGCCTAAGCGTTCACGACTTCGACCGTGCTTGTTTTTTATATTTCCTCGATCGGCTATGAATTCAAATAAGGGAGAGTGGAGAGCACAAGTAGAAAATAAGGCAGCGGCATGTACGTATTGTCAAGGAAAGAAAATATATATTTATAATAAGGAAAATATCTAACTTGATTGGCCCGCGAAATTCTAAATTCCAAACGAAGTGTGCTGCCTGACGTTCCTAATGATTTACCCCTATTCTAAACACAAAGGAACTAGTCTCAAGGCCTAATTCGCAGAAGATAGCCTTCAAAATCAATTAATTTTTAATCGAATCCCTTAAATTAATTTCTATGCGTTTTAAGCTCACACGGCCAATTGGCAAGTCCGATCATGACGATACTTGAAATCCTACAAAAATTCACTATTACGGATACGATGAAACTAGTTTCGTCGAAATTCGAGACAGTGGCCAAAATGGCTTACTAGTCAAATATAATATAAAATTTTCAGTTCTAATTATACACTTATAAATCCAATTTTAAATATTAACAATCTTCATTCGTATTTAAATAAAATTTTAATCAATTTCAGATATCATTTTCATTCACATTAATTCATTATTAAATTATTTAAATCATTCCAGTATTAAATTTAAATAGTTTAATCATCCAATAAATCACCATTTATCAATATAAGTTGTTTAACTTATAAAATTTACTTCTAAAACGAGTTCAAATAATAAAACAATTACTTCCATTTTACACTCCCTCAATATTCATTATCCAATTTCTACAATTGATTATAACCCATTAAATATATAGAATTCCATTTCAATGCTGGTCACTACCCAAATCATCGAAATTGGTTATTCCGAACTTTTATCCAAATTCATTGTAACGACCCAGAATTTTTGATAATTTAAATTTGGATATTTAATTAATTTTGAATATCAATAAGTGGAATTTTTAAGTCGACAATTTATTTATCGAATATTTGGATTTAATTGGTCAATTAAATCGATAATATAATAGTGAAATTCCAGAAATAATTCAATCTTGGGTTAAATAAGATTGAAAATGATTTGCAAGATTTTGTTATATCATATTAAAGTTATAGAAATGTTTTAGAACTTGTAAAACTGAATTTAAAGTTGATTTGTGAAAATTGAATATTTTAATATTTAATTATCGACTGAAAAATAGCCAATTTTTGAACAGTCTCAGAATCGAACGAAACCAGTTCCATTGGATCCGTAATAGTTTGTTATTATCGGATTTCAATTTTCGTAGCAGTCGGAGTTGTCGTTTGACCGTGGCAGCTCGAAACACATCGAAATTATTTTAAAAATAATTTGGCGAGTTAAAATAGTCATTTTTCAAAAAGTCTCGCATTTCGACGAAACTAGTTTCATCGGATCCGTAATGTGATATTATTGTAAGATTTCAAATTTCAAGTCGATTGGATTTACCGTTTGTCTGGTACAAATTAAAACGCATCGAAATCGATTTAAATCGGTTTAATTTAAATTGATCGTTTAATTCCATATCTTACACAGATGATCGAATTAGCTTCCGAAACCTGTTCCATTGTGTCCGGAACGCGGGATAAACCTTAGAAACGTCAGTTTCGGCGCGTAAATCGGAGTTTTAAAAACCCGGTTGAATAGTGTTCGATGATTCCTATATATAGCCCTAAATTCACAAAAAAATAAGAAAAGAGAAAAAGCTAGGGTTTCAGTTCTATGTCTAGCCGCCGCTTATACCATTCAATGGCTGAGAGTTGCCGTTCTTCTCCTCCTCTTTTCTTCAAATCTATAAATTGTTTCAAGAAATTTCCAACTGCAAACTTATAGAGCTTCGTGATTTCTACAGATCCATACGGCAGTGATGGACTTTCGTCGACTGTGGAGGAAGAATTTTTGGCGCGTTCGTGGGTATGTCGCACGCATTTTGAGGGGGCTGGGGACCACCGAGCTAGCCACGGCTCTGGCCGATGGTGGCCTTGGTGATGGCGAGGAGAATGGAGGTCCCTGTTCGCGTTCAAGTTCGTCGTGGTGATGGCGGTGTGTAACCCTAGCTTCGTGCGTGATGGGTTCCTTTGGAAGCTGGTACGCATTCGAACGCGTGAGGAAGGAGATATGCGTGCGGCCCCTGATGTCTCCAAGCAGTGTTGAGCGGCCCTGATTTATTCTGGGTTAGGAAATAAAATTTAAAATGTAAATTGAATAATATTATAAATCGTGTAACTTTGAAAATGCATATCTTTTTGCTGCGAGGTCGGAATCTGACGAAACCAGTTGCATTGCGTTCGTATTGTCGAGCTCTTCGCGATGAAATTGGTTTGGAAGTGATCGGAGTTAGTGAAAATTTCGGGTATAATTAAACGTGTGTTTAATTATATTCGAAGTAAACGCTGAACCATTACTGAAAGCAAGGTGAGAACTCCTCACTCAATCGAACAGATCGATTTAAATTTTAAATAGTTAGATTTAAAAATTTTGAATAATGATTGCAATTATTGATTGCTGTTTGATTGTGATAGTAGATATAGTAGGATATACTATATATAGCAATATATATATATATTGGCATATGTATATATTGGAATTGATTTCCCACCTTGTATAGCGGATGAAACCCTATTGCGCCGCCATTAAGCGGATAATATTTTAAAAATTCCATATACCGCGATATTCCACCTCGAAGTGGAATTGGTATTGTGCTAACATCTGTGGATGCAGGGAAACAGGTTGGAGGGATCCAACTGGATTCCTCACAAATATTTATTTGATTGTAGATATTTTGATGATATTGATTATCATATTGATATATGATATTTGTGCCATGATTGACTATTGGATGATGTTGCATCATCGGATCCATTTTTAAAAGTATTTTTAACGATTTTGAATTATAAAGGATTTGAAATTGATTTTTTCCAAAGTATATGTTTTTATTCAAATTTTGAGTTGATTCATTTTTAATTAAATTAAAATTTTAATTTTTAAAAGTTATTGAATTTAAGATTTTTGTGAAATATAACCAAAGGTATTTTTTTTAAAATAAATAGATTTATATAATAATTTAAATTAGATTTCTGAATTATTATAAAGGATGAATATAAAAGATTTTATAAATTGATATTTATAAATAAAAATATTGGAAGTATAAACGAGTTTATTATGTGTTAAAATGAAGTATGAAATGGATCATTGAAAATTATAGATTTATAAATTGTGAAAGTTATAAAATGAATAGATATTAAAAATAAAAGATTCATGAGTCATTAACTTATAAAATGGATTTTGGGCATTTAAATGAGATATTTATAGAAATTGTAAATAAAGGAATTTTTTTTTATAAGTTGAAATTGTCATGGAATATAAAAGAATTTTATAAGCAATAAGATTTGGAATTTGTGAAGCTTAAAAAGAACGATTTGGCAAATGAATGAATGAATTATAAGTACTTAACTTATAATATGGACTGTTGGTATAAAATTGAGTTATATAACTTGAATTGGATTGATAAAGGAAATTTATAAATCGAAGTTTATAAATAGGAATAGAATTTATAAAACATTGTTTATAAATTCGTAATCAATTGAATTTGATCAATTGAATATAAAAGTTTATTTAAGGAGTTATATTCACGTTTTTGAACAGTGAATATATCGTTAAATAAAATGGATATATTTTGGGAAAGGAATGTTTTAAATGGAATTTAAAATGATTAAAGGTGTTTTAAAATGCGTTAAGTATCGAATACCTAGATTTCAACATTTATTGTTGAAATAGACATTTTCGAGAAATAAAAGGGAATGGAAACATAGATTTCAACATTTATTGTTGAAATAGACGTTTTCGAGAAAATAAGGAAATGGTGGACTATAACACTGTTGTTATAGTAAATGATTTCCGAAAGGAAATGTTTTATATAGTATTGGGGTTTATATATCTATTTTAATTTCGAATCCCTATACTAGTGATTTTGGGTTGTCGTAACGATGTTTTACGCAACATTCGTTTTGACCCAAATAAATGTGAATAAAAGAATGTTTTCCTTAAACAAATGAAATATATACTTAACTATGGGTTAAGTATATTGAATATTTTCAAATTGTTGAAAATAAATGAGATTTATGAATTACTTATTTTTAAATAAGTATGGAATTGCTTTTCCAATATGAAATGGAATGTTTTTAAGAATTTATCTTTTTGAAGATAAATTGGAATTGAATATTTGAAATCTATGGAAAACTGTAGATCAATAGATAATTTGAAATATAAATTCACTATGGAATTTATAAATGGGAAGGGAAAATTTGTCTCAAAATAAACGTTGTTTATTTTCAAAGTGTGGAAAATTATATATCTTGTAAAGATATTTTTGTAGAAATAAATAATTTGGAAAATTATTTGGAATCTGATGATGCTGCTCATCTCTATTGATAGTTAAATAACCGACTATCAATATTTACCCTTGAATGAGTATTTGTCGTGATTGCTTGAATTGGAAGCCACACTTATTTTTAAAATAAGAGCTCACTATTCGGATTAACCGGGAAAGGACCATGGGGTCGTATAACCCACTCCGAATATGTGATACGTCGTTATGAATTGCATTTGAAGACCGGTGTTGAAGACCGGATATTTGTGAAAACGGATGGATTACCGTCGAGTTACTCTGCATCGGCTGATCTCCGATACAGAGGTTTATCACCCTTAGTGACGGGATGTCCGGACGTGATTAGTGAATATCCGGATTGCAAGGGCTTCTTTGGAAGTGCCTTCGGTTCTGTTCGATCCCGGAATAGACTTGTATGGATTGTGTGTCTGACGTTACAATTTGAGTTGTAAAGCTGGTTTCTATCAAATATATTTCCATTGGTGGCGGAGAATTTATTCTCTTATCTTAACACCCTTCTCTGAGACGTACGAGCTCAGAGGTTATATAGTTGATGGTTACTAGTGATACATTCCCGAATTGGTAACGTGGCATGCTGAGTGTTGCTGTGAAATGATCGTTGAATGATCATTTGTGATAGGATCATTTGTTTGATCGTTTATCTTGATGATCATTGCTTTGATCATTTGTTGACCCAAAGCACAGCTTTTGTTTAAAAGCTTGGCTTTGTGGATGAGACTTCATCAAGCCTCACACCCCGGAAATGGTCAAAACAGGAAAGATGCGGCAAGGTTATTAGGGGGTAGCGCCCCTTTAGTGTATGTCATTCCTTCTGGATAGAGGTGGTATCATGGTATGGAGCCCAGATACTTAACCTATGTGGTTACTGCAAATTTATTACTTTGTGGTTGTTGGAAATCGGGGATCCTCGGATATAGATCGGTTACGATCGGGGAATGGCATATTCGTGTCAGTAGTTACCCAGTTAGGGGTAACCCGGCCTTGTGTTGGCAGAGATCCGGTTAGGTTCTCGGGACGTCATTCCAGAGGCGTTTCCATGTGGCAATGGGAAGTTCCTTGGCCTGACCATTTGTTGGAAATCCAAAGAAACAATACGAGCCTTGTACGGTTTTAGTTGTATTACCTGCTATGGAATGTGGCGGTAACCTGCTATTGAACATAGTAGCTATAGTAGGCATACGATAATGGTCGTATGTTGGCTAAGATTTATATTCTACTTTCGAAATGATTTTTCTACACTATGCACTAGCAATAATATCAAATGCTTCTTTTTTAATGCGTATCAAGCATATTTGACTATCATAAGGAGAAATCTCCTCCGATTCTGCGTTTGCATTGTGTGTGTGTGCGGTAGGCCTTATGGTAGTCTCATTTTCTAAAAAGCATTGCGAATTTATTTAAAAATTATCTTATTCTTTGTTTTAAAGATAAATAACTGTTTTAGTTCTCACACCAGTCACATGACTGACCTGGAGTTTATTGTTCCCTTCCAAAGCTCTGGGTGCCCACCAATTTCCACACGGGCAGTCTAGAGTTAGGTTATCAGGTCATTCTGGATTCAGGTGTTGCTACAGATATCTGGAGGCGAGCTGGATGGCGTAGCATATTATCTATTGTATATAGTATTTCTTTTCTGCTGTTTGTTGTTGTACACTCTGATGATGAAATGTAATGTAATGTGATGTAATGTAATAACTGATATAGTTCTTTGTTTTAAAAGATTATTCATTTATCTATTATATGTTGTTCCGCTGCGATTGTGAGATTCTGGTATGGTTCTGTGTTTCTTTTCTGTTCTTCTTCTTCTTTTTCTCTCTCCTTCTACCTCTTTCTTCTTTCTTCAACCATAACATTTCGGTTTTTCGGCAACGAAAAATCGCTATCGTTACATTCAATTTAATAAATTACATAAATAAACATTAAAAGTTTTATTTCCAACCATTAATATTCAATCATCATATTAAATTTAATAATTTAAAATAGTTAAAAATACGGGTCTTTACAGAGATTACTTAGATGTTTAGTTCATGACCATTTTCTATATAGGGTATTGACATCATCGGCTCTTTGCCGATCTCCAAAGGTGGCATAAAGTATACCATCGTAGCAATCGATTACTTTATTAAATGGGTTGAAGTTAAGCCATTGGCCACGATCACCACAAAGAAAGTAATCAACATTATTGTTCGAAACATCATTTATCATTTTGGTCTCCCCAGAATAATTATAACTAACTATGGTACCTAATTCGACAATGTTGAATTTAAAGACTTTTGCCATCGGTATCGTATTGAGAAAAGATTTGCGCCAATCACTCACCCTCAAGCTAAATGATAGGTCGACGCTATTAATAAGATCATAAAGTCCATTCTAAAGAAACTTTTGGAAAAGGCTAGAGGCCAATGGGTTGATGAACTCCTGTTATCTTTATAAGTGTATAGAACCACCCACAAGTCCACGACTGGCCACACTCCATTCGCCCTTACCTAGGAATCTAAAGCCGTGATTCCCATAGAACTTGGTGTACCTTCTCGTCGTGACTTACTATCACGCAAGAACAAATAGTGATCTCCTTTTGGAATCTCTAGACATGGTCGATAAGAAGCACGAAGAAGTTGTATTGAGGGTAGCTGCACACAGATACCGATTCGCTTGGTACTACAATGTTAAAGTCTGAGCTAGCACCTTCGAAATTGGCAATTTTGTTTTGAAAAGGATCTTTCCTAGCCCCAACAACATAGTTCCAAGATGGAAAGGACTGTATGCCATCGACTAGAAGCTTAGAGATGGAACTTTCAAACTAACATCCATCGATGGATTGCACTCCCAAGAGCATGGAATTTCAAGCATCTACGACGCTATTTCACTTGATTTTTTTCATTCATTTATATCTTATTAAGAATTTGCTTTTGCATTTTTGAGCCAGGTAATAAGGAAGACTCTGTCGCTTTCTCTTTTATTGGCAATAAAACATGAAGACTCTTTTATATCTATGAATTGTTTGTCGTATAATAGTTGCATGCGACCGACTTACATCTACGTAAGCTAAATATACACTAGCGATTTTTCGAATTCCAAATATGGAAACCCGATCCCGGTCTCACCGAAACCAAATGCCATTTAAATGTCCAATTAAACATTAGGTTGTAAATCCAAGTGGAGCTTAGTGAAGACTCGAGGTGTAAGAACTATACGTCAGTTGCCCCGAGTTTGGTGCCGACCATATTCTCGGGTCCATCATCAATTTTATCATACTGAACGTGACTCAACTATTCATCTGTTAAATCTCTCCTACAATCCGACCGGTTAACTATAAAAATAGAACGGATGTGACTCGCTCGTCCGTCATCTAGGTCTGTCCCCTAATTCGATGGGAGGAATGTAAAGTTTAAGTGGATATGATACGACCAACTACTCTTTGACTCTTTCTCCTGACTTGGAGGCAAAGGAATTAACCAAGTAAAATGTGGTTCGACCCTTTACCATGTCAACTCCAGTCTCTAGAGTGTGTCCTAGAGTGTAAACATCCAACTGGTACATTGAACCACCCATCAACTAACTTTGGTCCTTAGAGCATGGATAAGTGTATAAACAAATGAATGTTTGTAACTCGACCATTTATTCGCCAACTCTGCGCTAAGCCCGACAGAAGGAGTGCAAACTTATAATGGATGGGATTCGACCATCCACGAGCTAACTACGCCAACCTCGAGACTGGAGGCCGGAATAAAATGACTTAATTGCTGAATACGACATCATAACACTGTGGTTTGTGCCTTGTGTTTGATATGACTTAAGGCCATGACTGAAAGGAGGCCTTGAGACGAACTTATCGAATCGACCCAAAAATAAATGGATGATCAAATGACATTGCAACTTAAACGACAAGCGACAAATTACAAGTACATTGAATGGAAAACATAACAACTTTAACACTTAAATAAAGTCACATAAAGTTAAATTGAAATGAAAGAATTTCTTATTCACAAGCAAAAAGCTTGGAAAGCTAAGTACAAGTTTAATTCCAAAACTAGAAACCAAAAGTGGTGGCCATACCCACACAATCATGACATACAAAATGAAACTAGTTGCTTAGCTATACATCACCCAAGCAGATTTGATGACTATTTCTTGTCCATCTTGGGATTCTTAAGGGTAGACTCGGTGGAGCTCTTACCCTTGCCTTTCCTCTTTGACCTTCTTCCACCCATGCCACTCCTAAGTGAAATTATTTTAGAGACAGTAATTGAAGCAGACTCATTTGGGGATACAAAAGGGTCAACCTATTCAAGGACGATACAGTTGTGTAGTATGACTTAGAGTGGAGAGACATCTACCTTGGCATAATCCCTTGAACTGCTTGACCAGCTCTTCCTTCTTAATGCACTCCTTCAAGTTGGGTTTGGCTCTATGCTTAAAGGCATGGGTCACCAAGATGCCATCCATCTTATCCTAGGCCTATTGATCATTGGTCTTTTCTTCATTCAAAGCCCCTATAACTTCGGCATCTGGGTTGGCATTTGGTCAGGATCGTCTATGAAGTGGCGACCGCTGTAGACTCCATGTTAGTGCCTACTGTCCTAGGATGGCTTCACCACCAGTAGCATGTACAGATGTAGACAGATCTGCAATTTCAAATGGTTCAACGGGTAAGCCTATGACTTTCATGTGTAGGATGTATACTTTCTCGAACATCGGGGTGGTGTGTGATATACCTTCTTCAGCCTTCGACCGAAGCTAGAGTGCTACCTTTAAGAATCGAAGATGGAACAAAATACTTGTGGATTTCAAGATGATATGGATCATATCCTATCTCCTTTTCAACGACATGAGAAGCTGAAGCACCAGTTTCCTAACTTGTGAGAAGGTCTTGAGAGCCAGACCCGAAGGCTTCACCACCATCCTCTCCCTTCTCGGTGATCGCTGGGTCATGAAGTAAACTAAGTCAAGCAGCCTTGAGTTCGTCAGGCTCTTTGTCGCACAAGATTTCACGCATAAGCTACTCTTTATCAACCTCGGGGCCACCAAGAGATTTCTTCTTCAACTTAAAAATATAGTCCCAGGCTTCGATTAACGACTCAGGGAACCCCTCTCCATTGAAGCGAAGGTGGCTGTTCATGAGGACACTTGCATTATAATATATCGTTAGGGGATCAAAGTCTTCCTTTATCTCTGTTCGACTAGCCTCCCTAGCTTCCTCTTTTAGGGTCTTTGTATGTGCAAGTTGGTTATCAACCTCAATCTTGGTCAAGCAAGCCTCGACGATTTCCTCGCAATATAGTTGGGACTCTAATTGAGCCTCAAGTTTCTCTTATTTTTTCCTTCTCAAGCTCCTCCTTGAGCAACCGAATGCGAACGGCCAAGGCATCATTATCTATTTTTAGGGCATCCTTCTCCTTCTGGAAAATGTCCTTCTCATGGGCTAAAGTGCCACTCCGACGAATAGTGATATCCAGTTCAGCCTGGTGCACTTTCATTAAAGGATCCATTACTTCAAAAGATTCGCTGGCTCTTTTCTCAGCATTAGCCAGCTTTGTATTCCTCGTCGTTGACTTCTTCTTCCAAGTGTTTGATGGTTTCTTTATCCTGAAGCGCTTCTAGAGTTACGAAATCGATCCCATGCTTCCTTTTAATTGACGCTTCATAAATCCCCTCGGCCATATGAAGAGTTGTGCCATGCTGGACATAGACATCTTTAACCTAAGATAGCACTATGTACTTGGCCTATGGAAGAATCGGCTACAAAGCAAGAACAAATTTGAACTCATCAACATAACTTAGGAAATGTGGCTTTGAACTTGGCCATCTTTTCTACAGTAGTGGCGTCAAAAGTAGTTGGAGCTAAGAGGGGCCGTTTGTCATGCCTATGAGAAGATGTCTCAAGACTGCCTATGCTAGTTTCACATTCAGAAGATCACCGGGTGCCAAAAGAACATGAATGTTGCTCGGGTGGTTTAGCTAAAGTAAGGCGTGAGGTAATGAATTGCCACTATTATAGATGACGGGTTGTGGATCAGTACCCTTGTGACGAGAAGACTAGGACCTTAACTTGTGCATGGATAACAAATCCTTGGATTGATGAATATCCTGGTCCTCCCTTCTTTCATGGCCCTATCTTTTCTAGCCAGGATTTCAACTAGACTCCGGACCTCGACTAGGCCTAAAATATGACGGTTGAGAATATGATGATTTCTTCAACCAATCATAGTTGCGAGAGTGCCCCATGAAACCTACGAATAAAACAAAGATTTATAAGCACCATCGGAATCAAAGATGGATAGGTGTCGTGCAGTGTACATGATAAGGAATGTCCTAATGTCCACTCGATGGACCAGCTAGGAGACCTTTGCTATTCAGAGTGATTTTCCCCAACTAGTGGGAGGAAAGTTGGCACCAATGAGGATAGGAGAATCGGACCCCCCTGGCTCATGTTAGCAAAATCATAACTCCTGACATCCTCTAGTAGCGGTATATCTGTAACAACCCAAAATTTAACCCGTAATAATTAATTCGTTAATTAACTAAATAATAAAATAACTTTGTGAAATTATCACAATTGAGCCATAGGAATTGCACCATTGCATCCGTGGTAATTTTCTTGTCAATTTCCATATATAGAACGTCAGGAATCGAGCTAATATGACTAAGTTATAAAATAAGCAGAAAAAGAATATATATATATATAGGCAGGTTGACCGACCGATCGACCTACGGTCAACCCGCCTCTGTTGTTTACGAATAAACAAACGTTAATTCATTCAAATGTTCTAGAGCCTATTGGTGACATGTTTTGCATTCTTATAACTAATTAGATCCATCATTTGTATATCTGATGACTCCTATTCAACCTTTGATGTGGTTGCATCCTATTCAATCCCCAAACCTAACGGTTTGAGATCCACTTCTATCCTTATAAATTGACCCCTAGACTTAACACCTTTTCTCATTCTAGGTTTTCTCCAATTGGGTTCACCTTTCTTAGAAGGACCCTAATGGAATAATTTTTCCAAAGAAGAAAATCGTTAAAAATTAAATTATTTTACAACTCCAAGTGGATCCGGGAAGATAACAGGAAGAGCATAGGACCGGAGGTTTGTGATTGTAATTATTTTAAGATTTCTTTAAGTAATTTAAAATAATAGGGTTTCAATTAGTTGTAGTTTTACTACGATTTTTGGAATAGCCTTTTTAGTAGTTTATTTGCAGTTTTTAGAATTATTTTTGGTCTATTTCCTTTCAACTATTCTTTTCAGTAATTTTATTTTATTTCTATTAATTATAGCTTTTATGTTTATTTATATTTTATTTACTATTATTTATACATTATTTACATCTTCTTTCTACGCTTGGGATTTTCATCTATTTCGAGTTTTCTTATATTCCTCCTTCTTTTTTGCGTATGGATTAGAATAGGCTTAACACGAATATGGATTAAATTGTAAGAAAACTAAAATAATGAAATATAAGATGTAAATTTCAAAGACTGTAATATAAATGGAATTTTACTGAAATTACGCCTAACTATGACATTAATTTGATAGAATTAAAATGATTGGCCTAGTTATAATTTAGAATTATAACTAAAAAAAGTAAAAGATAAAAGATAACCTATCTTATAAATTGAGCAATATTTAATCATAATTATTTCAAGTTTATTTCTTCCCTATTTCCTTTGTTATCCATATTTATGCTAGAACTGTTGCAGATTCTATTACTTTTATCTTGCTTAAAGACTCTAGTAATTACTGTCATTCACCAGACTTTTAGTCTGACCCACTCTTCTATTTTCCCCCATTTCCCCCATAGACAATCAAGGGAGATGCCGGTAGATTGTTGTTGCCCAGAGCTTTCTTGGAGGAGATTTCTACTATGTACATCTTTTATTTTTAGCTTTTGTTCTTTCTATGTACTGGCTTATTATGAAGGATATCATGTACTCTGATTTTTGAGACTATGACTTTTTGTTTCATGAGACATATTGGATTTTTAGACATGTATGTGGTATTTGGTATTTGACTTATTTACGAAGCAATTATGAAGTTTTGTTTTAATTAAGTTATTATTTTAAATTTCCGCTGTTTTTATCCAATTTTGTCTTATGAATCTTAGTTTCTGTTAGCTTTAGTTATACCTACAACTGACCACGCCTTTTAATGTGTCCTTTTGGGTATATTAAGGGGTGTGTGGTGTTTCACCTGGTAACAGAGCCTAAGTTTAAAGGATTCCAAAAAAATTTAAAGTAAAGTATTTTTTAAAATAACTTGTTTTAAAGTATTTCTTAGAAAAAAACTTTTAGGAATGATTTTAAGTATAAAAGAGATTTTATTAAAATCCCCTCATTAGTCCAGTTCAATCTCCCTTTGACTCTTTCGGTCTTTCCTAAACTATCATTTTCTTTTCGTAGAATGGCTGATGCCCCGAACATTCCCGAGGGCATTCCAGTTCCAGCCTGATTTCTTAGGTATTTACAAGCTATGACTCCAGAGGTGGACGGGCCTGCATCCAATCCTACACCAACGGTGGGAATCCCATCAACCCACCTGCCATCATCAATTTCTCTAAGCTTTATAAAGATTTTATGAGTTTGGGTGGAAAGACTTTTATTGGCAAGGAGACTTTTGTGGTGGCGAGAGCATGGCTTATGGACACAGAGAGGATTTTTGGTCTATTGGGAATGGATGGTCGACAGCGAGTTCAGCTAGCCGCTTGGCAGCTAAAGGCGAAGGCATCTTATTGGTGGAAGGTGATCGAGTTGGAGGGAAGGAATATTACTTGGGACGGATTACGAGAACGATTCGATAGGAAGTTTCTGTCTCGGGTGAAAGAGAGTCTTTTGTTAAAGAGGTTTATCAATTTGAAGCAATGGAGTTTTTACGTTAAGGAATACATCAATAAATTCAATGAGTTGTCGTGGTTTGGTATGGATTTGGTGAATACATAGCATAAGAAAGCTATGAAGTTTGCGAAGGGATTGAATCAACCCTTTCACGGATTATTGCTAACTCATGTGCCGATTGGAGCTACTTATGAGTCTTTGGTCATGATGGCACTTATGTCAGATATAGTCATGGTGGGAGAGTTTAAAGAGGAGGTCAAGTCAGAAAGTCCAAAGAAGAAGTGGTGGGAAAAGAATAAGAAGAAGAAGAAAGGTGATGGTCCTTGAAAGAAGAGTAAGAAGGGAGTAAAGTGCCATAGTTGTAGGAATGTTGGACATATGGCCAAGGATTACAGGAAGAATAAGATAAAGGGTAAGTGCTATGTTTGCGGCCAGCCCAGTCATATGAGAAGGAGTTGTCCCCAAAGAGCTGGCCAGGGAGCGAATGCGCCAGTTACATAGTTTCAGGCATTAGACGTAGCACCTTCCAGTAGTATTCCAGATAGAAGTAGGAAAGTCGCCGTTGAAAGTTTGATTTCTATATCTGATTTTTCTATTCGGACTTTATTTGATTTTGGAGCATCAAACTCTTTTATCTCTAGCTCTTTAGTAGATTGTTTACACTTAGACATATCACTAGTAGTAGACCCCATTATTGTTTCAAACCGCATAGGAGGATCGACACACCTATCTATGGTTTGTTGGGGTTTGAAAATCTTTATCCTAGGCGTAGAATTTGACTGTGAGGCCTATGTTTTGGGATTCTCAGAGTATGGTACGATCTTAAGGATGGATATGCTATCCACATATGGAGCTATCTTAGACTACGAGAGGAGAGTCGTTAGACTTGAGATTTGTAGTAGAGGACTCTAGAGGTATCTTGCGACCCACAAGGGTCGGTTATATTGAGCTTCTTATACTCCCTCGATTCATCATAGTCACATTTGTATTCAGTTCCTGTTGTCGGAGATTTTGCAAATGTCGTTGAGGAGGTTAGGGGACTACCCCGAAGGGAGAGAGAGATTGACTTCAAGATTTATTTAACCGAGAATGCTAAGTTAGTAGCATACCTATGAGGCATATAGCCTCTAAGGAGAGGAAAGAATTGAGCAAGCGGATTCGTGAGCTTTTGGAGAAGGTATTCATAAGAAGGAGCATATCGGAGTGGGGAGCACCAGTCATCTTTGCCACCATGGTGGATGGTTCTCTCCGACTCTGCATGGTTTATAGAGAATTAAATAAGCTCTCCAAGAAGAACCGATATCCACTCCCTATGATTGATGATCTTGTTGACCAGTTGGTAGGATCTTCAGTTTTCTCTCGGGTTGATTTTGCCACGGTATTCCATTAGCTCAGAGTCGCCGATGACATCATAGATAAGACTGCCTTTAGGAAATTGGATGGATTCTTCTAGTGGTTTGTTATGCCTTTTGGGCTAACCAATGCTTTAGCCTGTTTCGTTGATTTGATAAGCCGCATGTAAACAAGTTTGTGGTAGTATACGTGGATGACATCTTGGTATTTTCCAAGAATATGGAGGAGCATGATGCTTGTTTGGAAGAAGTTCCTTGCACACTTTGTAGTCATCATTTGAGAGCTAAGTTTTCGAAGTGTCATTTTTGGAGAGAGGTGGTTCGTTTCTTGGGGCATGTAGTTTCGAAGGAAGGTTTGGCGGTTGACCCCACTAAGGTTATTGCAGTGTAAGATTGGAAGGCCCGCAAGAACATTACCGAGGTTAGGAGCTTCCTAGGATTGGTTGGCTACTATAGGAAGTTTATTAGAGACTTTGCCAAGATTTCAGCACCACTCACGTGCCTTACTAAGAAGAATAAAGCTTTCGTGTAGGATACGTGGATTGTGAAGATTCCTTCACGAAGCTCAAGAGAGCCCTTACTAGTGCACCAGTGTTAGTTTTACCCGTCGGAGCTAAGCCTTTCACTATATACACTAATGCGTGAAGAATGGGTCTAAGAGCAGGGTTGATGCAAGAAGGGAGGGTAGTGTGTTATGGTAGTTGGCAATTGAGGACGCCGAGAAGAGCTACCCTACCCACGATTTGGAGTTAGCTGCCTTGCACTTAAGTCTTGGCGGCACTATTTTCTTGGAGAGAGGTTTGAGCTTTTTACTGACCATGAGTCATTAAAGTATCCATTCTCGCAGAAGGACTTGAACTTGAGGCAACAGAGGTGGAGGGAGTTTTTAGCCTCATATGATTTTGAGATAGCTTATACCTCTGGCAAGAGTAATGTGGTTGCGGATGCATTGAGTAGAAAGAAAGAAACCATGAGTCCTTTGTTCGTAGAGTGGAGGAGCTAGGAGTTTATTTTTACTTTTGATTTTAATCCCTCTACGGACATTACTCCCAGATTTTTGGCAACATTAGAGGTGAGGCCTACCCTTATGGATCAAATTAGCTTGAGGCGGTGAGAGAATTTGGAGCTCATGGACATTATGGATAGGATTAGCTGAGGAGAGGTCTCGAGACATCTCTAACGCTATTTCATTGACAACAGAGGGTGGCTTAAGAGAAATGGGAGGCTTTGTGTTCCACGCGGAAGTGACTTGTTGAGAGGAGTTTTGGAGGAGGTGCACCATTCCCGTATGATTATTCATCCAGGTGGTGACAAAATGTATTGAGATATGAAGAGGATGTTTTATTGGGTTGGTATGAAGAAGGACATGGCGGAATTTGTAGCTAAGTGTCTCATATGCCAAAGGGTAAAAGTAGAGCAATATAAGCCCGGTGGATTACTTCAGCACTTAGACGTGCCGTAGTGGAAGTGGGATAGTATTTATGTGAATTTCATTGATGGTTTACCCCATTCTAGTAAGGGAAACACTAGCATTTGGGTGATTGTTGATAGTTTGACCAAGAGTGCTCACTTGATCCCAGTTAAGAATAAGCGTACCGCTTCATATTTGGCATCCTATCCGAGAGACAGTCCGTCTACACGGAGTTTCTTCTAGCATTTTTAGTGATAGAGATCCCATTTTCACTAGTGAGTTTTGGAGAAGCTTACAGAAGGCATTAGGGACGCAACTTAGGTTGAGTACGGCCCATCACCCCTAGATAGATGGCCAGACGGAGAGGGTAAATAGGATGCTTGAGGATTTGCTGCGGATGTGCATTTTGGACTTTGGAGGAACTTGGAAGGAGCATCTTCCATTGGTTGAGTTTATGTACAATAATAGTTACCAAACAAGTATAGGAATAGCACCATTTGAGGCTTTATATGAGAGACCATGCAAATCCCAATCATGTTGGGTTGAGTCTACGGAGAAGTTTTTACTTGAGCACGATATGGTTAGAGAGACATCTGAGAGGGTGGATTTGATTTGGCGGAGGATGAAGACATCTCAAGACAGGCAGAAGTCTTATGCGGATAAGCGAAGGTGGGACTTAGAGTTTGAGGTTGGAGACTAAGTTTTTGTCAAAGTATTCCCGCTTAGAAAGGTGGTATGGTTCAGATCAAATGGAAAATTAGCCCCTAGATTTGTTGGACCATTTCCTATTACAGAGAGAGTTGGGAAGATAGCTTACAGAGTGAAGCTACCTGATAGGCTCGTAGGAGTGCACGATGTTTTTCATGTTTCGCACTTGCGAAAGTGCTTACATGACTCATCGGAGGTTGTAGAGCCTAATCAGTTAGAGGAGGTGGAGGTAGAAAGGGAAGCTTCTATTCGATGTATCCCTACGAAGATTGTTGGAAGAGACATCAAGTGACTAAGGAATAAGGAGGTTCCACTGGTGAAGGTGCAATGGGAAGATGATGTTGCAGACGTCACTTGGGAAGCAAAAGAGAAGATTCGTACTTCCTATCCTCGTTTTTTAATAGTAAGTTTTAGAATTCCTTTTTTTCATCTTTAGATTTGAATAGGTTCTTTCCTTCATAATCCTTTGGGAGGGTAGAACTTAGGATTTAACCTATGGATGTTAGGATTTGATGTAAACATGTTAATAGAATTTGTTATAAATGACGTATGCCAGTGATTGCAAGTGGATGCTAATGGACACATGAAGGTACACTAGGCACTATTATTCTTTAGGGATTGGCCTAACTAGTACACTAGAACATATGCATATGAATGTCGGTGCATGTTTATTTTATTTCCACAGTTTCTATAAATGTATGTTTATCAAATGATTGTTGCATTTGGATGATGTTTGTAGTACACATATAGAATTATCAGTTATCATTAGAAATTTTTTGCATTCATTTGGATACATGGCACGGACATGATTGCATAAAAGGAGGTCAACTGAATCAATGAACTATCCAATATTTTGCATTAGTTAAGGACATTTACAGCACACTAATTGCATAAGTATCATAAATTACATTAGAAAAACTTAAGGACAATGGATGAATGGTTGGTGATTGAGTAGTCGGTTATAGAATTGGATGAAACATTTAGTATATTCTTTTATTCTTAGAGATTTTTGGGACAAAATCCCTTATAGAGGGGAGAACGCAATAACTCGAAATTTTGTCCCATAATAATTAATTCATTAATTAACTAAATAATAAAATAACTTTATGAAATTATCAGAATTGAGCCATGGGAATTGCACGATTATGTCCGTGGTAATTTTTTGGTCAATTTCCATATATAAAATTTCAGAAGCCTAGCTAATATGACCAAGTTATAAAATAAACAAAATAAGCAGAAAAAGAAATATATAGGCAGGTCGACCAGTCGGTCGACTTGGACACCAAGGCAGTCGATCCGCCTCTGTTATTTACGAATGAATGAACGTTCTTTCGTTCGAACGTTCCAGAGCCTATAGGTGATGTATTTTGCATTCTTCTAACCAATCCGGTCCATCTATTTTTGCATCCGATGGCTCCTACTCAGCCTATAACGTGGTTGCATCCTATTTAATCCCCAAATTCAATGGTTGGGGATCCACTTCAACCCCTATAAATTGATCTCTAGACCTAGCACTTTTTCTCATTCTAGCTTTTCTCTAATTGGGTTTACCTTTCTAAGAAGGACCCTAAATAGAATAATTTTTCCAAAGAGAAATTTTTTAAAGATTAAATTATTTTACAGCTTAAAGTGGATCCGAGAAGACCAAAGGAAGAGCTTAGGACCGGAGGTAGGTGATTGTAATTATTTTAAGATTTCTTTAAGTAATTTAAATAGTAGGATTTCCAATAGTTGTAGTTTTACTACGATTTTTGGAATAGCTTTTTCAGTAGTTTATTTATAGTTTTTATAATTATTTTCAATCTATTTCGTTTTAGCCGTTCTTTTCAGTGATTTTAGTTTATTTATGTTAATTATAGCTTTTCCATTTATTTACAATATTTTAGTTTATTTACTGTTATTTACATCTTCTTTCTACGCTTGGGATTTTCTTCTATTTCCAGTTTTCTTTTATTCCTCCTTCTTTTTCGCGTATGGATCAGAATAGGATTAACGTGAATATGAATTAAATTGTAAGGAAGCTAAAATAATGAAATATAAGATATAAATTTAAAAACTGTAATTTAAATGGAATTTGACTAAAATTACGCCTAATTATGACGTTAGTTGTACAAATTTAAAAAGATTGTCCTAGTTATTACTAAAAAGAGTAAAAAATGAAAAAGGCTTATTTTCACCCTTAGACCTTGCGTTAAGTAATATGCTTAATTATAACATAGGTTATAATAAGAAAAAAATAGAATAAGGCTTATTTTAAGACTTAGGATAAATTAATAAGCACAGATAGTAGAGAAAAGTGTAAAGGTTTGTTTAAATAATTTATCTAAGTTAATAAATAGAGATGAAAGTAAGACTTGTACCAAATAGCATTTCCTATTAGACAAAATAATGGTACCACATTAGTCTGAAGTGAGACGAGAGAACGCTTATGCTAAGAATGGTAGTAATTGGTCAAATAGAAGCCCAAATCATGGGGGATTTGGATAAGGGGCCCAACTAGATATTGTTTGGATAATGGGCCAATACAAACAACATTTTCCTTATTTTCTATGGACACACGGTGATCTCAACTTATCTTGAAGTGAGATGAGGGGCATGCTTATGTTGGAGTTCGAGATAATAAGAAGACCTAATAAGTGGAGCAAAAGGTACCATGGGCATGGTGGCAGGTACGTGTGCGACTTCCATTTGGTTGCTCAGTAATCGCTATGTGTTCCAAGCGCTTAGTATGCGTGTCTTTCGTAGAACCATAGCCCTCCGTGTTGGAAGCTATATATTTCATCCAGATCCGTAGTGGTTACTCTGTGCATCTTTCTTAGATATCATTGGCTGCTGTGTAGGGAGTTATATGGCGTCTGGTCCACAGTAAGGTCTATGGAGTAGCAGGCCAATCAAAAGGGTAGAATTAGGGTCACATCCTAATTACAGGATTAGGAATTCAGCATAATCAAAGCAGTAATCAAGGACAAGTGCAAGCAATCGAAGTTAACCTATCTTATAATTTGAGAAATATTTAATCGTACTTATTTCAGTTTATTTCTTTCCTATTTCCTTTGTTATCCTTATTTATGCTAGAACTATTGTAGAGTCTGTTACTTTTATCTTGCTTAAAGACTCTAGCAATTACTATCATTCACCAGATTTTTATTCTGACCCACTCCTCTATTTTCCCCCTTAGGCAATCAAGGGAGAAGTCAGTAAATTGTCATTGCCCGAAGCTTTCTTGGATGATATTTCTACTATGTGCTTCTTTTGTTTTCATCTTTTGTTCTTTCTATGCACTGGCTTATTATGAGGGATATTATGTACTCTGATTTTTGAGAATATGAATTTTTGTTTCATGAGACATATTGGATTTTTAGACATGTATGTGGCATTTTGTATTTGACTTATTTATTAAGCAATTATGAAGTTTTGTTTTAATTAAATTATTATTTTAAATTTCCTCTGTTTGTTTCCATTTTTTCTTGTGAATCTTAGTCTTTATTAACTTTAGTTATACCTATAACGCACCATGCATTTTATTGTGTCCTTTTGGGTATATTAAAGGGTGTGGGGTGGTTTAATATCTGACAATTCATCAATTAGATTTTCTAGAGGCAAAGAAGTAGATTGATCTATGGTAGTAGCGTTTACCTTAGATTGCTTTGCGACTTGCCCTCTATGAAGCTTGTAAGCGAGACACTTTCTTTTTCTCTTCTCTGCGGCAGGATGTCATATGTCTCTGGCTCATGGCTTGAACCTGTATCGTCATGACTGGGCTCATTAGAATCGCCCCTTACTTCTCCTTCTTTAGTGACATCCGAACCTCCTTGATGGGAGCATGGCAGAATAAACATCGCCACCACTCTACTGAGTAGTGCCTCTTCTCCCTCTCACTTCGTCATTATAATTCCATATTAACCTAGTAGTACAACCCACTTCTAGCAAGAAGAAGGTAAAGAGGTGCTTATTGGTAATAATGGATCTAACATCTCTACCTTTCGAAGGTATACTCCTGAGCACAGCGACTGCCTTTGAAAATCTGTCACAGATCACACATGGATAGCTACCTGCAAGATTCAAAGAACTGCGTGATTCAAAATCCAACTTGAATAATAACACTTAAGATTAAGTAAAGAAATACTCACGTCCTTCCATCCATCGTCCCACAAAGCCAGGTGGGAAATACATATGAAACCACTCATTCCTGAAAGCACTTAGCATATTCCAAACACTAGTCATGACTTGATAATTGCTGATTGACTCAAGGAATGTATACGAGAGGATTCCCTTTTGTCGCTTGAAATTGAAGATGAATCTTATGTCCTCCAAAGTTGGTTCACGATATAAGAATTTGAGGAATATCATTTAAGTATAGTGAAGAAATGCATAGTTATTTGGATGGAACTGGGCCAAAGCCAATCTCAAACGATGTAACATCTTCCGGATGAATGGATTAAAAGGAAGGGCATGTATTTCCCAGCATATATACATGTTACCGGCAGTATATCCTTCTGGAGATGAGTTATCTCTATCATTATGGAGGACTCGTACATCCTCATATGGAATCCTATGTTTGATGCAAAGAGAAGCCTCGTCGACTCTCGAAGCCAAAGAGCCTTCCAGATAAAATATAGCATCTTTTAAAGTGTCAGGAGCTGCTTCTTCTGCTTTTGGATTCACATGAATTTCAGGCACTTATTGAGAACTTTCAGGCTATTCTGATTGATTATCAAATTGTGCTAAGAAGTTATTTTACAGAGCTTGAATTGGTCTCAAAATCGACGTGCAAAGCAGTTTGTTCAGTAAATATAGTAGCTAAAGGCTCTAAGCATCTAGAACCCATAGTTATCAAACTTAGTAGATAGTTGTTGTTAGAAAAATTTGCTTGTTCCCCTCGTGTAAAGTGTAAACTAGTGCAGTGTAGTGTGTTGTTGTGCATTGTAGTGATAAAAAATTCTGAATTAGAATGACAGCCGTGATGACATTACAACAAACAGGACTTTTAACAATGTTTCAAAAACGATATAAAAGCTATTAACAGCACTTTTACATATGCTGTATATCCACGTGCAGTTATATGTCAGAGATATACAATGATAAGTAATAAATGTCGTTAAATGTCCTTTTTTACAGTGTTTCCCTGGTGTTATGAAATCATTTAATAGTGTTTGGTCTAATTTGCTAGAACTTTTTTTACGGTGTTTCGAAAACTCTATTAAATGTCCTTTTTTATAGTGTTTTTTCATTGTTGTGATATTTATTTACAGCGTTTACGTGTTGCAATAAATCGTGCTTTATGCTTTTAGATACAATTTAACAGCGTTTTTAAAACGCTGTTTTAAAAATGCCGTTAAATTGTATACAAATCTAAGTCAATTAGGCTTTTTCTAATTTTCTGTAAATTCCATTTCAGTAAACATTAGTCACAATGTGTGTGTATACTACATTTCAAAATTAGGATATTATATCAATACCACATTTCAAAATCAACATATTATAATAATATCACATTTTGGACATATATTTAATAATAACCATATGAAATTTCATAATCAAAATACACAATATTCTTACACCAAACATAAATAGTTCATCATCAATGGTTCATAAACAAAATATAGAACAAGTAGCAATACCAAAACAAAAGCAAGTAGTACATACGTTAAAACCAAAAAGTAGTTCTATGGCAAAAATAACTTCGATCCATAAGTCGTTGCAACCTTTTTTGCATCACAGTCATCTAACTACCTTTAAAGCAAAAGTAATGCTTGAGAATCAATTCATCAAAAAATTGTACACAAAGTTAAATCAGATTCACAATGCAAACACTAAATATTCATCACACTATTCCATTAGGCAATTTACTAATACAAAGTATACAACATGCCATAAAATCAAGTAGCATTTACAAGTGAAGCGGGGTAATTTAAGAAGTACATCAATTTGTTCAAATCTTTAGAGTGGTTAAAATTTCTTTACTGATTTTTTTAATAATTAAAATACAGTGCAAAATTTGTAAATAAAAGAATAATAGCTCTGTAAATAGAACCAAGCATGTACATAAACCTATGTTGCATATAGACTTAATATGCAATTATACTAGTCAAGGTTTGAAATTCCGTCTTTAGTTTCCATTCCGATCAGTGGAAAGTTCCAAATTTTGTATGATATTACTCAACATGCTTTTACTTTTGTAATCCTTCGTTTTGATATTTGTATATTTCCTATCTTAATGTTAATGGCTACTCTTAAAGATAATCATTATTTGTGTTAGCAAGAGTTTATATATGTATGATATCATATTAACATGTTAGTCATATGATTGATTATACATATTGTTTAAATTTTAAATTTTAGTTAATTAAATAGTTAAATTTTGAATTTTAAATTTTTTAGTTGATTGAAATAGTTAAATTAAAGTTTTACTAAATAAAGTAGTTAAATAAAAAAATTAAATAGTTATATAAATTATAAAATATGATTTAAAATTTAACAAATAAATAGTTTAATAAAATATTCAAGTAGTTGAACGAATTATAAATAGTTAAAATTATAATTTTAGTTAATAAAATATTTAAATATTTATAAATAGTTGAATGGATTACAATTTTAGTTATAAAATAGTTAGACAAAATATTTAAATGGTTGAATGACTTATAAAAAGTTAAAATTAGGATCATAGTTAATTGGTTGAATTTAGAAGGTTAAGAAGATTAGATCAACAACGTCCAATATGCATTCTCATACATGATGCGACAAGGGTTCACAAACCAGTAATCGTTTCATGCCGATGACAATGTGTTTCAGACATTAAATTGATGAGATAAGTATAAGATTGTTGTAATTGAAGCTAGATGTAAGAATGCATTGTACTATTTTCAGTTCTATTCTAATCCAGTATTAGTGTTAAGAACTAGTTTTAAAAATGTAGTTGGTAAACTATACAAAGTTGATAAAGGGTATGATATATTTTATTATAACCCATTATTTTCTCAAAAAGGACAACCGTAGATCCTAATGGGTGGCAGAAATGCATAATCGCAAATTAAGGACATTGTTAACTTGTATATTATGATACGAACATTGTAATATTGATAAGGTGAAATAATATAGTCTGGAATTATTATAAGTATAAATTACAAAATGCTTCGACAAACTTGTGATTTCTTATCTCTAGCTGCATCTTGGCTAAGCATCGTGCTTATTTCAGCATCACGCTTATCTTTGGCTGCAAAAAGCATCACTTTTGCTGCATATTGTCTGCACTTTCAATTTTTAGTATTAGTTCAGCCGATTTTCTACTTTTCTAGGTTTCATAAGTAAAGAGTTGTAGACTTACTTGTCTTTTAGAAGAGAGTAAATAAGGACAGGTCCTGCAAATTCTTTTGGTGGAGTACTAATCAATAATAATTCTTTAAAGTTATTTATGCCTAATTTTGGCTTAAATAAATTTAACCAAAGGGTGTGGCACATCCAATAATCCTTTCTTTTTCAAACTAATTTCTTCCATTGTCAATCTATTCATAAATTCATAATATGATGCATCTGCAGTGTAAATTAGAGATGACATGTAACTCATTATCTGCAAAATTCCATCCACGACCAAAAATTTTAACGAAAAAAATTATATTCATAAATAAATTCACTAAAGAACAAATGAAATTTCCAGAAAGTTATTAGTAAACTATAGGTATCACATTGGGTCACGTACCTAACTTCATTTCTTCTGTTGTTTCCACGCTATCCACTTCTACTCTTAATAAAGTTCGGTCTTATATGCATTCAATTTAACAACATAGTCCAAATCAGTTCTATACAACATTAATGATTCGAAGTCCCAGTTAACTTAGCAAAGCTTACCTTCAGTGCATAAAAAGCAATTAAATTAATGGTAGCATCAACTGCCGTGCAATCTTGCATAGCCATTCCCACTGCACGTTCCGGTTTGAGCAGGAACTACAACAAGTCTAACGCATTGGTTTCTTTTCCATGCAAGCGTGCTTTGACCGTTCGGTGCCAGGATGAGGTATATATTTAGATATATCTAGAATTTTTAAATGGTAGTATTATAGTGTGACGCCCCACCTCTATACCCACGCTAGCCAAGAACATTACTGAGAATGCTGTCAACTAGCACGGAGAATAAGGCTGTTGAGGAGCGACCATCCGTGTAATTGCTTTGCGCGAGCATCGATATGTCAGATAGTATAACATGCATTTTCTTTATCAAGAGGAAATCCGACACACCGGCACAAACTCAAAGCTACTACACAGTGGCTATAAAGGTCTTCGAAAACAAATATAGAAATAAACATAACATAAATCAGTCACAGACAATTCATATCACAAAGGCGGAAATAGATATGAATATTACACATGAAAGTGTACATCAGAGTAGTGGTCAAAAGGATCCACAATAATACAACGGAATAGATACCAGTGCTAGACAAAAGAATAAGTATACACCATAGAGTCTGTATCTCAAATGTATACAACAAAAACTACTAAACTAGAGTAGTTAGCCAAAAGTCAGAAGATGGTTCCGGATAGGAAGCCATGAGGAAGCACCTGTAAAATCTCAGTCTGACCCGAGTATTATTTAAGAAGAAAATAATAAACGGATCAGTCTAGCTATAAATATCAGATGAAGTGATATATAATAAGAGATATGACATAAACATATAATAATCACAATGCCAAGCTGTGATAAATAAGTAATTGAAAATCAACAAGAGATTAATCAATATCATAATAATCTACTCAAGATAAAAAGGAACGTCATACTCCTAATTTCATTCACTAAGCCACAATAAATGACATATATATCAATGCCCATCGTAAAAATTGGTGAAACATAAATTCTAGAAATCAACACACGAAATCCAGAAATCACAAGAAAAAGGAACAACGACGTCGTACAGCGGGACGTCCGATGAACCAAATCACAATAAAAAGGATGGCCAATCCCCAAAAAAACTGGACATCAACGCACCTAGAAAGACACGCCCCATGTACAGTCGAACATCGACGCACCTAGAAAGATACGCCCCATGCTCTAGCATCGACGCACCTAGAAAGATACGCCCCATGCACAAATAAATAAACATCGATGCACCTAGAAAGATACACCCCATTCTCTAGCATCAACGCACCTAGAAAGATACGCCCCATGCACAAATAAATAAACATCGATGCACCTAGAAAGATACACCCCATGCTCTAGCATCGACGCACCTAGAAAGATACGCCCCATGCACAAATAAATAAACATCGATGCACCTAGAAATATACACCCCATGTAATGTCTAACATCGATGCACCTAGAAAGATACACCCCATGCTAAGTCGAACATCGACGCACCTAGAAAGATACGCCCCATGCATAGACGAACATCGACGCACCTAAAAAGATACGCCCCATGTCCCGACTTATTGAGCCGATTGCTCTACGAAGTAAATAAACATCGATGCACCTAGAAAGATAGACCCCATGTAATGTCTAACATCGATGCACCTAGAAAGATACACCCCATGCTAAGTCGAACATCGACGCACCTAGAAAGATACGCCCCATGCATAGACGAACATCGACGCACCTAAAAAGATACGCCCCATGTCCCGACTTATTGAGCCGATTGCTCCACGAAGTAAATAAACATCGATGCACCTAGAAAGGTACACCCCATGCATAATAAAACATTGACGCACCTAGAAAGGTACGACCCATGTGAGAAATGAGACGAAGCTCAATAAAATGAGGAACAGTCCTCCACATAAACAAAGAGACATCGCACATTGCTAGTCTAAACCACAAAGATGATCGTCATGATCAAAGAGATGTGTCAATTACAATAAGCTAGTAAATATATGAGCTTAGCTTCATGTCCCATAACCACTAGCTTAACTTAAATATTTACGAACAAATTGCAGATCTCCACTAGAAAATTGTCACAAGAGATTCAATCGAACAAGTCCAAGAATTAACCGACGAAGTAAACGCAAGCGTTTCATACCACTTGTTTTACTAAGTCGTTTAATTAGATTTCTCATACGAGTGAGGTAAAGGTTTGTATATACTAATAGATTGGAAATCAGTTTGAGAAAACGAGCTTTGTAATAAAATAGTGTTGAAATCATTTGAAGAAAGAGTTTTGATATTTACTACTAGTATAGAAAACCTTTATATTTTTAAAGTGACAAATCACAAAGAAGATTGTAGGAACAATCAATCACTAAGATTCACATTCGAAAACGTGAATAAAATCCAAAGAAATCGATATCAAATCCATCAAAGTGGATATATCTAAAATTCCCAAAGAAAAGGTCATCAAAGTCGATAATAAATGACGACAACAAAAGGGAGACAACACGAATCGATTAAAGTCGGATATTCAAACGGATTAGCAAAATAGGCTAATCTGGCAAATAGAAGCAGGTCGGTCGACCGGACTCCCTGAGTCGGTCGACCGAACCAGAGGAAGGAAACTTCTCGGGACAGCAGGTCGGTTGGCCGAACCCTGTACTCGGTCGACCGAACCTTAAAATAGAAAGTGTTTATGCACTTGGAAGCAGGTCGGTCGACCGGACCAGAGGGGTCGGTCGGCCGAGCCTGTTTCCAGCCTCATCCATGCCTATTACAAATGAGGTTCAATCTTGACCAAAATTGCATTCGCACGAGCAACGGCGCTAAGGAATTATGTCAATCGACTACCCGGCCCTATATGCTCCTCGATGCATCACCAAAAACATGTTCAAACATAGAAGTTAGGATTTTTAACGAATTGAACTCAAAACACTAAAAATTGAAATATACACCAATTCAATCCAAACCAAAAGCAAATGCACACGAATAAGTGTTAGGAATTCATACCTAACAATCGAAGATAAATATAAGCATAGACGTGAGATAAAAATCTCACCTTTGAACCCAAATGAATGAAGAAGATGCTATGAAGCAATGGCAAGAACAAGCACTCTTTAATTCCAACTCAACAAGCTTGAATCTAAGCTTAAAAGAGAAACATTCCCTAAATTAGGTTTAGGAAATTTCTGAAATCAAGGAGAGAATGAGTTGGAGAAGAAGGAGGAGATGTTTACCAATGGGTTCTCTTAGATTTTGGAGCAAGAACTTGGATTTTGCTATGGAACTAGGGCTTGGAGTTTTAATTCTTTTTCTCTTCCACCATTGTTGAAAGCTTGAAGAGTTAGGAATTAGAAATGAAATAATGAAGAGTTGGAGTGGGTTGGGACTGAATTAGTAAGTGGGTTCAGCCCAAACCAAAGCCCAAAGCAAAAAGTAGCAAAATTCAACTTTCTCCAAACATATCGAAGCTTATACTCAAAAAGGTTGCAAACGGCATTTTGAACTCAATAGGGGTGGTCTCGAGTCCTAATTCGACCGTATGCAAAAAGTAGCTTTTCGGACTAAAATCTGACTAACGATAAAATATTTAAATAAAATATTTAAATATAAAATCGATAAATATACGGGTTGTTACAGACTCCCCTCCTTAAAGAAATTGCGTCCTCGCAATACTTAAGAGGAAAATAAGAAGTAACAACCATGGAAGCATATCAACACAAAAGAAAATTTGAAATAGGAAGTTCACCATAAAGTGCACGAAAGAGTTAGCAAGAAGTCTGGTGAAACTTCAATTTCCACAATATTACCGGGCTCAAGAATGAAAAACCGGAATCCCTAAGGCATTCCCGTAGATAAAAGATGCGGGGAACGTCAAGAATAGCAGAAAATCGAGCCGGTGTAACGGCGTAGTACAAAAACGGTATGCCCGAGGAACTAGAAACTCAAATAATTTGGGACATCAGCGTAGTACAAAAACGGTACGCCCAATGAACCAAAGCAAAGACATTGATGTAGTACAAACGGTACATCCAATGAATCAAAAGCAAAGCCATTGATGTAGTATAAACGGTACATCCAATGAATCAAAAGCAAAATCATTGATGTGGTACAAATGGTACATCCAATGAATCAAGAGCAAAATCATTGATGTAGTACAAACGGTACATCCAATGAATCAAAAGCAAAATCATTGATGTAGTACAAACGGTACATCCAATGAATCAAAAGCAAAATCATTGATGTAGTACAAACGGTACATCCAATGAATTAAACACCATAAAAGGACATCGGACGCTAGTCCATAAAAGGAATGAGATAAAACTCAATAAAACGAAGTACATCAAAACGTTCGATGAACTTGATAAGGAGATAATTCCCTTCAGACATCATCAAAGAATCAACCACTTGTTGCCTACGACAAAGTGCATTGGCAACACGATTTTCCTTCCGGAAATAAAAAGAATATCAAGATCATAAGATACCAAGAACTCGAGTTGACATAAAGTTCCTTATGAGAAAATAAATATTCCAAGGATTTATGATCGAGATGGAGAACAAATTCCTCCCCAAAAAATGATGATGCAAAACTCTAAAAGTAGAAACAATAACCGCAAGCACTAGATCATGAGTGGTATATCTAGTCTCGATAGGCTATAATGATTTAGAAGCACAAGTGATAGCACGTTCTCCTTTGCAAGAGAATGGCATCCAAACCAATACGACTAGTATCGGTACAAATAGCAAAGTCTTGGTTCCCCTCCAGGAATCATAAGAATAAGAGTATCGAAAGAAAGAACTTCTTTTAAATAATCTTTTTTCCTGAAAAGTTAAAACTTTCAAAATTACATTTATCATTATGTAATAATCTTTCTAGAAATATTTATTATTTTCAAGTTAATATACTGTGTTTGACTGTCTCATCAAAGCGTTTAGGAGATTCTTATCGATAACGTTGATCAAGCGCATCGACCAGAATTCTTAACACACTAAATAGGCAATACAATCACAAAATCGTATTCTATAGGATAAGTAAGTTTCTCAAAAACTTCTAAGAATATTCTTTGTTTGTTTTAAGAACAAAAATCCAGTTATACTTCTAAATAAATCTTATGAAAAAGATTTTGCAAAATTTTTAATTTCTATTTTCATCTAAAATCAATAAGTACAAGAATGGAGTCATCGAGATATTCATAGAATATTCGATCTATAAAATGGATGAAATAAGCTGGACAAACTGAATGACAAAATAATTCATTCATAGAATCATAACGAGTGCGGAATGCGGTAAGTGGAATGCTAACTTCCGCAACTCGTAGCAATGAAAACCGGTGGTAAGGTCAAACTGAAAAGACCTTAGCACCACACAAAGATTACTTAGGTGATAAATCCTAAGACAAGCTCAAAAGTACCGGAAAATTTCTCAAACTATTTAGATAAGAGAAACAACACTTTCCTTATAAGTGGGCTTAAGGAATAAAATGATGCCATCAAGTTGGAATCAAAATCATAAAGGAAAAATAGAAATCTGCTTAACAGATTGAAAATGTCGAAGAGGAAAAGTCCACACGAGAAAATAGGATATGGGCTTCACAACGATTAAGCCAATCCATACAAAAGTAAATTCCGAAGCCTAAGTAAAAATATCGGCTCGGAAAGATAAATCACATAAAATAATTTCGACATCAAATAAAAGCGAATTGAGGGTTGCAGATCTACCATCCGGATTCGCAATCCTCAAAGAAGTCATCAAGCCCAAAATATTCAAAGAAAAAGAATCGACAAGTTCTTTTGATATAAAATAGTGAGACGAAACCCATATCAAAAAGAACTCAAATAAGAAGATCACGAAATAAAACAATGCCATCAAGGATTGAGTGAAAAATACCTTGACCACGAGAAGTGTCACCAGGAGCTTGCACTACATTGAGCTCTCCCTCCTTCTTACTTTGAAGTACGGGACATGCAGTAATATGGTGACCCGAATTTTTGCAATAGCGACAAAAGAGGGGTTTCGGGCACTCCCTTACATGGTGGTCTGTGGAACCACAATTGTAGCATCGTCCACGACTAGAGGTAGGAACTTTTGCTACCAGAGTTTGTTGCTTCCCTTTCTTATTAGAATCGGGGCCTTTGAATTTGATAGGCCTCTTCAAGTTATTGTCGAAGTTCCATTGGGCACGCACAACTTCAACATCACCATCATTATCAGCCTCTTCAAGACGAAGAGCGATATCAATAAGCTGATCAAATGAAACCTCAAGTTTCAGGAGTAATGGCTTCTTAAGATTCTTATTCAAGCCATAGACAAATCTCTTATTTTTCTTCAATGGGGTATTAATGTACTCAACCCCGTATTTGGACAAAGATTCAAAGGATGCGACATAGTCTGTCACAGAAGATTCACCTTGAACAAGGTCTATGAAACGCCAGGCTAAAGTTACTTTTTCAGCCACCGGCACAAATTTCAATTCGAATCTTCCCCGGAATTGCTCCCAAGTAAGATCCGCCTCAACGATTTCAGAAATTAAAAGCTCATACCAATTTAATGCTCTTTCTTGGAGCATGCTAGAAGCCACTTGGACTCGATGTAGGTCAATAAGGTTCATGCGAGAAAAGATGCGATCGTATGATTTGAGCCAAGCTTGAATTTCTATAACACTCTCGGATCCCTTGAATGGCCTTCCACCCAAATCGGTGTAGTCTCTGCACAAGCGTGCAAAACCAGATCTAGGATGAGTAGGCTCTGGATTGGGTCCGGCTGCTTGAGCGTTCTTTACTAAATCAAGAAGTTGCTGGGCAGACATAAATACTCCATCCTGGGGAGTAGCACTAGATTGACCGGCGCTGGGACGGCCAGGTCTAACCATTTCTCTTCTTTAAGAAAGAAAGAAAGAAGAGGAAAAAGTTGCTCTCAAAATAAATATCAAGCAATCTTCATAGATAAAACAAGGAATCATAAAAGAAAGTAGGATAGAACGGTACGAAGACCCGAATAAAATCCTAAAGCACAACTCCTAAGAAAGACTTAGGACATGATCCTTGCTAAATTATTCTATATTGTTCCGAAGACCTTTAAAGCCACTGTGTAGTAGCTTTGAGTTTGTGTCGGTGTGTCGGATTTCCTCTTGATAAAGAAAATGCATGTTATACTATCTGACATATCGATGCTTGCTAAATTATTCTATTTTTAAATGGTAGTATTATAGTGGGAGCTAATCATATATAGCGTTTGGTTGAAGTTTACATGAAAAACAAACCATAGAAGAGCAAACTTCAACATCAAGCACACCACCCACACACAAACAACATTGTTTGTCCTTGACAAAATATAATAATAAAAAGTTATCTAATCAAAGCTCGGTAAAAGGAGTTATTTTAACCAATCAACTATTAAATTGTTAGTGTTGGCACCACTATGTGCAAACACTTGTATGAGTGTAAAACTTGCATAACCAGTGGACAAATATACTGATGGTATCACCAAAATTGCTTATTATAAAGTACTAGTTGAAATTGATAGCTCTTTCAGCTACGCAAAGTATGTTTCTTTCTTAATTGAAACTGCTCAACCTGTAATGCAAGAGGTAGAATACGAATGGAATCCACATAAATGGTCTAATTATCAAAACTTTGGACATGGTGAAAGTTATTGTTAGTTCACCAAAAGTTTGGATCCCTAAACATAATAACCAAAGTCCAAAAACTACCATCAATGAGATGGAAGTGGATGCGGATCTAAATGGAGCTGAACAAACAGTAAATAAGGCTACAAGTGAAAAAATCAATCAAATGAAGTAAATGTTGTAAACAATATGGCCCAACATACGCCTAATAATGCCAAACAAAAGAGCTTAAGACTCGATGTGCTTCATGCGAACTGTTTATAGTTTCAAATACATAGAATATGAATTCAAAGTCTATATAACAGCTAAATGAGGAATATTTCGAGTTACAAACATAACACTTACGAGACAGTATTGCTAATAATTCCGTTGCCAAATATTATGCAGCTTCGAATGTCTGTTAGATCGATGCTAATGTCTGCACCATAGAAGCAAACAGCGAGTCAACCCCCGATCAATCATCTATTGCTCAATATAAAACCAGATTGAGGTCCATGAGAAAAAACCAGATCATATGAAATGCCCTTTGAGTTTACAGCTTTAATGTAACGACCCGAAATTTTCGATCTCGAAAATTCCAGATAGTTAGGGAAAAGAAGAAAGAGATGGAAGAAAAAGAAGAACAAAATAACCAATATCTCACATTCGCAGCGGATAAAATAAAATAACAAATAATAACAGTTATACAAAGGAAAATTGTACTTATCAAATTTCATTTCAATACATCAGAGTTACAACATATATACAAACATTGGACAGATACAATCAACAAGTCTTAGGTATATACAGCAATATAATACAACGGAAACACTTCATACGTTCCTGCCATCCAGCTCGTCTCCTGAGCTCCATAACGTCCTTACCTGAAACTCGGTAATACTCGGTCTGACCCGAGCATTACATTAAAGTAACACCCGGGTCAGGCTGAAAACCAGCGTGAGTAAACCCATCTAACATGGAATACAAAAGCATACAACTTATATAAATCGGGGGTAAATTATATCAACTTACAACTTCACAAGTTGTTATAGACATCACTTATTTCACACATCAATTTCTAAGTGCCAATACTTAGATTAAATGGTCCAATTCACTTAAGTCATTCCACTTCAGCCTATTGGTTTCACATATCAATTTACAAAGAATCGAAGTGATTTTGGGTATTTACTAATACCCGACTCCGGTCTCTTCGAGTCCAATGTCATCTTAACCCAAGTTATTCAAGTGATTAAATTCAAATACTGGATGTCACTTTCACACAGCAATAACACAGATAAACATCACCCATTTGTCATTGATATAACCAATATCATATCAACAGAATGTCACAGCGTATCATCCAATAGATATCATTCAATTCAGACAATCAACAACCAGTCATCCATAAGCAAGCATTATCAATTCATATCATAATTAATCATCTAATACTGCTTAATCAGCCATTAATTAGTTACAATCATTTAATTAATTCATCACTCCTTGATTACCTTATCGATCAATCAATTAATCTCTAATCATAGATTAATTATCCTTTAATTATCAATTAATAAACCTCAATTATTAATTAATCTTCTTTAATACAAAGTAATCAATCCTTAATTACTTTATAATCAATTAATTAACCTCTAATTAACTGATTGATTAACCATTCACTATTGATTAATAACCTTAATTATTAATCAATTTCTCTTAATACAAATAATTAATCCATAATTACTAGTTGATTAAACAGTTAATCTACCCTTAATTTATATTGATTAATCCTTAATTACCTTTGATGAATCCTTAATTAATTAAACTTAATTATAGATTAATCATCCTTTAAGTACCAATTAATAAAACCTAACTTATCAATTAATAAAACTTAATTACACATTAAGTACTTCTTAATTTTTAATTAAGTAACCTTTGATTACTTAATTGACAACTCTCTAATTACTAAATTAATCAAACTTAATTACTTGATTAACTTATTCTTAATTACTTAATTACTCAATTAATTAATATCTGATCATTAATTAACAATCTTTAATTAATAATCCTTAATTACAATTAGTTAACTTTTAATTAATCAATTTATAACTCTTACTTAATTACCAATTAATTATTCTTAATTAATCACTTAATTAATTCTTTAAAATAGACTTCACATCTTTACTTAATCAAGCTTTTAAAATAATCATTATTTGAAATAAATAGTTTAAGAACTAAATTTTAAAGATTGATATTGTTAAGCGTATACTTGTTAACATCTTAATTTTAATCCCAAGGCAGTCTAGGAATGATTCAAATTGAAACCCGAGCTATCTTCCCCTGCCCCGTTCCTCCTCCCTTTTTTTTAAACTTGTATAAATTTAAACTGTTATTCATTAAAACATCACGCAAACAACACGATATCCAACTTAAGTAAAACCCTCCCTACTTCGAGTCAAAACTCGAGATAAACCATCATCCCAAAACACAAAATCCAGATGCACGAAAAACGTGCACATCCCCGTGCACAACGCCTCTGGCCGCTGACGAACTCCACTCCGGCCTTTGACGCATCACCTACGACCGCGGCAATAACACGCAAACATCCACCAATCTCGATTCGCTTAGGAATCAAATTCGATGAAAAACCGATACAACCTGTAACAAACATCACCGGAATATCAACCCTCACCGACGATCTAGTCCTCGAGGCATCACGCCGTTCTCTCCATCGCTTCGTCACACCTTCCAGCACCCACGGCCCAACTCGCGATCGACTACAATTGCTTCTCGTCGCCGCGAAACCCAAATGAACTTCGACAACAATCACAGTGTGGTAAACCCTACCACATCGATTCTTGGCCATCACAATCAACAATAAATCACCATAGCATTTTTATCGTGATCCTCTCCTCCCCCTCTACCTTCAAGCCCAACCACGCCGACCAGTTCGTCGTTGATCGATGGCAATCGATCAAAACACCTCTCACATTCAACCTTAGCAAACACCCTAATTCCCAAACTAAAAATCATGATATATATCTCAAAAATCATGATTTTCTATATTGAATTCAATCATGCAATCAAATCCTGAAATTAAGTTTAAACATTCTTGACCCAAATGTTATTTTGCTGTCATTTATTAATTTCGAGTTAAACAATTAATATAAATTCCAGAACTTATTTTTAGTAGTGATATTATATGATTTCGAACACTTTTCATTTACAAATCATAAGCTAATTATGATTCAATGGTGAGATATTGAAATTAATTAGAATTGAACAGACTGTAATTACAACAGAGGCTATATCACATGCATATACAGGTAATACCCAAGCAATAAACAATGATACACATACATGCATCCATATTCATCCAGATATTCAAACTAACATATGATTTTCATTCACATACCAAAGGCTAACAGTGATTCAATGATGAGAAATTGGATTTTTAAAGGTTTCAGACTCTGATAAAATCAATAAAAAAAAAATCTATATACACACAGGCATTCAATATTCATACATAAACATGCATCCATTTTAATCCAAACTTTAGGAAAACAACATAATTTACATTCAGATGTCACAGTGAAATCCAGGTTTTAAAGCTTTTTTTTTAAATAGTTTACTCACCTGCAAATGCCTAAAACAGAGAAGCAGGTTAAGACCTGAAACTGTAAGAATTTGAATCAGGTTGGATCCTTGAAACTGCAGATTTATATTAGGTGATATGATCCTTGTTTTAGTTTGTAATAGCTTGATTTCTGAGTTAAATATTGCTTTGATTATTTTACTTGCAACTGAAACGGATCTCCAGGTTTACAAAAATGTTGTTGATGTTTTTGAAATACTTTAGTTTTGGAATTTGGGAATAGATTGTTGTTTCCTTCTCTCTGATTTTGTTTTACTTCTTTTCAGGTTTGAAAAAGAATAAAGATTGAGAGAAAGAAGAATATGAAACTGATTTCTACCTTTTTAAAATATGTTGTTTAATTTTTATTAATCTTAAATTAAATCAATTGACACTTGTCTAATAATCTAACATTTGTCACTAGCATGAATTAATTGATTACAATTGTTAAATTATGTATACATAATTTACAAGTGTATTTTCTTAGAGTTAATAAAAAAATTAAATGATTTATAAAACTTACATGTATATATTTTTATTAAGTAAAAACATTATCTTAATTCATATAAATAAATATTTTAAAGAAAACAATGTAAAACCAATTATATAAAAGAAATAAAATCATATATACTATATTTTTAAATCTAAAATATATTTAAGATAAATATTTCTATTCTTTGAAATTCCATATCAAGTCTAAATTCAAATTAAATTTCAAATCAATTTTATATATACATATATTTAAACAAATACAATTTCAACTTGTATACAATAATTTTATTTAAAATCTATGTATGTATATAACACAATTACAAATATAAATATTTATTTGATCAGATTCATTTATTCAATCTATAATTCAGTATTTCCATTAACTAAACCAATTATTATATTAATTTCAGATGTCTAGAAATCCGGGTTATCACATTCCTCCCCCTTTGAATCTTTTCGTCCCTGGAAAGGAACGAAGCCAGAATTTATTTAATACTTAAAAACAGATAAATTTATTCTTTGATCATTTTTAAAACACTTTTAAAATCCACATAATATTATAAAATAGTTTTATAAAAAATACTTTTTATAACTCGATGTCTCAACCGGTCCATCCTTGTTCTCGTAGAAATTCGGTCATACGTTGATCAGGCATACGACTGAAAATCTATAAGTGCTTGGTAGAACCGTTTTCAACACCCTGGGAAAGTACTTGGAAAATAATTTATTGAGAATATAGAAATCATTTTTGAAAATAGAGAGAGAATATCTTTGGTGAGAATGCTCTAGAAATCATCACCCCCATCCATGGTCGCAGTTACATCCTGGGCTACGTTGTCATCACAGCAAAAGTCCATGTAACTATAGGCACTCTACGCCACTCGATTACGCCATGGAACCGACAACAGACCGCAGTTACATTCCAGGGTTACGCTGCCATCACAGCAAAAGTCCATGTAACTATAGGCATCAGCGTCCTCGATTTTCGCTGCCAAAATGAAAATTCTCCACTCACACATGGGTCGCAGTCTACCGATGTAACATCAAATGTAGACTGTTGGCTATCAGCGGCACACACGACTTCGCTATGTTACCATAGGTCATAGTCTACCGATATAAAATCAAACGTAGACTGTTGGCTCTCAGCAGCACACACGACTTTCGCTATGTTACCATAGGTTGCAGTCTACCGATATAAAATCAAACGTAGACTGTTGGCTCTCAGCGGCACACATGACTTTCACTATGGTCTACAGTAGATCGTAGTGACATCGAGTTACAATGTCATCATATCATAACCCAAATGCCTCTGTAGGCATCAGTGCCCTCGACTTTCGCTGCACACTACTCATAATCCTCAGGAACTAGTTTTGTCCGGACCCCTCACAGGATCAACTTTAGAACCCCCCTTTAGGGTTCAAGGCAGTACCAACCTATGGTACTCCTGAGAAGTTCATTTTCAAGGGAGTGCCTTTTTCTCCAGAGCCATTTTCGAAACACTTTATTCTATACACATATAGTATCTTCCAAATCATACACTTAGTATGATCTCATACAAAGCTCCTTCACAAAAAATCGATTATCCCAAAATCGATAGTTCTCAAACTAGGCTTTCCAAATTCCAATATTGATTTTACCCAAAAATCAAAAGCCTTTCCAAATCCAAAGGTTCCCAAAACCTTTTTCCAAATTCTCATATGATCCTTTATATATATGTGTGTGTGTGTGTGTATATATATATAATTTTTGAAAACTTTGGATCATTTCAAACTTGTATAAACTCCTTTTATACTTCAAACATTTTCAAAATCCTTTTCTTTCGGCAATAGATTCAATAAGGGGAAATTTATCTTATATAATAAAGAGATATAACTTTGTTGATTCCAAATCAAATATTCAAATTTGATTACTCTTATATGAAGTTATTAACCACATTACTTTTCTTCGTAAAGTGAATCTTTAATCATAGAAATTTCCAATTTCCATTTTACCTCATCATATATTTCACAAAACATACTTTTCATTTCAAAGACCATTTTACAGTTCTTTTCCATAAATTTTCAATATCAATTTCATTCAAATCCGTACGATGTACACATATCATCCGTACGCTATATCAATCTGATCGCTCACTCGATCGCACAATTTCACTTTCGAACTAGTATTGTTCACCCGACTTCCTAGTGCGGACTCAGATCTGGTTTCTTGATCAGAAACCGTCATTTTCCTTGCATAGCCATAACTATGATAGAGAATATCTAGAACCAATCAAAAATCCATATCCAAGTTTGCCGTCGAAAATCAAGTGAAAAATTCCCAACTTGGATCGATATAACTATCTCGAAATTCTGTGCTCGAAGCTGGATCAAATCACTATGCGAATAGAATAATATATGTACATCCTATGTATTTATCTTTATTGATTATTAACTAAATCAATTTCTCCTTTTCTATTCACATCCACTTTTGATTTCTTTTTACTTATTCACTTTTGCCTCAATTTCATTTGGATTATCACTTTAATTCTTACCTCAAATGGATACTCAATCATAAACATTTTGAACTCTGTACAGCTTAAATTTAGAAAATAATTTGAAAGGTTAAAAATAGATAAGTAGTTGAAAAATAATTATTAGTTTGTAAAATAGATGCAAAATAGTTAAGTAATTGTAAAGTAGTTGGAAAATAGTCAAATAGTTATAGAAATTTTAAATAATTGCAAAATAGTTGTAAAATAGTAATTAGTTATAAGGTTGTTGAAAAACAGTAATGAGTTTATAAAACAATTGTAAAATAGTTAAATAGTTCCAAAAATAATTGTAAAACAAGTATAAGATAGTTTTAGGAAAGAAAAGTTGTATAATAAATAGTTTGGAAAATAGATTTATATTAAAACAATTTATTTTGAAAATAGTCCAGAGTCAAACTGTTCAATTCCCAACATCCATTTCCAATCAATTCAATTTAAATTTCCACTTCTATTTAAATTGACTCAGTTCCAATTTAAATAACTTCAATTTCCATTGAAATTGATTTAACCCTAATTCAATTTGAATTAACCTCAATTTCTTTCCAAATTCAAATCAAATTCCATTTGATTTTAAACCAGTTCAACTTTAATTACAATTCTAAATTATTCAAATCAATTTGGACTAATTTCAAATTGTACCCACTTCAATTTCAAAACATCTCAATTCTTGTTTGAATTAATCCTAATTCCCATTTGAATTTGAACTTATTCAACTTCAATTTCATTTCAAATCAATCCAATTGAAATTTTCCATTTGAATTTTTAAATTTATCCATCTTCAATCATAAATCCAATTAATTCAAATTAAAATCAGTTTGAACTAATTCAATGCAAATTTTAAATTTAAACCGTCCCGAATTATATAAATTTGACTTAAATTTTTAAATGTTGATTTAATCGTTTAAATCAAATCAACTTAAATCTTTAAACCATTTAATTCTGAATTCAAATTCCATTTATCTTAATCATGGATATATTACCACACCCTATTTCTTCATTCATTTAAACAAATCCAATTTCAGCTTAAAGATTATTAATAATAACAGGATGCATCAGTCAAATTATTTTAAAACATCCATCCATTTTCAAATTCCAGATCTCAAACCCATTTTGAGATTACACAAATTCCCAATTCAAATTAACCATTTAACTTTCCAAGTTAAATCCCAATTTCATCTTGAAATTTCCAAATCAGGTTGTTCATTCAAACTTATTTAACTACCTCTTAAGTTAAATTTAATTTAACTCCTGTTAACCTTACTCAAATTTGAATTCCCATTTCAAATTTTAAACATCACAATAATAATCTTCCACTTATAAGTTCAAAAACTTATCACTTTGGGTTTTACATCACACTCCAAATAAAAATTTAAAACTCAACATTTAGAGTTTATTTCAAATCATCTTTGATATTATGTATATCCCTCATATATACATATTTATTTCTTGGCCCACCAAGCCAAATTTTAAAATTTAAACTACCTTTGTTTTTAATTCAAAACAAATTCTCTTTAAAATTTTCAGACATCTCTTATTTTAAAAATAAGATCACATTCAAAATAGTCTGAATAATATCATTTCTTTTATCACTTTGGAAACCATTTCAGATGTTTCTTAAACTTAGGATTCAAAACTTCACAATTTAAAACCCACTTCTATTTATAATTTATACTCATCTTAAAAGTTTACTTCATTAATACACATTTTATTATTAAACATAATAATCAATTATGATAATAACCAAGATTATCATATCTGGAAACCAATTCATTCTTATTCCGAAACTCTTTCCCAAATTCAAGATTTAAATTTCAGTTTGAATCCATTTCAAACTTATCTTTATTTAATATCAATTTGGTTGTATTGCTATTACCACTTAATTCTTATTATTTTATTCCAATAATTTAACAACCAATTACCTTAATATTTAAAGAAATATTGCTTCATATATCAAAATATATTCTTGTATAAAATCATTTAAAATCTTTATATAAGAAAATAACAAGTACGCTCTCATATATATATATACACACTCAACTCATTCTAGGGTACCATTGACCCTATCCTTAATGAGCAATCCCACCAGAGCCAAGGTTCTCGCTTAACCTTCGCTCTAATACCAAATGTAACGACCCAAAATTTTCAATCCCGAAAATTCCAGATAGTTAGGGAAAAGAAGAAAGAGATAGAAGAAAAAGAAGAACAGAATCACCAACATCTCACATTCGCAGTGGATAAAATATAATAATGAATAATAACAGTTATACAAAGGAAAAATATACTTGTCAAATTTCATTTTTAATACATCAGAGTTACAATATATATACAAACACTGGGCAGATACGATCAACATGTCTTAGGTATATATAACAATATAATACGGCGGAAACACTTCATACGTCCCTGCCATCCAGCTCGTTTCCTGAGCTCCAGAACGTCCTTACCTGAAACTCTGTAATACTCGGTCTGACCCGAGCATTACATTAAAGTAACACCCAGGTCAGGCTAGAAACCAGCGTGAGTAAACTCATCTAACATGGAATACAAAAGCATACAACTTATATAAATCGGGGGTAACTTATATCAATTTACAACTTCACAAGTTGTTATAGACATCACTTATTTCACACATCAATTTCTAAGTGCCAAAACATAGATTAAATGGTCCAATTCACTTAAATCATTCCACTTCAGCCTATTGGTTTCACATGTCAATTTACAAAGAATTGAAGTGATTTCGGGTATTTACTAATACCCGACTCCGGTCTTTTCGAATCCAATGTCATCTTAACCCAAGTTATTCAAGTGATTAAATTCAAATATTGGATGTCACTTTTACACAACAATAACATAGATAAACATCACCTATTTATCATTGATATAACCAATATCATATCAACAGAATGTCACAGCATATCATCCAATAGATATCATTCAATTCAGACATTCAACAATCAATCATCCATAAGCAAGCATTATCAATTCATATCATAATTAATCAACTAATCCTGCTTAATCAACCATTAATTAATTATAGTCATTTAATTAATTCATCACTCCTTGATTACCTTAATCTCTAACCATAGATTAATTATCCTTTAATTATCAATTAATAAACCTCAATTATTAATTAATCTTCTTTAATACAAAGTAATCAATCCTTAATTAGTTTATAATCAATTAATTAACTTCTAATTAACTAATTAATTAATCATCCACTATTGATTAATAACCTTAATTATTAATCAATATCTCTTAATAAAAATTAATTAATCCATAATTACCAGTTGATTAAACAGTAAATCAACCCTTAATTTATATTGATTAACCTTAATTATCTTTGATTAATCCTTAATTAATCTTAATTATAGATTAATCATCCTTTAAGTATTAATTAATAAAACCTAACTTATTAATTAATAAAACTTATTTACACATTAAGTACTTCTTAATTTTTAATTAAGTAACCTTTGATTACTTAATTAACAACTCTTTAATTACTAAATTAATCAAACTTAATTACTTGATTAATTTATTCTTAATTACTTAATTACTCAATTAATTAATCTCTGATCATTAATTAACAATATTTAATTAATAATCCTTAATTACAATTAATTAACTTTTAATTAATCAATTTATAACCCTTACTTAATTACCAATTAACTATTCTTAATTAATCACTTAATTAATTCTTTAAAATAGTTTTCACATCTTTACTTAACCAAGCTTTTAAAATAATAATTATTTGAAATAAATAGTTTAAGAAATAAATTTCAAAGCTTGATTTTGTTAAGCTTATACTTGTTAACATCTTAATTTTAATTCCGACGCAGTCCAGGAATGATTCAAATTGAAACCTGAGCTATCTTCCCCTGCCCTCGAGCTTCCTCCTCTTTTTTTTAACTTGTATAAATTTAAACTGTTATTCCTTAAAACATCACGCAAACAACACGATATCCAACTCGAGTAAAACCCTCCCTACTTCTAGTCAAAACTCAAGATAAACCATCATCCCAAAACACATACTCCAGATGCAAGAAAAACATGCACATCCACGTGCACAATGCCCCTGGCTGCCGACGAACTTCACTCCTGCCTCCGACGCATCACCTACGACCACGGTAACAACACGCAAACATCCACCAATCTCGATTCGCTTAGGAATCAAATTCGATGAAAAACCCACACAGCTTGTAACAAACATCACCGAAATATCAACCACCACCGACGATCTAGTCCTAAAGGCATCACGTTGTTCTCTCCGTCGCTTCATCACACCTTCCAGCACCGACGGCAGAACTCGCGATCGACTCCATCGATTCTTAGCCATCACGATCAACAATAAATCACCATAGCATTTTTATCATGATCCTCTCCTTTCCCTCTACCTTCAAGCCCAACCACGCCGACCAGTTCGCCGTTGATCGAAGGCAATCGATTAAAACACCTCTCACGTTCAACCCTAGCAAACACCCTAATTCCCAAACTAAAAATCATGATATATACCTCAAAAATCATGATTTTCTATATTGAATTCAATCATGCAATCAAATCCTGAAATTAAGTTTAAACATTTTCGACCTAAATTAAATTTTGCTGTCATTTATAAAATTTCGAGTCAAATAATTAATATAAATTCCAGAACTTATTTTTAATAGTGATATTACATGATTTCGAACACTTTTCATTTACAAATCATAAGCTAATTATGATTCAATGGTGAGATATTGAAATTAATTAGAATTGAACAGCCTGTAATTACAACAGAGGCTATATCAACTACATATACAGGGAATACCCGAGCAATAAACAATGACACACATACATGCATCCATATTCATCCAGATATTCAGACTAACATATGATTTTCATTCACATACCAAAGGCTAACAGTGATTCAATGATGAGAAATTGGAATTTTAAAGGTTTCAAACTTTGATAAAATCAACAAAGACTATATCTATATACACACAGGCATTCAATATTCATACATAAACATGCATCCATTTTAATCCAAATTTTTAGGCAAACAACATAATTTACATTCAGATATCACAGTGAAATCCAGGTTTTAAAACTGTTTTTTTTATAAAAAAAATAATTTACCCGCCTGCAAATGCCTAGAACAGAGAAGCAGCTTAAGACCTGAAACTGGAAGAATTTGAATCAGGTTGGATCCTTGAAACTGCAGATTTATATTAGGTGATCTAATCCTTGTTTTAGTTTGTATTAGCTTGATTTCTGAATTGAATATTGCTTTGATTATTTTACTTGCAACTAAAACTGATCTCCAGGTTTACAAAAATGTTGTTGATGTTTTTGAAATACTTTAGTTTTGGATTTTTGGAATAGATTGTTGTTTGCTTCTCTCTGATTTTGTTTTACTGCTTTTCAGGTTTGAAAAAGAATAAAGATTTAGAGAAAGAAGAATATGAAACTGATTTCTACCTTTTTAAAATATGTTGTTTAATTTTTATTAATCTTAAATTAAATCAATTGACACTTGTCTAACAATCTAACATTTGTTACTAGCATGAATTAATTGATTACATTTGTTAAATTATATATACTTAATTTACAAGTGTATTTTCCTAGAGTTAATAAAAAAAATTAAATGATTTATAAAACTTATATGTATATATTTTTATTAAGTAAAAACATTATCTTGATTCGTATAAATAAATATTTTAAAGAAAACAATGTAAAACCAATTATATAAAAGAAATAAAAACATATATACTATATTTTTAAATCCAAAATATATTTAAGATATATATTTCTATTCTTTGAAATTCCATATCAAGTCTAAATTCAAATTAATTTTCAAATCAATTTTACATATACATATATTTAAACAAATACAATTTCAACTTGCATATAATATTCTATTTAAAATCTATGTGTGTGTATATATAACACAATTACAAATATAAATATTTATTTGATTAGATTCATTTGTTCAATCTGTAATTCAGTATTACCATTAATCAATCCAATTATTATATTAATTTCATATGTATAGAAATCCGGGTTATCACATTTAATGCCTTCGGATGTTATTGAAAACCTAGCCTGCAATAACATGGTTAATCAATCAAAAGGCAAAAACAAAAAAAAATCACAAAAAGAAAAGACAAGTAGCCATGCTAATGTTGGTAGGAACATGAGTACTAGTTTTTCAAATAGAAGGAAAACTAAATTAGCAGAGGATTCAAGATGTACTTTCATTCATAGACGTTAAGGTATATCTTGTAACATCCCGCCTTTTCGCACGCTTCAAATCGACACACATGCCGATTTAAACCATACGGAAGGGCGGATTGTTATGGGGTAAATAAGAATACAGAGAAGAAATAAACAAAATAGAATCTCACAGCGGAAGAATAAAATATAATAATACAATATACAGTTTATAAAACTGTTTACAAACATTTATATAATACATATCAGAGTTACACATACCAATAACAATGCAGCGGAACAGTGTGTAGTGCACTAGTATAAATAATAATAGTAATACTACAAATCTTCGTCTTCGTCCTCCAGAGCTAAAACTTCAAATCCTGAAACGCTCGGACTGACTCGAGCGATTTGAAAAGACAAAACACTCGAGTCAGAACTAAAAGATCTTATGTGATTTAAATTAACAGAAATAAATATGAGTGCAGTAACTCAAAAGATGCTCGGGATTTACATCTCCTAAGGATCCGTTAAACTATTTACTATGTAGTATATTGCGCTATTATAATAGTGTCTAATTGTAAAATAAACTTACTTTTAAATAGCGTTAAGGGGTTACCCATATAGCCCTTAACACAGAATATATTCTCATAGTCTATACAGTGCCGTAATCTCCCCCGTACTGGGCGTCGTCAGAGGGCACTCCATAGGTATGGCACAAAACCAAAATCATATATGGCGCGATAGGGTAGGTGACACGGCACAACTAGGCAATGCCAAGGTAGATATACCAATTACGCTTCCGGGTCGGTGGTAACGCATAGCCGCAGCTACCACCCACCTCGAGCCACACCACCAAATCAAAGAAATAAAAAGTGGCCACTGAATCAATCCAAAAGTCAAAGTATAATATCGAAGGGATGTGTCTGATCAAAGGTGCTACCTTATTAACCCGTCAATCGCTTCTGTTTTAGCCACCTTATGCCAACTCACGGGAGTCGGGTCCACGTATTTACCTTAAAGGAAACGCCGCCACCATCCTACTTCATTCTGGAATCTCCACCGCGTACACAGTTGTTAAAGTGGTTTTCGGGGTTGGCAGAGAGTATGACAACTTCCGATCCCGGTCTCTTCAACAACCAAACGTTATTATAACACCGCGGTCATTTAAATAATTATACTTTAAAACCAGAATAAAATATCCGTTTCAAAACCATAAAAATATGATATCATTTCCTTTTAAAACCCGAATTAATACGATATCATTTTATTCCAATATATGTACTTTCCAAAATCATAGGGTTTTCAAAGTAAATATTTAGAGGTCAAAACTCTTGAACATAAAATTTCAAATTATACTACCTTGAAAATCATAACTTTGAAACAAGTTTCCATCTCTCAAATGGTCAAATATTAGATTACTTTTATAAAACAAAATAGCTTCTTTACATTTTACAAATCAATTCCAAATATCGATTTAAACTTCCAAATACCATTTTAATTCTTATGTTTCAAAGCTTTAAATATTTCACCATTTCAAAAACAACTCATTTGACAAACCTATATAGATCAAATTCAATTACTTATTATTTAGACTTGAAATGTTTACTTAATGAATCAATATAATCTAAGTAAAACCTTTATCTTCACATAACTGGATATTCTTTCAATTTATTATATATTCATTTAAATCAACCTGATATTCATTTAAATCACTCTACACAAAATCAAGTTGTAAATCGTATCCTTTAAAAATTCTAACTTTTTATTAAACTCCAATTTAACTTAATATTCATCTTCAACCTTATTCTCTTTTAAGTCATTAAAACTCTAGAATTTAAATTTCAAATAAATGCTTGATCTCAAAAAAAATCAAACTTTATCTTATACTTCAAATCCATTTTATACAAAGTTTAAAACCTAGAATCTACTATATATAAATAACCTTTATTAATAACCAAATCAAAACCCATAAACCATATATATATAGCTTTACAAACCATAGAAAACATTTCAAAAATAATTGTATATACATACCGCGGTGCCTGTATAAAATTTTCTACACTATGGTCAAGTGATACGGATGTTTATCATTTCAATCCGCAATTTAAAATAAAAATGCAGTTGTATATCATTTCAAACCGCAATCCCGAATGAAATAAAAATGCATAGCAACTTGCAATTAATAAAATTAATCATCCATTCATCCATCAAATTATACATCCATTTATCACAGCCATCATCCAATTTCAAACCATCATAAATACATAACAGGTGATAAATAATGGTATCAATTATTAGTTTTATACTCAAAATAAATTTAATAATTGTTAATTGGCAGTTTATATGCAAAAAAAAACGTAAATTTAACTGGCAGTTAATATGAAATAAAATTTAACATAACTATATCTGGCAGTTAATATGAAATAAATAAATTCTAACCGTCAAATTTATATGCAATAAACAAATAAATTTACAGTTATATTAAATAAATGCTTTTAAACAGAAATAGTGAATAAAACATGCCAAACAGTCATAAAAAAATTTCTACCCATATCTAAAATTAATTTAACAAACACAAGAAATTTTAGAAATTGTGAGTGGGTTAAAACACTCACCTTTTGAATTTAAATTGAATTTAAATCCAATTTAAACCCAAAATTTTGACCGTCTCAGAATTTGTCCAAACCAGCATCATCAAGTTCAGAATTTCAATACGATCCTAACAAAAAAAACCGCGCGTGAAACGGGATTCGTATACGAGAGTTATAGCAATAATTGTGATTGAATTTAAATTTTAAAATAACAAAAAGAGAACATATTAGACTACTTGCCACGTCATCGCTTCACATCACTCCCAGAGCACGCGTCCTGTACCGCTCCATCCTTTCTCCCTCACGCTCACACTTGCAGAACGCACGCAAGCCATCAATCAACTTCGCCGTCAACACCTAAGCGCTGCGCCGCCTCTGCTTCAATGCCGCCGCCCAGAGCACGACCTCGCGACTTCTCCCCCATGCTCGATCAGACACGTACCCATCATCCCCCTAAAAAACGAAAATCTAATGCAATTTTGTCGCAGATCCAGCCGTTGATTTGCCAAATAAACTGCATGGATGAAGTCCCCTCGGTCCTCTCTTCAAAACCCAGAAAGGGTTTCTCGATCCGACGAAGTTGATCGCGGCGATGATGAACGGCCGCGAATTCTTTGATTTTTACTGATCAGATGATGAGCCAAAATGGAAAATGAATTTCAGATTTAGGTTGCGCTCATCGAGAGCACCAACGTATATTTATTTCGAATTTTTCTAAGAACTTTGAATTTTGACTTTTGATTTGGATCTGTAAATGGATTTAGGGTTTTACAACCATTGAAGAAGAGAAAGGGTTGAAGAAATGAACGTACAGCAAATGAGAATAGAATGGAGGCTAGGGTTTATGATCGTCTATTTATAGATAGATCGCAAAAGAATAGGTGTGCACGAATTTAACGTGCAAACGGAAGTGGTCCCAAAAGATAAATAATATTAATTACACACGTTATGGATTTAGGAAATAAATAAATTCCTTATCATTTACATTTTATTTTAAACGTATTTACAAATGTAAATCTAGACGTTTCGTTTACGTTTCAAAATATATCCACAATTTTATTAATTTCCAAATTGATCTAAACAAATTTAGATGTAAATCAAAAGCTGATAAGTCTATCCATTGCAGTGTTAATTTCTCTGCTTCCTTATATTTAGAAATTATAAATTAAGTTTTCAAAAACCTATTTTTGATTTTCAAACTTTTATATACTCATCTTTTACCAGTAATAAGGATGTACTAACATTTGTTCATGGTTTCACCTTATTATCCTCAAATTCCATTTTAATTTTCAATAATTACAATTGTTGAATGTTGATACTTTAATCAAAATTATACATCTTGCTTTCTATAATCTATATCAACAATTGGTCCAATTATAAATAGAATTAGCATTAACTTCCTCTTATAGAATTAACTACTCCAATTACAAAACAAATCTACGCTAACTGCACGATTTAAGTCAATTAATTGTAATTGAGTCTACATTAAATGTTATAAATTATAAATTGGAACCTCAATAAATTCTCTTATTGATTTAAAATCTTTCTATTCAGTAAATAGACATTTTATGAGTATAAATAACATTTGAATTATAATACATGTCATTAGTGCATGCTTCATTTTTTATAAACTCCCCTTTATTAACTAGAACACATTAACCAAAACAAAATAATTAATCTAGATTTTTTTCAATCGATTGCCATTCTTAACTTAACATACTCAAAATGGTTAACCTAAATAATTGTTACCCTTTTACATTCAAATTCACTTACAACTATCATTACAACAATGTTGCCATAGATTTAGATTTAATTAAATAAATTAGATGAATGGGTTAAATTTTGTAATTATCACTAATGCCAAAAAATAAATGCATTAATTACTACTTATTATTTTGAATTCATTTACTAATTTACTAGTTGCCTTTGTCTTTCTTATATCCTATTTACTACCAACTTTCTATTTAGTTATAGTTTATCAATATATATATACCTAGGCAAATCAAGTTCTTGTCTTTTCTGTTATTTCAATTAAATCGGGTGTGCACAAATAAATTGTTTATTAACTTATTCTTACAAAATTATTTACATGCATTCAGTTACACCTAATTTAATGCATTGATTTCCATTTATAAATCTAACATCCTAAATTTGACAACTTCTAACATGGTATTACTTCTCATATTAAATGTAACTTTTATTTAGTGCATTAACATTTATTTCAATTTAAATTCCATCAGCCAATTAAACATGTAACTTATAACTATTGCTTACCATTCAAAATATTACACCCATGGTCATATTCTGAATGGAGTTAGCATTAAATATCAAAATTACCTAAATTTACATTAATAAAATATTTAATACTAGATCTCAAATTTATTTTAATGCAATCAATATATCTTTCTTTATATACTTTACGTATAAATATCTTAATTACCAAATCTCAACTTATTCCTTAAATCCCCCAAATAACGTTATCAACATAAATTAATATTAAATGCTTCACATTATTCCTCCACGTTCAAATTTGTGCTAACCAAATATATATATTAATGTTATCCCTTATGGTTATTTATTTATTCACTTATTATTGCAAATGTCTACAAATTTGATTTCAGGTCCAATACCTACACCATTGTATTTATTGAAAGATTTATTCATATTACAATCAAAGGCTTAAATTACCATTGGTAAATTAGCGTTCATTTCCATATAAATTTATCACTCTTAATCATTACTACTAATTTTTTATTACAAAATTCTATTAAATAACTAAATTAAATCGTCTAAATTTTCGGGTCGTTACACTCTCCCCCACTCAAAACTTTTCATCCCCAAAAAGGAAAAGGAAGGGAAACGGAAGAGTAAGAAATCAATATACCTTATGCAAATATTAACTTTATAACAATTAATAAATTAATTTATATAAGATATCTCAATTTATAACCACTAAATCTTTTATACTTAAATTTCTAAATTTTTGAAAACATTTCAAAATCATTTCTAAGTTCAAAATTTATGGAAAATTTTGGCAGAGTCTCCTTTGTACGGAGTGGTTCGGAAGAAAATATAATATTAAAATCTCACAAAATATCATATAGAATATTCAAAATAGTATATCCCAACACGGAAAAGTATATAAAAATAGCGCTACAAAACGTAATCCGGAAACATACCTATTTGTTGGGAAAATTACGCTTAATTTATGGAACCAAAAGCAGTAGCAATTGCTTCCATACCTGCATTTCACTTATATAATCTAAAAAGGTCAACTATTTATATACAGTGAAATATTTACATGGTTCAACTACTAACAACAAACATACAACAATCATCAATTTCAACAAACAGCATACACAACAAAACAACCATTTGATCAAATAAGCAAATAGTTGTTCAGGTTCAAAACTTGAAATGGTACGGAATGAAAATAACTATCCAATGCATCATTTACTCAACAGTCTTAGATGGGACAGAATAGATTATTTATTCATCCAACTACTTCAAATTTCCTTCCCCAACCAAACCATAAATCAAACAATAACAATTCGACCAACAAATCAATTAACTCATTATAAATTTGTATTTCATACATTAGCTATTTGATCTTTTCATTCATATAACAGTTTATCTTTTATTTTCATTTATTTTCTGAAAACCCTTTTTCTTAAGTTTACAATTCATACCACATAAATTTATCCTTTTATAATTTACATTCATATCTAACGACTTCAAAATTTTATTTCTCATTCAATGGTTGTTTCCTTATTTCTACTTATTTCTTACCATTAAATTCTTATTTATAATAGCAATTCATTGAATACATCATTACCTACCTTTACCTGTATAATTCCTATTAGATTCTTTATTAAACATTTCAACTTTTTATATTAGGTAAGTTATATATGTTAAAGAAAATGCAAATGAATTTATACAAGTTTTATCTCATCTTTTAATTAAATTTAACGTTCAACAATATTACTCTTTGTCTCATATGTTATAAATTAGAGGTTTCAATTTATTAATCACTTACATTTTATTTCACTATAATAATTTAAACAATTAATTAATGGAAATCTAAGGATTAAATACCGGGTTAAATTTCAAATTATTTTGAAATATTAGATACATATATTCTTATAACTTATATACCTCTAATTTTATTTAAAACAATTAAAATTCAGATATTTTCAAAATAAAGCTGCAGTAGAATTATTACAGTAGCCTTTCCCCTTCGATACTCGAAAATAGAAGTCGATGATGCGGCCGCCATCACCGAGATTATTTTCCAGCGACAGAGAGGAAAGTACATAACTTATTTTCTCCAAAATCTTCTTTAAACAATTCTTCCGAATTATAATAAATATTTATATAAGAAAATACTTATAACAATTATTATATTTCATAAATCCTTTGAAAGCAAATTTTCAAAAATCCCGGACTTAAGTTCTAAAATTTCCAAATTCCATTGATGTTAATTTCATTCTTAATTTTTTTTATTCCTAACAACCAATCTATCGCAACCAAATATAGATATCATTTGAAATTTTTTATTTTATATATAGAAAATATAATAGGCAAAATTATTTCATTCACCTATATTAAAAACAAATATTATGTCGGTCTGTCCTATTAAGTGTTTAGAAATCCCTATTGATGTCATAGCGTCCCATGCACCAATCAGAATTTATAAATACAAAACGGAACAGATTAACACAATATCAAAATCTTTTTATAACACTAACAAATACGCTCTCTCATATATATACACTCAGCGACTCCTATAGGGTATTACTACCCTATTTAGTAAAGAGTCAAACCCCACAAAGCTAAGGTTTATCGCTAAACCAAAGCTCTGATACCAACTGTAACATCCCGCCTTTTCGCACGCTTCAAATCGACACACATGTCGATTTAAACTGTAACGATCCCGATTTAAAGACGAATTTAAAATTATAATTTAATCGAATTTTTGGACTAAATTATGGATTTGTTTGAAATTTACAAATTTGATAAGATGTATATACTTATTTATTTTATAAATTGAATTTGACATTCAAAGCTAAATATTTTTAATTGAATAGAATTATAAACAAAAGTTTGATCTGGAAGTTCAAAATGAATTTTCTTTAAAATAGTAATAAATAGTATAAAATAAAATATAAGTTATAAATATAATGTTTAGTGATTAAACTATAAAATAATAACAATAAATATAAATACTTAAATAAACAAAACCAAAAATGTATGCAAGCAAGAAAATAAATTACAAAGTAAATGAGACAAAGAAGTACAAATTCACTTGCTGTAAACAAAATGCTAAAAGGAAAAAAAAATCAACACATTAGCTAGCAAATGAACAAAGAGGAATGTCTACAATTCAAACAATTGTGTACAAGTAAACCGTACAAAACAAAGTATGTAAACCTGGGAAAGCAAAACAAGAAGTAATAAAACAATTGTCTACAATATGAAAACAAACAAAGCAAACATATAAGTAAGCTTGCAAAAGAAGATAACAAGACCAACATCTACTGTACAAAACAATAATTAAATAAGTATGCACACTTGAGAACAAAAGAAAGAAGTGCAGTAATTATGCTAGCCTCCTTAGTATACAACATGGATCTACATCAGCCACACGTATATGAACAGCAAAATAAGCATGGAATGCAGCCATCAACAATGAAAGTCATCAGCCACTATAAGAAGAAAAAAATTAATGTAAGTACTTTCAGCCGAAATAAGATATGCAAAGCACAAGCTTGTAAAAGAAGATAAAATAAAAAGATTAGGATAGCTTGTACACCTAATAGCTCATGCATTTAATGCCAAATCCTCTCAGCAATACCTTGTACAACACTGTCTCTTTTAATATACATCTACTTCATTTCTTTTTTTATTCAAACCAAACTTAGTAACCTAACTGAAAGAAAACTGTAAAAGCAAATAGCAAGCAAAAGAAAATATAGAAACATCCTTCAAGTTCAAAGCAAAACAGGATTCAAAAAGAAAAAAAAATTCCAGGCCTGTTGCTTCTCTGCTCTGTGCATATACTGGTGAGCAGATATTTTTACCCAGAAATTTTCTTTTGTGTGTTAATGCCTGTGAGTAAACAACTTAAAAAGAGATTTCATTTGCTGCTTGTTAGCCTGAGATTTGAAGTTGCTTTATTACACACATGCATAAATATCCCTTGTGTTTGTTATCAGCAGATGTGAATGTTTGTTTTGACTGAAACCATCTCTGCCTTGTTACAGAACATCACTTCTGTTCAAAAACCCAACATTTACCCACTTAATCATTGATAAGCCTGGATATTAAAAGCAAATATGTGTATTCAATTATTAGTTATTATTTCAAAATAATTACAAGTAAAATAACAAATTATATTTTGTAAAAACCTGATTTTGTACAGAGCATACATAAATCTTGGAAAATTCGAATGTCATGAAATTCAAATCTAATTACATAATTTGAATTGTTATCAGAAGATAGGATTTTTAAATCGGAAATGGTAATTTTTCAATGGGCATGCAAGGAGAAATTGGCAGATGATCTGGAATTGGTTTTTGACCAATTCCTAGCGACGCGATGAACTAGAAGTGTAGGGGTTGCGCGAGGAGGAGGAGGAGCCTACGGTGGTCGTAGGAAAAATGGCCGGAGGTGGCATCATCCACGGTGGCGACTACAGTGATCGTTTTTGTTTCGTAAACCTAATTTTTGTGACGCACGAACTCTTATCCACCGTGACCTCCACCGTGCGTCGAGTGGCACATCATTTGAGGGGGGTGAAGCTTGGTAGGTGGCGGAGGCGTGACTGGGTTTGCTGGACTCCAGATGGACTGGGAAGGATTTGCAAATCGAATTTGTGATCAATGTCTGGGTTCGAGCTTCTCAGGCTTTGCTTGATTTTGAACGATGGCGAGATCGGGTGGTTCGACGTCTCGAGTTCGACATCGAGGTAGTTTATGATTTGTGGGAGGCCACACCAATCGCCAGAGCGGCGCCGCTGCTCCGTGCACATGCACGAGTTGACGTTAGTGTCTGAAGAAATTGGGTATGATGTTGGATTGGGAACGAAGTAGATGTGCTCGGGTATTAGCTCGGGATCTTTGCAGGTGTGACTCGAAGTGGGTAGGGTCGTGAGTGACTCGAAGTGGCACTGGGGAAAACTAAAGATTGGCTCGGGTTTCTTTGGGGCTTTCCGGACTTAGTGAATTAACAGATTTCAAACAATCTATTTAAGACAAGTTTTAAAGTTTAATTGAATAAATAAGTTCAAAAGGATGCAAACTAAATTTTCTAAAATAAGATCATTAAACAAGATTTAAAGCGAGTTTCAAAGTCTAATATTTTGAAAATAAATTGTTTTGAACATCGAGTCATTATATGTATTAGTTAATTTGTACAAGTGATTAAGAGAATAATTTTTTTGATGTAAATTATTGGAAAGTTAATTGCCTAATAAAGCTGATTACTTAATAAAAGATTACTACTTAATGGAATTAAGGTATAATTAAGTTGTTACTTATGGAATAATTAATCAATTAAGATTAATTAAATGAAGGTAATTAATTATCAAAAATAATTATTCAATTAAGACTAATGGACTAATGATTAAAGTAAATTAAATAATTTGGAATGAAACAAGTAATCAATTGATAATTAATGATAAATTAAACATGGTTGAGGAATTAACTCTCAAATAATTAATTTCAAATTGAATTAATTACAATAAGAATTAAAGATGATTGCTTCTAGATTGTGTATGTAGGATATCTAATTTGTTGTATAAAGAATTGATATTTCTGTTTGAAATTGTGATGCTGTGAGATGTGAATTACTATGTGCTGGATTTTGATTGATGATTTTATTCTGTATATACATGAAACCCCTTTTTCCCGTAAAACCGCATTTGAATATCGATGCGACAGGGAGTCGGATTACAGTTGATTATCCGAAAACCCACGTCGAATCATGATAATGAATCTTTGTGATTGATAAATTTACTTTACCAATGAATCTGTAAATAAAGATAAGCGTTATTGATTATATCGCTTATCGATATTGATGTCTCTGTAATGACTGATGTGTGCACTATTGTGTAAAACTCCTGGACCACACCATACACACACAAATATGGATTTCACGTGGAAATCGGTTAAGTCACAGATTTTTATAAATACGTTTGAATTTGAATTTTTAAATTCAAATAGTTTTGGAAATAAATCAAGCCTAATATGAAAAGCTTTTGGGAAAGCTGTTTTAAGAATACAAGTTATTTTTCAATAACTAATAAAGAATTGAAAATTTAATAATCGGATTTAAATTGAAATTCAAAATCTGAAATTGAATTTTATATTCAATACTTATGATTTAAAAAGAACTTTACAAGTTATACTGGTTCAAACCATTTTTAAAGTGTGTTTTGGGAATTTGAATTAAACCAAGGTTTTTAACTTGTATAAATGATATCGGGCTTTTCTGAAACGAAAACTGTTGTTTTCAAATAATAAAAGCTTTCATATGAGAAATGAATTTCCAATTTGTATTAGAAAGGATTTCAAGTTTGAATTGAAATAATTTTCCAAGTTATGGATGAATCTTTGGAAACAAGTTTTGAAAGCTATGAGATAAATCTTTGATTTAAAGATTTAATGAATTAATCCAATTGCAATGGAATTGTTTTGAAATCCGGGGATGAATCTTTGTGAAACTAGGTGAATTTTATGAGATAAATCTTTTGTTTAAAAGATTTGAAATGGTAATTGGTTTAAACCATTTGAAAGAAAGTTTTGAATTATTACGTTGTGACTTAATTGAAATCCCATATCCATATGTTTTAAATGTTGCGCTCACTATTCGGTTTAGCCGGGAGAGGATCTTTGTGTCGTATAACCCATTTCGAATATGTGATTCGTCGTTATGGATAGCATTTGAAGACCGGTGGTGAAGACCGGGTATTTGCGAGAATGATAGGATGACCTATCGATTGTCTCTGCACTGAGTAGCTACGGTATAGAGATTTCCTAAGTGATGGGAAGTCCGATCGGAATTGTGAATACCCGGATTGCAAGGGCTTCTTTGGAAGTGCCTTCGGTTCTGTTTGAACCCGGAACAGACTTGTATGGATTGTATGTCTGACATTACATCTTGAGACATAAAGAAGATTTCTTTCAAATACATTTCTGTTGGTGGCGGAGAATTTATTCTCTTAGCTTAACACCCTTCTCTGAGACGTATGAGCTCAGAGGTTATGTAGTTGAAGGTTATCAGCGATATACTCCCAATTAGGTAGTGTGGCATGCTAAGTGCTGCTGTGTGATGATCATTAGTTGATCATTTGTGATCGAAGCATGGCTTTGTAAAAAGCGTAGCTTTGTGGACGAGACTTTGTCGAGCCTCACAACCCGGTAATGGTCGAAACAGGAATTGTGCGGCAAGGTTTCAGGGGTAGCTCCCCTAGGGTATGACCATTCCTTCTGGAAAAGGGTAGTATCATGGTATGGAGCCCAGATACTTACTCATGTGGACACACTTTATTTATTACTGTGTGATGTTGTTGGTTAGAGAGCTCTCGTATAAAGGTCCCAAAGGACCGGGGGTGGCATATCTGAGGTTCTGTATATTCCCCGGGAAGGGGGGTAGCCGGCCTTGTTTGGCAGAGATCCGGTTAGGTTCTCGGGGCGTCCCGCCAGAGGCGTTCCCATGTGGCAATAGGAAGTTCCTTAGCCTGACCATTTGTTGGAAAATCCATTCAAACAATACGAGCCTTGTACGGTTTTAGTTGTATAACCTGCCATGGAATGTGGTGGTAACCTGCTATTGAACATGGTAGCTATAGTAGGCATAGTTCGAAATGTCTATGCTGGCTAAGATTTATATTCTACTTTCGAAATGTTTTTCTGCACTTGCACTTATAATAATAATATCAAAGAAATTTGCGTATCAAGCATGTTTGACTATCATAAGGAGAAATCTCCTCCAATTCTGCATTTGCATTGTGTGTGTGGCGGGTGGACTTATGGTAGTTTCATTTTCCAAAAGCATTGCAATTTTGAAATTTAAATCTTTAGTTGTTTTTTAAAAGACAAACTGTCTTCGTTTGCTCACACCAGTCCCATGACTGACCCGGAGTTTATTGTTCCTTTTCTAAACTCTGGGTGCCCACAAATTTCCACACGGGCAGTCTAGAGTTTGGTTTTTCAGATAGTTAGGTTTAGTAGATTATATGGAGCTAGTTCAGTCTTTGGATTCAGACGAGACTTGCTTATCTTGGTGAAATCTTGATGGTGGATCGAGCTAGAAGTTTTGGAGCTTTGTCGTTGGAGCTTTTGGATTAGAGTTGCAGTATTGGATTCTGTTGAAGACTTATTTCATATTATGTCATGTTCCGCTGTATTCTGTTGTATATTCTCTGATGTTGATGATTATCATTGTATCAAATTGATGTATTTTATATTGTAATAATGTTATATCAGTGATATCATCTTGTTTTTCCGCTGTGTTATTTATCATCTAATGGGTGTTGCATGCTCCCGCGATACAAATTTGATGTTGTTATTTATCATCTAATGGCCGGAGGACTGGGATTAGATTTGCAAATCGAATTTGTGATCAATGTCTGGGTTCGAACTTCTCAGGCTTTGCTTGATTTTGAACGATGGCGAGATCGGGTGGTTCGACGTCTCGAGTTCGAAATCGAGGTAGTTTATGATTTGTGGGAAGCCTCACCAATCGCCAGAGCGGCGCCGCTGCTCCGTGCACATGCACGAGTTGACGCTAGTGTCTGAAGAAATTGGGTATGATGTTGGATTGGGAACGAAGTAGATGTGCTCGGGTATTAGCTCGGGATCTTTGCAGGTGTGACTCGAAGTGGGTAGGGTCGTGAGTGACTCAAAGTGGCACTGGGGAAAACTAAAGATTGGCTCGGGTTTCTTTGGGGCTTTCTGGACTTAGTGAGTTAACAGATTTCAAACAATCTATTTAAGACAAGTTTTAAAGTTTAATTGAATAAATAAGTTCAAAAGGCTATAAACTAAATTTTCTAAAATAAGATCATTAAACAAGATTTAAAGCGAGTTTCAAAGTCTAATATTTTGAAAATAAATTGTTTTGAACATCGAGTCATTATATGTATTAGTTAATTTGTACAAGTGATTAAGAGAATAATTTTTTTTGATGTAAATTATTGGAAAGTTAATTGCCTAATAAAGCTGATTACTTAATAAAAGATTACTACTTAATGGAATTAAGGTATAATTACGTTGTTACTTATGGAATAATTAATCAATTAAGATTAATTAAATTAAGGTAATTAATTATCAAAAATAATTATTCAATTAAGACTAATGGACTAATGATTAAAGTCAATTAAATAATTTGGAATGAAACAAGTAATCAATTGATAATTAATGATAAATTAAACAGGGTTGAGGAATTAACTCTCAAATAATTAATTTCAAATTGAATTAATTACAATAAGAATTAAAGATGATTGCTTCTAGACTGTGTATGTAGGATATCTAATTTGTTGTATAAAGAATTGATATTTCTGTTTGAAATTGTGATGCTGTGAGATGTGAATTACTATGTGCTGGATTTTGATTGATGATTTTATTCTGTATATACATGAAACCCCTTTTTCCCGTAAAACCGCATTTCAATATCGATGCGACAGGGAGTCGGATTACAGTTGGTTATCCGAAAACCCACGTCGAATCATGATAATGAATCTTTGTGATTGATAAATTTACTTTACCAATGAATCTGTAAATAAAGATAAGCGTTATTGATTATATCGCTTATCGATATTGATGTCTCTGTAATGATTGATGTGTGCACTATTGTGTAAAACTCCTGGACCACACCATACACACACAAATATGGATTTCACGTGGAAATCGATTAAGTCACAGATTTTTATAAATACGTTTGAATTTGAATTTTTAAATTCAAATAGTTTTGGAAATAAATCAAGCCTAATATGAAAAGCTTTTGGGAAAGCTGTTTTAAGAATACAAGTTAGTTTTCAATAACTAATAAAGAATTGAAAATTTAATAATCGGATTTAAATTCAAATTCAAAATCTGAAATTGAATTTTATATTCAGTACTTATGATTTAAAAAGAACTTTACAAGCTATACGGGTTCAAACCATTTTTAAAGTGTGTTTTAGGAATTTGAATTAAACCAAGGTTTTTAACTTGTATAAATAATATCGGGCTTTTCTGAAACGAAAACTGTTGTTTTCAAATAATAAAAGCTTTCATATGAGAAATGAATTTCCAATTTGTATTAGAAAGGATTTCAAGTTTGAATTGAAATAATTTTCCAAGTTATGGACGAATCTTTGGAAACAAGTTTTGAAAGCTATGAGATAAATCTTTGATTTAAAGATTTAATGAATTAATCCAATTGCAATGGAATTGTTTTGAAATCCGGGAATGAATCTTTGTGAAACTAGGTGAACTTTATGAGATAAATCTTTTGTTTAAAAGATTTGAAATGGTAATTGGTTTAAACCATTTGAAAGAAAGTTTTGAATTATTACGTTGTGACTTAATTGAAATCCCATATCCATATGTTTTAAATGTTGCGCTCACTATTCGGTTTAGCCGGGAGAGGATCTTTGTGTCGTATAACCCATTCCGAATATGTGATTCGTCGTTATGGATAGCATTTGAAGACCGGTGGTGAAGACCGGGTATTTGCGAGAATGATAGGATGACCTATCGATTGTCTCTGCACTGAGTAGCTACGGTATAGAGATTTCCTAAGTGATGGGAAGTCCGATCGGAATTGTGAATACCCGGATTGCAAGGGATTCTTTGGAAGTGCCTTCGGTTCTGTTCGAACCCGGAACAGACTTGTATGGATTGTATGTCTGACATTACATCTTGAGATATAAAGCAGATTTCTTTCAAATACATTTCTGTTGGTGGCGGAGAATTTATTCTCTTAGCTTAACACCCTTCTCTGAGACGTATGAGCTCAGAGGTTATGTAGTTGAAGGTTATCAGCGATATACTCCCAATTTGATAGTGTGGCATGCTAAGTGTTGCTGTGTGATGATCATTAGTTGATCATTTGTGATCGAAGTATGGATTTGTAAAAAGCGTAGCTTTGTGGACGAGACTTCGTCGAGCCTCACAACCGGTAATGGTCGAAACAGGAATTGTGCGGCAAGGTTTCAGGGGTAGCTCCCCTAGGGTATGACCATTCCTTCTGGAAAAGGGTAGTATCATGGTATGGAGCCCAGATACTTACTCATGTGGACACACTTTATTTATTACTGTGTGATGTTGTTGGTTAGAGAGCTCTCGTATAAAGGTCCCAAAGGACCGGGGGTGGCATATCTGAGGTTCTGTATATTCCCCGGGAAGGGGGGTAGCCGGCCTTGTTTGGCGGAGATCCGGTTAGGTTCTCGGGGCGTCCCGCCAGAGGCGTTCCCATGTGGCAATAGGAAGTTCCTTAGCCTGACCATTTGTTGGAAAATCCATTCAAACAATACGAGCCTTGTACGGTTTTAGTTGTATAACCTGCCATGGAATGTGGTGGTAACCTGCTATTGAACATGGTAGCTATAGTAGGCATAGTTCGAAATGTCTATGCTGGCTAAGATTTATATTCTACTTTCGAAATGTTTTTCTGCACTTGTACTTATAATAATAATATAAAAGAAATTTGCGTATCAAGCATGTTTGACTATCATAAGGAGAAATCTCCTCCAATTCTGCGTTTGCATTGTGTGTGTGGCGGGAGGCCTTATGGTAGTTTCATTTTCCAAAAGCATTGCGATTTTGAAATTTAAATCTTTAGTTGTTTTTTAAAAGACAAACTGTTTTCGTTTGCTCACACCAGTCTCATGACTGACCCGGAGTTTATTGTTCCTTTTCTAAACTCTGGGTGCCCACAAATTTCCACACGGGCAGTCTAGAGTTTGGTTTTTCAGATAGTTAGGTTTAGTAGATTATATGGAGCTAGTTCAGTCTTTGGATTCAGACGAGACTTGCTTATCTTGGTGAAATCTTGATGGTGGATCGAGCTAGAAGTTTTGGAGCTTTGTCGTTGGAGCTTTTGGATTAGAGTTGCAGTATTGGATTCTGTTGAAGACTTATTTCATATTATGTCATGTTCCGCTGTATTCTGTTGTATATTCTCTGATGTTGATGATTATCATTGTATCAAATTGATGTATTGTATATTGTAATCATGTTATATCAGTGATATCATCTTGTTTTTCCGCTGTGTTATTTATCATCTAATGGGTGTTGCAAGCTCCCGCGATACGAGTTTGATGTTGTTAGCGGACATCGATTTCGGGTCGTGACATAAACCATACGGAAGGGCGGATTGTTATGGGGTAAATAAGAATACAGAGAAGAAATAAACAAAATAGAATCTCACAGCGGAAGAATAAAATATAATAATACAATATACAGTTTATAAAACTGTTTACAAACATTTATATAATACATATCAGAGTTACACATACCAATAACAATGCAGCGGAACAGTGTGTAGTGCACTAGTATAAATAATAATAGTAATACTACAAATCTTCGTCTTCGTCCTCCAGAGCTAAAACTTCAAATCCTGAAACGCTCGGACTGACCCAAGCGATTTGAAAAGACAAAACACTCGAGTCAGAACTAAAAGATCTTATGTGAGTTAAATTAACAGAAATAAATATGAGTGCAGTAACTCAAAAGATGCTCGGGATTTACATCTCCTAAGGATCCGTTAAACTATTTACTATGTAGTATATTGCGCTATTATAATAGTGTCTAATTGTAAAATAAACTTACTTTTAAACAGCGTTAAGGGGTTACCCATATAGCCCTTAACACAGAATATATTCCCATAGTCTATACAGTACCGTAATCTCCCCCGTATTGGGCGTCGTCAGAGGGCACTCCATAGGTATGGTACAAAACCAAAATCGTATAAGGCGCGATAGGGTAGGTGACACGGCACAACTAGGCAATGCCAGGGTAGATATACCAATTACGCTTCACGGTCGGTGGTAACGCATAGCCGCAGCTACCGTCCACATCGAGCCACACCCCCAAATCAAAGAAATCAAAAATGGCCACTGAATCAATCCAAAAGTCAAAGTATAATATCGAAGGGATGTGTCGGATCAAAGGTGCTACCTTATTAACCCGTCAATCGCTCCTGTTTTAGCCACCTTATGCCAACTCACGGGAGTCGGGTCCACGTATTTACCTTAAAGGAAACGCCACCACTATCCTACTTCATTCTGGAATCTCCACCGCGTACACAGTTGTTAAAGTGGTTTTCGGGGTTGGCAGAGAGTATGACAACTTCTGATCCCGGCCTCTTCAACAACCAAACGTTATTACAACACCGCGGTCATTTAAAATAATTATACTTTAAAACCAGAATAAAATATCCGTTTCAAAACCATAAAAATATGATATCATTTCCTTTTAAAACCCGAATTAATACGATATCATTTTATTCCAATATATATACTTTCCAAAATCATAGGGTTTTCAAAGTAAATATTTAGGGGTCAAAACTCTTGAACATAAAATTTCAAATTATACTACCTTGAAAATCATAACTTTGAAACAAGTTTCCATCTCTCAAATGGTCAAATATTAGATTACTTTTATAAAACAAAATAGCTTCTTTACATTTTACAAATCAATTCCAAATATCGATTTAAACTTCCAAATACCATTTTAATTCTTATGTTTCAAAGCTTTAAATATTTCACCATTTCAAAAACAACTCATTTGACAAACCTATATAGATCAAATTCAATTACTTATTATTTAGACTTGAAATGTTTACTTAATGAATTCAATATAATCTAAGTAAAACCTTTATCTTCACATAACTGGATATTCTTTCAATTTATTATATATTCATTTAAATCAACCTGATATTCATTTAAATCACTCTACACAAAATCAAGTTGTAAATCGTATCCTTTAAAAATTCTAACTTTTTATTAAACTCCAATTTAACTTAATATTCATCTTCAACCTTATTCTCTTTTAAGTCATTAAAACTCTAGAATTTAAATTTCAAATAAATGCTTGATCTCAAAAAAAATAAAACTTTAGCTTATACTTCAAATCCATTTTATACAAAGTTTAAAACCTGGAATCTACTATATATAAATAACCTTTATTAATAACCAAATCAAAACCCATAAACCATATATATATAGCTTTACAAACCATAGAAAACATTTCAAAAATAATTGTATATATATACCGCGGTGCCTGTATAAAATTTTCTACCCTATGGTCAAGTGATACGGATGTTTATCATTTCAATCCGCAATTTAAAATAAAAATGCAGTTGTATATAATTTCAAACCGCAATCCCGAATGAAATAAAAATGCATAGCAACTTGCAATTAATAAATTAATCATCCATTCATCCATCAAATTATACATCCATTTATCACAGCCATCATCCAATTTCAAACCATCATAAATACATGACAGGTGATAAATAATGGTATCAATTATTAGTTTTATACTCAAAATAAATTTAATAATTGTTAATTGGCAGTTTATATGCAAAAATAAACGTAAATTTAACTGGCAGTTAATATGAAATAAAATTTAACATAACTATGTCTGGCAGTTAATATGAAATAAATAAATTCTAACCGTCAAATTTATATGCAATAAATAAATAAATTTACAGTTATATTAAATAAATGCGTTTAAACAGAAATAGTGAATAAAACATGCCAAACAGTCATAAAAAAATTTCTACCCATATCTAAAATTAATTTAACAAACACAAGAAATTTTAAAAATTGTGAGTGGGTTAAAACACTCACCTTTTGAATTTATATTGAATTTAAATCCAATTTAAACCCAAAATTTTGACCGTCTCAGAATTTGTCCAAACCAGCATCATCAAGTTCGGAATTTCAATACGATCCTAGCAAAAAAAACCGCGCGTGAAACGGGATTCGTATGCGAGAGTTATAGCAATAATTGTGATTGAATTTAAATTTTAAAATAACAAAAAGAGAACATATTAGAATACTTGCCACGTCATCGCTTCACGTCACTCCCAGAGCACGCGTCCTGTACCGCTCCATCCTTTCTCCCTCACGCTCACACCTGCAGAACGCACGCAAGCCACCAATCAACTTCGCCGTCAACACCTAAGCGCTGCGCCGCCTCTGCCTCAACGCCGCCGCCCAGAGCACGACCTCGCGACTTCTCCCCCATGCTCGATCAGACACGTACCCAACAGCCCCCTAAAAAACGAAAATCTAATGCAATTTTGCCGCAGATCCAGCCGTTGATTTGCCAAATAAACTGCATGGATGAAGTCCCCTCGGCCCTCTCTTCAAAACCCAGAAAGGGTTTCTCGATCCGACGAAGTTGATCGCGGCGATGATGAACGGCCGCGAATTCTTTGATTTTTACTGATCAGATGATGAGCCAAAACGGAAAAAGAATTTCAGATTTAGGTTGCGCTCATCGAGAGCACCAACGTATATTTATTTCGAATTTTTAAAAGAACTTTGAATTTTGACTTTTGATTTGGATCTGTAAATGGATTTAGGGTTTTGCAACCATTGAAAAAGAGAAAGGGTTGAAGAAATGAACGTACAGCAAATGAAAATAGAATGGAGGCTAGGGTTTATGATCGTCTATTTATAGATAGATCGCAAAAGAATAGGTGTGCACGAATTTAACGTGCAAACGGAAGTGGTCCCAAAAGATAAATAATATTAATTACACACGTTACGGATTTAGGAAATAAATAAATTCCTTATCATTTACATTTTATTTTAAACGTATTTACAAATGTAAATCTATACGTTTCGTTTACGTTTCAAAATATATCCACAATTTTATTAATTTCCAAATTGATCTAAACAAATTTAGATGTAAATTAAAAGCTGATAAGTCTATCCATTGCAGTGTTAATTTCTCCGCTTCCTTATATTTAGAAATTATAAATTAAGTTTTCAAAAACCTATTTTTGATTTTCAAACTTTTATATACTCATCTTTTACCAGTAATAAGGATGCACTAACATTTGTTCATGGTTTCACCTTATTATCCTCAAATTCCATTTTAATTTTCAATAATTACAATTGTTGAATGTTGATACTTTAATCAAATTTATACATCTTGCTTTCTATAATCTATATCAACAATTTGTCCAATTATAAATAAAATTAGCATTAACTTCCTCTTATAGAATTAACTACTCCAATTACAAAACAAATCTACGCTAACTGCACGATTTAAGTCAATTAATTGTAATTGAGTCTACATTAAATGTTATAAATTATAAATTGGAACCTCAATAAATTCGCTTATTGATTTAAAATCTTTCTATTCAGTAAATAGACATTTTAGGGGTATAAATAACATTTGAATTATAATACATGTCATTAGTGTATGCTTCATTTCTTATAAACTCCCCTTTATTAACTAGAACACATTAACCAAAACAAAATAATTAATCTAGATTTTTTTTCAATCGATTGCCATTCTTAACTTAACATACTCAAAATGGTTAACCTAAATAATTGTTACCCTTTTACATTCAAATTCACTTACAACCATCATTACAACAATGTTGCCATAGATTTAGATTTAATTAAATAAATTAGATGAATGGGTAAAATTTTGTAATTATCACTAATGCCAAATATATATGCATTAATTACTACTTATTATTTTGAATTCATTTATTAATTTACTAGTTGCCTTTGTCTTTCTTATATCCTATTTACTACCAACTTTCTATTTAGTTATAGTTTATTAGTATATATATACCTAGGAAAATCAAGTTCTTGTCTTTTCTGTTATTTCAATTAAATCGGGTGTGCACAAATAAATTGTTTATTAACTTATTCTTACAAAATTATTTACATGCATTCAGTTACACCTAATTTAATGCATTGATTTCCATTTATAAATCTTAACACCCTAAATTTGACAACTTCTAACATGGTATTACTTCTCATATTAAATGTAACTTTTATTTAGTGCATTAACATTTATCTCAATTTAAATTCCATCAGCCAATTAAACATGTAACTTATAACTATTGCTTACCATTCAAAATATTACACCCATTGTCATATTCTGAATGGAGTTAGCATTAAATATCAAAACTTACCTAAATTTACATTAAGAAAATATTTAATACTAGATCTCAAATTTATTTTAATGGAATCAATATATCTTTCTTTATATACTTTACGTATAAATATCTTAATTACCAAATTTCAACTTATTTCTTAAATCCCCCAAATAACGTTATCAACATAAATTAATATTAAATGCTTCACATTTATTCCTCCACGTTCAAATTTGTTCTAACCAAATATATATATTAATGTTATCCCTTATGGTTATTTATTTATTCACTTATTATTGCAAATGTCTACAAATTTGATTTCAGGTCCAATACCTACACCATTGTATTTATTGAAAGATTTATTCATATTACAATCAAAGGCTTAAATTACCATTGGTAAATTAGCGTTCATTTCCATATAAATTTATCACTCTTAATCATTACTACTAATTTTTTTATTACAAAATTATATTAAATAACTAAATTAAATCGTCTAAATTTTCGGGTCGTTACATATCTTATGTTGTATGAAAAATATATTTTAAAAACCATTTTATATTACTAAAGCAAATTTCTTACATAAAACTAATCAGTGGACACATGTACTAGGAAGTGACAACGAGAGGAACAGTTAATTATTTCCTACAACCAGTGCATTACGTGCCCATATGCAAAGCCAGCTTCTAATCTAATGTGTTAGGAATACTACATGTCCTGAATATCATCAACAAAATATATTCCAGATATTAAGCGTGCTATTTTAGGACCTTTAAAAATAGTCTCTAAATCATGTTATATGTTGTCTTTATCAAAAAATAGAAAAGGAAATGTTAAATCGTTTCTGTCATAAACTAAGATTTCTATACATACCAACTTGTATTATTTAATTAGACTTCAATAAAATATAGAGATTACCAGATAAAGGCACAGCGTAAATTATATTGCAAATAGCACAGTAGGGGATATTCATCTTGGCTCTCCAAAGCACTTGACAAGTGTGGTAGAATTTGCACCTTAATGAGGAAGTGTAGGTAAGTGACTAGTCGAAGACCGGTCGAGTATAGAACACGACAACACATGACCTGCAGCACTATCAAGCATTAGTGTTATGGAATATCACAAGAGATTAGCATTATCAAATTACTTATAAAAGAAATTATTGAAAATGCACAAAAATGGTATTTTTTTTTTTGATATGTTTGTACTTTGTATAGTTCATTGTCCATCATTGTCTATAAAAGAAATTTAGTCATGAGCCTTCCGCTTATGTTGTCTCGAACAACATGATTTAACAAAATCAGAGTCTGTTAATTTTTCATTTTTGATCTTTAAGACACCAGACAGCTACAAAATAACCATCCACTTGTTCCAACTCCAAAACAAAATAGCGTTCACAATCTTTAGAATTGAATTATTACATTGAACTTACGAGATACCGTGGATGAGGTCAGAATACACCCAGTTAATAATCGAAAGTGAAAAACAAAAAAACGTAAATATACCATAAAACTGTTATATATTAGTGAAATAGAGTGTCATTATTTGACTCAAATTTAGTGAATACAAAAGAATAAGTTGATAACAACATAAAACGCTTTACGAGATTTTTTAGCCTTTGAGCATTACTATGTTGCTAAGCTTAAGGATAGTTAATCTCAATATACCGATCAAAATATTAAAAATAGTAACAAAATTTTGCATGCCAATAACAATAGATATCATGCTTTAGTAACGACAAATAATATTCTCTTAATGAAGAAGATTTTAGTAGATTCCTCTGGAAAACAGAGGCTTAAATCCACCAACATCTCATTAACTTGTTAAATCATTATCAGCAACTAACCTTGAAAAATTGCTAGATCCAAATTTAATTTTTTTTTTTAATGTTTGGAAGGTTGTAAATCAATAGTATGTAGTGTTACATCTATGAAAAAAGACATATCAGGCAATTCTTTTTTATACCTATGCACAAAAGTCATTTCAGGTTACATAGCTGCATCATCTAAAGCATCAGCCTCATTGAATACACTTCCTTGGGATAAAGAACTTAGTAAGTGAACTTTGAAAGGAAAAAAGAAATAAAATTCTACGACATTATCGAGGAGGGCACTTGGTATAATTTAACTCAGTTCTAGTTTAGTTCAAATTAGTCATGAGAACTTCTTTAAGTATACTGCATTCTTTCACACGTAGAGGAAATATAGAGAACAACTCACATAACAGACAAATAATTCACCTCGAAAGCAATTTTACTTTACGTTTGTCTGTGAAAGAGCTCGATAACTCAATTCGATGTTTTTGAAAGGGGGAAAAAAGAAATATAGTAAGTAAATTGTAATGTTGCCTGAAAATTACAAAAATGATAAATCATGATGAATTGCAAAAAAAAAAAATGACCTGAAAATTGAGTACATCAGCATGGAGGAAAATAAATGACTGAACGATTCCATCCAGCAAGGAGGAGGAGGCTGAACGTTTCCTTCAGGAGGCCAAACAATTGCTTAGAGGAAAGCTTTGATTGAGTGAAGAAATGAGTCCAACGTAGAGGATGAGGCCGAACGATTGTTTTTAGTAGGTTGGCACTGACGAGAATTTGTTCTAGGGTTTCGTTGCCACTTTGCTTTTGGAAACGAGAGGAAGAAGAGATAATAGCGAAAAGATTTGGCTACAAAAATCAAAGGAAAATCCGCCATATAATTTCATTACTCCGGCTTATAATTTTTCTTGATACATCATACAACGTTTGGTCATGATTTTCTTTTCATTTAAATCACTTTGACTGCATATGTGATTAGAACGCTGAGAACCATTGTCGTGAAAAGCAAATTTTGTTGTAGTGCGAGACTTTGGAATTCAATCGGAATGACCGTCATCACTGACCGTTCCAACTGGCTTTCACGTCGATGGTTGTTGATTTCATATAAGCTTCGGGATCAATTGTCGACATATTGGAGTACGGTGTTCACATTCAAGTCCATATGTTATGCATTTTCAAGTTCAAGTTTTAGTTATGGATCCAAGTATTATGGCCCATTTCATGTGTAAAGTCCGATCAAATTCCAAGTTATATGCATTTTTTCTAAAGTTCAAGTGTTTTCACTCAAATAAAAAATTTCCTAAGTCCCCGTAGGTAATGGGATAGTACCTGATCCTATGCCTAGGCAGCACTGCATTGTGCAGTTTCGAATTCCATAACACCATAACTTATCCCTCCAGTACAGCCAATAACTGATCCCATATCCACGCCGAACTCCTGAACTTCACCACTCCATCTTAACTTCTCCCACATAGCACCAAACCTTCTGCTAATCCCTACTCCATTTCACTTTTCCCTAACTCACACCGTTCCACTCCTCTGCAGTCACCAGCAAAATCCAAAATATCCCATCGTCTCCTCACATTTTCAATCGCATATACAACTAACTAAAAAAATCCACCTATATAAAGACGAGACTTGATCAAAGAGGAAGAGCTCGAAGTAGTAAAGAACAGTTCGAGGGTTTCGGCTTCGGTCTGATTCAGGATGAGATTGAATAGAGTTCGACGCTTGGATTCGATGAAAGGTGGTGGCGAAGGTTGCGGAGAATGGGGAAGGACTGGATTGTAAGGAGATTAAAGGGATTGGTGAATTCCTTAACTTAAGCTTGTTAAAGGCGATAATAAGGGGAAGCAAGTGTTCGGTTCGGCTGAAGTATAAAATGAAACTAGTGTAAAGAAAGAAAGCTAAACGTGACGTATAAAATGAAACGAGTGAAGTGAAAGAAAGCTAAGTGATTAGCTTATATATTGGTGCGGACCACTCCTCTTTAGACCCGAAAATTGACTAAGCCCACATAGACAAATCCGATCCGATCCCCACCCAGTGGGTCTACACCGATTCCTTACCAAAAAAATTTGAAAAAGGGAAAAAATGAATGAAAAATGACAATGCAATTGTATTCGAACAATGGGATGTTGGAAACGACCCCTAGCATACATATATGTTCGGTAGCTATTAACAGAGTGTGCATATGAATGTTCACACATTAATACTCAACATTCGATTTCTCAAATCGATAGAAATTGAATTCTAACCTGGATTTCTCAAAAGAAGTCACCACGGATAGCCGAGACCTACTATCTCAGTCAATCAGCTCAATGAAACCGAGCATGGACAAAGACCGAGGATTAGATTGTGGATTTATACTGAATAATATCGACTAAGTGTCGCAATAGACATAGATACGTACGACCCTTAAGAAAGACTACTCGATGAAGTATAGCGACTATTCAAAAAGTTCAATGGAATCCTTTATGGCAGCTCCAACTTGCTTCGATTCAAAGCACGTCGTGTTTGAAACAAGACATACTTTGGGGGGAAAGTTTTATCTGGCCTATTGACCCTGCAATATCCAAACTATTGGAAAAGTTAGTCTCAATAGTAGATAAGGCAAGCAACCTAGAGAAGTGATCTGGAGTCCATAGATCAAGCACAAACAACAATATGAAGAGACGATCAAGCGAGACCAAGAAATAGACTCTTCGGAATATACTAAGTATGGATTAATGTCTTCCCAAGGCAGGGGATCATTACATATCCCTTCTCCTATGTAAGGGATCAAATCATATCATTATGGAAACAATTTGAATCAGCAGTTCTACACAATAGGAATCGATTGATATCTCCAAAATTATGAAGACAATTATGTAGACAACTTTGGAAACATAAAACTAGCATGGAGGAGGATCTACTAGAGTGATCGCGAGCTGCCACATAGCCATATGGATCGATCGTGTCGTTCCCTTATTCTTGGGAATCAGGTTGTGATATTTTTTCGGTGACCTTGTCTATATCATGAAATTCTGTTGGCGAAATTTCAAGAAGTTATTTAGTCGTCTACCCCTATAATATAGAGTACATTGTTTATTTTAGGGATCTTTACGCTACTATTTTACTTATACTCCATTGTCAATAAGGATCAGTCCAATCTGATCCCCCTTGTACTCAAAGAAACAAGTTATCAATAAAGCAATTTCATCAATGTAGACGTAAGCAATCAATGCGAACCACTATAAATCTATGTGTTCTTATTGTTTCCTCTATCTTAATTTTAGTTCTTCACTTTATCCCTCTACATAAAATCTATTGAGTTTTTACCATCTTTTAGTGCAAACAACTGTTTATACTATTTTCAAAATGAGTTTAAAATAAGATTTATAACCTGTTAATTGTACTCAACCTGACCACATAGCTGTTTAAATCGTGAAATACGATGCATGCATGCATTTTATTTTGCATCCCATATTTGTGTACATATACCATCAACATAGCTATATTTAAATCAATTAACCAGTTCACAAACTCGTCACTTAAAGATAGCAATATAGCATTTAAATCATACATCCAAACATTTAAGGACATGGCAGGGTGATCTCATTTCATATGCAACAAATTATCCAATTCTAGCTCCTACTTTTGCATTTAAATATTGAAAATTGGATCACCCAACATGTCATAAAAACATAAAGTACATACATTAAAATAGCGCACGTGAGTATATAAAAAATATGGGTTTTATACTCTGAAAATTAGTTGTAAAACTTTTGCAAAAACTTTAGATATAAGACCATACTAATTTGTATTACCTATGCACTTCTTTATTTTCAAATCCCATTTTCTATAAACCTTCTTTGCAAATAACTTCATTGTTTAAAAAAATTGTTTTAAATGAAGAAAAATTGAAAAAATAATTTTTTATTCAAGTATTTTGAAAACAAGATTAAATGAGCCATGATCAACAAGCCAACTTTTGTAAACAAAAACAAGGAAATAAAAAATATATCAATAAGGCTCCCAATTTCATTAAATAACTCGCATACATATACAAACACGGTGCATCGCAATTTACTCATTCACGTAAAATATAAAGTATTCAATTTTTTAATACTCTCTTAAATAATTTTTTATATTTATATATAGCAATCTGTAATCAATTTTGTATTAAAATAGCCATCATTGTCGTGCCATAAATTTTAGCGATCCATTTCGGAAATTAGCTGCAATACTATGATAATATATTAACATTACATTACCAGTGACCTCAACTTCACACTAATATCCAATGGCTGCATACGTTGTTCAAAATAGACACAAATTTGAAAAAATAATATTTTTCATTTTCTAAATAATATATTATTCAATGAAGCAATATGCAATTCTAAGTAAAAATACATTTTATATCATTCCAAAAATATCGTATTAGTTTGCCTCATTTAATTTTTTACGAATCCCTATCGAATATGTGTGCACCCATATCGATTCGAATTCTTAAAGCACTTGATGGACAAATTAACAACAAAACAGCTACTAATAATAATTTCCAATTATTTATAAAATCAAATTCAAATTTTACAAAATCATTTGCTTGTTTGAATAAAAATATTTATTTTTGAAAATTCGTATATACATCCATTTCATCAATCATCAACAACAATAAAAATTATCATGCAACATCCATAAAATCAAGCATGAAACAGAAAGCCATACTCGCATTTTCAAATAAACAAACAAATAGACGCCTTCAGCGGAAAGCTATCCATCGATTTTCGTTGCACAACTCTGATCGCTACTAGATGACTTCATTCATATTCAAGCCATACAGAGGTTTATACATCATCATTAATGTCAGCAATACTCAAAGAACTAACCACTTCTACCTTCATTACCTTCATCAACTATTTTGTATCTCAAACAGAGACTTACACTCGAAAAAGTTAGAAGAAATATATTATATAATAAAAAATACAAACACTCCTCGGATGGTTACCCCAGCAATCATCGTATACTTCTACTATTAATTAAGTATAAACATTAATCTATCATACATCCATGGGGACATGGACTCTTTGTCTAAACTAAGGTCGGGACACATGTCTCTTATACTCCGTATTGTTTGAAACCTACTCTGATACCAAATGTAACACCCTACCTCTATACCCATACTATCCAAGAGTATTACTGGGTAATATTATTAGATAATACGGAGAATAGGGCTGAATAGGCTATTCACATATACATACGTAGCATCAGTCCAGACCAATAAACACGAGTGCCTCCTGGATAGAACAATAAACAATGTAAAAGAAATCATAGATATTACAGAGTCGTTAACGCAGCGATAACATATAATATAAAATATACACGAGTCTGAGTAGGTCTACAAAATAGTCAAATTCCCACTATCATCAAATATATACATATATGTCCAAACTTTACATCTCATCAACAAATAAACACGTATAGATACAAATATACAAATTATATATAAATACTTTATCCTCCATCCATACCCAACATCCACAAACTAGTCAACTTGTCCCTAAACCTGAAATGTCTTGGTCTGACTCGAGTATGTAAATAAAAAATGGGTCATACTATGTTTACAATGCAGGTGCTAATGTATCTCATTGATAATAAGATATACTAAAGATACATGAAGTGATGTAAGTGAACTTAATACAGAAATGCATCATAATAAGTACAAGTAGTATCATCTATATAGAAAGTCAAGTCAAACCATGCACGTGACTAATGTCAAATGGGTGAAAAAATCAATGCATCAAAATATCATTGATCTAAATAATCATAACAATATAAGACATACTCACAGCAATGCCCCTGGTTATCTCTCAGGTAATCATAAAAGTAGACATACCTAGGATCCATCATAGTCACCACATATGAAACATACATGCAAGAAATACAAATACAGCATAACCTTAGTGGCCTAGGTCATTTCTCAGATAACCATAAAAGATAGGAAAGGTTCTAACTCGATGCTCTCAACATCTCTAGCTATCCTCAATAGCAGTACAAACAATGTATATGGGGTTACTCAGCTATAAGGAATCTCGGTCCAAAGAATAATCAAGAAGATCGATGATTGCATAATAATCGACTGGACACTATCCTCCTCGTAATCATCTTAGCTCTCAGCTAAAGAAATAATCTATGGCCTCTTAGACCTCTAATAATATACTTAACTCTCATTATCGTAGATAATCTCCTGGGACTCTCAGTAAAAATGGGCTCTCAGCACCATATATAACTATATTGGCATCAATCTCGATAAACGATCTAGATGGCTCTCAGCCACATTTATAACGATTTCATAAATGTGAATAAATAGTGTCTGTATGAACAATAACCAGACGGGAGACTGACAGCTCTCACCTTGCTTCAGGAGCCTTCCTCACATGCTCTTAACGCTACTCCTATAGTCATTGGTTACCTCGACGACCGTCGTGACCCAATATCTATCTAGTGCTAGACAACGTTGTACAATGGTCATGACCCAGCAAGTGTCCCAGTGTAGCTGACTGCTAGCCTAAGTGACACGGGGGTAGTGGCTCTCAGCCATGGCTCTCAACCATATACACAAATAGATGTGTCACAGATTTGAGGAGCGACCCCGGAGACCGCTAGGATGGATATTTGCCATTGATTTACTTCCCACCGTATAATGGAAGCATACACATAGGATAAACACAATTATGGCTCTCAGCCTACTCACTTTCAATTCACATCACCATAAATAATACCCAGAAGACAAGACCCTTTCGAGTGACATCCACTTACAGAGAGTAATTAAACAAGCATTAGGTCCGGCGCCCATACCGCCTAGTGCTACTTGAACATTTCCTCAATGTTCGTAAACTACACTCCCCTATTATTCTATATAATGAGTTTAAGGAATAACCTAAGAAATATAACCGAATGTCCCATAATGGGTAGTACTATAACTCCGTTTATTCTAATTCCTTGTTACATAGAGATAAAATTCAATGAAAACACACTATTCTATTATTTATTCATTCGGAAAGGGTTTAAAATACATTTTCTCAAAATCTCCAAAACAACTTCAACTATAAATTCTTGATAGAAAGAAAATGAATTTATAATATTTCCAGTCTTTCCTCAAAATCCGTTTTTTGTTTCAAAACAAATGGCCGCAAATAATGATAAGGAAATCTATAAAGTACAATTCAATTCCAAATCACCTAAAAAATCTTTCTAAAAATAACTCATACAATTTTTAAACTTCTTCTTTAATGATTGAAAATAATAATGTTAAATAAGTTTTATAATTCAAAATTTTCTTTAAACAATGAATTTAAGCAATTCTACTTTTTCGGTCGGGATTTCCAATTGAAAATCATTCCCAAAGCCATATAATAAAATTTCTTAAATAAGAATTTTCATTAAATAAGTAAATTTGAATTCACCATACTATTGCTTTAAAATATTATTTACAGCTTCAAAATTTATTACATTCAAACAGAATTATCAACTTACTTTAAAATATGAAATTTTAAATATTATTTTACAAAAATAGCTAAACATTTTTATAATCAATATTAAATGAATACTAATATAAATATTCGAAAATCCACTTATTTGATCAAATCCCTCAAATGATCATTTTCCATTTCTATTTATATACTCAAACTGTTCTCTTAAATAATTCTTTATCACTAATGATATTACCAAATTTAAATGAAAATCATTCCAAAATTCGCTATTTATTTCAAAAATACATTTTATCAAAAATATATTTTATTTCTCAAAGCCTTCCATTTTAATTAATTAATTCACTTCTGATCAATTATTGATGTGATCTCATTACAACAACAATCGATTAAAATATGTGATTCAATTTCATCCAATTAAATATATATCAACCAAAAATTTATCATCCAATCAACTATGTGATTGGATGTGTGATTCACATTACCGCAGCGACCTCCTCGATTGGCATTGACGAAGTCAGCGAGCACACCATCGAATTGCATTCAAGTGCGATCAAATTATTATTATTTTAATCGTCACGTACATTTTTGATTTAGGTAATTAGGGCTTAGGAAACGGATATGGGTTTTTCTTTTATGGTAGTGCAAGAAGGCAGAGAGCTTATTCCGAAAGCAACGTGAGAGAGAAATATGGGCTGGGGCTTTGATTAGAATGGGTTTTAGTTTTAATTAGTTAATTATTCATTTCCTTTTCTTTTATTTTACAACTTTTTCAGTCTAATTAAAATTAAATTTCAATTTCATTCACGTTAATTTACACTTTATTTATAAATTATATTTCCATATTAGACAATTTCATTCATTTCAATACTCGTTTGTTATTTGTTTAATTATTCATTGTTCCAACGTAAAGTAATCCAATTTTCAACTATTCCAATCATCTATAAATTATTTACACTTTAAAAAATATTTTATACTTAGTTAAAACAACATATTCAACTTCAATAAATTATTCAAAAAAAAATTATTAATTAAATTCAATTTATTTAAACTATAACTATTGTTAACCAGAGTTTAATTAAAAAAATATTTTTAAAAGATTAAATATCAAATATTAAATTGAAACATTTCTATTTTAATTAAATTTATTTATTTATACAGCGTAGAAAGCAAGGCTATTACAGATACCCAAGATGAGTGTGTTTGATTATGCGTGTCTCTACTACAATTCAAATATTAGAAGCTTTTTGAGAAACAACATTTGCTATTTTTTGACTTAGTGTATTCATTTGCACGTAAAGTGGGAAAATACCCTTAATCGATATGAAAATGAGAATAATGAAGTAAGAGAATAAAAATAAAGAAAAATAACGATAAATTTTATAGTGACTCGATGAATTCAGATGCATACATCCATTTTATCTTTTATTACTAATTGATTTGACTATTAAAACCGAAATACCATTCAATTTCAGATCTAGAAATGATTGATCTCAAGTTAGTAGAAATTCCATGCAAAATTCAGCAAAAAGTTCGATAAATTCCTTCTTCCACGTTGAAATTTGTTATTTATATATTAATTTCCACAATAGAAACGTCAAATCCTATATTGAATTGCTCAATCACCATGATCCAAGTTTCATTACGAAGAACAAGCCAAATCAGAAAGTTTCCCTAAGTTTTGATTGATCCGTAAAGATCGATGTTGTTAACCACTTTTTAACTCTTTTCCTTAGTATTGACATATCTTCGAGCTATAAATATTCATGGAAAAATTATCACGGCTGATCGATCAATTTCACTTCATCAAAACTTGTCTTTTTCTTAAAACTTGCATGTAAAAATGAAATAGAAGCCTATGGGACTTAATCTAAGCATGAAGATCGATCGGTATCAATCGATAATATTGACTCCATACTTAGCAAATATCTGCGAAATTTAATTCTTGGTATCTTACAAGTTTCTTGATCTAATCCTTCATCATTTAGTAGTCCAATTTTGTCGAAACATTACTTAGTTAAAATACCAGGTAACACATTTCCCCTAAAATATGCTTCTGTGGAAACAAAACGTGATTTGGACCAAGGCAAGCAACTGAATCCAGATTTGCAAGGTGCTTCCATCATTTGAATCATTTACGCTGAAAATGCATCTTCATTGATAATATCACTACATTGTTCCAAACAGTTGCAGAGTCACAACTTCTTGCTAGATACAAATGACAAAGCCTTCTATTTGGAGTCTTCATGCATTACTAACAATTTTCGAAAGCAATTCCATTCCTTGGTTTGGTAGATATCTATTCCATTTCCTTCTTCTTCCCTTTTGTAAAAGAAGTGCATATGGATGAGTACCAATTGATTCTTCATGCTCTATATAACCAACACTTAGAAAAATTTCTATTCATTCTAAGGCCTTCGCTGTATTCAGAGCTTTTAGCCTTCAAGCACCATCTTGTTTGTTCTCGAGTTCATATCGATGACTGTAAATGCCCTTAGTTCCAAGTCCAAAGTTTGATGCTCACTACTGATCCATAAAAAGAACAAACATCCAATCCATCTTGATTTCAATCTCAATTTGTCATTTATATTGTAGTATTGTCAGTTTTTGACCAACACTAGGTAGTCGCGGTCGCCTTCAAGGTCAAGTGCAGTGCTAAATCTCATTTTATGCCATTACCATTATTATACATGCTGCACTTGCTGCCGATCCATGCTATCAAAATTCACTGCCAGTTAACACTACCTCTGATCCATTTCACTATCAATCGTCACTACCAGTATTGGCCCTAAAATTCACTAATGTTGTTGACATTCGAAAGGGGGGATGGATGGCGATGGAGGTGATAAGAAGTTTTCCTTTTTAAATTTAAACAATGGGTTGGTATTAGGCATCAGATTGAATCGATTCAAAGGATTTTCTAGATTAATGAACTTTTATTTTTGATGAATTCAAGGTTCGATATGTCCTAAGGTGCTCATCCCATCAACATTCGAATTTGACCAACATACATCCTTTATTCTGCAAAGAAAGGACTGTACAGCCTTGAATTACATTTGGTTCCACTAATGCAAATCCTACGATCGTGTAATATCTGATACATAGTTCCATCACATGCCAGAGCTCTATTGCCTGTTTGAGCGGGCTTTCCACAAAAAGTGCTTCGGTGCACTATATTAAGGATATGGGACATGCAATAGATAGAAAGATACACAATAGTGCCCTACTTAATGTATAGAATTCGATGAGTCAACACATATTGACATCCGTTGGGTCATATACACTAGCTACATAAAGGTTTATTTAAAGTAAATACATTCTCAATATTTTGGTCCGAAATGGAATTTCATAAAGTTAGGCCTTTCAGCTACTGCCGCGGTTGCATCCGCTTCTACTTCCACTCCTCTGGTAGAAGCTTCTACCTGAATTCCTTTTAGAGTTATACAACCTCACCATCATCCTAAACAATCTCTACAGATTTCTCCTTTTATGATCAGGGCTGAGCTTCACAATGACATTCTTCCTGATGCTAATCTAACAGGCATCATGATCATCAAGAAAATCTTGGATTCTAGGGTATGAGGTTAATCGCCATGGACCTGAGTAGGATTTATGATCGTCATTCGATTCCTTATGAGGAGTCCCTAGTTCATTTGCCTTGCCAGAGAGATCACAATCCTCCAGATGGTTATACAACATGTAACCATTACATGTGTTTATCTAGGGTTTTACTTCATTCATTCCCTTCCTTAAATGCATGTTCTAATTAATGAGACTAGCTCCTCACAAACTTCACCCTAATGGATATGTCACAATTTCTTGCTTGTATATGGTCTTTATTAGGCACTTGGGTAGGAATCCTATCTTTGAAGAAGTCGGTTATTTGCACATTTCAAGAAAAGAGCGGAAAGCCCATCTATCACTTTCCTTGAGCTATTCCATAGCTGCATAGTCATTATCAAGCTTTATAAAAAAACTACTTTAATGACCAACATTTCATCATTAGATACCCTAATAGCTTCACACAACGATGCTTGTTCAGATGTGAGCTCCAATTCCATAACTTCCGTCTTTCTCAAGCTTACTCCATTCAAGTCACTAATCTTCCTTCACTTCTTTTATAAATATCCCATAAAGGGTCATGAAAAATTCTCTAGTTTTGACACTTCGATGCCTTAAGGAAATTTCAGCCAATGAAAGAAAAATTGCACTCCTTATCTCAAACCATCAACTGTGCCACTTCAAACATCTATACAATGACCAAAGAATCTACTATATGCAACCTCCAACTAATGTAGGTCAAGCTGCTCCACAAGCTGCTCCTCAAGCCATGGTAGATCCTCCAACTCCAGCTCACCGTGAGGTACCAGAAGCGGTAGAGAAAATCCTCGGCACAATAGAAGAGAAGAGAAAGAAGAAGAAAATGAGAAGGAAGAGGAAGGGGAAGAGGAAAATGAAGATGATAATGAAGAAGAGAAGGACAAAAATGAGAACGAATATGAAACAACCAAAGAGGTAGACTGAGATGATGGAACTTCAGCTTCTGTTCTCTAACCTAAACAAATCATGATAAAGTCCCCAAGCCTTTTCTTAAGCCCTTCCAAAGTCAAGTTAATGGGTCATCCCTACTCCCGACACTAGATGACATATATGGCTCTCTAGATAATTTATGGGATGCCAATCTTCAGGACTTCCACACCGAATGCTTCAACACTCCTGTATCAAACAACCTATATTAGACCTACACCAATATGTGATATAGTAAAAGGTATACCCTTGGGGCAATTATGTAATTTTGTAACATATATCTAACTCGATAACCATATTGTCCATAATAAAGGTGCTTAATTTCTATGATACACTTTGTTATATTATAGTATACTTAATTAAGTAACAAATTTAAAGTATATTAAACATAAAATCCTTCAATGATATGTAATTCGATAATAATTACAATGCATTGTATTCGTGAGATATTTATCACATTAAAACAATATATTATTTTCAATATTCTTAGTCAAGATGTTTCGAGAAAGAATATCGATTCATCCGTTGAGACTAGAGTGCGTAATACTCTCCAAATATTATGCAGTGTATTATTCATGGCTATTATGGGCACTAAGGGGTTAGGTACTGATAATAATTTGATAACTCCCATTCAAGAGTTTATGTTGGTAAATATAACTAAGGTCAAATGGAAAATCTCAAAGTGACAATATTTTTCTTGCTTGAGAATGTTGCTAAACTTCAACATGGACACTCCACTTTGATTATAATTAAAATGAGGCATGCCATCCAATGAACCACTATAGTTGGGTCAGACTTGAAGCATTGGTTGTGAAAAATATATTCGATAGAGAATTTGTCTCATTGATTACATGAAGTTAGTATCACGGTCAATTACAGTCAACTGAAAATCAAAGTCACTAGCTAGAGTAGTAAGATTAATAATAATTGTTATTATTTAACTAAGGATTTTTTGTTTGGACTAATCAAGTTTAATGTGGATAATATTGGAATTTTGAACAAAACCAACTCCATGAGTCTTAATGTGATGTAGTGTTGACGAAGATAATTATGTAAATAATTGTTGCTACTGGTTACCACGTATAATAGTAAAACTGATATTTATTGAAAAGATATGGAAATGGTAAATTCTTCCAAAATATCATGTTGCTAGTTAATGTGATGTTATGAACGTTAATATCCAAATTATTCGATATTAATTACTGATTGAACTAATATCTTTGATTCGCACAACTATAATGATGAATACTTTAAAAATCACATGATTTACTTAATTTATATTTTTGCAAATTAATTGCATTAAATAATATTTATGAAATATTAGTTATGCTATTTTATTTGATTATATGTTTTAATGTCATTAGTATTTAATGAAATGCAAATATATAAAAGTTATGTATGTATGTATCGATATAAATAGTGTACCAAAAAAGGAATAAGATTTCGTCTTAAAAGTCACTCTTCCTTATGATACATAATGACGTATTGTAAGGAGTAACCGAACTTTATTGCACAAAGCATGATTTATGATGAGTAAAGTTAAGCTAACATCTTTCTATAAGGTCATATACCTAAGAGTAAGTACATAGGATTAAAAGTTTATTTCATCTAAAGCATAATTTACAGGATCATACAAGGTAAGGGTTTACAACAACCCCTACATATCGTAGGTCAAGGCATTACATATTGATAACGTTGGGCGGTATATCACTTATGGTTACTTGGGGGCCCTAAGGGGTTACATACTGATATTTACTGGATAACTATGGAATGACTTACTCAAAGTTTTTTATTGGTTAATATAACGAATGTCCATAGAGAACCTTAAAGTGACGATGTTACACAGTTCTTTCGACTTGATAATACATTTGAATCTTAATATGGACACTCCACTTTGGTTATAGTTAAATCATGGCATGGCGTCTGTGGAATGACTACAGTTGGTCTAAGTTGAAGCATTGGAAGTAAAACATTATTCAACAGCGAATTCATCTCCTCAATTATAAAAGATTAACATCACAGACCGGTACTGTAAATAATAATTGTTATTATAGAACTAAGAATCTTGTGTTTGGACTAATCAAGTTGAAGGTGGACAATGTTGGATTTTTAACCAAAATCAAATACCATAAGTCCTAATGTGCTATAATATCGATGAAGAGAAATGGTGCAAATAATCATTTCTACCGGTTACCGCTTATACTAGTAAATTCGATTTTACTAAAATGATGTATATGCGATAAATTCAACCAAAATATCACACACTAGCTAAGGTGACATGTGAACATTAATATTCAAATTGTTTAATATTAATTGCAAACTGAATTTACACCTTTGTGTTACACAACCGTACCGATGAATACTTCAAAAAACCACACAATTTAATTAATTTATAACCATTATAAATTTATTAAATTTATTAATATTTATGAAATATTAATTATTATATAATTATTTTATTTGATGTTTGAATGTTATTGGCATTTAATGAAATGTGAATATATAAAAATTATATATATATATATGCATATCGATATACGATATTAATAAAATATGTAAATTTGATATAAATCAATTAATTACTAAATATTTTTGGAAATTTGAGGTTCCTTGTTGCACCATTCTTGGTCGGCCACACTTGGTGGAAGATGGAGATGGAGAGGATTTTATTGTGATTTAATAAAGAATAAAGGAGGGATGCTTTTAAGGAAGGAATTGGAAAGGTTTCAATCATTCCTTTAGTATAGATCACCCTTCATTTATTTCGTTTTATTCATCTTGATAAATTCATTTCTTTCTCTTACTCTCCTACTCTCCCTTAATGGCCAAAATCATCATGGTTTCTATGGAAAAAATTTCCAAAATAAAATCAAATTAAATAAATACAAGGACAATGCCTCAGATTATTGCAAATTCTGGAGGCAAGTCATTAAATTAAGGAGCTTTCTTTATTCAAGGTGAAAATCAAAAGGAAACCTTAGAAGGTAGAATTCAATTATTATTTTCAATTAATTTTATCTATATATTCCATGAAATTGTATATCTAATGGTTAATTCATTATAACGAATCTATATATGCAGTTGTTGTCCCTTATAAATATCTAATGTAGATCTTAAAGTATTATAACCTATTATCATTTAAATTGGTTTTGAATTGATATTGGTAATTTCAACTGATTATTTGCATCGATAATTTCTATCGATGATCTGGTAACTAATTTGTTGTTTTGTGAATTATTTATTTAATTGTTAATTCTAATTTCTATTAGTTGAAAATTGATTTTTCAATTTAAGATACATATGTATGTAAGAGAGCGTGTTTGTCTATACATACATACATACATACATACATACATATGTGTGTGTGTGTAAAAATAATTTATAGTTATTTTTTATTAGAAAGGGTTTCAGTTAATGTTTAAGTTAAAGGTACAATCTCTCAGAATTGCCAACCAAATCCGTGGTCGTTCAAGGTCGATAGTTAAATTCGTGATCTCCTCGGATAGTTACTTGAATTCGTGGTCGTTTAGGGTCAATAATTAAATCATGGTCAATTCAGACCACTAATCAAATCCATGGCCCTTCTAGGCCAATAATCAAATCCATGGTCTCTCCGAACCATTAATTAAATCCATGGTCGTTCGAGGTCGATGATCAAATCCATGGTCTTTCCGAATCGTTAATCAAATCCATGGTCGTTCGAGGCCAAAATCAAAACCATGGTCTCTCCGGACTCTTGCCAAACCTAATCAGCTCGCTCTATGATGAAGGAACTCAACAACAAGCAAGCCTATCCACTCATGCTTCAGTGAGGTGAATTACTTCTTGCACTCTCGTCCCTACTCTCCGATCGGGACTTAAAGATATCAGTATCATACAAGTCCATCCACTCGCTCTCCGACGAGGGGACTTGCACCTTACTTTTTAGTCTTGTCTCTTTGGATGAGACTAAAGTCATCAATATCATACAAGTCTATCGCTCGCTCTCTTAGGATGGGACTTGCACCTTGCACTCTGATCCTATCTCTCTGGACGGGACTTAAAGCGACCAATGTCAGTCATCACGTTCAAGTGATTTGTAAAATCCTAATCAACTCCAGTGGGTCATCAATCTCTATTGGCATCTCCTAATCAATTTTGGTCATACGTCATGGAGTCTAAGTTAGAGCATTTAGCAGACATCTAATCCTATTAAGGTCACCTTTAGACTTCCAAATTGGAGTGTGCCTAAGGATCAATTGGGATCTCGTACATGTGTCAACGATCTGAGGTTAATATTGTGCAAATATCCTAAATAGCCATCTCAGGCATCCATCTTAGAGTATGCCTGGTGACCATTCGGGATCCCATATGTAATACCTCATAATTTTATCAGGTTGATTTTAGATATTTAATTAATTTTAAATATTTAAATAATTGGTTTTTAATGCTTAATAACTTATATTCAAATATAAGGATTATTTAAATGTTTGAATTACGAATTAAATGGATTAAGTAACCCTATTCAACTCCTTTAACTAATAAATAATTATGTCCAACTCATTTTATATTTACAATGATAAATAGTTAGAATAAATAATAAGATAATCAATTATCAATAAAACAGCTTGATTTTCATCGTGGTGTTTTTATTGAATTTAATGGATTTTTCCATGATTTTTAATTTGGAAAATATTTGAATTATTATTTGATGTATTTTATGATAAATGATGATACTGTTGAAATTTCACAAAATAAAATAACCTATGTATTTTATTGTTCAACTTGTGATCATGTCACATTTTGGTGCATGATCGTATTTTTATTTCTATCGTTCGCGGTTCGTATGCGAATGGGGTATTGGGTAGCAGAGTACCGTAAAACTCTATTTTCAAAACCTTTTGAATGATCAGATCAAATTCAAAAAAATTTGACGATGAATTGATATGTTGCTTGCAAATGTGGTTTAACATGTATAAGAAGGAAGAAATTTGACTTTGTTTATAAAATTTGAATAAATCCCAACACTTTAACGATTGTCTTCATTTTCATTTTGACTCAGCCTCTTCATTTTAAGTTAGTGTTGAAATGAATATGTCCCGGACTATAAAAATACAAAATCAATTGTTTTAATCCGCGATAAATTATGAAACTTGTCGTGTTGAATTCATATAGGCAAGAACTTCGACTACTTACCCAAATTTCAGTGTGCGGTCATGATTTTCTTAGATTGATGTGAGAAAGCGTGAGCTAGGGTTTTGGGTTAGGCGAGTTTTAAGCGATGGTAAGCTAAGGCAAGTTGATATTTGGGTTTGTCTAGTGGAAGAGAATTAGGTTCGAAGTTTTGTGGGTCACGGTTGCAAATAGGGAGGTATGACATAGTGGAACAGTGCTTGAGTCTGTCAAACTCAAGTTTCATTCAGGTATGTCGAGCGTAGCTGATGGTGTCGGGAAGGTTGAGGTCGTAGAGAAAAGTTCAATGGTGGAGATGGAATTTTATTTCTTCAAGAGTTGCTCCATATTAGTGCAAATTCATGCATATTTGTGGTGGGTTCTTTTGTGCATATGTTTGTCCAGGCGAGAAGAAGAATTAGAATTGGAGGTAAGGAGTCATTTGAGGGTAATTGTAATTATAAGGTTAATTATATAATCAATTATTTAAATTAATTCCAAATCGTGCGAAACTAAATATCTTGCTCGTATGAGGTCGAATTTTGATCCGTTTGGTTGTGTTGGACCCTTAGGGAAATTAGCTTTGCATTGAAACTGAGTTCGTCTAATTTGGAGCTAGTTAAATTTTGGGTTAAAATCGCACGTCGTTCGATTTTAGACCAAACCGAAACACGAAACCATCCGTTGGAATTTCAATGAGTTTACTCACCTTTGAATAAATTATATAATATCTATATTGTTATAGATTATTGTTGAATTCTTGGTTGATAATTTATATTATTGTTTGATTGTTCGTTTGGGTTTAAATTCCCGCTCGAAAAAGCGAATGGCATAAATAACTGTTTTGTTGCAGGGAACAAAAATAAAAGAAAAGTTAGAGTATACGTAGTGAATAGGCCGCTACGGAACACTTCAAAATACACATTCACATGTGTAATTTACAAGGGACGTTTATAAAGAGACCCTAAAGGGTTTCTCGTCGATATGTACTTATTTATTTATATTCTTATGCTACTTATATTTTTGGCAAAGCTAACGAGGTTAAATGGACCCCTACCATTATATTGCTGCACCAAAGATGGCAGAAGAGAACAAGCCAACAGGCTTGCAAGAAGTACAAGGAAAACAAAAGTGCAACAATCACAGGGAAAATGAAGAAAAAACACAACACTAGACCAAAGGAAAAAAATAGAGGATCAAACTAACTAAGGATGCCTAGGTCAAAAGCAAAATTAGCTAGGCACAAATCACGCTTTATTTCCTGCTTCATATGCTTCTCGAACTATTCAGCAGTCATTCTTTTATCTGGTTGAAAGATACGACGATTCCTTTCATTCCAGACCACGATCATGAATCTCTTGACAATGAACTTGAATAGCCTATTCGTGCAATATTTTCCTCCTGTACTATCATATATGTACTTCCACTACACACTGTTGTTAATTCCTTTCCATCTCCTACTAATTTTCCTTATCCAAATCTTCCATAGAGCATTCAAATAATTGCATTCAAAGAACAAGTGCTCCACCATCTCAGGTAATTGATTACAGAAAACATAATTAACTCAACGTGAAAACCCCTGGTTATCAGTTTCATTTTAGTATTCAGAGTCCGGTTGATCACTTTCCAGAGAAATAAATTATCCTTCTGATGTTGGTTGATTAACCTGGAAGCACATTTTTTTTAAAGAGCTACGTGAGAGTTCCATGATGAGAATGAAAATATACGGCTATATTGGGTCCCCTTGGCGAATGCCTTGCTTACTTCCGAAGAATCCCATAATGGAGCCATTAACATTGATAGAGAAACAAGCCATGGAGATACATTCGATAATCCAGGCAATGAAGGGAACATGAAAGTTCATGAACTGCATAACTTTTTCAATAGTTTTTCATTGAAGCATGTCGAAGCTTTCATGATGTCAATTTCAACATAGTTCTAGGAGAAGAATTTTTATTTTTGTAACCATTTAATAATTCATGTGCCAGTAATACATTGTCTAAAATGTTTCTTTCCGGTAAAAAAGCAGCCTGGTTAGAAGAGATTATATCCGACATAACAGATTTCATCCTGGACGCAATAACTTTGGAGATGCATTTGTAGATCGTGTTACAGCAAGAGATATGCCTAAAAGAAGACACTTTGTGAGGGTTGTTGACCTTAGGAATCAGTGCTATGTTAGTGTTGTTGAAAGAAGATATCAGTTTAGTGTTTTTGAAGAAGTTCTTAACAGCTCTCAACACTTCGAATGTAACATTGTCCCAACAAAAATAGTAGAATTCAGCACTAAAGCCATCCGGACCACCAGCCGATTTTCTGTTCAGGGAAAACATTGCTGTTTTAATCTCTTCTTCATTTATTTCTTGACTCAATGAAGGATGGTCGACGGAAGATAGCCTGGGGAGGATGAGGGGATCGATGAGGTTAAGGTCAGGTTCAAAGTTGGCCGTGTTACCGAAAAGATTGGTGAAGTGACTAATAAAAGCCCCATCCACACCTTCTTTCATTATTTGAACAATCCCATCGGCATCGTGGATGGAAACAATATTTTCTCTGGAGTGTTTAGCGTTTAAGTTAGCATGAAGGAAAGCACTGTTCCTATCACCATCTTCTCTCCATTGTAGCCTAGTTTTTGATTCATCATTGAGATCTCGTTAGTGAGAGCTACAGAGAATTGTCTTGATGTGTATGACTCCATGGCGATAAGAGATAGGTCAAGTGGATCGTCCAGCATGTTAATTTGAATCTCTTCCAGCTTGTTCTTCCAGTATGTACTTTTTTTCTTCCTCCTCCAAATCTGCTTCTAGGCCACTACTTGAGAGCTATTTTGGTGTTTTTTAGTTTCACCTGCAAAACAGACATTGGATTACCATAAGTTGGTCTCACCCAAACTTCTTTAACAATGTTAATAAGGTCAGGTTCATTAACCCATGAATTAAAAAATTTGAAACTTGAGTTTCCTTTAATGGTGTCTTCTCTTAGGTGAATTATTTAAGGAGAGTGGTCGGAAAGAAAAGGAGGAGGTAGGTGGTTATATATAGTAGGCCATTTGGAGAGGGCAAGGAGGTTACCAAAGGCATGGTCAATCTTAGAGAAAGTTCTACTACCATGTCTACTTTTGTTGTTCCAAGAGAAACTCATTCCTATAGTCTTAATTTCCACCAAGTTAGAATCATCAATGGCTGTTCACAGCAGTTCGATTTCATTTAGGGAAAGAGGATTACCTCCTAGCCTATCGACGAGTTTATTACAACAGTTGAAATCACCAAGGATGATCCATGGATGAGATTCCATACGCAACATAGGAAGGATGCGAAGAAAAGAGGATCTGGAAGCTTTATTATTAGCTGCATAAACGAGAGATATATAGAAGGAGCAAGGGTTGAGGATATTTTTTGCATGACGGTGAACGATTTGAGAGGTAGAGAAGACATTGGAGAGGTGGATCACTTTGGGGTCGTATACAATGAGGATTCTACCATATGACACCTCGTCAAGGTTGTGTATGACTTTCCACCCCGAATTAATATATTTTTCCTCTTTGATCGAGAGATCAAGATTTAACTTTGATTCAAGAATAGATAGAACATAAGATTGTGCTGAACGATCTGATTTTTGCATTGGGAGAGTTTAGTTTTGGGGTGTGCCCTTCTTACATTTCAAGCTCCAATGGATTGCATCATTGGGTAGACGTTGTTTCACATGGGGTAACTGATTTCTTGCTTCTTAGAACAATGTTCGAAGCATGAGAGATAAGGGGTGAGCTGGATGGAGTTTTGGCTAGCCTGGTTTTTTGAACATGATTGGGTGAAGAGGCGAGCTGGGGTATACTGACTTGGGGGGAATGATCATACAAGCAGAATTAGCATTAGAGATGTTCTGGACACATTGCCTTGGTGATGGAGAAAAGGAAATATAAGGGATGGAGCTGTTAGAGATGTTGAGAGAGGGGATATGGTTGAGACCTTCGTGCACGTGCACGTTGTACACGTAGGAAGCATGCATGGGAGACGTTGGTTGATAATTTTGGTTACTTGGATTATTTTGAACGAGTATACTTGTTGGATCTTCAGAGGAGAGAGTTTTGGATGGTGTGGAATGTTTGGATAGGGTGCCTGCATATGTCTGCATATGAGACGAAGAATTTAGATCACTTCGCAGTTCACACTGCACACTGTTGTTTTCATTGTAAAATATTTACGGTCTGAGATTCCTTCAATATTTGTGATTTCATTCACACTGCTTTTTTCATGTGTAGAAACAGCTTCCATTGACCTAGAAGAAACTTTCCCAGCTGTTGCAGAAAATTTCCCATCTGTAGCTGAATTGACCACTTAAGATTGAACCATTTCCAATATATCATTATCTTGCTCTTCTTCCAGGATTTGAAGGATATCAAAACTATTACTGACAATCGGCTGGAAGACGGATGCTGATGCAGTTGAGAGAAAGGTTCCACTCAACAGATCGTCAAAACCCATGTTGTAAATAACATTATCAGTTTGAATTTGAATTGTTTGATGAGATCCTTCCTTTTCAGTTTTCACCTCATTCTCTTTAGTAAGAACTAAATTTTCACTAGACATTTCTTCCTCATGCCCTCTTGCACCAACTATTTCCTTTTCACTATCCTGATTACTTGCCTTACCATTCACCCTGCTAATTCTCCTATTCGAGGCCATCTTGTTTCTATTTCCCCACGTTTTTTCATTTTCGGACTTGCTTGGTAATATTTTCCTTGGTTTTTGGAATTCTTACCCTTGTTCATATTTCCTATGACTATTCAACCTTCTTGTCACATGTCTCCTTGAAATGGCCAAAAGAGTTGCAAAGAACACAAATACGGGGCTGCCATAGGTATTCAACATATATTCGTTGTACTCCACCATTTGCCAGACTAATTAGAAATTCATTTGGCAGCTCCTATTCGGTTTGATTTCTATCATGCATTTAGCGAATTCCAACCTATTGAGCCTCTCAGTCCTACCGTCCATACAGAGCAGTTTACCTATTCGACTACAAATCCAGTGAATCCCTAGGTACGACCAAGCAAATAGAGGGATGTTGCGTAAGTGAATCCACACAGGCACTATGGGAACTGAACCACAAATGTTGCTGACAGATGTGTCGTACGGCCGTATGATAAACACTTTATTGTTCATAATAACGGGGTCACCACGTAATATTCTGCCTTTGTCTTCTTCAGATGATAACACGAAAAGAAAAATCACACCATCCGATTTTATTGCACAAATCCTTTCAATTTCCAAATGTTTTTTCATTTTTGCTACTAAAAAAGAGTATGACAATGGCTTATCGAGAAAAAACCCACTAAGTAATCCTTCTAGACTGAAGAGCCGGCCTGAACTACCTCATCGACCAAGTCAAGAACGTCTTCGGTGAAAGTAGGTTCGAAGTCAACAGGCGTGTACTTCCCCGCGTTAGGAGGCTTGCGTTTGAATATGGATGTCCAAGCTTGATTACAGCAGCCAGGAAGGGACGAAGACAATACGGCAGGAGGGGGAGGGAAAAAGCTGCCATTGGGGAGCAGCAATGGCAGAGGCGGACGACCTAACAGAGAAATGGAAGAGGGGTTGGTAGCGTTCAGAGGAGGAGGGTCTGGAGGGAAAGGAGGTGGTTTAGTCTTAACGGCAGGAAGGTCGATAGAGTGGCATGAGGGAAGGACGACGACGGGATGGGAGATGGACAGGGGAAGGGAGAGAGGTATGAGAGAAGATGGCATGGCAGTAGATTTATGTACTAATTAATTAATTAATTAATGCTACTTATATTATTGTTTGGTTGAAAACATTTATGACATTCTATTTGGTTGTGTAAGTGCCAATATAGCGATTATTGTTGTACCATCACTTATGAAATATCGTTACTTAAATCTATTTACATGTGAAATTTGAGCTTGTATTTTCACAAAACAAGTGGTCTTGTTTTGCACTTTGAAAGTTGTTTAAATCATAATTTCAATTACTTAAAGGTTTTGAAAATAAAGGAAAAATGTTGATATAAAATTTATAATAGGAGTTAAAAATTTAATTAATTATTTTTCGGGATAACTAACATTGTTTAAAATTTATAAAGAGATTATAAATTTGATTAATTATCCTTCAAGATAATTAATGTTGTTAAAAAATTTATAAAGATTTTTAATTGGTTTTTGATTATTTCCGAGATAATTAAAGTTGATTTAGGTTTATAAAGGTTATTTATCTTGAGGATTTTGTAAATTATTTTCAAATGGGTTCGTATTGATTGTAAAAGCTTTTGGAAGGAATTTGAGGGTTTAAATATATTTTGGATTATTATTTAATCATAATAAATTTAATTGATAAATTTATTAATGATGTTCAAAAGTTAACTAACCGATTTAATTGAAGTGATCAAAAATTAGTTAACTAACTTAATAAAGGCTTTGAAGTTAATTAATCATTTTAATAATGATATTTAAGATTAATTAATCATTTTAACAAATGATGCGTAAAGTTTAAATAAATGTGTTTCAAATTAATTATTTGATTTAATAAAGGTGTCTGAAGATAATTGATTTATTTATTAAAGGGGTTATAAAGTTGATTAACTTTTTTGGGATAATAATGTGGATTTAATTTATAGAAGTATTTTAATCGATTTGTTATCTTCCAAAACAATAAACGCTATTTGAAATTTATAAAAGGTACTACAAATTAGAATCTTAAAAAAGGAATATTTTCAAAGAATATTCTAAAAGTGCTTTACAAACATTTGTAATGTGAAAACCAAGCACAATTTCGAGTTTTAAAAGTTTAAAAGTTTGATCTGGTTACGGAAAGGACGGAAATTTAATTTTCGTAAATGGTATCAGTTATGCGGAAAGGATTTAGTCATACTCCTAGCAGTAAATGTCGAGGTATGGAAATGCGTTTCTATCTCGAAGGTTAAAATTGTTGTTAAGGCGATTCCTAGAAGTAACACTACCTTAACTTGCTCGGCTTCATTTTCAACCAAGGGATAGTACAAGTTTAAAATCGATGAGTAATGGTAAGGGTATGATATTTAATTTCCATTTACGATCATTTTGATTATTCCTGATAGTTGATTTATTGACTATCGATTTGGCTTTCTTCTTTGCTTATCGTTAATTTAAGACAATTTGTTGCTTATTTGAGCATTGATATCCTTTGTCGGAAATGACTAAAATCAAAGCGTGTATGGGGACCAAGCTATATGGGGTTGTTCCCTTTAGGGTACTTTCACATCTACTCTAGGTTAGTTTTGGTAGTATGGACACGGAGATGTGAAATACTCGAATTTTCAATAAGTTTGGAGGGGCCAGCCTAGAGGTTTCCAAGAGCCAACGTAATTCTCAATTACATTTCTAGAGGTATAATTTAGGTGAGGGTGCACCCTCCTAGTCATTATAGGAAAACTTCCTTTGCACTTGTTATTGATTCAAATCTTTGAATTGTTTTCTTAATTGCATCAAGAAATGCCTAAAGCTCTTCCTGATGTTTAATTATGTGTGTCCATTCTTTAAATTTGGATTTTGATCTTTTATATGCCCATTCTTCAAGTTTGAGTTTTTTTTTAAAATTTTTTTTACTCATTCACACCCCATTCCATGATTAGCGGCATGGTCTCACAGAGTTATTATATGTTCATCATATTACTTGAGTTTCTCATGATGGTATTTCTAGACTGATCCGGATGTTAATTTATTATGATGTTCGGGCTAGACCGAGATTTTTTCAAGGTTTTTGTTGGTGGGACATAGAGCTCATGGAGTAGAGCTAGATCTTCACCCAGAGTAGTATTTTTATTTCCATAGGATTGTTATGTATAACCATCAGCAATTGTAAGGTCGGGAAGTTATAACTGTCCATGCTGATGAGGTTTGTTTTTAACTCTAATATACTATAAGTATTTTAGAGTAACAATTTTTACTGACATTATTATATTATATGTTGTCGTTCTACTGAGATTCTATTTCTTCTGTTCATTTTTTTCTTTTACCCCAACAATCTGCCTTTTCAACGATTGCACGTTCGGCATTGGAATACGGTGGTGTATTTGGTTTCGAATTTTGATGGTCGAAAAAGCGGGTCAATACGTCGTATACGTCTAAATGGCCTGAAGTCATTTGTAGCATTCGTTGAGAATAAAAGGTGAGACAATGCATTAGAACATGACCTCAAGCCATTCCAAAGTTGGGGTTATCATCCAATCGAAGTCTCTGTTCCTATGGGAAAATTCTAGCACGTTCTCCTCCAGTAGAATTCTTTTGCATTCTGATTCACATTCAAACAGTCCGCATGAATTCCTGGATGTGCATTGTTCCTGCCTAAATCAACGTCGCCATGCCCCAATGTTCATATGGATCGGTACTGATTCATACCCGTGAATTGGTATCGATCCGTGTAACTTGTTTGGTGTTTGCTCCAGCTTACCCCACTTGCCTCCCAGATGCATTCATTCTAACTTCTTGCCTTCAATTCTGGTTTGCAGCGACTCTGGCTGTTCTTTATTATCCTACCCTTTAAAGGATCCGTTCATCATTTCTTCTTACTAGGCCATCAATCTCTTTTATGTTTATATTATCATCTTTTCCATCTCGTCCATGTTATATAGATAGATAGGGGATTAGATCCTAGGTATGCCTCATGGCTGCCCCGTTGTTGATATCCTCCAACAGTGGTCTTCCTTGTTGATTTGCTTGTCATTTTGAGTCTTTCCAAGTCTCAAATCAATGTTTCAAGTCACTCAATGAAAGCACCAAAATGTTTGAACCAAAAATGGCACAAACACCAAATGAATTGAGTATAGAATAAACATGAAGAAAGTAAATGAAAAATGAGTAAGAAACAGAACACACAAGATTTATAGTGGTTTGGCATACTCCGACCTACGTCCACTTCAAGTTTCCTTTATTGTACTGTTGCTATACAAGTACAATTTTTATGGACTTGTATAAATTCATGAGTGATCACCAGAAATTGGAGTAAGAAAACAAGAGCTGAAGAAGATCCTTAAAAATGAGCCCTGCCTCTCTGTTTACAAGCGTAGGAAGCCTAAAAACTCTCCCATGTAGTCTCTATATTGTTTTCTTTACCGTAGACTATATCTCCAGAAAATATTGGTGTTGCCTTAGCAAAAATCATGGATTAGTACCGATCCACGAGATAGCCAAATTGGTTGTTGTAGACTCTTTGTTTAAGCTCGACTCTTGCTTAGCTTCGTGATTCCGTACTTATTTATACCATTATTTGCTTGTTTCTTAGTCCAAATGATGGACCCATGGAGGAATAAAGTTGCTGATTCAAGTGCTCATGGAGATCAATATAGAATTGCATGGAAACAAAAAAATGCTTGAAACAGGCTTGTAACATTATCAATGACATGTAGTAGGGGTAGAGGTCATGATTTGGCCAAGATTTGTGGACCGATACCGATCTATGATGTTGGATCGGTACCGATCCAACACTTGGTTAGATTGGTGACCCCAAACTCTTGAGTTGGCTTTGTTTGTATCTGGTTTCTTGACTCTTAGGCTATCCCTTTCGGCTTCCTTCCTTGATAGCTTTGAAGTTTGACTCGTCGAGTTCGTTCATATACTTCCTGGCCAAAAGGTGAGATAATATATTTGTTATGTGATAGTAATTATAACGTGTTGAAAAATTGAAAATTTTATCACCCTAAAAAACATATTATTATAAATATTCCTAGTCAAAATGTTTCATGAAAGGATACTGATTCATCCATTATATGTAGCACTCTTTGAATATTGGGCAGCGTATTACTCATAATTATTGTGGGAACTTGATGGTATTTTGATAACTATGGAATGAATCATTCGAGAGTTTTCTATTGGTTAATATTACTAAGGTCAAATAGAAAATTTCAAAGTGACAATATTAAATAGTTCTCTCGAATTGAGAATACCGTTGAACTTCAATATGGACACTCCACTTTAATTATAGTTAAATCGTGGCATGGTATCCACTAAACAATTATAGTTGTATCTTGCTGAAGTATTAAATGTGGAACACTATTCAATAGATAATTTGTCTCCTTGGTCATATGGGATTAGTATCATGGTCAACTATAGTTAATTCAAAATCAATGTTTATGGCCAGAGCAGTACGGTTAATAATAGTTTTTATTATTGAACCAAAGATTTTGTGTTCGGACTATCAAGTTGATTGTGGATGATGTTGGAGTTTTGACCAAAACAAAATTCCTAATATGATTTAGTGTTAACGAAGAGAATAGTGTAAATAATCGTTGCTACTATGTATCCCTTATAATAGTAAAAATTGGAATTTTTCAAAAAGATGTGTAAGTGATAAATTCAAACATAATTCTATGCCACTACCTAAGAAGATGTGTGAATGTCCATATTTGAATTGTTCGATATTAATTGTTGATTGATTACAACTTTGAGTCGCCCAACCGTGACGACAAATAATTCGACAAACCACGTGTTTGATTTATTTATAATCTCAGTAAATTAATAAAATTGATTAATATTTATGAAACGTCAATTATTACACGTTATTTTACTTTACTTTTGAATGTCGTTAGTATTTAATGAAATGAAAGTATATAAAATTATGTATCAGCATATCGATATACGATATCGATAAATATTTAAATTTGATTTATATCAATTAATTGTTGAAGTTTGTTGGAAAATTTTGAGGGACCATGTGTCACCATATATGGTCGGTCATACTTGGTGAAGGTGTAGGGGATTTTATTGAGATTTCACAAATAATTAAAGAGGGAAGCTTTTAAGGAAGGAATTGGAAAGGTTTCAATCATTCTTTTAAAACAAATCTCTCTTCATTTCTTTCATTTTATTCTTTCCAAAAAACTCATTTATCTTCTCTTTCTCTTTCTCTCCTCCTCTCCCTTTATGGACGAAATCATCTTGGCTTCCATGGCAAGATTTCCAAAAACAAAATCAAGTCAAATAATTACATAGGTTATGCATCAGATTATGGCAATTCTGGAGGCGATTCAGTTGGATCTGGGAGCTCTCTTCATTCAAGGTGCAAATCAAAAGGAAATATCAAAAAGGTAAAATTCAATTGGTTTTACCAATATATTCCATGATATTGTAGACCTAGTGGTTAATTCATTCTAATGAATTTATGTTTGCATTTGTTGTTACATATAAATATACTAGTGTAAATCTTAAAATATTATAACCTATTTTCATTTAAATTATTTTTTAATTGACATTGTTAATTTATATTGAATATTTTCATTGATAATTTCTATTGATTTTGATCTAAAAATAGATTTGGTATTTAATTTTTCTATAATCATTTATTTAATTGTTGATGATAGTTTTATTCTATTTTAAGATACATACTAATATAAGTATACACATACATATAAGTTAAATAATTTAAAATTATTTTGCATTAAAAATGGTTACAATTTCTTGTTTCTAAATATATATTCTAATAATAAAGGAGGATTGCATTAATGTATAATTGAGCATAAATCAACACGGTAGCATTGTTAAAAAAAAATACACTTTCGAAAATTATTATTGATATTAAATATCCGTTTTGTCTTACTTCAAATTATTAACATACAAACATAGGTTATATTTTGATTTTATAGACTAATATGTTTTCCAATTTTTTTATGAAATCAAATCACTACATGTGTTGAAAATAAATCTTTGATTCAAAACAATTGACTTGGTTGAATTAATTTATAATTTTAAAAGGATTCACTAACAATACATAAATATTTGAAATACATATAGAGATATAGTTTTAAATAATTCTTGGGATAGCCAATGCATATATTCCATTGTGTGCAAATCCTAGCACCCTAACACATACGCATTTAGTATATACACAATATGATATGTTGAACTTACACAATATATACTACTGTATATTTGGATATGTTCAAATATATGCCAAATATAAAAAAATTCATTAATGATATTTAATAAATCATTCAATTTAATTAAAGAGAGAGAAATGGGTTTCTCTTTCCAAATAAAAAATCCTCCCTAAGTAATTGAATAAGTTTAAGAGAAAGAAATGAAAGGTTTCCTTCTCTAAATTAAACTAAACAAGTAACTGTTATATACACATACACACAAGAGTATATTTCATATACTCTATTTTATATAAATATCATGTTGATTAAAATATAAGTAATTAAAGCTTTTTTTAGAGCAAAATTAAATTAAATAAAGATTTTATTTAAAATTATTTTACATTGTATCTAAATTCTCTTTAGACTTCATAATCCCAATAGATCCAAAATATGACATTTTTTTGAAAATATACCTATTTCACCCACTTTCAATTAGCCCGACTACTTCAATGTGCCCCCGCCTCCTTCTAAGAGAGAAGATATTCCTTTCAAAACTTCAATTAAGCATGGTCTATAGACAATAGGCCAATCATCACTTCACACTTCATTTAACAATACAAGCACGTTTTCACTACATGTATTTTCCCCTAGTTCATAAATTATAACCCAAAATTTTCTTTCTTTCAAGGTACAGTAGGACGATCACGCTTCAGGAACCTTGATAAGAAGACTAGCAGCAACTACCTCTCTCTATTTCACTCTGGCTCTCAACCCAGACATGACCATTACAAGGAATTAGAAAGAGGAAGAGTGAGAGAATAGAGAAGAAAGATAGAGAGAGGAAGGAGGATGAAGATGGAAAAGCACTATTCTAAGCACAAACAAGATTACCAAGATTGATCTAGGTCAAAAATAATTTATGCCCCACCCATCAAGGTTGATCTCCATTGCCTCAGTCCATGGATCGCTACTTCGAGAAAACCCTATCTCCAAGGAGATGAAGTCTATTGCAATCTTTCATCTCTAAAGAACCCATCACCAACACAAGTTTCTCAAAATACACAAATCAAAGCCTTTACACTCCTCAACTTCATCCCATGTCCAAAGGAAAGGTAAATAACAAGTCACTACCACCACTAATTTTTTATCCGATCCTATGGCCCAGCCCGACGATGTTTTATTGGAGCGTAGTTCTTACACCTCATGATGGACTTAATTGGGGGTCCAATTTATGTATAATGTGTAGGACATCCCGTTGAGCGATAGATAAATATGTTTTTTGCTACACAATAATATGGTTGACCGATTCAAATTATAGAGCAAATTGGCTAAGAGCTTGGTTGAGTTGAATAAAATGAATCACCTCAACATTGCTATGATAGGGAAGGAGAGAAATAAAGATGTCAAAAAGAACCCCTTTGATCAGTTAGAGAAGGCAAAGAAAGAGATAACTAAAAAGGACAAAGTGAATTGAAAAGAAACATCAGGATGAAATCTTAGCTATAAAAGCCAAGGTCAAGCTACTTAACGAATAACTCCTAATGGTGGATATTCATGATGGCAGTCTGGCTAGGGAAAAAGGGGGTGCTTCAGACCAATATAGATATCCAATCCTTGGAGCTCGCCACTACAAACATTGAAATTACAAATCTATAGCTTGACTTGAAAAAGAAAATGATGACAAAAGTGAGGTCTAGGAGATGTCTCAATTGTAATTCGAGGAAATTATCGATTTGTGAGAAGTAAAAAAACCCTTAGGGACACGATCATATAACTGGAAGTTCATCTCCCTCGAGTGGAGAAAGAAAGAGAGGAATTTAAAGGAAAAATTGACACAACTATCTTGAGATTCTACGTGAACGTCGTAAAGATTGGCCATATCAGATGACCGCAGAACCACATCTTAAAATATTAGTAGAAGTTTACGAACAATTCATCGGCCAAGAGAATGAAAATGAAGAAGTTAATGAAGAGATGATAAATGCCCTTCTCTTTGATGATTATGATATGTGGGCCCTTGCTAAAGACCAAGCAACAAGAGATGGTAAGGCTACCACCTCTTTACAGACGTCTATTCGGGCTACAACTGAATCTGGCTTGAAGGACTTGACTATAGATGTTGCCTCTATCGTTGGGTAATCTGAGGTGGTGGAGATACCTACTTCTACGGCAGCGATCGCTGAGCCCGTTGTTATTCCTATGTATGTACTACTACTCTCACTGTTGCTGCAACACCTAGAGGTATAACCCTAAGCGTCCTAGCTTTGTTCCACCTACTACTACCCCTGAAAGTTCTACACTAGTGTTCATTCTTGAAGAGGGATAAATCATAATTGCTTCCTCCTAGCTTACGCCATCATCTAAAGGTATATTTTTGAACAACACTATGCTCTGAAAAATTTAGATGCGATCCAAAGATGTTTCAAATCTTTATCATTCAATTAGCCTTCTTACTGATTAACCCACAGTTATAGCTCTTCTAGCACTTTCCCTAGCCATGGGTCCTCCAGCCACCGCTTTCGTCTTCACATCTATCATCGTCACATCTTCCTTCCCTATTCATACCTCCTCTGCTCGGTCTGGTCCAAGTCCCGTGGTTGAAAATATCACTACCTTAGAAGATGAATTAAAGGATGTCAACCTTCATCTATAACGATGATGAATTTACCATTACTTGGGTTGTGGGATTTAAACCTTCGATGGAAGCTAAGAAAGGCATTGATGTTATAAGTATTGGCAAAGTGAAGATTGAATGGGGCTTGGAAAATCTTCCCAAGCCATTATCTATAGCTTTACATATCCCTTCGATATCTGTTAAGCCTCTTTCTACTCCTATCTCTTGAAATGCTCACAAATCTCACAAGACTCCCACTATGTGTATGACATGTATGATTGGGATGCCAAAGAAGAATATCAATTAACCCTATTGAATCCCATAGACAAGGAAAAATGGAAACCTCGAGCTTCCAAATGGAAGGAAAGAAGCATTAGAGAGGGAAGACATAACCAATCCTATCACCCATGGAAGGTATGTTTTTTCTTCCCTTTTATACTTTTTGGGCTTGATGTAGATAGGCCATCTTTTTGTGGATAAGCCCTCACGATTTTGTGCCTAAAGACGAAGTAAATAAGTGTTGATTTCTTGTTCAACCTTGTTTCATTTATGTTATCGCATCTTTTATTTTCTTGCTTATGTACTTACCTAAGTGTATAAATATGTAATTATTTATAATGAGATTACCTACATATCATACCTACATATGTTTGTGATCTATGCAATGCCTTTATTTAACATAACTCTATACATATAAATAAACTTCTACAAATGATCAATCTTGGTCCATTACTTAGATATATTTATTATCGGATAAATATACATGTTTAACTAAAATTAAAGTTGCACTCCAATACTATGACTGAAATTATACAATTTCTTCTTGTGTCAGCACGAGCATAAATATAACTAAATGTTGTAACTATAGAAATTTAAATATAAACCGATACCTATCTTATGTATCAATATTCATGGTGCCTATCTCTGAACATTCTTCCTTGACCTTGCCTACCTCCGAGCATCGATCAATGATAAGATGTATAGAGGAAAATTATCCGATCTGCTTCCAATCCGTTTATACTCCAGTGGATCGACCTTTGTTCAGAGGAGTCCATCGGTACCTATCTTTGGATACCTTGATATTTGATTTTAAAACACAGAATGTTGTTCATGCTACTGATCCTGTAGGATAATATTAGAATTTAAAAATATGGTTCCATTGATTCAAAATGCTAACTTTATTCTGATAAATCCATGATAATTGTCGCCTTATTACATCTGATTTGAATGAAAATAAATGCTAAGTACAAAGTAATTCAAGTGAAATAGCGACATATATGCTCATTATTCCATGCTCATAGAATTGGGATCCCATCGACTGTTGTTAGCTTAAAAGTGATGCCTCTAAGCATCTGTCCAATCACATAGGATGCTTCACAATTTAGACACCTGAAGAAGGCCCCTTTCAAAATGAGGTCTTCTACGTCGAAATTATGGTTTAGGACCTTGATACTGAAATTCCTTGCTACTCTTTCCATGTGAGGAGCTAACCTTAGATTAGCCTCTTCTCATCTTTCTTTGATTAAGTCGAAGGATGAAAGCTATTAACTAGGTTTTGACCAAGCCGATTACAATCGGATGTTAGAATGCTAGAAGGAATTAAAGACGATTCAAGGACTTTGGAAACATCTTAAAAAGGCAAGAAAAATGAAATATAAAAAAAATGAGCGAAAAACGTTGACTTGAGTTTTTCAACTCCATGCTTGAGGTTGGACCCAAGTCATACCTGAGCTGAACTTAGAAAAATAGAGAAAACCTAAGTTGAAAAACAACTCAAGAAACTCTTAGGTCGGACTCTAAGCAATCGTCACTAAGTATATAACTCCGTACCGATCCACTTAACTTGGTACCGAGTTTTATTTCTCGAGCCTGACTTGCAAAATTCTCAGGTCAGACTCTAAGAAAATATTATTGAGTAGAACTCGGGCCTAACTCACAAAAATCTTAGGTTAGACTCCAATAAATTGTTACGAAGAAAAATTCAGGTCAGACACACAAAAATCTCAGGTCAGACTCTAAATCAAGTCAACACTGACCCAAAGCTCACGATTTTCACCAATGTCAAGGCGAAACGAAGATGAAATGATTCAAAATCTTGGAAGCACACTTAGAAGTGGCATGGAAAATTTTCAATAAAAAATGAGCTAAGGAAATAAGTCGGCACCGACCTATTTACTTCAGGAATAAGTTATTTCTACCACTCAATTATTCACTCCAACTTCATACGAGTTATTATCTACCTCCTTCTCATGCGGCTAAGTAATTTTCAAGAATTTTAGATGGCCAATTCCAAGAGGTGAAGAGACGAAAGCTAAAACGGTAGAATAAACTAAGTGGCGATGGAATAACCACCCAAAATAAACTAACAATTGATGAAAATAGCATCAGACATATCGACATGGAAATAGAAGAATGATGCAAAGGAGTTGGGGTTATTTCCAACTAAGGAAATAACTTAGTACCGAGTTATTTTGAAAATTTGAGGTGCCTTGCAATTTCACGTGTGACCTTGGGCCGATGATTCAACTCCGCTACAAGTGGACTTCTAACCCATTACGCATGTTCCCTTACAAATACAAACCGTAGAGCAACCAAAACAGATCTTCTCCCTAATTCTGAATCTGGAACTCCACTGCACTTCACCTTCTTCCTCCCTCATAAGTCACCAAGGCAGCTACTCTTGGCAATTCTAGGCCTTTGAACCTGTCATCTTCTTGTATTTGTCACTCAATTCTCTTTTATCTCATACAAACTCTCTAGAGCCATAATCAATAACACTAAATGTCCATAGGCCAGAGATTTCCATACTACTATAAAAGTCATGTGGCTCCCTGTTATTTTCATTTTGATTTCTACTGTTATCTATTAGATCTTGGTCTCACGTGTTCCGTACAACTCATTCTTAGGTGTCAATCCATTTTTGGCATCGATATTTTGGTGCTTTTATTGAGAAAACTTAACCTAGGCATAGATCTATCTCTCTATTTTGGATTGGATAAATCCATACATTAGATTTAGAAATTCTACTTGAAAATTTTAGAGGTTTACTATTCCAATGGCGCCTAAGAAAGGAAATTTGCTTTTGGAAGATTTGTAGGAGTAATGGCTAATCATGATAAAGGGAACACTAACCAAATGGAAGTAAACAATGGAAATTTGCTAAACAGGAAGTTATTACTAGAGGATAGCTTAATCAGATGATTAATGAACTGAACTAGAAGTTTTAATCAAAAAGCTCTTATGGATAACATGGATGTGTTGCTAACACTGTAGCCACCAACAACTTGAAGAGTTAGAAGGGAAAATTCTCCTATAATAGAATAGGAAAACTCTTCAGTTTCCAGCTTAAACACAAGAGATGGAAAGTAAAAGAAGAAGGAAGTAACTACCAGTGCTGTAGGAAATGTTGTTGGAGGAAGTAAAGGTGTTCCCTTACCAGAAAACAACGTGGTATCAAGCCAAGACAACTCAGTACCTTGGGGTTAACATTCCTCGAGAGGATGATGCAATGCTTGTTTCTAACTCTAAAGATGACATGTAGCTTGATGGTGATGAATTAGAGTTGGATAGTGGTGTTAATAGACAAAACACTAGAGCTGGAGTCCAAGCTGCTAAGGCAAGACCAACCGAGTGCCAACGGAACTTTATAGGAGTAGTTCACCCAAAGAATGGTAAATCTAAGCTTAAGTCGGTAAACCAAGATTGTTTGCAGAGTCAAACATTCTATGCAGCCCCTGACAATCTACCTATAAATTACCGTGCCAGCGTGAGGTACATCGCTTACACGGTCAAACGATTGGTGCAGAAGATCCTAGACAACACTTTCTCAAATATGAATAGCACATGGATGGAGCTAGAGCTACAGATATTATTCACGATAGATGTTTCCCTAACTTCTTAGAAGGAGTCACTTCCATGTGGTTCATAAGGCTCATGTCAAAGTCAATATCGACTTTTGACGAATTAGCTAAGAAGTTCTTAGAGTTGTCTAGGCTCCATGATGCCCGATCAAAGGATGTCATATCCTTATCTAGCTTGTCTTAAGGACCCAAGGAGTCTGTTAAATCTTTCTTAAACCAATTCAATATCGTTGTTGTGGAAGTAAGCGATCCGAAGGAGGATCTTGTACTTGTGTCTTTGGTCCATGGCATTCACCCAGATATAAATAGATGGTTAAAGATGAACCAACCGACTATCATGGAAGAATTTCACCAACATGCAAATCAGATCCTGTGGTTGGAAGATGTAGGACTAGTTAAAGAAAGGTCAACGATGTATAGTAGAAGGTAGAAATCCAGAGCAACATTGTAGTCAATGCTGAAAACTCTGGTAATCGGAAAAAGAAAGTCAAAATCCCGATAACAGGCATGACGTGAATGCAAAATGTCCAAAGAACTTAGGATTGGAAGATTGCATGCCCTTGAATGACACACCGAAGAATATTTATCTTACTACTCAAGGAACTGAGCAATATAAGAAGTCGCTAAGGTAGGAAGTAATAGAGCAAGATATGTTTTGGAAAGTATTGTCACTTCCGTAAAACTCACCAGCATGGCACCAACGAATGCTGACATCTAAAGAATCTGATTGAGGAGATAATAAGGAATAACAAGCTCCAATGGTATGTTAGGGATGTGCAAAATGGCAGAGATACTACAAGACTCCAGGGTTTACCTACTTAAGGAAAACTGCTTGACCCAACAGATAATGGCCTAGACTATATGATGAAAGGCTAGTTATTAAATAACCTTCAATCTAGCCAATCACCAAGGAATGAAGCAGCAACCTAAAACAATACTATTTCATTCATCCTTCTCTAATTTTCTTTCATAAATAAGCCTACCAGGGACACTAAAGCATCATAAATAGGAAGGACTTGCCATTTTTCTGCTCACTAATAAAATTTGCTTCTTAAACCAATGGAACCTTACTTTCGCAAGAAAAATTCTTATGCCACACAAACGGTAGCACAGCCGAGAAAATGTTCCTCTTCTCTCAAATGATGGACCGGGAGTGTAGACTAACTACTCACCGGATCAATGGGTCATATTGATCCCGATCTTTTGAAAACCGGCATGGCCCCAAGACAGGAAATGTTGGGAAGATCAAAATCGTCGAGTCGATGGTCATATCAACCACCTAAGCTTCTGAGAACCAGCATTTTCCTAATAGTGGTGATGTTGGGAAGGTCCAAACCGTTGGATTGATAGGTCATATCGATCATTAACCTTTTGAGAACTGACATTGTTCCAAGACTAGCAATGTCGAGAAGGTCTTCACCGTCGGGCCGACGTCCAGATCGACCCCTAACATTTCAAGAAACGGTTTTGCTCTTAGACTGGCGATGCCGAGAAGGTTCAAACCCCGGATCGACGGGTCGTATCATTCCTCACCCTTTTGAGAATCGGCATTGTCCTAAGACTGGAAATGTTGCGAAGGTCGTAATCGCTAGGTCAACGGTAACATCGACCTTTAACCTTCTAAGAATTGACATTATCTTAAGAATGGAAATGTCGATAAGGTCTAAACTGCCGGATCTAAAGGTCGTATTGATCCTCGACCTTCAGAGACTGGCGTTGTCCTAAGACTGGCAACGTAAGGAAAGTCTTAACTACCGGGTCGAAGGTCACATCGATCCCTAACCTACTGAGAACTAGTGTTGTCCCAAGACATGCAACGTCAGGAAGGTCTAAACCATCAGATCGATGGGTTGTATCGATCTCAACATTCTAACAATCGGTGTTATCCTAAGAATGGTAATATCATGATGGTCTAAAGCCGTCAAATCGACAGATCGTATTGGTACTTAACCTTCTAAGAACCGACAATGTCCCAAGACTGGCAACATCGGGAAGGTCTTAACTGCTGGGTCGATGGTTACATCGACTCCTTGCTTTCTAAGAATCGATGTTACTTCGAAAAACGTGAGAAGCCCCAAAACCATCGGGTCGATGGTCAAATTGACCCCTAACTTTTGATAACTAGCATTGGCCCGATAACACTAGAATGAGAAACCAATTTCCAGGAAATTGTTGCTACTTGGAAACTAGCAGGAGCACACCATTACTCAAAAATAGGCGACCATGGATGGAAATTCTAGAATCATATCGTCGACGCACTAGTTTCTAAAGACAAAAGCAAGTAATCGATTGAGTTTTCAACTCTAACTTACAAGAATTAGCAGTTGCCTAGAGATAGGCAATGCCAAGGAAAAACACACATAATTGAACCATTCGTGTGCTAGTTTCCTATGATAGAAACGGAAAAACAACTAGATCCTTAACCTTGAACAATGGAAAAATTGTTATAACGAAAGATGATGATGCATCTTTACGATACATGCACCTAGAATGACGTTGGCTGAAGATATCAACTTGAAAGAGTTCGATCACAGCCCGGAGATTGGCAGCATCGAAAATATAATGCTTGGAATCAGGCAGTAAAAGTATCTAGTTCCTAGAGATAAAACCCTATTACAGGTAAAGCTTCCAAGATAACACTAGCAGCTAAGTGAGACGTGCACGGCTGAATATGAGCATGGAATGCTATGGAACCATCAAATGAATTGCTCATGATATCTAGTTTCTTATGAATGACTTAACCTTCCTAATATCGATATTTCTTAAAGACTGGAGATGTCAATAAGGCCTTAACCGTCAGGGCCGATGGTTCAAGTTGGCCCCAAATGTTCCGAATACCGCGTTGCACGGGCAACCTCGGGAAGGTCAAACCGCCACAATGATGAGAAAATGGACCCCAAACCTTTTGAAATTCGACATTGCCTGAAGATAGGTGATGTCGAAAAGGAAACGCCTTCCCTCCCTCAAGAATCTAGCATTTCCCAAAGATAAGTGGTGCTAGGGAGGAAAAACCTTAAACCTAGGAATCATTCATTGCCTGATGATAGGCGACGATAGGGAAAAGAAGCACCTATTACTCAAGACTACATCATTGACCGAAGACAGACAGTGACAAGGAGACTTGATAACGAAATATATCTTTTAGAATTCCTTACTGCTTGAAGATTAGCAACAATAAGAAGGTTCCCAAAACCAAACTGGGAACTGATCGGATAATTCAGCCTCGGCCTTTAGGAATTTGTCGTCACCCAAAGTCTGGCAACAATGTAAAGGATTGATAACCTACTTAAGGATCGACCAGATCAATCGGTCCCAATTTGCAAGAATATGTCATCGCCCAAAGATTAGCGATGCCAAAGAAAAACCTCTATAATGGGAATTCATAAACTGACCTTCGAAGTCAAAAGCATGAGCTCGGTTGAGTCTTCAACCTTAATTTTTGGCATCTGACACTGGCCGAAGATTGAAAATATCAAGAAGGAACTGTCCTCTAACCTTCTGGAATCTGCCATTGTCCAGAGATTGGCAACATCGGGAAAGTTCAGTCGCCAGCCTTTAGGATTTTATTGTTCCCCAAAAATAGGAAACTTCTAGGAAGGATAACTAAAATCGAATAATTCTATGCTAGTTTGCGAAGATTAAAGCTAGTTCTTGACTAGATTTCGAAGATACTGCAAGCGACCAAGCGAGACACGCTTGGTCAAGGATAGGCAAGGATACTTAAGGGAAGTTGAAGAATAATTATCGGGCTTTCCTGATCCAAGACCATGACTTAAGGCACAATGGGACTGAAGGGAATCGAATAATTTTTCCCCATATGTTTAACTCACATTAATGCCTGGATTCATGATAGAAAAACTATGTCAAAATGACTTAGTTCATAATGGAAACATATAAACAAGGAGTAAATATTGCAGATAATGTTCCCTGATGATAGGGAGCAATGCAAAACATAGATTGTTTGCAATGAAAATTGGCTAAGATAAACTCAACCCAATTTACTAGTGACTTGCCGCCGCCTGAAGATAGGTGACGATGGGAAGCAATAATCACACAGGGATTGATGGGATTATTCGACCCCGGCTTGTAGGAATTGACTGTTGTCCGAGGTTAGGTAACGTCAAGAAAGATGCTTGGAATAGAATAATTTACACACTAGTCTCTGGCGATCGAAAAAAGAGCACTATTGAACTCCCACGACAATGCTTACGACTAAGTGGAGAATGGCAAGGATAATTGTAAAGAAATTTAAAACTGGTATCATTGGATTTTCTCGATCCACGAACAGATTAAGGAAAACACACTTAGACTGGGGGCAATTGGATAATTTCCCCCACAATATTTAGCTACAGGTAATGCATAGAATGAGGCATTTTGAAAAATAAGTTCGGTGAACAAGATTTAGTTCATGACAAATATCATACAAGGAGGGGATGAAAATCCTAACTGCTGCTCCAAGACAGCAAGGAGCGGCATGGAATTGAGATTCTTCGCAAATATCAGTAGGTCGAAAGGAACATGACCTATTTAAAGAAAAAAAGAGTATAGATTACACGACCAAAAAGAAGTTCAACAAGGCAGCAAGCTTTGGGAGATCCCTACTTGCTCTACCCTCTTCATCCAAGACCCATAAAAACGCATACTCATTAGAGGAGGAGGCGGATTTAGCAAAAGCCTTGTAAGAGCAACTGTGCCTTGTAGTCCAGTCGTGATTGGTCATACAAGCATAACAAGAATAGAAGATGAAGCCTATGCTATGGAGGACCCAGCTTTAGGAGGAGTAGACGTACCATCATCGGACTTGAAGCGAGGTGATCGGCGAGTCATTCTAGAAAAGGAAACTTGATGTTAAGAATGATCAAGTATATTTTATTTTGAAAAATTAAAACCCATGTAATTAACACCCGGATTCCAAAGGACGTTGACATATATCAACCAATCAGATTCCGAGCGTTGACCTAGGCAAGTGGAAATAATAATCTATGCAATATGAGCCCCATATCCTACATACCATGAATGGACCACCATGTAGAAATAGCTCACTCATGTTAGAAAGACAAGCTATGCCTCACGATAGATTTATGCATCGAAACTTACTCATTATCGATGAATAAACCGTAATGGAGCATACAAAAACTTTTCTTTCCAAGAACACAAGAAATGAAGCAAAAGGAAAAACATAGCGACGGAATCAACCAACACGACCGTTCTTGAAGCAAATCGCCTTATTGGAGCACAAATGACAATACTGTAACACCCATGTGTTGGTAGGAGTTAGCTGAAGATAGAGAGTCAGACATGTCTCCAAAGCGACATGAATAGGTGCTAAGATAAGCTTGAGATTCATTATAGGTCAAGTGCAACCCAAACTTTGACAATCTCCACTAAGAAGCATCAACTACACCACCACCATCATCACCGTCACCATAGTGATCGCCATTATCCGACTTTGAATAAATTTTAGTCGATGGCAGGGGCTAAAAATTGTAACGGGGGCAACAAAAAGGCAAAAATAAAAACAATGCACAACAAAGAGGTAGCATGCTCGTATAAGGCATGGAATGATCTTCAGAGCATAGATCTTATCCTTAGCACAAAGAATGAAGAGTGGAATTGTATTTGTTCAAAACTATTGAATGAATGTCTATCGAACAAAAGAAATGCTTCAAAACAGTTTCTGAGTAACTATCCAGAATCATGGATAGAAAATTAGAACTTGTCTTGATCCAGAGCATGTTTTGTTTTCAACGAAAGCATACTCAATGGGCTTGTGTTAACCAAGTTTTTGACCGAATCGATTTCAAACGGAAGTTAGAACTTCAAAACAAGGATAAAATGATTCAAGGACTTTGCAAACATCCTAAAAAGGCAAGAAAAAGGAGATATCAAAACAACTGAGTGAAAAAAATCGACTTGAGTTTTTCAACATGACGCTTGGGGTCGGACCCGAGTCATACCTGAGCTGAACCTATGAAAAATGAAGAAAAATCCTAGTAGAAAAACAACTCGATACCGATTTGTTTTTCTTGAGTCCAACTCGTAAAACCCTTAGGTCAGACTCCAAGCAATCATTACTAAGTATATAACTCAGTAGTGATCCATTAAACTTGCTATTGGGTTGTTTTTCTAGGGTTCAACTCACAAAACTCTAAGGTCAGACACCAAGCAATGATTACTGAGCAAAACTCGGGTCCGACTAAAAAATCCCAGGTTGGACTCTAAGCAATCGTTACCAATAAAAACTCGGCTTAGACACGCAAAACTCTTAGGTCGACCTTCAAGTTAGGTCATCCCTGATCAGAAGCTCATGATTTTCACTAACGTCAAGACAAAGGTAGAACGACTCATAATCTTAGAAGCATACTTAGAAGAGGCATGGAAATGACTCGAAAGAATTTCAACCAAAAATGAACTAAGGAAATAAGTCGACACTGACCTATTTAGCATGGAGATGAGTTATTTCTACCACTCAATTCTTCACTACAACTTCATACGAATAATTATTTACCTCCTTCAAAGGTGACCAAGTAATTTTCAAGAGTTTTGGACAACCAATTCCAAGAGTTAAAGAAAAGACAACTAAAACGATAGAATAAACCAAGTGATGAAGGAAAGATTACCCAAAATCAACTAACAATCAATGAAAGCGGTATGGGATACATCGACATGGAATTTGAAAAATGATGCAAAGGAGTTCAAATTATTTCCAAGTAAGGAAATAAATCGGTACGGAGTTATTTTGATAACTCAAGGGGCTTTGCAATTTCACCTATGACAAACCGATGTTTAGACTCTAATAAAAGTGGACTTCTGACCTATCACACCTGTTTCCCTATAAACACAAATCATAGAGTACCAAAATACGATCATCTCCCTAACTATATATCTGGGACTCCATTGCTCATCTTCTTCCTCCCTTACAATAGTCACCAAGGCAGCTACTTTTGACAGCTCTAGGCACCTTAGAACCTGTCAACTTCTTGTACTTTTGACTCTAATTCTCTGTAATCTCATATGAACTTTCTTAGATACATAATCAATAAAGCTATAAAGTAGTCATAGGTCAGAATTTTCATACCACTATAAAAACCTCGTGTCTCCCTATTATATTCTCTTTGATTTCTACTATATCTACTAGATCTAGGTCTTACAGGTTCCCTACAACTCATTATTAGGCGTTGATCCATTTTTAGCGTCAACAAAAGCAATAACTCCTTGTTCACCTTAAGGTTGAAATGTATTTATCTATGAGATAAGAACTTCTGCTTCCATTGGAATCATGGCCTTTGTTCCATAGGCTAATGTATATGGACTATGTCCAGGTGCAGACTTCTCAAAAATCCTATAACCCTACAATGCTAATAGTAACTCACCCACCCAGTTACCCTTAGCTCACTTTTGTCGCTTTTTAATGATTTTATTCATTATCTCCACCCATGCTTTCACTTGTGGATGTGCTACAATGGAAAAACTCTTCCTAATCTGATACCGAGCGTTTAATTCATAGAATTTCGCACTTTGGAATTGATTTCTATTATCGTCATGTTCTTCTGTGGCACTCCAAACCCATGCATAATGTTATTTACAATAAAGTTCATCACTTAGATGAAGTGACCATGGTGATTAGCTCTGCCTCATCCCATTTTATGATGTAGGTCTTTACAATAATTGCATACATTGTTCCACCACGAGACATTGGTAGCACTTCGATGATGTTAATTTCCCAAATCGCAAATTTCCGTATGCTAACAATCTATGTAGGCTTATTGGATAGGGCTTTAGGAATCTTCACAAACCTTTAGCACATGTTACATTTCCTTCAATATTCAACCAAATTCCAATTGACTGTTGGCCAAAAATATCCATAGAGATGAATATTGCTAGAGTTTGCCCCTCAACGTGATCACCATAAATTCCTTCATGAACAGCCTCTAGAATCTTTTTGAGTTTATCCTTATCAGCACACCTTAGCGTAGGGTAAAAATCCCCTCATATACAACACTCCTTGCATAATGAACAAGGCACCTTACACAAGAGCTTCCACTTTTCATTTTGACTTTTTAGGAGAGTTCCTATTAGCAAATAATCATTGATTGGAGTCATCAATGACTCATTTTCCTTAGTTTCCGTGATGTAATCTATGTCCATCTCTTTAACATTTGTAGATTTCAACATCTCTACTAGCATGATTTTCAACAGCTGCAAATCTCCAAAGCTTGCCAACTTAGCTGATGAATCAGTATTCATATTCTCCTCTCAAGGGATGTGCATTATCGTGTAGTTCTCAATATTGTCTACCAGTTCTAACACCTTTGACATGCAAGGGGCGAGTCATCCACCCTTAGCCTAAAATTCCTCGTTTACTTGGTAAACCACTAACTGCGAGTCACCATAGATATGTAGTGTCAGGAATCCCAACCCCTTTGCTATCTTGAGTCCTGCTACCAATGCTTCATACTCCGCTTCGTTATTCATTATATGGAACATAAGTTACAATGAGTAAAAGATACTATGACCATCCGGGGTCACTAGAACTACTATTGCCATGCAATTATGGATATTAGATGATCAATCAACATATAGTTTCCACTGAGAAGTTTGGACCAATTCACTTTCATCTAGTTATCCCGAATGGTGAATTCAGCACTGAAACCCGCCACTTTATGGCCTCAAATTGCCTTCCTAAGGTGATAAGTGATCCCATATTAACTCATCTTGATGTTCTACTTTAGAAATCGTCCCGATGCCTTAAGACGATGCAATACTTACCTTAGAGGTTGATCTGTTAGTACACTTATTTGATGAATTTGAAAATAGGGTCTCATCTTTCTTGATGCTATTAACAAGCAATACGCCAACTTCTCCAGTTTAATATCGTTTCTCCACTTCGATGAATTACTTGCTAAGATTTTACATGTCTCATGCACCAATAACGCACTCAATGCGTGAGTTAATACTACTAGGTTAATATAAAAGTCCACTCCTACTAAATGCTTTGATAATATCATTAGGTGTTCCAATATGTTTTGAAAAAGAAGCTTAACTTCGCGTTTCCATCAGAATTCACTTTTTCCAATTTGGTGGCATCAAAGAATAGTATATGTGATGTCCCAGAATTTCAAGAAAACAAATATGTGATAATTTCATTTATATATTATTTAAAATGAGCTAGATTATTATTTTCAAAACAAATTTAAATATGGGTTTGTTTAAATGTGTGTGTGTGTATGTAAGTTGATTTTAAATAGAAATTGAATGTTAAATTAAAAGAATAAATATCTTAAAATAAATTAGATTTAAAAATAATGTGTATTTGATTTTTATTAGTATATAGTTAGTTCTATATTATTTTCTCTAAAGGACTTTTATAAATATAAATTAAGGAAATGTATTTGCCAAATAGAAATTAAATATAAAAGATTTATAAAAACATTTAAAATTTATTTTACACATGCATAATTACAAATGTAAATTAAAGTAATCATGCTAATTAAAAGTGTAAGATTTTTAGTGTATAGTTTAACAAATGTAGCCAAAATATTCATGCAAATTACAAATGTCATCAATTTTCTTTTATTTTCTTTTATTTTTAAATTATAAATTAAAGCTATAAATATATCTCTCCACTTCTCTCTTTCATTTCTTTGATATTAGCATTTCCAAAACAAAGAAAATAAAAAAAACTGTTAACAACCTAAAACCAAAACAAAATCAAAAGCCTGTAACAAAGATTAAAGCAACCACTCTTTCAACGACTATAGCAAAATCATCTCAGTTTTTTTAAAGCAAGCTTCCAACTCAAACTAAATCAAGTCAAGATCATTTCAACAAGTTTTCCAGTTAACATGTTTCAAAGAGAATAAAAGCATTTTCAAATTCCAGTTCAAAAATCTAGCATCCAATTTCAAAAGCTCTCTGTCTAAACATTTCCAGTTCAAAGCTCTGTTCAAACATTTTTCCTGGTGAGTAAACTTTTTTCTAAAAACAGTTTTAAATTATGACTATACTTAGATGCTTGTGATTGATTTTTGTAGGAATATGGTTTGTATATGTTTGTGAATGTGAATGCATGTATGTATATATGATATGTCTGTGTATATGAAATATTTATATGTCTCTGTTGCATCACAGGTTCAAAATCCACCAAAATAAATTCAATTTCTCTTTATACTTTCAGTTTTAGGCCTTGATCTCTTAATAGAAAATGATTGAAAGAGTGTAATATTGTTTCTAAAAATAATATCAAGAATTTATGTTAAGCGATTAATCCTAAAAGAATAAATTACAATAAGAATCAAAAATAAGTCAAAAATCGATTTTTATAATTTTGAGTTTGGATTTTATGATGTGATTTGTATTGGCAAATGATGAATTTAGGTAAACAAATCATGATTTTTAGTATTGTATAAGTCGAGATATACTGAGTTGATCGATCTTGGTATACCATTGATTTTCGATGATCGGCGGTGAGGGGTGGGTCGAGATTGAGGCTTGAGGAGGATGGAAGGTGGGGGAACTCAGGAAAAATGGAGGAAGGTTTTATAGACGGCCGTGGTGGCCAGGCAGCATCGAACTAGGGTTCGACTGTAAGTTTTGGTTGCATTGATCTTCGAGGTCGTGTGTTGACTGGGGAGTATCGGAGTTGATCGCGAGGAGGGGGATCGATGCTGGGGATCGAGACGTTGCTTGAGGTTGGTTGGCAAGGGTGCCAGTGGTCCGAGGCGATGGCTAGGTGGCTTTTCCGTTTGGGTTGGTTCCAGATTTATGTTCGATTGCTCGATTTTCGATTTGGTATAGAATTCATTCATCTGGGTGGTGATGTTGATTATCGAGGTTGTCGGCAACTTGAGGATGGTCGCACGTTTGTCAAGGGTGGTCAGAACGGCGTGCACAGCGCACACATGCACGTTCGTGTCAGGGTTGATCTGAGCATCGGGGAAGGAAATGTTTTCTCGGGTCAGGCTCGAGATCAAAGCGTATTGTCTCGAAGAAATGAAGCGAGTGTGTGATACCTAGGTTCTAGCTCGGGTAATATGATTTTTGGCTCGGGTCAAGTTAAGTGATAACCAGATTTTAAAATTTAAATAAAACAAGTTTTTCAAATTTGAATTAAATCAAGTTTTAAATTATTTCCTTGAACAAATCCTTTTAAATAATAAATGTTATACAAATGTTTAGATAAATGAAAGTTGTATAATATATTTTACTTGAATAAAATTAAGTTAATACTTAAGTCTATTTGGAAGAACATAAATGATGTATTTAAGGAACTAATTTAAAATGGTAAGATGTTTTTAAATTAATAATTCTAGAGATCTTAATTTAATCTATAAGTAAATGACAAATTAATTTCAAGGTTATTTAATTAAGGTCTTAAAGATAAATAGTTTATTTTAAATAATGTGTTGATTAACTTAAAGGTTTTAAGTTAAATTATATGTTAATGATAATTTACGTCTAAGGGTTATTAATGAGATTAGATGATGTAATTAATTACGATAAAGGATTTATCTTTTAATTAGTTTAAGGTCTTAATCAATTAAAGGATCACTAATTAATTATAGATTGATTAATTAGTATAATTAATCGAAGGATTAATTAATTAATAATTAAGGATTATAAATTATTTAATTAGAGATTAAATGATGGGTAATTAGAGATTAATTACTTAAATGATAATTACTTAATGTAAGTAATTAAAGGATTAATTTGTTATGGGTTAAATTATTTAATTAGTAATAAAAGGTTAATTAATAATTAGAGGATAGTTAATTAATAATTAAATGTTAATTATGTGAGGATAATTAACCAATGGAATAATTACTTAATGAAAGTAATTATGGATAATTAATTCAGATGGATAATTAAAGGATGATTAATGAATGGTTTGTAATTAATTAATGTTGGGTAAGCAGGATTTAAAAGTAATTAAATTAATTAGAAATGGTACAATTAATTTATCTGGCTTATTGTTGATTAAGATATATTGAATGACTTAGATTATTTGATATCTCTGATATGTGATTTGTGATACTTTGTCATATGAGATACTTTGGTTGAACTATGATATTGTGGGCTATCTGTCTAAGGTGAATTGTTGTGTGAATATGAAACCTGAATATAAATTGTACTATTTAAACTTATACATTGGCTTAAGAATAACATTGGATTCGAAGAGACCGGAGTCATACCCGAAACCACTTCGATTTGTAATCTTCAACAATTCTTTATAGATTTGATATGTGAAATCAATAGGCTGGAATGGAATAATTTAAGTAAACTTTACCATTGAAATTAAGTAACGGTACTTAGGGATTGATTGTGAAATAAGTATTTACTATAACAAGTTAAGAACTCGTAGTGAAGTGCGAGTTACACCAGAATTCAAATATGTTAATAACTCAGTATTTTCAAGTTATATGGGTTTACTCACATTGGTTTCTAGTCGATCCAGGTGTTACTTTGATGTAATGCTCGAGTCAGACCGAGTATTACAGATTTTCAGGTTTGGACATGCTAGAGCTCAGGGGCGAGCTGGATGGCAGGAACGTATGGAGTTCACCGCTGCGTACTTGAGTGTGATTTGTTTGTATTCTGGGACAAGTTAATCATACCTGTCCAGTTTATGTATAAATGGTTGTAACTCTGATGAATTGTATTGAATCTGACAATTACAGCTTTTCTTCGTATAAATGCTATTATTTGATATTATATATAATCCGCTGCGAATGTGGGATGCTGTTGTTTTTCTATTCTTCTTTTACTTTCTTCTTCTTTTCTCTATCAATCTGAAATTTCCGGCATTTGACTGCTCGACACTTCTACCGTGAACGTATTAGTGTCGAATTTTCGACGCCGAAATTTTAGGTCATTACATTTTGGTATAAGAGCGGAAGGTTAAGCGAGAACCTTGGCTCTGGTGGGGATACTCATTTGAATAAAGGTCAATAGTACCCTAGAATGAGTTGAGTGTGTGTGTGTATACATATATGAGAGCGTACTTGTTATTTTCTTATATAAAGTTTTTAAAAATGGTTAATTCTTATATAAGTTTATATTTTGATATATAGAGAATTTTTTTTCTAATTATTATATATATTAAGGAAATTGGTTGTTAATTATTGGAATAAAATATAATCATAAGAATTAAGTGTTAATAGAAATACAACCAAATAGGAATTGGATAATAATAACTAAATAAATAAGATAATTAAAATTGTGAAGTTTTAAATCTATGTCTTGAAATTTTGAAATTGTTTTCAAATGTTAAAAGGAATAAAAAATAATATTATTCAGAATATTTTTGAATGTAATCTTATTTTTAAAATAAGAGTTGTTTGAAAATTTAAAAGAAATTTGGTTTGAATTAAAACCAAAGATGGTTTAAAATTTAAAATATGTCTTGGGGTGCAAAAGAAATGGATATGTATATATGTGGAATATACGAAATAACAAGTTGATTAGAAGTAAACATTAGGTGTTGAGTTTTGAATTTTCCCTGAAATGTGATGTAATAACCCAAAGTGAAATAAGTCTTTGATCTTATAAGTGAGAAGGGATATTGATATGAAGTTTAAAATTTGAAATGGAGAATCCAAATTTAGTAAGATTGACTAGATCAAATGAACTGAATTTAACTTAGGGGAAGTTAAATAAGTTTAGAACAAACAACCTGAACTGGAAATTTCAAGATCAAATTGAGATTTAACTTAGGAAGTTAGATGGATTAGTTTGAAATGGGAATTATTTGTGATCTCAAAGCGGGTTTGAGATCTGGAAATGGGTAATGGATGCTTTGGATGGATGTTTAAAGTAATTTGGATGTTTATTTACTTTGACATAACCTGATATCCTCCTATTGTAATTAATAATTTATGAAACTGAGAATTGGATTATTTCAAAAGAATTAAGAAATGGATTGAGGTAACATACACCCATTACTGAAATAAAATGGAAATAAAACCTTAATTTAGAACTATATTTATTTTTGAAGTGAAATTGTAATTATGAAAAGGGAATCACTTTGAACTAAAGGTTTAAAAGTTTAAAGGGAATTTGTAAACTGAAATTGTTAAGAATTGGTTTCGAAGTCAAAATTGGGTAATAAGTTGGATTTCAAAGATTTAATTGTTTAAAAAGTTTGAACTCTTATTTGAGCTCTGAAATAAGTTAAATAAGGGTAATTTAAAATGGAATTTGGAAATTTGGACTCATAATTAAATGGTTTAAAGATTTAAGTTGTTAATTTAAAAGTAAAGGTTAATTTGACTTAAAGAATTAAATCAACATTTAAAAATTTAACTTGAATTTATATAATTAAAGATGGTTTAAAGTTGAGATTTGAATTGAATTATTTCAAATTGAATTTGATTTGAATTAAATGGGAACTGTGATTGAAGTTGAATAAGTTTAAAACTCAAATGGGAATTGATTTGAATTTTGGAAAGGAATTGAAGTTAATTCATAATGAATTGGAATTGAATTAATTTAATGAGATGGGAAATTGATTGAAATGAGAAATTAGGAAATTGAACCAGTTTGACTCTGAAAACTTTTCTCAAATATATTATTTTAATATAAACTGTTTTAAATCTATTTTCCTAGCTATTTACTATACAACTTTTCTTTTTAAAACCCAAACTATCTTATATTTATTTTACAATTATTTTGAAACTAATTACTACTTTACATCTGTTTTATAAACTAATCATTATTTTACAACTACTTATACTAATTACTATTTTATAACTATTTTGCAACTATATAACTATTCTACAAACTATTTAACTGTTTTACAACTATTTTATAATTACTTAACTATTTTATTGCTATTTTACAACTACTTATCTATTTTAAACTTTCAAGCTATTTTCTAAATACAAGATAGTCAAAGTGCAAACTATTTAGAATTGAAGTGATAATCCAAATGGAAATTGGAGACAATTGTGAATAAGTGAATAGAATCAAAATGAAGGTGAATAGAAAGAATATTGATTTAGCTAATAATCAATAAAGATAAATACGTAGGATATACGTATATTATTCTATTCTCATAATTATTTGATTCAGATTCGAGCATAGAGTTTCGAGATAGTATATTGATCCGAGTAGGGATTTTTCACTCGATTTTCGACGGCGAACCCTGGTTATGGATTTTTGATTGATTCTGGAAATTCTTTATCATAGTTAGGGCTATGCAAGGAGAATGACGGTTTCTGATCAAGAAACCGGATCTGAATCCGCATAGGAAGTCGGGTGGACGATACTAGTTCGAAAGTGAAATTGTGTGATGGAGTAAGCAATTGGATTTGATATTGTGTATGGATGATATATGTACATCGCACGTGCTTTAATAAAATTGATATTGAAATTTTGAAAGAAATGAAAATGAATTTTGAAAGAATGTATATTTTGAGAAGAAAGGTGGAAGTTGGATATCTTTTGGAATTCACATTAAGAAAAGTAAGTGATATGGTAAGTAACTTTATAAAAGAAAATCAAATTTGAATGTTGATTTGGCATAGTAAAGTTTTATATATATATATATATATATATATTTGTTATATATGATAAATTCCCATATGTTGAATCTAAAACCAGAAAAAAGGGTTTCTGAAAATATTTGAAGTATAAAAAAGAATTTATATAAGTATGAAGTGATCCAAGGTTTTGCAACATTAAATAAATAAATAAATATATATATATATATATATATATGATTTTATGAGAATGATTTTGGGAAAAGGTTTTGGAACCTAGGGATTTTGGAAGGCTTTTGATTTTTTGGAAGAATCAATTTTGAAATTTGGAAAGCCAAGTTTGGAACTATCGATTTGAGATATCCGTTTTGTGAAATGGAGATTTATATGAATCATAAGGAGTATGATTTGGAAAATACTATAAGTGTATAGTATAAAATGTTTTGAGATTGGCTCTGGAGAAAAAGGCGCTCCCATGAAATGAACTTCACAGGAGATCCACGGGATGGTTCTGCCTCGAGCCCTAAAAGGGAGGCTCTAAATTGGATCCTGGGAGGAAGTCTGGACAAACTGAAGTACCTGAGGATTACGTGTGTAGGTAGCGAAAGTTGAAGTCGCTGATGCCTACAGAGACATTTGGGTTATGCTGTGACGATAGTGTAACTCGATGTCACTGCGATCTACTGCAGACCATTGCGGAAGTCATGTGGCCGTGAGAGCCAACGGTCTACATTTGATTTTTCCGTGATGGCAACGTAACGTCGGTAGACTACGATCTATGAAGATATAGTGAAAGTCGTGAGGCAGTGAGAGCCTACAGGCTACATTGGGACTCGACTGATGTAGTCTGCGACCTATGTAGGAATGGTGAAGTTTCATTTGGCAGTGGAATTTGAGGGCGCTGATGCCTACAGTTACATAGATTTTGGTCGTGATGGCGACGTAACCCTGGATGTAGCTGTAATTTGTGGCGGGTTCCATGGCTTAATCGAGGGGCTTGGAGTGCCTATGGTTATCTATGGATTTTGTCGGGATAGCAACGTAACCATCGGGTTAGCTGCGACCATGAAGGGGATGTGATTTCTAGAGCATTTTCACCAAAAATGTTTCCTATATTCTCAAAAATTGTTTTCTATATTTTCAAAAATATTTTCCAGGTATTCACTGGGTGTTGAAAATGATTTTACCAAGTACTTATAGATTTTCAGTCCTACGCCTAATCAACGTATGACCGAAATTCTGTAAGAACGAAGGATGGACTTGTTGAGACATCCAGTTCTAAAAAGTATTTTTATAAAATTATTTTGATAATATTATATTAGATTTTAAAGCGTTTTAAAAAAATTCTTAATTAAAGAGTTTACAGTTTAAAATGTTTAGAGAATAATTTAACTAATAATAAGCATTTTAATATATTCTGGCTTCGTTTCATTTCGAGGACGAAAAGATTCAAAGGGGAAAGGAATGTGATTTCTCGGAATTTCAAGAAAATAAATATGTGATAATTTCTTTTATATATTATTTAAAATGAGCTAAATTATTATTTTCAAAACAAATTTAAATATGGATTTTTTAAATGTGTGTGTGTGTGTGTATATATATATATATGTTAGTTGATTATAAATAGAATTTGAATTTGAAATTCAAAGAATTAATATCTTAGAATAAATTAGATTTTCAAAAAATGTATATTTGATTTTTATTAGTATATAATTAGTTCTATATTATTTTCTTTAAAGGGTTTTTATAAATATAAATTAAGGAAATGTATTTAGCAAATAGAAATTAAATATAAAAGTTTTATAAAAACATTGAAAATTTAATTAATACATGCATAATTACAAATGTAAATTAAAGTAATCATGCTAATTACAAGTGTAAGATTTTTAGTATATAGTTTAACAAATGTAAGAAAATATTTTCATATTAATTATAAGTGTCACTAATTTTCTTTTATTTTCTTTTATTTTTAAATTATAAATTAAAGCTATAAATATATCTCTCCACTTCTCTCTTTCATTTCTTTGAAATCCTCATTTCCAAAACAAAGAAAATCAAAAAAAAAATGTTAACAACCTAAAACCAAAACAAAATCAAAAGCCTGTAACAAAGACTAAAGCAACCGCTCTTTCAACAACTATAGAAAAATCATCTCAGTTTTTTTAGGCAAGCTTCCAACTTCAAACTAAATCAAGGCAAAATCATTTCAACAAGTTTTCCAACTAACAAGTTTCAAAGAGAATAAAAGCATTTTCAAATTCCAGTTTAAAAATCTAGCATCCACAAAATCTCTCTGTCCAAACATTTCCAGTTCAAAGATCTATTCGAACATTTTTCCTGGTGAGTAATCTTTTTTAAAAACAGTTTTAAATCTGTGATTATACTTAAATGCTTGTGATGGATTTTTGTAGGAATATGGTTTGTATATGTTTATGAATGTGAATGCATGTATGTATATATGATGTGTCTGTGTATATGAAATATATATATGTCTATGTTGCATCACAGGTTCAAAATCCACCAAAATGAATACAAATCCTATTTAAACTTTCAGTTTTAGGCCTTGATCTCTTAATAGAAAATGATTAAAAGAGTTTAATATTTTTTCTAAAAATAATTTCAAGAATTTGTATTAGATGATTAATTCTAAAAGAATAGATTACAGTAAGAATAAAAAATAAGTCAAAAATCGATGTTTATAATTTCGAGTTTGGATTTTATGATGTGATTTGTATTGGCAAATGATGAATTTAGGTAAAGAAATCATGATTTTTAGTATTGTATAAGTCAAGATATACTAAGTTGATCGATTTTGGGTATATCATTGATTTTCGTTGATTGGTGGAGAGGGGTGTGTCGAGATTGAGGCTGGAGGAGGATGGAAGGTGGGGGAATTCAAGAAAAATGGGGGAAGGTTTTATAGATGGTCGTGGTGGCCAAGCATCGTCGAAATAGGGTTCGACTGGCTGTTTCGGTTGGCATTGATCTTCGAGGTCATGTGTTGACTGGGGAGTATCGGAGTTGATCGAGAGGTGGAGGATCGATGCTGGGGATCAAGACGTCACTCTAGGTTGGTCGGCGAGGGTGTCGGTGGTCTAAGGCGATGGCTAGGGTGGTTTTTCCATTTGGATTGGTTCCAGATTTTTGTTCGAGTGCTCGATTTTCGATTTGCTATCGAATTCGTTCATATGGGTTGTAGTATTGATTGTCAAGGTTGTCGGCAACTTGGGGATGGTCGCGGCGTTGATCGAGGGTGGTTGGAACGGCGCGCACAGTGCAGACGTGCACATTCGTGTCAGGGTTGATTTGAGCATCGGGGAAAGAAATGTTTTCTCGGGTTCAGGCTCGATATCGAAGCATGTTGTCTCGAAGAAATGAAGCGAGTCTGTGATACTCGGATTTTTGCTCGGGTAGTATGATTTTTGGCTCTGGTCAAGTTAAGTGATAACCAGATTTAAAAATTTAAATAAAACAAGTTTTTTAAATTTGAATTAAATAAAGTTTTAAATTATTTCCTTGAACAAATTTTTTTAAATAATAAATGTTATATAAATGTTTAGATAACTAAAATTTGTATAATATATTTTAACTTGAATAAAATTAAGTTAATACTTAAGTCTATCTGGAAGAACTTAAATGATGTATTTAAGGAACTAATTTAAAATGGTAAGATGTTTTTAAATTATTAATTCTAAGGATCTTAAGTTAATCTATAAGTAAATGACGAATTAATTTCAAGGTTATTTAACTAAGGTCTTAAAGATAAATAGTTTATTTTAAATAATATTTTGATTAACTTAAAGTTTTTAAGTTAAATTATATATTAATGATAATTTATGTCTAATGGTTATTTAATGAGATTAGATAATGCAATTAATTACGATAAAGGATTTATCTTTTAATTAGTTTAGGGTTTTGATCAATTAAAGGATCATTAATTAATTATAGAGTGATTAATTAGTATAATTAATCAAAGGATAAATTAGTTAATAATTAAGGATTATAAATTAATTATTTAGATATGAATTGATGGGTAATTAGAGATTAATTATTTAAATGATAATTACTTAATGTAAGTAATTAAAGGATTAATTTGTTAAGGGTTAATTTATTTAATTAGTAATAAAAGGTTAATTAATAATTAGAGGATAGTTAATTATGTGAGGATAATTAACCAATGGAATAATTACTTAATGAAAGTAATTATGGATAATTAATTCAGATGGATAATTAAAGGATGATTAATTAATGGTTTGTAATTAATTAATGTTGGGTAAGCAGGATTTAAAAGTAATCAAGTTAACTAGAAATGGTACAATTAATTTATCTGGCTTATTGTTGATTAAGATATATTGAATGGCTTATTGTGGGTTATCAATCTGAGGTGAATTGTTTTGTGAATGTGATGAAATCCTGAGTATAAATTGTATTGTTTAAACTTAAACATTTGGCTTAAAAAATAACATTGGATTCGAAGAGACCGAGATTGGATATCAGTAAATACCCGAAACCACTTTGATTTGTAGTCTACAACAATTCTTTATAGATTTGATGTATGAAATCAATAGGTTGGAATGAAATAATTAAAGTAAACTGGACCATTGAAATTAAGTAAGGATACTTAGGGATTGATTGTGAAATAAGTGTTGACTATAACAAGTTAAGAACTCGTAGTGAAATGTGAGTTACCCCAAAATTCAAATATGTTTATAACTCAGTAGTTTCAAGTTATATGTGTTTACTCACGCTGGTTTCTAGCCGGACCCGGGTGTTACTTTGATGTAATGCTCGGGTCAGACTGAGTATTACAGATTTTCAAGTTAGGACATGCTGGAGCTCAGGGGCGAGCTGGATGGCAAGAACGTATGGAGTTCACCGCTGTGTATTTGAGTTTGATTTGTTTGTATTCTGGAACAAGTTAATTATAACTGTCCAGTTTATGTGTAAATGGTTGTAACTCTGATGAATTGTATGTTATCTAACAATTACAGCTTTTCTTCGTATAAATGTTGTTATTTGATATTATATTTAATCCGCTGCGAATGTGGGATGTTGTTGTTTTTCTCTTTTTCTTCTACCTTCTCTTTTCTCTAACAATCTGAAATTTCCGGTGTTCGATTGCTTGGCACTTCTACCGTGAATGTATTAGTGTCGAATTTTCGAGGTCGAAATTTTGGATCGTTACAGTACACGCCTATGTAGTTAAAGCACTTGGTAGATTCAATGCGGCGAATGTGCAAAAAGTCATAACGTGAATACAGCGAGGATATAGCAGGATATAGTAGATGACTCTAAAATGGCATATAAAACTAGTATTATATGTTTTTACAAATATATAAATGGTATTTAAATGAAAAATCAACATTCAATTGAATTATATTTAATACATAAATAATATTGCATAAAAACATGTGCGAATAAACTGTAAATAAACATAGAACTGTTACATAACATAATTGAATTTAGTAGTATATTAGAGTACTTTCATTTCTGAAAATATATTAAAAATTCAATTAAATAAATTAATTTCATAATTTTTATAATGTATAAATGTCATTTTTCAATTCGTTTCTTTAAAGAAAATACAGCAGAAATAGCGGAAATAACGGGATATAACAGTGATAGCGGGGCTTAAAACAGAAAAGTTATATTTGGGGCCACATGAAAAAATCGTAGCGGTTGAAATCTGCTACGAAATATGACATGGTTATAGCAGGGCAATAGCGGGGCATTAACTGCACAAGACTATACGCTCACAGTCGCATTTGAGATGGACTGACTCAAAGCGATGAATTTACCATTGAAGCTCTATATTTACCGCCTTGTCTATGGGACTATAACTTGCTTTTAAAGCTTCAAATTTGATCTAGATTAGCTTCATTGCTCCTAGGTTACATGATGAGTTCCAAAAATTTGCAGGATGCAACTCCAAAGGAACATTTTAGTGGATTCAGTTTCATTTTATAATTCTGGAGCATATTAAACATTTTAAAAGATCACCTATATGGTTAGTAGTTTTCTGCAAATTCGTTAATATTAGTCTATATAGACCTCTATTTTTGTTTGATGTAGTCTTTAGACATCTTATTGACTTCATACTTGTAAGAAGCTTTAGCGTACTTAAGATTGAATGACATCAGTCTATAACAATATTGTCCCAAGTTTGTGATAAAGCTTTTATGCTCTTAATTGGGGATGAACATTATAATCTAGTTATAGTCGTATTATGCATCCATAAAGGATAGTAATTCATGTTCGGTAGTTCCATTTACTAATTGTTCGACCCTTGTCATTGGGAAGTAGTCCTTTATGCATGCTTTGTTCAAGTCTTAATGGTCTACACATGTTCATCATATCCCATTTTCTTTTTCGACCATTCCTAGATTCGATACCCATTCTAGGTACAGTACATCGTGGATAAAGTCATTTGCCATCAACTAATCCACTTCTTCCTTCAATGCAACGGACTTCTATATTTCCATGCTACATCATTTTTGTTTTACTGGAGGAAAGATCGGGTTCACATTCAATGCATGACACGTGACTTAAGGCAAAACCCTACACATACTGGAATTGTTTGCCCAGAGAAAACTTATACGTTCCTTTCCCATCTTTAAGCCGAGCTGAGATCCTATTATGATGACCTTGAACATATCATTTTCATCCACTTGAACCTTAATCATTAGTTCAATGGGTTCTGCCCTCATCTCTCTCTACTCATTCCATGGCTCAAAAGCTTTGTAGGAACCGCCAGTGGACCCGAGCCGAGGTGTAGGTGGTAATTGCTATGCATCCATTCTTTTGATGTAGAGAGGCTTCATTGCATCTTTTTCTTTTCTCTTCATTGCACCTCTTTAAGTTCTGCAATGTAGCATTCTCAACCTATGATTTGGCCTCCTTGGAATGTCGATGGTCTGTTTTTCTTAGGTAATTCCATCTTCAAGCAGTACGAAGTGACTGTAACCCTTAAATCAACGAACATTGGTCAGCCCAAGAATATGTTGTAGGTAGAAAATGCATCAATCACAACAAACTTTTGAGCCTGTATTGATTTATGAGGATGGTATCCAATCCAAACTGACAATCTGGTGCATCTAATCAAAGTCATTGCCTATTTGATAAATCCTCGAATGTGGAATTTACAAGGCAGCAGATCCTTTTTGTTAAGCTCCATCTTATCGAAATTCTATTTGAAAATAATTTCCATAGAGCTTATACTGTCCACGAATACTCTACAAACCATAGTCGCGCCAATCATAGCCACCACCACCATATGGTTACGATTCGGTGCCTTAACCTCATCTGCATTCCTACCATACAAGATAGTGTCATCATCTATCCTCCATTGTTTTTCGGTGGGAGTCTCATCATTTATTGCGTAACACATTTCCTAGATTTCATGCTTCATAGAACTATAATATCGTTCCGTCTTCTTCTAACTCTTCTCCATAGGAGGCGGACCTACGGAAATAATATCAATCACCAAAAACTTATTTGGTGGTCTTAGCCCTTCTCCGTTATGCCCAGCTACACTGCCTTAAGGCGGTTGCCTCTTAGGCTAGTTATTTCCTTTCCTGCCCTCCTACAAGTTCCTAAGTTATTATTGGAGTTTTTTCTTCCTAATCAAGTCCTCGGTCACATCTAGGAGATGTCAACAGTCTATTATGTTGTGTCCATGAGTCTCATGGGAATGACAGAACTTTCCAGAGTGCTTCTGCTCTTCAGGAGCCTCCTATTTGGTAGTTTTTATATATCTTTTAGTACCTTACATTGCAAGGTATATTTTATCGATGGATTTAGTCAACTCCATATAATTTTCATCACGGTTGAGCCCAAAACTCTTTTTTGGGTCGTGTTTTTTTTCCACTAGAGTTATTTGCGTTCTTTCACTTCTTACAATTTCCAACATTATTTCCATTGCTGTCACCATCCTTCTTAATAGCCACATTGTTATGTGCAACTCTGCTCGGTCCTGCCTGAATGCCATTGCCCAAATCATCTTCCAATTTTGCCTCTTTTAAGTGTAGAAATTTATTTACCATTCAATAGAAATCCTTGAAAGTCGACGGCTTCTTCATCCATTTACCAAAATAAGTCTCACTGTTAATACCGCTTACAAAAGCCATCAAGACTATATCATCTTCTTTACCTCCTTCATCAACAGTGTTGAACCTCTTTTGGATCATTGATGCAATTTTTCTAAGGAAATCGAATCCTTAGGCTATATTGAACATACTATGAATTGCTCCATAAACTTCTCTACCAATTCATCATTTGATGATTTGATTTGAGGTCAAGCCAACGAACCATATCGTGCCTAATACCTCCAAAAGAGGGGAAAACATCTACACTTCGCTACATCATCCATGTGTTATCCATATTGCATCAAATGTTGCGATAGGACGATCAACCCATTGCAACTTAACATCATCGGCATAATAAACTATCTTGGATATGTAGTAGCTATGATTTCTTTAGTAAATGGATTCCGACTAGTATAGGATCCCCATGTGATATCTTGTTATTGCCGGTTTTACTGCAACAACCTCTTTATCATCTCAATAATCAACTCGACATTTCCTATGTTTCCACCTGAGCAGCGACCGTTATGTGCATCACCGTGTGTTTGACTTGGCAAATGTTCACTACTAGCATGATGAGGCCTTGGCCTTCCTATCTCCAAGGAGTTAATTCACTTAGTTATCTAGTGACTTCGGTGAAAAGTACATCCTCTTCTAAAATTACAAACTGTGTTAACAACACTGTCCTGAGGACCAACTCCCTATCCATCATCGTCTACACTAGCTTCTTGTAACTCAACTTTAGAATTAATCAAACCCACATGTCCAGATCAATTAGTACCGATCCATCCAATTCGATTAACTGTCAAGTTAGGGAGTCATTCTACCTCTTCCAATTTGTCTCCTTGATGATCAGTTCCTCCTTTATGCATTTTATGTTTTCCATCTCTGTGCTTTGATACAACGAACTGCCTTTGTCTGACTTAGATGATGAAGAATCACTTCTATCTTCATTATGATGCGGGATGTCTTTGCTGTAAGGGATGCACCGATAAGGAGAATTCAATTTTCAGCTCTTCCATGATGGACATCCGACTTTGCACATCTTTTGGTTTATATCAACTCCATGTAATCTAACTATTGCTTCATAGAAACTTCTAGTTGCGTCGATGTTTATGCTTGATTAACATCATCACCTTCATGCTGAGATCCTTTTGGCTCTTCAACAGCCATTCTAGATTTATTAGGTGCTTTTCTAGGAGCCATTCCTCTCGGATCTGGTTGGATATTTTATTCAAATCCTAGTGTCAACCATTGATAATATCGTGATCTTCCTTTTCTTAATGAGAGCACCAAAAATGTTTGCATATGAAATGGGCAAATAACTCCAATCAATTTGAAAAAGAGAATAATAAAGCCAGGAATTAAAAATAGAGAAAAAAACTATTTTTTATAGTAATTCGATGAATTCAAGTGCCTACATCCACTTATCTGATTTGACTATAACAAACGAAATACCATGCAATTTTTGATCAAGAAATAATTGATCTCAAGTTCGATAGCAATTCCACACAAAAATCTGTAAAAAGATCCAAAAGTCCTTTTTCCATATTGAAGTCTATTATTTATAGATGAATATTCAGAGCAAAACATCCGAAACCTCTACTGAATAGCACCTAGATCCAAGTTTTCAGCATGTAAAACATGTCAAAATGGTGTGTTCCCTATGTTTTGATCAATCAATATCGATTGGTGACGTTGTAGACCTATTCTTAGCTTTTTTTCCCTCTGTATTGTACAAGTCTTAAACCTTTAAATCTACAAGGGAAAAATCAACATTATTGATGATTCAGTATCAGTTAACCAAAACTTGTTTTTTCTTCAAACTAGGATGCAGAACCAAAGTAGAAGCTCTATGAGACATAATCCAAGCACCAAGATCTATTGGTACCGATTGATATATCGATCGGTTCCGATTGATAACATTGACTCTATACTTATCAAATTTTCATGAAACTTTATTTTTGATATCTTTCAAGTTTTTTCATCCATCCTTTATCATTTCGTTGTGTAATTCTACTGAAATGTCACTTGGTTCAAATATCGGATAATAATGTCTTAGGAGGCTAAATGAAAAACTTATCATGAGATTGGAAATTTTCAAAAGAAGAGAAGTTTTTCGAAGTGCTTGGAAAGCTCAGCTGTATGAATTGGAAGTGAAGAAATTATTTGTAAGTTGCACTATGAAAAAGGCTTCACTTAGCGGTAGAAGCCAGCGTCGACTAAAAAAGGCGGCCGACGCTAGCCGTCGTCTAGTCTGTATATACAGACAGCAGCCCGCGAACAAAACATTTCTCAATCTCCCCTAATCTCAAAATCTACTGCCCCCTTCCCACCTATCGTCGCGCCATCCCTACAATCGCCGCCTGCCATCGTTCTCCCTGCCATCGTCACTCCTTCTTGTCTCTCCTCCTCTAATTCTAGCTTATAATTTAGGTATGATTATAAAACCCTAATTTTGAAAAACTGTGTATTATGGATCTGAAATTGATCATTATTTGGTATGAGTTGATAATAGTGTGTTCTAAGTTGATTTAGGGATATGATTTTTAATTAAAAAATAAGTTGAATATGGATTTGTAATTGATGATTATTGCGTATTATTTATGTTAGTATATAGTGTATTAGTTGATTTTGGGGATATTAACAAGTGGTTTGATTATTTACTTTGTAGTTAAAAATTAGGGTTAATCTAAAATCCAAAAATTAGTTTGTAATTATTGATTGATATGCTTATTTTTTGATTATACATGAATGTTTGTTATAGTTTAGAATAATGATTTCTATAGTTTTATGCAAACATTAGTGTATAATTAATGATTAATATGCTGCTAGATTGGTGCGGTTAAATTAGTGTATAAAATAAAATTAATTTAATTTATTACAAGTGCTAACGTCTAATTGTCCTATACAAAATTGATAAAAAAATCTAAATTTTTAACTAAAGTTTAAAATAGTTTTAAAATTCCAAAAATGTATTAAGTAGGCAATTTAAATAGTTGATTGAATTATATAATTTTGAACCGAGCAACGTCAAGAAATATCAAGCTGAAATCATTTTTTGAAAAAAAAAATTAAGAAGCGAATATAATAAAATCGATTTTGTTAAAAATGAAGAAATGAATATAATAACATTAAATATCTTTCTAAAATCGATTTTGTAATAAAAATTAAGAAATGAATACAATGACAACTAATATTGTACTAAAATCGATTTTGCAAAAAATGAACAAACGAATATAATGTTGATTTGAAAGTAAGCATTAAATATTATTTCAACAAATAATTGACGCTAAAAAATTAAAACCTTTGTCCTAAAAAGTTTTAATTTGGTTTAGAAAATACAAAAAAAATATATCCCTTGGATGTTAAGTTATGTGTAGAAGAGAAGTGAAGTGCTGTCGAAATTAGATAGAAGTGTGGTGTGTGAAGCCTTTAATCCTAGTTAGCTTTGCTTTATTTTAGAAAATACTACAATAAATATTCTACTAAAATCGATTTTGTAAAAAGTGAAGAAATGAATATAATAACATTAAATATTTTTCTAAAATCGATTTTCTAATAAAAATTAGGAAATGAATATAACAACAACTAATATTGTACTAAAATCGATTTTGCAAAAAAAATTAAGAAACAAATATAAAAACAATAAATATTCTGCTAAAATCGATTTTGTAAAAAATGAAGAAATGAATTTAAGAACATTAAATATTATGCTAAAATCGATTTTTGAAAAAAAAATAGCTAATGTATATATCAATAACAAATATTCTGCTAAAATCGATTTTGTAAAGAAATTAAGAAATGAATATATGAAAAAATATTGTACAAAAACCGATTTTCCAAAATATTGAGAATAAATATAACAAGAACAAATATTTTACCCAAATCGATTTCTAAAAAAATAATTGAAATGGATATAATGTGTATTTGAAAATAAGCATTAAATATTATCTCAACAAATAATTGACCCTAAAAATTTAAATCCTATAGTCCCAAAAGGTTTTCATTTAGTTTAGAAAATACAATGATAAAAATACACTCCTTGAAGAAAAGTTATGCGTAGAAGAAAAGTGAAGCGAAGTGCCGTTGAAATTAGTCAGAAGTGTGGTATGTGAAGCCTTTAGTCCTAAATGGATTTACTTTATTTTAGAAAATACAACAACAATATACCATTTGAGTGCAAGTTATGCGTAGAAGAGAAGTGAACTAAAGTGCTGTTGAAATTACTAACATACATTTTCAAATCAGGAAAAATGTTCAATTATTTCTTCGACTGTACTTGGATGTATGAAGTCATAACTGGTAGGAAAGGTTCAATAATGGAACATTTCTATAATGGTATATATGAATTTATTAGACTCGTTAAATCTAATAATCGAAATAACGAAGAAGTTCATTGCCCGTGTAGTAAGTGCCAACATTTGAAGCATTAGAAATCAGATATATTTGAAGTACATTTGTATAAATATGATTTTGTGCCAAATTATTATTTATGGGGTCGTCGTGGAGAATTTGTTGAACCTACACTTAATTATGTAGTGTTAGAGGACGATAATATTATGACGAATCCGATAGAAAATATGGTGGAACATGCAGCACGATCAATGTTTCCTACTATTCAAGTTAAAGATGAAGACGTAAATGTCGAAGAAGAACCGACTATGAGAGCTAAAAGAATATATGATTTATTGGATTCTGCTAAGAGGCCGTTTTGGGACGGTTGTAAAGGAGGAACCGGACTATCAGTAAACGCTGAATACGTTACTATGAAATCACAATTCAATCTTATAGAAGCTGCATTTACAGCAGTTATACAAGCTGCAAAACAACACACGCCACCCAATAATTTGATATGCGACAGTCATTGTAAAGTGAAAAAACTGATGTCTTCTTTCGATCTGCCATACGAAAAGATAGATACATGTGTAAAAGATTGCATGTTGTATTGAAAAGATGACGTTGACCTTAGGGCATCTCCAGTTGCTTAAGGGCTGGATATTCAGGGCACTGAATATTCAACCCTTAAGTGGGCTGGAATATCCAATGACCAGGGGCCCGTTTAATGGGCGTCTGGCTTCAGGCACCCATTAAATGGGCGCTAGCTCCCTCAACCCCTTTTTTTACCCGGCCCCCACCCTGGGGCCCCCTTCTAGCACCCATTAAATGGGCGCCAAGGCTTAGGCACCGAATAAATAGGCATCCAAGTCCAATTCAGCATTCTGAATTCGATTCAGAATATTCAGTTTCAATTACGCCTTGAATTGATGACTAGGGGAGAAATCCTTTATATTACCCCCTTATTTCTAACCACTGAAGATGCTCTTAGAAAATGCAGAATATGTAACGAGGAAAGAAACAAACCAAGAAAGAAGAAAGGAAAAGATGTTCTGTACAAGAGAATGCATTATTTACCCATCACTCCCAGACTTCAAAGGTTATATGTATCTTCTGCTACGGCATGTCATATATGGTGGCACAGTGTGAAAACACTGAAAGAAGGAACTTTGATACATCCATCTGACGGAGAAGCATGGAAATATTTCGATAAGATTTATCTCGCATTTGCTGCAGAAAGTCGTAGTGTCAGACTCGATTTATGTACGGATGGATTTTCACCATTCTCTCAGTTTGGTGGTAAATATTCATCCTGGCCAAGTATCGTTACTACATATAATCTAACTCTATGGATATGTCTAAAAATATCATATATGTTTCTCACTATTGTCGTCCTTGACGCTCATGATTCAATACAAGGAATCAATGTTTATTTACAACGATTGATCGAAGAGTTGAAAAAAACTGTGGAATGAAGGAGTAGAAACATACGACATTTCGAAAAAAAAGTTTGTATATTCTCTTATTTATTATGGACTATTAGAATTTTCCTATATATGGGATGCTTTCTGATTGGAGTATGGCCGGTCGTCTAGCCTACCCTTAATGCATGGAAGAAGAAACATGAGCATTTTTGTATACGACATAGGAAGAAAGTTTCTTGGTTTGGTTGTCATTGGTGTTTTCTCCATCCCAATCATACTTTTAGTAGAAATAGAAAAAACTTTATAGCTAACAGAAATATGCAACCACCAAAGATTTGGTCAAACGAAGAATTATATGAAATTGTAAAGGACTATCCAAAGATACACGAAACTGGAATACAGATTGAAATTACAGGAAAATCGAACATTCATAATTCATGCAAACAAAGTATATTTTGAGAGTTACCATATTAGAAAGATCTCTTACTTCGACATAATATTGACATGGTGCACAAGGAAAAAAACGTGTTTGATAATGTGTTTAATACAATTTTGAATGTAATGGGGAAAACTAAGGATGATTTGAATTCGAGACTTGATATAGCACACTTTTGTAAATGTCCCGAACTTCATATGAATCCCGATGATAATAAAAAACCCAAAGCATTCTATGAGCAAGATAGCAAGCAAGTAAAACTCGTGCTAAAGTGGATGGAAGAACTAAGATTTCCTGAGGGAATTTCTTCTAATCTTCGTAGATGTGTTGACTTTAAATACAATAAATTGAGTGGGATGAAAAGTCATGATTGTCATATCATGATGGAACATTTACTACCTGTGTCTTTCAAAAAGCTGTTGCTCGTAAAATTATGGAGTGTTATAATAGAATTAAGTATGTTTTATAAACAGCTTTGTTCGATAACATTAAAAGTAGATCATATACGTAAACTTGAAGTAGGAATCCCCATACCGCTCTGCAAATTGGAGAATCCACCAGGTTTCTTTAATGTCATCAAGCATTTACCTATTCATCTTCCATCCGAAGCACTTCTTTGAGGTCCTATGTAATATGGATGGATGTATCCATTTGAGAGGTAATATTGAATATCTAGAATATTTATGTCAGTTCAAAACTCAAATTTCTATATCAAAATATAAATTAAATGTATTTTGTAATAGGTACTTGAATCATCTGAAGAAAAAGGTTAGATAAAAAGCACGAGCTGAAGGTTCGATTTGCAAATCATACCTTGAAGAAGAAGATTCATTCTTTTTCTCTCATTACTTCAGTGACGATGTGAACTTATCGTTTGTAAGCATTCCTCATAATGATGAAGTTGTTGAACAAGATTCTTCTCAAACAATGCTATCTATTTTTAGACAACATGGCCGACCTGTTGGAAAATGTGTGAAAATATGGTTAGACGATAGAAACTACCATGTACTGTAATGTCGCTTTACAGTGTGGCAGCGGGCTAAATATGTTAGGAATTGGAGATAGTGGTTTTGATGACAACAACCTTTGTAACTTATTTTATTATGACTTATATACTAACACTATTGTCTAGATATATATGAATGTTGCTATCCAGGATATATATATATATAAGGCAGGCACTAATTATTGAAGAGTGTACAGTATAAAGATCGGGAATGAAGAAATCAAGTTTGAAGACTCATGAATATCAAGATCAAGATTTCAAGATATGTGTCTAGTTTTTGTTAAAACTTCATAATAGCATGGAAATCTTCATTCCGAATTTCATTCGGAATGGAACCTCTTTCTACCTTCTTAGTGCCTTATAAACCCACGACAAGTAGCTTACAAACCTACGACAAGTGGCCTACAAGCCGACGAACATCCTGGTTTTGTACAAGTTCTCGAGTCCTGATAGGATGAGACATTCTGCAGGAAGAAGCTTGCAAAACTACTTCAAAATGATTTTCAAAACTGTTTTTCAAAACATTTTAGCCTTAAAATTATCTTTTCAAATGATTTTACAAAAATATGTTTTAGCCTTAAAATATTATTTGTTTTTGTTTTTAAACTAAACTCTTGTTTTAAAAATTTATTTTCAAAGCAAAATTTTCATTATTTTTCAACTATGGATGTCGACATCATGGGATACCCCATGTCGGCATGGTGGCCGTTGAATTCAAAAGTTTCAATTTTCGAAAGAAGTGTATATTCGTTAAATCTCTTCACGAATGGTTATGGCCGTTGGTGCTTTATAAATAGCCTTAACAAATGATTTTTTTAACAATCTAATTTCTTATTTTGTTCACTTCTTCTTCTCCACAAATCCATGTTCTATAATTTTCATATTTTTAAGATCGTGCCGAAATTCTACCGAATTCTCAAGTGAATCCAATTAGAATCACATTCTTGTTTGATTCTCTGCCCTCTCTAGAAAATCAAAGTGCTATTCAAAGTTATAGGATCAATTTGTAATCAAGAGTATATCTAGTCTCTCTATAAGGTGTGGTTGTGCCTGAAAATCAATTGGGTGATCATGAGTCCCATAAATCAAGAGAGTTTGCCCCGAAATCGTGAGACAGGAGGGTACCTCAAGGCCTTTAGAAATTGAGGATTGTAATCTCGATATTGGTATAATAAAAATCTGTGTGAGGTGGTTTTCCTTGACACAGGACTGGATGTAGGGTAACTTCGAACCAGTATAAAATCCGGTGTGTTCTTCCTTTTCCAGCTTTTTACTTGCTTTCTGCATCTGTGTTTGATTCTGTCATTTTCTGTGATTAATTTCTACATTTTTTTATATCATAATTTTTAAATTAGTCCATATAAGTATTAGAATCCATTAAAACTATTCACTCCCCTCTAGTGTTAAATTAGCCTTAAGATCCTTAATCTGCACTCCCTTTCAATTGGTATCAAAGCATAGGTTTTCATAGTTTTCATAATCTGAAACTTGAAAAGTTAAAAATGGCATTTTTAGGAAATTTTATTTATACTAGTTTGAATTTATGCATTTTATCAAAGTATCATAAGTCTACATATTATTTTTATGAAAAATCAAGTTATCTACAGAATTGGTTTGTTATGCAGGAACAAACATGTTACATGGCTTTTGAAGAATCAACAACCAATGGACAAACTGTGCAAATCGAGAAAGATAAATGGATACTTTATAGTGGCTGTTCAAGGCATATGACTGGAAATCAAGAGAACTCAATGACATTATATATCAAGATGGTGGCTTGGTCAACTTTGAGGATAACTCAAAAGGATATGTGATTGGCATTGGCAATGTCGGTACTTCTAAAACTCCTCTTATTTCTAATATTTTGCTAGTTAGGAATTTAAAACATAATTTGCTTAGTATAAGTCAACTATGTGATAAAGGATTTAAAATTAAATTTGAAAAAGATAAGTGTCACATCGAAGATAATAAGTCAAATATTATCTTTGAAGGAATTAGAAAGAAAAACATTTACATCCTTAGTATGAAAGTTTCAAATGATGACTTATATCTTTTGACTAATACAAGTGACCCTTGGATTTGGCATAAAAGATTTGGTCATTTAAATTTCAAACTGTTATCTTGGTTACCAAAACTTGACTTAGTTAGAGGTCTTCCTAAGTTAAACTTTAAACTAGATAGTATATGTGATGCTTGCCAATTAGGAAAACTTAAGAAAAGTTCATTTAAATTAAAAGATATAATTTCTACTTCTAAACCTCTAGAATTACTTCATTTAGATTTATTTGGTCCATCTCAAGTTATATATATGCAACAAACTTTATAAGATTTTGGATTAACTATAACTAAATCACCAATTTATTGCGATAATACTAGTGCAATAAATCTATCTAAGAATATAACTCATCATGCTAGAACAAAATATATCGATATTAGACATCATTTTCTTAGGGATAATATAAGTAAAGAAGTCATAACTCTTGAATATATTAATACTCAAAAACAAATTGTTGATATATTAACCAAACCATTAAATGAACAAAACGTTAGTAAATTTAGAAGAGAATTAAGTATACGTTCATTAACTGAAATATAAATTATAAATAATTCAAGTATAGTTAATAATTAATATAAATAAAAATTTATACAAAATTAAAATAGGCATGTTGACATGACCCATCCCCCTATGTCGACATACTAGCCGTGATTTTCAAATTTAAATTTCCCTCTAAAATTAGTTATTAAGTTATATATTTATACATTTTGACTTTTACTCCTTTTCTCTGTTCTATTCTCTGTAACAAACTTCTAAAACAGTAAATTAATGGCTTCCTCTTCTAATAATGAAATTTCTTCACCCACTTCTCATTCCGGTCCTTTTCAACGATCCACACGTATGAGTCATCAAATTACAAGAGAAGATGAAAGATCTGCTTCAAATGATGAAGGAGATTCAAGTGAGTCAACTGCGAATGGTAAGAGAAAAAGATAGGCAAGGCAGGATCCTTAGAAATTTACTAAAATTCATTATGGATAACCATGCTAATCCCATTGTCATCTAAGAATCATAACAAGACATGAATTCTGAAGAAGAAAAGCCTCTAGAAGAACCACAAGAGGATCAAGAAGAAGAACATCCTCTGCCGAATTCGGATGTTCAAATGGACGAAGACGATGGCGTGATTTGTGTTGGAGAGGTTCTTTTTGACGCTAATGGAAACTTGGTCGAACAATGTGGAAACTTTTGTCTCCACTATCCAAATTATTCGGTCCATAAATAAGCAATAGTTAAGGGTCTTCATTAAGCATTTTTTCGTTTCCTGGATTGTATATTGGTTTGTTAATTTGTACATAAGTGTTATCTTAATTAATGTTCTTCTATAAACAAGGATGCTATATTTCATATGTTAGTATACTTATGTCATATGTTTGTTTATCTCATTTTCTATTAAGTTCAAGGTTTATAGGTTACTTTTTGTTGATGACAAAGTGGGAGAAGTTATATAAAATAATAGGCTTAGAGTAAGGAGTAGTTGTTGGAGTAAGGGGAGTTATTAGTGTAATGGGGATTTATGGTATGATCGAAGTGGTAAGTATATCTTATAAGGTTGTCATCATCAAAAAGGGGGAGATTGTTAGGAACTGGAGATAGTGGTTTTGATGACAACAACCTTTGTAACTTATTTTATTATAACTTATATACTAACACTATTGTCTAGATATATATGAATGTTGCTATGTAGGATATATATATATATATATATATATATATATATATATATATATATATATAAGGCAGGTACTAATTATTGAAGACTGTATAGTATAAAGATCAAGAATGAAGAAATTAAGTTTGAAGACTCATGAGTATCAAGATCAAAATTTCAAGATATGTGTCTAGTTTTTGTTAAAACTTCATAATAGTATAGAAATCTTCATTTTGAATTTCATTTGGGACGGAACCCATTTCTGCCTCCTTAGTGGCTTACAAACCCACAACAAGTAGTTTGCAAATCTACGACAAGTGGCTTACAAACCCACGAACATCCTGATTTTGTACAAGTTCTTGAGTCTTGATGTGATGAGATATTCTGCAGGAAGGAGCTTGCAAAACTACTTCAAAATGATTTTCAAAACTGTTTTTCAAAATATTTTAGTCTTAAAATTATCTTTTCAAATGATTTTTCAAAAAGATGTTTTAGATTTAAAATATTATTTGTTTTTGTTTTTAAACTAAACTCTTGTTTTAAAAATTTATTTTCAAGACAAATTTCACATTGTTTTTTAACTAGGGATGTCGACATCATGGGATGCCCCATGTCGGCATGGTGGCCGTTGAATTCAAAAGTTTCAATTTTCAAAAGAAGTGTGTATTCGTTTAAATCTCTTCACGAATGGTTATGGCTATTGGTGCTTTATAAATAGCCTTCACAAAAGAATGTTTTAACTTGCTAATTTCTTATTTTCTTCACTTCTTTTTCTCCACAAATCCATATTCTATAATTTTCATATTTTTAAGATCGTGCCGAAATTCTAGCGAATTCTCAAGTGAATCAAATTAGAATCTCATTCTTGTTTGATTCTCTGCCCTCGCTTGAAGATCAAAGTGTTATTAAGAGTTATATGATCAATTTATAATCAAAAGTTTATCGAGTCTCTCTATAAGGTGTGATTGTGTCTAGAAATCAATTGGGTGATCTTGAGTCCCGTAAATCAAAAGAATTTTCCCCAAATTCATGAGACAGGGTATCTCAAGGCTTTTAGAAATTGAGAATTGTAATCTCGACATTGGTATAATAAAAACTTGTATGAGGGGTTTTCCTTGGTACAGGACTGGATGTAGGGTAACTCCGAACCAGTATAAAATCCGATATGTTCTTTCCTTTTCCTGCCTTTTATTTACTTTCTGCATCTGTGTTTGATTCTGTAATTGTTCTGTGATTAAGTTTCGTCTTTGTTTATATCATAATTTTTAAATTAGTCCAATAAGTCTTAGAATCCATTAAGCACTATTCACACCCCCTCTAGTATTAAATAAGCTTTAAGATCCTTAATCCGTACTCCCTTTTAAAATAGCGACGGCTGCGACGCCATTTTGCCGTCGCTAAAGCCGCATTGTTTTGTAGTGTTGACAAGGATAGTTTATTACGCACGAAGTATCAATTTTAATTTTTAGTGGTTTGGCCACCAAAGGTATTATTTTTAATATATATTAGATTTGTTCAACGATATTAATGTACTTGAGAATCACATATATTCTCAAATCTAGCAACAAAAGTTGAAATACCTTGTAAATACGACATTGGTGAGCACAAATTCAACTTCGGATACTACCTTATTGATGGTATATCATAGATAGTAAATATGTATTCAAACAAGTAAAGTTTCATTAACTCGTTATGAAACTAATTTACAACAATTATGCAAGTGAACGAAAAATGATTGAAAACATCTTTGTGTCGTGTAAGATCGCTTCTATGATACCATGATCCTGCAAGATTTCGTGACGTTGAATACTTCTTTGATATCATGTATGCGTGTATTATATTCAAACATAGGGATTAAAAAAAATCAACTCTTAGAAGAGTTCATAACTTATTGGTCTATAAGCATTAACTCTTTAAATGAATACTAGTAAACCTTTTATGGGCTAGTGCTGAAAATATTCTGTAGTTGCATCATTTGAACTACTATTTTTATTCGAATTTTATGTAAATTTATATTTTGGGTTTCTCGAATTCTTAATTGGAATATTTGGATATTAATACAAATTTTTGGGTACACAAATAACCGAAACTTACAACATAAAAGATACATCAAATTATAGTAGAACGCATATCCGATATAAAACACATGATATAAATACAAAGAAGACAAATATATAAGTGGAAATAAGCATCCATCCCTTATCAAACTTAAGTTTTTTTAAACCCTTCACAGAAACAAGTTTCATAAAACACCCCTGTTGATGACAAAAATATACGGCTTAAATTGCAAATTTATAATGCTAGAACTGCAAATATATGCAGCAAGAACTGAAATACATGTGCTTCTAACCGCACATTTCTGTAAAAAGAAAATTTGCAGTTTTGACTTCAAATATATTCTATTTTTTCTGCAAATATATACGGTTTAAACCACATATTTTCGCTGTAGAAATTGACATGGATGTTTCGTGAACTGCTTTTTGTGAGGGGACAGCCATAGATTTTGAAACTTTTTTCGGGTGTTTGAAAAAATATCCCCACATATATTGCAGATTGCAAACTGTAGCGGTTATATATAGACTTATCCGATATTTTTAAATATCCGGTAAAATCTTATTTTTGGTTTATATCGAATACTCACAAAATATTTTGGAGAAGATTTCTCAAATGCCTAAAGATATTGGAAGATACTAGATTGCATGTTAATTTTATGCCCAAATTTCTGCACTGACAGGAGGGAAAAATAAATATGGCCCCACATGTCAAGGTTCTCACGCCCTTTAAAAAACATGAATGAAAACCAGCGCAACATAACAATTTTGCAAATTAAATCTTTAGTGTCCATATGAACATTTTAATCAAGAAAATAATTTAATGCAAATGTTAAGTAATTGGAAAAAAAAAAAAAAAACAAAAAACAAAAGACAAAAAAACAAACTTTGCTACATGGTTGTGGTGGGCATGATATTATTCAATTAACCACCTCTTGCATTTTTATATTCGGGACCACTAAAATTTTCTTAATCTCTTCTCACAAGCAGCAGTCTCTCATTTCTCTTTATCTTTTGTCATTACACCAAACAAACCTACAAAAAGTCTCAACAAACAAGCCAAAAGGCTAAGAATATATACAAACCTCACCTCTTATTTCTCTCTATATATCTGCTCATTTCTAGTTCCTTTCTTCTCATACCTTTCTTCTCATTTACTTGATTATTTCTTCAATTTTCTATGCTTAAATTGCATATCTTGAATATATATTGTGCACCATATAAGTGGTTGAAGCTGCCAGCATGATCTGATCATTTAGTTGATCATATATTTTTGATTGAAGAAAATAAATGAATCAGATCATGTTGCAGTTTCATCTGCTGATTGGAAGCACAGAATCAATAAACCCTAATTTCTTCATTATGGGAAATTCTAGCTTAATCAAAGGTTTGTGATTCATACTCAATTTCATTTGTGTTCAATACATAGATACTTCAAATCCGGTATTTCTATGGTTTTTAAATTGTTTTGCTTCAATATAATTCATGATGAAGTTATAACATTAATTTGCAGAATAAATATAATGAAATTTGTGGATATCATTCATCTATGAAGATACTACAACTGCTCTTGTCATTAATTTTCTCATAATTGCATGTGATGGGTGCTTTTGAGATATTGGCTTGGAGGGATGAATCCTAAGATATCTTATATTTGAGCTAATTATTTTATTGTTATTATTGTGTTCTTGTCTTAATTTTTGTAAGTTATTTATTCTCTATTATGGGCTAGATAAACTTTTTAGTTATTCTTTTCAATACTTTCATTATCTTTCCATAATCAATATTGATATGCTTTATTATCTATTATCAATTATCGAGTGTAGGTTAGAGATTTCATAATCTTGTTTTCCTATGTTAAGAATTTAAGAAAGTAAAGTATTTCACAACATTAATATTTGTTGGATGAATATTGCACCTATACTCAAACCTTGAAGCCTCTAACTTCAATGAATATATGCACATTCAAGCATATATAAGATTTTTAGTTAGACCCAAAGTAAATTCTTTGTACATGCATGCACAATACCTCAATAGATATTCATCAAATACTGTCATCACACTTGTTGTTAGATAAATATGTACTTACAGCTAGATGTATCGGTGAGATTCACATTCAAAATATTATGCCACATGGTAAAGTTTCTTCATGGAGTTAGATAATCACATTCAAAATATTTTGCCTTCATGCATATGAAAATAAGTATTTCATCATTCTATATACATAAATTAGTTACCATTGATTTTAAGTTGAATTTGCTTCGATATCACTATCTTCTCTTTCTCTCTCTTGGTAGTTGAACCCCTTTGTCTCTATTCTAACATATTATTAGGTCCATCATGAATAAACAGTTCAAATGATTTTCCTGATTTTATTTGTACTTGTACCATCATTGATGCAATAGTTGAATACACATGAGTAGCCCTACTACTCATGATTTCTTTTCTTCTTAATTCCATGTCTATTATTATTTAATAGCTTACGTATGTTCTATACGACCAAATATGACCTATGTTTAATTAATCTGGTGAAGTCATGGCAAAAATTCACCCAGCCAGTTATAACAGTCTGCTCGTCAAAAGTAAAACTGCCAAAACTATATAGGTAGGTGATACTTGAGCAAAAATTAAAGGATAAATATAGTGCTTGATAACTACTTTTTATGAAATAACTTAGGAGTTAACAATATGATCTATTTACTTATATACATTGCAAAAGTTAACTTTGGATTTAACCAATACACGCACTCTGTCTTTTTGGAATTGCAATAAAAGTTGAGATATACAAAGATTTGGGGTTGGGAAATGAGAAGTGGTCACAAACTCTAAATTTGGAAAAGAATCTCTCTTTATGCATATATTAGCTTGCTGTAAGAGCACTTCTGTACAACTTGATCATATAGCTTTATTGTATTTACTGTAGCATCTCTCAGTACTCATGAATCATAATATTAAAGTAGCAAGTGTGTTTTATTTACATGTGAACTGACTCCATAATATATATGCTATTCTTTGCTCAAAGTTCCTGATTAATATTGCATTTGTTATTTATCAAGATAATGTGTTGCATAGCACTATAGTATATAATTTATTGAACGACCAAATATTTGTAGACTTTTAAATGTGGCAATAACCTGTTATTTATGGATTTTATGTATCAATTTTTTTTAACATTATTTGTAACGATTTACTAAAATAAATTCTGTAAGTTAAGCTTTCGGTTGTCCATAAACAACTGTGAAGTTCACATGTCCATTTATGTGCGGGATAATTTTACCCAAAGTCTTTTTTACTTTAAAATTTAAGAAGTCAAATATTGATAGTGAAATAAGTATTCTAACACTTGATTAGTATTTTTCCAGGAGATATAAAACGGCCTTGAAGAAAAGCCCTTAGCAGCTATTCTACAATTGCAGCAAATTTAACAATAAAATTCGATCCATGAATATAATATCAACCATTTATTAACAATCAGTAGTACATAATTATTTCAATTTTTGCTAAAATCAAGAAGCATGTGCTTAATCACGCTGTTATTCAATTTTGTTAATGACAATTAATTTAATCTTGTTACAACTTGTCATGTTTTAGTTGGAGGAAGTTGACAACAGTCAAGTTGATCAGACAAAACTAGTTGTTTTGTTACCTTTTAACTACAGAGATACAATTAATAACATTAAATTAACTTTATAAAGTCATATTTAGTTGATTGAATCTTTGAAATACAAGAGTGCAACATTTTAACTATACACTGTATAATAATTGAAATCTTCTTAAATATTATTGTTGTTGTTGTTGTTGTTGTTGTTGTAATTAATTATGGATGAAAAAGGATAAAATTTATGGGTTGATGGTATAAATAACACCAATCTTATAAAGTGTGTAGAAGCCTGAAAGAAAAGTTATTATCCTTAATTTTGTCTGTGGCCCAGCCTCTAAGAAAAAACTTTTTTAACTTTAATGATCAAAGCCACAGAATTTGTTGTTAATTGGTTACACATTGAATCCAATCTCTGCCTTCGCTGATTAGTAGTGAAAATTACATGATGGCCAGATAGGCTTATTAGCTGATTATAACTTCAAATCATAATTAAACAACGCATTAATAATATATTTAATATATTACATATCAAAGTTTGCAGACACCATCAAACTACAGTCTCACATATGCACAGTGTTATTGTCTTCTCCATAAAAGAATATAATGCAGTGGAAATTCTCTTTAAGGACTTATTCTTGTTTCTTTTTTGTCGTATATGTACACCATGTTACAAGTATAGAGATGAAGTATTAAAAAACGATCTCACATTTTTAGAGTCCAACATCTCACTTCTCTGCTACTAACAAAGAAAATTCGTTGAACTATTTTACTCGGTGTCTTTTTGAAATTCTAAAAATGTCATTGCTTTCCGTTTACATATTTACGCTCAAACAAAATATCAACGTATATAATAACACAAACAGTCCGTGTGCGAAACACGGACCCATACTAGCATAGAGAAAGAAATATTTTAGCATGGCCGAACAACTTTATTTTCAGCTAAAATTATGTAAAAACACGTGATTTGATATTTCGGAATTTTGTATGGAGTTTGGTGACATTTGGAAACTAACACCTTATTTTCGTTTCCCTCCTAATCTCAATTAATCCTTGTCCCTTCTACAAATCAAAATATAACTCTAAAAATCAAAAGAAAAATATCTAAATTCAATTCAAGAGGAGAGCTGCTTGTATATTTCATTCAAACTCTATTTAGAGGAGCTCAGTATCCAACCTGACCTGGATTAGCAAATTAGAGGGTGGATTCAAGACTTTTTAGAGTTCTAAAATCCAATATAATTGACTGGGAATGATACCCTTATGTATATATATTGTACATTTAAACCCTTGTATTATTGAACGATTTGACCAGTTATGAAGGTTAGGGCTGATTAGATTTGATTTGATAGTAGTTGATGTTAGAATATTGAATTAGATATGAATATACAGTTGTAGCACTGAATTGAATGGAAGGAAACCACAGGGTCCCGTTCTCCTCTGTCTCGATAAAGAAGCCAATAAAAACACTCGATTTTCTGAAAATTTTGTACAAATCCTCTTCTCTAAGAGAGAGAAGAGGCTTTTATATAAAAAAATTGGTGCTTTTATTGGCTTGTCACATCGGGATGGAGGAATGAGACCAAGTGATCTCCTCCCAAATTTAACTCTTAAGTATGTAACTTACAAAAGTTAGTAAGTTAATATATTGGTTCGTTATATTAGGCTATGGTATGATTGTATTGATTGATGTGATGTTTGTCATGTGTTTTTCTTGCTTTGTTTGTATGTATGTATGATTGTCGGTTTCGAGTTAGAATAATAAGAGCTAAGAAGTCGAAGCGTTGAGATTGCACTTTGGAAGTGTTTGCTAAAATGCTCCAATAGCAACGAAATTCTAGCAAAGAGTTCAAAACTGGGTAGAAAGTCGAATAAATTAAGGAGCTCAAAATGATGTATTTCTAAAGTCCGAAAATGCACAATGCATGGCGTCGAATTGAAAAGACCAAAAAAATAGAAATGAAGTTTGGAAAGGTTCAACAAAGGCTGGAGGACTAAAAAGAAAAAACTACAATAATAAGGAAATATGATGACTACGTTAGATCAGCTTGGTGCTTGGAGTTGCTTGACCCAAAGTGCGCTTCGAAGCATACTTTGAAGTAATGCATTGTGGATCAACTTTGATCAACCAAAGCCAATCGAAAGAAAGCTTTTTATCCACAACTTGAAAATTTTCCAAGTCAAATTTTCTACCGATCCACCTTTATGGATCATAGCAACCTGGTTTCAACTGATCCACAAGTGTTAAGACCCAAATGGATCGAACGAATCCATTAGGCACTAACTTCGAGGATTGCCCTGAATGCACTTGGGGACTGATTTGGAGTTTCCACCAGAAGGAAAGTTAGTTGAGCTGCTTCGAAGTCACTTCGAAGCTTCTTAGGGAAAACTTTGGAGTTACTTCAAAGTCAACTCAATCACTCTATGGTTGCTTCAAGGAATATTGTTCAGGGTTTGTGCAGCGGTGCTTTAGTGTTCCTTCAAGTACACAATAGGAAGTTTTCGGAGTTTGTTTCAATAACTCCAATGTTTGGATTGAATGTGTAATCGATGTGTGTAAATGTTTAGATGTTGGTAACTTTTACATCGTAGCTCGGATTTAAGTGTGTTTGGACTGGTGTTCAAAACTTGATCCAAGCTACATGGTGTGAAACGTTGGATACATTTAGGATACTTTTAGAAAGTTAGTGTTCCATTAGTACTATGGAGTTTGGCACGACTGTCTCCAGTCATAGTGGTGGTTAATGAAGGACAGGGACGCTCATCTAAGTAGGCTAGCCCGCGATGATGCCTACGGAAGTTGATAAAGTATGGTCGACTTTATTGGTTTTAAGTTAGGAGTAAAGCTAGTGAAAGTATATTAATTTGTTATATTCGTTCACCCTGTTTATGCAGCATCCTCCGTTTCGAGACTCAAAAATGAATGTCGATAATGTTGTCGTCATCAATAGAATTCATTTTAAGTGACAGAATAAGATTAGTTTTTTCTCTAACAATTTTAGGTAAACATAGCAACTAAAATAAGTTTTCATTAAATAATTTGTCATTACATTTACATTTCCAAAAGCATGCCCATGTAAGGGATAAATACAATAAAACACAAATAATAATAGTGTTGTGTCCGACATACAATGATGCAGATGCAAACACTTGACATGTTATAAATCCTGATTTTACAATAGAGGAATTTTAAAAGCAATTTTTATTAGCTACTAATCCTCCTGCTTTGTCTTTAGAGTTATTATTCATCTTCTAGCAAACATTTCTAAACCATAAACTCGGCCCGCTCGAATGAGCATCCTTGAGTTGTAATAACCCGCACCTTAATGGGCCAGAATTTTGACAAAAATCAAAACCTAGTCCATTAGGGTACATATCGTTAGTTTTAATAACCTGTGCTACACATGAATATATCAAAGATCGATCAAACTAAGCTTACAGTAGAAAAGAAAATATAATAGGATATAAATACTGACTAAGTTCGCTACCTCAGAATCAATTATATTCCTTGGACGTCCAACTGCCTTATCAGTACTGAGGATGAATATACAAGAAGACTTCTTCATCAACCATTATATCTTGCTTTATTGACATGTTCCACTAAATCTATCATGTGGGTTGTAATGATGAGGGGGGCAAAACAATGTTCTGGTGATTGAAAAATTGCATACTTTATCCATAACACAAATTTATACTGATTGGTCTCTATTTAAATGTTATGTCTTATTATTTACGGTTAATCCATTTAATTTCATATGCGCATATGATATGTCTGCCTAATCAAGGTTCATAATACTGACATATGATTATTGTGCATACGCAACCCAAAACCCGCCACTTAATACTTCTTGAATAGTGAAGAGACAGAATTAAAAGCCATTTAATACCTTAGTCTTTGAAGTAGGCCCTTTGCATCGTCAATGTTGATCTATCGGTCCTAACTATAGAGACCAATGATTTCTATATACGGCTTTATGATATATAATTTATGCATCTATCACTTTCCGCATCTATCACTAAAAATGTCCTAGCCATGTGAGAGATAATACCCAAGCCACGTAATACCTTTTATTGGAATTAGGAGAACTCTAACCATTTTAATACCTTATTTAAGCCAGGTCCCCATCAATTAATACATATTCCAAGACAGATTCCTCATAGGTACATCTCTAGCTGACATTGCATGAAAATCTTTTCGGCCACTGAATACTTCTTATTGAAGCGGGCCTTTCCGATATATCATTTACCGTGCCTAACGGCTTACCCTGACCATTTAATACTTCATATAAGGGAAAGAGGTGGACCCTCAAACAACCACTTAATACCTTCAATCGTCGAAGTAGGTCCTATGTTTTACGCATATTCGGTAACACCCTGTAATTTAGCCTTGTATATTTAATTAGTTAGTTAATTAATTAGGCTCCAAAAAATAAATTTATACAAATGATGAGATTTGATCATGAAACTTACATCATTGAGTTCATGACGAAATTCTGAGCAACTTTTATATTTGGGCTTTTACGATTGAAGTCCAAACAAAGAAGTTTCGGACAAAAAATGAATTCGGAACGAAAATAAATAGAGAAGAAAAATTAACGTTTTATGTTAATGGCCCAGACCCACAAGCCAACTCGTTATTAGGGACGGTCGAACCCCAATGGTCGGTCGGTGATCCAAAGGCTGTTGACCATTGGTGACTTAGCAGCTACAAAAAACCTAGGTCGCAACGGCTCAGATTTAATATTTTAAATCGTATAGTTCTTGTTGATTTGGCGCCTATAAATTTAGGCCTAACCTTTCCTTTTCTTCTCATATTTTTGCGGAAGCGGTAGTGAAGCTCTGTCATTTCTTCTTCTCCACTTGCTTTCTAAATAATAAAGATAAGATATTTGTATCTGTATTCATACAAATCAGAGAAGAGTATAAATCTAATAAAGAAGAGAAGAGAAGGGAATCAACCATATGTGTATTTGAGGTAATTTATATATCTAAATATTTTTGTATCTGTTTTCTCTCTCTATCCCAAATCTCTTCTCAGATCTGTAATTCTAATGTACATATATACCCTTTTATACATATATATTGGATTGAAAAAGGTTTAAAGATGAATCAAAGGGTCTACTTCAGATCTGAAGATTTAGATTACTTTTAAAAGGTAAGTGAGAAATTTTATAGATTTTTATTATATGGAAATTATCCCGTTGGTATTTATTTGTTTTTTATGCCAAATTGGATAATTATATAAAAGTTGTAGGCAATAAATTGGATATGATCTTAATATAATAAATATCACCTACATATTCTTATTTATGAATTGATTTAGCATTGTTTATAACCTGAGTTGGAAATCTGTCTCAAAAGTAAGAATTTTGAATATTGATTTGAATGAAATTTATTCCATATATGAAATAGGTTGTATAATAATGTTATAAATTTGGATTATTACCCTTGTCTTATTTAAATGTGAACTTTTTTACTTTTGGAGTTGTTGGAATTTAGATCCGTTTAATACTTGTAAATTAGTTTGATTTCTTTCCCTTTTAGAAAAATAAAACGTTTGATCTAATAAGGAATATATGCAAATAGAAAGAGAATGAGATGTGTAAAGTACGAATTTATTGTAGTTTACACTGTCTATTTTAGTAATAAAAAGAAATGATTATTTCTTGTGATTTCAAACGTGTAATCTTTTATATTTTAAATTTAAATATTTTGTTTTGGACTAATTTATGGAAATTATAGCAGATAATCCTTTTAGACATGATTCCAAAAATTTAATAGGGAAAATAATGTTCTAGTGAAGATATATAAATAGAACATATTTGATAGAAGTATATTTGTATGTAATTTACTACGCTTATAATAACTAAATAAAAAGCTAAGAACGACGCTTGAATGTAATATTCGCATTTAGGACAATTAACTAATGATAAAAGAATTTAAAAGGTTGTAGCTCCAATAAATAGTAATAAATATGGGAATTGCAATAATTTTATAGGATAAATGGATTAATAAGTCTGATTAAAATGGAATAGATATAAAAGGTTACTAATTTGAAATTAGTAATCATACATAAATGTATTAGGAAATGCCCGTTAGGATTTTATGGACAAACTGATGTTTATAAGCATTAAACGAGGATTTATGGGTAGATAAATATTTAAGGTAAATCTTATTACCTTAAATAAAAAAGGAAATTAGTAAGCTAATTCCAATGTCTACGTAAGATAATATAAAAAAAGACATAGGGTGGTTAATTGGACTTAGTAGGTTAGTGATGCGAGGTCAGTAGAGTCGCTCGATGGAAGATTGCCCTTCACTTTGAGGCTACAAGCACTCGGATGTGCTTACTACTGATGTGAGATATCACTAATCCTAGGACCCCTAATGACATGAGAGGTTGGGATTTCTTTCTTAATTGGAAAGTATTAAATTCTCCATATTTGGAATTAGGAGCGTTGATGGATATTTCCAAAGGAGTTTACATCTGATTTAAGGTCTTAAGTTGCTGAAGGGTCTGTATCTCTCCTAAATGGAAGTATTAAGTAAGCTAGTGAGATTCGAAATAAATAAACAAGAATGTCTCTAAAAAAGGTTTACTTCAGTATTGAGGTCTTAAGTAGCTGAAGGGTCTGCCTCCCTACCAAAAGAAGTAACCTAATGAGCTGCCATGTTTATAATTAAAAAGTGATGGTGGATATTTCGAAAAGGGTCCACTTTACGTTTGGGGTCTTAAGCGACTGTAGGATCCTCCTCTTTCCTATAAAAGAATTATAAAGTAGCCCAATGAGATTTTCAAGCAATGACAGCTAGATAGTATCATTGAGGAGCATGCTTCTGAAAATAGGTCTTAAATAATGGGGTCTACCTTAACTAAGGTGTCAAATGATCAAAGTCTGTCTATTTTCTACTTGGAAGTATTAAGTGGCTTGGCTACAATGTCTTACATTGAAAAGGCCGTAATAAAAATAGTATCATTTAGGAGCACACCTTGGGGATAGGTCTTAAATGATTGAGTCTGCCTTAATTAAGATCTTAAACTAGAGTCTGCCTTTCTTCCAATAAAAGTTATTAAGTGGCTTGGGTTTTTTTATTAAATGAATACCATTTTATCGGCAATAGATGCGATAATAGTTGGACATTAAATGTTGAAATCTTTAAATAGTGGTTAGAGGTCTTGTAGCTATTACCCACCAACTATTGACAACATTGTTTGGAAACCAGGAATAGGTCTTAAATGACGGAGTCTACCTTGATTAAGGTCTTAAATGACAGAGTCTGCCTATTTCTCTTTTAAAAGTATTATAGAAGCCCACTTCATATCTAGAAGTATTAAGTGGCATATGGGTTTAGAAGTGTTGGGTGGTTGATAAGGCTTCATTGGTATTTGTACCTTGGGAAGGGATAGGTAAGCAATCGTGTGTGCAATTCAAGGTTAGATTAGAATTGCTAATCTTAATGGACATAACAATTAAATGAAAACCAATCGGTATAACTTTATGTTATGGACAGTTTATATTTCCAGTCACCAGAACGTTTTTCTGACCCTCTCCTTATTACAACCATAGGATATAATTTAGGGGAACAGGTCACTGGAGTTGGATGTGCTTTGTTGTTGGAGAAGTCTTTTTTCTCTCATGCTCGATGCTGATGTGACAATCTACTATTCAAGGAATACCATTAGTTCGAAGGTAGTAGTCATAGTCAGTATTCTTATTCCATTATTATTTTTGCTGTTGAGTTTAGACTTCTATTAACTTCTAATAATGTTCATGCTTATTTGCAAGTACTAAATCTAATGATCTATGCTTTGATGGACTTGTGTTTCGATTTTTACCGAAATTTTGGACCCATTAGGGTACGAGTTGTTACATTTGGTATCAGAGCCTAGGTTAGTAGATCAGAGGAATTAGGATAAATTGAGTGAACGTATTCGTACTTTTCTATCTAGTAATATTATATTTTTTACGCTAGATTCTAAGAATTCTGACTATAGAAGTAGTTGTAGTTCCACTCGGTAGGAATGGGAAAAGCAACTATGGATTGGAAATATCTTAAAGCTAAGATTTTTACGTCGACCCAAAAGTGCCCCAGGAGTGCTGGCGATATGTAAAGCGTTGTTGATGAAGAGCATAAGTACGACATATAGCTGAATCCTGGAGACTAGAGGTGTTCGACTTGATGGTTGAGATTCTGGCTACCTTATGATTTTGGATTTTGAGTTCCAATCAAAGATACACATTCGTTCCAGATGGGAAATTAGAGTCTGTGTCTTGCAATTATCTAAAAGCAAGTTTTTGTTAAGGTACATTCATTGGTCACCTCTTTGATGGCAAACCAGATTTTTATTGAATAATTAATGTCAATTCCTTAGTCTAAAACCCATGAGAGGAAAAAGTGTTTTGAAAGGATTTCTTTTTCCAAAGATTTATTTTGAAAATTTTGTTTCGAGAAAGTTTTGAAATTTAAATTTCAAAAAAACACGTATACTACTATGTTAGTCAAGTTAAGAAATTCTTAGTTTATAAAAGATCAATTTTTAAATCCTTAAATATTTATATGTTATACCAGTAAAGGCTATTTATTGATTTTTGCAAGAAAATAGTTTTCTAATTTGGGAATTTGTGTTTTAAAAAGGTTTGGAAAGCTTGAAATATTTATATACATAAGTTTGACTTTTAAGGGAAGTTTTGGTATGAAATAGTTTCTGTTATTTAGAAACAAGTAAGAAGGAGTATATAATTAGCTCAGTGATTTCTCAGTTTATAAAATCGAGGTTTTTATATTTTCTCTCTTTAATGTACAGGTAAAATAGGATGACATTCAATTTTATTGGAGTATGTAGTTTGAAGTGCTGTTGTACCCACCAGCTATTGGAAGAAATATTTCCATGCGAAGTAGGTAGGAAATAGCACAGGAATATTTTCAGATTTTTGGAATTGTTGTTGGTCGCAATATTTTTGTTGGGACTACTATGAATTACTGGAGCATGGTTTGGACTAGGCGGTAGGCTTTGACACCACCGAGATGAGGGCAATAACTCTTCGGATCGTGTCGAATCAAAGGAGACGTCGTGAAACGATTATCGTTATTTATTCCGACCTTAATTGGGTCTAGATTCAATTAGCCGTTTAATGGTTTGCCACTAAGCGGTAAACCTAGGGAGGTCTGCCAGCTAATGAGTTTTGGCATTACTTGTACCTAGAACGAGACTATAAAAGTCACTTCTAAATTACCCCAGTTGCGTTCTTTCGTTCCTCCTTCCTCAACAAGCCAAGCCTAATCTTTATCCTCCTCCTCATCCAAGTATCAGCTTCTTTCTTCCGTTCCTCCCCTAAGTGATGTCGTTTTTCCCTAGGATCAGCAGCCTCCTCCCTCATTCTGGCTTTGCATATTAAATCTTGCTCTATCGCCACTCTAGATCTAAACTTTATTTCCTCCCTCCTACGATTTCTTAGCTCAAGACACCTTTCTGCACTATTTGTTTTTCCTTGTACCACTATGGTCTAAACCTTCAAGAGGCCACTTGGCCAGACCGAAATGAGCAAAAGGTTTCACCTGTTTTGGACTGAAAGAGCTATTCGTCGCGTAGGATTTGCATAGATCCTATGCTTCGAGACCTTTAAGTAGGAATGTTACCAATGCTGCATCTGCCTTTTCGATATCCTATTGGCATATAATTTCGATGGAGGCAATAGTTTGATTCATTCAAAGGTGAAGAATGTCTTAATTTAGCTATCTAATGATGATGCCGCTGAGATTTTCGAGGTCCACATGGAGGACGTAGATTTGGATGAGTTTAAAGTGACCAACTCAAAGATTTTTGCAATAGATTTTTCCCTATGATGTCGGTGTTCGGAAGATGGATAATCTACGTCCAACTACCCTTTGATTATTTGCATCATTTGTCACAACGTCATCCTACGATGGAAGGCTACGATTGAATTTATCCCATGGTGCAGAAGACCATCTATACTAGTATTGGTGGCATCGCCATCAATTGGACCGCACCCTTTTGATTCGATTTGTTATTAGCACTCCGTGGAGTCACTTTCCGTATTTTTACCTATCCACTCTCCTCTTTAGGTAATACGGGTGAACCTCCATAGAGAGGCATTTTTTAGAATGTTACTTCTACCATCATTATATCCTTCCTTAGGAAGATGGCAATTTCGAAGTCGTTAACAATACCGGTAGCGCCAATGGTATGTTATTTGGGTGTATAGCCACCATGTTATGACTATTCAAGGGTTGCAGCAATGGATCGACCTCCAGCCATGGAGTAAGGCATCTCATAGTATGTAGGCATTGTTTTAGGAGTTATGGTGTTGTTTTCTTTTCCCTTGCATCATTTTTCTTTTCTTTATGGTTGTTAGGTGGTAAAACTATTAGTTGTCTCTTATAAAAAGGCACGCACGATACTATGAGTTTCTATTCATTTTGTGCTATTGTTTCTGGATATGTAAGCTGCTCCTATTTATGCATAGCAGAGAAGCAATATAAATATGAGAATCTCATAGAGACACTTAACTAACAGTAAATCTAATATAAGACTGGAAGTTTAAAATTGTTAGAATTTTAACAAATGACATGATAAAGCTGTTTCGATATCACGGATCATTGCTCATGTTTCTTAAAGCTAATTTTTTTAAATAATAGACGTGTTGACATTTTAAAATAAAATGTCAAACTTTGGATAAAGGTTAGTCGTAGATTTTTGGAATTTGGTTTATGCTTTTAGCGTATAACCGACTTCTGACTATGCTGAAATTTTGGCTTGATTTATCAAAAATTTTAAGAAGAAAAATATTTTGAAAAATTTCCCTGGACTTGAAAAGTTACCTTTTGAAAAAAAAGAGAAAAGTAAGATTTTATTTTGTGTTTTAGTTATTTTGGCTCTGAGTTTTTGTTTAAAATTTTATTTGAAGGGAAAATGTGCATCAAAATATTGTTCGATTTTATTTTCCAAATGACGTACAAATTTAAAAAGTAAGAAAGGATTTTGTGAAAGCTTTGATTTTGAAGGCCACATGTTAGGCATAGGGAAGATGAATAGAGTTAGAATTTACGAATTTAGCGGTGCAGTAGGATCGACGATGCGATAAATGCAAGCGATAACAAGGAAAAAGTTGTTTTAGCCTTGGACTTTCTATTTTCATACCTTATCGATGACGTGCTCAAGTTTATTTTTAGACTTAATTTCGTTTTGGAGCTTAAAATAAGCCTCCTTATGTGCTTTGTAATTCGATAATTTAGAGTAAATATGAGGCAACGAGGAAATTTCCACTGTACTACGCAAGTATGAAGATTATAGAGTGGTAATAATGTTAAATTCTCCGTCTAAATTCCTTTTTTACATAGGAGTAAAGTTTAGGAAGCAATTTTTCGATACGTTGGATTATTGGATGGTAGAAAGCGGATGCAAAATTGGTTGCTTCATATTTCTATTTATAAGAGTATGGGGATTTTTGTTGAAAATATTTTTCAAGAAACTGCATACATATATAACTGCCAGTATATGTAGGTTGTTTGCATCATGTTTTAAAAAATGTTTTCAAAAGAACGCATTAATATTGGAGGATCCGATTTAGAATCATTTTGCATATATATATTTTGTGTGGTGGTACAGTAATACATTACGCACTTGCACACGTTTGGTTGCAAAATTGGTTTTACACTCATTGCTTGTGTAATTTATGATAATTTGGAGCCAAAATATTAAACTAGTCATTGGTGAAATTTTGGGGACAAAATTCTTTTTAAATGGAAAAGAATGTAACACCCCGTAATTTGACGTTAGTTATTTAATTAGTCAGTTAATTAATTAGGCTCTAAAAATGGAATTTGTGTAAATAATAGGATTTAGCCACGAAACTTGCACTATTGCATTCGGTAAAATTCTGAGCAACTTTCATATTTATAGTTTTGCAATCGGATTCCAAACGAGGAAATTACGGACGAAAAACAAATTCGGAATGAAAATAAATAAATAAGAAAATGTTTTTATATTAATTGCAAGGGCCCATAGGCCGACCTGTTATTGGGGACGGTCTACCCCCAACGGTCGATCGGTAACCCAAAGGCGGTCAACCTATGGCGACCTAGCGACTACCATAAACCTAGGTTGCAATGACCTGGATATAATATTTTGAATCATAAGGTTTTGATTGATTCTAGCACTTATAAATTCAGGTCTAACCCTCCATTCTCTTCTCACATTTTTACGTAGGCAGTAGCGAAGCTCTGCCATTTCTTCTTCTTCACTTTCATCCTAAATATTAAACGTAAGATATTTGTATCTATATTCATATAAATCGGAATACAGTAGAAATCTAATAAAAATGAGAAGAGAAGAGAATCAACCATATGCGTATTTGAGGTAATTTATATATTTATATATGTTTGTATCTATTTTCTCTTCCAATCCTAAATCTCTTCTCAGATCAATAATTCTAATGTGTGTGTATATATATACCCTTTGTACATATCTCTTATATTAAAAAAGATTTGGAGATGAATCAAAAGTTTTACTTTAGATTTGTAGATTTAGATCGCTTTTAAAAGGTGAGTGAATTTTTTTATAAATTGTTATAATATGGAAATTATCCCACTGGTGTTTATTTTATTTTTAGTCCTAATTGGGTAATTGTATATAAGTTCTATGCGACGAATTGAATATGATCTGAATATAATAAATATTGCATACATATTCTTGTTTGTTAATTGATTTAGCATTGTTGACAATCTGACTTGGAAATCAGTCCAAAGGTATGAATTTGAACTATTGAGTAGAACGAAATTTATTCTAGATCTAAATTAGGTTGTAAAATAATGTTATAAATTTGGGTTATTACCCTAATCTTATTGGAATGTAAACTTTTCTATATTTAGAATTGTTGGAATTTAGATCCGTCTTATATTTGTAATTTAGTTTCATTTCTTTCCCTTTTAGAAAGATATATCATTTGATCTAACAAGGAATAGATGCAAATAGAAAGATAAAGAGATGTGTAAAGTATGTTTATTTCAGTAATAAAAAGAAATGATTATTCTTTATAATTTCAAATGATGCAATCTTATATATTTTAAAGTTAAATATTTTGTTTTGGACTAATTTATGGAAATTATAGCAAATGATCTTTTTAAATATGATTCCAACAATTTAACATGGAAAAGAATATTCCAGTGAAGATATATAATAAGAACATATTTATAAAAGTAAATTTTTATAAATAATTTGTTGCGCTTATAATAGTTAAATAAAAAGCTAATAATGATGCTTGCATGTAATATTCGTGCTTAGGATAATTAACTAATGAGAAAAGGATTTAAAGCGTTGTAACTCTAATAAATGATAATAAATATGGGAGTTACAATAACTTGTAGGGTAAATGGATTGATAGGTCTGATAAAAATATAATAGATATAAAATGTTACTAATTTGAAATTAGTAGTCATACATAAATGCCTTAGGAAATATCCCTTAGGATTTTATGAACAAATTAACATTGATGAGCATTAAACGAGGACTTATGGGTAGATAAAAATTTACGATAAATCTTATTTCCTTAAATAAAATCTTATTTCCTTAAATGAAAAGGGAATTTGTAAGCTTATTCCAATATCTACCTAAGATAATATAAATAAAGACTTAGGATGGTAAATTGAACTTAGTAGGTTAGTTATGCGAGGTGAGTAGAGTCACTTGATGGAAGACTGCCTCCACTTTGAGGCTACCAGTAGTCAGGTGTACTTACTAATGATGTGAGATATCACTAATCCTAGAATCCATGCTGACGTGATAGATTGGACTTGCTTTCTTAATGGAAAGTATTAGATTGTCCAAATTAGGAATTAGGAGCGGTGAGGGATACCTCCATAGGGGTTCGCTTCTGGTTTGAGGTCATATGTGGCTGAAGGGCCTCCCTCTCTCCTAAATGGATGTATTAAGTAATCAAGTGAGATTCCAAATAAATGAATAAGGATGTCTCTAAAAAGGGTTTACTTCAATGTTGGGGTTTTAAGTTGCTGAAGGGTCCGCCTCCCTACCAAAAGAAGTAACCTAATGAGATGCTATATTTATAATTAAAGATTGATAGTGGATATCTTGGGAAGGGTTCGCTTTAGGTTTGGGGACTTAAGTGACTATAGGGTCCTCCTCTTTTCTATAAATGAAGTACTAAGTAGCCCAATGTGATTTCCAAGCAATGACAGCTAGGTAGTGCCATTGAGGAGCACGCTGCTGGAAATAGGTTTTAAATGATGTGGTCTACCTTAATTAAGGTCTTAGATGACCAGAGTCTGCCGATTTTCCACTTGGAAGTATTATGTGGCTTGGGTACAATCTCTTGCATTTCTAAGGCCATTATAACAATAGTCCATTTATGAGCAATCCTTGGGGATAGTTCTTATATGATGGGGTCTGCCTTAATTAAGATCTTAAATGACTAGAGTCGGCCTATCTTTAAATAAAAAGGTATTAAGTGGCTTGGGTATTGTTTATTATATGGCTACGATTTTATCGAGAATAGATGTGGTAATAGATGGACATTAAACATCGGAAGCGTTAAATAGTGGTTAGTGGTCTTGTAGCTAGGATCCACCAAACATTGACAACATTGTTAAGAAACCATCTTGGGAATAGGTCTTAAATGATGGGAACTACCTTGATTAGGGTCTTAAATAGCAGAGTCTGCCTATTTCTCTTTTAAAAGTATTATAAAAGCTCGATTCATATCTATAAGTATTAAGTGGCATACGGGTTTTGGAGTGTTGGGTGGTTGATATGACTTCATTAGTATTTTATACCTTGGGAAGGGGTAGGTAAGTAATCGTGTGTGCAATGCAAGGTTAGATTAGAATTGCCAACCTTAATGGACAAACGATTAAATGCAAACCAATCGTTATAAGTTTATGCTAGGGACAGATTATATTTTCAGTCACCAGAATCATTACTCTGACCTCCTCCTCATTACAACCCACATGGTGGAATTTAGGGGAATATGGCACTGGAGTTGGATGTGCTTTGTTGTTGAAGAAGTCTTCTTTCTCTCATGCTCGATGCTGATTTGACAATCTTCTATTCAAGGAACACCACTGGTTTCAAGGTAGTAGTCATAATCAGTATTCTTATCCTATTATTGTTTTCCACTATGAGTTTAGATTTCTATCAATTTCTGATAATCTTATCTGCAGATACCAAGTCCAACGATCTGTGTTTTGATGGACTTGAATTTCAATTTTTATCAAAATTTTGGGTCCATTAAGGTGCAGATTGTTCATATTCCTTTTCCCATAGGTCCTATGGTTGGAGATATATCACATCAGTAAAAGTGTACACAACTGCTAGTAGCCTCCGAGTGAAGGTTAGACTTCTGTTGTGTAAGTCTAATGACCTCACATCCAATCCACTAGGTCCAATTAATTATTTTAAGCTTAATTATTGGATAAGGCCCACTAGTCTCTATTTGCGTATTTAAGGATATAATTTATTTTAATGATAATTATGCTGCCTTGTAATATTTAATTGCTACCTAGCATGTTTTATTTATTATCCCCATAAATGTCCCTTTTGTCCGAAATAAATAATTATTATCTTAACGGCATTTCTAAAGACATTTCAATTTGCATTATCTTTTCCTGGTTAACCAACCAATTTCATTTATCAGTCTCATTCCATCTATTTATAAGTTATTTAAATTATTGTAACTTATAAATTATTGCCTATCCATTTTTGGAGTTACAATCCTTCCATCCGTATTTTCCAATTCTACCATTTATTGCACGATCTATTCTAACATTCAATTTACATTTAATGTGAACATTAACTTATAATATGATGTATTAATTATACTTTTGTTTTGAATGTTTTAGCATGGTTGTATATGTTTATAAATTTATTACTACGTTTCAAGTTATTAATCTTTTACTAGGATATTTTATTCTATAGTTTAATATGTTATGGTTATCCTTCCAAAATGGTTTTCCATTATAACATTCGATAAATTAATCTAAATTAAGAAATTTTCTTAGTTTGAAATTACAAGGAATTATTTGTTTCCTCTTTATTGAAATAGGTAGTATGAACTACAGAATGGAATTCTATACTTATACATTTCTTTCTTCTTTTGAAGTACATTCCTTACCAAATAAAATGTTGTGTTTTTCTATGAAACTAAGATTTTAACAAATTCATGAAGGTTGAACGAATAGTACTTCCAACAAATTATAATACAAAACTCACATTCTAAATAGAATTAGAGCAATCCTCAATTATACTAATATTTTTACAACCTAATTGTAGATCTAGAATAAATTCTACATCTTCATCCATATTCAACTTTTAATAACTTGGGAACTGATTTTCAGATCTAGGTGTAAACAATATTCCTATTTATTTACAGAATATGTAGGAGGTAGTTTATGCACTTATTTCAAGCCTACAACTCTTTAGATCTTTATTTAAGGAATAAAAATTAAGTAAAATTCCAACGAAATAAATTCCAATGTTATAAGTAAATTACATGATTTCCCACTCATCTTTAAAAGCTTTCCAAATACCTATATCTATAACTGATATAAAACTGATTCCTTGAATTAACTCTGTTTCCTTTATAGTCCCAAGAAATATGCGTGAAGTGTATGCACATACCATTAAAGTATAGATCTGAGAAGAGATATAGGAAAAAGGGAATATAGATTTATAATATTGAAATTTACCTTTTTATCCATTCAATGCTGATCCGCTCCTTCTCTTCTTCTATTTATTTTCAGCTCTTTTCCAATTTGTATAAGTACAAACTATTTTGAAGTTAGGAGGAATAGTGGAGAAGAGGAAATGACATAGCTCCGCTGCCCTAGATCTAAAAATATGGGAAGAGAAGGAAGGGATTGGGCCTGTATTTATAGGATCTCGAATAAGTCATATCCGTTAGATTATAATTATCAATTCTGGACCATTGGCCGAGGTTTATAGAGCTGACAAAATGCTTGGCTGGTTGACCACTCCCGTATGTGTAGTCGACCACCCCGTAGCAGGGGTCGACCAGTGGGATCTCGGTTTAATTATATATTTATTACCAATTCAGTTATTTAATTATTTTCGTTTCGATTTCTTTAGATGTCCGTTATTTTTTCGTTTGAACTTTGAAAGTGAAAATCCAAATATGAAAGTTGCTCATAAAATCGCCACGAATGCAATGGTGCAAATTTCGTAGCCTTATTCCATCATTTGCTTAAATTTCAATTTTGGAGCCTAATTATTATTAAATTATTAACGTAAATGTATAGGGTGTTACATTCTTCCACCGTTAAAAGGCTTTCGTCCCCAAAATTACTCCAATGATTGATTCATGGGTAATGTAGTAACCACCCTAAACTACCCAAACAATCTGTGTATAACCAATTTTTCAGCCAAACGTGCACAAGTGCCTAGTGTATGACAACATAGAAACCATGTATGTAGAATGATTCCAAATTTGGCCCTCCTATATAAATGTATTCTTTTACAAACATTTTTGAAATATAATGCAAGCAACATACACACACAAACACACACATATATATACACTAGCAGTTCTATATGTATGCAGGTTTTGAAAGATTTTTCCACACAAATTTTACATACTCCTTCGAATAAAAGCATGGTTCAACCAATTTCTATCATACAAAATCTTGAATTTTCATTTCCTAAACGTTTACTCCTATATTAGGAAAGTAACTTAGGTGGAAATTTTTTACATTCTTACCACTCTATTTGGTACCAATCCCGTTGTACAATGAAAATTTCCTCGTTGCCCCAAATTTTCTTCAAATTTTTCCATGTATAACACGTATAAGGAGGCTTGTTTTCAAGCTCTAAAGTAGAATTGAATCAAAAAACAGAATCTCGTATGTAACGACCTGCAAATTTCGATAATTAAATTAGTTAATTTAATAAGATTTTTTGTAATTAAATTTAGGAAGAAATAAAAACTTTATAGTTATAGTGAGGTGAATGTTAATTTGAAATGTAACAATGGTTATTAAAGCTAAATTTTTGATAGATTGAATGAAACTACAATAAAGAAATAGTGTTAATTGTTGCACTTGGGTATAAAATTTAAAATAAGTAAATAAAAGTAAGCATTTAATTAACCAATGCAATTATATATTGATTAATAGTAACTGAATGTAAATTAAGGTAGTAATGTTAATGCCAGTTGATAAATAACTAATTTAGTGCAATCCTAATTTAATTGAAACAATGGTAAGGTTATAATCGATGGTATTTAGTGAATTGGAAATAAATTTCAATAAGTATAATTAAATGGTATGTTAATGATGATTGAATGAAATTTGTGTGATGCAAACAATTGTAGCAATTGTTTGGGGATAATAACTCATAAGTGTGATTGGAAGTAAATGGTAACAAATATTTTAGGTTACCTATTTATTTAGCCTGTTAGTTTAAATAAGGTAAAAATTGCAATAAATCTAAATTAAATATTTTGTTGATATGAATTAGTAAATAATGGGGAAATAACATTTACTTTATTCATAATATGACAATTGGTTGAATAAAAGGAATGGAAATTCAAGATTTATTGGAATTTAAATTTAATAATTGAATTAATTGCAAATAAATGGAATTTAAAATTTAATGTGAACTCAATTGCAGTTAATTGGCTTAATTTGTGCAGTTAGGGTAGGTTTGATTTGTCATTGAAGATTGTTAATTCAATAAGAAGTAACCAATGTAAACTCTATCCATAATATGGCAATTGATTGAATGAAAACAATTGAAATTCATGTTTGATTAATTTATTGGATTTTGAGTTGTAATAAATGGATTTTTGAAATTAAATGAAATAAAGTATTATGTTAATGGGAATTAATATGAAATGAAACATACATTAATGAAATGTAATATAAATCAATGTTAATTATACCCATAAGACGTCAATTTATAGCTAGATTTTAAATTAAATAAATGGATTTATTAAGATTTCAATTGATAATTAATAAATTTCTTTAAAATTGAGACTACATACGGTAATGGATTAATTTATTAACTTTAAATTGATATCTGAATTGTTTAAAGAATTGTAATGGTGTAAGAAATCAAAAATGATAGAATTTATAAATTTTGGAATTGGAATTTAAGATTTGATTTTTATTTATTTAATATTTACTTAATTGGTTAACTGGAAAATAGCCATTTTGGCCACTAATTTGGATTTCGACGAAACCAATTTCATCGGATCCGTAACGGTGAATTATTGTAGGATTTCAAGTTTCGTAGCGATCGGACTTGTCGTTTGATCGTACGGACTCGAAACGCCTAGAAATCAATGAAATTGAAATAACTTGATTTTAGCATAACTTCTTCGTACAATGGAATTTGGACTTGAAACCTGTTCCATTGCATTTAAAATATTCTAAAACATCTATTTTGATATATGGGTTGACTCAATTTCGTTCCGGAGTCAGAACGGGCATTTCGGGCTATTTTATCGTTCAACGCGTATATCAATCTGGTCCATTTATTCTATTTTCAGCCTTCCCTATATATACCTCATTATAAACCCTAATTGTTCCTCATTGTCATTTGTCTGTACGTACAATTCATTATGTTCCTCCTCTTCCTCAATGGCAGACAAACAAATTCTAGATCCAATTACAATTCAAAATCAAATCAAAATTTCAAACTCCGCAAAAAATATCAAATTTTATATGGATTCGAAGCTCTCAAAGTATGCATCTCAGATCTGTAATTCATTTTTGGTTTCGAATCATCGTTTGTCCTGAAATCGCAAATCAATTCTGGCTGTCCGTTCTTTGGTTTCATGATTTGACGGCAGATCTTTGACTAAGCGTCGATCAGGGAGTACTGGAGCATTGAGGAAGTCGAGGCAAACTCATCTATACGGTTACATCACATCGAAGGTGGAGGAAATTGCCAATTTTGGCCATGGAAGCTCGCTTCTTAAAGCTCGGCCTGATGGCCATGGGGGGGACCGCGCATGTCGCGGCGGTGCCAGTTGAGGCACCGTGAAGAAGGGGTGGCGGTGGCGACGTCAGATGTTCAAAGCATGGTCGGAATTTGGTAGGGTTGGCTTGCGTTCGTGGCGGCTGGTGACTGTGTGATGGGTTCAAGCGATTCGCTAACGATGGCTAGGGTTTCTGTTGCTAGAGGTGACGTGGCATGATAATATTAATTTCTTAATTAATTTATAATTTGCATTTTAATTGTTTTAAATTACATATCTTCTACATACGAGGTCCAATTCACGCGCGGTTTTCTCCGCTAGGTTCGTATTGGAATTCTGGACATTTTGGCACGAGTTTGGACGAATTCATAGATTGTTCAAATTTTAGGTTTAAATTGGATTTAAATTCAATTTAAATTCAAAAGGTGAGTGTTTTAACCCACTCACAACTTCTAAAATTTCTTATGTTTGTGAAATTGATATATGATGTGATTTGGATTTATTTATGACTGTTTGGCATATTTTTAATCATCATTTAAGTTAAATTGGATTTATTGGATTAAATTGTTATTAAATTTATTATTGCATATAATTGCCAGTTAAATTATTATTTAATTTATTATTACATATAAACTGCCAGTTAAATTGTTAATTAAATTATTGTTGAATATAAACTGCCAAAAATCCCTGTTGTTTATTATCTGTTTATATTGATGTTATTGATTTAATTGGATGATGATTATGATAAATGGTTGATGATTGATATTGGATGAATGGATATTGTATTTTGCATTGTTATAAACTGCAAGTTGTTATGTATTTTTATTTCATCCGGGATTGCGGTTTGAAATGATATATAACCGTATTTTCATTTTAAATTATGGATTAAAATGATAAATATCCATATCACTTTACCATAGGGTAGAAAATTATATACAGACACCGTGGTCTATATATAAAAATATTTTTAAATCATTTCTATGGTTTTGTAAGGAAATATATGGTTTTATGAGATATTGATTTGAATATTTTATAAATGTTATTTAGTTAAATTCTTGGTTTTAAGCTATGTATAAATTGGTTTAAAGTATAAAATAAGTTTAATAATAAAGTTTGATTTATTAAGATATAATATGGTTAAGTATTTATTTAAATTATATTTTTGGAGTTTATAATGACTTAAATGAGAACAAGGTGGGAAGATAAATATGAAATTGATTTGAAATTTAATAAAATTGAGATTTTAAAGGTATGATTTTTATAACTGGATTTTGGTTTAAGATGAATTAAACGAATATTCCAAATATAAATAAATTGAAGGAAATATTTGGTTATTTGTAATTTGAGTTTTATTTAAATGAAAATGGATTTATTATGCAATTATTTCAAAACTAAAATAGAACATTGAATTGTTGAATCGTAATTGCCAACCTTAGTTTTGAAATTGTTCAATACTCAAAGTTTGAAATATATTGAAATTGCAATGGTTTATTGAAACTGAAAGTGAGTTGAAAGTTATGAATCGATTTAATTTAAAGTGAATAAAAGTGTGAAGTCGATGAAATTATTTTACTTTATAAAGAAATTTTAAATTCAAACTATTTTATTTTATATATACTGTTTGAATGTTCGAACCATTTAAGTTTTGGAAGTTATGGTTTAGAAGCTATGAAATTCGTAGTATTATGTTTTGAAATGTCATATTTCAAGCGTTTGGTTTCGAAATATTATAAATTTGAAAGTGTTATGATTTTGGAAAAGAGATATATTTGTAATAAAAATGATATCATATTGATTTGGGTTTTAAAACAGAAATGATATCGTATTTATATGGGTTTGAAATGGATATTAAATTATGGTTTTAAAAGTATAATTATTTTGAAATAATCGCGGTGTTATAATAACATTTGGTTGTTAAAGAGACCGGGATCGGAAGTTATCGTACTCTTTGCCAACTTCGAAAACCACTTTAACAACCATGTACGCGGTGGAGATTCCAGAATGAAGTAGGATGGCGGCGGCGTTTCCTTTGAGGTATATACGTGGACCCGACTCTCGTAAGTTGACATAAGGTGGCTAAAACAGGAACGATTGACGGGATAAGAAGGTGGCACCTTTTATCGGACACATCCCTTCGAAAATATACTCTGACTTTTGGATTGATTCGGTGGCCACTTTGATTTTGATTTGGGGGTGTGGCTCGAGGTGGGCGGTAGTAGCTGCTACGCGTTACCACCGGCTCAGAAGCGTAATTGGTATATCTACCCTGGCATTGCCTAGTTGTGTCGTGTCACCTATCCTAGCGCGCCTTGTACGAGTTTGGTTTTCTCCCGTAGCTCGTGGAGTATTTAGGGTAGTCTCCCGATCTGGAGATGCGCTGATACTAGGTGGACTACTGGGACTATTATTGTGTTAAGGGGGAGATTGGATAACTCCTTAACGCTATTTAAAATTAAGTTTATTTTACTATTAGACATTATTATAATAGCAAATTATTACTACATAGTAAGTAGTTTAACGGATCCTTAGGAGATGTGAGTCCCGAGCATCTCTTAAGTTATTGCACTCACGTTAGACACTAGATAGGGGTGTCAAATCCCGTAAACAACTCTGACGCCATTCCACTCATATTATTTACCGTTGATTTAACTTACATAAGATCTTTAGTTCTGACTCGAGTGTTTTGTCTTTTCAGTTCGCCCTGGTCAGTCTGAGCATTTCAGGATTTGAAGACTTTATCTCTGAAGGACGAGGATGAAGATTTGTATTGCTATTATTTATTATATTCCACTGCTTCACATTGTTCCACTGCATTGTTATTGATTATTCTCTGGTATGTGTAACTCTGATATGTATTGTATTAGTATGTAATAATTTTTTTTGTAAACAGCTTCATGAACTATTATTTGATTATTATATTTTGTTGTTCCGCTGTAAGATTCTTTTTTTTTCTTTCTTTGCTTTTTCTTATTTACCCCAATAACAATTCGCCCTTTTATATGGTTTGAGTCTGACGTGTGTGGTTTATTGTCGATTTAAAACGTACAAAAAGACGGGGTGTTACACCTGGTATCAGAGCTTTGGTTTAGCGGTAAACCTTAGCTTTGTGGGGTCTGACTATTTATTAATAGGGTAGTAATACCCTGTGATGAGTCGCTAAGTGTATACATATATATGAGAGAGCGTACTTGTTAGTGTTATAAAAAGGTTTGATATTGTGTTAATTTGTTCCGTTTTGTATTTATAAATTTTGGTTTGTGCATAGGACACTATGACATCGATAGGGATTTCTAAACACTTAATAGGAAAATAGACACAATATTTGTTTTGAATATAGGTGAATGAAATAATTTTGCCTATTATATTTTCTATATATAAAGTAATAAATTTTTATAAATGATATATTTGGTTGTAATATATTGGTTGTTAAGTAGTGAAATTTAAAAATATTGGTTGAAAATAAGATTTAAAACTAAATTAATGAAAATTGGAAATTTAGAATCAAAGTTTCAGGGTTTTGAAAATTTCTTTTGAATGATTTTGAAATATAATAATAATATTATTATTTAGAGGTACTTTCTGATATAAACATTTCAGAATAATTTGAAAGAATTGCTTTAAAGAAATGTAGAAAGGAAATAAGTTCTGTACTACCCTCTCTGTCGCTGGAAAATAATTTCGGTGATGAGTGCACGCATCATCGACATTCATTTTCGAGTTTCGAAGTGGAAAGGCCATTGTAGTAGTTTTACTACAGTTCTATTTTGATAAACAAATATAAATTTTAAATTGTTTTAAATATAATTGGATATATAAGTTGTAAGTATACATTTATCTATTATTTTAAAATGATTTGAAATTTAACCCGGTATTTAGTTCTTAAATTTCCATTAATTAATAATTTTAATTAGTGTAGTGAAATGGAATTTTACCAATAATTGAAACCTCTAAATGAAATAAGAGATTTAATGCTAAGTTATAAATGAGATTAAAGGAAATTTGAAATTGTAACCTATGAAACAAAGAATATTATTGTTGAACATTAAGTTAATTAAAAGAAATAAAATAAACTTGTATAACTTTCTATTACATCCTTAAAAGCATATATATAACTTACCAACTATAAAAAGTTAAAATGCTAAAATAAAATGTAATGGAAAATTTTACAAGTAAAACTTGAAGTAATGGAAGTATTTAATGAAATTCTTTAATAAATAAGAATTTGATGTTGTAGTCGTTATAAACTTAAGTTATGATTGGAACGCTACTAATTTTGTGTAATAGAAATGTATGTACTATAAAAAAATGATAATAAACTTAAGTAAATGTTGAAGTTATTTAAAATAAAAATAAGTAGAAAGATGAATATCGTAAGTAAAAGATTTTTGAACTTAGGAAATGTTGAATATTATGGATAAATGAAAATTTACAAGAGATAAATGTAAATTAAAAAGATAAATCATTATATGAAAGAAAAGAAATCAAACAAAAAATATTATGAAATGAAATTAATAAGAATGAAATTGATGTATTGCTTGAAATTGTTGTTTATTTGGTTTATGGTTGTTTGGGGGTTTATGGTTGTTTAGGCAATGATACTTTAAAATTTCTTAGATGTATGAATAATCTATGGGGTTATCTAAGACTGTTGAGTAAGTAGAATACTTCTTAGTTATTTTTCATTCTATGTGATTTAAAGTTTTTGAACCGAACAACTATTTGTTTGTTGTTATGGATGGGTAATTCAATTGTGTTGATTCTGTATGATGATTGTATGCTGTGGTTGCAAGTGATTGTTATTGTTTGACATGGATTTTTGTTAGTGGTTAAAACAACTTTAAGTATTTCATTTTATATAATTATTAACTCGTTTTAGATTATATAAGTGAAATGCAGGTTATGGAAACAATTGCTACTGCTTTTGGTTTCATAATTAAGCGTTTGTTTGCCCAACAAATATGTACATTCTCGGATTACGGTTTATAGCGTTATTATATTATTTTTTCCGGGTTGGGATATATACTATTTTGGAAAATATATGTTGTATATTGTTATATTTGATATTATATTTTCTCCTGAGCCTCTTCGTACAAAGGAGACTCTGCCGAAATTTTCTGTAAATTTTGGACTTAGAAAATATTTTGAAAATGTTTTCCAAACTTCATTAATTTGAGTATAAAAAGATTTAATGGTTATAAATTGGTATATTTTATCTAAATTAATTAATTTTGTAAATTTATTTGTTTATAAATTTAATATTTAAGCAAGATATATTGATTTCTTAATTCTTCTTTTCCCTTCTTTTTCCTTTTCGGGGACAAAAAGTTTTGAGTGGGGGAGAGTGTAACAACCCGCAAATTTCGATAATTAAATTGGTTAATTTAATAAGATTTTTTGTAATTAAATTTAGGAAGAAATAAAAACTTTATAGTTATAGTGAGGTGAATGGTAATTTGAAATGCAACAATTGTTATTAATTTTGATAGATTGAATGAAACTACAATAAAGAAATAGTGTTAATTGTTGCACTTGGGTATAAAATTTAAAATAAGTAAATAAGAGTAAGCATTTAATTAACCAATGCAATAATATACTGATTAATACTAACTGAATGTAAATTAAGGTAGTAATGTTAATGGCAGTTGAAAAATAACTAATTTAGTGCAATCCTAATTTAATTGAAACAATGGTAAGGTTGTAGTTGATTGTATTTAGTGAATTGGAAATAAATTTCAATAAATATAATTAAATAGTATGTTAATGATGATTGAATGAAATTTGTGTGATGTAAACAATTGTAACAATTGTTTGGGGATAATAACTCATAAGTGTGATTGAAAGTAAATGGTAACAAATATTTTAGGTTACCTATTTATTTACCCTGTTAATTTAAATGTGGTAAAAATTGCAATAAATCTAAATTAAATATTTTGTTAATATGAATTTAGTAAATAATGGGGAAATAACATTTACTTTATTCATAACATGAAAATTGGTTGAATAAAAGGAATGGAAATTCAAGATTTATTAATTTATTGGAATTTAAATTTAATAATTGAATTAATTGCAAATAAATGGTATTTAAAATTTAATGTGAAATCTATTGCAGTTAATTGGCTTAATTTGTGCAGTTAGGGTAGGTTTGATTTGCCATTGAAGATTGTTAATTCAACAAGAAGTAACCAATGTAAACTCTATCCATAATATGGCAATTGATTGAATGAAAGCAATTGAAATTCATGTTTGACTAATTTATTGGATTTTGAGCTGTAATAAATGGATTATTGAAATTAAATGAAATAAAATATTACGTTAATGGGAATTAATATGAAATGAAACATACATTAATGAAATGTAATATAAATCAATGTTAATTATACCCATAAGATGTCAATTTTTTGAATAGATAGATTTTAAACAAAATAAATGGATTTATTGAGATTTCAATTGATAATTAATAAATTTCTTTAAAATTGAAACTAAATACGATAATAGGTAAATTTATTAACTTTAAATTGATATCTAAATTGTTTAAAGGGTTGTAATGGTGTAAGAAATCAAAAATGATAGAATTTATAAATTTTGAAATTGGAATTTAAGATTTGATTTTTATTTATTTAATATTTATTTAATTAGTTAACTGGAAAATAGCCATTTTGGCCACTGACTCGGATTTTGATGAAACTAGTTTCATTGGATCCGTAACGGTGAATTATTGAAGGATTTCAAGTTTCGCAGCGATCGGACTTGTCCTTTGATCGTACGGACTCGAAACGCATAGAAATCAATGAAATTGAAATCAATTTGAAATAACTTGATTTTAGCATAACTTCTTCATACGTTGGAATTTGGACTTGAAACCTGTTCCATTGCATTTGAAATATTCTAAAACATCTATTTTGATATATGGGTTGACCTAATTTTGTTCTGGAGTCAGAATAGGCTTTTCAGGCCATTTTATCGTTCAATGCGTATATCAATCTGGTCCATCTATTCTATTTTCAGCCTTCCCAATATATACCTCGTTATAGACCCTAATTGTTCTTCATTTTCATTTGTATGCACTTACAATTCATTATGTTCCTCCTCTTCCTCAATGGTAGACAAACAAATTCTAGATCCAATTATAATTCAAAATCAAATCAAAATTTCAAACTCCGCAAAAAATATCAAATTTTATAATTATTCGAAGCTCTCGAAGTATGCATCTCAGATCTGCAATTTTTTTTTTGGTTTCGAATCATCGTTTGTCCTGAAATCGCAAATCGATTTTGGTCGTCCGTTCTTTGGTTTCATGATTTGACGGGAGATCTTCGACTAAGCGTCGATCAGGGAGTACTGGAGCGTTGAGGGAGTCGAGGCAAACTCATCTATACGGTTACATCGCGTCGAAGGTGGACGAAATTGCCGATTTTGGTCGTGGAAGCTCGCGTCTTTGAGCTCGGCCTGATGGCCATGGAGGGGATCGTGCGCGTCGAGGCAGTGCCAGTTGAGGCGGCGCGAAGAGGGGGTGGCGGTGGCGACGTCCGATGTTCGAAGCATGGTCGGAATTTGGCGGGGTTTGCTTGCGTTCGTGGCAGCTGGTGACTGTGTGATGGGTTCGAGCGATTCGCTAACGATGTCTAGGGTTTCTGTTGCTAGAGGTGGCGTGGCATTGTATTATTAATTTCTTAATTAATTTATAATTTGCATTTCAATTGTTTTAAATTACATAACTTCTACATACAAGGTCCAATTCACGCGCGGTTTTCTCCGGTAGGTTCGTATTGGAATTCTAAACATTTTGGCGTTCATTTGGACGAATTTGAAGACTATTCAAATTTTGGATTTAAGTTGGATTTAAATTCAATTTAAATTCAAAAGGTGAGTGTTTTTTCCCACTTACAACTTCTAAAATTTCTTATGTTTGATAAATTGATATATGGTGTGATTTGGAATTTATTTATATATGTTTGGCATATTTTTAATCATCATCTCAGTTAAATTAGATTTATTGAATTAAATTGTTATTAAATTCATTATTGCATATAACTACAAGTTAAATTATTATCTAATTTATTATTGCATATAAACTGCCAGTTAAATTATTGATTAAATTATTATTGAATATAAACTGCCAAAAATCCCTGTTTTGTTTATTATCTGTTTAAATTGATGTTATTGATTTAATTGGATGATGATTGTGATAAATGGTTGATGATTGATATTGGATGAATGGATGTTGTATTTTATATTGTTATAAATTGCAAGTTGTTATGCATTTTTATTTCATCCGGGATTGCGGTTTGAAATGATATATAACCGTATTTTCATTTTAAATTACGGATTGAAATGATAAATATCCATATCACTTGACCATAGGGTAGAAAATTATATACAGACACCGTGGTCTATATATAAAAATATTTTGAAATGATTTCTATGGTTTTGTAAAGAAATATATGGTTATGAGATATTGATTTGAATATTGTAAAAAAATTATTTTATATATAGTTAAATTCTTGGTTTTAAGCTACGTATAAATTGGTTTAAAGTATAAAATAAGTTTAATAATAAAGTTTGATTTATTAAGACGTAACATGGTTAAGTATTTATTTAAATTATATTTTTGGACTTTATAATAACTTAAATGAGAATAAGGTGGGAAGATAAATATGAAATGGATTTGAAATTTAATAAAATTGAGATTTTAAAGGTATGATTTTTATAACTGGATTTTGGTTTAAGATGAATTAAACGAATATTTCAATTATAAATAAATTGAAGGAAATATTTGGTTATTTGTAATTTGAGTTTTAGTTAAATTAAAATGGATTTATTATGAAATTATTTCAAAACTAAAATAGAACTTTTAATTGTTGAATCGTAATTACCAACCTTAGTTTTGAAATTGTTTAATACTCAAAGTTTGAAATATATTGAAATTGAAATGGTTTATTGAAACTGAAAGTGAGTTGAAAGTTGTGAATCAAGATATATTTTAAAGTGAATAAAAGTGTAAAGTCGAGGAAATTATTTTACTTTATAAAGAAATTTTAAATTCGAACTATTTTATTTTATATATACTGTTTGAATATCCAAACCATTTAAGATTTGAAAGTTATGGTTTAGAATTTATGGAATTCATAGTATTATGTTTTGAAAGGTTATATTTCAAGAGTTTGGTTTTGAAATATTATAAATTTGAAAGTGCTATGATTTTGGAAAAGAGATATATTTGAAATAAAAATGATATCATATTGATTTGGGTTTTAAAACGGAAATGATATCGTATTTATATGGGTTTGAAATGGATATTAAATTATGGTTTTAAAAGTACAATTATTTTGAAATGACCGTGGTGTTATAATAACGTTTGGTTGTTAAAGAGATCGGGATCGGAAGTTGTCATACTCTCTGCCAACTTCGAAAACCACTTTAACAACCGTGTACGCGGTGGAGATTCCAGAATGAAGTAGGATGGTGGCGGCGTTTCCTTTGAGGTATATACATGGACCCGACTCCCGTGAGTTGACATAAGGTGGCTAAAATAGGAGCGATTGACGGGCTAAGAAGGTAGCACCTTTTATCGGACACATCCCTTCGATATTACTCTGACTTTTAGATTGATTCGGTGTCCACTTTGATTTTGATTTGGGGGTGTGGCTCGAGGTAGGCGGTAGTAGCTGCTACGCGTTACCACCGGCCCGGAAGCGTAATTGGTATATCTACCCTGGCATTGCCTAGTTGTGCCGTGTCACCTATCCTAGCGCGCCTTGTACGAGTTTGGTTTTCTTCCGTAGCCCATGGAGTATTTAGGGTAGTCTCCCGATCTGGAGATGCGCTGACTACTGGGACTATTATTGTGTTAAGGGGGAGATTGGGTAACTCCTTAATGCTATTTAAAAGTAAGTTTATTTTACTATTAGACATTATTATAATAGCAAAATATTACTACATGTAAATAGTTTAACGGATCCTTAGGAGATGTGAATCTCGAGCATCTCTTAAGTTACTGCACTCACGTTAGGCACAGGATAGGAGATGTTAAATCCTGTAAACATCTCTGACGCCGTTCCACTCATATTATTTACCGTTGATTTAACTTACATAGGATCTTTTAGTTCTGACTCGAGTGTTTTGTCTTTTCAATTCACTCGGGTGAGTCTGAGCATTTCAGCATTTGAAGACTTTATCTCTGAAGGACAAGGACGAAGATTTGTATTACTATTATTTATTATATTCCACTGCATCACATTGTTCCGCTGCATTGTTATTGATTATTCTCTGGTATGTGTAACTCTGATATGTATTGTGTTAGTATGTAATCAAATGTTTTGCAAACAACTTCATGAACTGTTATTTGATTATTATATTTTGTCATTTCGCTGCAAGATTCTGTTTTGTTTTTTTCTTTCTCTACTTTTTCTTATTTACCCCAATAATAATTCGCCCTTTTGTATGGTTTGAGTCTGACGTGTGTGGTTTATCGTCGATTTAAAACGTACAAAAAGGCGAGGTGTTACATCGTATGTTGTAGACAAGGTATGAAAATAGAAATTTGTAACAACCCATATTTTACAAATCGGAGGATCGAAAATATTTTTATTCATTCATGTGAAGCCGTATGACTCTATAATTTTGTGATATGACTCTTAAGGGCATTTTGGACATTTATAATTTTTACCGAATTTCCATATGACCATTTTGACACCGAATACCTTGGTTGGTTATAACCTTTGATCGGAGTTAAATTAGGGCCTCAAACCAGTTCCACTACTTCAAGATGATGGTTTTCCATTTCATGGAGTGGTCATAATAAGAAAACGGACTTACGGTTAGAAAGCTAAATCTATTTTGAGTTTAGACAGCTGCTGGCCTATATTAGTGAGTAATTTGTTAAGCCATACTTAGGTCCATTAATCTAATTCGGGATTAGTATAAATAGGTAGCTGTAGGAGCTGAATTAGAACTTTTTCCTTTTCCCTAAATATGTTCAAACACCGATTAACCCCAATTTCATCCAAAATCACAGAAATTACTCTCTAAACTTAGCAAAATCACTAATTATAGAGAAAATCAACATATAAAAGTTAGAGATCATCATTTTGGTTGATTTGCATTGCTTTCTATTGTTGTCCACATCCGATATAGACTTGAATTGGTTGATTTTGGTGATTGGCGAGTGATTTATGCCTTCTCACTATCCTATGCATGTTCATATAGTAGAATTGCATGTTTTAACATGATTTTTGACAATTAAATTTTTTTTAGTTAATTACATGTTATCATATGCTTATGACCTAAAATTGTGAATCTTTGAAATGGTTTTCAATAATGATTTAGTAATTCTCTATATTCATATTCATATATGCATGTAATATGTAAATCTAGATTAGAATTGGCTTGTTTATCACAATGTTGTGCATTGCTTGTTGAAATGGATGTATATGCAAGTTATTCTATGGTTTTATGTTGTGATTTGATGTTGTTTGCTATATTTTGGATGCTTAGGAAGTTAGGTTGGTGAATTTAGCGAAACAGAAGCAAAGATGGTCGGGATTGGATAAAACTTGGAGGGGATGTTTTAGAATATGGAGGAAGCCAGGAGTTCAAATTGCATGTCCAAATTCACCAAGTAGACAACTCAGTACCGAGATGTTCATGTCGATACCGAGTTATCCCTGTTGGTCATATGGATAGGCGATTGTGGGAGATCTCTCGAGCATGGCTAGTGGAGGTGGAACATGGCAAGGTGCAGGAGATCGGTTGAGTGTTAGATGTTATTCCAACTTGTTCCTTGAACTTGAAGATGAAGGCTTTGGCATGGGACCGACTTGTTTTGATGGATGGATCGAGGTCTTAAGTTCTTAGGATTGGAGTAATAAAAGCATGGAAGAAGAGTTAACCAAATATTAGCTAAGTAAACAAGTCAATACCGAGCTATTCAAGTTAGAAAAGAGTTGTTTTGGTGATTGCAGTGGGGTTAGTCTTGTAAAAAAAGAAAGTAGGGGACTTTGTGGGTCACGTTGGAGGTACTTGCTACCTTGCTTGAGGATTTGATAGCGATATAACATCATGGTAAAAGATTTGTATCTTCGGATGGTGACTAGTGAACAGAGTAGGTACTGAAGTAGAGGTTCGCTAAAGAAGGGAGTTGTGGAATAAGGAACATGAAAAGGTTCCTGGATAATGGAAACTGGATTAAGTAGAGAGGAGGGCTCAGATGTATGTTCTATGGAATCATTGATGCTTGGGGTGTTTTATTTGTACTAGAAGTAGGGGTATAATAAGTGGAGACGCCCATGGATCATCGAAGTGGATCTGAATACCATGGCCAGTAGCTTTGGGTCTAGTGTTTAGCTTTAGGCTACGTGACATGTATCTAGCTTTGGGCCACAAGATACGAGAGTACACTGAAAGCCGTGATTTCCATTAGTCCCTAGCAGTGAGGAGGCTATTGATTTATTATATATTAAAGACACATTGAGTGATGGTGAGGATTGCTTGATGGATGCTATGATTACTTTGGTTGCTTTCTTTAGTAGGCTATCACATGGAGATATCATTCGGAGTAGGTACTAGAGATAGAGATATCTAAATACCCACCATATATTTTGAGTAGAGTATCTTTATGATATTTACATAGTAGCATATTATGTTATTATGTGCTAACTCCTTGGTTACAGGGACATGTCAGGTATAGTTCGTTTACCTCTATCCGTTACTATAGTTAACTATATAGAATTTTAAGATTAATTTACCACTCACACCAAACTATTGTTTGACCGAAGGTTTTATGCTTTATTTCTTATTATCTTAGGTACTCTTAAATGAGTAAACTAGATAGCAAGTCTAGGTGACGTTGTAGTTGTATGGAGGATGAGCTGGATAGAGTTATCTCGTATTATATACATATGGGTTTCTATGCTTTTTCGGTGTGCAACATTATGGAGCCTTGGCAGTGGTTGTTTATTCTTTTTGTAATGAGACAGTTGTTGAGTAAGTTCTACTGCTTTTGATGTATAACTCTGTAGATCTACTACACTGATGATTTGTTTACATAGTTATTACCGTCTCTCCTGTTATATTCATGATATTATATTTTATTCATGCCTTATGAGACATACGATAGATTACAAGCTATATTTGTTTCATTCTCAACCCTGATAATCATCCTATATCGATCGGGTACAACTGCAGCGTATGATTTTTATATTATTGGTGTCGGTGGCATAGAATGGTCTTTACATTTAGTATCAGAGCTTTGGTTACAAGATTAAAATATGGTTGTGCAGTGATCCAATAGAATAAGGAAGGAGTTGTCACCCCAGACTGAATCAAGAGTATATATACGAGAGAATGTGTACTTGTTATATATTTTGGTTTTCAGAGCTATATGGTAATATATTATATAACATAAGTCGCATGCACACTAGCACCATAAATATAGTTTTTTATGAGAGATTGGTCATTCTTGTTATAGATTATGAATGAGCTGGCATACATGAAATACTATGAGGAATTATGCTTCGGGAGTTGAGAAAGGAGCAGGGTCAGAAGCTGCTACACTTGATTTTCAATTGATGTTAAATGCTATGATGGCAACTATGATACGGAATTTTCAGACTGCGGCTCCTGGTGTGGCTATTGGGGAACGTGCTCCCATTCAAGCGCCTAGGTCTAATTTAGCCAAGTTGAGTAAAGACTATTCTACTATAGGAGGAAAACCATTCCATTGAACGGAGTCAGCCATTGAAGTGCAGGATCGGTTGTATAACTTCGAGCGCATCTTTAGTGATATGAAAGTAGATGATGCTATAAAGAGGAAACTGGCCTCTAGACAGCTTCGAGGGCAGGCCATCAATTGGTGGAATGCCATTACTATTGTTACCACTGAAGATCAATTTACCTAGGACTAGTTTAAAACAAGGTTTGAAGAGAAGTTCATTCCAACTGCTCGAAAGTCAATACTATTTTGAAAGTTTACTGACCTTAAACAAGGAGAGACATTATTTTCTGAGTCTGTTGTAGAGTTTGATGCTTTATCGAAGTATGATATGTCATTCATCATTCATCGACACTCATTAAGGAAAAATGAAAAGTTCATCATTGGTCTAGATGATTACCTTGGAGTGAAGATGGTAGACCACATCGATGAGCAATTTGAGAAGCTTGTTGAGAAAGCTCTTCATTATGAGAATTTGTATCTTATGTCATGGTATCTTTTGTTTCTACTAAGAAGGAAGAGCCAAAACCACAGAAAGGCATTGAAGGAACGAAAAAGTGGAAGCAGTCTCAAGGAAAAAATGGCTAGAAGAAAGCTAAGTAAGAACCTAATTGTTGTGGTGCAAGAAGAAGAGTTACCTGATTAAAGATTGCAAGGTGAGTGAGAAGAAGAAATGCTAAAATTGTGATAAGCCTGGATATTTGAATAAGGATTGTCCAGAATATGTGGAGGATAAACAGGTTGTGAAAACATATCCTTTGGACGTTGTTATGATTTTGTTGAGTGCTTCCTCGACGAAGAGAAGGGAAAGGGAGTCGTTATTCAAGGTATGCTTTCCATTAAGGATGTTTCTTTTCGTTTTTTTAATACCGGAGCTTCACATTCATTCATATGTAGTGACCTAGTAGGTAGCTTATGATTAAGAATCGAGATAGTAGACTGACCCTAATTGTGACAAACCCTATTGAAGGATCTACTAGCCCATGCATGGTCTAGTGTAGTCCAGTATTATTGAGTCATGAATGTTCTTTTATTTGTGATTACTTTGTCTTGAACATTTTTTAAATTCGAGATTATTTTAGGAATGGAATGACATAAGAAGTATGCGGCAATAGTGGATTGCGAGAAGCTATTAGTGGAAGATGGGGATGTGGAAGGGCGGATGGTAGTGATTGGATACCTACCAGAGGATGGGTTGATGCTTAGCTTTCTATATTTGCTTGAAGTTCTATATAAAGGGTTGTCATTTGTGCCTATCGCTAGAGAGTATCTGGATGTATTTGAGGAAGTGACTGGATTGTTGTCGCATAGAGAGATTGAGTTTTGGATTGACTTAGTGAAGGAAGCCGGACCTATAGTTATGCCTTTGAGGTGTGTGACACCCATAGAGAAGAAGGAATTATAGGTGCAAGTGAATGACTTATTAAGGAGTAGGCTCATTCGAAGGAGTATATCTGATTGGGGTGTAAGTGTTTGCAACTAAGGCCGATGGCTCTTTGAGGTTATGTGTGGATTATCGTGAACTGAATAAAATGGAGAAAAAGAACAAATATCCACTTGCATGTATTGATGACTTGTTTGATCAGCTTCACGGTGCAAAAGTGTTCTCTTAAACGGATTTAGCATTAGGATTTCACCAACTTAGAGTAGCGAAGGAGAGTGTGCCTCTTGCGGCATTTCGTACACCATCTAGTTTTTATAAGTGGTTGGCTATGTCATTTGGATTGACCAATGCTTTGGCATACTTTGTAGATCTCAACTGAACAATTTCATGCCTATGTTTGTGGATGACATTCTGATATATTCCAGAAATGAAGAGGTGAATAAGACGCACTTGAGGATTGTGCTAAAGTTGTTGAGAAAGCACATGCTGAGAGCAAAGTTTTCTAAGTGTCACTTTTGGAAACGAGAAGTGAGATTCTTGGTTTATATCATTTTTTTGATAGGGTATAGCGGTGGTACTGCGAAAATGGTAGCAATGCAAGATTGAAACCAGCCTAAGAATGCTACAGATGTGAGGAGTTTCCTTGGATTGGCAGGATACTATAGACGCTTCATCAAGGACTTCGCAAAGGTAGCAGCACCGTTAACCAATTTGACGAAGAAGAATAAGGTTTTTGTATGGGATGCAAAGTGCAAGCATGCATTTGTGATTCTGAAGGAGAGGTTGACGAGTGCACCAGTGTTGACCATTCCAAGTGGAAATGAGGAGTTAATAGTTTACATAGATACCCGTAGTATTGGATTGGGTGTGGTATTGATGGAGAAGGGAAAAATTGTTGCCTATGCTAATCGACAACTAAAGCCGCACGAAAGGAGTTATAAAACTCATGATTTCGAATTGGCAACAATAATTTTTTCTTTAAAGATATAGAGGCATTATCTGCTAGGAGAAAGGTTTGTGCTATTTACGAACAACAAGTCTTTGAAGTACCTTTTCTCTCAACGGGATCTCACCCTTCGTCAGCAACGGTGGTTGGAGTTCATCATCCCTTGTGATTCTAGCATTTCCTATACACCAAGTAAAGGGAATGCAATTGTCGATATATTGAGTAAAAGACATACTAGTTTGGGAGCAATGTTCTTGGAATGGAAGCAGATTGAGTACTTTGCTAGATATGATTGCAGGCCTCAATGCGAGTTGGAACCAGAAATGTTAGCAAGTATATCGATAAGACCTACTCTAATAGAAAGGATTAGCGCTAGTCAGAAGCAAGATACTTAGCTGGTGGAAATCATAGCAAAGATAATAGAAGGTGTAGAATTTAAAGACACGAAGCAATAAAAACTCGACGAAGATGGTTGGCTTCATAAGGATGGGAGATTGTTTGCTCTCGATATTGATGGATTGCGAGATGAAGTGCTACAAGAGTGTCACCATTCCAGATTGACCATTCATCCTAACTGTAACAAGATCTACCAAGATATGAAGCAGACTTATTATTTGGAAGGCATGGAGAGGGATGTTGGGACATTCATCTTGAAGTGTATGAATTGCCAATTGGTAAAGGCAGAATAGAAGAAACCTTGTGTATTATTGCAACCCCAGATATTCCTGAGTGGGAATGGGAGCAAGTATCGATGGATTTTATTGATGGATCACTGATGATTCAAGCAGGGTACAATAGCATTTGGGTTGTGGTTGATCGATTGACCAAGAGTGCCAGATTTATACCCATTAAATCAAGTAAAACAACATCCAAGCTAGAAGAATTGTATGTAAAGTGAATAGTATGATTTCATAGTGTGCCAAAGAGCATTATGAATGACTGAGACCCATTGTTCACCGGTGGGTTTTGGAAGTTCTCTTGCGAGCATGCATTATAGATTTTGGAGGATCATGGGATGACCATCTACATCTAGTAAAGTTTGCATACAACAATAGTCATAAGTCTAGTATTGGTATACTTCCTTATGAAGCATTGTACGGCTAACCGTGTAACGCCCCTTCGTGTTAGTGGAAAGCAGACGAGAAACTAACACTTGGACCAGATATGATTAGATAAACTTTAGAAAAGATTGAGATCATTCGATAACGGATGAAAGCTAGTCGTGATCAACAGAAGATCCGCGTTGATAAAAGACGTAGGGATTTGAAAATTTCTATTAAAGATATGGCTTTTGTGAAGTTATCTCCTTTGAAGAATGTAGTTTGATTTGGTAATAAATGGAAGTTGGCACCGAGATTCGTAGGTCCTTTTTCGATAATAGAAAGGATTGGAAAGTTAGCATATAAGATCGACTTACCTCAGAAGATGGTGGGTGTGCACAATGTCTTTCATATTTTCTATTTTTGGAAATTTGTGCATGATCCAAGCATGACAATCACACCGGATCAACTTGAAGACGTTGAGGTAGAATCAGAAGTTTCAAGATCTCGTAGGTCAGTTTGTACTGTTGGACATGATACGAAACAACATAGGAGAAAATCGGTGAGCCTAGTGAAGGTACAATGGAGTAGAAGTGATGACGATTATACGTGGGAAACTGAGGAGAGCATGAGAACTACGTGTTCGAAGCTCTTTGGATGTTAAGACCCTTCATTTATCATATCTACTTTCACCTTTTTATATCGCATTTGACAGGTTAGTATTCTGCATGCTAGGGTAGGATCACATATTCTATTAATTGCATAAGTGCTTGTTTGATATGGCTGACGGTTGTATATGCTTATTGAACATGCAGAGTAGTTGTGATTGCTTATACTTAGATTGGATTAGGGATTTTAGGAGTGAAATTCTTAAGTGGGGGAGGATAGAACAAACTTATATTTTATGTATTAGAGGATCATCAAATATTTTTATTTTATACATGTGAGGTCGTATGACTCTATAATTTTAGGATATGACTCTTAGGGACATTACAGACATTTATGATTTTTTTTTCTTCGAATTTCTATGTGACTATCTCGACCCTAGAAACCTTGTTTGGGCTATAAATTTTAATAGGAGTTGAATTAGAGTCTCAAACCGATTCCATCGCTTCAAGATGATGGTTTCCTATTCCTCAGAGTGGCCATAATAAGAACGCGGACTAAAGGTTAAGAAGTTACGTCTGTTTTAAGTTTAGAAAGTCATTGGCCTGTATTAGTGAGTAATTAGTTAAGCTCATACTTAGGCTCATTAATATATTTTGGGATTATTATAATTAGGGGCTGTAGGAGCTGACTAATTTTTTTTTCCTCTACTTCAACTTAATTCAAAACCCTCATTAACCATAATTTCATTAGAAATCACACAAATTACTCTCTAAACCTAGCTGAATCACTAATTTGAGAGAAGATCATCAAATAAAAGTTAGAGATCATCATTTTGGTTGATTTTGCATTGCTTTCTATTGCTGTCCACACCAGATCTAGACTTGAATTGGCAATTTTGGTGATTGGTGAGTGGTTTATGCCTTCTCACTATCTTATGCATGTTCATATAGTGGAATTACATGTTTTAACATGATTTCTGGCCTTAAAACCTTTTCTAATTTTAATTACATGTTATCATATGCTTATGACCTAAATTTGTAAATCTTTGAAATGGATTTCAATAATGATTTAATAATTCTCCTTATTCAATTCATATGTGCATATAATATGTAGATCTAGATTAAAATCAACTTGTTTATCATAATCTTGTGTATTTCTAATTGAAATGGATGTATATGCATGTTATTATATGGTTGTACGTTGTTCTTTGATGTTGTTTGCTAGTGTTTTAGATGCTTAGGAAGTTAGGTTGGTGAATTTGGAAAATCAAAAACAAAGATGGTTAGAATTGGACGAAACATTGAGGGGAGACTCGGTAATATGGAGAAAGACAGTAGTTTACATTGCATGTCCAAATTCACCAAGTTGACTACTCGATATCGAGTTGTTCATGCCAGTATCGAGTTATCCCTATTGATCTTATTGGTCGGCGATTGTGGAGGATCTTTAGAGCATAGCTAGTAGAGGTGGAACATAGCAGGATGCATGAGATTGGCTTAGTGTTGGATGTTATATATACTTGTTTTTAGAACTTAAGGATGAAAGCTTTGGCATGGATTGAGTTGTTTTGATGGATGGGTTAGCATCTGAAGCACTTGGGAATGAAGTACCAGAATCAAGGAAGGAGAGTTAGCCAAAAATTGGTTAAGTAAAAAAGTTGGTACCGAGCTATTCAGGTTTATATGGAGTTCTTTTGTGGATTACAGTGGGGTTAGGCTTGTACAAGGATGAAGTAGGGGACTCCATGGATCATGCTGGAGGTGTTGGCTTGCTCGCTTAAGGATTGGATGGAGATGTAATAGCATGCTAAAAGCTTTGTATCTTTGGTTGGTGATTCGTGAAGGGAATAGGTGCCGAAGATAATGGCTCGATAAAGGATAGAGCCGTGGAATGAGAAACATGGAAGGGTTCCATGACAATGGAAACTGGATTGAGTAGAAAGGAGGGCTCGAATGCATGTGCTAAGGAATTATTGATACTTAGAGTGTTTTCTGTTGTACTCAAAGCAGAGGTACTATAAGTGGGGATGTCCCTGGCTCATTGTAGTGGATCTGAGTACCCTAGACCAGTAGCTTTGGGTCTAGTGCCTAGCTTTGGACTACATGACACGTATCTAGCTATGGTTGCTTTATTTAGTAGGTTATCATTCGAAGATATCGTTTGGAGTAGGTATAAGATATAGAGATATTTGGACACCCACCATTCTATTTTAAGTAGAGAAACTTTATGATATTTGTAGAGCATCATATTATGTTGTTATGTGCTAACTCTTTGGTTACAAGGACCGGTCAGGTATGGTTTATGTACCTCTTTTTCTTACTATATTTACCTTCATAATACTTTAAGATTCATTTATCGCTCACACTAGACTGTTGTCTTACCTAAAGTTTTATACTTTGTTTCTTATTATCTTGGGTAATCTTAAATGAGGAGACAAGATAGCAGGTCAAGGTGACGCAATAGCTTTGTGGAGGATGAGTTGGATGGAGCTATCTTGCATTATATACATATTTGGACTTCTATGTTTTTTAGCCACACAACGCTGTGGAGCCTTGTCGGTGCTTACTTATTCTTCTTGTAATGAGACAGTTGTGTTTGATCTTGTTGTATAAACTATACTACTTTTGATGAATATCTCTATGGATCTATTACTCTGATGATTTATTCACATAGTTATTACTGTCTCTCCTGTTATATCTATGATATTATATTTTATCCATGCTCTCTGAGATATATGACAGGTTATATGCGGTATTTGTTTCATTCTACCCCCTAACGATCATCCTATATCGACCGGGCACGACTACAGCGCACGATTTTGATATTATTGGTGGCGATGGTATAGGGCATTCATCTCAAAATTTTAAGGCTAAAATAGCTTTTCCCTTATTATTTTCTGCATTTATCCTAACATCAATCCATAATATATCATTGAATTCATTTTTATCAACCCTTATCTTTTCTACACTTAGTATGTAGCACTAGTAAAGCAGAAATTTTCCATAAAATTATTTTCCATTTTTATTCGGATTACACACGGTTTTGAATTCGAACTTCCAAAACATTTAAACACCATTTTCTTTTAAAACATTTGGACAAAGACGTCAAAAAAATTTGAATGCCAAAAATGCTAAAACCTCCTTTTGTTAATGCAATTTTTCAAAACATTCCACTTTCCCATTTAAATAAGTCAAGCCACATTTCAATGTAGTTAGAAATCAGTTATGAGTTAACACATATATTCAATCCTAGCATTACACAATTAATTCAAGACCTTTAAACTCATTTTTTTATTTAATATGACGACTCATTAATCAATTTGTAAATTAAGCTTTTCAAGGAACAAGAATATTGACTCGTGATTTCACAACAAACTTTGCCTGTCCTTTGCTCACTAAATTCATACTTTGTAAACTTCCAGTCTTATATTGTATCAACCATTAGTTAAGTGTCTTTCTGAGATTTCCATATTTAACTGTTTTTCCCAAAATACATATAAGAGCGATATACATATCTAGAAACGACGGTACAATGAATAAATAGAAACACATCTTATTAGCGTTTTTTATATAAGAGACTACTAACTATAACAATCCAACAACCTAAAGAAAAAAAAAGACAAATGCTGGAAGGGAAATGACAACATAACAATACTAAATCCAAAATACAACCTATAAACTATGGGATGGTTCCGATCCTCGAGCCATTGCCACGACCTCGGAATGTGCGTAGCATAGAAACTATGTGCTCGATCTCACGGCTTTGGCGCTATTGCTCAGCTTAAATCTCACGAATCTCTGCCTGGACTTGTCAAATAGTGACTAGCTCAGGGCTCCGGTATCCTTTAGTGCCTTATCCTTGCTCTGCCTCCTACTATGGCCGCTCTATTTTTGTTGGCGCTACAATCCCAAATGGTGGCTCAAGGATTCCCATCTTTTTAAGAGAGGCTCGGTCGAATGGAGAGGGGACCTTACTCCGGACTTCCTCTCTAGAGAGGTTCACTCTGTATTGCCTAAAGACACAAGTGAAGAGATGACAATACAAAAAGTAGCTCCAAGGAGTACCAACTCTAGGACTAATATAGTTGCTTATGATAGCATAAGCCCAATAGATAGCCATACCATCCATGATGGCATAGGTGGCCTTCTGTACCAGCGGATAAATTTAATCAAAGCTCTTCGTTTTTGGAGTTTTGTTCTGTTGAACTATGCGAACGATAGGGCGAGCTGTAGGTCGCAAATTGTCTGACCTCTAAACGGCGATATCTCCTAAAAAATCTGTTGCAATTTCTCTGGATCAGTCATTTCCATATCACCTAAATCCGCTCACTTTGCAGCTATCCCCAAAATATTTCCAAAATCATCATCATACAAATTGATCATGAATCCCTTCACTTTCGATTGGAAATTGCTGATGCCTTCATCAAACTTGTATGCCAAATTCGCATCAAATAGCACTACTACAAAACAAGCTATTTGCATCAGTTGTTTACCGCCGTTTTGCATCAGTTCAACAACCGATGCAACATGCTTAGCACTTTTGCATCAGTTCTGAAACCGATGCAAAAATGTCCTTTTTGCATCGGTTGTTACTAACAACTGATGTAAAATATCATGGTTAGTTGCTTGAACACATCCCATATGTTGCATCGGTTGTAATGAAAACCGATGCAACAAAGTAATTTGTTGCATCGGTTTTTTATAACAACCGATGCAAACTAATCCCTCTGTTGCATACCTAATGCAAAAAAGGCATTCTCAGAAAACATTGTTACAGTGTGTATATATATATTATTGATTATAACAAACAATTATTGCATGCAAGTTACAATCATTCAAAATTAAATTTGATGGCAAATACAAACTGAATAACAAAATACCAAAATAAACATATATCAATTAAAGTGTTAATAATCTATGCAAAATAATGGTTCATACATTCATTTTCATTTCATTATTGCATATTGCTCTCTGTTTTTTTTATTATCTTCATTTCATTGTTGCATATTGCTCTCTTTTTTTCACTGGCCATAATCAACCACTGCATATCCATCCCACTACACATCAAACCACAGCATCCATCCTTGCCTCATCAGTGCCTCCAACCTACTGCCATTCCACATTTCAACTTCCTGCTCCTTCATCAAATACAATACCATTGTGCACATAACCAATACTATTGCCTTGTACCACTGTGCACATAACCTATACCAATACAGTCAGCCATCTACTGCCTCCAACTAGCTAGCATCACCCCCCCTTCACCGGTCATTCCATTATCATAGATCAACAACACCATCACAAAACCACAACAACCATCCCTCTACCACCTAACTGCCTCTTCTAACCTTCACCATCGGAACTTCTGCACTGTAACAACTCCATCACCTGCCATATACACCACTGCCATCCCCATAAAACACCAAAGCCACAAGCACCACCAGAACCACATCCCCATACATTTACATACCAACTCCAAACCATCTACCCTATTCCACCACCAACCTTCGCAAATCACCACCCATCAATACTTCTACTGACCATCCCAAACTCTGCTACCACTTGCAAAAATACAACACATACACACTGAGACTTCATACCCAAAGGCTTCCACTATCTCACCTGAACCACTCCCTACTACTGTGCCTCCACAAACGTACTTCAAACTGTCCCTGCACAATGAAACAACTTCATAACCTCTGTTCCCCTTATTTCTACCAGTGCAACATCAAAACCAAAAACATTCCAGCCTTGCCTCAATCATTAAAAAAGTCCTCTGCCAGTTTCAAACTGTGACCACCAAGATTGCCTTCACTTCCACCATTTCAATACTTCACCCCATAAATCATATTGCTTTATTTACACAACCACTGGCCTGCCATGTTCTCTGCCTTGTTCACTCAAACATCACCAGAAAATCCAGTGTCGTGTTCTCTTCCCGCTATACACCCCAGTGCATATCACACCAACTTGTTTAAGCATTCCTAACCGCATACCATTCACATTGACACCCCATTGCATGCTCCATGACCAAGTAACAAAGTCCACCTTCAACCAACACTTCAGCCACTACATCAACCACATTCCCACCTGCAATTCGCAAACATCACACACTACCATTCAACTGTCATTTCACCATACACATACATTATCAAGCCTGCAACCATAATTCTCTGCCATACTTCATTTCACAACTGCTTGCATACAAATTCAACCATACTTCTGCTTTAAACATACCACCATCACAAACCCACAGCAAAACTAACCTGGTTACTGCTACATCACTGCCCAAAACTCAAACTGTCACATTGCATACAGTAACCAGCTGCACAGTTCTTCAACCTACTTCCTCAACTTCCTTCAATTAATACCACTGCTGCCCGTAACAACTTGCCTCCCATTCACAAGAATCCACATATATTTTCATCTACAAACATCTTGCTGTCAACCTTCCCACCCCTACCACTGCAGTTGCCATTTCAACATATACTGCACACTTACCTACTAACAGCCTACAAACTTCACCAGAAAAAATATATTAAGAAGGCAAGAACAAAGTGAATAGGTACACAGACAATGACTACTTATAATAGTCAGTTAATAAAGACATTGGTTATGTGGTCATGTTAGTGCAAGCAACAAGGTTAATTTACTACCTCTACCAATTAAAATGATGGAAATTAAACAAGTGGGATAAGTTAAAAATACATTGTAAGGTGGGGAAGTAATTTGTTTGACGTCATCATTTGAATTTCAAACTCAAGGAGTGACAGCAGTCTTTAGGATGCTTAAATGAATTAAAGCCCAGCTCCATTGTTTAATATTTGGAGGGAAAATGACACCATTGGGAAGAAAATGTAAAATATACAAATTAAACTATTAACAAGGTACCAAATATTAGATTAACTGTAAATTACATAAAATGTCGGAAAAGAATCAAAGAATCTTCGAAATTTTGTACCTCTGATTCATTAATTAATAATTTTAAATAGCTGCCGATTCGTCTCTGGGTAGGAGTTAGTTGCAAAAACAGCATCATGACTTTCACATATAATATCGTTTCACGACTGGCTCTGCATAAACTCAATCTGGATTAACCCACTTGAGTGTGGACACATAAAAATAGTTTGGCTACTCAAATATATTCAATTCAATGTAGTGGTATGAGTAAAAATTTATGGTGTACATCACAGTTCGGTCTCGATCTACTATAGAAGAAGAAAAAGTTAGCTAACACAGGATGACGACATACTAACGATTCATTAGTTTAAAAGCTATTATTATTATAGGTGGTAGTTATTATTAATCATGCATTGAGATGTGAAGTTGTATTGAGACATTGTTTGTCTATTCCTTGCAGATGAGAGCACAGAAGGCGAATGTACAACCGAGGATGGTGGTCGAAGAGGGAACGGCTGAGCGGTACTTGAAATATTATGCATTGAGTTTTCCTTTTGACCTGAAAAGCATTGTTTAATGTTAGCGCTAACAAACTACGCAGATTCAAACTAATGTAAATATGAAGATTCATCCACGACAAATTCATCATCTATGAACATTAGAATGATATTTAATATTTGGTCACTTCTACTGTAAATGGGAACTACACAAGTTAAAGAAATATTCCAGTAGCTCTGTGGAATGATGTTCAAATTTCACGTCAAACCAAACTCTACTACGACTATAGAAAACAAGGAAAGAGCTTGGTGGGCCGCTAACAAAATTGTACCTTTAGTGAACTATGAAGATGCAAATGAAAAGGAGGAAAGTATTTTGCTCAGGTAATCATTTTGCATCATGAATTTGTTCTACTGAAAAATAGAATATACTGAAAAACATTAAGTCATACGCTAGGAGAAATTACTTGGTCAAGGACATAGCCAGGAATTTATTCCCAAAAGTGAGGCTCTGACAGCAAAAAAATGCATAAACGAACTATTAAACTTTTGAGTTATTCCAGTGGTGTTAAAATGAAAACATAAAGATAGACATTTCCTAGGAGTAACGTTACTTGCTAAGTTTAAGACTGTTTTCTTTTTATATAGTGCAGTATTATGTTCCTTGTTGTGTGTGTACGATTGACCATGTAAATTATCACTGTTATCATTTTTTTCCTTAAGAGCCTACTATATAACCCTTTCCTGCTTTAATTAGCGTCACATTGGTACTCTGCATCGATAACACAAAAAGTCAACTTACTGTATTTACGTTTTATTATGATAAATTTTCTTTTGGTCGAGCAATAAAGTTATTTTATTCCCTTTCGCATTTATATCCCATAAGCTAATTTCGATCTACCTGATGCTGGCACAAAATGTAAAGCGATGGATGTGACCTCTTTCCCTATTTTACATTATACTGACCAGTAAAAATTTATAAATGGATATGTATAGACAGTATAGTCCCTTGACTTGCGAGAAGATGCTATAATTAAGAACAATAAAAAATCTATAGTGGGCCAAAACAGAACGAGCTTATTTTTCCTATATATAATTCAAACATACACAGAAATAAATTGAGACAACTAGTAGTTTTTTATCAAATATTTATAGGTCAAGCCATACATAAAAGTTTTTGTAGGTGATTTAAATAAACGGACAAAGTAAACTAGAATATTATGTCTTTATCGCTCATTCATTCACATGTACCTCTCACTTTCATTAGCATACACACACACACACATACATGTGAGTGTGTGAGTGATTGTTTGCTCATCATTTCGTGATCAAATAATATTTATACAGTTTGATACTTGACCATTAAATTTATATAGTAATTTTTTTTCTATCGATACAATCCATAATTTATTGAATTTTTTTCCACTTGTGTAGAAAGTTAAACTATTTAGTGAAGGCACTTGAAGGTCTTGGAGAAATTCACGCTTCGGCTCTCAGAACCTTTCTCTTTCAAAAACATATGTCAAATGGCTCAAAGTCTAGAGGATAGATTCAACGCAGCAATGCATTTAAAATAATAGAGTTAAAATTGATGATAATCATAACTCAATAAACAACGGTAAATATATTTCTCCCTTGGTTTTTTACACTTAGCAGTAGTTCAGATTCTAGCAGAACCACAAATGGCAAAGGTTCATCTATTTTAAATGCATCACCATACTGAAATAATGTTTTTTTACTATGTATTATCAGGTAGGTTCAACTGCTTCTGCTTCAACAAGCCCTCTACAGTGCCGCACCCTTCCACATTCTCAAACCACACCATAACTGCTTCATCACCTCATTCCCATACACCTCCACAAAGTTCAGCTTCATCCACTCAAACATCAAACTACCATATACATCACAATTACATCTCTGTTTACATTCAACCTACTTTTACATACAAAACAGTGCCGTTCCCCTTGCCTCGACCTGCAATTTGCAACTACTGCTACCGCTTCGACCAAACATTCCATCGAGAAAAAAACTCAACACTTCAAACCTCCCGCCATCGACTTCCCAATTCGAACCACCCTCAACAGCCATGAAATCATCCACTCGAACTCGAACTAACGTCGAACCCATAATGAACCGAACCGCTTTCACCGATTAGTGTGGCCGAATCAAGAAAATTGGTTGAATTGTGAAAGTTTGATTGAACCGTGAAATTGGGGCTAATCGTGAAAGTTTGATTTTGATTTTTTTTGTATAAGCTTTCTGATTATATAAACAAGTACGCATGTAATTGTTTTTGAGGTGGAGAAGAATTTTTTTTTGGGAGTGGGTTATTGAGGAGGAAGGAGTACATTTGTCCAAAGTAGTAACTTTGGAGCCAATTTTTCATTATTTCCCGCCTAAATTTCATATTGCCATCAACATGTAGTTGCATCGGTTGACTTTAAAACCGATGCGACTAAAACTATTTGCATCGGTTGTTGGTGAGAACTGATGCAAATTTGATTTTTTTTATTACCTATTGCTTTCCACGTATCAATTGCATTAGTTATTGAGATAGAACTGATGCAAATAGTTCTATTTGCATCAGTTTTTACTTCAACCGATGCGAATGAGGCGAAGCAATATGCACATTTTGTACTAGTGTAGACATATGCAATGTAGGTGCATTTCCTCTCAAAAGTGTCGGCAGTGGATCGGTTCTGACCCTGCCACCGTGAACAATTCCTCGAGTCCAAAGGCAGCATTGTCTCCAAATTTGACTGACCATCCTTAATGAAAGTTGAAATTTGTTGAGGCTAAGTAAATGGAATTTTTTTAGTCACCGCAGTCTTGCCAAGCGATCTCCTGAAGGGTGAGACCTGGATGGCATTAGGAAGACTCGGAGTTTCGAGTTGGTGCCATGAACCGAGTGAAGGTCAGAGAGGAGAGAATGGGTTCAGATCTGGAGAGGTCGCGGGGCTAGATCCGACACGTGAAAATTTGGCTTGGGAGAGGAAACTACTACTGGGGTGGGGACTACAAGAATGTTAAGGAAGGAGGCATCACTCATCCTTGGCAAGGGAGAGAGAGAGGAGCAGCGGCATTGATTAAGGAGGAGGGGATTGGTTTTGACAGTGAGGAAGAGGATGGGAATCGACAAAAATGAGGCGACTGAAGTGTATGCAACTTATAAGTCGCATTCCACATTCGGGTTGCACCTCAAACCCATTAACCAGTTGACCACTCCTAGGGCAACTAGTCGACCGCTAGGGGTCAACTAGTCGCTGTATTTCGAGCATAGGTTGAACCTGGACCCTATTTGGGTCGGGTTAATTAATAATAAAAGTAATCATCGTTTCATGCCATTTTCTTCAATATGACACGATCCAAAAAAATCCTATCCTCTTCACGATGGTGCCATATCTTATCACCTAGCTCTACGAACCCTTTCCTTAATTATTTGTAGTACTCCCAACTTATACTATCTTGCATCCGGAAGTCCTACACTTCCTAACAACATACCCCAACTGATTTAAACATCATTTCTGTTTTATCCACCCCTTTAAGAGAGAATTTTTAAAAGCTTTTCAATTCTTTAGACAAGAAAAATCCTCGAGCTATACATATGCCTACTTTTACTTTGTTGCCAAAATGGAAAACTATTTTTCGCCTAAATTCTTTTTGAACCAATATAAAAATCTTATTTTAAACTAAAACTTTATAAATCAAATCCATTGGTGTATATATTTCTTATAAGAATAAACATTTAGAACTCTCTCACTTTCCAAAAGACAATTTCCAAATGGCCACTTGGAAAAAATATTATATTATTTTTATTTTTTTCCTTTTCAAAAAACTGATTTAAATATTTCAAGGTATTCTCACATGGGGTCAGACTAAAAAATGAGATCTACTTCTCTTCAATAAAAATCCGGTTCGCCATCTTGAGATAATAGATGAACATTCTCTTGTGAGAACTTGCCTCCAAATGTCAATGACATATAGATTCTCAATTCCTACTTCTCTGGATAAAATGTGCATCTTTAATCGATAATCCATTTAAATCCATAATCACAAGGTAACTATGTCTCAACAGCTAAGTCAAATACCATCTAGCTCTGGGATCCTTCAATATATCATGTTCATGCTCTTCAAAGTTAACGCCTTCGTATAGCCAATGCTCCATGGGGAAATCGGGGTAGGCGCATAACCTTCAACTCTATAAAATTTTCCATCTCATAGTTACTTCTCCTGTCCTTTGAGAATTTGGTCGCAACTATTTCATGGCCTGAATTTATAATGCTTGGTGTAGATTTAGATAGAAAAATACAAATACGTACTCTTAGTATATTCTAATCTCTATAATCGACTAACCTAGGTTCTAATACCAAATGTAAAAACCCGCACCTTAATGGGTCATAATATCGACAAAAATAAAAAGCTAAGTCCATTAGGATATAGATTATTGGTTTTGGTAACTTGTAATAAACAGGTGCATATCAGAGATTGATCAAAATAAACTCGCGATGGAAAAGAAAATATAATAGGATATAAATACCGACCGAGGCCACTACCTAGGAATCAATGATATAACTTGGACGTCCAACTACCTTGTCGGTATGGAGCATGAATAAAAAGACTTCTACGTCAACCATTCCATCTTGCTTCATTGATCTATTCCTCTAAATCTACCATGTGGGCTGTAACGAGGAGGGTGTTAAAACAACGTTCTAGTGATTGGAAAATTGCATACTTCATCCATAACACAAACTTATATCGATTGATTTCCATTTAATTTTTATGTCTTATTATTTACGGTTAATTCGTTTAATTTCATATGCACATATGATATGTCTACCAAACCTTCTCCAAGGTATATAGTACCGACATATGCCTATGGGGCATACGCTACTCATAATCCGACCACTGAATACTTCTTGAATAATGAAGAGGAAGAACCAACAGCCATTTAATACCTTAGTCCCTGGAGCCGGCCATTTGCGTCGTCAATGTTGATCTATCGGTCCTAGCTACAGAGACCGATGACTCTATATACGGCTTTATAATATATAATTGCAACATTTATTACTAATATTGTCCTAGCTATTTAAGAGATAGTACCCAAGCCATTTAATATCTTTTATTGCAATTAACCAGACTATGAGCATTTAAAACATTTTTTAAGGAAGTCCCCATCATTTAATGTATAAGCCCAAGACGGAATCCTTACCGGTACCGGTCTAGCGTACATTGCATGGAAATATTTTCGACCACTTAATACTTCCTATTGAAGTGGTCCTTTTCGAGATATCATTTATCATGCCTAGTCGCTAACCCTGACCATTTAATACTTTATGTAATGGAAAGAGACGCACTCAAACAACCAATTAATATCTTCAATCCCCAAAGCATGTCCTATGTTTTATGCATAATCCTTTTTCCACTGATCCTATGGTTGGAGATGTCTCATATCAGTAACAAGTGTACACAACTACTAGTAGTCTCTAAGTGAAGGGCACACTTCTGTTGTGTAACTCTACTGACCTCACGTTTCAACCCACTAAGTTCAATTAATTATTATAAGCTTTATTATTGGACAAAGCCCACTAGTCCCTATTTACATATTTAAGGCTGTACTTTATTCTAATGATAATTAGACTACCTTTTAATGTTTAACTACTACCTTGCATGTTTTATTTATTATCCCCATAAATGTCCCTTTTGTCCAAAATAATTTTTTTTTATCCCTATAAATGTCCCTTTTGTCCAAAATAAATTATTATAATTTTGACGGACATTTCCAAAGACATTTATTTACTTATTCAAACCTTACCATTATTTCTTCCTTATCTTTTCCGTGGTCAACCTACCAATTTCATTAATCAGTCACATTCTATCCATTTTTAACTTATTTAAATTATTATAACTCCCAATTTATTGCCCATTCATTTTTAGAGTTACAACCCTACCATCTTTATTTGTCAATTCTACCATTTATTACACGATCTATTCTAAAGTTCAATTTATATTTAATGTGAATATTAATGTATAATATGTTATATTAATTATATTTTGTTTTGAATGTTTTAGTATGGTTATATATGTTTATAAATTTATTATTACATTTCCAATTATTAACCCTTTAAATAGGATATTTCATTATATATTTTACTCTGTTAGAATTATCCTTCCAGAAGGTTTTTCATTATAACCTTCCATGAATTATACTAAATTAAGAGAATTTCTTAGCTTGAAATTACAAGGAATTATTTATTTTCACATTGTTGAAATAGACGGTATTAAGTACGAAAAGGAAATCCATACTTTACACATCTCTTTCTTCTTTTGATGTATATTCCTTATCAAATTAAACGCTGCACTTTTTCTACGAAATTAAGATATTAAACAAATTCATGGATGTTAATGGATAGTACTTCCAACAAATTAAAATACAAAACTCACATTCTATATAGAATTAGAGAAATCCTAAATTACACGAATATTTTTACAACCCAATTGTAGATCTGGAACAAATTTTACATCATCATCCATATTCAACCTTTAATAACTTGGGGACTGATTTCCAGATCAGGTGTAAACAATATTCCTATTCATATAAAGAATATATAGGTGGTAATTTATGTGCTTAATTCAACCCTACAACTCTTTAGATCTTATTTAGTTATAAACATCAAATAAAATTCCAATGAAATAAATTCCAATGTTGTAAGTAAAATTACATAATTTTCCACTCATCTTAAAAAGTGTTCCAAATCTTCGAATCTAAATTTGATTCCTTTAATCAACTTCATTTCCTTTCTAATTCCAAGAAACATGTATAAATTTGTATACACATACCATTAAAATTACAAATCTAAGAAGTGATTCGGGAGAAAGGGGAATATAGTTTTATAATATTGAAATTTACCATTTTATTTGCGTAACGCTAATCCACTCTTCTTCTTCTATTTACTTTCTACTCTTCTCCAATTTGCATAAATACAAACTATTTTAAAGTTTGGAGGAACAGTGTAGAGAAGGGAAGGACGGAGCTTTGCTACCCTAGATCAGAAAATATGAGAAGAGAATGAAGGGGTTAAGCTTGTATTTATAGGCTTTCGAATTAGTCATATATGTTAGATTATTATTATTAAACATGGGCTATTGGCTGATCAAATCATTGTCAAAATGCCTTGACCGGTCGACTATTCCCATATAAGCGGTCGACCGTCCCGTAATGTGGGTCGATAGGTGGGGTCTCGGTTTTATTGTATGTTTATTAGAAATTTTGTTATTTAATTATTTACATTTCGGTTTCTTAAACACCATAACTTCTACGTTTTAACTTCGATCGTGAAATTTCAAAAATGAAAGTTGCTTAGAAAGTTGCCACGAACACAATGGTGCAAGTTTCATGGTCAAATTCAATCATTTTCTCAAAATCCAATATTGTAGATTAATTAATTATTAAATTATTAACATAAATTTGCAAGGTGTTACATGAATTTATAAGGAATAATGGAAAAACTACTAATACATAACTTTGTATGAGTATCAATTTCCCCTACTACAAAACAAAGTGAAACCACGCCACCTAGCGAAACAGGTTTTCCCATCACTATTCTATCAACATTAATGTCATCATTTCATGTAGATAAATCATACATGGCCGTAAATGCTAGTCATTCTTTCAAAGATGAGTATGACCTATTCTTAGTACTACATCTTGACTAGGTTTTATAGTCATTTTCACACTATTTCTTCTCATGCATTACCTCATCGCTTTTATTTTAATGTCGAGTTTTGACATTGTAGGTTGCCACTTATGCCTTATTCCGTAGCTTTTGTGTTATGCAGTTAAATCACTTAGCAGTACTATAGTGATGGTGGTGCAAAAATTTATAGTGACGATAAAGCACAGATATAGCATAAAATAACAGAGATGCAAAAATCTTCATTAGATATAAAACAAATATTTACAGTTAATTTGTTCTCATTCTCACAACTTTTTTGTAGGAAAAAGAACTATTGCTTAGTCTTATAGAACAAAGCCGAAGAATATCATGATTCATACAGTCTATATTTGGTGACTACTATGGATTTTTAACTTATATAGAGAAGCTATGTCTTTAAATTAGGTCTTTACCCTGATTTTTTTTAATTTGGTTCAAAAGAGAACTTGTCAAATCAACTTTTTCATAATAATGTTGCTATAAGGGGTGCTAAAAAGCCTTAATTGAGCTAGTATAGTGGAAAATTGCAGGGCTTAAAGCAGATCTATTGTTTAATGATGTTGTATTAAAAAAGCATTGTGGTTGAAGAGTACTATGCGCTATAGTAGGGATTTTGTGGGGATTTAGTAAGGCTTTAACTATATAGCTTTCACGTAATGTCATGAACAAACTTTTAGATTTCCACAAAGGCCTTATACCAGCACTTCTGAATGCAATTTTACAATTAGACATTGGGTTACCACATATGCCTTACACCACTTTTACGAATACAATGTAGTATTTAGACATTATGTATGCCACTTAGTCCTTGCATGACATTTTCGAATATAATGTCATATTTTGACATTGGATTATCACTTATGCCTTGCACCATGTTTATGAATACAATGTCGTATTTAGATATTGGGTTGCCACTTAGACCTTGCACTATGTTTACGAATACAATATAGTATATAGACATTGAGTTGCCCCCTAAGCCTTAGACCACATTTACGAATACAATGTCGTATTTGGAAATTGGCATTCCACTTAGGCCTTGCACCACATTTTCAAATAACATGGTTTTAGATATTAGGTTGCCACTTAAGCCTTACACACATTTCATATTAAGCATAGGTCAAGACCATTCAATCCTTTAGACAATACATTTTTATTATCATCTCTTCTCCTTTAAAAGATATAACTTAACATTTCTTATCATTCCTATGCTTAACTCATTTTCTCATTCTTTAATAAGTTATTTTTTTGAACTTATTATATATCTTTAAAATTTCATCCCTACGAAATTCAAATCAACAACTAGGAAGCTGGCTTCCAAATTTTAAAATTTACCTACTTAATTAAGAAATTCATCACCATTGGCTATTGCATCTCCGGTTCAATTGCTATTGCAGTTCTAAGGCTATCACAAGTATAGCTATTTTGAATCTCAATAAGAAGCCATTAGACGCCTCAAGTATGTGTTATCATAAATCTTAATTATAAACTATCGTAGTTCATAGCTATCATATATCATAGCTATCATAAATAATGGCTATCGCAAAACAAAGCTATTGTGGAACATGATTATCATAAATTATAAATATCGTGATTCCTTGCTATCATAAAACACAACCATCATAAATCATGTCTATTGTGAAACATAACTATTATAACCATAGTTAACAATAACGATTGTTATCGTAAATTATAACTATCGTGAATCATAACTATCGTGAATATTGATATCGTAAATTAAAACTATCGTAAATCATAATTATCATGAATCATTGATATTATAAAACATAAATCTAATTGCTATTGTGCTTTTAACATTTTAAGGCTATCGTAAATCTCAAGTATGAGCTATCGTCAATATAGGTTTGGGGATATCGTAAATATAAGCTTAGGTGTTATTGTGCTTCTAACATTTTAAGGCTACCATAAATCCAGAATGGCTTTTACGTAATTATCATGAAAGCTGATTAATTTCCTTTAAAAGAAATCATGTTAACCAATCATGCTATTTTTCAAACTTTTATTAGTTTACCAAAGACTTTATATAAATCTTTTTAGAAAAATCAAAGATAACACTATAAGAGATGCCTTGTTTACTAATGCCATAATGACGTCGTTGTAACATTGGTAAACAAAATACTGAGACCATGTTGACTCCTTAGATGGCATCGCTAAATAAAGCGTTGGAAATTTTTTGTTGATGTCATTCTGATGTTTTCCATAGGGTACTTACTGATGTCATACTGATGCCTTTCACCAACGTTATAGCAATGCCTAATTTCCGATGCGATTTTGATGCCTTGTCAATGTTATGTCTATGGCCTACTGATAATGATCACATGTGGAAATTGGTTATGGTGTGGATGGGGCTACAATAGGGTGGGGCTGCGACGATGAGGATAGGGCTATAATCGATCGTGACATCTTCATCTTTGATGACGACGGCGTCTTCTTCGGCACAGGGTAGGGCTAGGGCTGGAAGTGGTAGTGGCAGCGTCTTCTTTGACGGTGGTCGCTTTGCTGGCACGGTATTGAGGGACAGGAAGCTTCTACAGTTATTTATCTATTTATTTATTTTAAACTAAAAGTAAAGAGGAGACGCTAAGGGGGTATTTCTCGAGGGGGTGATGCCCTACCGATGCCTAGTCAACGTCGGATATATGGCTTCAGCAAGTTATCGCTAATTAAATGTAGGTAATTCTCTATCTACATCTTACAGACTTCATGCCGACACCGTATATTTGGCATTGGCACAATGTCGAGGTTCTATATAGGTATTTAGCATTATTTTTAACAGAGTAACTTCTCTTCCACCCAAAAATATTTATTAATATCATAATTAATTAATTACCATTTTCTAATTAAATTTTCCCTTCACTAAATAAATCGCATAAATCGAAAATGCATGGGAAAAATCAAGAAAATTGGACTTTCTCTTTTTTAACACATACAAAATATGTAGGACAAAATACTTATTTTTCGTATCTTAATTAATTAAACCTCAAAGTAAGCATTTTCTCAACTTATAAATTCATATGAAATCTAAATAATTTTGGAACTGGGTTTAGACTAATGTTATAAACAACGTGTCAAAATTTCAAAGCAGTTGAAGAAGGTTTATTCCATGTTTTACTGTAACATGTCAAAATATTTATCATTTTACTCTCAAACATTAATGAAATCATTCTATTATCCCCAATACATGTTCATTAACATTTTTAGAATAAAAAATGCATATAATCCAAATCTAGATCCAAACTGGTGTTGGAAGAAGATAAGGAAAGTGTTACTCGTTTATTTGAAAACCTTGATTAAATATTCTTCTTTTCTTCAGGAATGAAAGCTTTTCTCATTTTTATTCTATAATTCTCTTTCTTCCTTGAATAATGATTGTCGGCCAAGATAGTTTGGTTCTTTTTTGATGAAGAGAAAATGTGGATGAAGAGACCGATATGGTTAGGAGTAAGGGTTATTAATTTTTGCTTTGGCTAAATCCTTTTCTAGCTTAAACTTACTAATTCCTTAATCCCTTTCCCGTAACTTTCACTTTCCATTTTTTTAATTAAATTTATTTAATTATTATTTGATAAGTTCTTTTTATTTTTTAATTTCCCATATTATGTCACTCCAAAATATGGAGTTTTACAGTCTCCATTCCTTGTAAGAATTTTGTCATTGAAATTCGGATAAGGAGGATAATGACCAACTTCATTAATACAAATCTTCGTATAGGTACAAAATTAAACTAGTTACCTACTAATGTATATCATCGGTTAACAATCACAATGTATTACCACCGGTACCAATACATCATCATATTATAACACAAGAACATACTAGTGTCACTGCTAGTTCATACAATAGGCAATAAATCATATATGCTTAAACATATATGTCTAAAACAACTTGGGATAGATATTCCTAATATTATCCTCTACCTCCAAGGTATAATCATCTACATCGTCACTCCACTGGACGTGAATAAATATAATATTCTTGTTTCTTATCTCTTTCATATCACGACCTATTATCCCTTTCGGTTATCTAACATATGCTAATTTTTTTATCTATAGATAAATCTTCGATTGCCCTTGGTTCCACTAATGCATATGGGTCGTTCCCACAAATCCTCAAGTGAGATACATGGAAAACATTATGCACACCCATCAAACTATTTGATAACTTATCTCGATATGTGAGTTTATCAAACCTCTACCTAGGAGCCATTTTGCTTACCTTCCCAAGGCGCATAACACCTCGCAATGGTGAAGCCTTTATGAACATCTGATCGCCTATTACGAATTCTAGTTCCTTTCTTCTCTTTATAGCATAACTATTTTTCCTCTAGTGCATAACTTTCATTCTAGTACAAATCAACTTTATCTTCTCAGTATCATATCTTACCAAGTCAGCTCCTAATATGAGTCTATCTACCATGTTCAACCAACAAATAGGGGACTTGCACGGTCTATCATAAAGTGTCTTGAACAATGTTATTCTGGCACTCGACTGGTAACTATTATTGTAGACAAACCATACCAAATTGAAATGATTTTCTTAAGATCCTCCAAAATCTAAGACACATGCTCTCAGTAAATCCTCTAGTACTCAGTTTACCCTTTCTGTTTGACCATCCATCTGGGGGTGGTAAGCCTTATTGAATTCAATTCTAAACCCAAAGTAATTTGCAAATTTTTCCAGAACTCACCGGTAAAGTGTTTGTCCCTATCACTAACCATATTAGTTAAAATCCCATGGAGTCTCACAACATTCTTCAGGTAAAGCTTTACTAAGCTAACTGATGTTCTTTTCGACTTTATCAGGACTCTTTGTTAGCCTAACCGCTATTATCTTACTATCATTTTCCATTCTTGATCTTGGCAATCCATCCACAAAAGCCATGGATTTTGAGTCTTACTTCCAAGTCAATACTTCCAAGGGCTGAAGAAAACCACTTAGCTTCTGATGCTCAGCCTATATTTGCTGACATATGATACACCACTTCACACACTCACCAACATCTCTCATCACCCTTCCCAAATGAAGACATGCTTCATATCGTCGAACATCCTTATTCCTCCAGGATGAATTTTAGACTTAGACCATTGACAGTCCTCCAAGACTTCCCTTGAAGATCTCCCAAGTTCGAAACACATAATCTCGCGTTCTTTCTAAGTCATATTTTAAGTCTATCTCAAATCCTTTTAGATTTTCTACATCCACACCAATCTTTAATTGCATAATCCTTTCGGCTAACAATCGACCCTCCATTTTTCTTGTAGCAATTCCATTCATAAGTGTTGGACATACTTCCAAACTTGCTAATGCTCCGAATCTTGACTTAACCCTGCATTCAACCTAAAATGTACTCGACATGAGGTCAATGCCTCTAAAGCCTTCCATTCTTCAATCATGGTTAACATGTCATTCGACAGCTTCCTACTCAAAGCATCGCCAACCTTGTTCCACTTTCTTAGCGTATACTTGATAACAAAATCATAAAATGATAAAAATTCTAACCATCTCTATTGTGTCATATTCAAATCCTTCTAAAAAATATAAATGTTTAAGAGACTTATGGGCTATATACAACTCAAATCATGCTCCTAAAAAATAATGTCTCCAAATCTTCAATGCAAAGATTACTGCTACAAACTCTAAGTTGTGAGTTGGATGTGATACATCATGCGATCTCAATTGCCCAAATGCATAAGCTTCCAACTCGGTTCCAAAGCATTGGTATAAACAAAAAAATCCTTATTCTCTTCAGGTAAAATTGAGACAGGAGTATTAGTAAATAACTTCTTCAACTATTGAAATAACCCCTCATATTTATCAGTCTATACGAACTTCTCATTCTTTCGGGTCAAATTAGTCAAGGGTGCTGCTATAATCAAGAAACACTTAATGAAATTACAAAAATTACCAGCCAATCCTAAGAAACTTCTTGTAACGATTCATAAATATATCACTTTAATTAAACGATCATTTAGCTTTATCGATATAACAATAATTTTGTAAATAATTATTTATATTAATTTATAAATAAAATATGATCATTTTAATTAGTTAAGAATGATAAGAAAATTTTTTTTGAGATTTTTTTACATTCATATTAATTTAAAAGAGAAAGTATGACCGAAAATCAGAATCGAGGTTTGTAATGATAAAACGTGTGGAAGTTGTGCAACGTTGTTGGAATATGTAACGTACACATACATATTAACATTTGCATACACGAGAACATGCACATAAACACACATATATACACACAAAAATAATTAAGTATAAAAGTATAATATAAAATATAAAATATATTATAAGATTTCTTACTCCTTAAGCATGCATAAGTCAACATATGCATACATGAGATGATGGAAGTGATGTGCACATGGTTAGGGGATGACTACCATGCCCAGGGAGGGGGGAGGGGGAGGTGTGTTGGTGAAACTATATAATGGTGATGAAAATGATGATGTATGCATGAACACTTTTACACTCTTCTTTTCCTATAAATACCATACCCTCTTCTCTTCA